>JAPCYP010000078.1:0-1255203 GCA_035048595.1 Echinosophora koreensis
AAAGCACTAATCAAAATTTTGGTATTGCAAAACTGAAACTTTGAGGGTTTAGGGTGTTACCTGCGTTCACAAAGAGGAGAAGGCGAGTGGCTCAGTGGTTGTGCTACCGGGGTGGTGGTGCGACAGCTCGGTAGTGGCGTTCCACTGGTGGCCGCCGTTCGAAGTGGTAGCTGAGAGTGAGAGGGATAGAGAGACGACTGGAGAGTTAGGGCGCGGTGACTTGTGAGAAGAGGACGGAGGACGCCAGATGCTGAAGGTGGATTGCTGCGTAGAAACGGATGAGTCGGAAAGGGTTAGGGCAGAGAGAAACGTGTGTGAAGTTCAGAGAGAGAGAAAGAAGTAGTACCACAGAGAGAGATCCTCGCGGTGGTGATCACATATGAGAGAAATGGTTAGGGCAGAAGACGGTGGTGAACAAGGGCATGTGTGTGAAAGTGATACAAGGGCACGCGGGACATAACGTTATACTAAAAAAAATTTAGCAAAACTTTTAACGTCTGTTATTTAAATAACAGACGTTGAAGTTAACGTTACTCCTTTACGTCTGTTATTAAAAAAATCGACGTTAATGAACTTTAACGTCTGTTGTTTAAATAACAGACGTTAAAAGTTTTACTCAAGCTTTTTAACGTCTGTTATTTTGATAACCGACGTTAATATTGATTTAAATGAACCAATTATTTACGGTTCTGCCACCACATCTTTTTTAACGTCCATTTTTATTTAACAGACGTTAAATCTGGTCGTAAAATCCATATTTTCCACTAGTGGTGATACCTTTAACATGCCATGCGCCATCCTTCACAACCACAATATCTCGATCATCTTTATGGTAACGCTTGAGTTCTAGTCTAATGGCCTCGCTCATGGCACTGTGCTCTCTAGTCAATTGCTTAGCAATGATCTTGTTAGATGCATCAGTAGAATTATAGCACGTGAGTCTCCAACATTGGCAGTATATAGTGTCCCTTTCCTTATAACACCATCCAGACAACATGAACCCATTTTTGCCAACGTTTGCTTTATTTCATGACACCCTTCAACTAGAGCTTGAAACCTACGCTTGGTAGCCAAAACGACACTTGATGGGACTCCGGCAAGTGCAACGGATCGATGCAAGTAATAATAACACGGTAAGTATTACCAAGGTCGAACTCAGGGATTGGAAGACCAATTATACCAAAATTTAGGGAATTTCAAACCAATTTGACCAAGTCAACAAGCAGTTTGTTATGAGGAGAGAGAAAATTATCAAATAACAAATCAATTATCAAGTATCAATTGTCTAAACTAAAAGATAACAACGAGATTCAAATTAAGACTAAGGCTCTAAGGTCACTAATCCACCTACCCAATCATGCAAGTTAGCTAAGTGATTATTCTCTTATCCCTAAGTTCAATTTCTTTGACAATCGGAACCCTCAATTATCGTAAAGTCTATTCCGATGTTCAAAAGAAAATACCTAAACATGCAAATTACCTATCTTCTGATCCGATAACCCACAGTTAGATTCTATTAAGTTCTTGGCTCCCTATCGTGATTGCACCAATCTCCTACTCTATTCCTAGCTATACTCAATTGGTCTTCCTAACCTAAGTCCTAAGCACGAATCTCCTTCCGGTTTAACGCACTAGACTAGTTAACCAAGGGTCATTTTTTACTAACACAATAAAAACAGAGTTAAGAAACAAGAATTTAGATGAGGGAATAAGAAAACATCACATTGGAATTAACTATGCCATCAAGGGTGGCTTCATTGTTCCCCTAGAAAAGAGGATTAGTTCCTCATAGTAACAATTACAACCAAAGAGAAGAAAGAAATCATCCTAACAAGAAGAAACTAAGAGAAAACTGTGTAAAACAATGGGAGACGCAGCTCCAAAGAAACTAGGATTAGGTCTCTATAAAAACTTACTCAATCTGCACCAAAACAAGCTATATATAGTGGGCTGGGTCTGCGCGCGCTCGCGAGGCGAGCCTTAAGTTTTGGCTCCAGCCTATTTTGAATTCTCGCGAGACAAGCTTGAATGGTCTTCAGCTTTCCTGTGTCTGGCTCACGAGGCAAGTGCTGCCTCGCGAGGTGAGGCTGAATGATGGCCTGTTCCTGCTCAGTCTGCTCCTCTGGCTCGCGAGGCGAATCTGTCTTTTTGCCTTTAAGCTTGTTTTCTTCAAGTTTCCTAGCTTCCTCGAGCTTCACTTTTAACCTGAAATATAAAAATAGCATAAAAATGCTTTATTGTCTCAAAATTAACCAAAATATCCTAAAAATTATCTAAGAGACTCAAAGTGTTGCCTAGGGACAAAAGAAGCCAAATTTGGGTGATTAACAAGGTTAAATCACTCAATTGGCATGAAAACCTTAGCCTTTCTAGCTATAAAACTATATAAGCTGGAGGCTTATCTACCCCAAACTTAAACTTTGCTTGTCCCCAAGAAAACTAAAATAAAAAAGACTCAACACACGATTCATGGACTCAATCAAATTTAACCGAGCTTTTCTGCACTTGTTATCAATTTCCTGTTTCAAATTAATGACCCCCCAAAAAAAAAATTTATTCATTATAGTAATTCTCCCATGCATCTACTTTAGAACTAAGAGAAGTTAATCAGGATTGCAATCATTACTCTAAGCCAAGGATTCAAAATACACACAAAGGAAGATCACCAATTCAAACAATTGCCTTCCTCACAAAGAACATTTAGTAATTCACTCTTCCGCTCAATTTGTCTAGGTTATAGAATTTCTCACTCTTTTCACGGTTAAGTGCACTTTCCTTAAATTTGATTTTTCATCTCAACAAAGTTCCCACAAATACATGCATGCAACATCAAAAGGTCTTTCTAAGGTTGTAATGTGGCCTGGCTCAAGGTGAGATACACAAAGGATCAAGGCTAAGTCACTAAGATTTATGAGAGCATGAAATTTTACATTCACAAACTTTAATCTCACTCTCGTTTATTCTTCTTTTTCTTGCTTTTGGTGGCTACAACCCTTTCTCTTTTCATAATTCTTTTTCACTTTGCCCTTTTTGGCATTTTTACAATTTTTTTCATTCTTTTTCATTCTCAAGCCTTTTGCTTTAACCTTTCTTTTTTTTTTCCTCAACCAAAACTTATGGCAAACTTGTAGCCACCCCAAACTTAGTTCCTAAACAATACTTACATTGTTAAGAATTCCATGCTCTCCTAAATCCTATGATTGGGATATCATGGTCTTTTCAGATTATTGGCTTGCAGCGTAAGGTTATTAAGAACAATAGGCTTTAAGGCGCAATGTCGCTGACTAGGGATTATGCATCAAGGTTGGTTCATTTTTGGACAAGTAACTAATTCAAAGAAAATGGCCTTAATCATATGATGCAAACATGTAGATATGCAAACCATGAAGAGATTCAAGCAAATCCGGGAAAATGCGACTTAACATGATTCACTCAATTAAAACAATGATTAGAGGATTAAAATCAAGGCTTAAATTCTAATTTGATCCTCTATTTTAGTTTATATTTTCACTTTAATCCCTTAAGTTTAAAAAGTTACAGTTCGATCCCTTATTGTCTCTCAGTGATAACAAGTTAGTCATTTCCGTCAAATTTATGTCAAATTGTGGAAAATCTAGTCGGATTCTAGAAAATGTCACCATAAATTGGAAAAACTTGCCGAAAAACATTGGCCGAAATTCGGAAAACTCTTCATCTCTCTTTTTACCTCTATTTCTCTCCTCTCTCTCTTCCTATTCCTCGCTTCCTCTTCCTCTCTCTCATTATAATTTCTACTGATGACAATTTGACTTATTCTATCTCCCTTTTTTTTTTAGTTCCTTGAGGATTTGCGCTGGCAAATCAATTAGAGAGAGGAAGAGAGAGCAGGGTAAGAGTTTTTCAGTTTATTTCTGGTCACTTTTTCCAATTTCCGACGAAATTCTCCAAAATCCGGCAAAAACCTAACAGAAAGGACTAACTTGTTGTCACTTAGACATAATAAAGGACCAAATTATAACTTTTTTAACTTATTGGAGCAAAGTAAAACTTAAAAATAAGATAGAGGACCAAAAACGTATTTTAGCTTAAAATAAAAATGTTATGTGTAATGAGATTTTAAGTATTGGAACTTGACTTAAATGTCTGTCTCTCAAAAATTGTATTCAAGTTTCACCATTGATATGGAGCCTCTAATTTAAATCAAAATACGATTTATCAATGAAGTCTTTAAAAATAAGATGTAACTAGAAAGTGGCCCGCGCATTGCGCGGTTTGTTTCTTATTTTTAATTTTTTAAAGTGCTCATTTTGAAATATATTAACACTAAATTAGTTGGCAATAAAAGACATTATTATTTGTGTGAAAATTGAATCACATGATGGAAAAATAATTTCAATGATGCCTACTTAATTTCGTTTCTTCGGTTTTTGCCTTTTTTTTTTCCAGCATTTGTCTTGGCGTGCTTGATGTTTGTTGTTGCCTTTGTGATCTCCTTCTTGGTTCTCCTCAAGCTTTTTATGAGGGTTGGTTGTTGATCAGAGTCTGCTATGCGATGCATTTCCCTTATTCCCTTTTTCATTGTCTTGGACTTGATGGTTGGCTCCTCATCTGATGATGTTATATAAACTCTTTGACTTTGTATCTTTTTGTTTAGCTTGGTCCTCAATTTTGACAAAAGTCCTTGTGACTGTATAGCTTTTTGACCCTTCTTTCAAATTCTGATGCATGTATTGTGAAGAACCTTTCCTATTTTTAGGCAAACAAATGATTAAATTTTTGTATATTCTATTTGTTAAATGGGCATTATAATTTGTTGTATGTACCTGTATGATTGACTCCCACTTCATGGCCATTATATTTTGTAGCGTTGTTCTATTCCTGGCCATTCTTTTTTCTGGTGTCATATTTTCGAATTCTTGGCTTGGGAGCTTCCTTAATTCCGCTTCCTCTTTAGGCATCCTAGACTACCAATTGTTAAGAACATGTTTTGTTTTCAAGCGCACACTATAGAGAAGCAATTAATGTGAATATTAAGAGGTTATCTTAATTTTTGCAGCTTTACATGAAAATAACTATCATTAGAAGTTGTTTATCTTAATCTATAGGCATATGGGTAATTTGGAATGGATGATATTGCTTTGGATTAGTCGGCATTAAAAGATGAAGGCATAATAATATAGCAATACAGAATAATGTCCAACACAGTAAAAGGAGTTCTGCGTGGAAGAGTGAGGCCACGAAACCCATTACATGTTTTTAGTGTCCAATGACATATGCTTATAGTAAACACAGCATTATTCTTAAATTCGCAGCACATAGTTTGCTGTTTTTTATAAGTTTAAAAAATGGATTAAATATCAATGTATCATTGTCATGCACCCACAAGTTCCTCACTTCCCAATGTTTTTGCATTTGAAGATATAATAATATAAAGTAAAAAATTGTAAATTATATAAAAGAATTTAATGGATGTTTCCCTGTTGTAAGGTGTTGGAACTCTGCCGTGTCCAAGTTAAATAGATCATGGTGCTTAAAGTGGAGTTGATTGAGTATTCATCTGTAGTTAGAAGCATTTATTTATTATTATTATTATTTTTTGTGAAAATATGAAAGCACTTTTTATGATTTGAAATTTGAAATATGAGCATAGTGTAGTACTACCTCTAAATTTCTTGACCATGGTAGATGTGATTGCAATGGTCTTTGTGGCTTGCCCTTCTTTTTCGTTGTTGTATTTTTTTTTTTTCAAAATCTGCTGCGGTGTTCCTCCAAAATCTACTGCCCATTTTGAATATAATTTGAAAGTAGGTAAATAAATTCTCATAGTATATGCAATTAGTTGTTTATTAATTTATTTTGTTTAAAAGTCTTACTCTTTCATCATCAGCTCTAGCCTGCGTATTTTTGTAGGCTTTCCAACGACATATATTTCTTCTTCTTCAGGTCCTAGAGCATAGAGTGTTGATTTTTCGCCGACCCTTTCTGATAGAGTTTGAATTGAAGCAAACTCGAAGTAATGTTTTGGAATGTGAACTTCTGATTATGGTAGTTTGCTCACATCAGTTGTCACCAAGAACCATGCTTTCTTGGATCCGTTGACCGGTGATTCATTTGTTTGGACAACTTTGAAGTTTTTTATGGTGTATAGATTAATCCTTCCTGGATCCTGTCTTTGAAATTCGGCATCAGATTTTTATTTATTGCTGCATGTAAAGGTGTTGCCTGTGTGCAAAATAAATGAACAATTTAGAGTTTGTCAATATTATTTGTGACCAAAAGATAATTATTGTAACAACATTTTTATTAATTGTTTTTCCCAAGAAAAAATTTCATTTTGATTATTTTTCATAAGAGCAATTTTTTTTAGAGTCTGAGTGCGAATTTGCAAAAAAAAATTTGCTATTGAAATAAGGTTAAATGTATTGATTACTTACCTTTTCATCAAGCAGAATCATCTCCAAATAGATTTCCTCTTTCTCACTTTGTGTTGTGTAGATATTCCACAAACGTACGTCGCAAACCTTGATTATCCAATTATTACGTTCAGAAGTAATGTTCTCCTTGAGTTTGTATTGCCATGTTGTTTCAGAAGTAGATATGCGATGGAATGTTTGTGCAATAGAATAATTTGTATTATAAAGCTACCCTTCCAATCCTCCTTAGTAGCCTGATATATATGTCTCCCTCTCTCTATCTGTATATATATTGAAGTACACGTTACAAATTATTTAATATTAATTGATATATTCAGCGGTTGTATTAATTATAATTCTTTTTGGCCGTTGTATTGCTCGTATGAAATATTAATGCAATTGAATATTGGATATTACAACGTTTTGGTGATGCATGGACCATTTCTAATTGATGGCTCCCTAAATTTGAGTTATGTGCTTCAGCATAGCTACAGTTGCGTAACTGATGAATTTGAATGATTTAAAACTTGTCTTTTTATTGGTATTCAATGGTTTTGATTACACTGTCTATTCTAATTAAAAAAATTCAAAAAACATGTGATATTTTTCTCAGCTAATGACCTTTAAGTATGTATTTTAATGTCATTGAAAGAAATACTTAATTGGAAATTCAAAATATGTATGGTAATGGCAATTTCATATTCAATTCAAATATATTACAATAATATTTGTTGCAAAAAATGTCAAAAAACTAAGTTGTATTATAAGACCAGGTGTACCTCTAAACCCAAGTGAATATTCTCAATGAACTTCTCTCCAATGATGTCAATCAAGAGCATTTTAAAATATCAGTGGCATACCAAATTATCAACACGACCAGGATTAAAAATTGTAATAGTCATACATTGATTCTGATATGAACCTTTTAAGGCAGATATAAGAAATGTTATTAAAAAAGATGTTGCTGGAAAATGCATCCATTTGCAATTCAAGTCTGTTAGGAAAGAGGAGGCCATGGTAAGTCATATAAGCAGAAAAGATTTGGGAAATCCATCCGTTTGCAATCCAAGTCTGTTAGGAAAGGGGAAGCCATGGTAAGTCATATAGCCATAAAAGATTTGTATTTTACATAAATATGTCAATCAAGAGAATTTTGCCGCCGCCACCCTTTGGAGTTATTAGCGTGTGGTGTATCTGTTAGGAGTGGGACACATTTTAGAGAGGGCAATAAATTGCAAGGAGTGTATGAAGATGGAAGGAGAGTGAGCCATGTAAGCTGCACAGCATATGTGGAAGAAATTGGCATAGGTGGGATTAGGGAAGCTGATGTGGTTTAAGATTATGCGTAAGGTGAGTTTTAATAGATTATAAATAGATTGCCCTTTTGGTCCTTGTTTCATAAATGCGTGATTTTGGTCCCTGTAGATCAATTGCTTAAATTAAGTCCATGTACTTTTAAAATTGAACACCTACCATCCAATACATAACGGGAGTTGTTGATCTGGCTAACCCTTTGTGATGTGGCATCAAAGTTGGATGACATGGATTTTCATGAGTTGAATTTGGTCTCTGTAGTTTCACAAATGCGTGATTTTGATCCCTACAATTTCAATTGCTCAAGTCAAGCCGGGGTACTTTTAAATTTGAAAAAATCTAGTCATATCGTCAACCTACCATCCAATACTTAATGAGAGTTGCTGACCTGGATAGCCCAATGTAACGTTGCATCAGTGTTAGGTGACATGAATTTTCATTTGTTGAATAATTAAAAAAAATCCATATACATATGCAAGTGAGCTCCCTTTAGTATTCACCGAGGCGTGGGGTAGAGGGACTTTGTGACATAGGGTTTGTGGGAGACTAGGTAGAGACTTATCCATCCCGCGACACTATGCTTGAAGGAGTGACAGAGATGCATATCTCGTTCGACCACAGGAGGTAAAAGCGACAACTCATTACTTCTCCATCCTACAACACGAAAAGCAAATGATGAGGGTTTTGAAAATGTGACATTGAAGTTCCACTACTGATTTCGTGGAATGGAGAAAACCCAGGCTGGCGCTTATACGACTGTGGTAGTTTTAAGATGCACGTGTGTTTTTAATTTTCTTTTTAAATTATTCAACTAATGAAAATTCATGTCTAGCACTAATGTCATATCACAAAAGATTACCCAGGTCAGCAACAACTGCTAAGTATTCGATAGTAGGTTGACGACATGACCATATTTGTTCAATTTTAAAAGTACAAGGGCTTAGAATTTGAGCAATTGAAAGTATTGGGATGAAAATCGCGCATTTTGAAACTAGAAGGACCAAATTCAACTTATGAAAATCAATGTCATCCAACACTGATGTTACGTCACAAAGGATCAACCAGGTCAGCAACTTTCGTTAAGTATTGGATGATATGTAACGCCCTTCATTACATTAGTATCCCAAATTAATTTTCTATAAAAACCTTTAAAACGTTTAAATTAAATAATCGAGTTATAAAATTTTTCAAGATAAATTTAAGTCTAAAATTATCTCGTATATTCAAAATGAATAAATAAAGTAATAGTGCTAAATAAATCACTATATCCAAATAAAATAAAGCCTCGTAAATATTAATTATTAAATATACATAACTCTTTTTGCAATGGTTTTTGCCTCAAAATACGGACATCTACTAATAAACCCAACGATAAATAAATAAATAAACATGTTTAGCCGCAATCGATTCCTTATTCAAGAAATACTAACCAAGCTAGAAAAATAACTAAGAAAATTAACTTAGTCTTCAAGCCCCTTCAGTTTCAGTGATGTCGTCCTCGTGCTCTGAAAACAACACTTTTAATGAGATATAATCCCAGTGAATAAAAACAAGTTCTAAAAATATTTTCGCAAATAGTGTTGTTCTCAGCCGGCGCGATAACCGGAAAAATCATCCATGGCACCCGCTAATTTTCAAAATAATAAATATATTAAACCTCCAAAATAATAACATATAAATTGAATCGATATCAAACATTTAAACCACAAACTCATAAACTCAACCACGGTCACATCTCATTACATTTAATCACATTCACCATGTAAACTCTTTACAATGCAACTCCATGAACATGACTTGGTGATTCCCATAATCACTTGACTTGACTCTTTGGTTCCAAGAATCGGTGTAAATCCCAGATCCACTAAGGTATATGAGCTCATACCCATGCAATGGTGTCCCATTGCCTTCCCCATCCCAGATGGAGGTATCTAATATTCCATCCCAGATGTGAATATTTTAATTATCTGATATCTCATCCCGGATGGTGATATCGTTCGCCTTTCCCATCCTAGATAGAGGTATCTAATATTCCATCCCAGATGTGAATATTTTAATTATCTGATATCCCATCCCGGATGGTGATAGCCTTCCCCAACCCAGATGGAGGTGTCTAATATTCTATCCCAGATGTGAATATTTTAATTATCTGATATCCCATCTCGGATGGTGATATCTCTCGCCTTCCCCATCCCAGATGGAGGTGTCTAATATTTCATCTCAAATGTGAATATTTTTCAATAATTTGATATCCCATCCCAGATGGTGATATATCTCATCCTATTCCCGGAATAGAATGTATACCGTCATCGCTTCCCGGAAGGTGATGACCAACTCATGCATAATGCAAATGTCATCTCAAATGACTCTCAAAATTGGTTTTCAAACTCTGTGCATCAATAACAAAATATTATATCATGCTAAGACAATATTATAACATCATCTAACATGCCAACCTAAAAGCATTGTATATTTCCTTGATGCTGGGATACTGATACAGCAATGTATATATAGATACAATGAGGAGATCAGGAACCGAAACTAACTCCTATAAATGAGAAACTGACTCCTACAATTGAGAGCCAACATACGGCTGAGATAGAGGAATAATTAAGGGAAATACAGCTGGAGATTGAATGCAATCTCAACAGCATTAAAACAAATTAATAAGAGATCATATCATATCTTAACTTATTTGACTAAATCAATGTTATCTCTATTATGCCCCCTCAAGATTGGGTCACCATCAGTGACAGCAATCTTGTCTCTAAGAAGATTAAATCGAATTCTTGACAAGGGCTTGGTGAGAATATCAGCTAGTTGGTCTTTAGTGGAGATATGAGAGACCCGAAGCTTGCCATGTTGAGTGAGCTGTCGAACAAAATGATAATCCAGAGCAATGTGTTTCATTCTAGAGTGAAAAACTGGATTAGAACAAAGATAAGTTGCTCCAATATTGTCACACAGAAGTGTAGGTGTTGGTGTTGAAATACTAAGTTCACTTAACAGATTTAACAACCACATAACTTCAGCAGAGGTGTTAGCCACTGATCTGTATTCTGCCTCTATTGAAGAACGAGCCACTGTCCTTTGTCTTTTTGATAGCCATGAAACTGGATTGCCACCAAGAAAAATAATATATGCAGAAGTAGATGTGCGATCGTCCAAGTTGCCACCCCAATCCGCATCACTAAAGGCATGTAACTGTAAATTAGATGGTTTCTTAAGCAACAAACCATGATTAATTGTTAGCTTAAGGTCCCGCATAACACATTTCCGCTGCTGGAAATATGTGTCAGTTAGTTGATGCATAAATTGAGACAACTTGTTAATGGCAAAGGACAGATCAGGCCGAGTTAGTGTTAAGTATTGTAACATACCAATAATGCTCCGAAACAGTGAGGCATCCGCATCTGCAGATCCATCAATGAGTTTAAGAGGAGTGGAGCTGCACAAAGGAGTGCTAGTTGGCTTTGCACCAGACATTTTGAACTTCTCCAATATGTCTCTGATATAGGCATGTTGAGAGAGCAGCATACCTTGTTTGTGAGGAATGAGTTCAATGCCAAGAAAGTAGTGAGGATAGCCAAGATATTTGAGAGAGAATCTAGTGGACAATTCTGCCAAGAACTGTTTAAGGAATTGAGAGTGGCTGCCTGTAAGAAGAAGGTCATCTACATAGACCAGCAAGAAAGCCTGAACACCATCTTTGTTGTAGATGAATAAAGAAGAGTCACTAAGGCTCATAGTGAAGCCATAGGATAGAACAAAGGACTTGAGGGAGTCATACCAGGCACGTGGTGCTTGCCTTAAACCATAGATAGGGCTTGTGTAACTTGCATACATGGTGAGGGAATTCATCATGAGCAAAGCCAGGTGGTTGTTGCATATAGACCACTTCAGCTAAGTTGCCTTGTAGAAAAGCATTGTTGATATCTAATTGATGCATATGCCAGCCACGATTGAGAGATATGGTGAGAACTACCTTGATAGTTCGAGGCTTGACAACGGGTGAGAATGTCTCCTTGAAATCAAGACCAGGAGTTTGTGTAAACGCTTTAGCCCCTAGTCTAGCCTTATATCTAGCAATGGTGCCATCAGGATTCCTCTTTATACGAAATAGCCACTTGCAGCCAACCAAACTCTTAGCCTCGGTCTTGGAAACCAAAGACCAGGTTCCATTATGTAGCAAAGCATCAAATTCTTCTGAGCAGGCCTTTCTCCAGTGAGGAATTTTGAGGGCTTGTGTTATAGTGGAAGGTTCAAGGTTCTGTGGGAGTGCATGTTTTGAGACAGCAAGAAGCTTCTTTGGTTTGAATATATTATTTTTGGACCTAGTAACCATGGGGTGACTAGAAGATGGATTAGTGGAAATAGAAGTGGAAGATGGAAGTGAAGTTGAATGGTTACCTGAGTGTTGTTGTTGTGAAACAGGTGAATCCTGTTGAAGCACTTCTGCAAGGACCAATTCAGATTGTGTGGCTCTGGAGATAGGCTCAGTAGGAGGGGGTGTAGGTGCAGCTAATAAAGGACCCTGTGTAGAGGTAATGGGAATGGTATTGTGTAGTGAAGGTTCTGTTGGAGGAATGGCAGGTGAAGGCTTTGTGGAGTGGATAAGTTGCTGATATGGAAAGGAGTTTTCAATGAAATTGACATGCCTAGAAACATAAATTCTGCTAGAAAGAGGTTCGAGGCATAGGTAAGCATGTTGGGACACAGAGTAGCCTAAAAAGATACAAGGTAATGATCTAGGTTGCAGTTTATGAGTAGTATAGGGTCTTAGCCAAGGAAAACACAAACAACCAAAGGAGTGAAGATGATTGTAGTCAGGGAGTTTGCGAAACATCATTTCAAATGAAGATTTCATATGGATGATTGGTGTAGGCATTCTGTTTATTAAATATGTGGCTGTAGTGAAAGCATATGACCAAAATTGTGCAGGTAAGTTGGCATGATGAAGGAGTGCTCGGCCAGTTTCAACTATGTGTCTGTGTCTCCTTTCAGCAGTGCCATTAACTTCAGGGGTGTGGGGAGGTGAGGTTAAATGGGAAATGCCATGAGTTGCCAAGAAGGATTTCAGTTTTACAAATTCACCACCATTATCAGAGAAAAGAGAAATGATAAGCAAATTGAAATACTTTTCAACAAGTGATTTGAATTGCATAAATATGGAGAATACATCTGACTTATTTTTCATTGGATAAAACCATACATATTTGGAAAAGTGATCAACAAAAATCAAATAATATGAGAAGCCATCTAAAGATCTAACTGGAGAGGGTCCCCAAACATCGGAATAAATGAGCTCCAAAGGTCTACTACTAGTGAGATGATGATCTGAAAAAGGTAGCTTGTGACTCTTAGCACAATGACAAGAGCTGCATTCATGAGATGAGGGGTGCTTTATTGGAATCTGTTTGCTGGCTGCTAGATGTTTTATTATTTTGGAAGATGGATGTCCAAGTTTATGATGCCAAGTGGAGGTGGATTGAATGCTTGTAGTGAGTGCTAGATGCTTGATGGATGGAATGGATGGAGATGACAGATGGTAGAGGTCTTGTTTAAGTGGTCCTTGCAGCATAGCTTGACCCGAATTCAAGTCCTTCACAACAAAGCAGTCAGGAAAGAATTCAACGGAACAATGATTAGTTTGGCAAAATGATTAGTTTGGCAAAATTTTGAAACTGATAACAAATTGGAGATAACAAATTGGACTGAATGCTAGGTACATGTAGTACTTGATTAAGAAAAAAGAGGTTTAGTTTGTGTGTGAAGAGAAGTGTGACCAATATGAGTGATATTCAAACCTGTGCCATCACCAACAATTAAATTGAGACCGAAACTCATAACACAAATAAATAATCATGAATTAGATTCCAATAATAAAGTAAAAATCAACGCAAAAACGATGCACCAGGGGAAGGAAATTTTGATTCTAATACAAATGTGATTTGACTTTATAAAACTAAAGAAACTGACGCATAGGGTATGTTTTAATTTATTAAGTGGAACACATTACACATAGAAGCAGGAAGTTGAAGACATGGAGTTCAATCACGAGAGACTTTCTTTGATAATTTTGTATACTATGCACACAAAACGAGAGTCAATATATAAGAATACAAAAAAATATTTTAAGAGTTTATGCAATCCAAAAATTATGGTACCAGGGAAGAGTGAGAAAAAGTTATTTTTACTCACTTCTTAAAGACCTCCAAAATTACTCCAAAGTGTTTTCTATCAGTAAATCCTATTTTTAGAGCTCCTCTCTCTATCACGTATGCAAACAGTCACGTTTCCTCTTTACCCAATTGAGCAATACCACTATTCTTTCTTACTGAAGGCGATGACAGCAGTCTGGCACCACTGTTTTATTTTGTTTGAGGCTGTGAACTATTCTCATAACCCTAAGTAAAAGTGTAACTTATTTTTTGGCTGAACCAATCTCTAATGGATAATTACATGGGCCCTTATGAGCTTTGTTCTCATTACTATTGTCAAAAGATACTAGCACATGCACATGAATACACAACCTGAACTCTCATTCTTATTTTTATTTTTCTCTTTAATCCTTTTATATTATCATGGGCCCCACTGTTTCTTTTCTTTTCAATGAATTCAATTAAATTCTTTAAGTGTTTGCCCCTTGTCCGTAAATTCTTCATGGGCTGTGTATTATTTCTTTCTTTTTTTTTTAAATTTAATTCAATCTCTCATTTTTTTTATTTACTAAACAATTTTAATAATTCTTGTACTAACAATTTTCTCCACTAAACTACCTTAATCTTTATTAAAAAATTACATTCAAATTTTAAGATGTTACATTTTCTCCATTCCTTAAAGAATTTCGTCCCCGAAATTCTCACATTCTATTCAAACAACATGAGATTAAAGGAAATGCAACACTAAGTTATGTACCTATGCTTAAAAGATCTGGATAATACCGTCTAACATCTTCCTCAAGTTCCCATGTAGCTTCCTCTGGAGTCAACCCTTCTGGGATCGTCTTGTTCCTTAGAGTCTTGGTGCTATTGTCAATGATCTGAATAGGTCTGGGCTTAAAGATCAAATTATCCTTCAATTGTACTGACTCAGGAGCTATCACGTGTGAACCATCTGATACGTAATTTCGAAGTTGAGAAACATGGAAGACGTCATGGAAATTCGACAACTGTGGTGGAAGAGACAATTGGTAAGCAACAGGCCCGACTCTTTTTAGGATGTGAAACAGACCCATGAAACGAGGATTGAGCATATTTGTCTTTTATTGACCTCCCAACCCAGTCTTAAGAGTGATTATCAAGAATACATGTTCCTCTTCCTAAAATTCTAAAGGCTTTCTTCTATTGTCAGCATAACACTTTTTACCTATTCTGCGCAGTGCGCTTTTCTCCCTTAATCATTCGAATCCTAACCGTGGTCTCTTGGATTAAATCTGGTCCTCACAAGATCTTTTCACCTACTTCGCACTAATATAAAGGGAACCTACACTTCCTAGTCACATCATCAAATTATATATTTAGTCATTGACTATTTCACCACACAATAAGTGTACAATTCATGGCACCTTGATTATAAAAATATATTTAAAAAGAAGTCAATAATAACATTTATATAATAAAATCATGTACTTAAACATTTGTTTATGTCCATCCTATGATAATTTTAATAGTTCCACTTGCATTTCATCATTATAAGCATCCTAAAAAAATAGATTTATAACAAACAATCCAAAAAGAAATTGAAGTATTTTATACCATCCATACGTAAATCTAATAGTCTCTTATAGAATCTACACTAAATTTCTTATATTAATTACAGAATAGAGGATTTTATAAATAAAAAAAATTAAAAAGAACGAAAGGAGAAGCAGTAAAGGCATCCATCCTACATACTAAGTCTTATCTAGCCCAAGATAATTTCATAAGAAAAAAAAAATAGTTCATTTTATGTTGACAAGATTATCTTACTAAAAAAAAAAGTGATAACAAAATCAAGAATAAGATTTAGTAAATTTGCAATGCATTGTGCAAAAACAACTATATCAAAAAGAAAAAAAAAACACCATGAATAAATAACATAGTAGTACTAAGAAATCAGTTTCATCTTGATCTTTGAGTAGGCACATACAAATAAGAAATTACTTCTTCTTTTTTCACTTTCTGATAAGAAATATAAGTTTGCTAGGATTAGACATGCCATTAATCTATATGTCAAACAATTCCAAGGGGCATATTAATCACGATTAATGTTTGGTCACTTGAAAAGCAATCTGAAATTTCCAAAAAAGTAATCCTCTAAAAATTAATGTAACAAATTCACAACATAATAATAAATTTTGAGCATACATATACAATTTCTTTAATAAAAAATTCATTTTTATTCCCATCCACCAATACATCATCTTTAAATCTTGATACATCTTGGTTATCTATACTATGTACTACTGGAAACAAATAATGAATTCATATGTTACTTATTTTTGTTTCTTATACATGCATATATTTCCCTTTTTTTTTTTTTTTTTGAAATAGGTTACCACATATGGAAGGATCAAATAACAATTCACAAAGCTCAGAACTTATACATACATGCAGCAGTACATCATGATATCCATTTTCACTCTAATATATTAGAATTAGTTGACCAAGTCATAATTTAATTTTTCAATCATGCACAATAATTTCAATTAATTATTCATTATTGATAATTATTGTAACACATATTTTCAATGGTCAAGATAAGTGCTGACGTCAATATTTTCTTAAGCTCCCAGAAATTCTCTACACACTCCTTATCCCACTCAAAAGGTTTCTCTTTCCAAGCTAACTTGGTAAGGGGTAAGGCTAGTCTATATAACTGCTCTATGAACTTTTTGATAGTAACTCGCCAATCTTATGGAACTCGTAAAACTGTTTCTTAAGCTCACTCAACTTTAAAGGTGTCATCTTGTAAGGCGCTACAGATATTGGTCCACTCTTTGGTACTAGACCTATGCTAAACTCAATTGCATGTCACAGATATAGTTGCTACATCGTTGTCTCTATAGTAGCAGTGAATGAAAGTATGTATCCTTGAGCTCTCTAAATCAAACACTAATCACAAGAAACAATAAATAAAATATGGGTCGACACCGAAGATCGAAAGACATTGGATGTGAAGAGATAAGGATAGTTTTGTCAGAGTACTTTATGATAATAAGTCTAGATGCCAATAAGTCAATACCAAGAATAATATACAATCCAGACATAGATAAAAGATCGATGACAATAGGCATGTCCCGATGCACAAGAAAACAATTTAAACAAGCACTGGAAATAATAAGATTATCCTCAATAGAAGTAGAAACACATGAATCAAGGACAAACGAAAGACAGGTAACTCCAAATTTCACACATGAAGGATATATCAAAGAATATGTTGCTCATGAATCAGACAATATATTAACTTTTTCTCCGATACGAGTAGAAGAAATTCAGTCTCCTTCGGATCTAAGCTGCCTCGAAATGATGGCGGATTGTTCTTCTTGAATTTGAAAAGCACCACGTGCTAAGGGTCCTAGGTTGCCACCACTCCATTAGTGACTGGCCTCCATTCCCCTTCAATTGACGGAGAACCTCCATCTGCCCTTGCATAGCTTTGGCCATACAATCCAAAGCCGCTGCAAGTGCAACATTCGTCCCTCGCCTATTAGTCGTCATAAATCTACTCACTACCAATGAAATATTGGGTTGATCAGGTCCAATATCCCGAGGAATAACAAGTAGCATCTATAACTCTAACAAGCATCCTATGCGCCCAAGTTTTGTTTTAGAAAAAGCCTCATTACCACGGTCTGATTTAGAATCGAACTGCTCTGATACCATAAATGTAACGCCCTTCATTACATTAGTAGTCCAAATTAATTTTCTATAGAAACCTTTAAAACGTTTAAATTAAATAATCGAGTTATAAAATTTTTCATGATAAATTTAAGTCTAAAATTATCTCGTATATTCAAAATGAATAAATATATTAAACCTCCAAAATAATAACATATAAATTGAATCGATATCAAACATTTAAACCACAAACTCATAAACTCAACCACGGTCACATCTCATTACATTTAATCACATTCACCATGTAAACTCTATACAATGCAACTCCATGAACATGACTCGGTGATTCCCATAATCACTTGACTTGACTCTTTGGTTCCAAGAACCGGTGTGAATCCCAGATCCACTAAGGTATATGAGCTCATAGCCATGCAATGGTGTCCCATTGCCTTCCCCATCCCAGATGGAGGTATCTAATATTCCATCCCAGATGTGAATATTTTAATTATCTGATATCTCATCCCGGATGGTGATATCGCTCGTCTTTCCCATCTCAGATGGAGGTATCTAATATTCCATCCCTCCATCCCAGAGGTGACTATTTTAATTATCTGATATCCCATCCCGGATGGTGATATCGCTCGCCTTTCCCATCCCAGATGGAGGTATCTAATATTCCATCCCAGATGTGAATATTTTAATTATCTGATATCCCATCCCGGGTGGTGATAGCCTTCCCCAACCCAGATGGAGGTGTCTAATATTCCATCCCAGATGTGAATATTTTTCAATAATTTGATATCTCATCCCAGATGGTGATATATCTCATCCTATTCCCAGAATAGAATGTATACCGTCATCCCTTCCTAAAAGGTGATGACCAACTCATGCATAATGCAAATGTCATCTCAGATGACTCTCAAAATTGGTTTTCAAACTCTATGCATCAATAACAAAATATTATGTCATGCTAAGACAATATTATAACATCATCAAACATGCCAACCAACCACAATTCATATTAATCAAATATATTTCTTAATAACAATTAAATTGAGACCGAAACTCATAACACAAATAAATAATCATGAATTAGATTCCAATAATAAAGTAAAAATCAACGCAAAAACGATGCACCAGGGGAAGGAAATTTTGATTCTAATACAAATGTGATTTGACTTTATAAAACTAAAGAAACTAACGCATAGGGTATAATTTAAGGCGAATTCTACCGTGGACCACTTTGATAGGTGGTCCACGGTGCATAAGTAAATTTAATGGTTAGATGTGTGTGGACCACAATAATATAGTGCACCCTCTAGCATTGAACCATTTTCCTTTTTCCTCATTCTTCCCTCACCTCCCCCTACCGCCGTTGCCGCCGCCGCCTCCACCGCCTTCTCTGTTTCTGCCGTCCAATCTCCGGATGAGCACCAGCCAGTTGTCATTCTCCCCATTGCGTGAACCTGCACACAGCTCCGACACCAGCTCCGACAGATTCGACACCACCCAACCTCCATCACAACCTCACAGCCGTCGCGGTGCCTCCACCTTGAACCGCACCAGATCGTGTCCCTGCCGAGCTTCCATCCACGACCGCCAACAACACCACTGCAAGGCCCCCGCATTCGCTAGTAGTCACTGGTGGGCAACCCAGAACCAGATCTGGCGGCCCCGAACAAGATCTGGCGAGCAGGGGCTTGGACGAGTCCGAGGTCGCGAACCAGATCTTGCGGCGGAGGCTCGAGTCCGAGGTCACGTTTTGGGTTGACGGCAGACGCCTGGAACCGCCACCATCGTCGTCTCAAACTTTCCTTCTGTCATCTGCGCATAAAGAGATGGCCAAAATAGGGTGAGGTTGTTCATTACCAAACTCAGCCTTTGAGGAGCAAGGGTCGGAGTAGAGACGGCGGTGGACTGTGTGGAAGCGACGGAGAGAGTCGGAAGGAAGAGAAAGGGGAGAAAGGGAAGTCGCGTTCATGTCCGGGCGGCGGCGAACAGAGGGGGGCGACGGCGAACAGAGGGGGGTGGATCAGGTGGAGGGAAGGGAAAAGGGAGGAATGGGGAAGAGGAAAAGGGAAAAAATTAAATGAGGGAGGGTGCATCATATTATCATAGTCCATACGAATCAAGCGGTTTAAACCACTTGTGCACGGTGGTACCACCTATGAAGGTGGTCCACCGTAGAATTCGCCATGATTTAATTTACTAAGTGGAAAACATTGCACATAGAAGCAGGAAGTTGAAGAAATGGTTCAATCACGAGAGACTTTCTTTGATAATTTTGTATACTATGCATACAAAACGAGAATCAATATATAAGAATACAAAAAAAATATTTTAAGAGTTTATGCAATCCAAAAATTATTGTACCATGGAAGAGTGAGAAAAAGTTATTTTTACTCACCTCTTGAAGACCTCCAAAATTACTCCAAAGTGTTTTCTATGAGTAAATCCTATTTTTAGAGCTCCTCTTTCTATCATGTATGCAAACAGTCACGTTTCCTCTTTACCTAATTGAGCAATACCACTATTCTTTCTTACTGAAGGCGATGGCAGCAGTCTGGCACCACTGTTTTATTTTGTTTGAGGCTGTGAACTATTCTCATAACCCTAAGTAAAAGTGTAACTTATTTATGGGCTGAACCAATCTCTAATGGATAATTACATGGCCCTTTATGAGCTTTGTTCTCATTACTGTTGTCAAAAGATACTAGCACATGCACATGAATACACAACCTGAACTCTCATTCTTATTTTTATTTTTCTCTTTAATCCTTTTATATTATCAAGGGCCCCACTGTTTCTTTTCTTTTCAATGAATTCAATTAAATTCTTTAAGTGTTTGCCCCTTGCCCGTAAATTCTTCATGGGCTGTGTATTATTTACTAACAATTTTCTCCACTAAACTACCTTAATCTTTATTAAAAAATTACTTTCAAATTTTAGGATGTTACATGATAGATTTGATGACATGACCAAATTTGTTCAATTTTAAAAGTGTGAGGAATTGATTTGAGCAATGAAAACTATAGGGATCAAAATTACGTATTTGTGAAACTAGAAGGACCAAAAGTGCAATTAAGCCAAAAAAAATAATGTTAACAAAGGTCTCTTTTTCCTGTTTCAAATATGGCATGATGTACCCAATGAGTGTGACTCGGTTGCGCTAGCTGAGGTTGTGGAGGAGAACCTGAGTTCTAATATCACAGACCACATTCTTGAGAAGTGGTAAAAAACCTTAACTGTGACTAAGTACCAGATTGAGCGTAGATTAGTCCAATAGCCTCCAAATTGGATATAAGCTTGCGGGATACTCGGTGGACTCATCAAGGAGCCAAAGCCCTAATTAGGGTGGGTTCAAAACCAAAAAATATATGGCATGATGCAAGGCCCGGCTTGTAAATATAATGCATGAACGAATAAAGTTTATTAATTGAAATTGAAAGAATAAATCAGTAAAAATAAAATAGCATCAATAATAGAACTAATACATAGGTGTGAGCTTTGTTTTTCTTCCTCTAATCATGAGTTGGCATGCTTGCTTTTTAGAGAGGACTCTGCAGGGTCTAAACAATATCATTGACCAAACGCTTATGGCGATGATAATGCTTCTCCATGAAAACTCTGGATGCCCCTTCCACAGTTCTACGCCATGTCTGCAAGCAATGGAAAAAAATAAGCTCTGCTGCACCATTCTTCCTTTTTCGGGAAAAAGCCATTGTATTTGCCCATGTCACAACTTCATTTCTTTATGTTATCCCCATCATTTTCATGAAGTCTTGTGTCTCAACAAGTTTTTCTTACTTTAAAAATTCGAGGCAACAATCCAGATCAGATGAATAATCAAAATATATAAAATAATCATTGGAGTATTTATTTATTTATTTATTTCTACGTTTGAATTGCACCTCTTAAAGTTCTAAAAATATAACGTTTCATACATGTTGTCCCCCATGTTTATGGGTCCTTTGTTCCAATATTCATATTTTTCTATTTTTTTTATTTTTAATGATACTCCAATATTTTAATTAATCAAAATGTGCAGCTTTTGAAACATGTTTTTAAAAGTTGCTATAAGTGACGATTTTTTTTTTAAATAACCCTAAAAAAAATTATATTTCATAATCCCACCCTTTCTCAATTATATACCAAAATACCCCACTTTTTGGTCATAGACTCCGGTTGGAAAGTTGGCTTTAACATTGCCGACTTCCTTATGTATATAATTTTTTTTATCCTATTGAGAAGTCAGCTTTAGCAATGTCGACTTCTCACCTACCTAATTTATTTAATTAATTTGGGTTGGTTTTAATTTTTAGTTTAATTAATTAGGTTAGTTTAGTTAATTAATGTATTAATTAGGACATTAAGAAGTTAATTATATAATTAAAAAATTATATTAATAATAAAAAACATTAATTAAAAAAATAATTAATTAAGATAATCATTATTTAAATTTATTTAGTTTTAATTAGTTAGATTTATTTAGTTAATTAATTAGGTTAGTGTAGTTAATTTAGATGTTAATTAGGGAATTAATAAATTAATTTTATAAATAAATAACATAAATTTAATAATTAAAAACATTAATTAAAAACATAATTGTTTATAATAAATAAAAATAAAGCACTGTAACAGAAGAATAAATTTATACGATTGGGAAGAACTTCCGGCATGATAAGGGCAATTGCTACGGTTCAGGATACGCCTTGACTCAGCTGACCTTCAATTGATACTACAAAAATCTGGAAGCGGACAACGCAGAGGGCGCTAGGTGGCTAAATCGTATCCCCAAGGAAAAATGGACAGCTTGGGATGGATGGGCAGGATGGCGTCATTGGGGACACATTACAACGAATATTGCGTACTCAAGGGAACTAGAAATCTTCCAATCATTGTGTTGGTAAAGGCCACCTATTATAGATTGGTGAAACTCTTCGTTGAGAAGGGACAGAAGACAGACGCAATGATTCGAGCCGGCCATAGATATTCCGAAATTCTCAACAAGTCCATCAAGGAGGATCGAGTCGTTGCCAACTTGCACCATGTGCATACATTCAATCGGCAATTGAGTGAATTAATTCTTGGTGGAAGAGCTATAAACCCAAGAGAGGGGTGGATAGCTGACAACTTCCAGGTGAACTTAAATGAGAAGTGGTGTGATTGTGGAAAATTTCAGGCAATGCACCTCCCTTGTTCCCATGTCCTCACTGCTTATGCATACATGAATCTCGACTGGAACAACCAAGTGGCAGATGTGTACTAGTTGACACGTGTATTCAACGTTTACTGGGAACAATTTGGCGTGATCCCCAACGAGGGATACTGGCCACAATATCACGGATTCACAGTGTGCCACAACGCCGAGATGTGGAGAGATCCTAAGGACCATCCACAATCATCTTGGATTCGTACTGAAATGGACATAAGGGAATCAGGTCAGCCAAAAAGATGTGGACTCTGCTGGATGTCAGGTCATAACAAGAGCAATTGCCCTCACCGTGCCGGACGTTCTTCCCAACCGTAGAAATTTATTCTTCTATTACTATGCTTTGCTTTTGATGTAATTTTTAATTGTTATAAACAATTATGTTTTTAATTAATGTTTTTAATTATTAAAATTATGTTATTTATAAAATTAATTTATTAATTCCCTAATTAACATCTAAATTAACTACACTAACCTAATTAATTAACTAAATAAATCTAATTAATTAAAACTAAATAAATTTAAATAAGGATTATCTTAATTATTTATTTTTTAATTAATGTTTTGTATTCTTAATATTTTTTAATTACATAATTAACTTCTTAATGTCATAATTAACATACTAATTAAATAAACTGACCTAATTAATTAATCTAAAAATTAAAACTAACTCGAATTAATTAAATAAATTTTTAACGGAAAAAAAGGTAGGTGAGAAGTTTTAGCAATGCCGACTTCTCAATAGGATAAAAAATATATATATACATAGCGAAGTCGGCAATGTTAAAGCCGACTTCCCAACTAGGACCAAAAAGTAGGATATTTTGGTAAATAATTAGGAAAGGGGGTATTATGGAATATAAATTTTTTTAGGGTTATTTAAAAAAAATCCCAATTAACCACCATCATCCATGTTCCATGCCAGCTTCTTAACTATTTATAAATAAATAAAAATTCAAAAGTAGAAAGTCACTCTCACGCTCACGCATGACAGCTTTGGAACATGTTATAAAGTCAGTGTATTTTAATACATTAAAAAAAATTGGTAAGATGAAAAAATAAAGAAAATATCACCGTTGTTGAAATGCAGATTGATTTGAGCCATGGAAGCAAGTTATTCATAGTTATTCGTATAAAGCAAATGAATTTTCAATTTATAAATTAGTTCCCTCCTTTCAACCGAAACAAATAATAAAGAATAATAACCATCATAATTTCAATCTATACTCCTTTGTTTTCTAATGTTAGTTTTATAGTTTTAAAAAGTAATTTTTGGTTCCTATACGAGACACTGATTTTCAATTTAGTCCTTATACGTAAAAAGTTAACAATTTGGTCCCTATACATGATATTGGTTTTCAATTTGATCCTCACCGCTAATTGGTCTCTATATAAGAGGGACCAAATTACAAATTATTATCATATGTAGGGACCAAATTGAAAATAATTGTCACATGTAGGGATCAATTTCAAAATTTTTTTGTTGAATTGGTCTCTACATGTGAAAATAATTTGCAATTTGGTCCTCTTATAAAGGGACCAATTAGTGGTGAAGACCAAATTAAAAATCAGTATCATATATAGGGATCAAATTAATAATTTTTACGTATAAGAACCAAATAAAAAATTAATATCACGTATTAGGACGAAAAGATTATTTAACCTTTAAGATTTATAAGACACCAACCCAGAGAATGATTACGATTATTCTAAAAAATTTAAGCAAACTTCTAAACTTGGCATATTATAAATCCAGTTATGATATTTAAACACCTGGGTTTGACACTAAGATTGACACCTTGGTTAATCATATGTAAATTTTTGGTTAATTCAGTTTATTATATGGTTAATGGTTATATGAAGCTTATTTTTCATAATCATGTAAATATTTGATTAATCATATGCAAATATCGGTTAATTCAGTTCTTTATATGATTAATGGGTCATCATGAACTAACTAATATTTATACGTGATTAACCATATAATAAACTGAATTAACCAAATATTTATATCGATTAATCAAAATGTCAACTTTTGATATCAATTTTAAGTATGCAAATATCATTCCACTTGTAGGACGGTAGAGACCCTTCGTACTTCGTAGGTGCACTGTAATCCCACTTGAATACCGTGACACCTTTTGAAATTTTCAAATTGAAAATACTTTCTTTTTGCAATTTTTTTAAAATAAAAAATCTAAAAACAATAGATTACAGCTGTAGCCCATGAGTCCTGGTCTTTTGGGACTTCGAACGTCATCACTTTATCAAAGAAAGCTAAATATCAATATCAATAATCAATATTCAACTCTTCTTATCTTCTATCATTTCTGTCCTCAACTTGACTAAAGGCTATTATTCAACTCCCAATATTTTTTTTTAAAAATTTATAAACTATTTTAATTAACTACAAAATAAGCTATAATTGGCCTTACCTTCTGAATGGTACCCAACATTGACTTGTTTCTCACATCCCTTGCCTTGAGCTGCCGGAGCAACACCGACCTCCGTGTCATGGCCGCCGGTAGGAGCGACCTCCTTTCCACCACGGCGGCGCCACCGTTGGAAGGGCTATCGCATTGATCTTCCCTCCTCATCATTCCACTTCTCTGGATCTTTTGCCGTTTGATGAGAGTGAGACGCAAGTCTAATTTCTTCTTCTGAGGGCCCTCATCAGCAAACTTACTAAGCAACTCTTTAGAAGATTTCTTGGTTAAATGCTGAACCTTAGCATCAACAGCAGAAATAGTTGTAGCTTTAGCAGCAGCAGTAGTAGTTTCCATTGTAAATAGTGAAGTGAAGAGATTCAAATGAAAATGGTGTATTAATATATTGCATATATAAGCTATGTGGTATATATGGTATGTAAGTAAATGTTAATGTTGTTATGATGGTTTTATGAGGGAAGGGACTATGTGGGATGGACCGTTGTGGAAATGTATAAGAGCAAAATTGGTGAATGAAATGATTATTGATAATGGAAGAAAGAGAGAGAGGGAATGAAATAGTCAAATATAGCCGTTGGGATGTATTATTAAAAGGGGCTTAATTTTTCAAAGATTATTATGCATTTGTTTTTGGCTGTGTCTGTATTCTGTATGTATTAATCTGTAGCATGGCATGTGATTTTTCTGAGCAACAATACAAAAAATGACAAGTTGCTAAGACCTGCTACTACAATTGCGCTCTCCTTCACCTTCAGTTTCAGTGCTTTTTTCTGACATACTCTTTTCCAATGCTTGTTTGCCGAATGAAATTGTTTATATTAATCATCCATATAAGTTATAACAATCACTTATAATGATAATGTTAATTAATACTCCCTCCGGTCCACAATGTAAGCAAAAATATCCAAATTTTTTGGTCCAAAATATAAGCAAATTTCAACTACTCTCTTCTCATTTAATGAAGTTATTCTCAAAATACCCTTCATTTAATACAAATTTTGTTTTCCAATGACACATTTTATTCTCAATAACACAAGCTTAATAAATAAGAGGAAGGGTAATTTAGGTAACAAACTTAATTTCTTATTCCCAATGACCCTTTTAAATGAGATCAACTAACTATCTTAATATGTGTGTCCCATTTAATTTTTGCTTACAATAGAGACCGGAGGGAGTAATAAACTTGGGTTAAGTGGATAGCGGACAAGCTAGCGGATAGCGGTAGAGGATAAACTAGCGGATAGCGGATAGCGGTAAAAACTAGCGGATAGCGGTAGAGGATAAACTAGCGGATAGCGGATAGCGGATAGCTGATAAGCTAGCTGATAGCGGATAGCTGATTAGCTAGCGGATTGGATTTGAAGTGTTTGTTAAAACTAGCGGTTGGACTAGCTGATAAATGTAAAATGACATAAAAGGATATGTTTGCATTTTTTTTATGTAAATTATATGTATATATATTATTTATATTATTTATTTTAAAATAATTATCAATTATAATAATTTATTTTATTCTAAATTATTTATCGTTTATCAAGTCAAAAAAAATTTATTTATCGTTTAAAAAATTCAATCATTAATTTTAAATTTAAATATTAATTTAGTTTTAATTATTTTTAATAAATAAAATGGAATAATAAAAATAAAATTATATATTGATTTGACTTTTATATAAGTTTTATTTTTTATAGATAAAAATATATTTTCCACTTTTTTTTTATCTTAAATATAAATCTAAATAGTAAAATTAATTCCTATTTATATACTATGTTAAATGATTAGTATTTTATTTTATAATCAAGGATAAGTGATGAATTTAATTAAGATGGTAGGGATAAAAATGGAAGAAAAAATGAAACGCTATACGCTATAAGCTCAAACGCTACTTCAAGTAGCGTGAAGTAGCGTCTGTGAAAAACGCTATACGCTAGTGAAAAAATATTATACACTAATTTTAAAAACGACTACCAAACGGGGCTACTTTCCCACCCGTTATACGCTATCCGCAAAACGCTAGCGAATTTGACAAACCAAACAGTGTTATGATAGTTGGATTTGGATAAGGAGCGTCACAGGGTCAGGGCAAACTGATATTGTTGATTAATGTTTTATTGGTTATAAGAAAAGAAATAACAAAAATATGCTCCTGATCTTAGAAGGTCATCAGCATTAATTATTTATTTAAAGTTTCATTGTTCCCTTCTTTGACGGAAAATTAAATTACATTTCTTACCATTCTAATTTAGTATTTACAGAGAGTTTTTTTTTTTTTTTTTTGATGAAGTATTGACAGAGAGTTTTGTTATCCGAATATCAAAATCAAAATTGGATATATGAATGACTTTGCTTTTTGTTACTTTGCGCTATGAAAATTGAAATTGTAAGAGATTATATAAAGTAAATGTACATAGAATATTTTCATTACAAAAAGGAGAGGTTGTGTTAATCAAGGGAACTTTTTTTTATGACAAAGTTAATTAAGGGAACTTATGAAAAGGTTGGATTAATTACCACATGAAAAGGTTGGATCAGATTTAATCTTATTTGACCTCAGCCTAATAAATTTATTCGGCACATTTTTAAAATTCAAACTTGGTGTAATCAAGACTTAATTAATGACTAAGTTAACATTGAGCTGACACGATATTTGAGTAAAATATATAAATTTAAATACTATGTTAAATTATTAATTTTAAAATAAAATTTATAACTACAAATTATTTTAAAATATATGTCGTAAAACTAAAAATATTAATATAATATCATTGTCATCATTCATCACGGATCGTTCTCGTTCTTAGTAAATATCGACGATGAATAACATCTGATACCACCCACTGGACATTGATCTGATAATAAAAAATAAAAAAAGTGATCCATTTAATTTTTTTAATGACATTAGCACATTTTTTAAGAATATGTGATATAATATTTTTATCTTTAAAATACAAGTTTATATACTAACGTTACGTTGTGGAACTATATTCGGATCTCTTAAGCAAAGTTTTGGGTTCGAGTCTTGTGAATGAAAAAAATATGATTTGTAAGAAATACACCACCAAATGTGACTAGCCATGTTCCCCAGTCAAGATAACCGAAAAATACAAGGTTATATCAAAGTTTAATTAGTCTGTTGGTTCCTGAACCATTTGAGAATTTTCAAAAAAGTATCTAAACCCTAAAAGTTTATAATTCAATGCTTAAACACATAAAAAAAATTATAATTAAATCTCTCATCCACTTTTTGTTAGAATTTCATTAAAAGTTTTCTAAAAGTTACAGGAACCTATTTGATTTTTTTCAAAAAATTCATGAACCCATAAATGATGAATAAATAGGTCACTTAACGGATACTTAACAAAATCTTAACAAAAAAATGTATAAGAAACTCAATTACAAATTTCTATTTATTCAATGATCCAATTACAAACTTTAAAAGTATATGAACATATTTAAAAATTCTTAAATATTTCAGGGTCTAACATATTAATTAAACCTTATATCAACATATTTTACACAAATCTACATAAAATCCAATAACACTGCACAAGTGTTACACTTTTGTACTTAGCATTACTTTCATTTTCCTAATAAAAGAACACACTTGATTAATACAAAATTGAAAAGTTACGATTATCTACTGTCAAACAAAATACACGTGTAAATACTGTTACAATGAAAACTAATTAGAAAAATACAAATGCAAGTGTATATATTAGGAAAATACAAATGCAAGTATATATATTAGGATGCTACAAAATATATTACACAAAAGAAACTCAGAGATGACCCTCGTCAATTTTAATCTTCAATTTTCAGTTCTTTGCTTTATCTCCAAAAACACACTGATGGCAACGCAATCAACAAACTTCCCATAATCTGTATTACACAAAATAAGAAACTTTGTTATTTACCGTTCTTGGGGTATAAGTACTTATTTTCAGAAATTTTGAAATACAACGAAGCTCCTAGTCAGTATGGTTAAATCTAGATTCTAGAGGTAGGAAAACGTATGTGCACAGCAGCGAATGAGGATGAATTTGACAATACACTCCGTACTTAATTTAGATTCTAATGCTGGTATCTAGATTTAACTATACAATCATGAATACTAGATTTGCTGTTACTTAATACAAGTTCCAGACTACAAGAAAACAGATGTTAAGCTCAGAACATCAAGTGACCCTTTTCCTCCTTACTCTAGAGAGAAAATGATTTTTTTTTTTTTTTATAGAAGAGAGAAAATGATTTGTTACAGTACAAATCAGGAGAATCCTATTTAGGATCCAATAGCAAGGTATGTGAATTGGTCTCACTTTCTGGTGTGGGGTTTATATGCCTTGGGCTCTCTAACCATAACGACTAGCTTTTAGGTGTGGTTCTTCCAAAGTTCGTATAAATGGTATGAAAGCTTTCCACCATGTCTCTCAGATGCAAAACGAGCAGCAGGTGGTGACACCAACATTGCAGGGTTCACAATTGATGTATGTGAAACATGCATAACAATTCTATTATCTGTTGGCATTTAACCATTACATAATTGAGCAAATTTTCTATTAATCTTTAGCATTAGCATAGATTTTTATTCTTCTGGTTTGGATGCCTCTGGTTTGTGTTTTTGTTGCACATGGTGGTGTTTCCGCCTTGAAGAATTTGATCTGGGAAGCTAAGCTAAAGGGGGTGCTAAGACTACTATGAAAGCCAAAATCCCAAAACAATTGAAAAAATTTCATCTTGGCAGTAAGCTCCATGGCCAAGCTCGTGGTTAGGTATGCTGGAACAGCACGCGAAATCTGGGTAGATCTTGAAGAAAGATTTGCCAAAGGGAGTGCTCCAAGAGCTTATGAATTGAGGCGAGCCATATCTCTTCTTAGACAAGAAAAGCTTACAGTTCCTTCCTATTATACAAAATTGAAAGGGTTATGGGATGAAATACAGTCCATAGCACCATGGCCTAAGTGCAAATGTGGAACTTGTACATGTGATCTGCAAAAACAGTTAGAGGAGATGCGGGAAAGAGAACAATTATATGACTTTCTCATGAGCTTGGATGAGATTTTTAGTACAGTTAAGACACAAATTCTCAGCATGGCTCCAAGATTAAATCTTGGACATGCTTATCATCTTGTGGCAGAGGATGAACAGCAGAGAATCATATCTGCCATGAGCAAGCCTATAGCAGAAACTTCTGCATTCCAAATTCAGAATGATCGCAAAGGAGCAAAGAAGGACAGACCTAAATGTGGTCATTGTCAGAAAATTGGACACATTCAAGAAGAATGCTGGGAAATAGTAGGCTATCCTCAAGATTGGAGGAAGCCATACAAAGAAAGAAAAGAAAAGACGGGTTCTTGGAACAAGAAAGGAGGCTTTAAGGCAAATCAAGTCAGCACTGATGAGAGCCCTATTCCTGGACTGTCAATCCAACAATATGAGAAGTTGATGCAACAGCTGCAGATGGACATTGAACCAAATGTGGGAGCTCAATCAATTAAACCAAGTGTGAATATGGCAGGTAAATGCTTAGCAGGTATGAACTGTTTTAATAGGCCCTGGATCATAGATACTGGGGCCACTGAACACATTACATGTAACAAGCATATGCTGCAAGAAAGAGTCTTTTCTGAACAGCAATCTGTGAAAATTCCCAATGGCACAAGTGTGCCAGTAAAGGGAATAGGAAAAGTTAACCTCCCAAATGGTATGCAAGTTGATAATGTCTTGTATGTTCCTGATTTTCACTGCAATCTCATTTCTGTCAGTAAACTAACAAAACAACATAACTGTGCCATAACTTTTGTAGCTAACTCATGTGTTGTGCAGGACTTACCCTCGAAGAATTTGATTGGAAGGGGTAAATGTCAAAATGGTTTGTACCTTCTTGAGCAAACACATGATGGAGCTATAGCTATGAAGGTAGGAAAGTGTGTAGATATCAGTTTATGGCACTCTAGGTTAGGCCATACCTCTGATGCAAAATTGATTAGCATAGGGTTAACCACTGCTAGTGATAGAAATCAAAATAAAACTCTTTGTGATTCATGTATAAGGGCTAAACAAACTAGGTTGCCTTTTCCTTTAAGCTCAATAAAGTCAAATTCTTGTTTTGATTTAATTCATTGTGACATATGGGGAAGGTACACCACAGCTTCTACTTCAGGAGCCTACTATTTTCTTACTATAGTTGATGACTTTAGTAGGGGAGTTTGGGTTTATCTAATGAAGTATAAATCAGAAGTTGAATTTTATTTGCAATCTTTTATATGCATGATTGAAACTCAATTTGAAAAGAAAATTAAGAGGGTAAGGACTGATAATGGCTTAGAATTCACTTCAAATAATATGCAAACTTTCTATAAAGAAAAGGGAATTATGATGGAACTAACTTGTACCTATACCCCCCAACAAAATGGGGTTGTAGAAAGGAAACATAGACATATTCTAGAGATAGCACGGGCCATAAGATTTCATTCTGGTCTTCCTATATAGTTTTGGGGTGAATGCATTCTTACTGCTGTACACTTGATTAATAGATTACCTTCTAAGGTAATCAACAATAAAACACCTTATGAGATTTTGTTTGGCAAGAAACCAGATTATGACTGTCTAAGGGTCTTTGGTTGTCTTGTATATGCTTTAAAAACAAGGAAAGAGGGCAAATTCGATGAAAGGGGGAGAGCCTGCATCTTTGTTGGTTACCCTGCTGGACAGAAAGGATATAGGCTATATGATATGGCCAAGAAAGAATTCCTTGTGTCCAGAGATGTAGTTTTCTGTGAGCATGAATTTCCTTTCAAAAACATGCATAAATCTCAGCTTAAACCAACTGAGGATCAATATGCAAATTATGAAAATCATGATGAGGAAGCTCAACTTTGTTCTCCTCTAAGCAATGAACAAAATTCAGACTTGCACAACCAGGATCTGCAGATAACAGATTTGACAGAAGAAACTGAGGAAGAACAAGATCAAAACAGAATCCATAATAATCAGAGGCATAGTGAAAGAGTAAGGTCTCTTCCTAAACACTTGGAAGATTATGAGGTCAACCTACCACCATCTATTGCAGCTCCTGCATCAGGTAACTCAGTCTTATATCCTATTTCCAATTATATATCATATAATAATTTTTCACAATCACACAAAGCTTTCCTAGTTGCCATCTCTTCTAGAGATGAGCCAAAGAATTTCAGGCAGGCAGTAGCACATGATCATTGGAGGGAAGCTATGAGAAAAGAAATTGAAGCATTGGAAACCAATGGAACTTGGACCTTGGAGACTCTCCCACCAGGCAGAAACACAGTGGATTCAAAATGGATCTACAAAATAAAGTACAAACCAAATGGAGATGTTGAGAGATATAAGGCTCGATTAGTTGCAAGAGGATTCACTCAAGTAGAAGGGGAGGATTTTCATGAAACCTTTGCTCCAGTGGCCAAACTTGTGACTATTAGGTGCTTATTGACTGTAGCAGTGAAGAAAGGATGGATTATTCACCAATTAGATGTGAATAATGCATTCTTGCATGGAGATTTGACAGAAGAAATTTACATGAAAATACCAGAGGGCTTTGCCAGGGAAGGAGAAACCCGAGTTTGCAAACTAAGGAAAGTCAATCTAGGGTCTCAAGCAAGCATCTAGAAACTGGTATCAGAAGTTTACCAAGGCACTCAATGATGTTGGATTCAAGCAAACTAAAGCAGATCATTCCTTGTTTATCTACAAAACAGAAGAAGTCTTTCTTGCTGCTCTCATCTATGTAGATGATGTAATTTTGGCAGGAAATAATTCTGAATTCATGCAGAAAATAAAGGGATATCTGGATCAAACCTTCAGCATTAAAGATCTAGGAACACTGAAGTATTTCCTTGGAGTTGAGGTTGCTAGATCACCTGAAGGAATAGTCTTGAGCCAGAGAAAATACACATTGGACATCCTTCAGGAAACAAAGATGCAGAACAGTAGACCTAGCAGCTTTCCTATGGAACAGAATTGCAAACTCAGAATCAACAACAATGATCTTGATACAGATGCAACTAGATACAGGAAACTGTTAGGAAAACTATTGTATTTGACCATAACAAGGCCTGACATCACCTATGCTGTAAACACTCTGTGTCAATTTATGACAACACCTAAACAGATCCATATGGATGCTGTTGAAAGGATTTTAAGGTATCTCAAGACTACTCATGGCCAAGGTATCCTCATTCCCAGTAAAGGACCCTGTCCATTAACTAGAAGATCATGCACTGGATATCTAGTTATGTTAGGACATTCACCAGTTTCATGGAGAACAAAGAGGCAAACAGTCGTGGCAAGGTCATCAGCAGAGGCAGAATACAGATCCATGGCAGCAACAGTTAGTGAACTTATCTGGCTAAGATGGCTGCTAGAAGAACTTGGAGCACCACAGCAAGGACCTACCCAACTATTTTGTGATAATCAAGCAGCCATCCACATTGCAATGAATACGGTATTCCATGAAAGAACAAAACATGTTGAGATGGATTGCTATTTCATTCGAGAAAGAATTCAGTCAGGGGACATTGAACCTATGAAGATTGGAACAAATGATCAAGTGGCAGACATTTTCACTAAGCCTTTGGGAAAGGATAGATTTGAATTTTTACTCAACAAGTTGGGCATTAAGAACCTACATGCACCAACTTGAGGGGGAGTGAAGGAATTCAAATATATTTGTTAGTTAGTTGTTATAATTGTTATCAGTTAGTGGCTAATATAGCCGTTAGGACTTTTATCAAATAGATAAAAGTCAGCTAGGAAGTTAGTTACTCTATGGCTATAAATAGAAAAGCCTTCTATGTAAAATTTACTTCAACTATCAATACACAAAGTAACATTCAGTAATTTCTATTTTACATGGAACTCAGCTGCCATTTTGAGCAAGAACAGAGCCACAAAGTCAATAAACTCCATGGCCGTGGAATGTTCCACAACTGTGGATCGGGGAAGGGGCTATTACAAAAAGACTCAACTGTCAAAAGGGTGTGGGAGGCTATTCTTGAGGCATCTTAGCATTGGATAGGGCAACAATTGGGTTCAAAAACATCAAGCAATTTGTAGAAGATTTGCAAGGGAGGAAAAGGAGGAACGACAGAATTCTCTACTGTAAATCTTAGATTCTTATTCCCTTCTCTTATGTCTTTTTAGTTTTCATTTGAATGTTTCCTTTGATTTCTATGGATTGTAACTTGCACATAACTGAGTAGTTCTTTTTAGCAACTAGTCAGAGGGCTAGTGCACAGCTAGCCCACATGGGCACCAAGGCTGTGGAGTGTGGTGGGATGTTAGAATCAAATTGCATGAGACTTGAGTCCCATATCGGAAGTACAGGATTTCAGTGTGGATATGGCCATAGGCTATTCAACCACAATGGCTAGCTTTTGTGGTACGGTTCTCCCAAGGTTCGTAGCAATTCTAATCTATTTTTCAATCAATGCTACAATTTTGAAGTCACCATGTTATCTATCACAACAAAGTCATCTGTCTAATCCTCCTCCAGCCCCCAATAAAAGACTCAATATGCTATGAAACCTACTACATATTCACATGAATGACACATTCAAAACCATTTAAGGAAAAAAATTATTGATGACATTAGCCTTAGGAATCAGATGAATTTAGCTGAAGTGTATCTGTAATTATTATAGTAGAGAAGCCACATTAATCTTCAATCAATGAAAATTAGATGGTCACAGATTTATTTACCACAGCTTCATTCTGCATTCTTATGAGGAGAACTGGGTTCCAAAACTGAGAGCATGGCATTCAAGATCCCTCAAATTTAACTGCAAAAACAGGTAGAAGATTATGGTATCTGTAAAAAATCTGCATGAAGAATCACATCATATGAAACCTTCTATTTTTATGTCACAGCCATAAAACTAAGCAAAGAAAACAACTCTTCCCCAGTTGTGATCCTAACACTAAAATTGTTTGTCTACATTTTCATCAAACAAGAACCGCATCTTTTAAAAGAGATTACTGACTAGGCCAATGAAGATAATGGCAAATAAATCTAATAAATAACATGGCAAGTTTAAAAAAGTTGCAGCACGGCCTCATTACTTGATTCATGAAAATAAATTACAATTAACACCTTCAACCCAACTGGAAAGAAACAATATCTGCCATTATTCTGCCTCTTATTTCTTATAGCTAGTGGACTTTAGGGAAAATCACCACTTTCAGTTGTGATAGTGAAAGAAAAGATTATCTACATATCAAACCTATTTATCTCATGTCCCAATCCATAGCAAAAATAACTAGAAAAACCCAAAACCAATCCTAACTTTGGTGAACACACACTGAACGTTCATCCAAAAGAAACCAAGTAGAATAAGAAAAAGAATAAGGAACTACTTATAGTTGAGTTACTAAAGTTGACAAGGACTGTATCCATGCAGCAATATCAGCAAAAGAGCATAAGTTGAGATAATAATTTTTCTACTTTTCATGATTTTCTTGAGAGAAACGCTTTATGCATAAGAATCTAAAACACAGTAATAAAATGAAATTTATTTGACATGCTTTTCTTATAATGTAACTTTTTTAACATAGCTTCATTCAATAACAAAAAGGGATAAAAGCAGCAAGATAGCCAAGAAGTTCTAGCCAAGAACCAAACTTTCAGGTTGTTAATCATTTATAGAGATATTTTTCTTAATGGACTAGATTGAAATGGCAAAGATGCATTATCAGGGGCAATAACTGTCACCTTAAGCACCAGAGACAAGTTATTGACGAGCTTATGGAAGTAATATAAATATGAAAAGGCTATTTTTAAGAGAAGATAGTTTGAAAAATTCAGAGCTCACCATAACAGCAACTCCAGTTTCACTGAATTTAGGAACACATATGAGTCTCACCAACTGCCCTTCTGATCCTGGAATTAACATGCAAAATTGAGTGTTAGGGGGAGGGGAAGTTATAGTAAATACGAATAAGAAAAAGAAGTAGCATTTATTTTTCCATTGTAGAATTTAGAATAAAAATACCCTTTATCATTCGAGTTTCATATTTATCCTGATTGCCAATAAAGTAAACATGAGGACAGCTCTCAATGAAGAAAGGATCCCTATCAGTAAAAGGATAGCACCCTGGAAGACAAAACCTAATGTCAGAACAAACAACTTTTAAAAAAAAAAATGAGGAAGTTTGAATTTTAACTCAAGATTTTTTCAGAAATAGCAGGTAATATTCAATTGACAAATGTTCAACCTTCAGGAAAATTTTATAAGCTAAGTGAAAAACAACTCAGATTGATAACCAAGCAAGTGTAAATGCATTGAAGCATGTATAATGTATACCGAGAGTATTAGGTGCTGTGGGTGCCAAATGCCTCCACCTTATTGTCCTTTCCATGAATTCAAGTTTATCTTTTGCCTCTGAATACTTCTCAAGATCATCTACATTCTGACCTGATGTCCCAAGAAACCTGAAAGTAATGGTGCATCATGTTTAATGTTTAGCAGATTCAAAGACATTAAGGCAAAAACAGTGATACTAAAAATAGCCTATTTACCTGATATCATCAAGCTCAAAACAGTGAGGATTTGTACAAGATCTAAAAGTGTTATAAGCTGATGACCCAGGGAAAAGGCATCTATGCAAAGGCTGAAAGTACAAATCTTAGTCATAAAGTTAAACACATATTATACATGGAATATATACTCTTATAAGAACCTGTTGCGGTAATGAGAAATTAGCAGGGTCATTGGGTCCTGGCATGATGTCCAAAGGCAAACCAGCAGCAATCTAAATGCAAGTAAAAACTAAGTAACACCATTTAAGAAAACAAGGACTACAATATAAGAATCAAACTAACAAAATGAACCTGATTCAACAGAATATCCAGTTCCTTTATTGGTTCAGCCATCCTTGAGAGATCCTTTGAAGTCAAGTTCTGCAAATATTGATGAAAATGTCTCAATAAATCCTGCAATGGTGCTATCTAGCACTCAGATGTCAAGACTCAAGAGACAATCAACAGCCAGTTAAGTGTCCAAAATGCAACTCTGATAAGCTAAGTAGTAGTGGCACAACTCAGCTCCTCTCGTCTAACTATATGGGAGAACATGTATCAGATGATTATAACATAATCCTCTACAAATGTTCATTACTATGCAATTACACAAGAGAAATCGAGAAACTAAGAAATTCAGATACTAGAGTAAGTCAATAAGTGATGTTGTATAAAGGCAATAGTAGGTTAACATTTTAATTTGAATGTCTGAAATAAAGGTTTTTCTTTTTGGGTACACAAAATAAAAATACTTTATTGGGAAGAAAATAAAAGATACAGAGGAAAAAATATATATAAAGCACCAGATCTATTGACTTATATTCCCGAATTTTATTAAACTTGTTAAGGAAAAGATACCGGCACAGGAAAAAAAATAGCTGATTGTTGTAGAACTCAAAACATAAATAATTGCTGAGATATTAGTGTTAAATGTTAATCATTAGTCTTTATTCTTACTATTGTTCTGTATACAGCTAATGTTGTACTACTCATATTTGTACTATTCTTTTCCCTAATAGAAATAAGACATCTCTGTACACTAAACACTGATGGTAAGTAGCAAGTGACAAATACAGAAGCAGGGGGTTTCTCTCTAAGATCCTTTTCTCTCTCTACAGTAACTGTACTACCTGTCCATTAAGAAGTCCATGAGGTATCTCAACAGAATTTCCAGCGATGACAACATGAACAATTTGAGATGCAATGCTTTGCTCCTGTTTAATTGTCAATTTGACAAGTTAAAACTTTGAGACGTTACATAATTATCAGCACAAGAACTTCAGGAGAAGAACATGATATACCATCTCTTCTCCTAAATGCCCAGTAATATGATCGATGAGAAGTTGAAACTGAAGAGGATTAGAGTTGCTTCTCCCAATACTTAACCCTGACACAAGAACAACATATTTGTCTTCCCCTGTTGAATCCAAATAGAAGGAAGTTTTAAGCCAATATTTTAATAAAATTGAAAATTTTAATAACAAAAATTTAAGAAATGAGCATCAACGATGAACTATTAAAAGCACTAAATGGAAAGGCTGTTACTGATCATCAGCATGTTAACAGAAGCAAGAGAAAAGAAGCATACAGAAAGCAACACATTTGAATTATGACAGCAGATAACCTTTTAAAGTTTGACCATATAAAGAGAAAGTCAAGAAACTAGTATCTTTAACTTGCATAAATTATAAAATCTTGTGCCGAATCACTACAGGTAAAGGGAGACCAAGAAAAAGTATAGGTGAAGCCATTAAGAAGGGACTTCGAAGTAAAATGTTTGTCTACAGACATGATTTATGATAAAACATTATGGCATTGTTTGATCTAGTGGGAAAAGGCTTGGTTGTTGTTTTTGTTGTTGCTATGCCATTGAAAGGAAACAAACTATGTTAAGAGAGTGAAGCAGAAGACAATCTATGCTTGCTGACTATTAAATTTCTCAAGCAGCTCCCCTTCTTCTGAGCAAATAATATAAGACAACTCAAACATCACTCTGTACAGGAAATTGTGATTCTGTTCCACATCATACTCATTAATTCATCCATCATAAAATAACAAACTAAAGTGATCGGAAATACAGTCTACCATGTGACGAAGAATAAGATGATAGATATTCTTTGCATGTGCTTTAATAAATTAGAAGCATTGCAAGATGTAAAAGATAGAGAAGTAATACTTGATTTAAGGGGACGGTCTATTTGTGGTGGTAGGCCAGCTTCTAGGACTTCTTGAACCAAAAAATCACCTGCTCCAGTTTCCTTTCCATGTAAAGCTACCACAATTCCTGTCATAGATGATGACATAATGTTAGCACAAAATCATCATGTGCCAAACAGACAGTCATTTGTACGACAAGCAAGTTTTATTTCCATAAGAGCAAATATCATTAAAAAAGCCACATGCTTGATTTCAAGATAGCTCAGAAAAACATTTGACAAAGCTTTAGCATAGCAATGCAATAAGGAAGGAAAAGTAAAGAAATTACAGATACCAAACCAAACATTTTGGAATGAATGCACATATGTTTCAGAATTGCCATCCTATCACGAAAACTATTTTACTGAATTAAGATAAGTCGTTTTGAATTATGATACAGACCTGTTACATATACAGAAGGCAAAATGACATTCCCACCGAGCTTAACTCTCCCACTTTCATCTTCCAAAACTAGATAATCATCTGGGTGAATGAAGTTATGAGGCTTGACGAGCGGAACCGCAGACCTCTATAAATTATTGGCAGAGAAATGCAGCAGTGTATCATATTTTAGTCAAATTTCACACAGAGAAATCATAAGATCCACATCAAAAGCACAGAAAAAAAAAAAACACACACACACACACAATCCAATCCTACCTCCTTAGAATACTCATCAAGAATGCAAGGTTTGAGCTTCATGTGTTTATAGATGGTTCCAACAATAACACACTCCTTGCCCTCTTCCAATCCCAACACTGTGCACACTACACCAAAGTGAAACATAAAGCACTCAAATATCACACACAAGTGTCATATTAGAAAGTCGTCCGTCTAAAGCAGGAGTAATAATAATAACAATAACAATGGTACCCCTATTCTTTCAAAGGTTACATTCACCTCCTCCTAGGCAGGTAATTGTATTAATAACATAAAACACAAGAAAATTTGGTATAATTTATGAAACAAGAAAAGTGCTGAGTGTATGATCAGTTTAATTTCCTCGGTGGCCCACTGCACGAGACTCCGATGGGGGTTTAGGGAGTATAGATGTACACAGTCGTATCCCCAAGCAAAATGTAATTTAGGCTATGTTTATATGGATGGAACGGGGTGGTAAAAAAACATTAACCCATTATTGGGGAGTTCCATGGTAATAAAGTGGAGTAGTTAAGGTAGTAACTCAAACCACTTTATCCAAACTCTCTAATTTTCATACCCTAAGTTGGGGGTTTGAGAACTCCCTCCCTTCCCTTGTTGAACTTCCAAATACTGGAGAGTGGTATGCTTTTACCTTTCTGTTCCACTTCATTACTAACCACTCTACTCCACTCTACTCCACTTCATCTCCTTCAAAACTCCCAAACACGGCCTTAATTTTAAAGGGAAACCATAAAATGAGAATAACAGAAAAAGGTAGATTTAGGAATAGGAAAAAGAAAGAGAGGGTACCAGGAGCAAGGGGTTTCCAATGGGAGACAAGGGAATACAAGAGAGTTCGCATCAAGTGAAGGCGAGCGAAGTATATGTGGCTGTATTGCTGCCCCTTATACGTCGTCTCTTTCCCTATTTCAAATGCTTCATCCTGCAATCAATCCCACCATTTTTTTATCAAATTCAAATTAACTCACATATTGAAAAAAAGGACAACAAAATTAAATAAAGAGGTAAATAAAAGAAAGAAAGAGGGGTAGTGAACCAAGCAGCCATAGGAACTTTGCAATCTGCGCAGGTTCTTCTCTGTCTCCATTCCCATGGCGGGAACACTTCGCTCCACTCAACTACGACGACTCGAGAAATAACACGCATTTATATAGATATAAACGTTGAATTTAAATTTAATATTTTTCAGATCAGGTGATCTCAACATGGGGATGTAGCTCACATGGTAGAGCGCTCGCTTTGCATGCGAGAGGTACGGGGTTCGATACCCCGCATCTCCATTTATTTGTCGACACCTTTTAAAAGATGAAATATGCACTTTTGTTTTTCTTCCTCGCTCATGAGTTATTGGTGATGGACAAGTGCACCATTTATTCGTTTTTAAGGAATAAATCTTCTCGAAAATAATTGTCTTTTTTTTAATTTAGTGAGTTTTCGATCTTAAGACATTAAAGTGTATTGGAAAAATATGGGATATATAGTATTCAAAACTACATCAAGTACTTTTTTCAATAGCAATAAGACATATGTAACAATTCATCAATAAAAATTAAAAACATAACATATGCAACAACTGTTACGCATGTCATATTGATATTGGAAAATAGTACCTAATGTATCTATAGAAATACACTTAAGTTTTTTTTTTTTTTTTTATCCATCCATTTAAATATGGGTTGTGCTTGATTTTCAACTCATGCTCTATTTAAAGTAAAAAGTTTCACCGGTAGAAAAATCGACTATTGAAGTAAAATAGAATGGAATAGAATAAAATGAGAGGAAATTAAGTGGAATAAAATGAGATAAAACAAAATTGTTATATAGTTGTATCTTTTTATCGGCAAATCTTAGTGTTAATGTTAGTATTTTGATAGTGAATAGAATTTGAACCTTTACACATAGTGTATTTAGGAAAAAAGCATTTTCTAAAGTAAAAACTTTTTTTAAAGTAAGCAATAAGGGACATATCCAGATTATTAAACAATAAAAAATCTTTATGCACTTTATCAATGATAATACATGTTTACTTTAAAGACAAACTCCCTTTAAAAAAAAAACCTTATCCATGTATTTAATATAACTTATTTGTGTTTAAAACAACTTATAACCACCAACATGGTATGACACGGTTGGTAGATAACCAAGTCCCTTAAGCATGTGATCAAGGGTTCGATTCCTGACTCATGTGTATGGTAAAACATTTGTTGAAAGAGGTCAACCCCTTAAATGGATCTCAGTACCTCGAGTGATTAGTCTCTGACTCCCGGACGGAGGATACCCGGGTTGGTAGAAAAAAAACAACTTATAACCAAAGACTTATCAAAAATGCTTTCAATAAAATAATAAGGCAGTGTTTTCTTCAACCATAAGCAAAAACAAAGAGGTGTGCTTATTAGGAAATAAAAAATGTAAAAACTGATTATATTTTTTTAAAAGAAGAAGCACGCCACAATTACATCACATTGATGTTAGATCTCATCCTAAAACCAAATGGTATTAAGTGGAATTGTCCAGGCATATAAATCAAATGGTATTAAGTGGGATTGTCATATTAGATTTCATCCTAAAACTCATTAGTATTAAGTAGAGTTGTCGAACATGTATATAAAATCACACTCTAGGATGAGGCAGGAGGCGATGTGAGACTTCCAACGTCAAGAAAGCAAAATCAACAAAGTCTATCTTCTTAACCATCTACACCCTCTGGACAAAATTGAAATGCATCATTCAGGAGTAGTACTTCAGTATATTTTAACAAGCAGTAAACTTTCACTGCAGAAAGTAACACACATGGTTCAAAATTCTTGACTCAAGCACAGAATATTTGAATGACTTGGATTAAAGAAGAATAGTTTCCCAAAAGATAGACAAATTGGTACTACCCTGAGAAACTAGATTGACATGCAACCATCGTTCAATAATGGAACCATTCAGAGATACTAATATATCTTATTCTGCAATCAAGCAAACCACGATGCTACTCTCTAGTTACTGCTACTACCAATATCAGGGTTCAACAACATTATTCCCAATAATAAAAGATCCTAAAAATTGTCAGCAAGGAAAGTTAAAACCTTCCCACCTGAACACAACAGGGTGACAACCACTCTAATCATCAGAACTTATTGTTGTACCAGAATACCCCTTTGTTCTGAGCAGGTTGATCTGGCTCAACATAAACACACTCTTCTGCCTCTCTCCACATTGCCTTGTAAAATGGAGTCCTGTCGAACCGATAATACTCTCCCAAAATTGGTTTTATAGCCTTTGTAGCCTCCATTGCATGATAATGTGGCATTGTGGAGAACAAGTGATGTGCCACATGGGTGTCTGTAATGTTATGGAAGACCTTGTTCAGAATTCCATAATCTCTATCCACTGTTGCCAAAGCTCCTCTCAACCAGTCCCACTCAGACGAATCGTAGTGCGGCAATGCAGGGTGAGTGTGCTGCAAGAATGTGATCAATACCAAAAATCCATTAACCACCAGCAATGGAACCCCATAAACACACACAACCCAGACAAGCCCTTTTGCCATGGCAAGATGGAATAGCCCATAGCATACAGCAAGCATTCCTGCATCAGATAGGTATATTTGGAGTCTTTCGCGATCTGAGTAAATGGGACCATGTGGATCAAAGTGGCAAGCAAACCTTTCATAAGGCCTGCCTGAAACATTGAAAGCCAAGTAAAGGGGCCAGCCAAGAGTAAGGGTGACAGTGAGTGTGAGGAATCTGCCTAGTGGGTTGTTGAGGTATTTAGAGTACCACTGGATGCTGGACTTCTTTTTAGGCACAAAGACTTCATCCCTTTCAAGAGAACCGGTGTTGGAGTGGTGGCGCCGATGGCTGTATTTCCATGAAAAGTATGGGACCAAGAGAGCTGAATGGAGAACAAAGCCAACTGTATCATCAAGCCACTGGTAATCACTGAATGCATGGTGGCCACACTCATGTGCGATGACCCAAACGCCGGTAAGGATGCAGCCTTGGATAGCCCAGTAGACAGGCCATGCCAAGAAAGAGAAAGGACTGGGAAGGTTGTGGAAGTAATGTGTGGCGATGTAATAGAGGCAGAAGGCTATGGTGAGGTCATGGACGACATAGGAGAATGAGCGAGGAACAGAGCGCTTAAAACAATGAGGTGGAATGGCCTTCTTCAGCTGGCTGAGACTGAATGGAGGTTTTTCATAGGGGACTCGCTTCACAGTGTCATCCTCTGACTTCCTGCTTGGAGGAGGAACAGAGGTTCGGCCACCAGCTCCCATCTTCACAACCTGTATATAATATTAACAGTGCATTTTGTTACAACACTCCTCCAAGTAGTAAGCACAGTTCTACCAATATGCAATAGTATAATTTACATGAAAAAGACTAACATCTAGGATTATCAGCAATAAAGAAATGGATCCGTGAGATTTTAACATGACAATGTTAGGTGAAGAGAAAAACTAGACCAAAGACTCTGACACAAGGATCTATAAAATTTGAGGATCCTAACTTCCTAAGGTCTTTGTGTATAGGAAATGGATATCTCGTGCAATTTTCACATTACCTTACTATAGGGAAGAGAATGATAGACAAGAAGACTTAGATAATGGGGCCTCTTAAAATTTACAGGACTATGTGTTAGAGTCTTTGTATCCATCTATCTATCTATCTCTTTACCTAACAAGGTTATATGAAAATTTAACCCCAGAAAATTCATTCCTATCCGCAATACTTTCGAAATTCACGCAGAATGAACAATGTGTGTGCTCTTTAAAGCAAGAACCATGAAATTGTCATTCTCAAATGCTTGGAGAAAAGATAGAAACCGAGTTGTTCTTCTCATTACTCTTTTTAGGTTAGCCATCCACCCCGGATGATAGGAGAAAAGATAACAATACCCGGTATCAGGAGAAAAGATAACAATACCCGGTATCATGACATATACATTAATCACTGCTAAACAATTGAAGCACGTAATCATAACCTATAGATCTAATAATAAAGATTGCTTTGTCCCGTGATATTCTTATTTTTCTTGTTTTAGGACTTAATGAACATTTTCTCTTGCCCAAACCAGCAAAAGACGGGCAAAAATTAAAACCTAAGCCATAAATGCATTGTTGGGTTTTCGTATTGGGATAGAGATTACAAGTCTTGAAATAGTGTCTCATCCTCAGTCTAATCCACTTAGATTATGCCAATTAAAAGTTAATTAATTATTTATTATAAGTGTTTATTCTTTTTAAATAACATGACACAATCTAAGTGAATGAGACCTGGAATGAGATACTATTTTGAAACAGATGATCTCTATCCTTCAAATTGATCGCACAAAACAAAGTATTGAACTAGGTAGGGTTGACTCTCATAGATTATTTTTCTCTATTTAAATATCAGTTCATGCTAATCAGTCCCCGAAGAAATGCAAATAAAAAAAGTTCTCGTTGGAAGCCTAAGAATAACACTTCTCCAAATGTTAAATACACATACTCCCAATGAAAAGTTTCCTAATTTAATTCCTGAACCAGTACCCTTAAATTATAGCATTTTCCTTTAAATATCTTGTTTAGATTTTCATCTTGATCACATAACCTTTCTACTTTCCGCAATGGGCCACTCACGATGAAGTTTCCTTCTTCCTTCCAAAGCTAGTAAGGTGTGTAAGTGCCAAACTCTCACAAACTTACAATGAGCTTCTTCTTATTTTATCATAGTTGATAGGGACATGAATCTGCGTTGCCGAGGTGTGAACCAACCAATAGTAGCATAAATAAAAGCACATGACACAACCAACTTGATATCCTAGTATAAAACGGAACTGACAAACGTGTATGAATAAATTATCGTTACTAATGCAAGTAGTACAGTTTGCAAACTCATCACCCAAGTAAACAAGAGTCCCAGATAACGTGATCCATCCATGCTTCAAAGATTTTCAGTAACAAAACAGTGATACCACGAATGCCCAAAAATAAATCAAAAGCGGACCAGCACAAGTTATGAATAATAAATAATAATAGAGTAAAAACCTAAAAGGACCCCATTTTTATATGGACCAAATTATCTTCCGTTTTTAAAATTTGGGGATCAAATTGTCAGTGTCTTTTTTTGAGGGACTAAAATAGGGTCCTCAAAAAATTTCAAGGACCATTTTAGACCTTTACTCATAATAATAATTTTTTTATCAATATAATAATAATAATAATAATAATAAATAATATTAATAAATTAATAAATTAATTCGAGAGAACACCAATACGGAGTATTTGGTTCAATCATTTCAGTCTTTTCAATGGTACATTAAGCAATAATTTTGGTCCGTGCATGTCTCAAAGGACACACAATTTAATATTTATTTCTCTTTCTACCCTATAATTTATCATGAAATCAACGTGCAAGATTTCCCAAATTTCTTATGAAATGTACTTTTAAACAAAGGAGAATGCTAGCAAAGAAAACGTTGAAAACTTTCGGGAGATTGTTTAAGAAATTAAGAAAAGAATTTATGATAAAAAGATATATTCAGTATATTAAAAAAATATTACATTTAAATTTTTATTTAATACAAATTTTTCTTTTGTTAATTCTTTATCCAATATCCTTATAATACACGTAAGCAAAACCCTTGAACAAATAAAACATGAAATAGGAATACCTCCAAATTTAAGTTATTTATTATGGGCTTTTAAAAAAAATTATTTATTTATGGGCATGGATATTCTGGTGAATAGTATAATCACTTCTGTAATAATTAATTGAGTCTTCAAAAATACATTTTTCAACCATTAAGGTTTAAATTGAAACAAACAATCAATTGATCGTCATATCAGAAAGGGGAAAAAATCATCTGAATTTTTTATAACCGAAAATAATTTTAGTCCATTCTTATTTTCAGGGGGAAAAACTTATTACACGCTAATTCACACACAACATCCAAACAACGCAAAACCATTGAAACAAAAGTAATAATATGTCCCACAAAAATCATGCAACCTGATCCTAGCCTAGACTTTGCAATGGAGTGGATAGGGACAGCTTTCATTCTGCACCGTTGAAATAAAAACTTGCACCCATCTTGGTCTAGTATACATTTCTTTATATTTTATATTAAGTTTATATAATATTTAATCACAATTTCAAAATTAATAATTATTTTCTAAACCATAAAATAAGTCAATCTTAGTATTAAACTAAAAATTAATCAATCTAGTTAATTAACTTAATAACATTGGGTCAATTATTAATATATTAGGATGCGAGAAAAGAGGTATTACCCAGATGGGGTGCCAAGCCACCAACCTATTAAAACTGCAGTCGCATAAAGCGTCTCCTCGTGACGTGATGGCGATTTAGATTCATTATTACCCATTTCGGAGCCGTCCATAATTGGAAATTAAGTAGCTTAGATTTTTTTCTATGAGCAAGCTACAGCTAGAAAGGGTCAAAATCTACATGATATATTTCACCCAAAAAAAAAAATCACATAACATATAATTTTTATTTTACTTGATAAAAATATTAATATCATCTAAAAGTCATCCATACATCATATATCATATCAATTTGTAAAAAAAGTAAACAAATATACAAAATAATTCGGTCGTTTGCAGATATTTTTTTAACCCAACTTGGACTCGGAATATAGAACCAGAATATTCATAATGTACCAACCACATGGTCCAAATCTATTATCCAATAGTATAATAATATAGTAACCATAGGCTCCTATGTCCTATTCCTATGTACCGATGCATAGAAAATTTAATAGCGAATATTGAATAAATAAGATCAGTAAATGGAAGTCCCGAGGAGTTACTCCTTTTATTTCATAATAATAACATTTATTTCATTTTACATTAATTTTTTTTTTTGAAGTAACTCGTCATTTGATATTTATCATAAATAAAATGAGAAAATATTGTCCACACTCATGAAAGACACCTAAAAATATATGCTTAAAAAATGAATAAAATTAAGTTTAATGAAAAAACTAAAAATTCAACTCCTCGGTATATTAATTGCACGCTCAGCTAGGAATTCCGTTTTAAAAAATTATCAATTATTAATATAATAATAAAATTAAAATTAAAAGAAGAACAACCTTGCCGTTTTTTCAGGGAAATTTGTGGCGAAAAAACCCGAAAATACGACAAATAAAACGGAAAAAGGAGGTTTCTCCTTAGATCCGAGAGAACCTACAAACGTTGAAAGCAGACTTAAACATACAGACAGGTTTAAGGGAAAGCAACCGCATTATGTAAGAATTGGGCAATCGGTCCCTATAAAATCAGAAACTTACAAAAACTACCAGAAATCGTTGAACGGAATGAACAGAGATCTAAAATATGAGAGAGGAAACTGGGGATTGGGGTAGCGAGAACTGTTAGATCTAGTGCGTGCGAAAACGGAAATGAAAATAAGATTCAGAGTAATAGCTAATAGCATTCAATGAAGATAAAGAGAAGAAAAAGAGAGGTAATGAGAGATTGAGAGTGAGAGAAGAAGGGTACCTGATTGATAGGATGAAGGAGAAGGGGTTGTTTGTTGTGGAGCTTGTGGTGCCGCAGAAATTGTGTGAGTGAGAGAAGGGGCAAATCCTTTGAGGCGCAGAGAAGGAGTATTTAAGCACTTCTTTCCCCCACTTCCCCTCCTCCAAGGGAAATTTCCGTCCAACTTGTTGTGTTATTACTAGAGGTTAATAGCTTTTTTACGCATCAACCAATCATTCTTCACATTATGAACGAATACTAACATAGTAAGAGTTAATTCTGATCAAAAAAAATAGTAAGAGTTAATTTTTTTTTTTACTCATATCATAATTTATGATTGGATGAACGAGTAAAAGGGCTTTATACTGTGTATAGTAATTAAACTCTTATTAATATAGTATCTATCTATAACCAAAGAGTTTAATTTTTATGCACTTTCATTGTATAGAATTTTTATACTGATATCCAGAAATATTTTAACAAATTAACGTTATTTATTTCTTTCTCTTAGTTATTAAAATAAAAGCATACATGTTAAAATGTTAGTTGATGGCAGTGCAAAACTTTTTAGACTGGTGGTATATACTACTTTAATCGATAACTAAAATCAAAACCGAAGTTAAATTTATACTAGAGTTATGTTATTTGAACACAAATTTTAGATACCGTATGTTTTTTTTCTATCTCTTACCTTCTTTTGTCATCTTTGTATATACGCATCTTGAAAATACATCAAAAAACAAAAGGGGCACCGAATGGTGTCCCTAATTTTGTGTTAAAAAACATTCCTCTTTATACTATAGTATATCATATTTATATTAAAGACAATTTTAAGGAGTAATGTATATGTATTATCAGTGTAAAGTGACAATCAATTACAAATCATGATATGAGTTACCTTTTAATATAATTAAGATAATAGTCAAATACTTTTAATTATATGAAAATTTATGATTGAATGACAATTTAAAAAATCTTTATATTGAAAGTACATACCAATTAAATCCTATCAACAATATTCTCTTACAATATTATTTTTAACATATTTTTTTAATGAGGAATGAGAGTTTATATCCGATTCAATAAATAAAAAGTGAATTTATGTAATCTAATTAGTCCTATATAAATTTTTTCCAATAATAAAAATATGTTAAAAATACTGTTGAAAACAATATGTATGTTATTAGCATTTCTCTTATACATTATGCATATATCCAATTTTTCGCTACAAAAATGGTGGAAAGTGAGCCATCATTCTGGGACTGCAAGTGACATGGGTATGACCTCTCTCCCCAAGTTTATTTTTCGCAAGGATTCCAGTCAAAGACCTTCCACTTCTCAGGAATATCCCTGTACACACCCTGCACCTTATGGACCTAACACGCTTCCACTATATCAATCTATTAGGTTGCATATATCCAATTTATCTCCATATTTAACCATACTTATAAGTTATAACAATGTACCATCACTTCAATTATTGATTGGAGATATCTTAAATCTTACAAGAAGAAGGGAGTGGAATGTTAAGTTTCAACATATCTTAAGATCTGCCAACCTCTATGCTGACCTCTTAGCAAATAAAGGCCATGATGGCCCTTTTTCTTTATGTTATGTATATAGCCCTTGCCCTGTTTTGGCAATGCTGCTGCTCAATGATGTAAGAGGAATTCAGTCCTCAAATTATAATTAATTAGGCTTAATTGCACTTTCGGTCCCCCAAGTATCACGATTGTGCGATTTTGGTCCCTCGGGTTTTGATTGTGACAATTGGGTCCCCCGGGTATCTTGATTGTGCAATTTTAGTCCCTTAGGTTTCAATTGCGTCAATTGGGCCCCAAGTATCACGATTGTGCAATCTTGGTCCCCCAGATATCACAATTATGCAATTTTCAATGTCAGTAGCCTACGTGGTACACATGAGACTGATTTGACACTAAATAAGGTCGGTTTGGCAACTTACATAGCATTTTTATGTGGCATTATCGACACCTCACACACTTTAATTGACACATTGGAATGTCATGTAAGCTAACAAGCTGGTCTCACTAAGTGTCAAATCAGTCTCATGCGTGTCATGTAGGTTATTGACATTAAAAATTGCGTAATTGTGAAATCTGGGGACTAAAATTGCACAATCATAATACCTGGGGGACTTAATTGGTGCAATTAAAACCTGAGGGACTAAAATTGCACAATCGCAATGCTTCGGGGACCCAATTGTCGCAATTAAACCTGAGGGACTAAAATCGCACAATCGTGATACTGGGGAGACCAAAGGTGCAATTAAACCAATTAATTAATTCAATCCCTTTCATATCAAAAAAAAAAATGTATGTACGAATATCCTATTTTAGATATTTAACAAGAATTTTTCCATCTCATTCCAAGGAAGTGGGCCCACCGATTATGTTCATGTAAATAAGAAACGATTAATATATATCATCCGAGATGTTGATTGATTAATAATATTGATAAACAATAATAATAATAATATTGATAAACAACTAATATATTTAATTAATATATAATATATAATAATAATAATAATTAGGCAAATGCTAACACAGCCCTAAAAACATTATTTAAGAAATCTAAAAAGTATTCCCACTGGACTCAATTATCAGCAAAAAATTACTTATATTTTTTGGACTCAAATATAAGCAAATTCCAACAAACTCAACTTTATTTAATGTAATTATTCCAAAAAACAAGAAAATTAACTAATCAAACTCATTCTCCCTTTACTTTTCCAAGATCATTGCACATCCCGAGACAATTAAAGAGTAGTTTAATAATTATAACTTAGATTTTATATAAATTAAGATAATTAAACTAAATTAACTAACTTCCTTAATAAATGTGAAATTAGTTATTTTTTCTTATAATTGAGTCGGAGGTACTATGTTTTTATAAAAGGTTGTTTAATAAATTGGAAAAATACATACTTAATTTTTTAATGAATATTTACCTTATTTAATTTCTTAAACAATATATTTAAGAACTTGTTAGCATCACCCTAATTAATTTCATGGGTGAACAAAATATCTGATCCTTACTCCTTGTTCCCGCTTGCGGTGTCTGAGTCATTACCTTTTTGTTTCTGTTTTTTGGGGGTGCTGTGGCTACTTTTAATATCACATCTTTTTCATCGCCTTGCCAATGGCAATACTGCCAATACACTAATATTAATAAATAATAACTATTTTTTTTTCTTTTTCTTTTTTAATTTAATACTCCCTCTGGTCCTATATATAAGAGGCAAAACCCTAAAACACACAGACCAAGGAAATGCATTGAAATAAGCTATTTGTAATTAATATTCATATAAATTTACAAATTTAACCCTTCAATAATTAATGAACAAACCTACTTATATTGAAAGTTGCATTGTCTCGTAAATATAAACCCTATTATAAATAAGGGTAAAATTGGAAATGAGCATTTAATATTTGTCAAAATACATGGGGGTGCTGTGGCTACTTTTAATATCACATCTTTTTCATCGCCTTGCCAATGGCAATAGACTAATATTAATAAATAATAACTATTCTTTTTTCTTTTTATTTTTTAATTTAATACTAGCCTTCTCCTTTTTTGTCATTTCTTTTATAATATATATATATATATATATATATATATATATCATGAAATTAAGCAAAAAAAAAAACTAAATAACAAAAAAAAATTGCTAAATGCTTATATGTGAGATTTATTTTTTAATCATTGTTAACCTCTTTTTGTTAGGCAACAAACTTATTTCATTTTATTAGGGATAAAATCAACAATACAATTAGGAATAACATCATAAATATTTTTTTTGGTTACAAAGAGACAAAAACCAAAAAAGCAAAAACAAAAGCTACACCCTAGCAAAAGCCACAGCTATCGTCCTAGCTAGAGTGTGAACAATTAAATTTCCTTGCTTCCTGAGAGCGGATCCTCTCCATTAGGTTGAGAAAATGGAGAGGCCAGACAGTTAAATCATGACCATACACCTGTCCTTTTAAAAAATCAATGACCCAGATTTTAGTCAATTTTTTTTTAAATTAAAACATAAAGTGAATGAAAAAAAAGAAAGTTTCTCTTCCGTTGTATTGCTCGACATCGAGGTCCAGGCCCCCATTTGAACACCTCATCTCCCACCATCCACTACCCATTGAACTTCGCCGCCCCTCCGCTCACCACCACGGTTGAACCTCACTGCCGCCCATCCGCCCCATTGAACCATCGTCGCCGCCATCCATTGAACCTCATTGCCTCCTTTGCAGTTTAATCTGGTACGTGCGCCATTGAACCATCGCCGCCGCCCCTTCACTCGTCGCCACGGTTGGACCTTGCCGCCTTGTTGAACCTCGTCGCCGCCTGCACCACACCGCCACGCCTGACGAGTCTGCCGCCCCATCTCTGTTCCGCCATAGATAGCTCTAGTATTTGCCATATACAATGCTTCAGTTATTTAAAAGTATTACTTTTTATATCCATATCAGTTCTTGTACACAAAACTGAACCATACAGAAATAAAAATCAAAAACAACCGAGCATTGTGGCTAACTTTGAATCTACACAACCAAGGAGCTTCATTTTCCAATTTCGAAGAAGCATCTCCATTTAGTCCCAGAGAAAAGCAGTATCTCCATTTCGTTTTTCGATTGCAAAGAGCATATGGGTTTAAGCTACCCAAAACTAAAAATGGGGCACATGGGTTTAAGCTACCCAAAAGACAAAATAGCGAGAGGGTTTGAAGATATGGGTTTGGGACTGGGAGGCGGCGTTGGAGGCAGCAGTTTGTCCTTCGATACGACGGAGGCGGCAAGATCCAGCGTGGCGGCGAGATCCAGGGGTGGTAGAGAGATTCAGTCGCGGTGTTGAGGTTCAGGAGCAGTGTCAAGATCCAGGGTGGCGGCGTCGACGTCCTTGCAAGGTGGCAGGGCGGCTCTCCAGCGGCGGGTGGTGGTGGAGATGTCTATACGGGGGGCTGAGGCGCAAGTGTCGAAGGGGCCATTGTGTGGAAGGGAAACTCTCTTTTTCACTTTATGTGTTAATTAAAAAAATAATTTAACTGAAAATCTGGGCCATTAATTTTTTAAAAGGACAGGTGTATGGTCAAGATTTAACTGACTGGCCTCTCCATTTTCTCAACCTACTTGAGAGGATCCGTTCTCTTGCTTCCTAGCAAAAGCGACCTTAAAAGTCGTGTTTAAAACAAGCATGTCCTTGCAAGCGAAATGATACCACCAAATTCCGAGATGTCATCTTTGGCAGAGCCGGCCTAACGTATTTTTATGCTTAAAATGAAATTTGATATTAGGCCTTTTTAAAACCAATAATAATATTTTACCAGAAAATTATATTTTTATTTTAAATTTATCTTTATTATAAATTTCTATAGTTTTCAAGTATAATTATTATGATTGATGTAATTTTTTATTGTGCGTACACGCAATCACATTTATGATTTCCTATGATTTATGATTTAAGATTTTAAATTATTTTTCTTATTAAACTTAAATAATCAAAAAAAAATTGGAAGCCTTAAACCAAGTGGTTGAGTGCAAGTGGTTAACGCACTGCTACTTAAGAACGAATCATTCGGGCTCTGTCCGAGTTCAATCATTGGGTATGCAACAACCCTTGGCCAGGCTTTACTAACCGCAAAACCGACTCGGAAATTAGTCTCATAGCGGGTCCAAAGGATCTAAGCCGTGGGGATACTTCGAGAGCTCACTCGATCCCAATAACTAATTAAGATAAGTACTAAACCAAAAAAAATTGGAAGCCTTCGTAGCCTAAAAAATTTAGCCATGATCTTTGGAAGAATAGATGTAATCCACTACAGTTTTGCAATCCAATTCAAATGTGACGTTGGAAAAACCCTTCTGGCAAGCCCACTGACATCTTCCCAACTATACAGACCTTTTTTTTTTAAGGGGCCGACTTCCCCTTCTTGTCAAATTGTTTATAAATATAAAATTATGTGTGTTTAAATATTTAAATTGTACTTTATAAGTATACAAATGTAAATGTATTTTGTTAGTATAAAAATAAATTTATAATATACTTTTTTTTTTTTTGAACAAAACCAACTCATATCATTTCCAATTCAACTTGCTTAGCAATACAAAGAGGAATTTCAAAAGACTCAGAAGAGGGAGCATAATTATTAGACACCCTTGTTAAAGCATGAGCAACTAAATTTGCTTGCCTCTTAACAAATCTAACTTGGTAATTAGAATAACAATTTAAAAGGTTCCTGCAATCATCTAGCACAACTCCAAACTCTGTATTATTTCTGTTCCTATTGCCCAAAGCATCAATTACCATCTTGCAGTCTAGCTCAATGATAGCATATCTCACCCCCACATTTCTCAACCACTGAATCGCAAACAAGAGCCCCATTCTTTCTCCCTCATGAACACTGGGCATACCATGGAAACAAGAAGTAGCTGCACCAAGGAACCTTCCAACATCATCACGGATACAAAGCCCGACGCCAAACCTCCTTTCATGGTTGAAGAACGCTGCATCTACATTGCACTTGAGTGTACCAGCTGGCGGCGGAATCCAGCGAATTGCAGCAGCAGGTACGCCCCTATCACTCTCTTCTCCTTCATTTCTCTTCCTAGCTTGTAGCCATTCAACCAAGCTATGTTTTGATCTGTGAATGATGTCTTGTGGTTGAGCATTTTTTAATTCCCAAACCTTGTCTTTCCTGGTTGTCCAAAGTCCCCAAATCACCATGGCAAACAAGTCACGTTGCCTGCACTCCAACCGCTAGAGAGTATGCCAGAATAACTCCGAAAAACTCTTAGCCACATCAATACCTGCATCAATTAAACTCCACATATTAACTAGCTGCCAATAGTGTTTACTAGTGTTACATATGAAGAATAGATGCCAAGTATTCTCTAAATTAGTTTCACACAAAGGACAAAAAGATGGGCATTCTATTCCTCTACTCTGTAATCTAGTTCTTGTAGGTAGAGAATTCCTGCAGGCCCTCCATAGCAAGTGCTTGACACAGTTAGGAACCATCAAACCCCAAAGCAGCTCCCAATTTCCAGGAGCATGGTACTCTCTGCAGTCCACCAGTTGCTCCATACAACATCTATAGCCGGATCTAACAGTGTAGTTTCCATCCCTATTTAAGTTCCAAATAATTTGATCCTTATCAGCGCCTTCCCTTAGAGGGATATTCATCACTGGCTCAACATCATCCTCATCGAAAATCAATGACAGTAGCTGGTAATTCCAAACCTTCTCACCCGGTCTCATCAAATCACACACCCTCAAATGGAGAACCTCATTACTTGGTACAGTTTGCACCTGAGTTCTTCCTCTACCTCTTAGCCAAGGATGTAACCAAACATTTATTTGGGAACCATTTCCAACACGCCACCTGTAACCAACCTTCAACAATACCTGTGAACAACGGATGCTACGCCACATGAAGCTTGGATTATTGCCTATCACAGCTTCTACAAAATTCTCCTTTGGGTAGTATCTTGCTTTGAAAACCCTCGAAACAGTAGCATCAGGGTTGGTAAGAAGCTTCCAACCAAATTTCCCTAGCATTGCCAAATTGAAGCCTGTTAGATCCCGGAATCCCAAACCACCACAATCCTTCCTAGGAGTTAAGCTCTCCCTTTTCAGCCAGTTTATTCCTCTTGTCCCACCCTTCTTCGAACCCCACCAAAATGAGTTCATCATCCTCTCCAACTCCTCCACAAGTGTTGTAGGTAGTTGGTAGACACTCATACAATACAAAGGTATTGCTTGAACCACCGACTTCACTAGAACTTCTTTTCCTGCCTTTGAAAGACTTTTAGAACTCCAAGAGTTTATTTTCCTCCACACCCTATCCTTTAAATAGCAAAAAACTGCTCTCTTCTTCCTCCCTATTAGAGAAGGTAGTCCCAAATACTTTCCAGCACCTAAAGCTTCAGTAACCGAAAGTATACTCATAACAGCATCACGGTTCTCTCTTGGAACATGATTACTAAAGTACAATTCAGATTTGGACATATTTATAGCCTGTCCCGATGCAGCTTCATACACACTCAGAATATTCTTAACCACCTCAGCTTCCCGGTTGGTTGCTCTAAAAAACATAAAACAATCATCCGCAAATAGCAGATACGTGATTAATGGAGCTCCTCTACACACTTTTATTCTATGAATCCCCTTAGCTTCCTCTCTTTTAATTAAACTAGTGAGACCTTCAGCACATAAGATAAATAGGTAAGGAGACAATGGATCCCCTTGCCTAAGACCTCTTCCCGGAATTATGGGGCCCACAGGCTCATGATTCATTAAAACTGTGTAGGAAACTGTTTCCACACACATAGATATCCAAGAAACCCATTGCTGCGCAAAACCAAGCTTCAAGAGCACTGCTTTCAAATAACCCCACTCCACCCTATCATATGCCTTACTAATGTCAAGTTTTAAAGCAACTTCTCCCACTTTTCCACCCCTCTTACATTTCATATGATGAAGAATCTCCAAAGCAACAACCACATTGTCAAGTATAGATCTCCCCTCGACAAAAGCCGATTGCTCACTAGAAACACACTTAGAAAGTACAGGTTTCAGTCTATTTGCTAGAACCTTAGCAATAATTCTATACGTCACATTACATAGAGAAATCGGCCTAAGATCCTTCATGGACATAGGAGTTTCACACTTAGGAATTAAAGTGACATTAGTTGCATTTACCTGCGCAGGAATGGTGCCTGAATTCAGCCATGAAACTGCTGCTTGATAGATGTCTTTGCCATAAGTTTCCCAAAATCTCCTATAAAAACCTGGATTCAATCCATCCGGTCCGGGGGCTTTATCGGGATGCATTTCGAACAACGCATGCTTAAACTCTTTTTCTTTAAACGGAGCTAACAGTGTACTATTATCAAACTCATTAATACAAGGCTTAATATTATCCAAAACAGCACCATACTCACAATGTTGGCCCGAGAATAAATCATTGAAATATTGTTTAGCCACATCACAAAGCTCTTCATGCGCTTCAGCCACCGATTCATCCTCTCTTCTAAGCCTTTTAACTGCATTTTGTTTCTGCCTTGTGGACGCAACCGCATGAAAATACTTTGTATTCCTAGCACCATCCTTCAACCAATAGGACTTTGATCTCTGTCGCCAATAACTATCCTCCTTCAAGAGAGCTTCATTTATTTTATTTTTAATATCACCATATAGGAGGATAGAATCTGCATCAGTTTTCCATCTTAGCTCCTCTAATTGCTTCTTCCAACCCTTCATAGACTCCTTAAAACGAAACCGGGTTTTCTCACCCCACCTCTCCAAATCTTCTACACAGTACTGGATTTTTGAATTGATATCCGCTGACACATCCTTATTCCAGCCCCTTGTAACTACCTCATCAACATCCTGTTCCTCCATCCAGCAATTCTCAAATTTACATCTTCGATAAAACGACTTCTTCTCAAACTCCTTTAGTCGCAAAAGAATTGGGGAATGGTCAGACAAAGTGGCAACCAGATTTGTCAATTGACAATCAGGAAACATATGAAGCCACTTTGCTGTCACCATTGCCTGATCTAACCTCTTCTCCACACCATCAATCTTTCCTTTCCTTTTTTCCCATGTAAAAGGGTAACCAACTAGAGGCATATCAAAGAGATTGCACTGATCAATTATCTCTCGGAATCCTCTAATTAACCATGGTGGATGCTCAAAACGGCCACACTTATCATCATTGGACAGCAAATCATTAAAGTCTCCCATTATACACCATGGAAGATTTGAACTTCCTGCCAACACCCTAATCAACTCCCAAGCCTCCTTACGCCTATGCCTTTCTGGATAGCCATAATAACCTGTAAACCTCCATTTGTAGCCATTTTCTTCTGTCACCTCCATGTTAATATAATTAGTAGCATAGCTAATAACACAGCATTGCATCGTATTTTTCCATAACACTGCCACGCCACCCCTCCTACCTTCTCTATCAACAGCGAACGCATTTTCAAAACCCAGCTTTACCCGAATCTCCTCTATTTTATTTGCATGACCTAAAGTTTCACAAAGAAAAATAACATCCAGTTTAGAGTCCCGAATGAGGTCCTTTAATGCTGGAACTGCTCTCAGGTGGCTTAGGCCTCGGCAGTTCCAACTTATAATACTCATTGTTCCCGACAAGCCTGGAAGCCAGGTCCTGCCGATAAAAAATGCCCGCCATTGTCAGTGTTTACAGGTACTGCACCATTGTTATTTTCCACGTGAGATATGTTGACGATCCGGCAAGTGTACCGTTTCGTTGCAAGTAATAAAATCATGGTAAGAAAATACCGAGGTCAAACACAAGGATTGGAAGACCAATTTAACTAAATAATAAATTCAAATCATTTGACCAAGTCAAAGGGGAATCTTTATGAAGAGAGAGAAAATCAAATCAAAATTGAGATCAAAACAAGTAATTAAAGATCCTAAAAGATTATGATGAGATTTGATTAAGATTAAGGCTTCTAAGGTCACGAATCCACCTACCCTATCAAGCAAGTTACCCAAGTGTTTATCTCCTTATCCCTATGTTCAATTTAATTTCTTTGTCAATCAAGAACCCTCGATTATCCTAATGTCACTGCCGATTTTCAAAAGGAATTTTCTACAATTGCGAGTTGTCAATCTGCCAATCTATTCAACCCACAATTAGATTATCAAGTTCTTGGTTCCCTATAGCAATTGCACTGCTTTCCTATTCTATGCCTAGCAATATTCAAACGGTGTTCTTAATTCAAGTCCTAAATACAAATCGCCTGCCAGCCTCAACGCACTAGACTAGTTAACCATGTGTGCATATGATTAACACAAACAAATCAGAATTAAGAAACAAGAAAAGAGACAAGGGTACAAGAAATTATTACTTGGATTCACTATGCCATCAACGGTGGCTTCATCGTTCCCTTAGAAATAAGGATTAGTTCCTCATAGAGACGATCACAACGAACAAAGTATAAAAAGCATTCATCCTCTAAGAAACTAAACTAAAACTCACTACACAGCCCTTAAGAAAACTAGGATTACAATCTCTATTCAAAGCTGCCTCCAATTGACCTAAAAAAAGCTATTTATAAAGTTTGGGATCTGCGCGCGCTCGCAGGGTGAACATGGATTCGCGAGGCGAATCTTAAGTTGGCGCCAGTTCAAATTTGGATTCTTCGCGGGGCGAGACAGGTCTCGCGAGGCCAGACAGAATGATCTCCAATTCCCTGTGTCTGGATCGCGAGGCGAGGCTGAATGATCTTCTGACATTACTTAATCTGTCCTTCTGGCTCGCGGGGCGAGTGTCAGTTCGCGGGGCGAATGACCAGTTTTGCCTTTTTGCTTGTTTTCTCCATTTTTCCAAGTTCTCTTAAGCTTCACTTTTAACCTGAAAATATAAAACAGCATCAAATGCTTTATTTAACTCAAAATTAGCCAAAAATTCCTAAAAACTATTTAAAAGACTCCAAGTGTTGCTCGAGGACAATTAAATCCAAATTTGGGCAAAAATGAGATTAAACTCACACAATTGGCTCAAGAAGCGTGGCCTCACTAGTTATAAAACTAGATGAGCCAGAGGCTTATCAAAATACCCCAAACTTAAACTTTGCTTGTCCCCAAGCAAACTAAAACTCAAAAAGACTCTAGACTGGGTAAGCTCAATGGACTCAATTATTTTCGCACAAATTTCATGCAATTTCATCAATTCAAGTTTTTATTCAGTGTTTCCCCTTTTCATCAATGTAATCCCCACATTTATCTACTTTGAACAATTGAGAATCTATTCATTCAAGCAATCATTAATCTAAGCAAAAGATCCAAGATACACACAAAAGGGAGATCACCAATTTCAAACAATTGTCTTCCTCACAAGGGCTACAAGGGTTTATTATGTTATTTTGGGTTGAGAAAAAGAAAAAATAAAGGTTGAAGCCAAAGGCAAAAAGAAACAGAAGAAAAGTACAAAAATGTCAAAAAGGGTATTAAAAGGAAAAGGTTGTAGCCACCCAAAGTGAAAAAAAATAAAAAAAATGGAAAAAGGAATTAGAGTGAAAATAAAGGTATAAAATGTTTCATGCTCTCTTAGTTCCTAGGGTCTTAGCCTTGTACCTTTGAATATCCTACCTTTAGCCAGGCCACATTATAACCCTTAAAAGACCTTTTGATGTTGCATTCATGTTTTCGTGGGAACTGTTTTTGAGATGAAAATCAAATTCATGGAAGGTGCTCTTAAAATGTGAAATTGAGTGAAAATTGAAAACCTTGACAAAACTGAGCGAATGAGTGAATTACTATATGCCTTTGTGAGGAAGACAATTGTTTGAAATTGGTGATCTCCCTTTTGTGTGTATCTTGGATCTTTTGCTTAGATTAATGATTGCTTGAATGAATAGATTCTCAATTGTTCAAAGTAGATAAATGTGGGGATTACATTGATGAAAAGGGGAAACACTGAATAAAAACTTGAATTGATGAAATTGCATGAAATTTGTGCGAAAATAATTGAGTCCATTGAGCTTACCCAGTCTAGAGTCTTTTTGAGTTTTAGTTTGCTTGGGGACAAGCAAAGTTTAAGTTTGGGGTATTTTGATAAGCCTCTGGCTCATCTAGTTTTATAACTAGTGAGGCCACGCTTCTTGAGCCAATTGTGTGAGTTTAATCTCATTTTTGCCCAAATTTGGATTTAATTGTCCTCGAGCAACACTTGGAGTCTTTTAAATAGTTTTTAGGAATTTTTGGCTAATTTTGAGTTAAATAAAGCATTTGATGCTATTTTATATTTTCAGGTTAAAAGTGAAGCTCAAGAGAACTTGGAAAAATGGAGAAAACAAGCAAAAAGGCAAAACTGGTCGTTCGCCCCGCGAACTGACACTCGCCCCGCGAGCTAGAAGGACAGATTAAGCAATGTCAGAAGATCATTCAGCCTTGCCTCGCGAGGATGTGTTCGCCTCGCGAGCCAGACACAAGGAATTGAAGATCATTCTGTCTCGCCTCGCGAGACCTGTCTCGCCCCGCGAAGAATCCAAATTTGAACTGGCGCCAACTTAAGATTCACCTCGCGAATCCATGTTCGCCCCGCGAGCGTGCGCAGATCTCCAAAAAAAAAAACTAGCTAGAACTCAAAGGAAGAACATCAAAAGAGTAATAGGTAAAGGTGGGGCCCGGATGCCAGTTCAAATTTGGATTCTTCGCGGGGCGAGACAGGTCTCGCCAGGCGAGACAGAATGATCTTCAATTCCCTGTGTCTGGCTCGCGAGGCGAACACATCCTCGCGAGGCGAGGTTGAATGATCTTCTGACATTGCTTAATCTGTCCTTCTAGCTCGCGGGGCGAGTGTCAGTTCGCGGGGCGAACGATCAGTTTTGCCTTTTTGCTTGTTTTCTCCATTTTTCCAAGTTCTCTTGAGCTTCACTTTTAACCTGAAAATATAAAATAGCATCAAATGCTTTATTTAACTCAAAATTAGCCAAAAATTCCTAAAAACTATTTAAAAGACTCAAAGTGTTGCTCGAGGACTATTAAATCCAAATTTGGGCAAAAATAAGATTAAACTCACACAATTAGCTCAAAAAGCGTGGCCTCACTAGCTATAAAACTAGATGAGCCAGAGGCTTATCAAGAAACATGCCCCTCACCTTCGACCAACATCCTCTGTCTTTTTCTCTCTCCACGTAAATCTTCAGTTTCCAAATTCAACCCAGAATTATCACCCATTAATTGCCTTTGGACGTTACTGATTTGAGTGGATATGGCCAACCAATGCGGTCCGAAATTATGGGGATAATTAGCTGCAGAGCCGTTAACAATTACCTGTCCCTGATTAATCATATCATCCCCATTATTATCAGTTACATTTTCTCTCTCATACGCATTATTATTTGCATGAAATCCGGGATTTGGATTGGCTGAATTTGAATTCCCATGCATACTGAAATTCCGGCCTGCATCTCTTCCTCTTCTACTAGTTGTGCCGCCACCAATTCTTATTTGCTCTGCCCTGATCTCCACCCCCAACCTCTAACTCCATCATCATTCTCACACTCAAGCAATTTTTCGCAATAATACTCAGGATGACCAATGACTCCACACATAAAGCAAAAGACACCCAACCTTTCATACTTAAAATGCACCACTCTCCATTCTCCTCCGGGCTTCTTCACCTTCTTCAACGGAATCCGAGTATCAATCTTAACTCTGATTCTCATATATGATCGCCATATTCCAGTGTTGTTATTTTTATCATACTCCATGAATTCACCAATAAAGTTCCCAAAGGCTGTGCCAATGACTGAGGACATGAATCCCACTGGCAAGTCATGCACTTGAACCCACATTGGAATATAGACTAGAGGAATTTGATCCATGACATCCCCTGGTTGAACACGCCCTAAACAAAGCATATAGTTGTCAAATGACCGTGGTCCACCCTCCAACACCCTCATCATATCCATCTTATGATAAAATTGGATCATCAAGACTCCTCCCTCGATCTCCTTGATGTCCACTCCACGAGCCGGCCTCCACACCTCCTTCATTCGATCTTGCATAGCCTTCATTCTCAGGCTTCTATCCTTCAAGAACTTTCCCACAAGACAGAGATTGATATCTGCCTCACGTTGTTGACCCCTCTCAGCATCAAAAACAATACCTCCATCCTCCTCATCCAATAGTGACAAGCCTTCCATATACCTTTCCATCACGATCACAGGAGGACCACTAGCAGGGACTATGAATATTCAAACACTCTCACAAAGAGAGAAAAACTTCAAGACTCTCACAGAGAGAGAGTTTCACCCTTTCTAGCACTATAATATACTTTTATACTAACAAAACATAATTTATTTATATTTTTATACTTATAAAACACAAGTTAAACACAACACTCAAAATTTTTTCAAATAACTTAAAAAAATAAACAAGAATAGAAGTTGGCTTTCGACTTTCTAATGACAAGCTAAATCACTAGCATTCAAGGAAATGGGTAATGTTAATATGTGCCTTAGGATACTGGTTAAGAAAAAAAAAATATTGGAAAACTAAGTTTATGATACTTCATGATAAAAAATGCATCAAGTTTCAATGAGAATTTTCCTCTTTTAGATCTTTAACCAATGCCCTTAAGATACTGGGTAGTATTCTCCATTATCCTAAGTATTCTTTAATTCTTAATATATTAAACATTTTTGGTTTTCAGAGTTTTCCCACATCTAAAATTTTAATTGTAAAAAATAATATTAATTTTGCAGCTGATGCCAGTCTCGAACCGAGTACCGATAGGCTGAAAGACAAGTTCCAAACCAACAAGCTACTCAGGAAACTGGCATTGTAAAAAATAATATTAAAGCTCTTTATTCAATGATATTTATATTTGAATTTCTTAACCAATATTGCAAACATTCAGGGGGTTGGGTAGCTCAACTGGTTTGAGCTAAGCGTATAAGGTGTTAAGGATCAAGAAGTCCAGGGTTCAAATCCTAGCAAAGGAGAAAAAACTAACATAACATTTAACTTACTAATATTGGCCTATTAAAAAAAAAACAATATTGCAAACATTCATTATTTAATAAATTCCTATGTTAAATATAGAGATCTTCGTATGAATCATAAAATTGGAATTATAGTTTATAATTCAATTTTCAATTATAATTCTTTCAAAATTAATATTAATAATTGTCAATGTTTGAAGTTTGAAGTTCAACTAATGTCGAACTAGCCATAGAATAGGTAAAGAGAGAAGATCAAGGTTTTGAAGTTAAACTAATTTTTTTTAATCATTTTATCGATATAAAGTATACACCGTTGTAAATAGTGATTAATCTCTGTCAGCGGACATGAACAACATTTAAGGGTTGCCCTTCCAACCAGGTTTTCTTAATACACAAGAATCAGGAGTTGAACCACTGACCACTTGCTTAAAGGGTCCGAGCCCGTTACCACTTGAATCAACCATATGTCTAATAATATGGTAATTATACAAATGATACCAAAGATAAAAAAATATTAGAATGTATTTTAAGCATGGGTGTTTGCCCCTTTGTTTACCAAAAAAAAAAAATTGTATTTTAAGCATAATTAAGTTTATTTATTACAAAAATAAATATTGAACTTTAGGTATTATACTAACACAACCATGATTTATTCAAATATAGGCTAAAATATCATTTTGGTCCCTTAACTTATTTTTCAGATTCAGTTTGGTCCCTTAACTTTTAAAATATTTAATTTGGTCCCTTAATTTGTCTTTGTTGACCCAAGTTTGTTCTTTCCGTCAATAAAGTCAGTAACATTGTTAAATGAGTTTCAATTTGATCCCTTATGTTTTAAATGAGTTTCAAATTAATCTTTTAAATTATTAACTTGTTTCAAAATAGACCTTTTAATTGTTAATGAGATTCAAACTGGTTTTTTAAATTGCTAGCGAGTTTCAACCCGATCCTCGAATAGTTAACACCGTTACTAACTCATTGACGGAGATGACTAACTTAGGTCAACAAACATAAATTAAAGGGCCAAATTGAATATTTTAAAAGAAAAGGGACCAAACTGAATCTAAAAAATAAGTTAGGGGACCAAATTAAACATTTTAAAAGTTAAGGGATTAAACTGAATCTAAAAAATTAGTTATGGGACCAAAATGGTATTTTAGCCTAAAATATACAAGTCCCACTTCAAATAAATAAAAGGGTAGGAGCTAAAACTTTTCGTAGTCGACTGAAATCAAATTCCTATTACATTATAAGCTCTAATTTATCCCGCATTGGAAAGAAGTGTTGAGTTTTAAAATGATTTGAATAATATCGGTGTCTTTTGAAAATGATATGAATATTTTAAAAATAATGGATTTTCCAAAAAAAAAAAGGAGCAATAGACTGGTTCAATAGTTTGAATTATTCCCAGTTTAAATCGAGGTTGAGCAGGTCAAGACCAATTTCCAGTTTTTTTTTCACCAACTTTTGGAAATCCATTTTTTGAGCGTTCATTGGACTGATCAGCGGACTGGTTCTTAGTTTTAGAGCCCGTTTGTTTAAGATTAAAAAATAATTGATTTTGTTACAAAATAATTTAGTGATTATTTTTAGAGATTTTTAAAAAAAGCAGAAGCAGGTTTGTGTTTATTTACAATCATAAAAATCAGTTTTTTTTTTAAAGTAGTTAGTTATAGAAACTGATTTTTTTCCAGAAGTAACTCAAAACTGTTTTTCATTTTAACCCCAAAAATGATTTTTTTTTGCTTCTGATTATTTTCAGAAGCAAAAACAAACACACTAAAAACATAAAAAATCATTTTATGGTTAAAAAAAATGATTTTTTTTTAACAAAATAAGCAATAACAAACGGGCTCTTAATTGGCCCGGTCCATCATGTCTGGATTTTAAAACTATGATGTTTGCAATTCTGAATTTGTATTAATGTTTGAATAATTTATCAAGAATATATAAATGATAGTTAAATTTTAAATAAAAATAATTTTATTTTATTTTTATTATAAGTATAGTTTCAATTGAGCTTGTGTTGTGGGATTATGTCTCCAAATGTTATTATATTGGAAATAGGAATATGTTTCTGTCGGTAATGGATACCAATATATATATGTTGGTGGCAATATGATGGTCGAGAAGGCTAACAGTGATTGAAAGTGATTAGAGAATGCTAGCGATGACGATGATCAAAAGATGTCGACTCAGTGATTACATGATATATTGGTGGTAGTGGTGGTGATAGCACTCTCAACCGTCATTTGAGGATCCTGATACAATGATAGAGGATGCTACTACAGACAATGATAGGATGGCACTGCTGGTGATGTGGTCAACAACAACAACTATAGTTGTTAGAAATATATGCATGTGAAAAAGATGGTTATTTTTTTTTTAATCTCATGGAATATGACTCAAAGTTAAAATTTCAATTCTAATATACATTTTAAACATGACAATTAGAATTAGGAAGTCCAAGTCTAATTTGAAAACTTAATTCCAATGCAAATTATATACACCAAACAACACGTGATTGTTATGGTTTTTTTTTTTTTTTAATCTCATGGAATATGACTCAAAGTTAAAATTTCATTTCTAATATACATTTTAAACATGACAATTAGAATTAGGAAGTCCAAGTCTAATTTCAAAACTTAATTCCAATGCAAATTATATACACCAAACAACACGTGTTTGTTATGTATGTTTAAAATGGATCTGCACATAAAATTATACAACTACTTAAGAATTAAACATAGCTTGATAGGAAAAATCAAATCTTATTAACACCATGAGCAATGTCACACAATAAGAAATTTCAAAGTTTTGCAAGTTGGCAGAATAATGAATAAGCTTAGGATATGCTTACCGATACTAATTTAGCCCTGACACTTCACAAACAGAGTCTAAAACTAAAATTCGACATTCACTCCAAAAAGACGAAAGAGAATTTCAAATAAAAACTCAAAACTAAGAGAGAAAAAAATACCATTCCAGATTAATGATATATCCATTCATAATATCATAGAAAATTTATATAGCATAATACATCATCAGCTATTACCAAATGCAACAAAGCAAGCATTCCAAACTTAGTCAGCTTCCATTCTAAAAGGTCCTTAGACCAATAAAAAAAAATAGTAAAGAAAACCTGTGAATAACCTGTTAGAAAATTTTGGGTCACACATGTAATGTTTAAATGTGTTAGGGCCTTTATTTTAATTAGCCAAATTAAAGTGATCTAATTCAGGTAAGGTTTATGGCCAAGGACATAATTGTCATGAAAATATTGTGTAGATACCTAAAGTCTTATTTCTATTTTAATGATGGGCTAAAATAGAAATAGGAAAACTCTAAGAGTCTTGACTCTTCATGAAAGGTCATGAACTCATTATAAAAGGCTATGGCTCCCAAGTCATATGCAATCGGTTTTGTTTTCTAACATCCCATCATTAGAAAGGAGAGGCTCTTTATGGTTTAAGAGGAATTGTGCATGCTTGACTTGTACCAAGAACCGGAAGTTTCTCCATCATTTTCCATGAATTCGGTTACGCTTCTGCTATTGTCTTTCATTATCTATTCTTGATGATTGAACATAACTTGTTTTGATTTGATGATGGTTTTCATCTTTAAGTATTTCTCCCATAAATTTTTCCAACAAGTGGTACCAGAGCCACAGGTTTATGTTGAATCATTGAATTTTTTTTTGTTTTTATGAATGATTGAGTGTTCTTAATTTGATTATTTAAATTGTGAAAATGTCAAATTTAAGAACAAATAAGGATACAATTTTATTGAAAATGGATATTATTAAATATTGAATTCATATCTTATCCACACTAAATTATTAGGAATTCATGGATCGATTTTTGATTTATGTTATCAAATCATATATGTTGATTTTAAATAATTATGTTATTGATTTCGGATTTGGTTTTCTGACTTTTAATTGCAATTGATAATTTAAATGCTTATGAAATTTGGTGTTAATTTTCTTCATGAGCATTGATTATCATGAATTAGTGGTGTGGTTTTGCATTCAGATAAATAAGGACGGTGGTAGATTCGGTAGGGGTGATGATGGCGTGTCCGTTATTATTTTCGAATCATTAGGCACCGGTTCGATTCCCATATTGGAGCTTTGAATTATTTATGAAACGTCGTTTTTCATTTATATGTTAAATTTCGTGAGCGCCTACCATTGAATATGGGTTGTCTTGGTGGTATGAGCGGGTGTTCCTTTTTAAAATTGTCTTGTGTTCGAATCCCACATCTCCAATTTCGGTTATATTTTTATAACTTATTTTTCTGGAAAATAAAACAAAAAGAACGACCGTGGGATTCGAACCTAAAACCTACAGTGTTAAGCAATACGGCTGACCACCAGCCTACAAGTGAAATATTGATATCCAGTCTCCAAATAATTTTGTTAAAGACTTTTAGACGATGCACATTTAATGCAAGAAGGAGAGAAACAAATTTTCTCAGTGAAACAATGATGCATACAGTTTTGATACAGTCATCTTTTAGAAATAAATAAAATTTATTTTTTGGATTAAGTTTTCAATCAAAATTCAAATAATTGGTTATATTTTGGATTACAAATTGTTTGACATTTTAAGTGAACCAATTAAAGCAAGAAGTCACCAAAGTGACATCTCTTGTGTAGATTGCTCATGAGAAATGTTGAATGTTAGTGTGTATGTGTATCCATGCGGGTATTAATCGGCCCAAAGGAAGGTTAATATTTGGCCGGATTACATGCACATCTGTGATGGAAAACATGTGATGATTATAAGGTTGTACATGTGAATGATAAATCAGTCCAAAGAAGGATTTATTATTTGACATGCATTATTGTCAATGTTTGATCATTACAACAAGAGTACCACTAGCAGTTAATATTACTGTCCAAAGACTTGATATTAATGTTGCACTAGGTATCTTGAGATGGGGTATGTCATTATTTGAATTTATTGATGATTGAATTTTGGTAATGATGTGAGTATATTTATGTTATTTATTTGTTCTCTCTTCAGCTACTATTACTACTATATCTGCTAACCTAAATTCGGTTCCGGTCCTTAATAGTACAAACTATAAGGATTGGAAAGAGGACATTTTGATTGTTCATGGTTGCATGGATCTTGACCTTGCACTAAGGATGGAGCAACCCCCTTCTCCTACAGACTCCAGTACCTCTGAAGAGAGGGAAATTTATGAGAAGTGGGACCGCTCCAATCGCATGAGTCTAATGATCATTAAACGCGGCATTCCAGAATAAGGCAGAAACAAGCACACTCGTTCAAAGCATAAAGGCAAAGGAAACATAAGGGGGTACCTTATGGTAATGTCTCAATATTGCTTCCAAGTTTAAGGATCTAAAGCTCGAGTTGTCTAAGGATTTACTTGTGCATTTGGTGCTGGTTTCTCTTCCTGCACAATTCAGTCAATTTAAGATCAGTTACAATTGTCATAAGGAGAAATGGTCTCTTAACGAGCTCATTTCATATTATGTACAAAAAGAAAAGAGGATGAAGCAATAAAGGACAGAAGGTGCTCAGGTGGCAAGCACCTCTAAGGAAAAGGGCATAAAAAGGAAAAAATTAAGGTTACCAAGAATGAAGTTGCTAAGGTTTTGACACAAAAGAAACAAATTAAGGTGACAATTGTTTCTTTTGGGGTATGACAAGGAATGTTAAGAAGAAATGTACCAAATATCACGCTTGGTGTGCAAATAAGGGTATGTTTCTTACTTTGGTCTATTCCGAGGTCAACTTAGGGTCATTTTGGACGTGTTCAAATCATTTCAGGCTGAAGTTGGATTTTAACCCAACAAGAGAGTTAAGATTGTCAAATCTGACTGTAGTGGTGAATACTATGGTGGATATGACGATTAAGGTGAACAACGTCTGACACCATTTACCAAATACTTAGAGGAATGTGGGATCGTCCCACAGTACACCATGCCGGGGTCACCTAGTATGAATGGTGTAGCTGAAAGACGAAACCAGACTCTTAAGGATATGGTAAGAAGTATGCTATGTCATTCTACCTTACTATAGTCACTCTAGGGAGAGGCATTAAAAACTGCAGCTTACATTCTGAACAAAGTGCCAACTAAGGCATCTGCTAAAACACCTTATGAGTTTTGGACAGGCAAAAAGCCTAGTCTAAATCACTTTCATGTATAGGGATGTCCAACTGAGGCAAGGCCTTATAGGCCAAATGAGAGGACATTGGATCCCCGAACAGTAAGCAGCTACTTTATTTGTTATTTTGAACGATCCAGGGGCTATAAGTTTTATGATTCCAAATTAAAGACAACTTCTGAGACAAGTACTACCACGTTCTTTGAGTATATTGAGTTTGGGGGAGAAATAAGGTTAAAGACTTTGTCTTTGGGGAAGAATTGATTTCAATTCCAGAATCGATTCATACTATTGCTTTTGATGAAGCAAATCCGGAATCTCTTCAAGACATTGTTGTTCAAACTCCCGTTCAAGATGAGTTAGTTGTTCCAGAAGAACAAACTCAAGATCCTCAAGAACCAGTGCTTCAAGAACCTATGCCTTTATGACAATCCACTAGAGAAAGGAGAAATGCTATTTCGGTTGACTATGTAGTATTTCTTCAGGAACATGAGGAAAATGATGGTATGATGGAAAATGATCCAATCAATTTCTGTCAAATCATGCAAGATTCCAAACTAAGAAAAGTGGATTGAAGCAATAAATAAGGAGTATGAGTTCATACAAGACAATAAGGTCTGGGAACTTGTCCTATTACTAGAAGGTGTGAAACTCATTGGTTATAAATGGATTTTATGAACAAAAGGGATTCCAAAGGTAATGTGGAGAGGTATAAGGCTCGTCTTGTAGCCAAGGGCTATACTCAAAATAAAGGGATCGACTATAAAGGGGCTTTCTCTCGGGTTTCATTGAATGACTCTTTTAGGACAATCAGAACTCTTGTTGCAAATTATGATTTGGAGCTTCATCATATGGATGTCAAGATGATGTTTCTCAATGGCAACATTGACGAAACAATCTATATGGTGCAACCGTAAAACTTTGTGTTGGGAGACACAAAGAACATGGTTTGCAAATTGACATAATCCATCTGTGGGCTAAAATAAACGTCTCATCAGTGATGCCACAAGTTCTATCAGGTGATTCTCTCATTCGGTTTTGAGATGAATGTTGTTAGAAATCTTGTGCAACATAAATTCAGTGGGAGTAAGAATATTTTCCTGTTATTGTATATTGATGACATACTACTTGGGACTAATGATATAGGCATGTTGCACGAAACCAATAGATTTCTATTGAGAAGTTCGAGATGAAATATCTTGGTGACGTCTCCTTTGTATTAGGGATCCAGATACACTGAGACCAATCTTGGAGTACTTTAGGATGAAATAACGATGTGCCTAGCCCAGAAGTTGTGCACATCCTCACAATCTCTTAGTAAGTGCGTCAGGTTTTCAGGGTGAGAGTTGCACCTTGGACAAGAGTCTTCTTCAGTCATGCCTCTCTTCTTCCTCTCTTCATTTGATAGAAACTTACCATGAGCTACCTTCTAAATAGTGGCTCTCATCCGTGCAGGACCTTGCCATTTCCGCAATTTCTGAAAAATAAGATTTGGTACATTTGCATTCTGAGCAGAGAGAAGTGAGTATGCTTATTTCAATGAGAATTGTCCATCCGAGGCAGCATTCAAAGAGGGGAAATCTGGAATGCCAGACTTGGAGGTTGAACATTTGTAATTACTGAGCAGATATCTTGAAGGACATATCTTTCAATAGTGTCCCAATTCCAACCAGAGCTAGAAGCATAAAAAGGAACTGGATAATTTAACATCACAATAGGAGAAACTTATGGAAATAGCTTTTCCAAGCTACCAACATTTGGAATCCAACAGTCTATCCAAAACCAAGTGTTGTTTCTATATCTGATGATCCAAGAAGAATTTCTGACTACATCATTCCATGAATTCACAATTGCTCTCCAAGCATTTGAAGCATTGGGTTTGCTGACAATAGAAGGCATTTCATATGGGCCACAGTTGTATTTGGTCTTCATGATTTGCACCCATAGCTTCTCTGGATTGTTTATCAGTTGCCAAGCAAGTTTTGTCATATAGGTTTTGTTTAGAACTTTATGGTTTCTAAACCTAAGTCCTCCTTGATCTTTTGGTTGACAGATTTTCTCCTAAGAGATAAGGTGGCACTTTCTATTGGAGTCATTGCTGCCCCAAATAAAGTTCCTATAAATGGATTCAACAGCTTCATAAACTGAAATAGGTAAGGCTGTAGTTTGCATAATATATATTGGTATACAAGAAAGACAAGATTGAGCTAAAGTAATTCTACCAGCTAATGAGAGAGAGTTAGATTTCCGTGAAGCTAGCTTTCCCCTCATTTTATCAAGTATAAAGGATACAGTGTCTTTAAAGATCCTTTGGTTCAACATAGGAGCACCAAGGTAAAGACCTAAGTTATGAGTCTGCTCAATTCCCAATTCCTGGCTAAGTTGCATAGCAGTGTCAGATCTAACATTTATAGAGAGATAGACCTTAGATTTTTGCAAGCTTACCTTCTGACTAGAACTTAAACAGAATTCATTAAGTACTTGTCTAATGACCTGGACTTGATCCAGATTAACTTCTTCAAAAAGAACAATGTCATCTGCAAAGCATATGTGAGATAGCTTAGGACCAAAGCCTCTACAAAAGACTAGGGGTTTCCAAGTGTCAAAAATGACGAAGTCTTGAATTCTATGTCCCAGCCTTTCAAGTGCTAAGACAAATAGATAGGGAGAGATAGGATCTCCTTGTCTTAGTCCCCTAGAAGTTGAGAAAGAACCTATTTTGTTCTGATTCCAATTTATGCTCATATTTGAGGAGGAAATACATTGGAACATCAGGTCTTTGATGGAAATTGGAATATTGAGCAAATCAAAAGATTCCATAATTAGATTCCATAATTAATTCCATTCTAGCCTATCATAAGCCTTTTCTAAATCTAGTTTAATGATCATGTAGTCCTTATTTCCTTTTAACTAATTTAAAGAATGGATAGCTTCTTGCATGACTAATATATTGTCAACTGAGGATCTTCCAGCAATAGAGCTACTTTGGTTTGGAGACACAACACGGGAGTATAGTCTTCAATCTTTAGGTAATGACTTTTGAGATAATCTTGTAGCTTTACATTACATAAGGCAACAGGCCTTAAATGAGAAACCTTAGAAGGATCTTTACATTTTGGGATGAGATCAGTTATGAGAGTTTGGTTAAGTTCCCATTTTTTCCTAGGGTTTGCAAAGCAATCATCACCAATTTATAAATCGAATTACCAATAGAGTGCCACTGACTTTCGAAAAGGATAGGGTGGAAACCATCCAGGCTAGGCGATTTATAGGTACTCATACTGAACAAAGTTTTTTCAATTTCTTCCAAGGTTACGTCCTTCCCAAGAAAAGCTCTATCCTCCTCTTTAATGGCAGGGTAAGAAGTGGTGCAGTTAAATTGAGCATTGACCTGATAATTCGAGGAGTAAAGCTCTGAGTAGAATTGGATCACATGATTTTGGAGATGAAGATCATCATAAATCCATTGATAATGCAGTTTTGTCTTCTTCTCTTAAGGGTAGATTGATGAAAATACATAGTATTAAGATCACCCAAAGTCACCCATTTGCTTCTTGCTTGTTGTAACCAATAACATTCTTTATGGGAGACAATCATGTTATACTCATTCCAGAGCTTAGATTTCAAATTGCAAAGTCTCTCATTCGGGCCATTCAAGATAACATTATTAATGGAGTAAACACCCAATTTAGTCCCTGAAATTGTGAAGTAGTATCAACCTGGTCCCTAAAATTATCGAAATTCCAAATTAGTCCCTGAAATTGTAAAACGGTGATCAACTTAGTCCCTCAGTTAAAAATCATATGGACTAAGTTGATATTAAGTTTGCAGTGTCAGGGACTTAATTGATATTAAGTGAGTAAAATGAGGGACCAAATTGATATTAACTTATCATTCAGGGACGCTTTTGGAATTTCAGTAATTTCAAGGACTATATTGATACTAGTTCATAATTTCAAGGACCAAATTGACTATTTATACATTATTAATGCCTTCAAGCCTCTTCAATCCTTGCTTTTAAAGATGTGTCCAAGCACATCCTTACACTCCAGTCAAAAAAAAAAAAAGCACATCCTTACACTATTACATTACCATGAATATAAATTATTTCTTTTCGGTGAATACCATGAATATATATTTATATATATTTTATAAACACCATATATATGTGTATATATTATTAATAAGAATAAGTTGTGAAACTACAAATTTTATACATATACCATTATGACACAGCTAAGAAGGAAAATCGTCGGCACCGGCACCTCAAGCAAATGTTCCCTCTCTCACTTCTCTTCACTTCCATTCTTTAGTCTTTCTCTCTCCACACTTTTAAGACTATTCTCCTCTAAAGTCTAAACACATTGCACATATTCGTTAGTGAGATTAGCCAAACATCACTCACACATCTTACCCACCCATTCATCGTTTCTCTCTTTTCCTTTCACACACTCTCTGACACGGTCCTAAGCCTAACAACACAACGCAACACAAATAACTGTACTTGCAATTATAATCTTATAACAACTACATCTTCATTCTCATTCTGAGTTCTGTTCTTCCACAAAATAGGGACATCACACACAACCCTTCAACCTCCATGGCTGATGCCACAAAATATGTTCCCATTGGTGGTGGTGGGAATCTGGCCACAGACCTCAAAAGCCTTTTCTCCATTCTCAAATCCAGAAAAACAGTGGCTTTTGCTTATGCTTTCACCCTTATCTTTGTTGCTTTCACTGTTTTCTTAGCTTTTTCTCCTTCTCCAAACGCTTCCTCTCCTTGGTTCACAAACATATTCTCCTCCTCATCCACAACAACACCTGATTCATACAAATCTCATATCTCTCCCATCTTCTCATTCTTCTTCCCCAACACAACCACAACCACTTCATCATCTAGATCTACCAATGCCACTTCTCAATCTTCTAATCCCAACACAAAAACAGAAACTTTAGGAGTATCCAGTTTAGGAAACACAACACAAAGCTCAGTGAATTCATCACAAGATGCCGTTCCAGTTCCAAAAAACTCAACTTTGCAGGTGAATTCAACTACCCTTTTGAACAATGAAGATGGTTTTGGTCTTAAAAATCATACTTTACAAAGCTCAGTGAATTCATCACAAGATGCAGTTCCAGTCCCAAAAAACTCAAATTTGCAGGTGAATTCAACTACCCTTTTAAGCAATGAAGATGGTCTTGGTCTTAAAAATCATACTTTCAAGTCTGTTGAAGCTAAAGCTGTGAACACAAATCAAACTACAAATGATGCTGCTCCTGCTGCAACCAATGTTTCACTGGGGCCAAATCATCAGAACTCGAGTTCTGCACTGAGATCTAATGCTGCTTCTTCTTCTTCTTCTTCTTCTTCTTCTTCTTCTTCTTCTTCTTCTGTGAAGGGTGTTGTATCAAATAATTACACGGCTTCTTTAGCAAAGAAACAAAGCAATGGGAACAATAGTTCAAAGGGGAAGGATGAATGGATGGAGTCTCTGATGAAGTGTGATTTTTTTTATGGAGAATGGGTAAAAGATGATTCATATCCTCTTTATGAACAAGGTTCTTGTACTGATCTGATTGATGAACAATTCAACTGTGTTCGGAATGGAAGGCCTGATAAAGATTATCAGAAATATAAGTGGAAACCAAAGGGATGCAGCCTCCCAAGGTATGCAAATCTGATGTATTTGGGGTTCTGTTATTCTATAATGAATTTTTGGTTTTGTTTAATTAAATGTGAGAGAATGATTGCTTCAACTTTTGATTTTGATTATAAACTGTTTCTAACAAATTAAGTTTTTAATTATGGGTCTTGCCAAGAGTATGGGTTAAGCAATGAAAAAATAGAATTTTTTTTTATGAGAAATCATCTTTTTAAAACTTTCTATGTATTGAATACAACATTTTTTCAATATAAACTTGCTATATCCGATTCCTTAACTAATGTCCTAGAAACATTGACTAACATTTCCCTTTATTTATAAGCTATTCTGAACGCAAAATAAGTTAATAAGAAAACAAATTATAACTGGTTTTGTGCTTTAGTACTAAATAAATATAAAGTTTTTTATTTGATGAATTTTTATGTTAGTCCAAATTCAAACAAGATTGGGCTATTTTATGTTAGTATTTTACTTAGGAAATTTTCTGGGGTTGCTTTAAAAGTTGCTTTTTTTGTACTCTACTAGAATTGATCCATCAAATATTTATTTTGGGGTCTCTCAATTTGGTAGAATTTGCTAATATGTGTGCTTGTAAATTGTTGAATTGTTTATAGGTTGGATGGCCATCGAATGCTGGATTTATTGAGAGGAAAGAGACTGGTTTTTGTTGGTGATTCTCTCAATAGGAATATGTGGGAATCTTTGATTTGCATACTGAGAAATGCTGTGAAAGATAAAACAAGAGTTTATGAAGCAAATGGCAGAGCCCATTTCAGAGGAGAAGCCTCTTATTCATTCATATTTAAAGTATGTATTGAACTCTTCTGCATTCTAGTTTTCTATTCTTCTATCTGGTTTTGCTATTCTTCTCCTCATGATGTTGGTGTGGTACCAATGGCTCTGTAGGATTATAAGTTCACAGTGGAGCTTTTTGTGTCTCCATTCTTAGTTCAAGAGTGGGAAATGCCTGACAAGAATGGAACAAAGAAGGAAACACTTCGTCTTGATTTAGTTGGTAGATCTTCTGAGCAATATAAAGATGCAGATATTATTGTCTTCAACACTGGCCATTGGTGGACACATGATAAAACTTCTAAAGGGTAAAGAAAGACCATTACAACTTCCCTTTCAGATTTTCTGTTTATCATCATCTTTCTATCTACTTATTCATGATTGTTTTCTAATTTTCATGATTAAGGAAACCTTTTTATTAACATGAACTTAATTGTCAATGAAATTTTCCAGGAAGGACTATTACCAAGAAGGTACCCATGTTTATAATGAACTAAATGTTCTTGAGGCTTTTCGAAAAGCTATAACAACTTGGAGCAGGTGGGTTGATGCCAATGTAAACCCATCCAAGTCTATGGTCTTCTTTAGAGGCTATTCTGCTTCCCATTTCAGGTAAAAGACAAATTTAATTGGTGATTGTTACACTTATTATGGTCTTATTTTACTCTAGGTTGTAGTTTCATCATTCAATTTGAGGAGAAATTCTTGCATAAACGTGAAGCATCCAAGTTGGATGTACTAGGCCAGTCGCATAGATAGTATTATAGCTAATTAATAATTAGTTACCATAGTCTATGGTAATTAATGATATGATTGGTCTAGTGTGCCCCCAACTCGGAGGAAAAAGCTCGTCGCTAAAGTGAGCAAGTAATGATGTATTTATTATTAATTTGATAAAGTGTGTTAAAATATTTATACATTTCAAGGGTGGATAGGTCTCTTCAAGCTTAATCAGTGGTCTCAAGTTCGAATCCTGACCTTGGGAATGCAGTAGCATTAAAAACTCTGGAGGGAGAGCTTTGCTGCCCTTGTGGTCCTACCATACTCGAGGGGATTAGTTTTAGCAGTTGCGTATGGAGGATACCTGGGAAACCAAAAAAAATAAAGGATGGATAGACCCTTGCTCACTTTAGAGACAAGAGACAAATTCACTATAGAAAAGTCTTGTCCTAGCAAAGCGAGAATGAATTTCTTGCACACACATTAGAACATACAACTTTTTTTTTTTTTTTTTGAAATAAAAGATTTCATGCAAAGACATCAAAATAGAGAAAGATTTCAACTAGGTTGGCACCTCAAACTCTATCAATCGTACCAGATGACCTACTGATCACACAAACTTCTCTTGTTTTTATTATCATACTGCAGTGGCGGGCAATGGAATTCGGGTGGAGCATGTGACAGTGAAACCGCGCCCATTGATAACGAGAAGTACCTAAATGAATACCCTCCTAAGATGAGGGTTTTAGAAAATGTGCTGAAGTATATGAAAACTCATGTCACCTACCTGAATATCACTAGAATGACAGATTTCCGGAAGGATGGTCATCCCTCCATATACAGGAAGCTAAACCTATCACCTGAGGAAAGGAAATCACAATTGAGATATCAAGACTGCAGTCATTGGTGCCTTCCAGGTGTTCCTGATGCTTGGAATGAGATTCTCTATGCTGAACTTCTAATGAGACAATATCGGAATCAGCATCAGCAGAAGAAAGTATAGGTAATAAACTACCGGATTTGGATCCTCTCCTTTTCTTCTCTTAAGTTTCCTGTCATGTTATGAGATATAAAAAGAGACAAAAGTTGTGTTTAGGGTCTATTAAAAGTTGCTTATGTCTTTTTCTTTCTCATAACATGAGAGAAGAAAAGGAGAGATCGCTACCACATCATTTATATTTAATGACTTGAGATGAAGCAGAAGCAAATGTAATATACCATTTTTGTCCCATCCATATCCAGGATAGGGAGAGAAAGATAGCATACAAAAAATACCTTCTTTATTTTCTATGGAGGTTCATAAGGTTAAGTGAAAAAAAAGATATAATTAAGATATATGAGTACCTTGAAACCGTGTAGTAATTTTGTTCATATGAATTGCATATTGTTGGTGAGGAAAGGAGAGGATGCTATGGGTGGTTTTACTTTGTCTTTGTAAATCATCCCCTCCCTTGCATCATCATTTTCTTTCTAGCCTGAAAGGCTGAATCCTATTGTAAATCTCTAATATATTAGAGTTTGTTTAATGCAATGAAATTATTCAGATGAGCTGATCTAGGACCCTTCAGATAATTTATCTCACTGAATGTTGATTTAAATCTAGTTTACCTGACTTGCAGTTTCATTTACAATTCGTATGCTTCTCACTTTAATATTTAGAATTACTCTTAAAAAGTTTCTCCATTGAAAATCAAAACTGGCACTCATTATATATATATTTTGACTGGCACTCGTTAATTTTGGTTAGAAGCGTGGTAAGTTAAGTTTGAGTATTGCAGTGGATAAGTGGATTAAATTTCAGTGAATTTCTTCCGGGATATTATTTAAAAACGGAATTGTTGCTTTTGACGGGGGTTCATAAAAAATAATACGATTCAAACATGGGTTGTTAGCCTGAGATGAAAGCTATGATTTGTCACCTTTTTCTCCTATAAAGATTTTTTCCTGTTTCATTTTCCAAGATAATCCACATCATTTTGTGCGCTTCCTTAAACATGAAGGATTATTTCATTCTAAGCTATATTTTGTTTGGGAATTTTTTCTGTATCACTAAATTTCACTTAGTAGGAATATTATATGGGGATAACTAATTAGCTAAATAATTTTATTTACTACTTATTTATATAAGAATCACCACTTATTGTGCCAAAATAATAAGTGTTGCTATGTGTAAAATCTGGACAAATCATCAAATATTGAATCTGAGCAAATTAATTGTTGATTCATGTGTTTGATTTGGAAAATTTGTGTGAACCCTCTAAAAGGCAAGTTAAGGAGCAGATAATTAATTCATACTTATTCAATTATGTTCACTATTTATTTATACAAGAACCACCTGTTACTTAGCACATCACACTCTTAAATACACTTTTCTTGACACATCCTCTATTATTAAGTGAATTTCATGTGGGATCATATGTTTTAGTGGTCTCACATGAAATTCACCCAATAATAGAGAGTGTGTAGATGAGGAGTATGATAAAGAGTGTGATACTAGTATTTTTCCCATATATAAGGTGTCTAAAGTTTCATCAATAACGGAGTTAGATTTGTTTATGGAACCCCGAACACATGTTTGCAAAATGTTGGGGCAAGCATTTATAACTAGCCAAAAAGTCAACTTTTAAAACCAAGAGGAGTGCTAGCAATAATACTCTATAACACACTATTTTCAACATACTCTTTTTGGTTGGTTGAAATTTATGTGGGACCTATTTCCAAAATAATGTGACCCACATGAATTTCAACCAATAGGAAAGAGTATCTTAGAAAAAATGTGTTAGAGACTGTATTGATAGCACTTCTCTAAAAATAATGCAAGTTAAATAATAGAGAGTGTGTAGATGAGGAGTATGATAAAGAGTGTGATACTAGTATTTTTCCCATATATAAGGTGTCTAAAGTTTCATCAATAACGGAGTTAGATTTGTTTATGGAACCCCAAACACATGTTTCCAAAATGTTGGGGCAAGCATTTATAACTAGCCAAAAAGTCAACTTTTAAAACCAAGAGGAGTGCTAGCAATAATACTCTATAACACACTATTTTCAACACACTTTTTTTTGTTGGTTGAAATTTATGTGGGACCTATTTCCAAAATAATGTGACCCACATGAATTTCAACCAATAGAAAAGAGTATCTTAGAAAGAATGTGTTAGAGACTGTATTAATAGCACTTCTCTAAAAATAATGCAGGTTATAAAAGATATAAATCTCAAAATCAATTTTAAAAAAAGAAAAAAATTTAAGTCAGCCATATTGTTCTCAGCAACCATTGTCCAATTGGTTCTAAACTTGTAATAGCAGGTTGCAATATCTTCAATATACAGTACTCGTATATACTGTCAAAATTAGATTTTGTTAGCAAATGCAAGAGGATAACAGAAAGAAGACATCTTTATTCGGTGATCCTAGCTATATGCCTATATATACTTTTTACTTATACTGAGGCATGACCATTTAAACCAATAATTAATTGGTTGCAAAATTAAGCACAGATGTTTAGATATTTTGTGATATAGACTATACTAACAACATAGTAAAAAGGATATTTGGGTTTTCTTGAATCAAGTACTTATAGCTTAAACTAAAGTTTTGGACATGATATGGTGAAGTTTACAAAGCATTAATTTCAACTAAGAATTCTGAAAATTAAGCACTTATCTCTTGATCCTCGGACTGCAATAGCAAAGCTAATGATGCATACTTCACAAGGAACTTCTATGCCCTAAAATGGAAATAATTTGGTTATGAGAGGCAGGCACCAGATACATCCGTTTTCGTTGATATGACACTACTGGATGACTGGATCTCATTTTCATCCAGATATAAGGTATTTAAGTTATAGAAAATAGTTTACCTTAAATTATTGTTTTGGTCCCTCATTTATTTAAATTTATTCAACTTGGACCCTTTATTTTAAAAAATTTCAATTTGATCCCATACTTGCTAAACGTTAAGCAATTTGGTTTTTTCCATTCAGTTTCACCTTTAAGTTTTAACTAAATTACTATTCTGGTCCGTCATTTATTTTAATTTATTCAACTTTCCTCTATTTTAAAAATGTTCAAGTTAATTAGATGATGGCAAGGCGTAATAGAGGGACCAAGTTGAATAAATGAAAACAAATGAGAGACCAAAAGAGTAATTTAGCAAAAACTTAACGATAAAACTTAACGATTGGCAAGTAAAGGACCAACTTGAATATTTTTAAAATAGAAGGATCAAAATGAAAATTAAAACAAATGAATGACCAAAAGAGTAATTTACTGCTACAGTAAATGTTACCAAATAGCAATAAAAAATATTTTTGTAACATTTATTTAAGAAAATGTTACTAAAATGTAAAACAGAGTTAAGTTTCTCTCTTTCTTATCCACTGACATTAATTCTCCGTGACTAATCTTCACTCTCGGTCTCTAGAAGGTCGTTTTCTCTCAACCATTCCGAAACTTCACTCTACCCATTCTCACTCACGCAAACTTCACACAAACTAACACTCTCTAAAACATTTTCACTCTCACTCTCCAAAATTTCGCATTTCTGTGCCCTAGAATCTCCATCCCCCCCCCCCCCCCCCCCCCCATCATCACTGCCTCTGAAGCTCGAACGAAGAAGAATCTTGTTCCGCTCAGAACTCGCATATCTTTCAAGTCAGCTTTCTCAATCACTCACTATCTCTATCAATATATCCATGTATCTAGCAGTGTTTTGCTGTTGTGTGATGGTTTATTTGAGTATGTGTTTGAATAGAGATTTGGTTCTGGTGAAACATTTGATTTGGTTATGCATGTTTTTGGGTTCTCTTGAAAATCATTTTTCTTAACTTCTTAGTGTTTGAGGTACATACTTCTTTTGTTTTCCCATTGAAATTAAGCATATGAATCGGTGAAATAAATTTTGTTGTGCAGGCCTTCCTCCAGTCCCTTCGTTCTCTCCAGCTTTTGATCCGGAGCACTTTGAGTTGAAATTGGTTTCAAGATTTATTATGCAAATTTGGATTTTCTTTGTGATATTGATATTATTGTAAAACTTGATTTTACTTTTAATGTGAATGGAGATCAATGTCTTTCGTTTGATTTGCATATAAATGAATTATTTTTAGGTTATTTATTGTGATTTCTTTGGTTGCCACAATCGATGACATTTTTAAATAGGATGATATTTAAAAATGTTAAATTATTTTTTGTGACATTTTTTTTGACAATTGCTTGCATTTTTAAAAAACGTTATTAATAATATCTTCTGGCAACATTTTTTAAGTTAATAACATTTTTAAAATGTCATCAAAAATACATTTAGCAACATTTTTAACATTTAGCTACATTTAACAAAAATGTTGTTATATGCTAAATAAATGTTACAAAAAGAACATATTGTAACATTTATTAGATGTTACTATAGATATAAAAAATTGTTGCTAAAGATTTTTTGCAACATGGATTTTGTGCGACACTCGATAAATGTTATTAATGTTAATTGGTAACATTTCTTACAATTTAGCAACATTTTTTAAATGTCACTAAAAGTGACTTTTTTTTTAGCCAAAAAAAATTTGCGTATGCAAAGGGAAAATGAAAGTAACAAAAGGGTTAATATGTAATTTACTTAAATATAAATATCGCCCCTTGCTATGGACAAAATAATTCATGCATGTGTCTTCCTTTAAAGGCCAATATTTGTTTCAATCTCAATCTAAGTGAACATTTGTAAAATACTAAAAGATTTGTGCTAAGTTCAATAATACTTGCAATTATTTCCTTAGAATTAAAAATAACCTGATAGCTCAAAAAGCAAACCTATTGCTCATCACAAAAAAAAAAAAAAAAAAAAAGCAAGCCTGTTGATTTGGTGTTTACATAAAACAGTTGTAAATAATTTACAAAATTTTCATATGAAAAATTGATGAAAAAACACATCAATAAATTTTTTGTTTTAAATTGAAGGTAAACTTGTAAGTAAAAGAAAAGAAATATAAAAGTTTAAGCTATTTTGTTTATTTGGTCATCAAAAGGTTAACGTTTACCCCTTTTTAGGTCATCATGAAGGTTTTTTTTTTTTTTTTTTGTACTTTGTCAACGAAGTTAACTTTAATGTTGCAGCGGTGGAATGAAAGATAGCCCAAGGCGGCAAATGGCTTATGGGCTTGTAACCTGCAAAAAAGGGGACCGATATTTGTTGGCCTATGATGGGCTTGAAACCTGCAACAAAAAATGGCTCGCAGCGACTTCTAACGTTAGATAAATCTGTTTGGGACAGCTTATTTTTCATGAAAAAGTATTGATTCATACTTTGTAATTTACAATGTATAAGTGATTTTTTTACACCACCCAAATAAAATATATTATCTTAAAATTACTTTTCAGCAAACATACTAAACAAAAATAAATTCTGATTATAATCAATTTTTACAATAATCGATTATCAGCATAATCTATTTTTTTTGTTTTCTCAAACACACTCTAAGTCTCAAACTTTTAGCTTTCTTGAAAACCATTTTTTTTCTATAAAAATATAATTTTATACTTTAAGTTATTTTTTCAAATATATCAGATTAATTTCAAACAGTTTTTTTTTAGGAAAACAAAAAGTTAATTTGGTTCGGCTTTGGGCGAGGGTCTGAACCAATTAAATTCGATCGATTCAGTTTGGTTCGGTTTCCTGTGATTTTTACTACAAAACCCGAACCAAAAGGGTTCGAGCCACCTAGTTAAAATAGATCAGAAGGCAAAGTGAGAATGAGTTATGACAGTAGCCACAAACACAGATACTGACCCCAAAAATAAAGTAAAAATGAGTCATGGATGGATTGGATAAATTTTTATTCGGATTGTAATGGATGGATTAACATAAATCCTTTAATCCATTTTGATCCATTAAAAATTCATTAAAAAAATCAAATTCATCCATGATCTATTTAATAAAAACTATCAAATCCATCCATTAACAATTTTTTTATGGATGGATATCCATTAAAATTATTTTAAAAAATTAAATAACTTTTGTTACTATTTCAAATGTACCAAAAAAAATAGTCATCCATAAAAAAAAACATTTTAGAAGTTAAATAGTTTTTATATTTTAAAAAAATATTATGTTCACAAAAAAGAAGTCCTCTCTCCATCTCACAATTAGGGATGACAATGGGTAGGATTTGGGTAGGGTATTATAGTACCCGTCCCCATACCCGCCTTTGAAAAAATTACCCGTACCTCGTGGGTAGCAACTTTAGTACCCTTACCCGTACCCTCTGGGTACCTAAGTATTCGTACCTGCACCCGTTACCCGCACTTTAACAGTGAAAAAGTAAAAAATAACAAAAGAAAGTTATAACAATTAAAAAACGATTCAAAGGTCTTTTAAATCCACTAATAAATATTACAAATCAAAATATTTAAATAAATAAAAACACCCAAAAAGGAATTATGGATGCAACTAGGTTTAGAAAGTTAAGAATCTTTAGACTAATTTTGGTTTTATAATTTGTATTATAGTTAAAATTATATATATTAGTAATATAAATAAATAAATAAATAATTATATATACGTATACATATGTGCGAGTATGGAACGGGGTGGGTACCATAGTACCCGTACCCGCGCCCGTACCTGTACCCATTCATTTTTGCGGATAATTACCCGTACCCGGACCCTTACCCATTATGCAGGTAATTACCCTACCCATTGTGGATAATTTTTACGGGGACCCTATGGGTAGAGTACAAATTGCCATCCCAACTCACAATCTCCCCCCTCTCTCTCTATTTTCTCTCTCTACCCACTTGTGATTACCCACATAGGTATAGGTGTTGAAACCCTTTCCTTAAACTTAATTTGATTCGAAGGGTCTCTTTAGTTTATTTTATGTTTTCTATTTTCATTTCCTGGTTGTAAGAATAATTACAATAAAATTAATTACAAAATTGTTATTTTGTTTTCATTATGTTTCATATTTCCAAAGATTTGTACAGGAAATGTTGAAAACAACTTTTTTTTTTACTGTTTCTGGTACAAATATGATAAAACAAAAAATAAAATGAAAACAAAGTAACAATCTTGTAATTATTTTAATTATTCTTGAAATCAGGAAATTAAATTAGGAAATAGGAAATAAATCAACCAGGCCCTAAAATTGTAAAAAGGGAGGAGAGGAAGGAGAACATGGGGAAGAAAGAGAAGAGAGAGGGGAGTTGGTCAGCTAGAAAAGAAGGAGGAGAGGGAAAGAGAGAAGAGAGTATCGATTTGGTCCCTGAAAATATCAATTTGCTCCCTGAAATTGTATTCTACGACATGGAGGCCACATGAATGCTTACATGGATGCTACTAAGGCACTTAACATGTCACGTTAATGACGTTAATAGACTGGGGTTAACGGAAGGACGTTTTACAATTTCAGGGATTTTTTTGTTATTTAGTTCAATTCAGGGACCAAGTTGATACTAGTTCGTAATTTTAGAGACCAAATTGATGATTTACAACATTTAAAATGTATCTTTGTCCCACTTAAAAAATGAAAATTTCCTATTTAGCAACAACAATTAAGTTTAGTCAATTTAATTAGCTGCCTATCCGTCTCTATCCCAAGAAATAAACAAAACCAGAAGGTATTTCCTAGCTAACTCTAGCAGTTAGTAGAGACAGATGCAGGCTCGCTCAACACCAAATATTTGTTTGGAACAAGCAGATCCAAGCGTATCTTAATCTGACAAAATATAAATGTTAAGCAGTTAGTAAGATCGATATCTTCTAGCTAGGCTTATGTATAGGCTCAGGGTCAGGGGCCTTTAATTTGTTACCACCCTAACCCCTCGATATTAGGATCAAAACAGATATCCCTTGATTCGATCTAGACCTTTCAAACCTAAAACGCCAGATACGGCTTTAACGCCGCTTTGTCATTTCACCCGTCGTGATTTTCGGAAAAGTGGCTGGTTACTTGCACAATTAATGACACAGAAACACAATGTCTACTTGTCTAGCTATGCCATGTTCAAGAATAAGGTTCTTGAGAGTGAATTTGTTTTTAAAGTAAATAAATAAATAAAAGTGTATGAAATGTTAATTTGAAAACCAATTGAGGTTGACATGAGTGGTTAAAGGTCTCTCGCTCCTTAATCAAGGTCTCGAGTTCGAGTCTTGGATATGGAAAAAAATCTCAGCTGGGAAGGATGCCACCCATCGAGGTGCCGAACAAACTCCCGTGAGAGATTAGTCTTCGTCTCAGGTTGGCGATAGGATACTCTTCGAAGTAGATCGAAAAAAAATGTTAATTTGAAAACATGAGAGCTAGTAGCTAGGCATGGGTTCCGTTTCGTTGGTGTGACAATGCCATGAATGGAAATGGATAGCAATTAGGAAAATTCTGACTCTCTGGGCTGAACCTAGTTTGTTAGGGGTTGTGTTATATAGAAATGGGCTAAATGGCAGTTAAATTATTTAACTGTCAACTGGTTTCTTTGCACTAAATTGTGGTATTCGGAGATTATAAGAACAATCATAAGAAAAAAAAAATATGTTGATTTAATGGCTGTATGAAGGCCACTGTGATTGCAGTAATGTTGCAGTGAAAATTCAGCTAGTTGTTGTAGATAGTTGTTGAGTTTGGATAGGAAATGCTAGTATTGAGCTGTTGTCCTGATGTTATTGTTTAAAGTTGTCCAATTCCAATAGATATATGTGATATTATTTTGAGTCTTGAGGGATGTGACCAAGAAAACGTATCCAACACTGTATAAAAATATTTTCCAATACTTATTTATTGTTTTTTTTCTCTCTCATAATGTATTTCATCATTTCCAAAACATCTCATCAGCTATATGGTATCTATACACGGTATCAAAATTTGTGAGCAAATGTCATAACTCTTGTCTAAATGGTATTTTATTATTAATAACGTATTGTTCATGTGAATTAATGTGAAGATTTTTAAGGAGTAAAGAGGGATGGAGATAGTATTGTCATATGGTAGTTCAAGCCATTTGGCTACACTATGATTATGCATGTGAATTGCTGAATAAGAGTAGATGCTAATTCAAGTAATGAAAACAAAAATAATGATGTAAATGCATGCATGGACATGTTCCATGTGCAATGCAAGGAAGAAAGAGAGTGGGAAACAGTCTTGCCTGGGAATACCATGCGTGGCAGAGAAGTCGGTGAGAGAGCTCACCCCCTTGTGTGCACGAGTGACAATGAGATCCCTCTCCCTCAACAGAAAAAGATAAGAGAAAAGAATAGAGTAAAGAATAAACCAAAAGTCGTTGATTAACTGAACAAATGCATACGTTACTCTTCTTGTTTGATTTTGGAGCAATATTATTTCTACAACAAAAAAAAAAATTATTAAACATTAATATTATACATTTCTTATTCTATATATTTATGTATTACTTTTTATCTATACGACATCAGGATTTGATATCTATATTTTGAAGTCCCAAACAGTCATCTCAATTGACAAAATCTTTATCACTTCCTCGTGATCTCAACAAAAAGTACCGTTCTTTCCACGAAATGAAGCACAAACAAAAAAGAAAAGAATGAAAGAAAAGTCTAAAATTTAAGGAAAAGAAACTATATACAAATGAAAAATAAGAAGTCCTCTATGATATGTTGTTATATATAAAATACAAAGAAAATGTGAATCACAATCCGATCATCATGAAGACATTTGATGGGCCTTCTGGGCCTGCTGCTTATGGGCTTGACCATTTGTGAAACCCAATATTAGATTCTTGCCAAGAGACAACGCTGCAGGGAGCTGGGAACCATGACCATTGTTTGCGGTGGCGGTGGCGTGGCGGTGGTAGCGGCGGTCGCGGCGCCGGTGGTGTTGGTGGAAACTCGTTCACAAGAGGGACACATGGTGAGAGTGGTAGCTGGGAGCTGCATATAAAATGGCTGAGAAGTTTTCAAAGCCCTCAGTTCTTGCAGTTCCTTTTGTAACCTCCTATTCTCTTCTGTCAGTGTCTCACAGCATCTCTTTAGATACTCACAATCCACTTCCGTTTGCTTCAACTTTGTCCTATATAAGTAATTGTGTTAAGGAAAGCAAAACCAATATAAATACGGTTCACTAGTTTTGTTTTTGTCCTTCTTCTCAATTCATAAATAAATCATACAACAAACGATTACAACTAATTTTCAACTGAAGGGTATACTTTTCTTCCTACCTTGCCCTTCTGTTCTGAAACCAAACTTCCACTTGACGAGGACGAAGATTCAACTGTTTTGCAAGAGCAAGTTTCTGTTTCTGCATATTTTGGTAACAAAGAAGAAAGTATATTGAAATTAAAAATAGCAGCAACAATAATAAGTTATTTACTACACACAGGACACATCATTGTCTATTCAAACTCTATTTAATTGATGAAAATACCATAAAATAAAAAATTAAAATTATAATTATCATTTATTAATAAAAAGTGTAAATAAGTCATTTGTAGTGTAAACTGTAAATTGCTTCACTCACATTTACACAAAATATTTTTATTTTAACCAACGTACTAAACATGAGAATAATGATTTAAACAGTTACATACTTGAAGATGACCTGACAATGTCATAAACAACTAAAAAACAAAACAGGAGAATAATAATCATATACATATATACCCCTGAACGTTGATATTTGGATAAAAATTTTGATTTCATGCATTGATATTCTATAGCTAATGAAATGTTTTAGGAATGATAAAATACATAACGAGATGGAAGAAAATAATAAATAAACGTTGGTTGATAATTTTATACGGAGCTGGATATGCCCAAAAATTTTTACTCCATATACCCTCCTTTGAAAAAATAATATCAGTTATCACATAAAGTATGTCAAATTTTTTAGCTAAGGATTCAAATATCCATTAATTAGTAATGATAGATGGTGTTTTTGAAAGATCAAATTTCATAACAGAGAATTATAAAACCAATTATTCCATCGTATTCCATAGGTGTTATAAAAAATATTGTAATAATAATAAGAAGTTGGAGAGAGATGGGGTAGGAAGTTACAGGATTGAGAGTGGTGTGTTCTTTGAAGCTCTCTTCGAGGAAAGCAGATTGATCCTTTGAGAGTCTGAGTTTCTTGCGAGTTGAGCCGTTTTCATCGTCATCGCTGGTGGCTCTGTCACCACCTTCACCATCATTTTCTCTCCTGTTTCTACCTGCTGCATCTGCACTATTACTATTCCTGATACCGAAATCCATCTGAAAAGATGACATCGCACTGTTGGGGGATGACAGTGCACCACCGTCATCGGCGTCCTCCGCCGGTGCCACCGGGAACCGGTTCACGTCCAAAGCCCTCGCCGCTCCTTCTGATGTGACACGTTCCATACCCACTGCCATGCCATGAACAAATATACACACAATGAAAACAATAATCCACAAGTAGAACAAAACTCATACTATATGTTATGAACATCAACGTTGTAACATCAAGTTTGTAAAGATATCATATATATACATTTATTTCTATTTTTTTAATTAATTTTTCAGAGTATCATCCTATATGCTCCTACGCTAAAATATATATTTCCAGAACAGAAACTCCTCTCAATAAATTTTTTTTTTTCATATATACAAATTCAAGAATCGAACTTTAGGACCATATGTTTCCACTTAGAGTATCACACATACAGCTGATTTTTGTTTTATTTAAAGACATTTGAAGACATATAATGTTGCTATTTAATGTTCAAAAATCATATTCCAACATTATAATAATACTGTTAATGGTCTATCAATACTCTGCGATGATAAATTATTATTAAATTTTTTATTTTATAACATTATATTTAGTACGGTAGCCTAATGGACTCACCCCAAAACTCATAACCAAATAAAACTTGTTTGTATGCAACAAATTAAACTAGGCTTGAATGATGAATAAGCATGAGATTTCAGTACGTATTCTATTTAGTGTTTGATAAATGACTGAAAAATAAGTGATAAATAGTAAATAGATGACTTAGGAGAAATTAAAAAGTGGGTATTTACGTGCATCCGTGAGCCATGGAATTTGAAGCTGTGAAGATGGTTGCTGGGGTCGAAGAACTGGTAGTGAAGGAAGAAGATTGAGCTGAAGGGGTGGATCTGAGGCACCCCTTTTCTTATCTGAGGGTTTTCCAGTGAAATCAGTTCCCCCTAAAGCTATGCAAAAACCTGTTGCATCTTTATTGGGTAATTTTGAAGTGTTATTATCAAGCAAAGATAAGGGTTTTGGTGTATCACCTAAGCTCAAAGCTAGCTCCATCTTTGAAGGGTTTGAAAGCAAAAGCCAAAAACTATGTGTGTGTTTCTCTCTATTTATATTCGAGGATCGACATGTACACTAGGTAGCTAGCACTTTTTCATCAATGCCAAACTAATAATAAAGTCAGAAACACTTCACGCCGCAGGCCCAGGACACAGAGAAAAAGCCAGTGTAAGGTGTATTACAATTTTAACCCCATTAAATAATTTAACCCTGAATATATCTTTATTTTTTTCTTTTAAAAAAACAAAATTCCCTTTAAAAATACTGCACCCTTTATACTTCTTCTTGTGCCTATGCGTGGAGTTAAGATTGACCGACAAATCCAGGTTGACAAACGCACGTGAATCTATTTAAATATATACAACCGTTTCATGCCACTCCCAACCCTAGATACATGAAAAGTTAAGAGCCTGAGGATGAGGAGTGAGGCTTACCATATCCATTCCATTATTCCCTTGTGATGTAAATATTTTAAGAAATTCGTATGCTGTATTATATATTATAATAAATTTGCTTAATGAAGTTTTTTGTCCCTGAAAATATAAGTCGTTCTAATTTTAGTTCATATCTTTTGTTTGATTTGTTATTGGTTCATGTATGTTTTATTTTTGAAATAGATTCATATTGTCAACTGTTACTGTTAACTGCTGACGTGGTAGACAGATGTCCATGTCAGCAATGACACGTGAACAAAATAATATTTTTTTTTATTGCCACTTGTCTTTTAAAAAATAGATTTTAGTCCTTGAAAATATAATTCACTTTGGTTTTAGTCCCTATCTTTTTGTTTGTTTTGCTTTTGGTACTTGTAACTTATTTTTTGAAATAGGTTATTGTCATCAACTAACAGTGTTAACTACTGACGTGGCAGACGGAAGTCCATCTCAGCAGTGATACATGGCATGATATGTCATAACTTTTTCAAATTTTTTAAATCCATATATTTAAATATATAATAATATTTAAAAAATCAATTTTGTAAAGAAAATATTAAAGCTTATCCTAATGGTTTTAATGTTTGCTCCACTCATTTTCATTTTCCTCAAATCTGCTCCTCATCCATTTTCATCTTCTTCTCTTTGTCGACTATCCTTACTATTCATCGGCCCTTTTGATTACTGGACTGACAGACTCGTTCTTCTATTTCGTAAACATTGCAGCTTCCCTAACTCTTTATTCTTCTTCCCTGTACGAACATAAGTCAGCCCGTTGATCACAAGACACCGTCAAATGCGATTAGTGTAAGCCATAGGTCATTAGGTCATTTGATTCAAGCTCCAACGCCTAAAACAGTGTCTGTGGGTGTCAACTTTTTATTTTTCCTAATTTTTCTTTCTGATTTGATTTGTTGTTGACCCTAAGAACACCCTATTCTAATTATTCTCACCTAATCAGAGTTAACTATTTTGTGATTTCCCCTTATTTATTGTTAAACCTAAGAACCCCCTAATTTAATAAATATGATTCACGTAATTTATGAATTAATTTGATTTTCTGACAGATTAAGATTAATTGTAGTTTTTTATAGTGAGTTGATTTTGAAGAAAGTAATTATCCAAGTGGATTTAAAAAATTTATGAAATATATATATATATATATATATATATATATATATATATATATATATATATATATATATATATGAGGTTTCATGTTTAATCGTTGTTTAAATCACTTTCCCTCATAAACAAATAAATGGTTAAAATATAGGTGTAAAAATGATGCAATAAAAAAATGATGACATAAATTTTTTCCATTAAATATATCAATTTTTAATACAAATTTGTAATATTATTTTTTTAATATGTGTACTAATATTTACCAATATTAAAAATTTGTGTGTTTTTATTGGGCTAAATATGGTTTTAGTCTCTCAAATTTGGGTGATATTCGGTTTTAGTCTTCCGTTTGGAAAACTTATTTTTTTTAGTTCCTCAAACTTTTTTTATATAGACAAATGTTAGTATTTTGTTAGTGGGTGGGGTTTGAACCATCAACCTCCTTATCACTCCACTCCTTAACTCCCCCACCCTAATCACCAAGCCAACCTTATAACCCTTAGGTAGCGTTTGGTACAAGTTTTATAAAAATATTCATGGGAATGTAGGCATGGGAATAAAAGTTTCCCATGTTTGGTACAAGTTTTAAAAAGTTATTCTCAGGCATAAAAAAGTCATGAGAATAAAATTAGTGAATGATAGTTATAAACTTGGGAAAACTCTATTCCCATGTGTGAAGGTGAGAAAACTTTATTTCCGGGAATGTGATTCCCGGGAATCACATTCCCCGGAATGTAGTTTACCTGAAAATAAAACATTCCAGATGTCAAAATGCAGTTTTAGTCCCTCATGTTTTTTCACTTTGGTGAAATTTGTCCCTCAACCTTTTTTTTTGGCTAATTTAGTCCTCCTACTTTTCCAATATTGCAAAAATCATCCCTCTGTCATCTTTCCATCCAAAATCTAACAGAAGTAGGCGACATGGAAAGTGTGGGCCCACGTAGAATTCAAGTGTTCAGTGTCACATGGCATCATATCATAAAATAATAAAATATTAATAAAATAAATATTTAATAATAAATTTATCTTTTTTCTCTTAAGTAAACTTGTGTCATCTTCCTTTTCTTCGTAGTTATACTTTCCTGAGAGTATCTACTCCATCATCTTCACATTTGAAAGGCCAACTACATCCATTATTATAGAACCAACTTCTCCATCATCTTGAGGGCAAGTTGTGGACCAACTTCTACTCAGACTCAGCAATAACTAAATGACACAACTGATGAGACAATTGACATGCTAAGACAAACTTCTACTTAGACATGCATACCACCATCGTCCTTACCCGCCGTCACAGTCGCATGCCACCACCCAAGTACAATCGCGTCCTCCTTGCCCGCGCCAATGACATCCTTGAGCCACTACCCAACCACCTCGTCAGAATAGCTCCAGGTTGGTCTCATCACACGCACCGCCTTTCAGTTGCTGCCTCGTCGTTGGAACTCCATGAACTCGACGGAGCACCACTAGTCGTGTCCTTGCCTTCCCTGTTCTTCGCATACCACCACCAGTCGATGAAGGGAAGGATCTTGATTGAGAAGGAGCGCCGGAACGAGAATAAAAAGGAGAAGATCGAGACCAAGAATAGGAATCGCATATAAATTTGATTTCCCATTCGATTTATAAGGATTGAAGATTTGGGTTTTGCTATCTCAAACGATTCAGAGGAATAGATGCATTCCGAAAGAAGAAGATGATCTTTAGTCATGTGTACCTCACATGATACGATAAAAAATGGATTTTAAACTTAAATTTATTTTTATTTTATTTTATTATATGGTGATAGATGGAACTGATACTTGGATGCACACATTTGCCACATCTCACCTACGTCTGTTATATTTTGGGTGGAAAGATGACGAAGGGATATTTTTGCAACATTGGAAAATTAGGAGGACTAAATTTGTCAAAAAAAAAAATTGAGGAATCAATTTCACCAAAGTGAAAAATTTGAGGGACTGAAATTACATTTTAACCTTTATGTAATTATGAAAATATACATTTAAGGATTACGACAGATACATTTTCCTGTTTGGAGGATTAGAAATGTATTTTTTTTAATTGTGAGATTAAAATTGAATATCCCCAAATTCGAAGGATTAAAAAGATATTTAATTCGTTTATGTTAACGAGTGTCCTAAGGATATTTATTAAGAAATTAAGAAAAAAAAAAGATTATATAAAAAGATGATATATTTAACATTTAAAAAAATAAAATATTTAGTTTTTCAATGAAATCTTACTTTTCTTAATTCTTTAAAAAGTATCTTGAGGACACTCGTTAACTTTATTCATGGAAAAAACACGGGTTTGAATCTATTCTCCTCCCACCAGTTCTACACTAATTAATGCATTTGTGGGTTTACCCACCAGAATGACAAACAATTTATGAGGTTCCACCAAATAAAGTCCAAAGAGCGTCATGATGACCAAGGAGAAAATGATATCTCATCCGTGAGACATGGCTGACATTATATCCTGCTTCTCTTGTCTTATTGTCTAGCGGGTAAATATGTTAGTGCTATCCTCACTCATTCATATAATAATCTATTAAGTGCTTATTTATTTAAGATTTTGAGCACTTGAAACTTATTTACAAAAAATCAGTTGAAGAAAATTGATTTTAAGATAAACAAAAATTTTTAGCTTTCATATTGAATAAAAATGATTTTTTTTTTTCAGGGTATCCTTTGTGTATAATTATATAGACTAATCCATCGAGGTACTGACTGCATTGAAGGGTTGATCTCTCCCAACCAGGTTTTTTTCATACGCAAGAGCCAGAGATCAAACCCATGACCACTTACTTAAGAGGCCCGAACCAGTTATCACTCGAACCAACCACATGTTGGTGAATAAAAATGATTCTAGGTGAGACACATTTTTTTTAAAATTATTTACACGTTCGAAGTGATTTTATTTTTAATAATAAATATAATTTCATAGAACATCTGATACACATGTTATATTTTGATTGATGAACTATTACACATATCTCATTGTAATAGGAAAACAACACCTAATATACCTATATAATTGTACTCAAGTCTTCTGTTTATTTTATCCTCTAAGCAAAAATAAATTTATTTAAAATATTATTATTAAACATAAATCAATTTTTTTAAAATTAATTTTTTTTAGAATCAAATATTTTAAAATTAATTCTATTAAAATCTAAAACAATTAGAGCTAAACGTTTTTTAATTAAAAAACATACCTAAACTTTTATGTTTATTAAAATTAAAATAACTGTAGTTTAATATAATATTCTGAAATCGATTTGGCTCTTCCAATGAGTTAAATTAAGCCAAAAAGGTATCGCAGTTTCCCCGTTAGATTGATTAAAAGCGTGGCCAATTGAAATGAAATGACTTATGACTCTGGTAGCTTCCAGCCATGACCGCTACTACCTACTTTTACTTCTTCTGGGTCGCCAATCAGATTCAGGGTGGCGCTACCCTTACCACCCCAGCTATTCTTCAAAGCTATACCTATCACCCGGTAAAACACGTCTAATTAAGTGTATTGTTAATCAGCACTCTTAAAAATGAAAAGTTTATAGTAGGAAAAAAATGCCAATACAAAAGTTTACATTGAAAAATTACGTATTTAATAGATAAAAAATTTAAAAGTTATATATTTAATATAAATTTTTTTATTCTTTGATTTATTAAGGAATATTCTAAGCAAGACCGATAATTAAATATAATATTTTTTAATATATTAAATATATTATTTTTAATATAAAAATATTTTTTTAGTTCATTAATAAGTATCCTTAATACATTTAGTTAGCATTTACCAACGCGACGTGTGGTTGGTTCGAGTGGTGAGGAACTATGACACATTAAACAAGTGGTCAGAAGGTCGAATCTTATCTCTTGTGTATGGAGAAAACTTGGTAGGGAGGGGAGAACCCATCTTATGTGCCCAACAAGTTCCCCGACGAAAATTAATCACTGCTAACAGTGAACCGGTGGCGGATACTCGTACCTAGAAAAAAAACATTAGTTAGCATTTTTATCAAAAATAATATCTAAAACTGCATGAATAGTATAATACTCCCTCCGGTCCTTATTATAAGAGGCAAATGACTACTTTTTTTTGGTCCAAAATATAAGAGACATGCATGTATTTTGACAAATATTAAATGCTCATTTCCAATTTTACCCTTATTTATAATAGGGTTTATATTTAGGAGACAGTGCAACTTTCAGTGCAAGTAGGTTTGTTCATTAATTATTGAAGGGTTTAAATTTGTAAATTTATATGAATATTAATTACAAATAACTTATTTCAATGCATTTTCTTGGTCCGTGTGTTTTAGGGTTTTGCATCTTATATATAGGACCAGAGGGAGTAATTAAGAAAACATATATTACACTGTTACGATACTAGTATATTTTTCATTTGTAGCTTAAACATAATGTGAACAGGCAAGTTCTAATGTCCTCCATTGTATGGAGGATAGAAACTTAATGAATATTAATCATTGATATATTATTATAAAAAAATATATGGTCCAGATTGAAGAAGTTTTAAAGGTAATATTGGTCCTCTTGGAGGACATTAGAATTTGCCTTGTGAACAAACACTTTTCGTATATCTTCATCTGTTTCTACGTACACAATTTCTATTAGAAACAACAAACAAGCGTCATGTGAATAAAGAAAACTATTCGGAGAAAAGGAGGGTCAAATGATTAGCATGTGATTTTAATTTGACCATACAACTATTATTATAATGTTTTATTAGGCAGACAAAGCGACCAACTTTAACTATTCCCATAAAAGCCTCAATTCAATATATTTTGCTTTGCGTGGGTTAAGTACGCAAATAAATCATGGGAAGCGAAGGTTCTTTTGTAATATTTGTAGCACTTAGCATAGTGGAGATGGATGGTATATACTATATAGACTATGTAAATGGATGGGTATCCGATGACAAGGTGCCCACAAATTAGAATGGACAGGTAGGGTGGTAGTCCCCACACGCGTGGAAAGCTTTGGAAATTAAGAGGAGAAAATTATAAAGTTTTTTATTATATTTTTAAAATATTTTATTTATAATTATTTAAATTTTAATACTAAAAATTAAGAAAAATACATTTAATATCGTAAATACATTAAAACATTTAATATTTTTTATTTAATAGTTAAAAAATAAGTAGAAGAATCAATTAATGTAATTTAAAAGGAGAATGTTAACAAGTGCCCTTAGGACACTGGTTAAGGAAACAAGAAAAGAAAGATCTTATTGAAAAATGATGTATTTAATATTTTAAGAAGATAAATACTTGATTTTCCAATGAAATCTTATTACTCTCTCCTTTCCATAATATAAGCAACACAAGCTTAATAAATAAGATGAAGGATAATTTAGGTAATAAACTTAATTTTTTATTCCAAACGACTATTTTAAATAAGATCAACTCACTACCTTAATATGTATATTTTATTTAATTTTTGTTTATAATAAAAATTGGAGGGAGTATTATTTCTGGGTTGCTTAATAAGTAACACAGGGATACTCATTAGCAAATAAAATTACAAAAATGTTATTCTAACAACTATTTGAGACAATTATATGATGATAACCGTATATAAACAGTAACTATATTCATAGATAAATTTATAAGTTAAAATTATTAAAATATCACTATATAATAGAGTTGTCCTATAAATTGTCTTATATGAATTGTTAGAATAACACAACTCATAAAATTATTCATTTGAAAATGGGAACGCTGAGGAAGTGAAGAAGTCAGATATGTCATGCTTTTGGGATCATTGCAATAATTGAAGTCATGCAGGCTTTAATGATAAGCTGCAGAGAGAAGAGAGAGGATGGGTGAATTATTGGGTAGAACCCTCTTTTAGAAAACGAACCATACCATAAAGTGACCATAATTTAATAATTGTCAATGGAATGTAGAAAAAAGCCACGGCCCAACCATGAAGCGAAAATGAAACCAACTCTTTCTCTCTATCTCTCTCTCCACATTCCTCAATCACCTTTTTTGTTCACAATTCATGCCAGGGATTCGCCAGTTAAGACTCATAGGTAAAGTATGAAGTTTATTTATACCGAAATAATTTTAATTTTTGTGACACATTTATTAATTATTTAATTATTAAATAAATATATTTATTTTTTTAGATATCGACAGTAGGGATGGCTATAGGGCGGGACAGGTGCGGATAATACTTCCTCACATCCATCCTTGTTGTAACACCCCCTTGAACATTACTATATAAACACGTGAGGAAATAAAATGATAAGGAATTTTGCTGGTTGCTTTCGGAAGTTGATCTATTTTGATGTCGGAAAATCCGGGTGTAAAAATTTTCTTCTGAATACTACAAACATAACGTGCACATTACAATAGTAAAAATCATATTACTCACAACAAAACTTCAAACCATACAAAGGTTTTCAAAACACCTACCCAGACTTTCTCAAAACATATTACCCAAAGGAAATCCTAAGCTGGTCACTCTACAAAACACCAAATGGAAGAACTCTTTAGTTCTCACCACTATTATCGACCTCTTCAAGGATCAAGAATAGTATCCCCGATTGAAGGTAAAACTTGCTTCGCACCATCTACTGCCAGTACCAAGGTACAGCGGCGAAAACAAATAAAACCTGATATATTGTAAGGGTGAGTTCCAATATATGGATCTTAAAACGATAACTATATGCACGACACACCAATAACATTTAACATGAATATTCAAAGATAAACAATATATTTATCAAAGGGTTTCATACCAAACATTTTTCGTTGTTTTAAAAACCATAACACTTCAATATTCATCATTTAAACCTTTGAACTTAATCTCCGGAGATCCCAATGTCACTAAAATGAGTTGATCAATCTCGATTGCCAAATATATTAGGCACAACGTCACGTCAATTTTCCATGATACCATTGTCCAACTCGAGGCACAATGATCAACGTCACATGGTTTTATTGTCCATCAAGGCACAATGTACAACGTCACATGATACCTTATCCATCAAGGTCTCACGACACAACGTCAGGCACGTCTGCCACAAATGCAAATGTAAAACATTTTGTTTCTCGTAACTTTTCTTTGTGTTCATTCTTTCCTTGTCGAAGCTCAAAGGCTCCCGACCATCTCAACTTTTAAACTTTTAAGTTCGTATTTCAATTTAGACAATAGGACTCCAAGCCCGAAAGTGCAAATCACGAAACACTAGACCGATGCATTCAGCCTTAGGCTCGTAGATTATAAAGCACAAAACTTATATAACTCTTATAGGACAATTAGTCCATAACTTCACCTTTTGGACCCCGGGCCCATATCATAGAACACTAGACCCGACGTTTCGGTAGCTAGGTTCATTTTCAACTTTAAATTATTTTCGTTCCCTGGAACACAAAACAAAACCAAAGTTTTCCTCAACTTATCTAAATTGACGGAAATACCACCACTGTTTATCGAAAATCCTTTTACGTTGGAAATTCGTTTTGTAAAACCATTCAAAATCCCTTAAACTCATTTTCGTTCAAAATCAATATTTTGAACTTGAAAACATCGTTTTAGGCAAATTCTCGCTGTTACTCAATATGAGAATACTTTTGTAAACGTTGACGAAATTGTCCGTCGTTTGATGTTTTTAAAACGTTTTAAGTCCAAAACAAGACTCTTCAAGTAAAGTAATTTTTCCAACACTGTAATAAAATTATTTTTAACAATTATTTTCTTAAAACACCATTTTATAATATTTAGAATTTCCTTGTGTAAAAATTAGCAGCGCTAAAATATTTTAACGGTTACGTCCTCACTATGACTCTTAGAACTCTCATTCGCCGTTAAATTATTTAAATACCAATATTTTTCACTATTTCTCATTTTTCACCAAATAACTAATTTAGTAATAATATATTACTATTTTCCACTAATTAAACTCATTATTTCATGAAAAGCTTATTAACGCTTTTAACCTCGTAATTAATTGAGCACTGACCATTGTCAGGCTTTCCAATCCACAATCAACATCAAAAATCATTTCATACCAATAATATAGCAAATCGCAATTTATGGCATGCAACAACATATAATCACAATTAAATGCAGATAATTAAATAATTAAAAGCAGATAATTTAAAAGCAGTTATTTCTAACTACGTAAAACAACACATACACCAAATAATATATACAGACCTCAAACAATTTTCATACGGCTATCGGAAAAATCCCTCAGGTACTCCCCTTACCTCTTGAAGATTTTTCCTTCTGAATTAAAGTTCCTTCAAACGTCCGATCTCCGCAAAACACGTACGCGATTCACACAAAAATCCCCCTTCAACAAACCATAATCAAAATCATCAATCAAACAACTAAATACACCTATGTTCCTACATGGAGGGTTTCGGCCATGGGTGATTAAATTGGCTATACATAATAAAATTTTGCAAGCTTTTGGATTAAGGATCCTTAAGCAAGATTAAGACATAAACAACACTTACTTAACAAAATTTGAATCAATACCATCTTAACCACAAAGTTAAGACTTTCGGCCAACATAAATTAATTAGGCTAGAGATGTCAACATTTCACATACTCTTGGATTAATGATCCTTGAGTACTAGGAAGACATAATCAATTGCCACTTGACAAAGATTGAAATAAACACTCTAATCCTTTAAGAAACCAAATTCGGCCATGAGTAAAAATATGGCTTAGAGATTTTAATTTGATTCAACAATCATGGATTCAATACATACACAAGCTATAAGATTGAATCAAGCAAGATCAGTTTTTTTTTAAAATGAACAAAGCTCCCCCCCTCCCCCCATCCCCGCCAAAAAAAAAACTAGGGCTCGGCCTCAACAAGATCATAGGACACGAAATTTTAGTTTGATGCATCCTCTTGGATCTTAAATATAGAGAGGATATAAAGACCATAGAAATTGGTTTCATGCTCATTGGATATTTCTATGATTTACTATGAATTTTCAAAGTTCTAGATCTAGGAATTAAAAAAAATGATCAAGGCTTTAAAACATAAAACTAAATGAGGAACATGATGATGATTGAGTGAGAGAAGCATGGTATACCTCTTGGAAATGAAAAATGAGCAAGGAAATCAAGTTGTTACTTCACAAAAATGGCTATGAAAAACTTAGAGTTATTGAGAAAAATGGAGAAAGCTCCATGGAGAAGATGATGTCTTGCTTTTATAGCAATGGAATGGGCTCACAAATGGGGTGTTGGGCCGTGGGGATCTAGGGGTAAAAGGGTCCAAGAATTTTTCATTTTAGGGACAAAGGTGTAATTTCTCTTAAGGCAATTTTGTGATTAAAATCATCATTAAGGACAAAATGGTAATTTTGCCTAAAGTAATCATGAAAATTATGTGGTTAAGGTTGAAGGAGAGGTGGCTGATTTGTGTCCACAAATTGTGGGGCAAAATTGTCATTTTAATGAAAGTTCAAGGGTAAAATGGCCCAAGGGTAAAATAATCTTTACACTATTTTGAAATAATATCTAGATATTTGCTAAATGTAATGATAACATTGGTGAGTCACCCCCTATGAGTCAACATGGATGACTCATTGTCTTCATCCATCTGGTGTCGAATTTTGTCTCTGCACGTCCGTTCTCGACTCCGTCGATTACCCGATTTAGGTTTTTACGCCCGAATCAAGTATAATAACCTTTTTATTTTGAAAATTTTAAAAACAACCTATATCATTGGAAATGAGATATAAAAACTGTTCATTTCGTTCTCGGGTCAAAATTAGGTTTTTTGACCAGTAAAATTTTACTGTCAGTGAAAACGCAGACTGGGCTCCATCTGAATTTTCAACCAAAAATTTAACCGTATACTTATAAAAATAAGTATGATATGAATATGACTTTGGTTTTGCCAAAATCATTTTCTAAGTTTCAGATAAAAATATAAACGTTTATTTATATTTATACCGATCTAAGAAAGCAGAAAAATCGGGATGTTGCACTTGTCAATATCCATGGGTATTTATACGGGTAGCGGGTATCAATGGATATCCGAGGGTATTTAAAAGTCTAGAATAAATGGAAAGATGATAAAATTCTACAATATAATATAACAATATATTATATTAACATTATATAATATACTATGTGTATTTTAAAAAACTATTATTATAAGTTTAACCACTAAAAAAGTATGAAATAATAAAGAAAATAAAGTTTATTTAATTCTCAAAGTGATAGAAATTGTCATAATATATATTATATATTTAATAAAAAATAGTTATTATGAATCTGCGGGTATCTGTGGGGCGGGTACTATGACTCATTCCCATTTAATAGGTATCCATTTACTACTCATTCCCTAATCGATAGTATATTTTTATATAATAATATTTTTATTTAATAGTAGCAACGAGTACGACTATGCATGACCGTGCTTAAAATCAGTCTCAAGTTTTAGAACATGTAGTGCAAAATCAGCACAAATGCGCTCCGTTACATGATCATGCTTCCTCTAACGCTCAATGCAGATAAGCTAGTGTTATGCACTACATAATAAATATTGCTAATGTTGACAAGTGACTCCAAACACAAGAGGGGGGTGAATTGTGTTTTTCAAAAACTTTGGCAAATATAAAAAGTTTTCCTTTGAATATATTATGAAAAACAACTTTGTTAAATACGCGTACAATTAAAAGCGTTTTGCAAAAGATAAAGCAGAAATAAAAAGATAAGGGATGAGAAAAGAACACAGCAATATATCCTGGTTCGGCCACAAACTACCCAAGTGGCCTACGTCCAGTCCCCAAGGCAATACGACCAAGGGATTTCAATCAACTCTAGTTTTTAACAGGATCAACTAGAACCTTTACAATATAGAGCACTCCTCACAGACCAGGGATATCACCTCCCCCAGTGAAAGAGTCTCAAGACAATAACCCAAGAGATATCACCTCTCTTGTCAACCACAAGGAATATCACCTCCCTTGTAAACACTTGGAAATCACATCCAAGAACACCCCAAGAGATATCACCTCTCTTGAAAAACAAGGTGTAGAAAAGAATGATTTGAGTCACACGACTCTTACAATAATATGCACTCTTAATAGTGCTGATAAACAAATTGAAGAGCAAATACAATACCACCTATATGGTGTATAGAATACTCAATATAATATGGTCAATGTGAGTGCAAGAGTAAAAGAAATAATAATCAGAGTTTTAAGCACAATAGAGAATAGAAGAGAGTAGTAGATGGGGCATTTTTCCAAGGCTGCCAAGCTTCCTATTTATAGAGAATAGGTTATGGTTCAGTGTGAAATTAGGTCAAGCCTCTTAAAATGCATTTCAGCCGCAGCATAATCGATTATTCCATTATCATAATCGATTATTTAAACCAATTTCAGGAAGCGCTCACTTTGACAGAATAGTCATAATCGATTACACTAATCGATTATGAGTCCACTGACTTTCATATAAAAACTATAATCGATTACATAATCGATTACAGGGTTTCTGTTTGAAGCTCGTTTGAAGTCAGAGAGGACATAATCGATTATACAAAAGTCATAATCGATTATTCTAATTCAAAATTCAAACTCAACGGCTTTAAAGTCATAATTACTCATTAACACCAATTAAAGCCATTTAACCTCGACTCATAATTGATTATTGGATTACCATAATCGATTATGGCACGAATAAAATTGATTTTGAAAAACTTGACAATTAAGAAATTGATTGCTCATTAAGTATGATTAATTGTCAATTTTAATCCCTTTAAAACACATGATAAATTCTTTTAAGCATATGTTAAATGTGTGTGTGTGAGACCAATATTAAATTGAGAACTCTACTTACCATTTACACACTTTTTCTAAAACACACAATACACTTAATGAAATTCCCATTTTGCCCCTTGTGCTTGCTTGCTTTATAACTTTCCGCTTTTTGCACTTTAGTCCTTCTGGACCTTTCCCTTTTGTCATTCATCAAAACTTAAAGTACCTGTCAAGGCATATATTCACATTCTCCCCCTTTTTGATGATGACAAACATCTCAGGAGGGATTTGCTAGAAAGATAGGGTTAGAGCAGTTCAAGCAAATATATCAGAGTTATAAGTTCTAAGCGCAGTTTGCTCTACTCCCCCTCACTCTATGCATACATTCAAATCCACTCCCCCTGAATCATGCATTCAGATAACTCTCCCCCTTTTGGCATTATCAAAAAGCGGGAAAAATATTGATAAAGCAAGGCATATATTCAGAGTAAAAAGGCATCAGTGTAATTCAAACATGTGTGCGGAAGCAAGTGCCAGGATAATAAAAGAATTGATTCCCCCTTTTTGCAAGTGTATGATTATTTCCCTTAAGCATGTAAATAATTCTCCCCCTTTCTAAAATAATTTTTCAATTTTATAAGGCATTTGAGAGAAGAAAGTATAATGATAAAAAGATCTTTTTCAAATAATTTTGAAGAGTTAATCATGTAAAAGGTTCTACCGTGAATAATCGATTATGTAATCGATTTTGACTCTTCTGGAAAGATACCCGCTTGCATAATCGATTATGCTAATCGATTAGAGGCATTCTGACTTTTGCCTCTCTGCTCCTCGTCCAAGAGTAATCGATTAGGTTAATCGATTACTACCTTACTGACTTTTGCTATTTTTCTCCTTTCTGCTCATAATCGATTCCTTTAATCGATTTTGGCCTTTCTGACTTCTCATAATCGATTATTGCTATTCTATAATCGATTATGGGTTGAAAAATTGTGCTTTTGAACGACCATATTGAGATTCCAATTTTTGTTCTTGGTCTTCAAGCACTCCTGCAAAACAGAATCATATTTTGGCTTTTGGTACCCAAACCATTTTGGGTCCTTGAACATTAGTCTTGGGCAATAAGCCCTTTGAAATCCATGCATCTTTAACATTTATGCCTTTGTTTTTCCTAATATTGCAAATAGAGGCAGTGTGACCTTTTCTACCACAGTGAAAGCATTTAACAAAGGGACTACTGGACTTGTTGCTTGGACTAAAAAATTTCTTAAAAGATTTTTCATGAAATTTCGGTTGATAGCCCAAACCAGCTTTGTCATACATTCCCTTTTGATTTCCCAAAAGAACATTTAGGTTATCCCTTCCCATTGTGAATTTCGCAAGCGTGTTATATAAGTCTTCAATTTTGATTTTCAAAACGCTGCATTCATCACATTTAGAAACTTCATTCTTGTTATTTTCACAAGATAAGCATGATGAAGTTTCATTAAAAACATCTTGTTTTTCTTTAAGAACTTCCATCTCTTTGTTTAAAACATCTATTTTTAGCTCAAGACTAGAAATGGTTTTCTTTGATGAGGAAATAATTTTTCGTAGTCTAATAGTTTCATCATTTAATTCCTCACAAGCAATAAGCAAGTCATCATAAGATAAATCAGTTTCAAGTTCAGGGTCGTTTACCTCAACTTCCTCATGATTTGCCATGAGACATAAATGTGCCTCCTCATTATCCGACTCATCGGATGAGTCCATATCATTGTCTTCCCAAGCAATATAGGCCCTTCTTTCTCTTCGGTCCTTTTGTGGCCTTTTCTCTGATTTCTCATGCTTTCTTTGGCCTTTAGGACAGTCGGGTTTTATATGACCCCTTTTGCCGTGTGACACCCTTCTACCCCGCATGTTAAAAGGCAATTAATTTAAAAAAACAATTAAAGGAAAACATGCAATTATTGAATAAAATAAACAATTGTCCATGGGTAGAAAAGTCCCACATGAACCGTTTACAACGCGGAAATCAAATCAATTTTAAACAATAAAACATAACAAACCAAAATAATAAAACCCAACCCCGATGTCACATACAGAGCTGGTATAACCGTTCCGGAATAAAATCCACGGAAAAACAACTGAACTAAAAACTACGAAACATAAACTAGCCCTACGATGAGTGGCGGCTCCTCAGAGTCACTCCTCTCCGGGCTGCTCGTCATCCTCTGCAAGGTGCCAATCAGGCCAAACACAAACAACAAACATATAGGGAGTAAGAATCGTATAAACATAATAGCATGGGAATAGGCAGTAAAGTAAACAGCAAGCATAGCAGCATCACATCAAACATCAACATCATCATCATGCTATGCAGTGCAATGCAGTCCTACTCCGCTAAACCATCAATGCATGTGGATCCACTAAACTCGGGATGAACGACTTCGGAGTTACATATCCACATTGAGAATCTACTCAACGCCGGAGAATCTACTCCTTGGATAGCCAACGCATCAAACCAACGAATGCCTCGTCACGGGGGCGCTAGGAGAATCTACTCCAACCGTGGATGGCCGGATCGCCGTACTCTAGGACGATCTCCCCTATGTCGAACATCCCTAAACAACAACTCCGATGCAATGCGTATGCAACACAACAACAACGGCAACACCACCTCCATAACTCCAACGGGATCGACCGAAGGTAACAGCGGGATCAACCGCACCAACTTGCCTCGCGGAATCTACCTGAGGACTTAAGCGGAATCAACCGCAGTACCTGGAGCAAACTCTCGGCCACCAAGGTACGTAACAACAACACCTTAGACCCAAACCGTGGGGTCAAGGCCTCCTTGGCCAAAAAGCACCAAGGCACAACTCATCAGCTTGCGGCACCCCAAAGGGTATCGACTTAACATCTCACCATCTCATCATCTCTGTTTATCTTTATTAACATTTACCAGGTTGTCTAATCAGTTATCATCATGGGGAAGTAGGGTTTAAAAACCCCTTAAGTCCTTTAATCTGGTTCTGTCACAGTGGGTTGAGCACGGTCGTGCTCGTAACCCAGCACGGTCGTGCTTAAGCACGTGAGGGGCGTGCTCCCCTGTAAGTGAAGCACGGCCGTGCTTCTTAATGAGCACGGTCGTGCTCAACTGCGCGGCCATCTCCCCAGAATTCAACTGGGAGCACGGTCGTGCTCCCTGTTCAGCACGGTCGTGCTCAACGCGCGACAGTGCTGTTCTGGGCAGGAACAGAGGCTGAAACTTAAACCATTTCATCAGATTTTTACTCAATTATTCCTAACATCAATTATCAACGTGTTTTCGGGTTTAAACCCATCATCATAACAGCAATCCATTCAATCACGGCATCAACCCAACAACATCATGTTCATAGAAAAGCAACCAACACTAACATTAACAACATATTATGAACATGAACAGTAAACCAAATAACATGCTGATAACATACCGAAACAGCCAATAGCATACCATCATTAAACAACTAATTTAGCATGTCATTCGTACGTACAAGTATAAATACATCGGGGTTAGGGAACCCCTTTACTTTACACTAAACCCAAACCTACGTAAATACTACCCTTCTCCCCATACCTGGATTGAAGGTAGCTCTCTAAGACTTCCTAACAGCAACTGGTTCCTCTCCTTTAGGCGGCTCACGCACGAACGAGCCTTAAACAACAGATTAAACGATGTTAGTTTCCCAATCAAAAACGAAAGGAAACTAGAGAAAAGGAACGGAACGTTACCTATACACAGAGTGCAGACGAAACCACGTTTCCCTAGCGTCTCCAATACTCAAAACCACACTGAGTATGAAGGAAAAAGGGAGGAAGGGAGGTTGCAGCCGTACTAGGGTTTTTAGTAGCAAAAAAGGAAGTGTACGGCGCAACCCGGGGTCTGCTCAACGTATATAGGTCCGGACTTGAGCACGGTCGTGCTCATCCTTGAGCAAGGTGGTGCTCAACTTACGTTACGAGACGCGGTCAACAGCTTGAGCACGGGCGTGCTACCTGTTGAGCACGGTCGTGCTCAACTTAAAATCAGAAACACGCTTCTGACTTTAAGCACGGGCTTGCTGGCTAATGAGCACGGGTGTGCTCATGTACCAGAAAGGGACTTTTAGCCAAAAATCCCACTAAGCCCTTAAACAGTAAATCCCACTTAAATAAAATTAAACCGAAAAACAGGGTGTTACAATTCCACCCCCCTTATAAAAATTTCGTCCTCGAAATTTACACGTACCTCAAGGGAAGAGATGCGGGTACGCTTCCATCATCTTGCTCTCCAGCTCCCAGGTAGCACTTTCCTCAGTCGCCCCACTCCAAACCACTTTAACCAAAGGAATTTCCTTGCCCCTTAGCTGCTTCACCCTCCTATCCTCGACTCGAAGAGGTAACACCTCAAACGTCAGGTTCTCTTTCAACTGTATAGCGTCGGGTACTATCACGTGACTAGGGTCATGAACATACTTCCTGAGTTGTGACACATGAAAAACATTGTGGAGATTTGACAAGCACGTGGGTAAGGCTATTTGGTAGGCGACTTCGCCGACTCTTTTGAGGATTTGGTAAGGACCAATGAACCTCGGAGTAAGTTTCCTCGCCTTCATCACTCTACCAACCCCAGTCGTCGGGGTAACTCTCAAGAATACATGATCGCCTTCCTGGAATTCGAGCGCCTTCCTCCTTTTATCATGGTAGCTCTTCTGCCTACTCTGTGCAACTCTCATCTTTTCCTGAACTAACTTAATCTTTTCTGTTGTTTCTTGGACTATCTCAGGCCCTAGCACCACACTATCGCTAGGTTCACTCCAACACAAAGGTGTCCTACATCTCCTCCCATACAAAGCTTCATAAGGTGCCATCCCAATGCTGGAATGGAAACTGTTGTTGTAGGTGAACTCTATCAGGGGCAAAAACTTGTCCCAACTTCCAGACTGTTCTAACACACAAGCCCTCAACAAGTCCTCTAAGGACTGGATGGTCCGCTCAGACTGCCCATCAGTCTGTGGGTGGTAAGCTGAACTAAGCCTAAGCTTTGTTCCTAAAGCCTCTTGCAAACTATTCCAAAACCTAGAGGTAAACCTCGGGTCTCTATCCGAAACTATGCTAGAGGGTACACCATGAAGCCTAACTATCTCCTTGATGTACAACTTAGCCAACTTCTCTAAAGGATACTCCATGTTCATCGGAATGAAATGAGCAGACTTAGTCAGTCTATCCACAACAACCCAAATTGCCTCAAAACCAGCTGGAGTCCTAGGGAGTCCAGACACAAAATCCATGGAGATACTATCCCATTTCCATTCTGGGATACTTAGGGGTTGCAACTTACCCGAAGGCTTTTGATGTTCGATCTTAGCCTTCTGACAAACTAGGCACGCATAAACAAACTCAGCTACGTCCTTTTTCATCCTAGGCCACCAAAACATCCTCTTAAGGTCCTGATACATCTTAGTGGCACCTGGGTGCACACTCAATCCACTCCTATGACCTTCTTCTAAGATCAACTTCCTAAGCTCAGGAACATCTGGCACACAAACTCTATCCTTAAACCTCAAGATACCATCACTGCCATCCTTAAAACTTAGGTCTCTACCCTGAGCGAGCAACTCTCGCTGGTCTAAGAGATACTTATCTAACTTCTGACCCTCTCTAATCTGATCCATCAAACTGTTGGTAACCTTCAAGGTACCAAGCCTAATACTCTTAGGGGTAAACTCACAAGCTAGACTAAGGTCTCTAAACTCCTCAATCAGGTCCATCTCCCTAACCATCAAAGCGGAGATATGCAGGGTTTTCCTACTCAAGGCATCGGCCACCACATTGGCCTTTCCTGGGTGATAGGTCAGCTCGAAGTCATAATCCTTTAAGAACTCCATCCACCTACGCTGCCTCATATTCAACTCCTTTTGATCAAAGAGATACTTCAAACTCTTATGATCACTAAAAACCTCAAACCTCGCTCCATAAAGGTAATGCCTCCAGATCTTTAAGGCGAATACCACAGCTCCTAACTCTAGGTCATGGGTAGGGTAGTTCTTCTCATGGGTTTTCAACTGCCTAGAAGCGTAAGCGACTACCTTACCATTCTGCATCAGCACACCACCTAACCCTTGCTTAGAAGCATCGCAGTAAACTACGAAGGGTTCACTAGGATCTGGCAAAACTAACACTGGTGCTGATGTCAACCTATTCTTAAGGGTTTGGAAACTCTCTTCACACTTAGAGTCCCACACAAATAACTGTCCCTTCTTGGTGAGACGGGTTAAGGGTAAAGCTATCTTAGAGAAACCTTCTATAAACCGCCTATAGTACCCGGCTAACCCCAAGAAACTCATAATCTCGGTTACAGACTTTGGCGCTTCCCACTGGAGCACCGTCTCTACCTTAGCTGGGTCCACTGCGATGCCACCCTTAGAGATGACATGTCCTAAGAAGCTCACTTCCTCTAACCAGAACTCACACTTAGACAACTTAGCATACAACTGTTTCTCCTTAAGGGTCTGCAAGACAACCCTCAGGTGTTCCTCATGTTCCTCCTTACTCTTGGAGTACACTAAGATGTCATCTATGAACACTACCACAAACTTATCCAAGTAAGGGTGAAAGGTCTTGTTCATGTAGTCCATGAAGACCGCAGGAGCGTTGGTCACACCGAAAGGCATAACCAAATACTCATAGTGACCATATCGCGTCCTAAACGCTGTCTTCGGGATGTCCTCAGACTTAACCCGAATCTGATGGTACCCTGACCTCAAATCTATCTTTGAAAAGACGCAAGCGCCCATCAACTGGTCCATAAGATCATCAATCCTAGGGAGGGGATACCGATTCTTTATGGTCACCTTGTTGAGCTGTCGAAAGTCGACACACAACCTCATACTACCATCCTTCTTCTTCACCAACAACACAGGTGCTCCCCACGGAGACACACTCGGCCTAATGAACTGCTTCTCCATCAGGTCCTCCAACTGTTCCTTCAACTTAGCTAGCTCTAGAGGAGACATTCTATAGGGTGCTATGGAAATTGGCCCGGTGCCAGGCACTAAGTCTATGGTAAACTCAACATCTCTTTCTGGGGGTAAGTTATAAACATCCCCCGGAAACACTTCAGGAAACTCTCGCACAACAGGCAAGCTGGCGACATCAGGAGGGCTGCTCTCTACATCCAGGGAAGCTAACATCATGTATACTTGGGCTTCGTCTCTCATCGAAGCTCGTACTTGGCTGGCAGAGAGAAGGTCTGGATTCTTAGACTCCTTTGAAGTTCCAAAAATCAGGGTTTTATCGAAACAATTCAGAAGGACATGGTTGGAAGATAACCAGTCCATACCCAGAATAATGTCCAGGTCCTTCAAAGGTAAGCATACAAGATCAGCAAGGAAAGTTTTATCATTTATAACAATATGACAGTTCTTGCATGCATATGAAGTAGAAACAGGTTTATTTGTAGGTGTAGAAACCAACAAATCAAACTCAAGGAAGGTAACAGGCAATTTTAGACTCTTGACCCTATCATGCGATATAAACGAGTGAGTAGCACCCGAATCATACAATACAGTCAATCGAGTTCCATCAATTAAACACGTACCTTGGATCAAGTCATCAGACTTGGAGGCTTCGGCTCCACTAAGAGTAAAGACCCTTCCAGTGGTCTTCAGTCTGTTGGCCTGAGGCTTCTGATTCTTGCTAGCGCTGAGAGGCTCGGCCTTAGCTCCATCACACTCGCGGCTGATGTGGCCTGGCTTGCCACACTTGAAACAGATGACCTGTGTTTCCTTGCACTGGGATGAATAGTGGTCCTGTGCTCCACACTTCCCACACCTCATAGCTCTAGGGGCATCAGAGAACCCACCCCTGAAGCCACTCTGCTGAAACTGGGGCTTCCTGCCACTCTGCTTGAAGTCCTTGCCCGAAGGGGCATACCGCTGCTTGCCCTTATCCCTCTGATCAGTCCTCTTGCCACTCTGGCTATCTGACCCTCTGGAACTGGCAACTCTGAACTGGCTGGCATCTTCATAAATCCTGCACTTGTTGACCAGAATAGGGAAGACTCTGATCTCCTGGTAGCTGATGGCCTGTTTGATCTCAGGCCGGAGTCCCGCTTCGAACTTCACACACTTGGAGCGATCGTCCGTCTCATGCTGGTAAGGAGTGTAGTACCTAGCCAGCTCCTCGAACTTAGCCGCATAGTCACCGACTGACAGCGACCCCTGCCTCAAAGACAAGAATTCCATCTCCTTCTTGTCCCTGATATCCGCTGGAAAATACTTCTCCAGAAACCTCTGCCTGAACACAGCCCAAGTCACCGCTGTGCCCTCAGCCTGCATCCTCTGCCTGCAGTTATCCCACCAGTGCTCCGCCTCTTCAGTCAACATGAAGGTGGCGAAGATGAGCTTCTGCTGATCATTGCAGTCCATCGCACGGAAGATCTTCTCTGTCTCCCTCAGCCACAACAATGCTCCCTCTGGGTCATACGCTCCCTTGAACGACGGAGGGTTGTTCCTCTGGAACTTATCCAGTCCTTGGAACTCAGCTGGCCCACCGTTGTTAGGGTTGACCTGTCCGATAGCGTTGGCCAGAAGTGCCAATGCGTCAGCAATCGCCTGATCGTTGCGTCCTCTACCGGCCATTAGTTCCTGTACATGCCCAAAACAGCCTTTAATACAGAAACTTAGCGAGTAAAAGCTACAGGCAACTAACTTAAAACATCATTATCTATACCAAGTATAGACAATTCACACAAGAGTCACACAACAGACTCACAACAGACTCATACCACGTCCGAACAAGGTCGAACTGCTCTGATACCACTAATGTGACACCCTTCTACCCCGCATGTTAAAAGGCAATTAATTTAAAAAAACAATTAAAGGAAAACATGCAATTATTGAATAAAATAAACAATTGTCCATGGGTAGAAAAGTCCCACATGAACCGTTTACAACGCGGAAATCAAATCAATTTTAAACAATAAAACATAACAAACCAAAATAATAAAACCCAACCCCGATGTCACATACAGAGCTGGTATAACCGTTCCGGAATAAAATCCACGGAAAAACAACTGAACTAAAAACTACGAAACATAAACTAGCCCTACGATGAGTGGCGGCTCCTCAGAGTCACTCCTCTCCGGGCTGCTCGTCATCCTCTGCAAGGTGCCAATCAGGCCAAACACAAACAACAAACATATAGGGAGTAAGAATCGTATAAACATAATAGCATGGGAATAGGCAGTAAAGTAAACAGCAAGCATAGCAGCATCACATCAAACATCAACATCATCATCATGCTATGCAGTGCAATGCAGTCCTACTCCGCTAAACCATCAATGCATGTGGATCCACTAAACTCGGGATGAACGACTTCGGAGTTACATATCCACATTGAGAATCTACTCAACGCCGGAGAATCTACTCCTTGGATAGCCAACGCATCAAACCAACGAATGCCTCGTCACGGGGGCGCTAGGAGAATCTACTCCAACCGTGGATGGCCGGATCGCCGTACTCTAGGACGATCTCCCCTATGTCGAACATCCCTAAACAACAACTCCGATGCAATGCGTATGCAACACAACAACAACGGCAACACCACCTCCATAACTCCAACGGGATCGACCGAAGGTAACAGCGGGATCAACCGCACCAACTTGCCTCGCGGAATCTACCTGAGGACTTAAGCGGAATCAACCGCAGTACCTGGAGCAAACTCTCGGCCACCAAGGTACGTAACAACAACACCTTAGACCCAAACCGTGGGGTCAAGGCCTCCTTGGCCAAAAAGCACCAAGGCACAACTCATCAGCTTGCGGCACCCCAAAGGGTATCGACTTAACATCTCACCATCTCATCATCTCTGTTTATCTTTATTAACATTTACCAGGTTGTCTAATCAGTTATCATCATGGGGAAGTAGGGTTTAAAACCCCTTAAGTCCTTTAATCTGGTTCTGTCACAGTGGGTTGAGCACGGTCGTGCTCGTAACCCAGCACGGTCGTGCTTAAGCACGTGAGGGGCGTGCTCCCCTGTAAGTGAAGCACGGCCGTGCTTCTTAATGAGCACGGTCGTGCTCAGCAGCACGATCGTGCTCTTGGTCCTGTATGGCCGTGCTCAACTGCGCGGCCATCTCCCCAGAATTCAACTGGGAGCACGGTCGTGCTCCCTGTTCAGCACGGTCGTGCTCAACGCGCGACAGTGCTGTTCTGGGCAGGAACAGAGGCTGAAACTTAAACCATTTCATCAGATTTTTACTCAATTATTCCTAACATCAATTATCAACGTGTTTTCGGGTTTAAACCCATCATCATAACAGCAATCCATTCAATCACGGCATCAACCCAACAACATCATGTTCATAGAAAAGCAACCAACACTAACATTAACAACATATTATGAACATGAACAGTAAACCAAATAACATGCTGATAACATACCGAAACAGCCAATAGCATACCATCATTAAACAACTAATTTAGCATGTCATTCGTACGTACAAGTATAAATACATCGGGGTTAGGGAACCCCTTTACTTTACACTAAACCCAAACCTACGTAAATACTACCCTTCTCCCCATACCTGGATTGAAGGTAGCTCTCTAAGACTTCCTAACAGCAACTGGTTCCTCTCCTTTAGGCGGCTCACGCACGAACGAGCCTTAAACAACAGATTAAACGATGTTAGTTTCCCAATCAAAAACGAAAGGAAACTAGAGAAAAGGAACGGAACGTTACCTATACACAGAGTGCAGACGAAACCACGTTTCCCTAGCGTCTCCAATACTCAAAACCACACTGAGTATGAAGGAAAAAGGGAGGAAGGGAGGTTGCAGCCGTACTAGGGTTTTTAGTAGCAAAAAGGAAGTGTACGGCGCAACCCGGGGTCTGCTCAACGTATATAGGTCCGGACTTGAGCACGGTCGTGCTCATCCTTGAGCAAGGTGGTGCTCAACTTACGTTACGAGACGCGGTCAACAGCTTGAGCACGGGCGTGCTACCTGTTGAGCACGGTCGTGCTCAACTTAAAATCAGAAACACGCTTCTGACTTTAAGCACGGGCTTGCTGGCTAATGAGCACGGGTGTGCTCATGTACCAGAAAGGGACTTTTAGCCAAAAATCCCACTAAGCCCTTAAACAGTAAATCCCACTTAAATAAAATTAAACCGAAAAACAGGGTGTTACAATTCCACCCCCCTTATAAAAATTTCGTCCTCGAAATTTACACGTACCTCAAGGGAAGAGATGCGGGTACGCTTCCATCATCTTGCTCTCCAGCTCCCAGGTAGCACTTTCCTCAGTCGCCCCACTCCAAACCACTTTAACCAAAGGAATTTCCTTGCCCCTTAGCTGCTTCACCCTCCTATCCTCGACTCGAAGAGGTAACACCTCAAACGTCAGGTTCTCTTTCAACTGTATAGCGTCGGGTACTATCACGTGACTAGGGTCATGAACATACTTCCTGAGTTGTGACACATGAAAAACATTGTGGAGATTTGACAAGCACGTGGGTAAGGCTATTTGGTAGGCGACTTCGCCGACTCTTTTGAGGATTTGGTAAGGACCAATGAACCTCGGAGTAAGTTTCCTCGCCTTCATCACTCTACCAACCCCAGTCGTCGGGGTAACTCTCAAGAATACATGATCGCCTTCCTGGAATTCGAGCGCCTTCCTCCTTTTATCATGGTAGCTCTTCTGCCTACTCTGTGCAACTCTCATCTTTTCCTGAACTAACTTAATCTTTTCTGTTGTTTCTTGGACTATCTCAGGCCCTAGCACCACACTATCGCTAGGTTCACTCCAACACAAAGGTGTCCTACATCTCCTCCCATACAAAGCTTCATAAGGTGCCATCCCAATGCTGGAATGGAAACTGTTGTTGTAGGTGAACTCTATCAGGGGCAAAAACTTGTCCCAACTTCCAGACTGTTCTAACACACAAGCCCTCAACAAGTCCTCTAAGGACTGGATGGTCCGCTCAGACTGCCCATCAGTCTGTGGGTGGTAAGCTGAACTAAGCCTAAGCTTTGTTCCTAAAGCCTCTTGCAAACTATTCCAAAACCTAGAGGTAAACCTCGGGTCTCTATCCGAAACTATGCTAGAGGGTACACCATGAAGCCTAACTATCTCCTTGATGTACAACTTAGCCAACTTCTCTAAAGGATACTCCATGTTCATCGGAATGAAATGAGCAGACTTAGTCAGTCTATCCACAACAACCCAAATTGCCTCAAAACCAGCTGGAGTCCTAGGGAGTCCAGACACAAAATCCATGGAGATACTATCCCATTTCCATTCTGGGATACTTAGGGGTTGCAACTTACCCGAAGGCCTTTTGATGTTCGATCTTAGCCTTCTGACAAACTAGGCACGCATAAACAAACTCAGCTACGTCCTTTTTCATCCTAGGCCACCAAAACATCCTCTTAAGGTCCTGATACATCTTAGTGGCACCTGGGTGCACACTCAATCCACTCCTATGACCTTCTTCTAAGATCAACTTCCTAAGCTCAGGAACATCTGGCACACAAACTCTATCCTTAAACCTCAAGATACCATCACTGCCATCCTTAAAACTTAGGTCTCTACCCTGAGCGAGCAACTCTCGCTGGTCTAAGAGATACTTATCTAACTTCTGACCCTCTCTAATCTGATCCATCAAACTGTTGGTAACCTTCAAGGTACCAAGCCTAATACTCTTAGGGGTAAACTCACAAGCTAGACTAAGGTCTCTAAACTCCTCAATCAGGTCCATCTCCCTAACCATCAAAGCGGAGATATGCAGGGTTTTCCTACTCAAGGCATCGGCCACCACATTGGCCTTTCCTGGGTGATAGGTCAGCTCGAAGTCATAATCCTTTAAGAACTCCATCCACCTACGCTGCCTCATATTCAACTCCTTTTGATCAAAGAGATACTTCAAACTCTTATGATCACTAAAAACCTCAAACCTCGCTCCATAAAGGTAATGCCTCCAGATCTTTAAGGCGAATACCACAGCTCCTAACTCTAGGTCATGGGTAGGGTAGTTCTTCTCATGGGTTTTCAACTGCCTAGAAGCGTAAGCGACTACCTTACCATTCTGCATCAGCACACCACCTAACCCTTGCTTAGAAGCATCGCAGTAAACTACGAAGGGTTCACTAGGATCTGGCAAAACTAACACTGGTGCTGATGTCAACCTATTCTTAAGGGTTTGGAAACTCTCTTAACACTTAGAGTCCCACACAAACAACTGTCCCTTCTTGGTGAGACGGGTTAAGGGTAAAGCTATCTTAGAGAAACCTTCTATAAACCGCCTATAGTACCCGGCTAACCCCAAGAAACTCATAATCTCGGTTACAGACTTTGGCGCTTCCCACTGGAGCACCGTCTCTACCTTAGCTGGGTCCACTGCGATGCCACCCTTAGAGATGACATGTCCTAAGAAGCTCACTTCCTCTAACCAGAACTCACACTTAGACAACTTAGCATACAACTGTTTCTCCTTAAGGGTCTGCAAGACAACCCTCAGGTGTTCCTTATGTTCCTCCTTACTCTTGGAGTACACTAAGATGTCATCTATGAACACTACCACAAACTTATCCAAGTAAGGGTGAAAGGTCTTGTTCATGTAGTCCATGAAGACCGCAGGAGCGTTGGTCACACCGAAAGGCATAACCAAATACTCATAGTGACCATATCGCGTCCTAAACGCTGTCTTCGGGATGTCCTCAGACTTAACCCGAATCTGATGGTACCCTGACCTCAAATCTATCTTTGAAAAGACGCAAGCGCCCATCAACTGGTCCATAAGATCATCAATCCTAGGGAGGGGATACCGATTCTTTATGGTCACCTTGTTGAGCTGTCGAAAGTCGACACACAACCTCATACTACCATCCTTCTTCTTCACCAACAACACAGGTGCTCCCCACGGAGACACACTCGGCCTAATGAACTGCTTCTCCATCAGGTCCTCCAACTGTTCCTTCAACTTAGCTAGCTCTAGAGGAGACATTCTATAGGGTGCTATGGAAATTGGCCCGGTGCCAGGCACTAAGTCTATGGTAAACTCAACATCTCTTTCTGGGGGTAAGTTATAAACATCCCCCGGAAACACTTCAGGAAACTCTCGCACAACAGGCAAGCTGGCGACATCAGGAGGGCTGCTCTCTACATCCAGGGAAGCTAACATCATGTATACTTGGGCTTCGTCTCTCATCGAAGCTCGTACTTGGCTGGCAGAGAGAAGGTCTGGATTCTTAGACTCCTTTGAAGTTCCAAAAATCAGGGTTTTATCGAAACAATTCAGAAGGACATGGTTGGAAGATAACCAGTCCATACCCAGAATAATGTCCAGGTCCTTCAAAGGTAAGCATACAAGATCAGCAAGGAAAGTTTTATCATTTATAACAATATGACAGTTCTTGCATGCATATGAAGTAGAAACAGGTTTTATTTGTAGGTGTAGAAACCAACAAATCAAACTCAAGGAAGGTAACAGGCAATTTTAGACTCTTGACCCTATCATGCGATATAAACGAGTGAGTAGCACCCGAATCATACAATACAGTCAATCGAGTTCCATCAATTAAACACGTACCTTGGATCAAGTCATCAGACTTGGAGGCTTCGGCTCCACTAAGAGTAAAGACCCTTCCAGTGGTCTTCAGTCTGTTGGCCTGAGGCTTCTGATTCTTGCTAGCGCTGAGAGGCTCGGCCTTAGCTCCATCACACTCGCGGCTGATGTGGCCTGGCTTGCCACACTTGAAACAGATGACCTGTGTTTCCTTGCACTGGGATGAATAGTGGTCCTGTGCTCCACACTTCCCACACCTCATAGCTCTAGGGGCATCAGAGAACCCACCCCTGAAGCCACTCTGCTGAAACTGGGGCTTCCTGCCACTCTGCTTGAAGTCCTTGCCCGAAGGGGCATACCGCTGCTTGCCCTTATCCCTCTGATCAGTCCTCTTGCCACTCTGGCTATCTGACCCTCTGGAACTGGCAACTCTGAACTGGCTGGCATCTTCATAAATCCTGCACTTGTTGACCAGAATAGGGAAGACTCTGATCTCCTGGTAGCTGATGGCCTGTTTGATCTCAGGCCGGAGTCCCGCTTCGAACTTCACACACTTGGAGCGATCGTCCGTCTCATGCTGGTAAGGAGTGTAGTACCTAGCCAGCTCCTCGAACTTAGCCGCATAGTCACCGACTGACAGCGACCCCTGCCTCAAAGACAAGAATTCCATCTCCTTCTTGTCCCTGATATCCGCTGGAAAATACTTCTCCAGAAACCTCTGCCTGAACACAGCCCAAGTCACCGCTGTGCCCTCAGCCTGCATCCTCTGCCTGCAGTTATCCCACCAGTGCTCCGCCTCTTCAGTCAACATGAAGGTGGCGAAGATGAGCTTCTGCTGATCATTGCAGTCCATCGCACGGAAGATCTTCTCTGTCTCCCTCAGCCACAACAATGCTCCCTCTGGGTCATACGCTCCCTTGAACGACGGAGGGTTGTTCCTCTGGAACTTATCCAGTCCTTGGAACTCAGCTGGCCCACCGTTGTTAGGGTTGACCTGTCCGATAGCGTTGGCCAGAAGTGCCAATGCGTCAGCAATCGCCTGATCGTTGCGTCCTCTACCGGCCATTAGTTCCTGTACATGCCCAAAACAGCCTTTAATACAGAAACTTAGCGAGTAAAAGCTACAGGCAACTAACTTAAAACATCATTATCTATACCAAGTATAGACAATTCACACAAGAGTCACACAACAGACTCACAACAGACTCATACCACGTCCGAACAAGGTCGAACTGCTCTGATACCACTAATGTGACACCCTTCTACCCCGCATGTTAAAAGGCAATTAATTTAAAAAAACAATTAAAGGAAAACATGCAATTATTGAATAAAATAAACAATTGTCCATGGGTAGAAAAGTCCCACATGAACCGTTTACAACGCGGAAATCAAATCAATTTTAAACAATAAAACATAACAAACCAAAATAATAAAACCCAACCCCGATGTCACATACAGAGCTGGTATAACCGTTCCGGAATAAAATCCACGGAAAAACAACTGAACTAAAAACTACGAAACATAAACTAGCCCTACGATGAGTGGCGGCTCCTCAGAGTCACTCCTCTCCGGGCTGCTCGTCATCCTCTGCAAGGTGCCAATCAGGCCAAACACAAACAACAAACATATAGGGAGTAAGAATCGTATAAACATAATAGCATGGGAATAGGCAGTAAAGTAAACAGCAAGCATAGCAGCATCACATCAAACATCAACATCATCATCATGCTATGCAGTGCAATGCAGTCCTACTCCGCTAAACCATCAATGCATGTGGATCCACTAAACTCGGGATGAACGACTTCGGAGTTACATATCCACATTGAGAATCTACTCAACGCCGGAGAATCTACTCCTTGGATAGCCAACGCATCAAACCAACGAATGCCTCGTCACGGGGGCGCTAGGAGAATCTACTCCAACCGTGGATGGCCGGATCGCCGTACTCTAGGACGATCTCCCCTATGTCGAACATCCCTAAACAACAACTCCGATGCAATGCGTATGCAACACAACAACAACGGCAACACCACCTCCATAACTCCAACGGGATCGACCGAAGGTAACAGCGGGATCAACCGCACCAACTTGCCTCGCGGAATCTACCTGAGGACTTAAGCGGAATCAACCGCAGTACCTGGAGCAAACTCTCGGCCACCAAGGTACGTAACAACAACACCTTAGACCCAAACCGTGGGGTCAAGGCCTCCTTGGCCAAAAAGCACCAAGGCACAACTCATCAGCTTGCGGCACCCCAAAGGGTATCGACTTAACATCTCACCATCTCATCATCTCTGTTTATCTTTATTAACATTTACCAGGTTGTCTAATCAGTTATCATCATGGGGAAGTAGGGTTTAAAAACCCCTTAAGTCCTTTAATCTGGTTCTGTCACAGTGGGTTGAGCACGGTCGTGCTCGTAACCCAGCACGGTCGTGCTTAAGCACGTGAGGGGCGTGCTCCCCTGTAAGTGAAGCACGGCCGTGCTTCTTAATGAGCACGGTCGTGCTCAGCAGCACGATCGTGCTCTTGGTCCTGTATGGCCGTGCTCAACTGCGCGGCCATCTCCCCAGAATTCAACTGGGAGCACGGTCGTGCTCCCTGTTCAGCACGGTCGTGCTCAACGCGCGACAGTGCTGTTCTGGGCAGGAACAGAGGCTGAAACTTAAACCATTTCATCAGATTTTTACTCAATTATTCCTAACATCAATTATCAACGTGTTTTCGGGTTTAAACCCATCATCATAACAGCAATCCATTCAATCACGGCATCAACCCAACAACATCATGTTCATAGAAAAGCAACCAACACTAACATTAACAACATATTATGAACATGAACAGTAAACCAAATAACATGCTGATAACATACCGAAACAGCCAATAGCATACCATCATTAAACAACTAATTTAGCATGTCATTCGTACGTACAAGTATAAATACATCGGGGTTAGGGAACCCCTTTACTTTACACTAAACCCAAACCTACGTAAATACTACCCTTCTCCCCATACCTGGATTGAAGGTAGCTCTCTAAGACTTCCTAACAGCAACTGGTTCCTCTCCTTTAGGCGGCTCACGCACGAACGAGCCTTAAACAACAGATTAAACGATGTTAGTTTCCCAATCAAAAACGAAAGGAAACTAGAGAAAAGGAACGGAACGTTACCTATACACAGAGTGCAGACGAAACCACGTTTCCCTAGCGTCTCCAATACTCAAAACCACACTGAGTATGAAGGAAAAAGGGAGGAAGGGAGGTTGCAGCCGTACTAGGGTTTTTAGTAGCAAAAAGGAAGTGTACGGCGCAACCCGGGGTCTGCTCAACGTATATAGGTCCGGACTTGAGCACGGTCGTGCTCATCCTTGAGCAAGGTGGTGCTCAACTTACGTTACGAGACGCGGTCAACAGCTTGAGCACGGGCGTGCTACCTGTTGAGCACGGTCGTGCTCAACTTAAAATCAGAAACACGCTTCTGACTTTAAGCACGGGCTTGCTGGCTAATGAGCACGGGTGTGCTCATGTACCAGAAAGGGACTTTTAGCCAAAAATCCCACTAAGCCCTTAAACAGTAAATCCCACTTAAATAAAATTAAACCGAAAAACAGGGTGTTACAATTCCACCCCCCTTATAAAAATTTCGTCCTCGAAATTTACACGTACCTCAAGGGAAGAGATGCGGGTACGCTTCCATCATCTTGCTCTCCAGCTCCCAGGTAGCACTTTCCTCAGTCGCCCCACTCCAAACCACTTTAACCAAAGGAATTTCCTTGCCCCTTAGCTGCTTCACCCTCCTATCCTCGACTCGAAGAGGTAACACCTCAAACGTCAGGTTCTCTTTCAACTGTATAGCGTCGGGTACTATCACGTGACTAGGGTCATGAACATACTTCCTGAGTTGTGACACATGAAAAACATTGTGGAGATTTGACAAGCACGTGGGTAAGGCTATTTGGTAGGCGACTTCGCCGACTCTTTTGAGGATTTGGTAAGGACCAATGAACCTCGGAGTAAGTTTCCTCGCCTTCATCACTCTACCAACCCCAGTCGTCGGGGTAACTCTCAAGAATACATGATCGCCTTCCTGGAATTCGAGCGCCTTCCTCCTTTTATCATGGTAGCTCTTCTGCCTACTCTGTGCAACTCTCATCTTTTCCTGAACTAACTTAATCTTTTCTGTTGTTTCTTGGACTATCTCAGGCCCTAGCACCACACTATCGCTAGGTTCACTCCAACACAAAGGTGTCCTACATCTCCTCCCATACAAAGCTTCATAAGGTGCCATCCCAATGCTGGAATGGAAACTGTTGTTGTAGGTGAACTCTATCAGGGGCAAAAACTTGTCCCAACTTCCAGACTGTTCTAACACACAAGCCCTCAACAAGTCCTCTAAGGACTGGATGGTCCGCTCAGACTGCCCATCAGTCTGTGGGTGGTAAGCTGAACTAAGCCTAAGCTTTGTTCCTAAAGCCTCTTGCAAACTATTCCAAAACCTAGAGGTAAACCTCGGGTCTCTATCCGAAACTATGCTAGAGGGTACACCATGAAGCCTAACTATCTCCTTGATGTACAACTTAGCCAACTTCTCTAAAGGATACTCCATGTTCATCGGAATGAAATGAGCAGACTTAGTCAGTCTATCCACAACAACCCAAATTGCCTCAAAACCAGCTGGAGTCCTAGGGAGTCCAGACACAAAATCCATGGAGATACTATCCCATTTCCATTCTGGGATACTTAGGGGTTGCAACTTACCCGAAGGCTTTTGATGTTCGATCTTAGCCTTCTGACAAACTAGGCACGCATAAACAAACTCAGCTACGTCCTTTTTCATCCTAGGCCACCAAAACATCCTCTTAAGGTCCTGATACATCTTAGTGGCACCTGGGTGCACACTCAATCCACTCCTATGACCTTCTTCTAAGATCAACTTCCTAAGCTCAGGAACATCTGGCACACAAACTCTATCCTTAAACCTCAAGATACCATCATCACTGCCATCCTTAAAACTTAGGTCTCTACCCTGAGCGAGCAACTCTCGCTGGTCTAAGAGATACTTATCTAACTTCTGACCCTCTCTAATCTGATCCATCAAACTGTTGGTAACCTTCAAGGTACCAAGCCTAATACTCTTAGGGGTAAACTCACAAGCTAGACTAAGGTCTCTAAACTCCTCAATCAGGTCCATCTCCCTAACCATCAAAGCGGAGATATGCAGGGTTTTCCTACTCAAGGCATCGGCCACCACATTGGCCTTTCCTGGGTGATAGGTCAGCTCGAAGTCATAATCCTTTAAGAACTCCATCCACCTACGCTGCCTCATATTCAACTCCTTTTGATCAAAGAGATACTTCAAACTCTTATGATCACTAAAAACCTCAAACCTCGCTCCATAAAGGTAATGCCTCCAGATCTTTAAGGCGAATACCACAGCTCCTAACTCTAGGTCATGGGTAGGGTAGTTCTTCTCATGGGTTTTCAACTGCCTAGAAGCGTAAGCGACTACCTTACCATTCTGCATCAGCACACCACCTAACCCTTGCTTAGAAGCATCGCAGTAAACTACGAAGGGTTCACTAGGATCTGGCAAAACTAACACTGGTGCTGATGTCAACCTATTCTTAAGGGTTTGGAAACTCTCTTCACACTTAGAGTCCCACACAAACAACTGTCCCTTCTTGGTGAGACGGGTTAAGGGTAAAGCTATCTTAGAGAAACCTTCTATAAACCGCCTATAGTACCCGGCTAACCCCAAGAAACTCATAATCTCGGTTACAGACTTTGGCGCTTCCCACTGGAGCACCGTCTCTACCTTAGCTGGGTCCACTGCGATGCCACCCTTAGAGATGACATGTCCTAAGAAGCTCACTTCCTCTAACCAGAACTCACACTTAGACAACTTAGCATACAACTGTTTCTCCTTAAGGGTCTGCAAGACAACCCTCAGGTGTTCCTCATGTTCCTCCTTACTCTTGGAGTACACTAAGATGTCATCTATGAACACTACCACAAACTTATCCAAGTAAGGGTGAAAGGTCTTGTTCATGTAGTCCATGAAGACCGCAGGAGCGTTGGTCACACCGAAAGGCATAACCAAATACTCATAGTGACCATATCGCGTCCTAAACGCTGTCTTCGGGATGTCCTCAGACTTAACCCGAATCTGATGGTACCCTGACCTCAAATCTATCTTTGAAAAGACGCAAGCGCCCATCAACTGGTCCATAAGATCATCAATCCTAGGGAGGGGATACCGATTCTTTATGGTCACCTTGTTGAGCTGTCGAAAGTCGACACACAACCTCATACTACCATCCTTCTTCTTCACCAACAACACAGGTGCTCCCCACGGAGACACACTCGGCCTAATGAACTGCTTCTCCATCAGGTCCTCCAACTGTTCCTTCAACTTAGCTAGCTCTAGAGGAGACATTCTATAGGGTGCTATGGAAATTGGCCCGGTGCCAGGCACTAAGTCTATGGTAAACTCAACATCTCTTTCTGGGGGTAAGTTATAAACATCCCCCGGAAACACTTCAGGAAACTCTCGCACAACAGGCAAGCTGGCGACATCAGGAGGGCTGCTCTCTACATCCAGGGAAGCTAACATCATGTATACTTGGGCTTCGTCTCTCATCGAAGCTCGTACTTGGCTGGCAGAGAGAAGGTCTGGATTCTTAGACTCCTTTGAAGTTCCAAAAATCAGGGTTTTATCGAAACAATTCAGAAGGACATGGTTGGAAGATAACCAGTCCATACCCAGAATAATGTCCAGGTCTTTCAAAGGTAAGCATACAAGATCAGCAAGGAAAGTTTTATCATTTATAACAATATGACAGTTCTTGCATGCATATGAAGTAGAAACATGTTTATTTGTAGGTGTAGAAACCAACAAATCAAACTCAAGGAAGGTAACAGGCAATTTTAGACTCTTGACCCTATCATGCGATATAAACGAGTGAGTAGCACCCGAATCATACAATACAGTCAATCGAGTTCCATCAATTAAACACGTACCTTGGATCAAGTCATCAGACTCGGAGGCTTCGGCTCCACTAAGAGTAAAGACCCTTCCAGTGGTCTTCAGTCTGTTGGCCTGAGGCTTCTGATTCTTGCTAGCGCTGAGAGGCTCGGCCTTAGCTCCATCACACTCGCGGCTGATGTGGCCTGGCTTGCCACACTTGAAACAGATGACCTGTGTTTCCTTGCACTGGGACGAATAGTGGTCCTGTGCTCCACACTTCCCACACCTCATAGCTCTAGGGGCATCAGAGAACCCACCCCTGAAGCCACTCTGCTGAAACTGGGGCTTCCTGCCACTCTGCTTGAAGTCCTTGCCCGAAGGGGCATACCGCTGCTTGCCCTTATCCCTCTGATCAGTCCTCTTGCCACTCTGGCTATCTGACCCTCTGGAACTGGCAACTCTGAACTGGCTGGCATCTTCATAAATCCTGCACTTGTTGACCAGAATAGGGAAGACTCTGATCTCCTGGTAGCTGATGGCCTGTTTGATCTCAGGCCGGAGTCCCGCTTCGAACTTCACACACTTGGAGCGATCGTCCGTCTCATGCTGGTAAGGAGTGTAGTACCTAGCCAGCTCCTCGAACTTAGCCGCATAGTCACCGACTGACAGCGACCCCTGCCTCAAAGACAAGAATTCCATCTCCTTCTTGTCCCTGATATCCGCTGGAAAATACTTCTCCAGAAACCTCTGCCTGAACACAGCCCAAGTCACCGCTGTGCCCTCAGCCTGCATCCTCTGCCTGCAGTTATCCCACCAGTGCTCCGCCTCTTCAGTCAACATGAAGGTGGCGAAGATGAGCTTCTGCTGATTTGCAGTCCATCGCACGGAAGATCTTCTCTGTCTCCCTCAGCCATAACAATGCTCCCTCTGGGTCATACGCTCCTTTGAACGACGGAGGGTTGTTCCTCTGGAACTTATCCAGTCCTTGGAACTCAGCTGGCCCACCGTTGTTAGGGTTGACCTGTCCGATAGCGTTGGCCAGAAGTGCCAATGCATCAGCAATCGCCTGATCGTTGCGTCCTCTACCGGCCATTAGTTCCTGTACATGCCCAAAACAGCCTTTAATACAGAAACTTAGCGAGTAAAAGCTACAGGCAACTAACTTAAAACATCATTATCTATACCAAGTATAGACAATTCACACAAGAGTCACACAACAGACTCACAACAGACTCATACCACGTCCGAACAAGGTCGAACTGCTCTGATACCACTAATGTGACACCCTTCTACCCCGCATGTTAAAAGGCAATTAATTTAAAAAAACAATTAAAGGAAAACATGCAATTATTGAATAAAATAAACAATTGTCCATGGGTAGAAAAGTCCCACATGAACCGTTTACAACGCGGAAATCAAATCAATTTTAAACAATAAAACATAACAAACCAAAATAATAAAACCCAACCCCGATGTCACATACAGAGCTGGTATAACCGTTCCGGAATAAAATCCACGGAAAAACAACTGAACTAAAAACTACGAAACATAAACTAGCCCTACGATGAGTGGCGGCTCCTCAGAGTCACTCCTCTCCGGGCTGCTCGTCATCCTCTGCAAGGTGCCAATCAGGCCAAACACAAACAACAAACATATAGGGAGTAAGAATCGTATAAACATAATAGCATGGGAATAGGCAGTAAAGTAAACAGCAAGCATAGCAGCATCACATCAAACATCAACATCATCATCATGCTATGCAGTGCAATGCAGTCCTACTCCGCTAAACCATCAATGCATGTGGATCCACTAAACTCGGGATGAACGACTTCGGAGTTACATATCCACATTGAGAATCTACTCAACGCCGGAGAATCTACTCCTTGGATAGCCAACGCATCAAACCAACGAATGCCTCGTCACGGGGGCGCTAGGAGAATCTACTCCAACCGTGGATGGCCGGATCGCCGTACTCTAGGACGATCTCCCCTATGTCGAACATCCCTAAACAACAACTCCGATGCAATGCGTATGCAACACAACAACAACGGCAACACCACCTCCATAACTCCAACGGGATCGACCGAAGGTAACAGCGGGATCAACCGCACCAACTTGCCTCGCGGAATCTACCTGAGGACTTAAGCGGAATCAACCGCAGTACCTGGAGCAAACTCTCGGCCACCAAGGTACGTAACAACAACACCTTAGACCCAAACCGTGGGGTCAAGGCCTCCTTGGCCAAAAAGCACCAAGGCACAACTCATCAGCTTGCGGCACCCCAAAGGGTATCGACTTAACATCTCACCATCTCATCATCTCTGTTTATCTTTATTAACATTTACCAGGTTGTCTAATCAGTTATCATCATGGGGAAGTAGGGTTTAAAAACCCCTTAAGTCCTTTAATCTGGTTCTGTCACAGTGGGTTGAGCACGGTCGTGCTCGTAACCCAGCACGGTCGTGCTTAAGCACGTGAGGGGCGTGCTCCCCTGTAAGTGAAGCACGGCCGTGCTTCTTAATGAGCACGGTCGTGCTCAGCAGCAGCACGATCGTGCTCTTGGTCCTGTATGGCCGTGCTCAACTGCGCGGCCATCTCCCCAGAATTCAACTGGGAGCACGGTCGTGCTCCCTGTTCAGCACGGTCGTGCTCAACGCGCGACAGTGCTGTTCTGGGCAGGAGCAGAGGCTGAAACTTAAACCATTTCATCAGATTTTTACTCAATTATTCCTAACATCAATTATCAACGTGTTTTCGGGTTTAAACCCATCATCATAACAGCAATCCATTCAATCACGGCATCAACCCAACAACATCATGTTCATAGAAAAGCAACCAACACTAACATTAACAACATATTATGAACATGAACAGTAAACCAAATAACATGCTGATAACATACCGAAACAGCCAATAGCATACCATCATTAAACAACTAATTTAGCATGTCATTCGTACGTACAAGTATAAATACATCGGGGTTAGGGAACCCCTTTACTTTACACTAAACCCAAACCTACGTAAATACTACCCTTCTCCCCATACCTGGATTGAAGGTAGCTCTCTAAGACTTCCTAACAGCAACTGGTTCCTCTCCTTTAGGCGGCTCACGCACGAACGAGCCTTAAACAACAGATTAAACGATGTTAGTTTCCCAATCAAAAACGAAAGGAAACTAGAGAAAAGGAACGGAACGTTACCTATACACAGAGTGCAGACGAAACCACGTTTCCCTAGCGTCTCCAATACTCAAAACCACACTGAGTATGAAGGAAAAAGGGAGGAAGGGAGGTTGCAGCCGTACTAGGGTTTTTAGTAGCAAAAAGGAAGTGTACGGCGCAACCCGGGGTCTGCTCAACGTATATAGGTCCGGACTTGAGCACGGTCGTGCTCATCCTTGAGCAAGGTGGTGCTCAACTTACGTTACGAGACGCGGTCAACAGCTTGAGCACGGGCGTGCTACCTGTTGAGCACGGTCGTGCTCAACTTAAAATCAGAAACACGCTTCTGACTTTAAGCACGGGCTTGCTGGCTAATGAGCACGGGTGTGCTCATGTACCAGAAAGGGACTTTTAGCCAAAAATCCCACTAAGCCCTTAAACAGTAAATCCCACTTAAATAAAATTAAACCGAAAAACAGGGTGTTACATGCCGCACTTGTAGCATGTTGGGATGAAAGAGGTCTCTTCTTCCTCATCTTTCTTTTTAGGATTGGAGACTTGTTTTGCAATGCCTTTTCGCCTTAAGAACTTTTTGAATTTACGGATCATTTGGCTCATCTCCTCATCTTCATCAAGGCTATCACAATCATCAAAGTCACTCCCTTCATCATTTTCAATCATGCATGCTTTGAGTGCATGGCTATTCTTTATTTTATTATCATTCTCCTCACTTTCCATGAGGCGATATAATTCAAGCTCGTGTTCCTGCAATTTTCCAAACAAAGTAGCCAAAGACATAGATGATAAATCTCTAGATTCAGATATAGCAGTTACTTTGGGTTGCCAATTTCTACTCAAACATCTAAGCACTTTATTTATCAAATCCTCATTATTAAAAGATTTCCCAAGAGCCCTAAGATGATTTATAATATGGGTAAAACGTTTCTGCATATCTTGTATGCTTTCACCCTATATCATCCTAAATAGCTCATACTCATGGGTCAATGTGTTCATCCTAGCCCTTTTGACCTCGGTAGTACCTTCATGGGTCAATTGAAGGGTGTCCCACATTTCTTTAGCGGTCTTGCAATTTGAGACCCTATAGAACTCATCGTAGCTTAAAGCTGAAGTGATGATGTTCCTAGCTTTCAAATTGTATTGGACCTTTTTCTTTTCCGCATCGGTCCAAAGATTTTTCGGTTTATCCACTAAAGCACCATTAACTTCATGCTTAGGGACAAATGGACCATTTTCCACAGAATCCCAAATATCAATATCAGAAGCTTCTAAAAAAATTTGCATTCTTTCTTTCCAATAACCATACCCTTCACCATTGAAAGATGGGGGTCTGTTTACGGAGTTTCCCTCGTTACAAAAACGGTTTGAAGTCATGTTACCTCTTGAGGCGGTTTCGCCCTTTATATCCAAGAGTTAAGCTCTGATACCACTTGTTGACAAGTGACTCCAAACACAAGAGGGGGGTGAATTGTGTTTTTCAAAAACTTTGGCAAATATAAAAAGTTTTCCTTTGAATATATTATGAAAAACAACTTTGTTAAATACGCGTGCAATTAAAAGCGTTTTGGAAAAGATAAAGCAGAAATAAAAAGATAAGGGATGAGAAAAGAACACAGCAATATATCCTGGTTCGGCCACAAACTACCCAAGTGGCCTACGTCCAGTCCCCAAGGCAATACGACCAAGGGATTTCAATCAACTCTAGTTTTTAACAGGATCAACTAGAACCTTTACAATATAGAGCACTCCTCACAGACCAGGGATATCACCTCCCCCAGTGAAAGAGTCTCAAGACAATAACCCAAGAGATATCACCTCTCTTGTCAACCACAAGGAATATCACCTCCCTTGTAAACACTTGGAAATCACATCCAAGAACACCCCAAGAGATATCACCTCTCTTGAAAAACAAGGTGTAGAAAAGAATGATTTGAGTCACACGACTCTTACAATAATATGCACTCTTAATAGTGCTGATAAACAAATTGAAGAGCAAATACAATACCACCTATATGGTGTATAGAATACTCAATATAATATGGTCAATGTGAGTGCAAGAGTAAAAGAAATAATAATCAGAGTTTTAAGCACAATAGAGAATAGAAGAGAGTAGTAGATGGGGCATTTTTCCAAGGCTGCCAAGCTTCCTATTTATAGAGAATAGGTTATGGTTCAGTGTGAAATTAGGTCAAGCCTCTTAAAATGCATTTCAGCCGCAGCATAATCGATTATTCCATTATCATAATCGATTATTTAAACCAATTTCAGGAAGCGCTCACTTTGACAGAATAGTCATAATCGATTACACTAATCGATTATGAGTCCACTGACTTTCATATAAAAACTATAATCGATTACATAATCGATTACAGGGTTTCTGTTTGAAGCTCGTTTGAAGTCAGAGAGGACATAATCGATTATACAAAAGTCATAATCGATTATTCTAATTCAAAATTCAAACTCAACGGCTTTAAAGTCATAATTACTCATTAACACCAATTAAAGCCATTTAACCTCGACTCATAATCGATTATTGGATTACCATAATCGATTATGGCACGAATAAAATTGATTTTAAAAAACTTGACAATTAAGAAATTGATTGCTCATTAAGTATGATTAATTGTCAATTTTAATCCTTTTAAAACACATGATAAATTCTTTTAAGCATATGTTAAATGTGTGTGTGTGAGACCAATATTAAATTGAGAACTCTACTTACCATTTACACACTTTTTCTAAAACACACAATACACTTAATGAAATTCCCATTTTGCCCCTTGTGCTTGCTTGCTTTATAACTTTCCGCTTTTTGCACTTTAGTCCTTCTGGACCTTTCCCTTTTGTCATTCATCAAAACTTAAAGTACCTGTCAAGGCATATATTCACAGCTAAGATATTTCTGTGCCCAACATCAAGGAACCTGCATCTTGCGCTAGGTTCCTACGATGTATCTACCTCCTTATACTTAAGGATTGTTTGTTCTCAAGCAATAATCTGACCTAAGAGAAAAACTTTAGAAAAATCAAATATCAAACCAATCATGAGATCCAAATTCAACAAATATAAGTGATACACACAACCAATCTCAATCTACATGGAAAATCAAAAGTCTGCACAATTAGAGGCGTAGGTTCTCAGAAATCAAACTTTTCACTAAAAGGTGATACTCTTCTCGCAGCTCTCAATTTGTATGAGGGAAAAAACGTGACAGACAATTAATTCTGATGAAGAGAGTACACTATCATAGGCTTGATTATTAACAAACTCCACTAAGTAATTTACACACATGTAAAAATCAAGAGTTCTTCTATGATTTGTAGCATGTTCATGGAAACAATGCTAGGTAAGATAAAAGAAAGAAAAATGGATATGCAAAAAGGGCTAGCAAAATAATATGCATCAAACAAATACCTCCTCAGAGCATATAATGTAGCGTTAGGTCTTAATCACAAAACAAATATTCAGTTTTCTTTTTCTTTTTCCTTCTTCTACCTTTTCTTTTTCTTTTCCTCTTCTCTCGTTTCTATTCTTGCTTTTTTTTTTTTTTTTTAATTTCACTTGGCACATCTTATTCTTTTCACATTGAGAAGAGAGAATAATCTAACTTGTAAGTAAAAATAATTAACTCCCAAATGTGTTTTTACCCAATTGCTCCATTTGTGTTTCCAAAAGGTTACCACAAACACATGTGAATTAACAATTGGGTACCAAGGAAATTAGATATATCATTAATGCTCAAAGTTGGCATGCAAGAAAGAGGTCAACATGCATATAGACAAATCATATAGATGAATAGATGAATCATTGCAATACCCAGTCGTGGCAAAAATCCACGCCACCATCGGACAAATGTCATATCACCGTCGTCCTTCCAAATCCGACTACTATTAAAGAATCAATAAAGAGTAAACTTTCAAAACTTACTAATATTAGGATGATTAGTATGTGGATTTTGTAAAATGATATGACAACACCCATAAGTAAATGTGTATTCATTTTTTATTTGATAAAGTATATAAAAATCTTAACCTACTAAACCTTTGTTTGGTTGACGTGAATAAGGGAAGAAAGAGAATGAAAGGAGAGAAAGTGGACAAATTTTCCACTTTTCTCTCATTTGGTTAAGGAGAGAAAGATAAGAGAGAGAAAATATGGTGTGAGCCACATTATTTTCTTTCTCTCATATTATGAGGAGACAGTGGGAAAGAGAGAAAGAAATATCAAATTTATCACCCATCTACTATAGCAACCCCTCATCTAACAAGAGCATAATTGTCTATTAAAAAAAATCATCTTCTTTCTTTCTGATTTTTATTCCACTTTCCCTTATACCAAACAACTCTAAAACCATATCCTTTTCTTAATTACTACTTTCTTTTTACCCATACTCTTTTCCCCCCTTTTTCTCTCTTTCCAATTTCTTTCTCAAACCAAGCTAAACATAAATGATCTAAGAAAAAAAAAAAAAAAACTCAATTAAAGTATTTTTCATTTTTATTATAAGGGTTTTTCTAGCTAGTACCCTGACACTGGATAAGAAATCAACAGAAGAAAAATTGTATTGGAAAATTTGATTGTAACACTTTTCACTATATTGGATATAACATTTTGGCTTAAACTTTTTGGTCCCTATAGTTACTTTTGGTTTTAGTCCCTGTGTTTTTTTTTCTTTGCATTTGTTGCTTTTAACTTTTTAAATTTCACAATTAGTCCTTGCCATCAGCTGTTAATGGTCAGACTTGACAGCAAAGACCAATTGGAAAATTTAAAAAGTTAAAAGGACCGAATGCAAAGTAAAAAAATACAGGGACAAAAACCAAAGTGACCATATTTTCAGGGACCAAAAAGACATTAGTTAAATAAGGCTTAATATATGAAATGATTAGGGAGCAAAAATACTTACAACAAACAAAACATTCACAGGGAATGACCAACGCTGCGTATTATCTCACATGCATGTGTTGGGTCTCTGCAACTTAGAATGCGATAGAGAAAAATTGTAATGTAGATGAACTAATTTGAGAGAGTAGAATGTGAGAGAGAGAAACAATAATACAGAACATGAGAGGGATATGAAAAAGTGGAAGAAGCAGATTCCTTTCCTTCTTCCACTTTTTCACATCCCTCTCATGTTCTATATTACAGTTTCTCCCTCTCACATTCTAATTTGAGAGGGTAGAATATGAGAGGGAGAAACTGTAGTACAGAACATGAGAGGGATGTGAAAAAGTGGATGAAGGAAAGGAATCTGCCTTTAGAAAATACTTCTTGTAATTTTCTTGTCCAAGTTCAACAATAACTTCGTGAAGGTAGAGTCCTTTCATTCATCCAATTTTCACTTCCCTCTCATGTTCTGTATTATAATTTCTCCCTTTCACGTTCTACTCTCTCAAATTAGTTTTTCTATATTACAGTTTTTCTCTATCGCATTCTAAGTTGTAAAGACACAACACACACATGTGAGGTAATATGCAGCGTTGGCCATTCCCAGCCAGTGTGTTTGTTTACTATAAGTGTTTTGTTCCCTAATCATTTCATATATTAAGCCTTTTTTTAACTAATATTTTTTTGTCCTTGAAAATATGGTCCTTTTGGTTTTGGTCCTTAAAAATATAGTCATTTTGGTTTCGATCCCTGCATTTTTTCTCTTTGCATTCGATCATTTTAACTTTTTAAATTTTACAATTGGTCCCTGCCATCAGTAGTTAATGGTCAGGCAAGGACCAATTGCAAAATTTAAAAAGTTAAAAGAACCGAATATAAAGAAAAAAAGGTACAAAGATTAAAAACAAAAGTGATTATATTTTTAGGGATCAAAAAGTTCAATAAATATAACATTTTTTTATACAAATTTTCTTATTTTGATTCATTAAGAAAAATACTTAGCATTATCCTACTTATAATTGTAATGTCTTCTAAAATATGAAAAAACGTGTAACATAAATTTAAAATACAAAGAAAGTAAGAAACTGTCCTTTTAAGTCAATTTAATTTAATATGATAGGAGGATTGGGACAGGGAAGTCACGTGAGTGAGTAATGATGAGGTTGCGTCAGAGGAATAAGGTGATAGAGTATACACTCAACAACAAGTAGGGGACTGCACTGTTGCAGTAACTATTTAGCATCATTACTTTTAGCAAGGGCATCTCACATCTGCATCTGATCATGAGTGTTCTGTGATAACAGATACGAGGAGATCGTGTTTCAGTGATGGAATTGATTAAACAATAAGTACGATACAAAATTGAATTGAATTGCATTAAAGGCAAATGAGAATAAGGTGAATTGATTAAACAATAACTCATATCGTTATAAGGTGTGATCTAATTGACTAGTAGCTTGATCTTTTTAACTATAAGTTTAAGGACACATAATCTTTGTGATCCAAATAGAGCTCAAATTATAGACAAAAAAGTTATCCCTTAACTAAAACATTCTCGAGAGATTAGTCATATAACTTACAACTACAAATCATAGAGATATCATGAATTCCATCCCAATCAAAAAAAAAAAAAATGGGAATAGGGTGAGGTTGAGACCAGGAATAGTGACGTGGTGCAGCGCCTTAAGGAGACCATTTACGCTACAGCAATCATTTGTACGTTGGATCGTTTATTGTGTTTGTATCTATACTATATATACCTTTCTTTGCATTATCTGTAGTACTATACAAGTATACAGTGTTTGCTTCGGTGCATGTGATCTGACTTTTACTCATTTTCATCATGTTATTATCAAATTATTAGTAGTTTGATTTTATTTTATAATTACATTACAAATTGATAAAATTAAAATTTAGTTATTTATATTTATAGTATAAATATGTGCTACAAATGTACTCGGAGACATTTTAATTCATTTATAATAATAAAATATTAAACCCGTTGAATTTGTATAAAAAATAATATTAAGTCCTATAATAAAAAGAGAATGTGATCACCAAAAAAAAGAAAAAGAAAAAAAAAAGAAAAAGAAGAGAATGTTATTAAACTTCAAACTTGAACGCAATGTTTGGAAAGGTGGATTTTGAAAGGAAAGGACTGGCCACGAGAGAAGTGAGAAAGAAAATGGCAAGTTCATTCGTTTGGGAGCAGTAGATTTGGGGGGAGAGAGAAAAAATTAAGTGTGGGTCCCGCATAAATAAAATCTCTCCTAAGTTGAGAAGAGAACCGTACAATGGAGAGAATATGATGTAAAAAGACTTGTTTGACCCATTCACTTAGTTGTTTTTGTTAGACAAATATGGGGGTAAATATGTCTTAACAAGAAAAACCATTTTCTTTCTTTGCACTTTTCTATCCAACCAAACAAGTGGAGAAAGAACTCAACTTTTCTTTCTTCTCCACTTCTCTCATATTTCTTTCAATCCAAACAACTTAAAAATCTACTCATTTTCTACTCATTCTCTCTTCTCTCCTACTTCTTTCATTTCTACTTCTTTCTTCCCTACTTCTCTTCTCATCCAAACGAAGCAGAAATGACCGAGACGAATGAAAGAAGTATAGGATAAACATACTTAAAAAGTGAGTTTGTCATTAAAATTAATAAGTATAAATATATTTGTGGTTAAATTTTAGTGGATTAAAATTATAAATTATTAAACTTTAAAAAATAAAATATTTTTACCTTTTACTTTAAAAATAATCTCAGTTTAAAAAATCTTTGTCCAAGAATATATATATATATATATATATATATACCTGAAAGTATTATTATTTTCTTACCTTGAGTTAAATTTCCATGATATAAGATCGTTTTTCAGACAAATAATTATTTAGTTTAAAGTTATTTTTTATTTTAAAAAAATTAAAAATTAAAAATTATTATTTTTTGTATTACAATCAAGTGATCCTCAAACCAGGTTGCACGCAATTTGACTAATCTTTCTCTTTTGTCCAGTAAAAATTTAATATGCCATCGTAGCAATTGATTCGTCAGTGAATAAATTTGGTCCTAAATATCCTAAATGTACATTTTAGTGACTGAATCTACGACCGATACTTATCGGTTGCTAAGTTGGTCTCTATATATGAACAATACGACCACTAATGACTTAGCTAACAAGATTTGTAGTGACTGAATTCTACCCTCACTATTTAGCAACAAACATTGAAATTTGGCCGTTCACTGCCTAGCAACTAGACATTTGGAGTCGTATTATGACAGTGTCTAATTCGGCCGCTAATATGTTTAGCGACCGAATTTCTTTGATTGGCATCGTTAAATGCAATATTTATTTTAGTGACGATTGAGCATGACTATCACATATGAACCTAAACTTGTGTGTACGTGTGTGTCTATATATATATATATATATATGATAATATTGACTAAAGATATGTTTGAATAATTTATATTACATTAAATTGTTAATTATATATCAAATTTATTTCATATAGTTTGTCTTTTATGGGTTAATAACCTTTTTTTTTATGTCATATATATTTGGTCTTGACCCCCTCATGTCAGATTTTAGCTCCGCCCATATGTCATAATCATTTTGCACTCTTAAAGTTTTGACGATGTCAAACTCATTTACTTATTCCATATTAATTATGTTATTCTTGATCAAAAAAAATATTAATTATGTTATTTGTATTAGAAATCTTTCAAGTTAATTTGCTCTATATATTCAACTAATCATATCTTTTGTCGAGCTTAAGCATTTTTGGATTGCATGGACTGTTTTAATCGTTTGTCAAAGTGTGTATAGGACATAGTAGAAAAATCTATAAGAGAACACTTAAACTTTTATCAAATTCATGCACTATAGTGCTCAAAATACAAATATTTAGAAATCCACCTCCAGAAGCTACTGAGAAAGCCCGATCTCATAAATCTGTTTCTTGAAACTCTCCATCAGACAATGGAATAAAAATCTTCTATCCCAAAAAATATTGTCTCGGTGTGACATACCAATCAAAACTTTGAGATGAGCATATGTGTTAACGAGTTGTTATTTTGTTTTCTTAAGTGACAAGTTATCATTGGTAGGGATAGAGAAAATGTCAAGAAAGTGAGACAAAATATTTCTATTCCAGAAAACGATGCTTAGGAATCTCTTTACTCTTATAGCTACAATTTGGGAGAACGAAATTACTTAGGATCTTCATTTACAAAGTCAACTTACAATACCAAGGTGTTATACGTTCTACTCCCTTCGGTCCAAATTCTAAGAGACAAAACACTGAATCACACAGACCAAAGAAAAGTTTTGAAATGAGCTAATTGTAATTAATACTCATATAGATTTCCAAAAACACCCCTTCTAATTTTAATTAATACTTCGATGGCTTATAATTAATGACAATAATTAACCATCCAAAACGTGCATATCCATTCCATTCATTTGGAACTTGTAAATGGTGCACTATATATATTCATTGCAGGGACTTTTTTTTTTTTTTTTTTACTCTTTAATTAGTTTGAAGCAAAGCTGCATTTTAAAATAAGCGATTCATTTTTAGGCGGTTCCATAAAATAAAGGCTTAATTGTACTTTTGGTCCCCCTATTATTATCTATATGCAATTTGGGTCCCGTATACTTTTTTAGGGTACATTTGGTCCTCATATTTGTTCAATGTTGCATTGAAGATCCCTCCATCAAATATATGTCAATTTGCTAATGAAGAAAGACATGCTAGGCTGTTATTAGAAAAGAGAGTTGAATCTCTGTTTTTTGCTTTTTAGTCAGCCTAGGTAGCTCTTGTTTTTAGGATCTGCCTTGTACAAAGCTTATGATGAATAAAATATACCTTTTGTCTTTTATCTTTACTTTGTTATGCTTTTCTGCATTATTGAATTTCCTTTTTGTTGTTGACAAAAGAGGGAGAAAGAAAAGGTTAAGATGATTTCTGTCTGAGCTGTTTAACTTATAACTTATCTTAATTGCTGAACAGATAACTCTAAGTAAAAAGTTAAATGCACTCTAAACAGATGTATTCACTCTGATAATGTGCTATATGCTCTTTGCTTTAAGAACTCCTAATATGAATTGAACCTAAGTGCACCTGTTTGCACAACCTATCTAGTTAAGAAAATTCAAACCTGTCTGAACCTTGCAATGTATCATCTGTTGATATTTTCTAAGGTTCATTAAATCATCTGAATGTTTGTCATCATAAAAAAGGGGGAGATTGTTAAGTCTCTAAAATGTCTGATGTGTGTTTACCCTAAGTTTTGATAAAAACTAAAATTTGTTAATGATTTAATTAACATTCATATTGGTTGCTAACCTGTCTATCTAGTGTGCAGATCACAATAGTAAGAATTCATTTTCTCACCTGTCTGCCCACTTAAAAGACCACCTGTTTGGAGAAGCAAAAGTCAACCTGTCTACTGACTAGATTGTTGACTATCTGCATTGAAGATTCAACTTGTCTATGCAAAGCTTTCACACTCGTCTGTGGTTCTTCGATGAGGAACACATGTACAAAGAGCTTTTGAAAGCTGTCCCTCCATGCAGAAATCTCTGAAGCTCTCTCTCTCACACTTATCAAGAAAGTCAGAAGGTCATTCTCATAAGCAACCTAGGATATAAAAAACGAAGTCCAGTTAAAGAATGTTTCCAACATGCTTTATTCCCTCATACTACTGGTTATTACATGAAAAGGGAAATGTGCTCTGCAAAGTACAAAAGCATTCTGCACAACTCTGATTTGGCTACTGCACGATGCATAAAGCCCTGATCTTCTTTGTTAGAGTACAACCAACGTTCCTATTGCATTAATGACTGCCCAGAACGACTCTATTACATTTAATGGAGCTCTGCTTGAAGCCAACATTTGAAGGAATGTCTCTAACGGATGTTAAATGCTTGAAGGCTATAAATACAGAAGTCATTAAAGATGAAGATAGAGAATATACAACATTAAAGAGCCATTACTTTTTGCATTCATTTCTTTATTCTTTCAATCTGTATTCTTTAATCATTTGAAGTTATTACGCAGTCTTTCTAAGCTTATATTTAATTCACTCTTCTGAGTATTAGTGAAAGACTTGCAAATTGTATTAATTACAATCTTCTCTCAAACAAATCTGAGTGAGCCTGAAGAGGCCAGGTGAGCAAAGAATACTTGTCTTGGAGCCTGGAGAGGCTAGGTGTGCAAATAAACTTGGAGTCTGTAACCTGATCAGTTATAGTGGATAAAACTTGGTGACGTAGCCCTAGTGTTAAAAGGTGAACCAGAATAAATAGCTGTGTTTATCTCTCTTCCCTTAAACTCTTTAGTTGCTTTGATTATATTATCTGCTATCTAACTAAAAGGGTTAAAGTGTGAATATCAAGCTTGTTTTCAAGTTGTGTGTTCGTGTGTTTTTCTGTTAAAATCACACCAGACAAGTCACCTGTCTGTGCAGTGTTTTTCAACTTGTCTGAACCTAACTTCTGTGTGCGAAAAGTTTTTAACTTTGTTTTAATTTCTGATAAACACAATTCAACCCCTTCCCATATTTAAAGTTGTCTATTTCAAAAACGACGTCGACACTCGGCACAAAGGCCGTCCAGAGCCAGTCCAACACCAATTTAGGTCTAAAGCAGACTCCGAGGTCAGGAATTTTAAAAACTAAAATAATAATATTTTATAAATATTATTTTTTAAAAATTAAAAAATGAGTTTTAAAGTTATAAATAATCACAAATTAACTTCTGGTTCAAATAAAACTTTTAAAAAATAATCTTTTTATACAATATAAATGTAATTTTAAATCTTAAACAAACATATATTCCTTTCAATTATTTTTAACCTTATTTTCTTTAATAGCTTGATATTGTTTAAATAAAAAAATATAAAGAAATGTCTCAAGAATAATAATAATAAAAAAAGACATAGTAAAAAGAAAGGAAAACAAAGAAATGTGGGTGGGTGGGTGGCAAGGACGCAAGTTAGTCAACAAAGCTCACCATTGCAGTATATGAAAAAAAACTTAAAAAGGTGTCCACCGTGGGTTTCGAACACGGAAGTAAGGAGTAATAAATCAGGAGCTTAACCACACATTCAACAAGACCATATAGTTTACATATATATATATATATATATAGGTGAGGCCTAAAGCAAAGCTTTAGTGGCCTTACCCTTGGGTCAGGCCTGGGAACACGCCTAAAAGTAATTTTGTTTTTATTTTTTTATTTAATTATTTAAAAAAAGTAATTTTTTTATTTTTATTTTAAAAATTAAGATTTATTAATTATTTAATATATTTTAATCCATGTGGACTGTCACATAATATATTTTCATTAGGAAACCGACATATATTTGATGGAGGGACCAAAAGTGTAATATTGAACAAATATGAGGACCAAATGTACACCAAAAAAAAGTATAGGGACCAAAATTGCATATAGGCAATAAAAGGGGCCGGGGACCAAAAATGCAATTAAGCCTGAAATAAAATTGTAAATGGTGCATTCTTAATATTGAAGCAAATTATACTGAACAGAACACAAATGTGTGATAAAATTGTTTTCATAGGCATAGAGCAGAACACAATCAAGTTCTCATGATCAAGTTTTCATAGGCACAGAACAAATCACATTCAAGTTTTCATATCATTTTCAAACACACTATATTAGAGAAAATTATGTAAATCTTGAGAATGTCAAGGGCCCCTTTCTTCAACTCCTCACTCTCAAGTCTAGAATCAAGTCCTTCATCTGGTAATTTATTCAGATCGATAATACCTCTGTTCAAATCCAAAAACGCTCTTTCATCTGGTTGGATGACTTTCTGATGCAGATTCTTCACTTTGCCAGATTTCACAACTTCTTCAACTTCATCGCAAACATTCACCGAGCTCACATCTTCATCAGGGACTTTGTTCAAGTCAAAATCTTGCTTGAACTTGCCATCAGATGACCCATCTTCAATTCCATTTGATAACTCAGTTTCCTTTGTTGTGACCTCATCGTCATTGTTAGACATTGCTTCACCTGTGTTGGATTCTTCATCCTTGTCCAATGAGTCTTCAACAATGAGATGTGAGATATCCTCAATGTCATTGATGCCAAAGTCAAATGAGGGTATGTTAGGTGAGTGATGTGTTGCTGCCATTTTTGAGTATAAAGGAGGTAAGTAAAAAGCCAAGTGTGCAGGAGACAAAAAGGGCCCTTTTATGCTATCCCAAAATAGTTGAGTGTGCTATTCTCTTTTGAAGTTGTTAATTGGAGTGTGCAATACTCTTGGAAAGCTCACAGAGCCGCCATCCTTCCATTTTCTTGAAAAAGTTCAATGTCGCTCCTCTCTCTTTGTATTCAAAGCATACAATAATTTAAATTTTCAATAGAAACTTTTTTTCGCAAATCTAAATTTTCCGCCATATTTTTTCCAGCAATCTCCCATCAAATTGTAAGCAAATAAACTTGGAGGGATTTCAAAATTCATTTTTGAATGCCAAAATAAATTATACGCAGTCACCCATCCATCTCCACTTCAGTATATAAAGAGACACTTATTCATGTCATTTCATTGAGATTGAAAAATGTCTCTTGATAAAGACTTGAATGCTGCTTTCACCAATACTGGTGAAGCACCACCAACGATACATTGGCAGCATCAAATGTGTTTTAGGTTGATTTAAATCATCCCCCATGCATCCAAGTTCAAGATGACATAGACCAAAGTTTTCTATGTGTAGATGATGATGAAGATAATGTCCAAGATGAAGAAAACAATATTGATTCTTGCTCGGATTAAGAAGAATGACAATATTAATTAAACCATGATTATGCGATAATGTTTGGTTGAACGCAACACATCAAGCAACTAAATGTGAATTCTATAATTAAAAAAATAATTTGATTTACTTTGGTTTTTAATGTTTGCTTTCATCGTGAGTGCACTATGCACATAATTCTATAACTTGAGAGCAGAAGTATAAGCATTTACAACTATGCCCATACATGTATCACTGGCACTGTCCATAATTCTATACTTCGACAAGCCTATAATTTTACATGTATATAAGCATATGGACATAATTCTATAATTTGATAAGCATGAAATCAATGATTGAGGTGCCTTTTGTTTACAAATATCATTATTTTGTTTTTTGATTTGACCATATTATGTTTACACGTAGCATAGGATCAATGTTAATAAGCATGCGTATTACACATGTTTGATCCATGGAACATGTGCATATGTTATAAGCATGAGTAATACACCTAGGCTGACATGCACATTTCTTGTTTACTCCATATCTTTATTTATTTTTCTTGTTTACTCCATGAGCATTACACATATTGGGATTATCTTGTCCACTAGTCAGTGATGGCTTAGCTTATTTTGCCACAATTTTTTCATTTAGTTTTTATTTCTGTTTTGATTAATTATGCAGACACGATGACAAGGGAAACAAGTTCCAGAAAATGTGGCTTTATAACGAATGAAGAGAGGAAGGCTATATGTTGTTTGTTATTCAAATCAAATCATAATGGTAATCTAAATCCAAGGACAATAGTATGGGTAGCTTCATTATACCATGTTCATAGAAGTGTCATTTATCGTATCTGGAATCAAGTACAGGAAACAATTGGAATGCTTATCATAAGAAAACTTATAATTATGGAAGGAAAAAAGCTCAATTAGACTTTGATACGTGAAGTTCCATTATCAAAATGGGCAACCCTTCGATCTCTAGGTTATGCTTTGAGTACTAATAAGACATCATTGATAAGGTCACAGAAGGCTGGAGTTATACAACGTCATTCTCAAATTTGGCATGCAAAAGCATCACTGTGAGGACTGACATCCCAACTAGGTTGGCACCCCAGCCACACCAATCATATGCAGCACACCAAAAAATCCATTAAAAAAGAGGAAAAGAATAAAAGCAAGGGGACATAAACCAAAACCCAAGCAAAGTTATTTGCTATAATTAGGAAGACCTATCCTATTACGAATGAAGTCTTCATTAATTATTCTAGGAATAGAATCCCACCAATGAAAATCTAGGAACCTAAAACCAAGAGAGGCAATCTTATCTGCACAATGATTACCTTCTCTAAAAATATGAGAAATAGCAAATTGCATATTCTTAGTTAATTCTATACAATTTCTCCATCTAGTTCTAAGATGCCAAGGCACAATAGAAGAATTTCTAAAAGCAGTAACCACTAGTTGTGAATCACACTCCAACCATAAATTAAGCCAACCTTTGTCAAAAGCAATTTCAATTGCTAACATAGCACCAGTTAATTCAGCCTGAAATGCATTGGAGATACCAAGGTTTTGAGAGAAACAACCTAAAGCAGCAGCACTCCTATCCCTGAAAATGCCACCACAAGAGGCAAATCCCGGGCCCCTTTAGCAGTGCCATCCGAATGCATTTAAGTCGTATTTAAATGAGGATAACATGATTGCTCATTTAAGGTTTTGTTTGTCAATGCTTGATGATGATAATAGCATGCCTCACGATCCAAAGTTTATATCCATGCAATCTTGTGTTCATCGATGAGAAATGGATCTATATTAAAAAAAATCCCAACAATTATTACTTCCTTGCAGAAGAGGATGAACCACACAGAACTTGTAAAAGAAAAAATTATATGCAAGCTTATATTCTTAGCTGCATTGGCTAGACCTAGGTTTGACAATAAAGGAAATGAGACATTCTCAGGAAAGATTGGTATATTTCCATTTGTGTATGAACAACTAGCAAGAAGGACTAGTGTCAACAGAGTGGCAGGGACAATGGAAAAGAAACCCATAAATTCCGTGACAAAAGTGGTGAATAAGATGTTATTGATTAATCGAGTTTTACCGGTCCTTAAGAATATATATTGAAGTTAACACAGGGAAACTCAAAATGGGGGTTGAATTGTGTTTCTTAACAGTTTTTTGTAAACTCTTTTTCTAAAGCCTTTTCGCAAGCAAGCAATGAAATAAACACACAATAAAAGTCTTTTTAAAGAAGTTAACAAACTCAGAATCAAGTCCTTACAGTTAGTATAAATGAAAACTGTAAAGAGATAGGGATAGAAGATTCACAAAGATGTTTTATCCTGGTTGACTCTCTTCTGACCAAGAGCTACATCCAGTCCCTTCTACTTGAAGGTTTTCTCCACTATAATCCAATAGCTTTATAAGTATTCAACACATTTTCATGCTTACAATCTTACAAGTATTCAACACCTCTCCAGGCACTTAAGCATTCTTTCTCAGTCAAGCATCTTCAGGCTCTCTCTAACTTAAGAGATTTAAAGATTGACCTACAAGCTCACTATGTGTGAGGGTATGAATGTGACACCCCGTTTTTTGTTAAGTGCCGTTTGTTTGTTTGTTTGTTTGATTTGTTTGATTTCTTAAGCCTTAGGACTTAGCTTAGAGTGGTTGTTGAGGGCTAAGTGGGATTTCTAGGCTTAAAATCTCCTTCTTAGGCTTGTGTCATATGACTTTCTGAGTCACAAGCATGTTTGTGCTCATTAAAGAGCACGACCGTGCTCGTTGAGAGAGCGCGTCTCACTGATGCTAAGTTGAGCACGACCGTGCTCAACAGGGAGCACGCCTGTTCTCAAAGACAGACCGCATCTCGTAGGCGTTAAGTTGAGCATGCCCGTGCTCAACGAGGAGCACGACCGTGCTCGGGTCTGATGCCTTTAAATATAACAGTAACCGAAGGTTTCTCATAAATCTTATTTTGGCACAAATAGAAACCCTGTTGCGACCAAGAGTATTCTTTTATTTGTTTCCTCTAAACTCAGTATGTTCTAGGAGTTTTGGAAACCCTTGGAAAGTTCTCGTTCGTCTGTGCCAATCTGTGTAGGTAACGGTTTCTTCCATTTTGGTTTCCTTTTCTATTATTTAGATTTGGGAACTAATTGGTTAACTTTCTTGTTTGACCAAGGCTTGGAAGCTGACTGAGCCGCTTAAGGGAACGCGTTGGTTTATTGTTGAGTTGTCACTACCGGATTCTTCATACCAGGTATGGGGAGAAGGATAGTGTAATCATTAGGCAAGGGGGTAGCGTAAGATGAGGGGTTCCCATAGCCCCTTAACATTGTTATTAATTGTTGTTTATGCCATGTTATATCTGATTATATGACTAGTTGCCATAATTGTTATTGATTATTGAGTATACTTGTTATAATGCCTATTTGGTATATTTGGCTGAACTATTTATGATATTGTATGTCAACTATTGTATTGAATGTTATACTTTATGTCATGATGTGTTGGTTAAGATGGTATGCTGTTTATGACATGAATATATTGGCGGAGTATGTTGATTGACTGAGTTATGTTGTTGTTATGTTGAAACAGTTAATAAGACCCTAATTAGTTAATCGGACTCTTAATTAACATAATGGTTAAGGGATTAATTCCCCCAATTTTCATAAAATATGAACTGATAGTGAGAGGTGAGGTTTATTGCTAACTGGATTAGTCAAAGGACCCTAGGATTCGATTTGAGAGTGTTAGGGAGTTTTGGCTCCAAGAACATATGTTGAATTTGCCCAGAATGGTACGGCTGGCTTCAGGAGCACGGCAGTGTTGAATAGGGAGTACGCCCGTGCTCCTAGTTGAATTCTAGAAGGGGGTTGCACTTTGAGCATGGCCGTGCAGGACAATGAGCACGACCGTGCTCCACTTAAGTGGTAGCATGACTGATGAATGTGCAATATATGTTAGTTTGTGAATCCAAATAGAGATAAGTTGTAAATAATCGTAGGAATTGTAAGAAAAGTGATAAGAAAATGTATACATTGATATAAATAAAGCTTTGATCGTTAGAATCTTAATTTGTAAGAAAAATACATTTAAAAGATGTTGAAAATGTGTAGGAATGAAGGTCCAGCGCTCAGCTCAGGAAACGAGCACTCAGCTCTGGAAAAATACAAATACAGAGAACAGGAAGTGCAGAACCCAGACCAGCGCTCAGCGCAAGTCCCGGGCGCTTACCGCAAACAGACAGCACCAGAGCCAGCACTCAGCTCTAGTATAGGGGCGCTCAGCGCCATTTTTGACAGCAAGATGCTGTTTCATACAGAAGCCAGCGCCCAGCGCTGGCCAGGGGCGCTCAGCGCTAGGTGACGCGCAGAACCAGTATAAATGTGATGTTGGACAGATTTGAAAGGATCTTTGGCTCATTTTTGGTGTGATTCCACCTTGGTTCATCATATTCTCTCTTGCTTCCATTGGAGATTCAAGCTTGGGAACAAGATTTGAAGCTTCCATGGCCTCCTTCACTCATTCCTACTCAAGTTCTTCCATCTCTTCTCTTTTTACTATGATTTGCTAGATCTCTTAGGTTAGGTTTAGGATGAACTTGATTGAATCTTGATGTAATGGAGTTGAATCTATGATTTTAAGGCAATTTCGTTCAGTTTGATTAATCTCTTCTATGCTTAATGCTTTTCTTGGATTGATCAACCTTGAAATGATGTTAGATTCAATTTCACAATTGGAAAATTGGATGTTGAATTGGAAATGAAGTTGATTACTATTGTGATATTGATTCTAGGAATAGAACTTCATTGCAATACATTCTTGTGAATCTAATGCTTAATGTTTGTTCTAATCTTGTATCACCTAAGGAATTAGGGTTCTTGATTTGTAACAAAAGGATTATCACCTAAGGAATTAGGGATAAATCTAGGTTAGTGATTTGAATGTCAATTGAATGAATTGGATTGAGATTAGGATTGAACAAAGTTACATTAGGTGAAAATTGAGGGATTCCGATACCTAATCGCTTTTACCTATATTGAATTCATTCTTTATTTGCTATTGTTTTATTCATTGTTGTGACAACTCTAAATACAAAAATTCATAAAAACTCTTGGAACCATGACATTCATTCGTTCAAATAGCTATTGCCTAGGCTACGTTGATACTTGAAACACAATCCTCATTGGGAACGATACTTTACTCTCACTTTATTACTTGTACGATTACACTTGCCAATCGATCAACAAGTTTTTGGCGCTATTGCCGGGGATTGTTGATTTCAATATCAACAAGGCTAAAGCATTGTTAATTTGAACATTTTTTTCTTTGTTATTTTTTTGTTTTTGTTAAAAAATTGATATATTGGATACTCTCATCTTGTTTTGAGATTCTTGTGTAGTGTATGCGAGGTAAAGCAACGAGTGGACTGTTATTTGATCCCGAAATTGAAAAGACGGCAAAGAAGAATCGAAAAGAATCAAAAGAAAGGAAGCAGCGAAGCAAGGAAAAAGAAAATTCTTCTACATCACAAGTTCAACAAGAAAAAATCATGGCTGAAAATTTGCAAGGGAACCGAAGGACATTGGGAAAATATTCTAATGGTCCAATCAACCGGAATCATTCAAGTATTGTTAGACCACCAGTAGCCGCAAGTAATTTTGACATCAAGCTGGCATTGCTCCATATTATGCAACAAAATCAATTTGGAGGAAGTGATGCCGAAGATCCAAATAGTCATGTCTCAAATTTTCTAGAGATATGTGAGACTCTCAAGATTAATGGAGCTTCGGATGATGCGATAAGGTTGCGGTTATTTCCTTTTTCATTGAGAGATAGAGCCAAGGCTTGGCTTCAATCTCAACCAAGAGGAATTATCACTACTTCGGATGACTTGGAAGAAAAGTTCTTAGCAAGGTATTTTCCACCGTCAAAGTTTGTGAAGATGAGAGGGGCTATTTCAAGCTTTATGCAATGTGATGGTGAAACTTTATATGATGCTTGGGAATGCTTCAAGGAACTCTTAAGGAAGTGTCCTAATCATGGCTTTGATGAATTTCAACAAATGCAAATCTTTTGTAATGGATTGAGACCTCGGACAAAGCTCATGTTAGATGCTTCGGCGGGAGGTTCTATGAATTCAAAAACCACGGATGAAGCTTTGAGGTTGGTTGAAGCCATGGCATCCAATGATTATCTCATGAATCGTGATAGAGGAGGTCCATCAACAAAGGGGATGTTGGAGCTTAATTCTCAAAATGCAATTTTGGCTCAAAACAAGCTCATCACTCATCAATTGGAGGCAATCACAAAGCAACTAAATGCCATGAGTTTAGGTCCAATGCAAGCACAACAAGTAATGAGTTGTGATTTTTGTGGTGGAGAGCATGAGAATGGAAAATGTGAAGCATATCTTGGCTTTAAAGAGGAAGCAAATTACATGGGGAATTTTCCAAGACAACGGCAGAATTCTTATTCAAATTCTTATAATCAAAATTGGAAGAAGCACCCTAACCTTCCTTGGACACAAGATGCTCCACAAGACAACACATCTTCACAACAACCACTACTCCAAAATCACCCACATCGTGATACCGATGAGAGAATGAATAAGTTGGAGAACACTCTTGCACAATTCATTCAAGTCACACAATCTAACTTCAAGAATGCCGATGCATCAATCAAGAACCTTGAAATACAGATTGGGCAGCTATCTAAACAAGTCTCAGGTGCATTAAGTGCAGGATTTTCTGGATTGAGTGCAAAGCTATCATGTTGTGAAGTGGAAAGTTAGTAGAGCCGGTTGTTGATCATTCCACAAGCCAAAATGATGAAAATTCTGAATTGAGAAAGAAGATGGTTGATACTAGTGAGAAAGAAGAGAGTTCAAAAAGAAAAGAAGAAGTGGAACCTCAAGATGATAGGAAGGAAAAGAAGCTGAAATTAGTTGATGAAAATTCTATATTGAGGAAGACTAAAATTCAACTATTGAAGGAAAGGGGCAAGCCACAAGAGATCCCTTCTTATGTGAAAGTGCCATATCCGAGTGAGAAGAAGGGGAAAGAGAAAGAAGAGCAGTTTGATCGGTTCTTGGAAATCTTCAAACAACTGCAAATAAATATTCCCTTTGCCGAATCATTAGAGAGTATGCCATCATATGCAATGTTCATGAAGGAATGGCTCACAAAGAAAATGAAATTTGCACCAAGTGAGGTAGTGGCCTTGACTGAAAATTGTAGTTCAATCCTCCAACAAAAGCTTCCACCTAAGTTGAAGGATCCAGGATTTTTTACTATATCATGTGTCATGGGACAGGTAATAAATGCTAGAGCCCTATGCGACCTTGGAGCAAGTATCAATCTTATGCTATTATCCATGATGAAGAGACTTGGCATTCATGATGTAGAACCATCCATGATCTCCTTGCAACTTGCGGATAGATCAATTAGGAGGCCATATGGTTTGGTGGAGGACTTGCTAATGAAAGTAGGAAAGTTCATATTTCCCATGGATTTCTTTGTCTTAGATATTGAGGGAGATGTAAACATTCCTTTAATTTTTGGGAGACCCTTCTTAGCTACAGCTGGTGCCTTGATTGATGTATCCAAAGGAGAGCTCATATTGAGGGTGAATGGAGAATAAATGGTTGTGAAGATGTTTGATAGGGAGCCTATGGAGACTTCAACAATTATCCATGCTCAAGTTCATTATGTGAAAAGACAAGAGGTGCAGAAAATTTCTAAGGATGAACATCGGAAGAAAAAGAAGAGCAATGGGGAAAAAAAGGAAAAAGAAGAAGAAGTCTCAGTGGTCATATCAATTCCACCCACTTTGGCCAATAGAGGATCATTCATCAAAGAAGGGGAATACACCAATGTTTGATATTGAGAACAATGTGAGGAGTGGTGGCAAGAAAAGCAATAACAAGTCACCATTCTTCTCATCCTTCAAACCATCTTCGAGCATCGAATAATCAGGCGTCAAGCTAGTGATGTTAAAGAAGCGCTACTTGGGAGGCAACCCAAGCATTTTCTCCTTGAAATTTTTTTCTCTTGTTCTTTATAATAAGTAGTTCATTGAGTTGTTGAGTGGTTCCTTGATGTGTATGCCATGTAATGTGGTGTAATTGTTTTGAATTGTTATGCAGGCACATCTAAGGTAAAAAGACCAAAGGAAGGGGATAAATGACACGAGAATAGTGAAAATGGCCCTCTGCTGGCGTCAGGCGCCACTCTGAGCGCTGAGCACAAACAGAAGATAGATTCAGCAGAAAATACTGCACTGTGGGCGTTGAGCACAGTTTTATAGCGCTAAGCGCTAGTCAGTGTAATATATATATATATATATATATATATTGCAAATACCTCACCTATGCACAGAAGGAAGGGGGTGCTCTTAACTCTTTACTTTTCATCCTTCTTTACTTTACTTTACAATTCACATTTGCATAAATTGCACAAACATGTCATTAGGAATGGATTTTTGTGTAGATTTCTTTGTGAGCATGGCACTTGTGCTTGGCTGAAATTTCTAGCATCATGCATTGTGTACTAGCAGAGCATATGATTTCATTGAGACCTTTGATCCTTGTGACTTGTTTGTAGACAATCCTTCATACTATGAATGTGCAATGTTGGATGCATGGATTTTCTCTTGCACATGATCATAAACTGTGAGCTTTTGAGCCCAAATTGGTTACTTGATTTCTTTCATGTGTGCTTGTCTATCACTTGCATGTTCTCACTTTTTCTTGCCTTGATGCTTGTCACTATTGCAATGTTCTTGCATATACATATATGATTGAGGCAATAATTCTTTGTTTAAACTCAGGGCCATAATTGCTATCCTAATATTTACCATTGTTAAGCCAAATTGAGCCTTGGCCTATTTTTCTTGTCATGATAGCACATTATAAGCCAAAAATCGAAAAAACAATTTTGTCCCACTATTTTGGCTTAGAGGAATGTTTGAACTAAAATTTGGGGTTGTTCTCTTGCTTAGGGACAAGCAAGCAAATTAAGTTTGGGATGAGAGTAGGTCACTAAAGATGCCTACTATGAAAAAAAAATTTGAAAGCAAGAAAAAGAAAGAAAGAAAAAAAGAAAAAAAAGAAAAAGCCAAAAAGAGGAAAAGGAACAAAGAAAGTATGCAAAAGTGAGAAAAAGACAAAATAGAAGGGATAGAAAGAAAATAGAAAAGAAAACAAAATGAAACAAGAAGAAACAAAACAAAATAAAAAGAAAAAGAGAAAAAAGAGAGTTATAAATAAATAAAAAGGGAAATAGCACAAATTGTGTGCTTGTTGCCTAGCTAAGCAAATGGAAGCCCCAAGAGTCCACATTCCTTGAAGTCAAATTAGTTTAGCCTATACCCTTGATTTTATCCACCCCCACCTTAGCCCCATTACATCCAAATAAAAGACCTCATGATATGTGTTGCATTAACATGTGTGATATGTGTTCTTAGCATCTTGTCAAGATTAGGATTGGGGAGTGCATAGTGATTGGAATTGAGAGTAGATCACACCCAAGTGAGGATGAGTGAAACACTTGACACTTGATAGAGAGGTTGCAAGGGATATTCTTGTGCATTCAATGGAGCTATTTTTGTGGTATGTTTGATTGTCTTAAAACATGAAGCATGTGAGCAATTGGAATTAATGCTTGATTGTGTGATGCTTGTGCATGTTGCAAAAGTGTTAGAAAGTTGAAGTCTTGCATGATTAATGTGCTTCACAAGAGAATTGAACATGAAAATCCATTTCTCAAACCCTTTATATGAATCTAATTGTTTGCTTGAGGACAAACAAAATCTCTAAGTTTGGGGTTGTAATGAATGTGCAATATATGTTAGTTTGTGAATCCAAATAGAGATAAGTTGTAAATAATCGTAGGAATTGTAAGAAAAGTGATAAGAAAATGTATACATTGATATGAATAAAGCTTTGATAGTTAGAATCTTAATTTGTAAGAAAAATACACTTAAAAGATGTTGAAAATGTGTAGGAACGAAGGTCCAGCGCTCAGCTCAGGAAACGGTTGCTCAGCTTTGGAAAAATACAGAGAACAGGAAGTGCAGAACCAAGACTAGCGCTCAGGGCAAGTCCCGGGCGCTCAACGCAAACAGACAGCACCAGATCCAGAGCCTAGCGCTAGTATAGGGGCGCTCAACGCCAGTTTTGACAGCAAGCTGCTGTTTCGTGCAGAAGCCAGCGCCCAGAGCTGGCCAGGGGCGCTCAGCGTTGGGCGACGCGCAGAACCAGTATAAATGCGATGTTGGACAGATTTGAAAGGATCTTTGGCTCATTTTGGTGCGATTCCACCTTGGTTCATCATATTCTCTTTGCTTCCATTGGAGATTCAAGCTTAGGAACAAGATTTGAAGCTTCCATGGCCTCCTCCACTCATTCCTACTCAAGTTCTTCCATCTCTTCTCTTTTACTATGATTTGCTAGATCTCTTAGGTTTAGGATGAAATTGATTGAATCTTGAAGTAATGGAGTTTAATATGTGATTTCAATGCAATTTCGTTCAGTTTGATTAATCTCTTCTATGCTTAATGCTTTTCTTGGATTGATCAACCTTGAAATGATGTTAGATTCAATTTCACAGTTGGAAAATTGGTTGTTGAATTGGAAATGAAGTTGATTACTATTGTGATGTTGATTCAATTTGCAATCAGTTCTTGAAAATTGGTTGTTGAAATGAATGTTTGATTAGGGTTCTTGATTTTGATGGAATAGAACTTCATTGCAATACATCTTGGAATCTTGGAATGTTCTAATCTAGGTTAGGAATTAGGGTTCTTGATTTGTAACAAAGGATTGATAGGGATAATCTAGGTTAGTGATAAATGTCTGAATGTAATTTAATTAATTGAGATTGAAGGGTATATTGTTATTAGGTGAAATTGAGGGATTCTGATACCTAACCGCTTTTACCTATATTGAATTTCATTCTTTATTTGCTATTGTTTTCATTATTGCGACAACTCTAAAAACAAAATTGGAAAAACTCTTGGAACCATGACTATTCGTTCAAATAGCTATGCTAGGCTATGATACTTGAAACACAATCCTCGTTGGGAACGATACTTTACTTTCACTTTATTACATGTATGATTTGGTACACTTGCCAATCGATCAACAACGACCGTGCTGGGATGAGCACGCCCGTGCCCCCCCCCTTACTTGCCTGATGTGTGTGAAACAACATCATATTTCATTCTTGTTTTGCATGCATTTTTATTTTATTTAAGCATTTTTGTTTCCGTTATGTGTTTTTTAATTTAGTCCTATAATTGCAGTGTTTTTAGTGGTGTTGTGCAGGATTTGTGCTTAATTGACTTAGAAAAGGTGGAAAACTTGAAGAAACGAAGATAGGGCTTAAAAAGGAGCTATATGGGACGGAAAGATCACTCTAGAAGCATCCATGGCCATGGATTGGATTGACAGCTGCGCAGAAATGAACAAACGGGCGAGGCAGTAGCATCCACGGCCTGGCCGTGGAATGATCCACGGCAGTGGAACGCAGCAAGCAAAAGTGGGATCGCACACTCAGCGTATCCACGGCCTGGCCGTGGAATGGTCCACAGCCGTGGATCGCAGTCTGACATAGAAATTCAATTTCGTTTTTCTTTCTTTCTTTGGGCTTGGACCTGTTTAGACCCCTAGGGTATATATAGTCGTTCTGAACACGAAATTGTGGTTGGAATTTGGTTTTGTGGAGGCATACTTGGAGGCTCTTGTGATTGGTTTCCTCTTCTCTTCTTCCTACATAACTGGTTTGAATGTTCTCTATTTTGAATTCTTGTTTCTTCTTCTCCATGTCTGAGTAGTTTTCTTTGTTTCTAGGATTGGGCATTTCCCTTTGTTACATTGATGATTAATTGACTTTCTTTATCCTTTTTATTAATTTTGAATGTTTATTGATTCAATCCTTATCGCGCTCATTCATGTGAATTTGCTGGCTACATATTTGCATTTCATAGATATTTAGGGACGTACTGAGAGGTGAATCTAAGTATTGGAACTATAAGAATTGAAATTAAGGTTTAAATCACGAGAGCAGGTGTAACCTTACGAGGACCTAATGAATTACCACATAGTGTAAAGGGTTCAATCTAAATTCAATTACCACGAGAGTAGGAATTGGTTTAATTGGGCACGATTTTTGTATCTTGAGAGAGAACATTAGGTGATTTAGGGTAATTCACCTTCAATTGATTTTCAATTTTAATAGAAGGGTTGTCAATTAAGATTCATCTTGCATCATTGTGGTTACCCTAATCCTGGAAGCTCTCTTTAATTTTAAAGTTTCTTACTTAAAAACTTGCTATTCTTGTTCTTGAATTTTTCTCCCAAATATTTCTTTAATTAATTGTTTGCTACTGCTTGGTCACCACGTTCTTATCACTCAACAAATATATTCTCTTGTTTTAATTTAATTGAATTATTAAATTAATTGGTATTCATAAACATAGTCCCTGTGGATTCGATCTTTTATTACTTGACGATGAAACCGTACACTTGCGGATTTCACGCATCAAGTTTTTGGCACCGTTGCCGGGGACTGTGTCTTTCTTGAATATCATTTTAATTTTTAATTTAATTATTTTAAACATTTTTTTTATTTTAATTATCACATTTTTACGCTCTTGTTTTCTCTTTGACTCTCTATAGATTATTTTTCTCTTTTATGCTAAGATCCCAAAGTCTTGGAACTCTTATTGAAGTAGATCCCTAGATCGAAAGGACTTTTCATAGACGTAGAAGACTACAAATGCAAAGAGCGAGATAAAAGTTGATCCCCATTCCACTCATGGCCGATCAACAGGATACTAAACCACTGAAGGACTATGTAGCCCCAAATGCTAGGGGTTTGCAAACTGGGATTGCTATGCCAGAAATTGCGGCGGATAACTTCACCATACCGCCCCAGTTAATTTTTATGATAAGGCAACATCAATTTGGAGGATTACCCTCGGAAGACCCGAATGATCATGTGGATATATTCTTGGAATTCTGTGATACAACTAGAATTCAAGGTGCCTTGGTTGATGCTATCCGTTTGAGGTTATTCCCCTCCTCTTTGACTGGAAAGGCAGGAGCTTGGTTGAAATCGGTGCCTGCTAATACTTTGTCAACATGGGACCAACTGGAGCAGACATTCTTGGAAAAATTCTTTCCATCTTCCAAGACTGCTTACTTACGAACTAAGATCACCAGTTTCTTCCAAAAGGACGGAGAATCCTTATCTGAAGCTTGGGAACGTTACAAGGGATTGCTAGAGTCTTGCTCACATCATGGGCTTGAGAGGTCGCTATTAGTGCATACCTTCTACAATGGATTGGATTATTCTTCGAAGGTGTCACTTGGCTCCGTAGCTAGTGGAGCATTGATGAATAGACCACTAACTGAAGCATTCAATATCATTGAAAGCGTAGCCACCAACTATCACCAATGGGGTTCAGAAAGAGGTAATTACTCGAAATTTTTTCAAGAGGTAAGTTTGATGTAGATGGTATAGATTTGATTATGTCTAAGTTTGATTCATTGAGTAAGCGCTTTGATAAGCTTGAAAAATGTAATGTGAGTTCAATAGGTGCTACTAATGTTGCTTGTGAGATTTGTGGAATGCAGGGACATGGCTTCGTGGAGTGCCCACAGGGTAGTGCTCCTGCGTTAGGCGTTTCAGGTGAACAAGTAAATTCATGTCACAATTTTTATGACACGAACCTGAAGTTGCCAAACTATGATCCCCCAAATTCTTAAAACTAAGAAAGGAAGAATAGCCCTTATCTCCCCTACCGGAACAACAACACGTTGAACCACCAATTCCAAGAAGTCCAAGGTAATATGAAACCAGCATCGGGGTATCCTCAGGTACAAAAGTCTAAACTTGAGTCTGTTTTGGAAAATTTTGTAGAAACTCAAACAAAGCAAAATGATGAGTTTAGGCAACCTGCTAGGGCTATGAGTGAAGCGATTAAGGAACTAGCATCTAAGGTAGATAATTTAGCAATACATAACAAGATGCTAGAAACCCAAATCGCCCAACAAGCTAGTTCTTCAACTAGAACTCAAGGTAAGTTTCCAGGACAGCCCGAGGTAAATCCCAATGAGAAATGCAATGCTATATTCTTGAGGGATGACGAGCATAAGACAATTTATGAGGACGAGGTGAGTTTGGATATGAGGGAATATGAAGAAAAGCCCAAGTATGTCCCTCCACCACCTTACCAACCCCCAATTCCTTTCCCTCAAAGATTAGTGAAAAAGAAGCAAGTAGAGAAAGAAAATAAGGTTTTAACTGAGGAGTGCAATAATTTGACTGAAAATAAAATGCCTCCTAAGCCAAAAGATCTAGGTAGTTTCTATATTCCTCTCTCAATTGGTGATGTCAAAATTGATCATGCTTTGTGTGACTTGGGGGCCAATGTTAGTTTGATGCCACTTTCTGTTTTTGAGAGGTTGGGAATAAATGAATTGAGGCCATCTAAGGTCTCTTTGTAATTTGCTGATGGTTCCACCAAACAACCTCTAGCCATCTTAGAGAATACCCCCATCAAGGTTGGGAAATTTCTTATCCCGGTTGATTTTATGGTTTTAGACATGAATGAGAATTCTCAATTTCCCATCATTCTTGGAAGGCCTTTCTTGGCCACTGCTGGAGCCATTATAGATGTTAAACATGGGAAACTCTCTTTGAATGTTGGGAAAGAAATAGTAGACTTGAATTTGACTAACTCTTATAAGCACCTTTCTTTTGAGAATCTTGTGTGCAGGATTGAGTCATTGACTCCAATGGTGAAAGAGGAGCCAAGCTCAGACGCCCTTCCTAAACTTTGCTTTGCCAATGATTCCTTAGAGGATGATGGGTATGGGGTTGATGAGGCAAATGATTTAAAGCTTCCGCCTGATAGGAACAATGTCACGAAGCTTAAGCTGAAGAGAGCTAAGAGGAAGCGCATGTGGCCACATTTGGAGCCAGGTTTCCTTGGTGGAAATTTAAAGAAGGGAGTGACTCATTCACTTCCAAGCCCAGATGATCTGGGTTGATATGAAGCAGAAGTCGAGCGAGCTAATGACTTAAAACAAGCGCTTCTTGGGAGGCAACCCAATTTTCCTTTGATTTTCTTTTTAATTTTACTTTTTCTTTTGATTTCGTGTGTCGGATTGTTGGTTGGATGTTTGTCTCAAGGTTCTTGTGTGGACCCCTTCCCACCACCGTAGTGAGTCCTTTTTCTTTTATTCCTTATCTTGTTTTAGATTTTTTTTATTGGGGACAATGTAAATTTCTAAGCTTTAGGGGGTATTTTCATATTCATTCTTGTTTTTGTAAATCTTTGGTAGTTTCATGCATTCTCATGTTGCATGTTGCATATTGCATTACATTTCTTTACAAAAAATAAAAATAAAAATAAAAATTTGCATTGCATTTTCACACACATCGTCTCTCTTTGCTTTTTAGTTGAACTTTGTGCCATATCTCTCTTGAGGATTTTGTGATGGTATTGATTTGGAACTCCATTTGATTGCTTTTCATTGATTTTTGAACAACTAAATGTGAGATTTGAGCCTTCATGGGATGTATGCACTACATGAATTTTTTTTGCTCTCATTCTTTTTGTTGAGTGATAATTCCTCATTGATTTTGTGCTCTAGAACTTGATTTGAAACCATTTTGAGGCGGAATTTTTGTTTGCGTGCTTGAATGTGATAAAGGCATCTTAGGTATTTTTCTGGCCCTCTGAAATAATTGTCACACTTTCATCCATTAGTTTTCCATCTTGAGCCTATTACATAATTATTTTTCTTGATGCCTATGATGATTCATTGCTGGTAATCAAATAGAATACTGAATGGATCAAATTGTGTTTGAATTTGAGTTGGGAATTATATGTTTTTAAGTCTTCTTTTTCTCAAATAAAAAAAAAAGTTGATGAAGTCTCTCCCCTATGTTAAATAAACAAAAAGGGGAAGAAAAATATAAGGGGAGATGGAAAATAAAATTCAATAAAAAGTCATGAGAAGAAGGCTTGAAAAAGGAGAAAAAGGGAAAGAGAAGAAAGAAAAAAAAAGATTAGAATTGTGGAGTTATGCTCTTGATATTGAAAAAAATAAATGCATTGCCTCCATTTTTTGTTTTATTGGGTTACTTGTGCTTATTGAAAATTTTTGTTAGCCCTTTTTGTATAGGTCCTTTCTTTACCCTTTCTAACATCATTCCCATGGCCCCATTACAACCATTGGAAGACCTTTTGATTCTTGTATGCTTACAATTTATTAGTCGAAATTTGGTTACTTATCAAGCTTATGGAAGTGCATTTTCTTTGGGGAATCTTGAGCACATTGTCTTCACCCTTAAACACTTTGAGTGTGGTTAGTGGAGTGATCCTAATTCGGTGAGGAGCATGATTTGTGAGAACTTTAGCGTCCAATTGGATTGATTTTGGTTACCTCTCTATTTCTTGGATTGCCTTTGCCTATTGCTTGGTTGTGTGTTTTCTCGGGTTCGTCATTTAATGTTGTCTCTTGATCCCAAATCTTTGTTTGGCCTTAGTTATTGCTTGAGGACAAGCAAGATCTTAAGCTTGAGGGGATTTGATGTGTGTGAAACAACATCATATTTCATTCTTGTTTTGCATGCATTTTTAGTTCATTGAGGCATTTTTGTTTCCGTTTATGTTTGTTTCATTTAGTTCGGATAATTGCGGTGTTTTTAGTGGTGTTGAGCAGGATTTGTGCTTAATTGACTTAGAAAGGGTGGAAAACTTGAAGAAAAGAAGATAGGGCTTAAAAAGGAGCTATATAGGACGAAAAGATCACTCTAGAAGCATCCACGGCCTGGCCATGGAATGGCCCATTGCCATGGATTGAGCAGCTACGCAGAAAGGAACAAACGGGCGAGGCAGTAGCGTCCACGACCTGGCTGTGGAATGGCCCACGGGTGTGGAGTGTATCAAGCAAAAGCGGGATCGCGCACTCTGCATATCCACGGTCTGGCCGTGGAATGGTCCACGGCCGTGGATCGCAGTCTGACACAGAAATTCAGATTCGTTTTTCTTTCTTTCTTTGGGCTTGGACCTGTTTGGACCCCTGGGGTATATATAGTTGTTCTAAACACGAAATTGTGGTTGGAATTTGGTTTTGTGGAGGCATACTTGGAGGCTCTTGTGCTTGGTTTCCCTCTTCTCTTCTTCCTACGTAACGGGTTTGAATGTTCTCTATTTTGAATTCTTGTTTCTTCTTCTCCATGTCTGAGTAGTTTTCTTTGTTTCTAGGATTGGGCATTTCCCTTTGGTATATTGATGATGATTAATTGACTTTCTTTATCCTTTTTATTAATTTTGAATATTTATTGATTCAATCCTTATCGCGCTCATTCATGTGAATTTGCTAGCCGCATATTTGCATTTCATAGATATTTAGGGACATACTGAGAGGTGAACCTAAGTATTGAAACTATAAGAATTGAACTTAAGGTTTAAATCACGAGAGTAGGTTTAACCTTCCGAGGACCTAATGAATTATCACATAGCGTAAAGGGTTCAATCTAAATTCAGTTACCACGAGAGTAGGAATTAATTTAATTGGGCATGTTTTTGTATCTCGAGAGAGAATATTAACTAATTTAGGGTAATTCACCTTCGATTGATTTTTAATTTTAATAGAAGGGTTGTCAATTAGGATTCATCTTGCCTGGATTCATCTTGCATCATTGTAGTTACCCCAACTCTGGAAGCTCTCTTTAATGTGAAATCTTATTACTTAAAAACTTGCTATTCTTGTTCTTGAATTTTTCCCCAAATATTTCTTTAATTAATTGTTTGCTATTGCTTGGTCACCACGTTCTTATCACTCAACAAATATATTCTTTTGTTTTAATTTAATTGAATTATTAAATTAATTGGTATTCATAAACATAGTCCCTGTGTGTTCGATCTTTTATTACTTGATGACGAAATCGTACACTTGCGGATTTCACGCAACATTGCCCGATGAGTTACCGCATGTTGATATGCTTTGGTGCTTTTTGGCCAAAGTGGCCTCGATGCTTTTTGGTCAGGGTGTTGTTTTAGTTGAACCTTGGTGTTTTTTGGCCAAGGAGACCTTGACACATAAGGGCCAGGGTGTTGATGTTGATGTTGGTGGTAAGTCTTGTGTGCTTATTGGCCCAAGCAAAGGAGGTGGTTGCCTTGTTTGTTGTTGCGCTCATGCATCACGCATTGGAGTTGTTAGTGGGGGAAGATCAACATAGGGGAGGTCGTCCTAGAGTACGGCGATCTGGCCGTCCGCAGGTGGTTTACCCAATGTTTGGTGAACCGTGCGCCCCCGCTATGGCGCATCCAAGGTATGGTGCGTCGGCTATCCAAGGGGTTCACCATGGTTTGGTGGACTGCCGGTATTGGTACTTTTTGGCCAATGTGGATATGTAACTCCAAAGTTGCCTTCCTGAGATAGTTTATATCCACATGCATAATTGAGTGGCGGAGTAGTGTTGCACCGTATAGCATATGTTGGTTAAATAACATGTTGATGTAATTATTTTATGTTAATGTTATATGTTGAATATTGCTATGCCATGCTATTAATGGATGTTCATCTTACTTACTATTTCCATGCAGATGTGTTTACATGTTTTCTTACTCCCCGTTTCTCTTTTCTGTTGTTGGCATGTATCTCTTTATGCAGAGGACGGTGAACAGCCAGTGGAGGAGTGACTCTGAGGAGCCGCGACTCTAGCAAGGATGTTTAGTTGTTTCACTAGTTATAGTTGTTAGTTTATTTTCAGTTCGTTGTATTCCGTGGATTTATAACGAAATAAATACGTGTTTTTATATTATCTCTTTTAAGTAAATGTTTTATATTAATATATGGGGTAGAGGGTGCCACAATGAAAGTTTAAGATCAGATGAGATTACAAAGAATAATATCACTTAGAGATTTTGATAGAATTTCAACACTTTTGATTATCAGAGCTTCTTTGTTTTTGGTCGTCACCGTCTTCACTGAGGTCGTCCAGTATTTATAAAAGGTCTTCAGCTTTAGCTCTTTCTTCTTCAACGGTCTTTAATAAATCCGTTTAGATATAGCATTAAATGCTACGATCCGTTGAGTCTGATAACTTGATATGTGATCTTCAGAAAAACACTCTTGATTATTAGAAAGCTCGAAATGGTTCTGTCATTTCTCTCTTGTACTCGAAAGTAGCCTTTAATTTGGCTTTCCTCTTTTGTACTTTAGTCAATTTTACAAAAGCATGTGTCAGAGTACAAAGTTTTGTGTAATCGATGGTACTATGTTTCTCTTACCAAGAAACAAAGCGTAAACAATTCAAAATAACACATGAAAGAGATATGGAACTTTCGAAATTAAATAAACAATCATTTGAAATAAGTTTTCTTACTAGACGGGTTAGAAAGAGATATGTCTTTGGACATGCATTTTCATTATGAAACTAAGAGAGAACAAGGTAGTCTACTGATATCTCGTCTAGTGGTTCTATCGGATAGACTAGAGTAACTTAGCTTTGTTTATTTTTATCGGGTAGTCAAGTTGGTTATCATCTAGCTTCTATCGGGTAGTCCATTCTTTTCTCGGGCAGACTATAAGTCTTTGGACTTCCTATCGTTGGACTAGTTCTTTTAGACAAAAAGACTTAGGTACTCGTCTAGCGCTTTTTGAGCTTAGCTACTTCTAGCGACTCATCTAGCGATAACCTTTTGGACTAGTTCTTTACCCGATGACTTTGAAGGCTCGTCAAGCGAGTAAAGCTTGGACCCTCGATGCTTTTGGACTTTTCTAGGGAAACTTTAGACTAGTTTTCTTGTCTAGCGATAAACAAAACAGTCCTACATACTGGAATATACAAGTTAGTTCACAACATAACTTTGTCATACAAATTTAATCTTTTTGTTAACATCAAAACTTAAGAGACTATTTAACCATAACCACTTTTGTTTCAACATATATGGCCAAGGGAAGATGTAGGGAAGACAATTTTCATACAGCAAGATAATGCAAGATCTCATATTGATAAAGACGATGAAGATTTTTGTCGAGCAACAAGTGAAGGTGGGTTTCACATTCAATTGACTTGTCAACCTCCAAGTTCTCCCAACTTAAATGTGTTGGACCTAGGCTTTTTCAATACCATTCAGTCTTTACCGCATAAGGAATCGCTAAAGTCAGTTAACGAACTTATTGAGGTAGTAGAAAAATCATTCCATGAATTTTCTACTATTCAATCCAATAAAAATTTCCTTACTCTTCAATCATGCATGATTGAAATAATGAAGGTCAAGGGATCAAACAAGTACAAGATTCCTCACATGAAGAAAGAAGTGTCATATAATCAGGGTCGAATACCAACTCAATTAAGGCGTGATCCTTTACTGATTCAAGAAATCACACAATATCTACATAATGTTGATTCTTCATAAGCATGAGAATGCACCAATTTTCAAGTCAAGTTTCATTGAGACATAAGAATGTACTTACGTGTTTTTTTTTTTTTAATCGAATACTAGAATTAACAGCAACCCACAAAATCGTTAACGTAAACTGATTTTTTTATCAGTTTCAATATTCAATGTTTATGAACCAACCCACTTGTCTGAAAAATAGATATACCTCGTAAATAGAAATCTTATTATAAATAAAGGTAATATTGGAAATTAGCATTTAATATATATGAAAATTGATGTATGTTTATAATACTTTGGACATAAAAAATGTACCAATTTGTTTCTTATAATATGGATCGAATGTATTCCCTCCGGACTCAACTATAAGCAAAACTAATTAATTTAACACTTATTAAGGATGTTAGTAAATTTAGTTTAATTGTCTTGATTTATGTAAAAAAAAAAGAGAGTTATAATTACTAAATTACCCTTTAATTGTCTAGGGAGTGTGTAATGCTCCTGGAAAAGTAAAAGGAGAATTGGTTGGATTAGTTAATTTTCTTGATTTTTGGAATACTGACATTAAATAGAGTTGAACTGGTTGGATTTTGCTTATATTTAACCCTACACAATATATATATTGTTATTGTTATTATTATTATTATTATTATTATTATTATTTTTTGCATATAATTGAGGCTAGAGGGAATAGTATTTATGAGAAGCTGCAAAACTGGCTAAATTCTTCAAAGAATTTCTAAGAATTGCTAAACTGCATTATTGATGCTTTATCAACAGCTAGCTAGAAACGTTTGAAGCCTATAAATTGAAGATGATAAAGCACATTAAAAGCTGGAACTCATGATTGGTCGAGAAGCTATTAAATTTAGTCAAGTTTCTACTCTGTAGAATCATCACTGTGATGTATCGTTCCATTGCTTTCTAATACTTGAAAGTCTTGTATATCTTGTAAAGTTTAGTTAATTTATTCTTAAGTGTAGTAGTAACTAGTAATATTATACATTTTGAGCGTATGAGCGTTTAAACACAATATCAAACACTTTTTCTTATGTGCTGAGGATTGGAAGTAGACAAGTGATTTGATCAAACCAGTATAAAATTATGTGTGTAAAGCTCTCTTTTACCAATTAATTTGTCTAATCTTTCCATTTTTTTTTTATAAAAAAATTAGGAAGATTAACTAATTAGGCAACACACTATTGTTCTATTTTATTCAATTTTAAGTAGCTTAAAAATAATAAAATGCCAAACAAAGTAGGATAAGTTGATCTTCCTAATACAAAACAAAAAGGGTCAATATGCTTTGCCCCGTTTTTATCTAGCTCATGACAAGTTGACCTGCTTTTTACCTCTAAAGTTAGGAGGATTTATAATTACTCATTTATTCTTGTATAACATTACTGTTCATTAAACTCTCCAAATTACTCTAATAAAAGAATATTAAATACTTTTTGGGTTTTCAAATATTATTAAATAATTTCTCATTGAATACGTCTGGGAGTATTGCCATTTTGATTTCTTGAGAATGCGGGTAATCCGTAATATTATTCTTTATTAATTATTTCTTAATTTAATTTTTTAATAAATATTTATAATTCATTATATTCAACTAACAATTTGATAACTATTTTTTTTTTTTGATAACTAGTTAAAATGTATATATATATATATATATATATATATATATATATATATATATATATATGAAGACGATGTGTCCAAAAGGACCAAATTAAAACAAAGATTTTTGCAAAATTAAGAAAAGAAAAAGGGGAGATAGAAACAATTATGTGGGCAGGGTTCTACCTCAATTGCATGATTGCAGGCTACCTAAACACATGGTCAGTAATTAGATAAGCATTTGTTTAACAATATATATGTGATTACCAAGATGAGAGCTAGGCAATTTAAGAGACAACTCGTCATGCAATGCTGCACATAAAGGGTTAATTGGTCCCCTCCTCAGACATCATCATCATGGAACATTTCTCATGCATGCTCTTTTTTTCTTATTAATTATGACAAAGATAATCATCATCACCACAATAATTTCATCTTCTTCAACCTGGGGTGCTGTGCAATGCTGGCAAAGTATGGGACAACTTACCCTAAAATATTTGCACCTGGGTGACTATTTGATGATAAATTATGGAGACTAAGCGCTTAGGATGTCTTTCCCTGTTCCATTGCCTTTTCTCAAATTACCCTTTCTGAAATCCTTAATTTGAGATGATTAATTAGTAGTTATATAACAGGATTATTACATTGCAATAAGGTGGTGGCCCAATGCACTTGTTCAATCAAAGACAAATTATAAGGGAATTCAGAGATTGTGATTGTGATTTTGAAATAATAATTAAAAAGATAAAATGGGATACAATGATAGTAAATTGCATCCTGTGTGTTGTTTGACTTTCTTAAATGCAAATTTCAGCAGGGAGTTTTTTTTTTTTTTTTCCCCTTCCTTTTTCTACCGTTCTTGGATGCATCTGATTTAAAACCCGTTTGTTACATACTCCCTCCGGTCCTTATTATAAGAGGCAAATGACTACTTTTTTTTGGTCCAAAATATAAGAGACATGCATGTATTTTGACAAATATTAAATGCTCATTTCCAATTTTACCCTTATTTATAATAGGGTTTATATTTACGAGATAGTGCAACTTTCAATACAAGTAGGTTTGTTCATTAATTATTGAAGGGTTAAATTTGTAAATTTATATGAATATTAATTACAAATAGCTTATTTCAATGTATTTCCTTGGTCTGTGTGTTTTAGGGTTTTGCCTCTTATATATAGGACCAGAGGGAGTATTAAAAAGATCATATATATAATTTTAAAATTGGTTTTTTAGGGATTTTGAAATAAAACAAAATCTAATACTTTTCTTTAATTTGTTGAGATAATGAGTAAAAAGGTTTAAATGAGGAACATCTAATGAAAATGAAGAAACGATTAATCTAATCATATAAGGAGAATGCTAATCAATACCCTTAGGACATTAGTCGACGAATTAAAATAAGAAAGTTTACATGGAAAAATGGTATTTTATGTTTTGAAAAGTATTAGATTTAACTTCCCAATAAAAATAAGTTAACTTCTTAATCAATGCTCTTAAGGTACTGGTTACCAAGACCACTTATATATCTTAAATTTTGGTTTCATGTGTTCACTACATCCATGCATTCACGCATTCACTAATATGTACACTTGGATATATTTGAGTGTGTATATAAAAAAAAACATTTATCCAACACAATATACATATACATATACATATACATATACATATACATATACATATACATAGTGCATATAATGATTGCATGAATGCAATGAATCTAAATCCTATTTTAATGTTTATGTTGTGTTTTATTAGTGTAAAAATGTAATTACACTATGTTTTGTTAGTATAAATTATAAATTTATAAATGTATAATAAAATTATAAATTTATTTTAAATACTAACATAATTTAATTACAATTTTACACTAAAGAACACAATCTAAACACTAAAAATTACATAATTTTTCATTAACAATTTTAAACAAATGATAAACAAGTAACGGGGTCGACCTTTGCATTGCCCATTTTTAGGCACCCAAAATGATAACATTTTAGGAATTAATTCTCTTAAAAAGTTCATTTCAGTAATTATTATTATTATTATTTTTTTTTTTTTTGATAAGCGAATTATTATTATTATTATTATTATTATTATTATTATTATTATTATTATTATTCAAATAATTTTGCCTCTATAGATCTCATACTTGGCCTGTCCTATTTATTTATTTTTTAGAACCAACTAGTGCTCTAAGGGCCACTGGTTAAGGATCGAAAAAAATATATTTATCATTGAGATTTGATGTATTTTATATTTTAAAAAGTGATAAACTTACTTCAAATTTTTTTTTTTTTTTTTACCAATGTTCTTAAGGTATGGGTTAATAATTTAGCATGATTTTTTTTGTTTTACATTCCAAAGGCCTCTTGTGGCGATGATTAGTCAAACTAATGTTTTTTCGCTCAGAAGTTTTAATGGCTTTTAGATGAAGAATAAATGGAGTACATCTTTTCTGATGATATCCATCATTAATTTTAAGTTATTTTATTTTTAAATTAAAGTGAGGATATTTAATGGTTAATCCAGTAGTAGAAGGCAACTCAAATGAATCTTACTTTTAAAATAAAGCCAGTGAAATGAAATTCAATTGTTGTTATCAATTTGAGAAATTAATTATGGGCATGCATGCCTGAGTTTTGAGAGATTATTATTATATAATCATAATGATGACAATGATGATCAAGATGATAATAATAAGCAATAATGTAAGATTGTTCACGAAATAATTGATGGCAGGGATGTAGGGGAATTTATTGACTTTCATCATGAAAGCATCGGGCATAAAAAGAAGGATGATGTTTGGTAAATGGTAATGATAACGAGGGTCACCAACAGTTGTTGACCACAGACAATGAGAAAACGAAACGCAAAATTGCTACTATGACAAAGGCTATATGTGTTATAGAATCAGGATTTAGATGTATCCAGAATGACGTGATTAACAATAACTAAATAATATTGCCACAAAAAAAAAAAAAAACTAAATAATAAAAATTGTATATAAATATAAAATATAATCTATTTAGAATTAGGCAAATGTTAACCAAACGTCATAAGAATATTGGTTAAATAATCAAAAGAAATAAATTTTCATTGAGAAAAATATATTTGAGAATTGATTGATTTATTTATTTATTAATTTTCATAATCATGATATAGGTATAAAGTATCCATCACGTTAGCAGTAACTAATCTTAGTCGGGGAACATGTTAGGCACACAAGGTGTATTTTCTCTCCTCCCAACTAGGTTTTCTCCATATACAAGAGTCAGGATTCTAACCCATGATCACTTGTTTAAGGTGTTTAAGTCCCTTACCACTTGAACCAACACATGTTGGTGAGAATTGATTTATTTTGTTTTAAAAAATCTACTATTTCTTAATTGCTAAAAACATTCAATAGTAAGACCCGTAAAACTAATACTCCCTCCGGTCCTTAATATAAGAAATAAATGAGTACTTTTTTTGGGTCCAAAATATAATAAACATGCATCAATTTTTACATATATTAAATGTTAATTTCCAATATTACCCTAATTTATAATAGGATTTATATTTACGAGATATATCAACTTTCCATACAAGTGAGTTTGTTCATTAATTAGAAGGGGTATTTTTGAAAATTTATATGAATATTAATTACAATTAACTAATTTCAATGTATTTTCTTGATCTTTACTCCCTCCGGTCCACAATGTAAGCAAAAATTTCCAAATTTTTCGGTCCAAAATATAAGCAAATTTCAACTACTTTCTTCTCATTTAATGAAGTTATTCTCAAAATACCCTTCATTTAATATAAATTTTGTTTTTCAATGACTCCTTTTATTCTCAATAACACAAGCTTAATAAATAAGAGGAAGGGTAATTTAGGTAACACATTTAATTTTTTATTCTCAATGACTCTTTTAAATGAGATCAACTAACTATCTTAATATATGTGTCCCATTTAATTTTTGCTTACAATAGAGACCGGAGGAAGTATGTTTTAAGGTTTTGTTTCTTATATTAAGTAGCATTGTTTATCATTCAGCAAAACAACTAGCTTCAGACACACGTGTGTCCGTTGTCCAACCATGCCCTCTCAGCGCATTCATAGTTTTGTTTTCCTGTCTTTTCTGGAGCCAAACATGTCATACATCACCATAGCAAGATATGAATAATTCTAATTTTTTAAATAAATTTTATTATTAAATAAAAAAATATTAAATACTGTTCATAATTTTAAGATATTTTATTTAATATTTTATATAATATTAGAAAGATTAATTAATTTTTTTTTTAAAGGCTTCAATAAAACTTTCAAAACATACAAGGCTGGCATAAAAAACATGTCACCAAACAAAATAAATATTCCTACATGAGCATGCCTCGTTACCGATCACCTACCAAACAACACAAATGATTCCACAAAGAAAAATAGTAGATCTAACTTAATAGGATTTTGATGGATCATTCATCTTGTTTATCTCCTCTAAGAGCAACAAAATTTAATAAGTTACTCATAACTATCTTAAAAGTCATACACATAATGATTTGTGATTTGTGAAAGGAGAACTTTTATATGAAAGTAAGATGAATAAATTTGGATCATTGGATAATACATGAAATGATCATGATTAGAACATAAAGCCATGTGACTTGTGACTTTTTTAAATACTCAAATGATCACCAACTAACTTTAGATCTTGACCATCTATATTCAATAATCTAGATCTGCTCCTGTCACCTTTATTAAAAATTCCATTAAATGAACGAAGAAAGTTAGGCAAACCTTAAGATGCACAACTTTGTAACTACTACGTTGCTTGGGCTAGCATCATATGGGCCTCCTCTGTATATCTTCCCAAGTTGGCACTTTTTATAAAAATGGGTCACATGTCTCCTTCCACTCAAACCCATAACCCCCAAATGGGTTTGGGTTGTTTAACCCACATATATTTGGGTCATAAAATTATTGACCCAACCGGTATAAAAATATGGCTGGGAGGGCTTGGCCCAGAGGATTAAACCCGTCTTGATAGATCTACTCCAATTTAGCATTTTCCTTTGGTTTTGTGTACCAGCCTCAGTTGAGTTTAGGAAGGTTAAGGGGAAAATTGCAAAAATGTTGAACCATAGAAGCTAGTTAATACTGAATAATATGTGTAGTTAATTTAGTCTTACATTAAATTATTCAATCACCATTACATATAGTCTGATTCACTAGCTTGTTATTGATAGGTTTCGTCTAATTTTACAGTGACAAGAAAGCAAGCTTTGTTGAGGCTTCAGACTCCTAATTAAGTGCCTATTTGGATAACACCTCAAAAGGGCCTTTTTTTTTTTTCTTTTTCTTTTTTAATAGGCAAATGTTTATGTGTTAATGTCAGTATTTTGTTAGTAGGTGGGGTTTGAACCCACAACCTCCTTATCACTCCACTCCTTAACTCCCTCACCCCAACCACCTTGACCACCTTATGACTCCCCCTCAAAAGGCCATTTGATTAGCAAAATTCTGTTTCACCCGTCACAAGTCATTTTAACAGTAATTGGATCTGTTTGTTTTTAAAAAATGTGTCCAATAAAATCAATTTCAGGGTAGGTACAATTGATTTTAAGAGAACAAGAATTCCTAGTTTTTTGTTAGTGGGTAGGGTTTGAACCCACAACCTCCTGATCACTCTACTCCTTAACTCTCTCACTCCAACCACCTTGACCACCTTATGACTCCCCCTCAAAAGGCCATTTGATTAGCAAACTTCTGTTTCACCCGTCATAAGTCATTTTAACATTAATTGGATCTGTTTGTTTTTAAAATTGTGTCCAATGAAATCAATTTCAGGGTAGGTACAATTGATTTTAAGAGAACAAGAATTATTATTTTTTGTTAAGTAGAATTGATTCTAGGTGTGAGATTCGTCATTTTTTTTTTATATTTTATATCACCAAAGTGATTTTACTTTATCATCCAAACAAAATCAATTTTTATAAACTCACTTTTAAAATATCATTACCAAACGCAAATATTTGTTTTAAGGGTCTAGTTAGCATTCTCCTTTTTCTTAAAATCAATTCTTAATTTTTTACAAAATCAATTCTATTAAAATCTAAAACTAATACTCCCTTGATCTCTATTATAAGCAAAAAAGTCCCAAATTATTTGGTCTAATATATAAGCATTTTTTTTCCTAAAGACTTATTTAATGATATTATTCCTAAAATATCCTTCATTTAATATAAATTCCAATGACTCATTTAATAAAGATTGAAGTTTTAAATGAAAGACAATTTAGATAATAAACCTATTTTTTATAAGATTCAATGAGATTAGATAATCACCAAAATATATATGTTTTATTTAATTTTTGACAAGAGGGAGTAGATGCTAAGCCTTAAATTGTCTCGACTAATGAACTACTGCTTTGGAATTTGGCACTGAAAAGGATGTGCATGCAGGAATATCTCCCACCGAAAGCATTGGAAAAACTGAACCACATAAATCTTGTAATTCAAACATCCAAGCCATGTGTTCACTTTGTTTTTTAATGGTTGGGTCTGGCTACTTCGGTGCCCTTGAGAGTAGGGGATTAAGAAATGAAAAATGACCATGATAACAAGTGCTCTAAGAGTATTAGTTAAAGAAATCTAAATAATCAAAAATTTATTGGAAAAGTAAGTTTATCATTCTTCAAAATATAAAATATACAAATAAATTTTATTTTTTAGATAATTAACCAATGTCCTTAAGATACTGATTAACATTCTCCATAAAAAAAAGTAAATTTATACCAAAAAAATTAAATATAACATTAATCAATATATAAAAGAGTCTTGTTATTTACATAACACAAATGAGACACCATTTTTACAATACGCTCACATTTCAATACGTTTCTCTAATTCATCTCAAAACACCCTATACTTTCATCTCTCGCACGCTAAGATGCATCTATGGTTGTCCCATATATATATTGTCCAATTTTTTTTTCCAAGTACAATACAAATGAGACAACATTCGTACAATACACTCACATTTTAATAGGTATCTCTACTTAACCTCAAAACATATTATACTTCAACACTCTCCCACATTGACCTGCATCCACGGTTATCTCATATAGGGGTGGTCCCACATATAATTCAAGGAGCTCAGATGCACTCACTTAGTTTCAAAAAATTTACTTACTCCCTTGTATTTTTTTTTTACCCCACTCACTTTACATTTTTGCACCCACTACCCTCTACACTCAAATCTCTATCATCTTTTGGGAACTACACTCTCATTTGGTTTTACCCTTCTACCCCCTCGCATTCTTTAATTTTTTTTTCCTCAGTCCTATTCTTTCTCTCTCCATCTGTCAGCGCTCCCCTCCATATTTTTAGGTGCGTGAGTGTCTAGTGTGTGTGTTTAGAATAGGATTATTAGTAGGTTTTATTTTAGAGTTTTTTAATTATTTATTTTGTTTCCCCGTGTATGTGTTTAGAGTAGGTTAATTATATTTTAGTTTTTCATTCCCCTACCATATCCATATGTAATGTGTGTGACGTTGTGTATTAGTTTTAGGTTTTTTTAGTTTTATTTATTATTTATTTATTTAATTGTTTGTAATTGTTTTATTTTTTTTTGCTTAAGCCCATTGTTAATAATTTGTGTAAAATTAATTTTAAGGCGGTAGTCTTAGGATGGGTGTATCAGGGGTATAGTGGAATTTAGTTTTCTCAATTCGCTATGCATAACCGACTCTCGAACCTATCCGGATTTTCGTAGATTATCATTTCCTTTGAAAGTGTAACATCTCTGACTGCTTTATGGATTGACGACTGTCCCCACAAACCAACAAGGGTCTTTTTAACGTGCTTTGTCCTCACTCACACGCTTCCTGGGAAAACTTCCAGGAGGTCACCCATCCCATAAATGCTCTAAGTCAAGCACGGTTGACTGTGGAGTTCTTAAGTAATAGGCTTCCGAAAAGAAGATACATCTTGTTGGTATAGGTAGTCCCAATCAATTCATATTAGCCATCATCTACTGTATAGTCCCAAACCTACACAGTCTCAGGATCCCTCTCATTCTGGTGCGTAATCGGTTCATTCATGTATCTCTCCGCTTAGAAGCCTGCCAGGAGCCGCTCCTTGTCTGTGCCCTCTTGCAATGGCGAATACTCCCCGCCGCCCTTGTCAATACCGGGTGTCATAGAAAGTGTTTCTCCAAATTTTTTCCATCCCAATCTAGGATCATTGATACGCCACTGCCCATATGTTATGCATTTGATGTACTAAGGCATTGATTATCATTTGACTTATTTTATACCAGTGTTTTTGCCCGTGCCCTGCACGGGGTTAGAAGATGAATGATGCTGTGACGTCATGGCACAATATATTCTATATGAGAAATATAAATTTTTAAAAAAATAGTTATATCAAATTAAAAATATACATGTTGTTCTAATTGGGTGTAAATATTATTTATATTGTTTCACTCTACCCATATAAATTTAAATAATAAAAATTATACAATATTAATATATGTTGAAAGAATATATATATATCGAGAAAAGATGCTTATTAAGCTTAATAAATGAAATTGACAACCCCCTGCCTTGCAGATCAACACAGCCATGGACACGTATCCATCTCAATCGGGCTTTTACGACGCTCATATGAAACAAGTTTTGTGACAGCACATTCTATTTGTTAAATATAGATTCTGTTACTATAACAAAAAAATAAAAAATAAAAAATAAAATATAGATTCTGTTCGGTTAATTTTTTTATTTATTAAAAAATTAACTCTATGAAATTTTTAAGCGTTTGTTTAAAATTTAAATTCTTCTTTAAAAAAAAATTGTTTTAAAGCAGCTTATGGGAAAAACGTTTTTTTCCCCATAGAAAAGAGAAAAATCCTATATAAATTTTTTAATAAACTCTCTTCAAATTTATAAATGACCATTAAAAAAGACATGGAGGTGGAGAGCTCTCAGGTTTTTGTTTTCTCGTCGACAGCACAAGACAAACCACCTGATGGTGGAGGAGGGGTGGCAACTCCTGCTAAACAACAAACGGTTTCTTTTAGAGACATGGTTATGGGGAAGAAGGAGGCCTTTGTCCCTAGACAAAAGGTTGACTTGCTACAGGAGAAACTTGCTAAGATAGAATATCAAGATGATAACCCCCTGAAGCCTATGGTGCACATTGAGGACAGGGTTTTTGATGGTTTATTTGCTCCATGGAAGGATGCCTTGGTGGTGAAACTTCTTGGCAAGAGTGTTGGGTATCGAATACTAACAGAGAAACTTCAGAGGCTATGGAAGTTAGTTGCTGGTTTTGAAATAATGGACATTGGTCATGGCTTTTTCATGGTCAAGTTCGAGGAGGAAGTAGATCGGACGAAGGTCATGGAAGAAGGGGCATGGATGATCTTCGATCGTTACTTGACGGTGCAGTGTTGGACACCAGAATTTGCTTCTCCTTCAGCAAAGATTGACAAGACTATGGTTTGGATATGATTTCCGGGGTTGAATCTCCTCTATTATGACGAGAGTATCCTGTTAACTCTTGCAGCTGCGGTTGGGACACCTATAAGGGTTGATAGTAACACCCTTGATGTACATCGAGGACATTTTGCTCTAGTCTGCGTGCAGATTGATTTGAATAAGCCTGTTATTGGCAAGGTATGGTTTAAGGGCACTGGTATCATGTGGAGTATGAGGGTCTCCACCGAATCTGCTCTTCTTGTGGTTGTTATGGCCACTTCACCCATGAATGTAAGGAAAATGCTAAGGTGGCAACCCCGGATAAGGTGGCGACTCAGCCAGGAAAGGAGGCACCGGCAAAGCCAGATTCAAATAGAGCCCTTAAATAGGGGCTTGCTACTAACAAGCATGCAAGCATCGAGGTTGCTCCAGAAACCCAACCTGAGGCCATGACAACTTAATTTCTTGGTCCCTTGGAGGCCTCCTTTCCTTATAGTTTTTTATGGATTCTTACAATAATTTTACAATTATTTCCTGGAATATTCGAGGTGCTTGTAGCCATAATGCCAAGCGCCATGTTAGAGATCTTATTAAGACTCATCAACCTTCTATTTTTTGTGTCTATGAAACTCATATTTTGTTTTCTAGAGTTGAAAAGTTTTGGTTGTCAGTTGGTTTCAAGCCAAAGTTTATCCAAGAAGTTCAGGGCCATTTTGGTGGAATATGGATTCTCTCAAGCTTGGATGATACTGACATTTCCCTTTTGATAGTATGAATCAAGCCATCACCTTCCAAGTTAAAAGAAGGACCGATACCTGGTTCTGTACTTCTATTTATGCCTCTCCCTCGTTTTCAAATCGGTGTAGAAGTTGGGACTATCTCACTAATATGAGAAGCACGTTTATTGGTGAGACACCCTGTTGTGCCCCGGTGTTTTATTAGATTAATTCCCTCTTAAATCATTTCTTAATCACGTGCTTAGCGTAAAAAAAATACGTAAAAATTAAAACTTATGTAATAATCATATAACTTCTGCAAATTAGACATATCAACATTGTAATATATAAATACATACCGGTTTATTCATTATAATACCAAAATATTGTTAAAGGTATCCTCTCAGTAGGATCCCTCACGAGCATAAAGTTAACAACATTTATACTTAGCGGAAAAGATGAAATAGACTCCTTAGACACACTGGCCATAATGTCTATACTCTAATTGCCATGGATCGCAGCACGACCTCCAGCGTCTAGTTCGTAAGGAGTTCCATCCAACTCCTCAGCAACCTCCGTTTATACATAGTTCCGTCCAGCTCCTCAGCAACATAATCCTCCATCGGGCCTTCTAATGTAAGTAAGGTAGCCCACAAGAATACAGAAATATAGGGGATAAGAAGCAGTTCTATCATCAAAAAGCGGAATGGAGTCATATTATATTATACAGTAATTGTCACTGACAAATCATCATTCAACACATAACTAACAATCATCCTCAAATTAACAATATCACCCTCTACCCTTACTCTCATACAACTAAACCTTTATGCTAACGTGACCACTACCATCCTATCAAACCATCTCCATCCAAATAGGAATGTTAGTCCTTTGTCCGAACGAGCACTCCCTCTATCAAATTATATTTATAGTAGCACAATTGCTACACATAAACTATATCACCAGTAGCCCAATTGCTACACATACCATTATATCACTAGTAGCCCAATTGCTACACATACAATTATATCTTTAGTAGCCCAATTACTACACATGAAACTATATCTCTAGTAGCCCAATTTCTACACATGAAATTATATCTCTAGTAGCCCAATTGCTACACATACCATCATATCTCTAGTAGCCCAATTGCTACACCCAACAGTATATAAACCTCACCGACTCTTACGGGGTCATAACCTAGTGCCTCAACCTCTTACTAGAAACTCATATAAATCCTCGAATCATATCTCATAATCTCATCTATAAAACGACGTAATTAAGCTAGGCACCTCGAAGTCACAATTATTCTTTCACCCAAATAAACATCTCCCGAACAACACATATCTTTCCTTATAAGTCAACTAAGCACATTATCAAACCAGGCAGATCATGCATAACACAGACTATCATAAATATTCAAATACCACCAAATATCACATAAGCAATTTAATAATAATCATAAATTCAATCAACCTCAAATAAGATAAAATCCTTCTAACGTCGATAAACCTACAATCCCCAAATCACCATTGGTTTTACAGAAAAGGTTTCCAATGTGATTTTGGTCTTGTCGATTACTCAACTACTAGTAGGGTTTAAGTCGCCCTACACAATTATTATAGAAAATACTTCTTATTGTTTCCGACGGTAGATTGGTTCTTCCCCCACCTGGGTTATTAGCGAAATTCTGAATTCGCGGATCCTCGTTGTCACGCCACGTGTTATCAAATTCACCTTCATTCAGACAACACCACAACAAGTTAATCAACAAACCCTCCCTTAACCACTTTTAGTTAGGTTCGACCAAGTAATTCAAATGAGGTTAGGGTGGTTCAGCCAAGTAATTCAAATGAGGTTAGGGTTATGTTCTCATTCTAATCTTTTGGATTCTAGGTGCTTAGGTCTTGGATAACTAGGATAAATTGTTAGAAGTTGAAAATATTAAACAAAATCCTCTAACCTCCAAGGTTAAAGTTTTGGCCTAGAATAGTTTTTAGGGATGGAAAATGTTTTTGATTACATGTTCTTGGATAATGAAAGTAGTGATCATAACTAGATCATAGAAATTGGTTTCACATTTTTAGGATTTTTCTACAATTTTCTAGAATTCTTTAAAGTTATAGATCTAAGAAAATAAAATCATGAAATAGAATGAAAATGACTTCAAGTAGGAGAATAGATGATCAAGAATCATCATATTGCCTCAAATGATGCTGGAAATGGAAAGAAGATGATGATCTTGATGCACTTCAACAAGGATGCACCTAGAGCTCTTGAAAATGGAGTTTATGTTTTGGGTTGAAGAAGAACAAATGAAGGAGAAGAGATGGAGGGGGGGAATGCCGTAGGGGGTATTTATAGGTAGGGAATTGGCTTTAACTTAGGTTAGGTTTAAAATAATCATGGTTAGGTTAATCTAAATATCTACATATTTTCATTAAATATCTAGATATTTATTTTACTAAATATCTAGATATTTTTCTGTTATCTGTTCCCGGCTCCGTCGATTACCCGATTAACGACCAAAACGCCTGAGAATCGTCTAATGTCTTATTTTTTTACCAAATTTCAAAACACCCTATCTCTTTGGAAATATAATAAAAACCTACATTATTTCATTCAGAGTCAAAATTAGGTTTTCTGATCATTAAAATTTTACTGTCAGTGAAAACACCGACTATTTTTCGTTCGAACTTTCGTCAAAATTCGTCCGAATACAACTAATTTTTTATTTCTGATCAGAAATTTGGAAAGTAGACTTCCTCACGGGCAAAATATAAAAAATCTACAAATTTCAGTTTTCAGATCAAATTAGAGTTTTCTGTCAGTATAAAATTATACTGTCAGTTAAAAACGCAGACCAGTTTCTGTCTGAGTTTTAAATCCAAATTTTAATCAGAGCCTCCTACCGTAGAGTAAGTTCTAGATATGATTTTGTTTTCTCCAAAATCATTTCCTAAGTCTCAAATAAAAATATAACTAAATATATTTTTACTGTTATAACAGTGTATCCGAAAATCGGGCTGTTACAATTGGTCCTTGGCTTCTCTGTGGTGATTTCAATGAAGTGTTATACTCCTTTGAAGTCTCGGGGGGCATCTTCAATTCATCTAGAGCCCATCTACTTGCCCAGTTTATGGTCGTTTGCAACCTCCTTGATTTGCATACAATTGGAGGTCTCGACACTTGGAGGAAAAATATCCACATGGTGGTCATGTAAGGAAAAAACTTGATAGAGCTATTATAGATGTTGATTGGCAGCTAGCCTTCCCTCATGCTTTGGTTGAAGTGTAACCTTTACATGACTCAAATCACAACCCTTTACTCTTGAGCTGCAATAAACATAGAAGTTCTAAGATCAATATATTCCATTTTCAGGCTGCATGGATGGCTCATCCAGATTATGAACCTCTTGTCAACAAAACTTGGTGTCAATCTGCAGGTAATGTAGTCATGAAATTAGATAAAGTTAAAAAAGAATCTCTCACCTTCAGTAAGGAAATATTTGGTAACATTTTCAAGAGGAAAAGAAGGCTTGAAGTTAGAATAAAAGGTGTGCATAGGAATCTTGATTTATCCCCTGACTCTGATCTCATCAGACATGAGAAGCAACTGCAAAAAGAGTACTTTGCTGTCCTTGAGGAAGAAGAGTTGTTATGGTTCCAAAAGTCAAGAGAAAATTGGGTGAAATTTGGGAACAAAAACACTAAATTCTATCATGCTTAAACTGTGATTCGCAGAAGAAGGAATAAGATAAGTAGCTTAAAGATTGATGACATTTGGTGCACTGATGAAGTTGTTCTTAAAAGAGAGGCCTTCAATTAATTTAAGAAGCTTTTTCAGTGTGCTGATCCTTGTGTGCCTAATAGTATGAAACTCCAGCACATTCCTCAGATCAATAATGAACTCCATGATTTGCTTTTTCAACCTGTTTCTATGAATGAAGTTAGAGATGCTCTCTTCTCCATGGCCCCCTACAAAGCTCCAGGCCCTGATGGTTTTCAATCAATCTTCTTTAGACAATACTGGCATATTGTTTCTAAGGATGTTTGGACTCTTATATCGAATGCTTTCTCATCAGGTAGGATTGATCATCATATTGCAGAAACTCTTATTGTTCCTATTCCTAAGGTTGATGAGCCAAAATGTCTCAAGGATTTTAGACCAATTAGCTTATGTAATGTTTTGCTTAAACTGGTTTCTAAGACCCTGGTTAGAAGAGTTAGACCTCATTTGGATAAACTGATTGGCCCGCTTCAAAGAATTTTTATTCCTAATAGAGGTACAGCTGAGAATGCTCTTGTTGCTCAAGAACTATTCCACTATATGCATAAGAAGAAAGGTAAGACAGGTTTCCTTATGTTTAAAATAGACTTTGAGAAAGTCTATGATCGAGTGGATTGGAATTTCCTTAGACTTACCCTCTTGGATTTTGGTTTCTCCCAGCACACTGTTAACTTAATCATGAGCTGTATCACTTCTTCTTCCTTGGCTTTAAAATGGAACAATGAGATGCTGGACAGTTTTGTTCCCACTCGTGGTCTTAGACAAGGTGATCCAATGTCTCCATACCTTTTCTTGTTATGTATGGAGAAATTGGCCATCCTCATTCAAGAGAAAATCGATTCCAATCAGTGGAAGCCTATTAAAATTTCTAGAGATGGAGCTGCCATATCCCACATTTTTGTGTGCAGATGATTGTCTTCTTTTTACTAGAGCCAATTCATCTCAATTCAGGCTGGTGAAAGAAGTGCTTCAAGCTTTCTTTTTGGCTTCAGGTAAGAAGATTAATATTCAGAAGTCTAAGTTCTACCCTTCCAAAAATCTTCCTCGAGCTAAAGTAAACAAGTTTGAAAGCATGATTGAATTTAGGCACACCTATAATATTGGGAGATATCTAGGATTTCCCTTGCTCTCAGGAAGAGTCACTAAAGCTGATTTTTCCTTCATCCTAGATAAAATTAACAGCAGGCTTGCAGGTTGGAAGGGCAGGTTGTTGAGTAGAGTTGGCAGAGTCACCTTGGCAAAGTCAGTTCTTAGTTCTATGCCTATATATACCATGCATAATCTCTGGTTGCCTGAGGGAATATGTGACAAGATTGATTCTCAAATTAGGCAATTCATTTGGGGAGGAAAGACTGGGCATTGGGTTAATTGGTGCAACATTACTCAGTCTACAGCTAAAGGAGGTCTTGGAATAAGACAAGCTAGACCTGTGAATATTGCTATGTTAGGCAAACATGTGTGGGAGCTCATACATGACACTGACAAGTTATCGGTCAGATTGCTCTCAGCTAAGTATCTCACTGATTCGAATATCTTGGGAGAGATTGAATGCAAAGGAGCCTCATACACTTGGCAATCTATTGTTAAGGCTGCAGCTAACTTAAAGCCAGGCTTTGTTACTAGAGTTGGGAGGGGAGACATATCGATATGGTATGAGAAATGGCTTCATAATGGATAGCTATGTGACAGAATTCCCTTTGTCAATATCCAGGATATTAACATGAAGATTAATGATGTTTGTCAGTATGGGAGATGGAATTTTGATCTTTTTGCAACTCAGCTTCCTACTGATATCAAATCAGAGATACAAAGTGTGTTCATTAACCCAGGCTCCGAGGACTTAATCATTTGGGATCCTGCTAGCTTGGGTACTTACTCACCTAGGAGTGCTTACTTCTGGCTTATGCATAATTCAACTCATCCTATTACTGACAGTGTGGATTGGTCTTGGCTTTGGAAAATGAAGCTCCCTGAAAATATTAAACACTTTGCTTGGCTCAGTCTACATGGTTGCTTGCCTACCAATTCCTTCAGAGTTTACCGCCATATGTCCCATGATGCTTCTTGTCAGAGGTGTGGAGCTACCAATGAGACCCTTTTACACACTTTGAGGGATTGTCCGAATGCTACTAGAATCTGGACCATACTTGGTTTCTACGCCTATCCCAATTTCAAGTCTGATAATGCAGCAGTTTGGATCAAAGAACATGCTTCTGGAATTCATGGCCCCCTTTTCCTTATTACCTGTTGGACTATCTGGAAGTCCCGTAATGAAGAGATTTTCTCAGACTTTAAATGGCATGATTGGGGAGTTTTGTCCCAGATTAGATCCCTTCTGGACTCGACCATTAAAGCCTTTGGCTCAACTAATCAAAGGAAAGCTCCTAGAATGGTTTCTTGGCACTCCCCATCAGGTGAAACCGTCAAATTGAATGCTAATGGCAGCTCTTTGGGCAATCCAGGGAAGTCTGGCTATGGAGGTGTTATAAGGAACTCCTATGGTGAATGGTTGCTTGGTTTCTCTAGCAATTGTGGCTTTACTACTAATATTAATGCCAAGCTCCAAGCTATTGCTTATGGTTTGAATGTTGCTTGGGATTAAGGCTTAAAGGATGTCATATGTTAATCTGACTCCCAATTAGCCTTGTTTCTTATTGAAGAGGGTGTGCAGCAACATCATCCCTATGCTCCTATTGTGGATTTCATTAGATCCCTCAGGAACAATGATTGTCATCTGTCCTTTGTTCATACTCTACATGAGGGTAATAGTTGTGCTGATTGGCTTGCCAAGTTTGGTGCTAACATGGATTGTGGTCTGAGATTGTGGAATCTTTGTCCTCCAGAGTTTTCCAGTGTGGTCCTTGCTGATGCCTTGGGGATAGAGAGCATTCGTTTTTAGTTTTCCTTTTTGTTGTCCATGTTGCTTGGTTTTCTTATTTTTCCCTTTGATAAAAAAAAAAATGACCATTAATATCTTCACACATTTTATTAAATAAATTAATAAATTTATTATTTTAATTAAATATTATAAATATAGTAATTGTAGATTATATTATTACTTTTTAACATGTTTAGGAAAAACACTTTTTATCCAAACATGTTTAAAGTATTTTTTGTCCATTATTGTAATTTGATAAAAAAAAATAAAAAAAAATTTCACTTTTAATATTAAAGCAAACTGCATAAAATCATTTTAAGGTAAAATCACTTTTCAGACTTGACACAAAATAATTCCTGATTTTACGAAAATCACTTTTGCCAAAAACATTTATGAAGAATCACTTTATTTTTAAGGCTACACAAACTGATAGACAAAATCATTTACGTCCCTTTACCTCACACATTCAGTTTTTTATGTGCGCCATCATTTTAATCTTAATTTTTTTCTTCTTGGGAGAATTGTTGCATTACACTACCATACAAGGTACCAGGGAGGCACGGCAAACTTGGATTTATGCAGCAAGGAGAAGCGTATTAGCAGAATATGGAATGACTAATATTAGACTGCAAAAAGAAAGAGTCGCTACTAGCCTAGTATGTCTACAATTGATTATCACTATATCTATAATTAATATACTCGTTAGTACGAAACGAATTTCGTACCTCTATTGAGTCTATTCTATATACTTTCTCTCTCTTAAATCCTGCATTTGCCTCTCTAAATATATTGCTTTATTCTTATTTTAAATTTTAAATTTTTAATTGGCTGAAAGTTGATTCGTTGAACTTCGTGGAAAACTATTTCGTACTCCATAACATTGCTCTTAATTGTCTATAACAACTTAGCTGAAAGCACAACCCGCATTATTGACAACGAAAACAACGACCCAGAATTGATGTTGATCTTGCCCCATGAAATAGGTCTGTATAAAGATGAAACACAAGTGAATACCCAGTAAAAGGAGATGTATTACCAACTCAGATTTAGATATCAACAATTAAAGGTCATTCTGAAAAATAAAGCGGATTAAAATTTGGTTTAGGTTTAAATAAGTCCATCCTTGTAAATATAAAGAATTTAGGATTTAGCCCCTACTAAAATTTTATTATTTTTAGTCCCTAATGGTGTGTGTGTATGTATCTCTCTCACACATACACCAAAGACTTGTTTGAGCATTAAAATTTTCGAAGCTAAATCCAAGCATCCAAAAATTTTTTGTGCCACAGAAGATGGGTATTCCCAACAGATTATTCATTATAAATAGATTCTATTAAGGATTTTGGCAATAAGAAGTGTACAGCTTTAGCATTTGATACATGTTTTAAAAAAAATATTCTTGGGAATATTAGACACGGAATAAAATTTTCCCATATTGGGTACAAGTTTTAAAAATTTATTCCCAGACATAAAAAATTTTCAGGAATAAAATTAGTGAATAATAGTTATAAACTTGTGAAAACTCTATTCCTATATGTGAAGGTGGGAGAAAAACATTTCTAAAAATATGATTCTCAAGAATGTAATTTACCCGGGAATAAAACATTCCAGGAGCCAAATGCCATATAAGGTATGTACTATATGGAACCCATGCAAATCCCCAAAGGAGACCAAGGAAATGCTCAACACCAATCATTATAGAAGATCGCAATCAGACAAAATGAAACAAATTAAGAACTAGACAGTACCACTTTAAATAAAGGCTAAAATATACTTTTGGTCCCTTATCTTATTTTTAGGTTCTATTTTGGTCCCTCATCTTTAAAAAGTTCTATTTTGGTCCCTCAACTATTTGACGTTATACAAAAACACCCTTTCCGTCAGTTTTGCACTGACGACGTTAGGTATCCCCCATTAGTCACCGGAAACTGCCGTCGCCGTCGCCGGAACCACCGCCGCCGCCGGAATCTGGGTTTTAGAGAGAGAAAACCTCATTTTCTCTTTCTCTCTCTTTTTCCTTCGCTTCCTCCCATCCTTCTTCCCCCCTTCCTTCCATCCTTCTCCTTTTTCCCTCCTTCCTTTTGGAAACCTTGTTTTAATTCAGATTTTCTGGTACCGAAAGTGTGTCCAAGACCTTCTCTCTATCTTTTCAACAGGTCTTGCATTCACCCTTCTTTATTTATTGATTTGTTGGGCTGTGTATGAATCTCTGTTGAGAAATGCAACCCCTGCAGAGCTCAAGAATCGATTTGGGTGAATTAAAAGTACAGATTGTAAAGAAGATTGGAGCGGATAAGTTGAAGCGGGAGCACACGTTACTAACACGTCTCCTGTTAGAGAAGATGGACACGAACAAAGTGTTGCTAACTTCCAAAATCATAATCAAAATCAAAATGTGCCCATCTGGTCAAATGGGGTTTTGCCAGTGTCCCCACATAAGCTAACGTCTGGAATGCTTGATCAAAAAATCTGTAGAAGGAAGGAGGGAAGAAGGAGAAGGATGGAAGGAAGGGGGAAGAAGGAAGGGGGGAAGAGAAGGAAGAAGAAAGAGAAAGAGAAAATGAGGTTTTCTCTCTCTAAAACCCAGATTTCGACGGCAGCGACGGTGGTTCCGACGACGGCGATGACGGTTTCCGGTGACTGATGGCGGATACCTAACGATGTCAGTGCAAAACTGACGGAAAGGGTATTTTGGTGTAACGTCAAATAGTTGAGGGATCAAAATAGAACTTTTTAAAGATGAGAGACCAAAACAGAACCTAAAAATAAGATAAGGGGCCAAAAGTGTATTTTAGCCTTCAATAAACGTAAGCAGTATATGTTTTTATCCCCTACACAAAATTGATTGTAGTCGAAGCAAATGATAGACTCTTGTTAAAACATTTTCAGCAAAGGTAGCGTTATTATCTTTAATATATACTATAGTCATGCTTGAATTTTTTGTCAAATTTTTTTATTTATTAAATCCTATAATCATGCTTAAATAATAATGTAGCAATAAGAATTATAAAGAGATATTCATAGCTCAAGTACTCTAAAAATAAACAGAAGCTCCCACCATTCTGGATCATGGAGGGTGAGATTATGCAACCTTACTCACATGAGCGAAGAGATTGGTCATGCGACTAGAAGCCATGGCCACTAGATCTTATAAAACTAAAGTAGCACGATTATTCTATATCAAAATTTAGTTTCCAGATGACAAAAATCTAAATCACTTGATCTATAGAGGACATTCTTATACTGTAAATGACAGGACTTTGAAGTTTTCAAAATCATCGTAAAACTACCAAAACTTGTAAAAGGTGAATACTTCATAAATATAAGGCCATACCAAAGCAAGAAGCACTTACATAGGTGTTGGAAAATTATTATCATATGTGTTACATGATAGAATAGTGATAACTTGATCTAGAAGACTCTTATCAGTTCAAACGTCTTCGCCTTGGTGCACGAGAATCTCCACTATCCACATCAGACGCTCTTGAAGCATCGTTTCTCCTCCTAGAAGTGGATGTTGACAAGGATACCATGGAATCAATTTCTACAGCAGTGTCCACTTGACTTTCTGAATTTATGACAGCACCAATGCTAGAAAAGGAATCCCTGTCATCAACTGCAGGAGGTTGTTCTTGGTTTCTACCTAATGGATGGCTACTGAAATATGCCTCAACTAACCTTTCAGCAGAATTCAGTGCTGATGAAAGAGTTGTGAGTCTTGCTCTATTTGATTGTGTTCTCCGAAGTAAAAGGGACTGGACCCTGCGGTTATCCCCTGCCTCAGGGCTACTATCATTGTTCTGTGTCAAACCCACAACATCATCAGCGGGTGCCCCAAGATTCTGCTCTCTCCGCATACCTCGAGATGTCAAGAACCTACCTAACAAGGAACTTGTTCTCTCAGCTGTTTCGCGAGCATTGTCTGGTTCCTGTGGCTGAGGAAAGTCCCGAGTAAGATCAATTCTGCTTCCAAGACGCCGAATCATCTCTTCAACAGGAAGTGCAAACGCAGTTCTCTGAAGGGTTTGTCTCAGACTCTCAACACGCCTAGCATGAGGCCTGAGAGGGATTTTAAGAGTGGAATCCTCCTCAGGAGCATGGACATTGTTTCCACGACCATATATCGGGGTAACATTCTTAAGTGTCACCTCTCCCTTGCAAACTGGACATTCCTTAGCATCTGAATGTAAATGCAGCCAACGATACAGGCATGGCCAACAAAACAAATGGCCACAACAAGTCACAACAGGATCCTTAGCCAGGTCCAAACATATGTTACAATCGAAAAAATCCCCATCAGTGCCACCACCCTTTTCATCATCATCCTTCTTCTCTGATTTCTCATCCTCCATAACACCATTGTTGTTTTCGCATGCTTTGGGCGCCTCCACATCCATCCTCTCCTCAGCAGCCACACTTCCTTCACCAGCCTGTAAGGGACTTCCATTAACAGAATTGACCAAAAACTGGTTCAATTCCATAGAGATATTAGTTCGAGCTTCCGGCAGTATCTGAAATTGCCGTGGTGCTTCCTGTGGAATGTGAATATGAACTGCAGGAGGGGGGATTATAGGGACAGGAAGATGCCTCCATCTCCACCGTTGTCGAGTCCTGAGCCTCACAGCTTCACTAATTCTATGAAGAGGTTCCTCAATCCAATCATCCAAGTTCATAGCTTCATTGCCTATGGACCCAGTTGGTGTCTCAGGGCCAGGACCCAGATTCAAATCAAGGTTCATTGCATCGGAAGTCTCTTCCCCCATCACACCAAGCTATAAAGAAGCGTACTTTATTACAAATTTCAAATAACTAAAATCAGATGAAACCAAATCAAGAAAAGGGTTTTTTGTTTTTTTCAACAAAGTTCAAATTTTTAACACAAATCGAAGAAACCCAGGTTAAAGGGGGGTAGAATTCAACAAAATAAGGTTTTTCTGATAAAAATAGAACATTCAGGAGAGAAAATCAACAAAATTCGGAGGGAAAAAAACCCTAATTTCATCGCTAACATGAACCATCCCAGATCTAATAAACAAGGTTGACCAAAATTATAAGGAAAATCCATTGCGAATTACTTGAATTTAACTCAAATTGAATGCGTTTTTATCAAATTGACCTCAAATTTATGGTCTTCGAAAATTGAAAGGGAAGTTATGTTCAAGTGTTATCAACAAGGGTTTCGTGTTGACGAGCATATGAAAAATCAGATAATTAATTTTAAAATAAAAAAATAAAATAAAAAACAAGAAAGAGGATTTGTGGTGGTGGAATGAGAGAGAGAAAACACAAGAAACAAGAATCGAAGAGAAAGATGAAACCACCTTGGAGCTGGTTAAGGTTGCTGGGGTGTGTGGCGCGTGAGAGGTTGTCCTTGAACGCGTGGCTTAGGTGCGAGTGGGTTGGACCATTACCGTCGCTATGAGTTCGATCTGATATGAGAGAGAGAGAGAGAGAGGGTTTTGAAGAAACGCAGAATCGAGAGAGAAAGAGAAAGTAAGAGGAGGATTAAGGTAGCACCTGCTGCACATGGGGGATGAAGGTGCAGAGGTTCAGAACTATGATCAAGATGGACGGCTGTGATCAAGTGTTAAACCACGAGTGGCTTGTTTTGGAACAGCATCAATCAATGCATCAAGGGCTTGCATGTATAATCAGGGCCGCATATGTGATGAGAACAATTGAACAAAGGAACAACGAGAAAGGTAAGGTTTACGTATCGGTTTGGCTCGGATTTGTATAAAAATAAATCTAAATCAATCAACAATATATTTGGTTCGGGCCCAAAAAATATTATATATTGGTTCGATTCGGTATAGACCTAAATAACATTAAATATTAAAATATCTATAAACATTAAAATATTAAAATCTATGAATATATTAAAATATAGCAATTGATTTGTTTGGTTGCAGAATCCTTGAACTCAATAATCGAACCAATTATTATCGGGTATGGTTTGGTTTGGTTCAGATCCGAACACCTAAAAAAGTTGAAACAATTAACCAATTTAATTGGTTCAGATCGGATTTTCGGGTTCACTGGGTCGACCCGAACCAATGACTACCCTAATGAATTTATATGAGATTCATTCTATTTGGTGAGTCCCTTACAAAATTCACTCAGTAACTAAAAGTGTATTTAAGAGAGTGTTTAAAAGAGTATGTTGCTATCAGTCCTAAAGGAACAACACTTTGGTGTGAGTTGTGATATGATAATCATGAATTGTCTCATGAATAGGGCGTATTGGATTGAGATTTTAAAACAGTATTTTGGCATAAAAAAGTCTTGTAGATTTTAAAAGATTATGTAGGAATCAAGGATGGAGTCAGGCTTAGATGAGAGAAAGGGCCGACCAAAAAATTAAAGTCCATCTAACAAATATATATACATTAAAATTCATATAAAATATTCATAATTATATGTTTCAATAATTTATCAAAATACAAAACACCTATCTTATATGTCACGAAAACCATCTATAATTGAATCTACACTAAAGTTTTCAATAGTTTTCTTTTTTTAATGTATGTCTACTTAGAAAATTAGACGAAAATTCATCTTCCATCTTGTTGGAAACTGTAGTCTCGACTTTATTCATAGCTAAAAAAAAATCATTTTGTAGTAGTTGTAAAAATAGGAAGTGTAAGAATAAGAGTTATTATCACTTTATACACAAGATGGTAATTTTTTAATGTTCTAATTTTCACCCACTAATGATATAGATCATAAATAGTTTGCGAACCAATTATTAATTTTAAAATAGAAATAGTAAGTAAATTTTTTATTTTTAAAAAAAAGGGAGGGTCGGTGTAACACCCTGTTTTTTTCAGTTTAATTTTATTTAAGCTGGTTTGGTTTAAGTTGGATTTATCATTTAAGGGCTTAGTGGGATTTTTGGCTAAAAGTCCCTTTCTGGTACATGAGCACACCCGTGCTCATTAGCCAGCAAGCCCGTGCTTAAAGTCAGAAGCGTGTTTCTGATTTTAAGTTGAGCACGACCGTGCTCAACAGGTAGCATGCCCGTGCTCAAGCTGTTGACCGCGTCTCGTAACGTTAAGTTGAGCACGACCTTGCTCAAGGATGAGCACGACCGTGCTCAAGTCCGGATCTATATACGTTGAGCAGACTCCGGGTTGCGCCGTACACTTCCCTTTTTCTACTAAAAACCCTAGTACGGCTGCAACCTCCCTTCCTCCCTTTTTCCTTCATACTCAGTGTGGTTTTGAGTATTGGAGACACTAGGGAAACGTGGTCTCGTCCGCACTCCGTGTATAGGTAATGTTCCGTTCCTTTTCTCTAGTTTCCTTTCGTTTTTGATTGGGAAACTAACATCGTTTTAATCTGTTTGTTTAAGGCTCGTTCATGCGTGAGCCGCCTAAAGGAGAGGAACCGGTTGCTGTTAGGGAGTCTTAGAGAGCTACCTTCAATCCAGGTATGGGGAGAAGGGTAGTATTTACGTAGGTTTGGGTTTAGTGTAAAGTAAAGGGGTTCCCTAACCCCGATGTGTTTATACTTGTATGTATGAATGACATGCTAAATTAGTTGTTTAATGATGGTATGCTATTGGCTGTTTCGGTATGTTATCAGCATGTTATTTGGTTTACTGTTCATGTTCATAATATGTTGTTAATGTTAGTGTTGGTTGCTTTTCTATGAACATGATGTGGTTGGGTTGATGCCGTGATTGAATAGATTGCTGTTATGATGATGGGTTCAAACCCGAAAACACGTTGATAATTGATGTTAGGAATAATTGAGTAAAAATCTGATGAAATGGTTTAAGTTTCAGCCTCTGTTCCTGCCCAGAACAGCACTGTCGCGCGTTGAGCACGACCGTGCTGAACAGGGAGCACGACCGTGCTCCCAGTTGAATTCTGGGAAGATGGCCGTGCTGTTGAGCAGGGCCATACAGGACAAAGAGCACGATCGTGCTGCTGAGCACGACCGTGCTCATTAAGAAGCACGACCGTGCTTCACTTACAGGGGAGCACGCCCCTCACGTGCTTAAGCACGACCGTGCTGGGTTACGAGCACGACCGTGCTCAACCCACTGTGACAGAACCAGATTAAAGGACTTAAGGGGTTTTAAACCCCACTTCCCCATGATGATAACTGATTAGACAACTTGGTAAATGTTATTAAAGATAATTAAAGATGATGAGATGGTGAGATGCTAAGTCGATACCCTTTGGGGTGCCGCAAGCTGATGAGTTGCGCCTTGGTGCTTTTTGGCCAAGGAGGCCTTGACCCCACGGTTTGGGTCTAAGGTGTTGTTGTTACGTACCTTGGTGGCCGAGAGTTTGCCCCAGGTACTGCGGTTGATTCCGCTTAAGTCCTCAGGTAGATTCCGCGAGGCAAGTTGGTGCGGTTGATCCCGCTGTTACCTTCGGTTGATCCCGTTGGAGTTATGGAGGTGGTGTTGCCGTCGTTGTTGTGTTGCATACGCATTGCATCGGAGTTGTTGTTTAGGGATGTTCGACATAGGGGAGATCGTCCTAGAGTACGGCGATCCGGCCATCCACGGTTGGAGTAGATTCTCCTAGCGCCCCCGTGACGAGGCATTCGTTGGTTTGATGCGTTGGCTATCCAAGGAGTAGATTCTCCGGCGTTGAGTAGATTCTCAATGTGGATATGTAACTCCGAAGTCGTTCATCCCGAGTTTAGTGGATCCACATGCATTGATGGTTTAGCGGAGTAGGACTGCATTGCACTGCATAGCATGATGATGATGTTGATGTTGATGTGATGCTGCTATGCTTGCTGTTTACTTTACTGCCTATTCCCATGCTATTATGTTTATACGATTCTTACTCCCTATATATGTTTGTTGTTTGTGTTTGGCCTGATTGGCACCTTGCAGAGGATGACGAGCAGCCCGGAGAGGAGTGACTCTGAGGAGCCGCCACTCATTGTAGGGCTAGTTTATGTTTCGTAGTTGTTAGTTCAGTTGTAATTCCGTGGATTTTATTCCGGAACGGTTATACCAGCTCTGTATGTGACATCGGGGTTGGGTTATTTCTATCGGTTGTTATGTTTTCGTTATTTAAAACTTATTTTATTTCCGCGTTGTAAACGGTTCATGTGGGACTTTTCTACCCATGGACAATTGTTTTATTTTATTCAATAATTGCATGTTTTCCTTTAATTGTTTTTAAATTAATTGGCTTTTAACATGCGGGGTAGAAGGGTGTCACAGTCGGGGCCCCTTCTATCTTTCAAGTGGATCCGCCCCCTAGTAGGAATGTAATGACTTATAAGATTTTTTTAATTAATTTTATATTCGAGATCTTATAGCTTGAATTTTAATGGATTTATATCATAAGAATTTAAAGACTTGGAATGATTATATGGATTTATAAGATTTTAAAGGAATACATGATGGAGAATAAAATTGGAACTTATAAATCAGATTCTATTTCTGATATGGAGAATAAACACATGAACGAGTTCATCGAAAAAAGAAACATATGAACTATAATTACTACATTACAAAGCAAATTCAATTTTATAGTGGAGAAAAAAATATATTTAGAGATTTGTTTTGTTTACATGTCATTGTATTGTAGTGGAGAAGAAAATATATTCAGAGATTTATTACTTACTGTAATTAATATGATTGTCGGGTTGGCCCACCAAATGTTAACAAAAAAGTGAGTGAACCCGACCCCATATATATATTGCAAACCAAGAAATAAGCAACTTGGCCCAACCCACCGAGGTTGGTGGGTTGAATAACAGCTCACTTAAAATTACAATATATATATATGCTAAAAATGATAAAAAATAAAACAGAACAATGCAGGAAGATGAAAAAGAAGATACAAGACAACCTCTGGAAGTGGCAATGAAAAGGAAACTGTCTTGAAAAAAAGGTGGTACTTTCCTCTCTTCCCAAGGTTGTAAAGATTGTACTCTTCAAAGGCAACCGCATCCCACATGAGGTGGCATAGTGAGAACCAGAGGGAGTCAATGATGTTGTGTCATCCGTTCGATGAGAAGCTTGGAAGCATTTTGATAGGGTGCATCCAACGTTTGCTCCAGACCCCCAGAACGTCAGGTTAGGGTTATGTGTTGATGGATACAATCCTTTCGATCAATCTAGAAAAGCTTACTCCTATTGACTGGTTATCCTAACTCCATTCAACCTTCCCTCTGGGATGTGCATAAAGAGGGAGGTTATGTTCCTGACAGTCATAATTCCTGGTCCGTCAAATACAAAAGCGAAGACTGATGTGTACGTGCAACCGCTCATTGAAGAGTTGACAACATTATGGAATGATGGCGCATGGACTTATGACATTGCTTTAAGGCAGGATTTCATGATGAAGGCTTCATTGATGTAGACGATTAATGACTTTCCAGCACATGAGATGTTGTCGGATTGTATGACTGGCGTGAAGCTTGCTTGGCCAATATGTATGGAGCGATCAAAGGCGTTCACACTTAAACACAAGCGCAAGACATCATATTTTGATTGTCAATGTCAATTCCATCCCGTCGTTCATCCTTATAGGAGGAATAAAAATGCATTCAAGAAGTATGTCGCTAAGAACTCACCCCTCCTCCACGTTTATATGGTGCCAATGACTGGCGCAAAGTGAGTCAGTTACAGCTCATCCATGAATCTCAAGGAGAACATATTCCACGTTATGGTGTTGAGCAAACATCAAAGAGTAGTTGTTTGTAAATAGGTTAAAGAACTAAAGTTGCATGATGGCTACGCCTTAAATTTGGGAAGATGTGTCAAAGTTAGAAAAGGAAAATTGCATGAAATGAAAAGCCATAATTGTCACGCATTCTTGTAAGTGTGTGTTTGGATAAACCTTTGATAAAAGTGATTTTGAATGAAACTGTTTTTGTAAAATTGATTTGGTTAGAATTGAGTTTAAAGTGGAATGGTTTTTGTTTAGATGTATTTATTTTGAAAGCATGTTTGAAGTAAATCTTAGTATTAAATTTTCAACCCAACGCAAAAGCTACTTTTTGTAGCTTCTAGTCAAAATCCCTTCTAAAGGTTGTTATCCAACGCTTTGACATCTCTAATTTTGATGAATCCAAACATTGATGTTTAATGATTTTAATTGAACTATTTGAAATCTACTAACAAGTGTATTAAGTGTGCAGGAAAACAAATGTTTAAAACAGATAGCATAAAGTAAAATAAAGCATCTGATATTAAACCATCCGTCTGAGTTTACTTTTCATGTGTCTGACTGGCAAATCAACAGCAACCCATTACGCAACATGCGTCTGATCAATCTAAGTGTTTGAAAGCACATTTCTTTATCTTCATTCGGAGTCAAGCAAATCCGCTTGCATATGCAAATAAAAAAAAAAAACGCTTACCTAAGTACAAAAAGCATAAAGCATAAAAGCACTTGCTACAAACTCTTTTTGTTGAAACAAGCTGAGGCACTTTACGTGGTCATATTCCAATGTTGCACAAATAAGGAAAGTCGCGATGTCCAAGACAGAAAAGCAATTGCATATGCTCTAAAATGCACCTGTACTCTGATAAAGCAATGCAAAGAAGTATGTTCACCTTGTCCTGAAGCTCTCCAACGATCATAAACATTAAATGGAGGATCAGAATGACTCTTTGGCATTTATGAATGAAAGAGCAAAAGCCTTATTAATCTAAAGAATGACTCACAATGGATTTATTGCTGATGAATATGAAAGGAAAACTTTGAAGGTTGTTTGAAGATAATCAATACAGATAGAACAAATTAAAGCATTCAATATTATTCTCGCATTCAAAGTTCTTAATTTCTTCCATTCTTCTCAAAATAATACTTCTTTGTTCAATAATTTTTATTTATTTAGAAGTTACTTTTGCAGTCACACCAACCTTATTTCATATTCACTTTTTGAGTGTTATTCGGTTGACTTGAAAACCTGTAATCTTGAAGTTACTGCTTCATAAAAATCTTATCTCTTGTACACCAACATCAAACCTACACATCGCACGATGCCAAAGCATCCACACAGTACCCATATACCGCTTTCTAACATCAATCCAAACAGAGTACCCTTAGGGTGTCAACTAGGGTTCTAACAACACATCCAGACAATCATCCTTAATATCAATAAGAACATATATAATATCAACACTAAAGATAACCAAACAGCATGTTAAGCATGTTATCATAGATCACATGTCAAACAACAACAACAACAACTATAAGCAATAATATACAACTAACACATGCAACCTCAGATAGATATACTTAACATATCAATTACTCTATCGCTGATAAGCACTTAGTAATTAAACCCTAACGAACAATTTCAAAGACATTTTAACTAGGGTTTAGCCACTATTGACCAATCGACCACTAGTAGGGTCTGGGGAACCCTACGCATGCAAAATAACATATTAAGCTTGCCTCCCCGGTGTGATAGTCACTTTCTCCCCACCTTGTATATACTCTTGTTGGCATCTCAACATCGGTGCTCCGAATTTTGCCCTAACACATTGACAGAATCCCGACAATGTCATAAACCCTAACCTTGCAACAGATTTCCAAACAGAGCTAGAATCGAAGCAAGAATCGAAAAAGAAGGGAAATGACAATGTCGAAATGTCGAAGAGTTAGGGATTCGAGCATTATCGGACGACTAATTCTCTCTCTCTCCCTTCACTTTCTCTCTAGCTTCGTTCAGGCCCTACCTCTCTAACTTTGAATTCACAACATGCAAATGAGAGAAGAGAGGAGATAAAAATTTTTATTTTTCCTTCTCAGTTGTGCACGCTAAAGCGTGTTGCTATCCTTCGCTCTAGCATGGGAACACTCTAGTGTGGGGTGTGACGCCCGGGGCTGACGAGGGCGGGGAGTGGTCGCCGGTGCAAGAAGGCACAAACAAGGAACGGTTCCTAGCAGGCTTCTAGGCGGAGGGACACGTGAATGAATCGATTACACACCGGAATGAGAGGGATCCTGAGACGGTGTAGGTATGAGACTATACGGTTGAGGATGGCTTATATGAATTGATTGGTACTACCTATACCAACAAGATGCATCTTCTTTTCGGAATCTATCACTTAAGAACTCCACAGTTAAGCGTGCTTGACTTGGAGCAATTATGGGATGGGTGACCTCCTGGGAACAAAGCACGTTGAAAAGACCCATGTTGGCTTGTGGGACAGTCGTCAATCATAAAGCAGCCAGGGATGTTACAAATGGTATTAGAGCGGCACCTCTCCCAGTATGGTGTGGTTCGAGGGCGAACCAAGCGGAAGTTGTTGGGCATGTGACGCCTACGGCTGACCAGGGCGGGGAGTGGTTGCCGGTGTAAGAAGGCACGGACAAGGAGCGGCTCCTGGCAGACTTCTAGGCGGAGGGACACATGAATGAATCGATTACACACCTAGGGATCCTGAGACTGTGTAGGTATGGGACTATACGGTTGAGGATGGCTTATATGAATTGATTATTGCCACACCCACAAACAAGCCTGTTCTCACTTCACATGATGCAAGAATTGTGTCATTACCATTAATGGTAGGGACTTTATTGTTGATCTTGTATGCTTACCTTTAAAACAGCTTGACATTATTCTTGGCATGGACTGGTTATCTTCCAACCACGTCCTCTTGAATTGTTTTGATAAGACCTTAGTTTTTGGAACTCCTGTGGAGTCTAAGAATCCTAGGTTTCTCTCTGCCAACCAAGTTAAGGCTTCTATGAAAGAAGGGGCCCAAATGTACATGATGCTATCTTCTCTAGAAGTAGAGAGCCCTCCTGATGTTGGAAGTGTGCCTGTTGTGCTGGAATTTCCGGAAGTGTTTCCGGGGGATGTTTATAACTTGCCCCCTGAGAGAGATATTGAGTTCACTATAGACTTAGTGCTTGGCACAGGGCCAAAATCCATAGTACCCTCTACCCCGCATGTATTTATAAGCATTTAAAGATAAATAAAAAATAAAATAAAACATGCATTTTCATTTATTCAAATAAATAATGGTCCACGAGTAGAAAAGGTACCACATGAACTAGTCCCAAAAATGCGGAAAAAAATATAACAAGGTTTTAAGAAGATAAAACATAACATCAACAGAACCCAACCCCGATGTCACATATAGAGCTGCTATAACCAATCATGAAAAATATCACGGAATACAAACTAAACTGAAACTGAAACAATTATAACAACTGGAAATCATAGCTAGAGTCGCGGCTCCTCAGAGTCACTCCTCAACTGGTTGATTGTCTTCTTCTGCATAAAAGATACAAGCCAACAAAACAACAGAAGATAGGAAGCAAGATGAACATACAACATGTAACATAGCAAACAATATACATTATATAAGCATCAACATATAAGTATATCAACATGTTAAATCAATCAACATACGCTATACGGTACAACACTACTCTACTACTCCATTATGCATGTGGATCCGAACTATCTCAGGAAAGCAACTTCGGAGTTACATATCCACATTGGCCAATAAGCATTAACGCCGGCAGTTCACCAAACCATGGGTGAACCTCTTGGATAGCCAACGCACCATACTCTGCGATGTGCCACCACGGGGGGCCAGATTCACCAAACCTTGGGTGAATCACCGCGGACGGCCAGATCACCGACTCTAGGATGACCTCCCTACGTTGAACTTCCCCCACTAACAACTTCAATGCGTGAATGTATGAGCACAACAACAAACAAGCGGGCAACCACCACCTCCGCTTGGGCCAATCAGCACCCAAGTTTATCATCATCAACACCTTGACTCATATGAGTCAAAAAGCACCAAGGTTCAACTTCAACAATACCTCGACCAAAAAGCATCGAGACCACTTTGGCCAAAAAATACCAAAGCATATTAACGTGTGGTAACCCCTTGGGTACCGGCTTAACCAACTTTTATCTTTATTTATCTTAATTTGTCTTTAATTAAGTTATCTAACTTTATTTTTTCGATTAGTGTCTTATTTCATCATTGGGGACAATTGGGGTGAAACACCTCTTTAATTCCTTTAATTCACGTCTGCACTGTTTGGGGGAGCACCGGCGTGCTCACCCTTAAGTGAAGCATTGTCGTGCTTCCTGTTATGCACGTCCTTGCTTAAGCAGCACGACCGATTTGAATTTGAACTGGGAGCACGGGCATGCTCCCTGTTAAGCACTGTCGTGCTTCCTGGAGCGTGGTGATACTGTTTGGGCAGATTGATCATGTTCTTTTAGCCAAAAACTCCCTAAACACTCTTAAATTAATCCTAGAGTCCTTGACTAAACCATTTGGCATAAACCTCATCTCTCACTATTAAATCCATGTTTTATGAACACTTTTGGGAAATTATTCCTTTAATTCTCATGTTAATAATGAGCCCTATTTTAACCAATTAGAGTCTTATTAAGCATGTTCATCATCAAAACAATAAACTTTCACTCATGTCATAACAACATTATCAAACCAACAACATTCATGGCATAAACAACATTCCAATTCAACCAATTATTCATGGCGTGAAACATATTATTAAAACATACATGAATTGGCATACTTCATCACGAACACTAAAACAATTATAGCAAATAGGCATTTACAAGATAGCAATTAACATTTAACAAACAATAGGGTCATGGGAATCCTTCATCTTACGCTACCCCCTTGCCTAATGTTCATACTATTCTTCTCCCCATACCTGGTATGAAGATTGAAATTCAAAAGGAAGGGAAGAAAGTCTGCTAGGGTCCCGTCTCACAAACGATTGTCTACTACCTCAAGGACGACAAGAAACACCTTGATTCAACTCTAAGATCAAGAAATCAAAAGGAAAAGATCAAGAACTTGAAAGAAAGAAACACAAGGGACAAGGTGCACGAATTTTACCTTTTCTAAAGTCCCAAACAGCAAGCACGACGAACCCCTATTCGTAGCGATGTTCTCCTATCAAGAAGCGGTGAAGAACGGTGCAAGAATGGGTTCCTTTTAGGGAGTTTTTGATAGAAAAAGGTTAGGAATTCAAAGAGGAGGGAATGGAGGCTGATCTAGAATGGTTTAGATATATAACCAGGAGAGGACCCCACAACTAGAAAGGACCCACAACAGCTCCTTGAACCCTCCACCCAGAAGCATCACGGGTCAGCGACCGCCACTCTCCGGCTTCCGCCGTCGACGCCGCTGATGAGTGTGATTTCACCTCATATTTCCTTGTCATTTTGCATGCATTTTCATATAGTTTAGACATTTTTAATTTGATTTTTGTTAGTTTTTACCTTGGAACGGGTAAGGTGGTTTTTGTGGTGTTTGTGTGCATGAATTGATGATTAAATTGCTCATGACCAGTTGTGTTGGAGTTTACAAGAAGACTTGCTTGAAAAACAAAGAAAAATGAGCCAAACAGAGCCCATCACGTCCTGGCCGTGATAGGCATCACGGCCATGATCGAGTAGAGCTGAAAAGAAAGAAGAATGTTGATATCAGAACTGGTCACGGCCAGGCCGTGATGGCCATCACAGCTGTGACATGCAAGCTGAACCAGACCCTCACAGGCAGAACTTGTGACACCCTTCTACCCTGCATGTTATAAGCCATTTAATTAAAAAAACAATTAAAAAAGAAAACATGCATATTACTGAAATAAATAAAACATTTGTCCATGGGTAGAAAAGTACCACATGAACCAGTTACAACACGGAAAATGAAAATAAGTTTTAAACCGTAAAAATATAACAAACCAAAAATATAACCCAACCCCGATGTCACATATAGAGCTGGTATAACCGTTCCGGAATAAAATCCGCGGAATTACAACTGTAAACTAACAACTACGATAACATAAACTAGCCCTACAATGAGTGGCGGCTCCTCAGAGTCACTCCTCTTCGTGCTGCTCGTCATCCACTGCAGTGTGCCGATCAGGCCAAACACAAACAGCAAACAGATATAGGGAGTAAGAATCGTGTAACATAATAGCAAGGAGATAGGTAGTAAAATAAACAGCAAACATAGCAACATCTCAACAACATCAACATCATCATTATGCTATGCAGTGCAATGCAGTCCTACTCCACTAAACCAACAATGCATGAGGATCCACTAAACTCGGGATGTACGACTTCGGAGTTAAATATCCACATTGAGAATCTACTCAACGCCGGAGAATCTACTCCTTGGATAGCCAACGCATCGAACCAATGAATGCCTCATCACGGGGGCGCTAGGAGAATCTACTCCAACCGTGGATGGCCAGATCGCTGTACTCTAGGACGACCTCCCCTACGTCGAACATCCCTAAACAACATCTCTGATGCAATGCGTATGCAACATAACAACAATGGCATTACCACCTCCATAACTCCAACGGAATCAACCGAAGATAACAGCGGAATCAACCGCAACAACTTGCCTCGTGGAATCTACCTAAGGACTTAAGCGGAATCAACCGCAGTGCCTGGGGCAAACTCTCGGCCACCAAGGTACATAACAACAACACCTTAGACCCAAACCGCGGGGTCAAGGCCTCCTTGGTCAAAAGCACCAAGGCACAGCTCATCAGCTTGCGGCACCCAATGGGTATCGACTTATCAAAATTAGCACCTCACCATCTCATCATTTTAATTGTCTTTAATAGACTTTAGCCAAGTTGTCTAATCATTTATCATCATAGGGAAGTGGGGTTTGAACCCCTTAAGTCCTTTAGGGCTCGTTTGGTGGTCAGGATAGGATAGGGACGGATAGGATAAGAGAGCAGGATAGGAGTAGGATATGATATGAGCAGGATAAGCTATTATCCTATCCGACGTTTGGTGTCCACCAGATAACCAACTGGATAGCATTGTAAATTTAGCATGAATTTTAAAATTTTCGTTTTTTTTTCTGAATGTTTTCATATTTTATTAGATTTAAGTTTTTTATAATTTTCATATTTTAATTTTATATAAAAAGACAAATTGTCCTTGTGATAAAATTACATATAATATTTTAAAATTTTAAAATATTGTTTAACTTAAATTAATTTTTTTTATAATTTTAAATATTCATTAGTTTTTAATTTACATATAGTTAAATTATTAGAATTTTTTTATTTAGTTTAGTTTTTTACAATAATATACATTAATAAAATTAGCCTTGTGACAAAATAAAAATAACTTATTTTATGTTTTATTATACCTTTTTTGCCATATTATATTTTATTATACATTAATTATTTTATATATAAAATATTTTTATACTTTATTATACTTTAAATCACCTTATCCTATCCTGTTGAGTTCTAACCTAGCTCCCCCCTCAGGATAAAATTTTAACTAGATGGACAGGATAGGATAGGTGATAGGATAGACTTATCCTATCCTGCTGGCTCACCAAACAACAGTTTCAGACAGGATATGATAGCTTATCCTATCATGTCTCTCTTATCCTGACCACCAAACGAGCCGTTAATTCTGTTCTGTCCAGGTGGGTTGAGCACGATCGTGCTCGTAACCCAGCATGGTCGTGCTGAAGCACGTGAGGGGCGTGCTCCCTTTTAAGTGAAGCACGGTCGTGCTTCTTATTGAGCAAGGTCGTGCTCTTTGTCCTGCACGGCCGTGCGGAACAGCGCGACCATTTACCCAGAATTCAACTGGGAGCACGGTCGTGCTCCCTGTTCAGCACGGTCGTGCTCATCGCGCGACAGTGCTGTTCTGGGCAGGAATAGTAACCGTGTTTTACCCAAATTCAAGAAATAAATCCGTTAACCATCCTACGTCAATTATCAACACGTTTTAGGCATTAAAACTCATCATACACACAGCATCAACTCAATATTGGTATCAACCCAAACATCATATTTATCTCAACAATTAACCAACAACATCATGCTCATATTCAACATAAATCCATCATCAACAATGTGAAACATTTAGCATACAATCATAGACCAGCCAGAACATACATCATGAACATAGCTACATCATAAAATCATTATATCAAATAACAATGGGGTTATGGGGAACCCCTTACTTTACACTAGCCCCAAGCCTATGTAAACACTACCCTTCTCCCCATACCTGGATTGAAGGTAGCTCTCCCCAAAACACCGAAAAGCAAACTGGTTCCTCCTCTCAAAACGGTTCCACCTCAACTACGCCTTAAACAAAGGAAACACATCAACATTAATTTCCCAATCATAAAAACTGAAGAGGAAACCAATAGGGAAGAGGGAACCATTACCTCTAGACTACCACAGACCAATCAGCTTCCCAACCGGCTTCCAAAACTCTACTGTATCGCTGGGAAAAGAGAAAATACGGAACGTATGAGTTCTGGTCGCAACAGGGTAGTAGCAGCTGTCACCAATAGGGTTATGACGTTAACCCTCGATTCTGCTCTCGTATATAAAACTCAGACCTGAGCACGGTCGTGCTCGACTTAACGTTACGAGACGCGGTGAACACGTTGAGCACGGGCGTGCTCACTGTTAAGCACAGTCGTGCTCAACTTAAAATCAGAAACACGCTCCTGACTTTAAGTACGGGCGTGCTGGCTAACGAGCACGGGCGTGCTCATGTACCAGAAAGGGACTTTTAGACAAAAATCCCACTAAGCCCTCGAACGATAAATCCAACTTAATATAACCAGTTTAATAAAATAATTCCGAAAAACAGGGTGTTATAGAACTGATCATGGCCTGGCCGTTACAGGCATCACGGCCGTGAAGGCCCCCCAGCGCAAGAAGTGAACAGGACAGAATCGGTCACGGCCTGGCCGTGACAGGCATCATGCCGTGACACGTTAATTTAGGGATTCTGATTTTCTGTTTTTGATCTGATTTGTAATTGATTTAATCCTAAGTTAACCTACACTATAAATAGGGGAATTAGGCTCGAAAATAGGGCATCTTTTGACTGCTACTAATTGGCAAAAATTAGGATTTCTCTTCTTCTCAATTTCTTCTCTTCTCTTAGGATTTTCATGTTTTTGTTATTCAAGTTTGCTATGAACATGGCAATACTTGAGTAGTCACTTTATTTCTAGGAATTGGGGCTATGCCCAAGACTCGTTTTATGTGATGAATTAACGTTTTTCCTTTCCTGTTAATTTCAAATTGCTTTCGATTTAATTCCTATTGCTTGAATTACTTGTAAATTCGGTGGCCACTTATTTGCATGTCGTAGATACTCTAAGGACGAACTTAGCGGTGAACTTAGGTATCGGATCTATAGGAATTGAACTTAGGACTTAAATCACGAGAGTTAGAAGCGGTCCTTCGAGGGTTCATTGAATTGTCACAAATCTCAATGGGTGCAATTTAAATACAATTACCACGAGAGTAGGGGTTAGTTTAATTGTTCACGGTTCTTGTATCTCGAGGGGGAACAATAACTTTATTAGGATAAATTCACCTTCAAAGCAATTTTGATAATTAACGAGGGGGGTAGTCAATTTAGTAACATAAGCAGTCTTGTTGGTAACCCAATTCCTGGAAATCTCTTTTAATTTGAAAAACTCCAGATTTGATTTGCTTTGCGATTCTGTTTGATTGCGTTTTAAATAGTTGATTTGTTAGTTAATTCTTACTTCAAAAACCAAATCTTTTTCTTGTTTAGTTTAATTAATTTAATAATTAATTGTTGTTTAAGATCACGGTCTCTGTGGGTTCGATCTTTTTATTATTTGACGACGAAGCCATTCACTTGCGGATTCACGCTATCAAGTTTTTGGCGCCGTTGTCGGGGACTGTGCTTTTTTGAATTTCAATTTAATTTTTAAATTGATTTTTCTAGACATTTTTTTATTAATTTTTCTTTCTTTTTCTAGTATATCTATCTCTCTCTTTGCAGGTATTTTTCTCTTTTATGCGAAGATCCCAAAGTCTTGGAACTCTTATTGAAGTTGATCCCGAGATCGAAATGACTTTTCATAGACGTAGGAGACTACAAAGACAGAGAGCGAGAGAAAGGTTGATCCCCATTCCGCTCATGGCCAATCTACCGGATACCAAACCACTGAAGGACTACACAGCCCCAAATGCTAGGGGTTTGCGAACTGGGATTGCTAGGCCAGAAATTGAGGCGTAGAACTACACTATACCGCCTCAGTTAATTGGTATGATTAGGCAACATCAATTTGGAGGATTACCCTCGGAAGACCCGACTGATCATGTGGAGACATTCTTGGAATTCACCGATGCAATAAGAATTCAAGGTGCACCGGTTGATGCTATCCGCTTGAGGTTATTCCCCTCCTCTCTGACTGGAAAGGCAAGAGCTTGGTTGAAGTCAGTGCCTGCTAATACTTTGTCAACTTGGGACCAGTTGGAGCAGGCGTTCTTGGAAAAATTCTTCCCACCATCCAAGACCGCTTACCTACGAACTCAGATCATCGGCTTCTTCCAAAAGGACGGAGAATGCTCATCCGAAGCTTGGGATCGTTACAAAGGATTGCTAGAATCTTGCCCACATCATGGGCTGGATTGGACTATTCTCCGAAGGTGTCACTTGACTCCGCAGCTGGTGGAGCATTGATGAATAGACCATTGGCTCAAGCATTTGAGATCATTGAGAACGTTGACACCAACTATCATCAATGGGGTTCAGAAAGAGGTAATAACCCGAAAAAGCTTTCAGGAGGTAAGTTTGATGTGGATAGCTCAGATTTGATTATGTCTAAATTTGACTCATTGAGTAAGCACTTTGATAAACTTGAAAAGGCTAATGTGAGTTCAATAGGTGCTACTAATGTTGCTTGTGAGATTTGTGGAGTGCAGGGACATGACTTCGTGGAATGCCCACATGGAAGTGCTCCTGAATCAGGCGCTTCGGGGGAACAAGTGAATTCATGTCACAACTTTTATGACATGAACCCGAAGTTGCCAAACTATGTTCCCCCAAATTCTTACAACCAAGGAAGGAAGAATAGCCCTTATCTCTCCTACGGGAACTACAACAACACGTTGAACCATGAATTCCAAGATGGCCAAGGTAATAGGAAACCCGCATCGGGGTATCCTCAGGTACAAAAGTCTAAACTTGAGTCTCTTATGGAAGATTTTGTTGCTACTCAAACAAAGCAAAATGAAGAATTTAGGCAACAAGGTAGGGCAGTTAATGAGGCAATAAAAGAGTTAACATCTAAGGTAGATAACTTAGCCATCCATAACAAGATGTTAGAAACTCAAATTGCCCAACAAGCGGGCAATTCAAATAGGCAACCGGGCAAATTTCCGGGACAACCTGAAGTGAATCCAAGTAATGAACAATGTAAAGCTGTGAGTTTGAGGAGTGGTAAGAAACTTGAGTATCCAAGGCTAAAAAAAGGGAGAGTGATAACAAGAGTGTAGATGAGGAAGAGGAACCAACTAAGACACAACCCTTAGAAGAGGAAGAGCCTAGTTAAAAAGTGTCTAAGTATGTCCCTCCACCACCTTACCAACCCCCAGTACCTTTCCCTCAAAGGTTGGCTAAGGCCAAGTTAGATAAGCAATTTGGGAAATTTCTAGAGGTCCTTAAGAAATTGTACATTAATGTACCCTTCACTGAGGCGTTGCAACAAATGCCTACATATGCTAAATTTCTTAAGGATATCTTGTCAAATAAGAGAAAGCTAGAGGATTATGAAACGGTAGCTTAACTGAAGAGTGCAGTGCTTTAATTCAAAATAAATTGCCTCCTAAATTGAAAGATCCAGGTAGCTTCTCTATTCCTTGCTTGATAGGTAACACTAGTTTTGATAAAGCTCTTTGTGATTTGGGGGCTAGTGTTAGTCTTATGCCCCTCTCTGGTTGCAAGAAGTTGGAGATGGGTGAACTAAAACCCACGACAATCTCCTTTCAATTGGCGGATCGGTCCGTCAAATTCCGAGTAGGCATCTTGGAGGATGTTTCTATCAGATTGGTAAGTTTTTCATTCCTGCGGATTTTGTGGTACTTGAAATGGAGGAGGATTCTCAAATCCCCATTATTCTTGGTAGGCCTTTCTTGGCTACCTCAGGAGCGATTATTGATGTGAAAAATGGAAAATTGACTTTAACTGTGGGTGATGATAAAGTTGAATTTGATTTAGCTAAATCCATTAAACACCCTTCTTTTGAGGATTCTTGTTGCAGGATTGACTTAGTGCACCAAGCGATGAAAGAAGAATCTACTCAAGCTTATTCTGGTGATCCATTGGAGATGTGCTTGATTGGTGGAGACTTAAGTGCTCATGGAGGAAGAGTAAGGGATTATGCCCACTTCTTGGAGGCTAGTCCGGAAATTTCTCCTCACAAAGTAAAGAAAGAAAAACTTGAGTCAAAACTAAAGAATGAAGACTTGAAAGATGAAAAAGCTCCAAAGGTAGAACTAAAACCCCTCCCTTCCACACTGAGGTATGAATTTCTTGGTCCTAACTCTTCCTATCTGGTAATTGTGAATGCTAGCTTGAATGAGATGGAAACTGAGAAATTTCTTAGAGAGCTTAGGATGCATAGAAAGGTGATAGGATATACAGTTGATGACATTAAAGGCATAAATCCTTCCTTTTGCATGCATCGCATTTTAATGGAAGATGAGCATAAACCATCCATTGAGCATCAACGTAGGTTGAACCCATACATGAAAGAGGTGGTTAAGAAAGAAGTGCTTAAGTTGTTAGATGCGGGGGTTATTTATCCAATCTCCGATAGTGAGTGGGTTAGTCTGGTGCATGTGGTTCCTAAGAAAGGGGGGATGACTGTTGTTCAAAATGAAAAAAATGAACTAATCCCTACTAGGACAGTAACCGGTTGGAGAATATGTATTGAGTATAGGAAGTTAAATAAGGCAACAAGAAAAGATCACTTTCCTCTCCCATTTATTGATCAAATGCTTGAAAGGTTAGCTAGGCACTCATACTTTTGTTACTTGGATGGTTATTCCGGTTTTCATCAAATTCCTATACATCCTAGTAATCAAGAAAAGACCACGTTTACTTGTCCCTATGGCACTTTTGCCTATAAGAGAATGCCTTTTGGTCTATGTAATGCACCGGCTACTTTTCAAAGATGCATGACTGCAATTTTTTCTGAATATATTGAAAACATCATGGAGGTTTTTATGGATGATTTTTCTGTTTATGGAACTACCTTTGATGATTGTTTAACAAATTTGTCTAAGATTTTGCAGTGTTGTGAAGAAACTAATTTGGTGTTGAATTGGGAAAAGTGCCATTTTTTGGTAAAAGAAAGTATAGTGCTTAGGCACTTAATTTCTGGAAGAGGTATTGAGGTGGATAGGGCCAAAATTGATGTTATTGAAAAATTGCCCCCACCGATGAATGTGAAAGGAGTTAGAAGTTTCTTGGGACATGCCGGGTTTTACCGGCGTTTCATCAAAGATTTTTCAAAAATTTCTAAACCTTTATCTAACTTATTGATGAAAGATGTTCTATTTGAATTTAATGAGGAATGTCTGAGTGCCTTTTGTAGGTTGAAGGAAGCTTTGACCACCGCTCCCATTTTGCAAACACCGGACTGGAATAAGCCATTTGAGATTATGTGTGATGCCAGTGACTATGTAGTGGGAGCGGTGTTGGGGCAAAGGATAGACAAGAAGGTTCATGCAATCTACTATGCAAGCAAAACTCTAGATAGAGCTCAAGCCAATTATGCCACCACCGAGAAAGAGTTGCTCGCAGTTGTCTTTGCATTTGAGAAGTTCAGATCATACCTTGTGGGGTCTAAGGTCATTGTGTACACCAACCACTCTGCACTAAAGTATCTCATGACCAAGAAGGAAGCAAAGCCCAGACTTATCCGTTGGCTCCTTCTTCTCCAAGAATTTGATTTGGAGATTTTGGATAGAAAAGGAACTGAGAATCAAGTGGCGGATCATTTATCAAGGCTTGAACCACAAGTGAGTGGGGAGAGCGAGTTACCTATTGATGATTCCTTCCCCAACGAGTAATTGTTTGCTATTTTTGCAGAGAACGCACCTTGGTATGCTGACTATGCAAACTACTTGGTTAGCAAGGTCTTACCTCCCGATCTAAATTACCAACAGAAGAAGAAGTTTTTCTCTGATTTGAAGTATTATGTGTGGGATGAGCCTTACATTTTCCGCAAGTGTGCGGATAGCATTTACAGGAGGTGTATTCCAGAGGTTGAGGTTCCAAGTATCTTGAGTTGTTATCATTCCTCATCTTATGGAGGACATGCTAGTGCCTCAAAGACAGCCGCCAAGGTGCTTCAAGCCGGTTTCTATTGGCCTCATATTTTTAGAGATGCCCGGATGTTCGTGCTTGCTTGTGATCCATGTCAGAGAACGGGAAACATCTCCAAAAAGCATGAAATGCCACTCAACACAATGCTAGAAGTGGAGATATTTGATGTTTAGGGAGTTGACTACATGGGACCTTTTCCTTCCTCTTGCAACAATAAGTTCATTCTTGTAGCCGTCGATTACGTCTCTAAATGGGTGGAAGCCATTCCATCCCCAACAAGTGATGCAAAAACCGTGATCAAGCTATTTAAGAAGGTGATTTTTCCAAGGTTTGGAGTCCCAAGGGCAGTTATTAGTGATGGAGGATCGCACTTCATAGAAAAACAATTTGAAAAACTCCTACTCAAATATGGAGTCACTCATAAGGTTGCTACACCTTACCATCCTCAAACAAGTGGCCAAGTCGAAGTTTCCAACTGAGAGATAAAGAGTATTCTAGAGAAAACTGTTTCAAGTTCTAGAAAGGATTGGTCATTAAAGCTTGATGATGCTCTTTGGGCTTACCGTATGGCTTACAAGACTCCTATTGGGATGACACCCTTTAGACTTATTTACGGGAAGGCATGTCACTTACCAGTCGAGCTTGAGCATAAGGCCTTATGGGCTATTAAGATGCTAAATTTTGATGCAAAGGCCGCAGGAGAAAAAGAGTCCTTCAACTTTAGGAACTTGACGAGCTAAGATTGGATGCTTATGAGTCCGCAAGATCATACAAAGAGAGAACAAAGAGATGGCATGATAATCATATCCTTCGTAGAGAATTCCATGAGGGAGAACTAGTGCTACTCTACAACTCAAGGTTGCGGTTATTTCCAGGAAAGCTCAAGTCTAGATGGTCCGGACCATACAAAGTTATGAAAGTATTTCCACATGGTGCCGTCGAGGTTTGGAACCAGGAACGTGGAACATTCAAAGTCAATGGACAGAGGTCGAAGCACTACCTTGGAGAACATGCACTTGAAAAGGAGGTTACACTTTCCCTCATCGATCCATCATCAAAGGATTGAAGGGAGTATGGTCAAGCTTAGGACCGTAAATAAGCGCTTCTTGGGAGGCAACCCAAGCTTTCTTTCCCTTTTTAATTTGTTTCTGAATTTTGTTTTAAATAATTTGAGAAGATTAAGAGAAGAAAGATCACAAATTAATGGTTTTGCCAAGTATTTTTTAGGTTAGGAAGGCATGAAGAGCATGAAGGCATGAAAAAAAAAGAGATAGAGAAGTCAGAGGTGATCACGGGAAGGCCGTGATACCCATCATGGCCATGATGGAGACATATATAAGGAAAAAAAAAGAGGATGAGACCAGAATTGATCACGACCTAGCCGTGATATTGGTCATGGTCGTGACCGATCAGCAACTGGAGACCAGAATGTATAACGGCCTAGCCGTGATATAGGTCACGGGCGTGATGTAAGGTAACCAACAAATTAGAAAGCATCACGGCGAAGCCGTGATAAAGGTCACGACCGTAACTGGCCAGCATCACGGGCGTGAGAAGTAGCGTGGCCCAGAAGAGATCACGGCCTAGCCATGAATACGGTCACGGCCGTGATGTGTCGTCCTGCTGCATTTAAAAAACCCGAATCTATTCTCCCTGCTTCAGTTTTTGAGCAGCCACACCCTTCTTCCTCTCTTCCTCTCTTCTACCTCCATAGCAACCAAACTCTCAACCTCCATTCCTTCATCTTTGACCTTGACTTCACCACCACATCACTCCTACACTACCTACCCATCATCATCTCTCCCTCCTATTCATCTCCTTCTTCATCACCTCACAACCTCCACCATACCCATCAACTAAAAGCTTCAAAACTCACCTCCTCCATGACACCCATGCCAAACAAACTTGGTTTCCTTCCTTCCTAGACCCAAACAATCAAAACCCACAGACCAACTCCTCCAGTTTTGGGAAAAATAAAAAATCCCCAATTTTGGAACCCTGACCCCTATAACCACGAATTTGAAGAAATCAACAGAGGGGATTGTGCATTCTGGTGCTTTGAGATTCATAGGCGAAATCATGGCAAGCAAGCGCCAAAGGGCAAGCAAAGCCTCACGCCCTCGTACAAGGGGAAACAGGAACTTAGGTAACTCTTCTGACTCTTCTGATTCTGACACTGATGAGCATGAATATGGAATTGTTTTCAAAAGTACTGCTCAACAGGATAGGTTTGACATTTTAAAAAATAGGAAAATAGTCCAAACAAAGTATATTGATGATGCCTGCATAGACACTCTAGGCCTGACTGTTGACATTAACTGGATGTTGGAAAACATAGGGTGGAGCGTGTTTGCTCGCACCCGATATCCTGCATTTGCCGGCCCTACTCTGGAGTTCTTAAGCTCTCTAAATGCGGAAATTCTGCAAGGGCACCATAGCACTGAAGGTTGGATCACTTTCCGGCTTTTTAATGAGGATTTTCAATTAACTCTGGCTGAATTCAATGAGATTTTTGAATTGCCAGTTGGGGGGGGGGGGGAACAGACTTATCCTACTGGATTTGATCCTGACAATTTTTGGTGGCATATTTCTTATCTCGGTGGGCGTTTTAATCCTAGGACGGCTAAGTCTACAGGCCTTGTTAACCCTAGCCTACGCTATATGCATAGGGTTATGTCCAACACCTTGTTTAGCCGCGGTGATAGTGATGGATCCGTCCATGCGGACGAGGTCCTATTCCTATAGGCCATGCTCCATCCTGAGAGCAATATAGATACAGGGTCCTATATGGCTAGGCACCTTCTCAAGGTTGCCAAGAGCTCTAAGGGTACAATTGTCATTGGTGGCTTAATCACCACCATATGCCATCATTTTAACTTTGATTTGGATGGTTTTGAGCCCGCCCCGGGGCCGACACGAATTACCTTGCAGGCCTGTGAGGCCATGGGGATGATCGTCCAGGAGGATGACAGCTATTGCCTGACTCACCCAGAGCGTAGACGCCCAATTCCTCTCCCTAACCCCGCACTCTTGGATATAAAAAATCCGGCAAATTGGAAAGTGCCAGTGGGAGAGGAGCTTGAGCCTATTGAGATACAAAGGCCGTTACGCCCACCACCGGCTAGGCCATCTGGGCGCCCATCTTCTTCCTCTGCAGGTACATCATCTGAAGATCCTTATGTGCGGTTCTCATCCACCTTTGAAACTGTTCTAGCGAACCAGGAGCGCATCATGGAGGAGCAGCGCGAGCAGAGAGTCATGCTCCAGCAGCTCTATGACTGGCATCTGAGCCAGCACCCACCACCTCAGTGAGTTGTTCCATTTTTTCTCCTTTCTCCGACTTGATTATTTACATTGGGGACAATGTAAGTTTTTAAGCTTGGGGTAGGGGTATTTTTGCATTTTGCATATTACATATTGCATTCATTTAGGTGTAGTTTTGCATAATCACATCATTAGATTGCCCCTTGTTTTGAAATTGCATCCAATTGTAAGAACCTTGTGCCAAATGAATTGTGACAGTGAATTTTTGAACCCAATTTTTGTATTCTTGTGATAGGCTAAAAATTGAAATCCTAGAGATAATCTTTTGATAGTTGTTAATTAGCATGTGGTTCCTTGAATATGTGTTTCTCATTAATTTCAAACTACTAAATGTGAGATTTTTGAGCCTAAAAGGGGTACTCACTAAATCTACCCCATTCTTTGTGATTGAGTGTTTTATGCCTCTTGGATTGTATTCTCTAGAACTTGACTTGAAACCGTTTTGAAACTTAGAAATTTTTTAAAACATATTTGAAAATGATTGAGGCATTAGGTATTTTTCTGGCCTTCTAAGCTTTGATTGATTAAATGCTACCCCTTAGTTGTCCAATTTTGAGCCTAATAGAATAAAATGATTTTCTTGGTACCTTGATTGATTTTTATGAATGATGCATGGTATGGCACCTTTTAAAGTATTGCAAATAGGGTAAAATGGTAGTTTGAAAAATTGTGGGATGAAAAAGAAAGAAAAATAAATAAATGTTTCTATTGAATTGTAAATCTCCCCTTATCCAAATTGATGAAATGTTAAAAAAAAAAAGAGAGAGAAGGGGATGAGAAAAAGAAAGTGAGAAATTAAATGAAAAAGAGAGAAAGAAAGGTGGAAAAGTGAAATATAAAGCCCAAAAGAGGTATTTTAGAAGGTTGTCATGCTTTGTATTGTTTTATATTTTGTTAACCTTCTTGAATTTCCCCTTTCTTGGTTTCCCCACCTAACGATTAATCCCATGGTCCTATTACAACCAAAATAAAAGACCTCTTGATTCTTATGTGTTTTCATTAATAAAGTAGAGATTTTGGTTAATAGTTAAGCTTATGGTAGGGCATTTTCCTTGAGGAAATTGAGTGAATTGTCATATGTCCCTAAACACTTGAGTGAGGTGAGAAGAGTGCCCAAAAATTGGTGAGAAGCATGAATTTAGGGAACCTAAGCTTCTAATTGGACTTGAAATTGATTGTCTCTTGATTACTTATTTGGATATGCCTGTTACTTGGATTTGTTACTCGGGTTCTTGGTTCACTGTCTGTGCTCTAACTGTTTATCTTGTCTGGCCTTAATGATTGCTTGAGGACAAGCAAAATCTTAAGCTTGGGGTAGTTTGATGAGTGTGATTTCACCTCATATTTCCTTGTCATTTTGCATGCATTTTCATATAGTTTAGACATTTTTAATTTGATTTTTGTTAGTTTTTACCTTGGAACGGGTAAGGTGGTTTTTGTGGTGTTTGGGTGCAGGAATTGATGATTAAATTGCTCAAGACCAGTTGTGTGGAGTTTGCAAGAAGACTTGCTTGAAAAACAAAGAAAAATGAGCCAAACAGAGCCCATCACGGCAAACAGAGCCCATCACGGCCTGGCCGTGATAGGCATCACGGCCATGATCGAGTAGAGCTGAAAAGAAAGAAGAATGTTGATCTCAGAACTAGTCACGGCCAGGCCGTGATGGCCATCACGACCGTGACATGCAAGCTGAACCAGACCCTCACAGGCAGAACTGATCACGGCCTGGCCGTGACAGGCATCACGGTCGTGAAGGCCCCCAGCGCAAGAAGTGAACATGACAGAAACGGTCACGGCCTGGCCGTGACAGGCATCACGGCCGTGACGCGTTAATTTAGGGATTCTGATTTTCTGTTTTTGATCTGATTTGTAATTGATTTAATCCCAAGTTAACCTACACTATAAATAGGGGAATTAGACTCGAAAATAGGGCATCTTTTGACTGCTACCAATTGGCAAAAATTAGGATTTCTCTTCTTCTCAATTTCTTCTCTTCTCTTAGGATTTTCATGTTTTTGTTATTCAAGTTTGCTATGAACATGGCAATGCTTGAGTAGTCACTTTATTTCTAGGAATTGGGGCTATGCCCAAGACTCGTTTTATGTGATGAATTGACGTTTTTCCTTTCTTGTTAATTTCAAATTGCTTTCGATTTAATTCCTATTGCTTGAATTACTTGTAAATTCGGTGGCCACTTATTTGCATGTCGTAGATACTCTAAGGACGAACTTAGCGGTTAACTTAGGTATCGGATCTATAGGAATTGAACTTAGGACTTAAATCACGAGAGTTATAAGCGGTCCTTCGAGGGTTCATTGAATTGTCACAAATCTCAATGGGTGCAATTTAAATACAATTACCACGAGAGTAGGGGTTGGTTTAATTGTGCACGGTTCTTGTATCTCAAGAGGAAACATTAACTTTATTAGGATAAATTCACCTTCAAAGCAATTTTGATAATTAACGAGGGGGGTAGTCAATTTAGTAACATAAATAGTCTTGTTGGTAACCCAATTCCTGGAAATCTCTTTTAATTTGAAAAACTCCAGATTTGATTTGCTTTTGCGATTCTGTTTGATTGCGTTTTAAATAGTTGATTTGTTAGTTAATTCTTACTTCAAAAACCAAATCTTTTTCTTGTTTAGTTTAATTAATTTAATAATTAATTGTTGTTTAAGATCACGGTCTCTGTGGGTTCGATCTTTTTATTACTTGACGACGAAGCCGTTCACATGTGGATTCACGCTATCAGCCGCCCCTCCACCATTCGAGACCAGCAACCCTCCCCCTTCTTTCTTTGGCCACTGATCTCGCACTCGTAGTCTCTCACAACACAACCCTCCGCCTCTCTCTCTCCATCGTCACTCACTCCTCTGTACAGCGCAGCGTTGCCCGTTCCAGTGGGAGCATCGCCATCCGCCATCGCCGTCCGGTTGACCCTCTCTCTCTCTCTCTCTCGATAGCTTCATTCTTGTTGGATCATTTTGAAGTCACTCAATTACATTCAGTATTTGGATATGTTATTGATTTATGCGTGCAAGATCATTGTGTGTTTTGGAGAAACGTAAAAGAAACTTGATTCAGGTTATTCTTTTGCTTTCTGCAATTATTTTGATATTTGTCTATACCATAGGTTGAGAAACGAGTTGAGTCACTACACTAATAAAAGAATCTAATTCTGTTCTAATTTTTAACATCGGGTTTTAGAGCATATGATATGTTGAAATTATTATTATAGCTCTGTTTGTTGTGGATTGTTCAGCCACTTCAGGTAAGTTATTCATACTCTTTGTTTTTTTTTCTTGAGTTCTTTACAGTCACAGCTTCAACTAGCTTCAAGTAGGTTCTTAACTTTTTCCTTTTTTGTATGACTTCTAAGTCTGTATTGAGATGCTGAGATAGGGTTCTTGATTTCTTATACTGTTCTACATCTAATTTGATATGTTAGGTAAAAATTGGGGGTTTTGTAATAACTATATTATTTCATCAAATTGATTTGTTAGACATGAAATTAAATGTATTAATTATGCTTCTTTAATTGCAGGAGATGATGGAAAAATTTTTTGAAGCGAAGATTACCATCGAATGAGCATGAAGTCACGTAGAGGGCAGTTATGAGGTATGTAATTTATTTGATTAGATATATTTAAATTTTGTGATTTTAACATTCGTATTTTTATCTTTATATATATGACGATATTTATTATTAATTATTTTAATTTTAAAAATATGTTGCCCCCACTGCCCCCGGGTCCTAGATCCACCACTGGGCGGGAGACCTACTAAAAAACTGAATTGGCCAAAACACATAAAATAAGACTTGTAGATAATTCTCTTAGCTTTCCAACACATCCAAGATCACCTCAATCAGACATCTAGAACTCAAGATATGGCCAAAACGGTGAAACAGACTACTAGGACTCTAAAAGGATTGAACCTTTCTAAGGCTAAACTTCCCCAAACATGAACTTAGACTTCAAGAACAAGCATAACAAGAATATATAAACATATATAAGGTAAGTCTAACACTTATTAATATTTATTAACATAAGGTGAAATTCAGGGTGTTACATAGGGCTCCTCCTCGCTCGAGCGTGGCACCCTGATCAGCCACGTGTCCATGCAATTGACATGTGGTGCCACATGACTGAGATCCATGCACGCTCAAGCGTCCATTTCCAGCATCCAAGCGTTCCCTTCTGATGATTGTTGCCCGATTTCGTGCGTTTCGGTGTGTTCTAAGTCCGTTTGAAGTCCGATCAACCTCAAACTTGATACACAAACTCATTAGCACCTAAGGATCAAGATCAAGGCCTTAAGCATGCTTAATCTCTTCCTTAAACCCTAATCAAGAAAATGGGGTGTTACAGACACAGCTTGGTGATCCCAAATCTTTTAAAAGTAAAAATTAAATTGACTTGTTTTTATATAAAATGGTTAACTCAGATGCAGCATCTTGTTAATCATTGTTTTATGACAGCTCGATGATCCTGGAATCTCTTAATCAAAATTATTTTAAAAAATAAATAAAATCAACCAAACCCACAAACATATTTTAAAAGAACTACGAAGCTTTGAATTCCTTATTGCTCCTAGAATTAAGTAGGAGCGGGATTTATTCATGTCAAGCCCAAAAATAAATTTTTATAAATTTCCTCTTATCTCAAAATCTAAAATTTGTTTTTAAGTTCTCATAATTTTCTTTTAGTAAAACAGTAGTAAAATAAAATTGTTTACGGTTTCTCTTAATAAAAGGGTGAAATAAATATTTTAAAGCTAACATAAGATTTTGCACAATTAACTATAAGTAACCATTTTGCAATGGATGTCGTAGGTGCTAATACCTTTCCTACGCATAATCGACTCTCGAACCCTAAATTTGCATTCGAAGACCATTCACTTCAAAAGGTTTTTTCGATGTTTCCCTAAAAAAAAACTTTGGTGGCGACTCCTTTATTGTAAGATTAACAAATTTATGTTCACCGCTCTCATCGCGATGTGGTTTAATTTTGATCTCCAACCTAACAACGTAATGTTCTACCGATATTAAAAATCTACAATGTTCTTCTAACTATTCATATCATACCAAAGATTAAAACCACTCATTACCATTGTAGAACTTTAGTTCAACAAGTAATGAATTCAAAATACCTATCATATTTGGTGAGTCCAAAATTTCAAATTCAAATGTTAGATCATCATGTTTACTAATCAATTGAGATCAAATTACAAAAAAAAACCTTAGTTGAAGGAAAAAATTAGTCGAGGTTAGAACAATTTTATATATTATCTAATCGATCAAGCAAAGCCAACAAGATCTAACCTTAAAATAATAAAAATAATTGTATCAGTGTATCACATTATGTTATCATATTAGGGGGAAAAGAGGGATTAGATTAAAAGTTTAACTCAACAAGAATTAAAAAGTCCCCAAGTCAATTCATATATTTAAAGGCTACCAAAATCTTAAATCAAATGTTGTTATCTTTATAATATAGGCATTCTTAACTAAGGTGATAATAATTTGTTCAATTTATTTTGAATATCTTCTATTAACATATAAATCTATATAATAAAACAAAGCTTTATGCTTATACAAAAAAGAAAAAAAAAATTGCTTTATGATGCATCTTGTCTACCTCAAACATGTGAAGTCACACTTTTTTTTTTTTGCTTCTCTTACCAATTTTTTTTGAAGCATTTCCAGAAAAAAATTAGTAATAAAACTTCAAATAACATGTTGAATAGTGACGAAATATAATGAATTGTCAAATTATTTTATGCTTTGCCAAACATTCCCTAAAAACTTTTGCACTAACACTTAAAATTGCTTCATGTATAATAGTTAAAAAGGTTGAACTTTCAAAATAAGTATGCTCACTTCAGTTTCAAAAGGACCATGCTCACTTTAGTTTGTAATTCATTGTTTTTCTCATTAGCAACCTTTTCTTGAAAGTTTTAGCTGCAAAATTAAAACAAAATGTTGACTAATTGTTACAAACACTGCTTAACTGCCAAAAAAGACATACACATTTCAATCTGTGCTTCTTTGTTTTTCTCCATAGCAAACATTTCCAAACACATGCATGTTGAATAGAAACAAAAGATGTTGAACATTCTAAAACTTAAAAGCATTTCCAAATCATTTTCTAAAACTTTAATTAAAATTAAAAGCAACATGTTGAATAGAAACTAAAAAAACACTGAACTTCTATATTTTACAAAATGAACCTTATACATACTCACTTTGGTTTCCGTTTCAATGCTACTTTTTTTTTCTTTTTCTTTGTCTTGAATTTTCCTTTTATGTCTTGAAAGAATAGTGTTGCCTATTTCATACCTCTCGACCTCTTTATCGAAAAGTAACATTGTTTTCGTTATTAACATAGAACTGCAAAACAACAACTTAATTTGTTGTTAAATGAATCATGTGAATGAGCCAAGAATAGAAGTTGTGTTCAACATTTGACATTCTTTGTACAAAACTAGTTGACTAATTAATGTTTTGTACAAAGAGAGCAAATGACAAGACTTATCAATAAAAGCAAAATAATTTATTTATTCTATATGCGCTACCTATTGTTCAACCTATTTATTTAAAAAACATATTTAAAGTACAATAAATATCTTTTCTATCTATGATGCTTACCTATATTCTCTCATTAATCACAAGAAGGTATAAGTTTTTAAACATAGTGCTCCAGGACTCACCATCTATGCCTTGGCTCCTAGTCAAATTGTTAAACAGCCTTTGCTCATGATTCCATTCAAAAAATTCCTTCTAGAATCTAGGGTATATATCCATTCACCATATATTATTTTCTTGATTGAGGCAAGATAAGAGAACTGTTGATAATTATTTCATCCTCAACCCACAAGCTACCTATGAAAACTTATACCTTCTTGTGATTAATGAGAAAATATAGGTAAGAATCATAGATAGAAAAGATATTTATTCTCCTTTAAATATGTTTTTTAAATAAATAGGTTGAACAATAAGTAGTGCATATAGAATAAACAAATTGTTTTGCTTTTATTGATAAGTCTTGTCATTTGCTCTCTTTGTACAAAGCATTAATTAGCCAACTAGTTTTGTACAAAGAATGACAAACATTGAACACAACTTCTCTTATTGGCTCATTCACATGATTCATTTAACAACAAATTTGTTGTTTTGCAGTTCTATGTTAACAAGGAAAACAATATTATTTTTCGATCAATGAAAGAGGTCGAGAGGTATGAAAAAGGCAACACTACTCTTTCAGGACATAAAAGGAAAACCCAAGACAAAGAAAAAGAAAAAAGTAGCGCTGAAAGGGAAACCAAAGTGAGTATGTATAAGGTTCATTTTGTAAAATATATAAGTTCAGTATTTTTTTAGTTTCTATTTAGCATGTTGCTTTAAATTTTACTTAAAGTTGTAGAAAATGATTTGGAAATGCTTTTAAGTTTTAGAAGGTTCAACATCTTTTGTTTCTATTCAACATGCATGTGTTTGGAAATTCTTGCTAGGGAGAAAAATAAAAAAGCACGAATTGAATCATGTATGTCTTTTTTGGCAGTTAAGCATTTTTGGTATCAATTAGTCAACATTTTGTTTTAAATTTTGTAGCTAAAACTTTCAAGAAATGGTTGCTAATGAGAAAAACAAATAATTACAAACTAAAGTGAGCATGGTCCTTTAGAAACTGGAGTGAGCATACTTATTTTGAAAGTTCAACCTTTTTAACTATTATAGAAGAAACAATTTTAAGTGTTAGTGCAAAAGTTTTTTGGAAATATTTGCTAATGCATAAAATAATATGATAATTCAACATATTTCGTCACTATTCAACATGTTATTTGAAGTTTTATTGTTAATTTTTACAGAAAATGCTTCCTAATAAAATAAGCAAGAGAAGCAATAAAAAAAGAATGCGACTTCGCATGTTTGACGGTAGACAAGATGCATCAAAAGCTAAAGTTTTTTTTTGTTTTTTGGATAAGCATAAATATTTTTTTATTATATATATTTATATGTTAATAGAAAATATTCAAATTAAATGAAAATATTATCATCACCTTAGTTTTGCTGTTTGGACCGATTGACTAATGTCTGATTGAAGTTGTGATTTTCGGGGTTGTCTTGTTTGTTCTACGTGTTTTTTCTTTCAGTTTTGTAACTAGTTTCCTATGTCTTTTTTTGATTTTTCTATTCTCTGGTAAATGGGATTCTTAGATAGTTAATTAATGTAATAATCATATTGATTGCATCTTTTGTCTAGTCAGTATGTTAATTACATTCTATCTTACTTTACATATGATGTAATCCCTATGTATATATATATATATATATATGTATATATATATTCTCTGGCAAATGGGATTCTTAGATGGTTAATTAATGTAATAACCATATTGATTGCATCTTTTGTCTAGTCAGTATGTTAATTACATTCTATCTTACTTTACATACGATGTACATGGTTTAAGTACCTCTTATCCTCCTTTATATATATATATATATATATATATATATATATATATATATATATATATATATATATATATATATATAGACAAGATCCGTTGACAATATGTGTGAAACTTTTCTCTTGTACCAAATTTTAACCATTGATCTTCATTTGATCTAACGGCTTAAACTTGTCAACTTTATTGAAGACAGAGAATAATTAAGAGTAGCATTAATATGAAGAGAAAAAATTAGAAATATATTAAATGACGAAAGATTTTATGTATCTTGAATTTAATTAAAATTATTTATTCAGTATTTAGGTTTTAATTTATAGATAATTATTATTTTTATTCACTAAAAATGGATAGAAGAATAGTTTTAAAAAAATGCATTCGCTGTCTCTCTTTATATATATATATATATAATATATAAAATATTTTACTGACAAGAATATTTGTTTCTGCTTACATTGATGAGAATATATTTAGTTTTTTTTATAGCCACAGATTAAACTATAGTTTATTTTATTATTTATCAAATTAAAAATAATGCATATAAAATAAAATAAAAATTTCAAGTTATTATTAATTTTAAGTGCGGGAAAATATTATAAACAGACATGATATGCATATTTTTAAAGCTATTCTTCTATCAATTTTTAGTTAATAATATAATTTATAATTTTAATAAAATTCAAGATACTTAAAAATCTTTCTTCATTAAATACATTATATTTTTTTCTCTTCACATTTATGTTACTTTTAATTATTCTCTCTCTTAATTAAAGAAGGTAAGTTTAAGCCGTAGATCAAACCAAAATCATTGGTTGAAAATTGGTGTCAGAGAAAAGTTTGACACCTGGTGTCAACGGATCCTGACTCATATATGTGTGTGTGTGTGTGTGTGTGACATATCAAGTGAAGGGCATTTTTATATATGAAGCTAGAGGATCAAATGATAGCCATTAGATCCAATTTTAAATGGTCGTCAAGATTAAAACACAAGGTCATGTGACTTTTACAAGTGTTCATGTGACATTTTAAAACTATTGAATAACTTTCAATCTTGACCATCCATGTATGGTTGTTTGTTCAAGATTTATCCCTCTCCATCTCATATGAGAAACCTCTCTCACTAGATATGGCCCCATATATATATATATATATATATACACACACACACACACACACTTTGGCTTTTCAAAAAAGGAAAAGAAAAAAAGAATGCCTATATTGCAAAGACAACAACATTTGATTTAAGATTTTGGTAAGCCTTTGAATATATGAATTGACTTGGGGAGTTTTTATTCTTGTTGAGTCAAACTTTTAACGTAATTCCTTTTTTCCCCTTAATTTGATAACATATAGTGATACACTGATACTGTTATTTTTATTATTTTAAGGTTAGATCTTATTGACTTTGCTTGATTGATTAGATAATAAATGCATTTATCGATGTAGTTTATTCACAAATACACACACAATATTTGTTGAACTTATTTCAACTTTTACTATTAAACCTATAATTCTTTGAATATGTCCCTAGAATTGTCAACACTAAAAATTTGTCAAATATACCCGAAGGGATAACTTGCTAACAAACTTCTACTGAAAAATGAGTGGGTCTATGTTAGCAAATCCATAATATATATATAATTTGATCTCAATTGACTAGTAAACATGATGGTCTAACAATTTGAATTTGAAATTTTGGACTCACAAAAAACGATTGGTATTTTAAATTTGTTGTTTGTTGAACTAAAGTTCCACATTGGTAATGAGTGATTTTAATCTTGGTAAGACATGAATAGTTAGAAGAACATTGTAGAATTTTAATATCAGTAGAACATTACATCGTTAGGCATGCGAAAATTAGAGAATTAGAGAGAGAGAAATAGAGTCTTAGAGAGACAGAGCATGACTGAGATAAATCGAACCATCGGTTTGACTATGCCACAACGATAGTATCAACGTATACATCAATTTCGTGTGCATGATTTCGTGATTTGTTGAAGGCAAGCTTAAATCCCTAACATGTTGGCACGTGGACAATGTCTATGTTAGGGTTCTTTGTCGTTTTCCCTTGTTCCTTCACGATTTCTTGATTCGTTTATGGTTCTCGAGCAAGATTAGGGTTAATGATGTTGCATGCATGTTGTTCCTGTGTTAGGGTTTATTTTGAAGCTTCGGGGAGCCCTGTGAACACGCGGGAAAATCTTAGTTCGAAGGGAGAAGAGGTTGTTCGTGGTCCTAGGGAGTGCAAGGAAGTATACACAAGTATACAAGGTAGGAAGAAAGTATCCGTTATCGTAGATGAGGCAAGCGTAGTTTAATGTGTGATTCACTGTGTGTAGCGTTTCCACAAACCCTACTAGTAGTCGAGTAATTGGCAATAGCAAAATCCTAGTGTTGACTACTTTGTAGTATCGGTCAGGGTTTAGTCGTTGTAGGTTTGTCGAAGATAGGATGATACCCTAGGTTAGACGAATATAGATTGGGGTTGATTGATATAGATATGATGATATGTTTGGGTTGATTAACTATTATGCTTGCATGTGTTATATCTGCTCAATGTGATGACACATACACACACACACACACACACACACACATATTTATACCGTGAGAGTACCCTGAAAGTAAAGTGATGAGGTTATGGGTGCACTAGCACCGAGATTGAGATTGTGGATGCATTTGTCATTCTGTAAGTGGTTCCGTGTGTGAAGGTACTGGTGTCAACTCAAGATGTGTGTGCATTGTATAGTTACAAAGTGGTGAGCTGTGTGACTGGGAGTCATGCGAGGTTAATTGTACTTGAGTGCTGGTACGGAATATGAGAGGGACGACCCGAAGGACCTTGGGGATGTAAATAAGGTTTAAATTGATTTACAATGGCTAATAATTTGAGCCTATTGTGGTGTGATCTTCGCTGGAACTCGATTATATCAAGTCTGGGCCCTGAGTAATCAAGTCATATGTGGACGTTCCGAGGCAACCAAGATACCCCTATTTGAGTTGGATTCATAGGGTGGATGCAATCTTATTGGTAATGGTGAGTGGAAGGGTTACTTGGACAAACTAACTGATGTTCTCTGAGCAAGGAATGCTCCTAAGAGCGAATGTCTCGGGGAGTCTGAACTCCCAAATGAAAGTAATCAGCCCACATATGGTTCATAATTCCCATTTGATTTCACATTGTCTTTTTTCGTCTCTTGCCATCTTGTCATTGTTCTCTCTTCGATTTAAAGCCAAGGCTATGTCTCTCTATCATACATTTGTTTACTATTTTGTCACACTTTATCGTCTTCCAATTCTTATTCTAGCTTGTTCCAGTTTACAGGACACAATATAAATGTTAAGATCGGGGAACCCAATCCTAAAGGTGAGGGGTTTCTATTTTGTGTTTTAATTTCTTTCAAATGTCTTTATCATATTTTTGTTTTTGCATCTACATATACCTTTACCCATATTATTTCTTGTTTGTTTTATGTGTGATAAAAGGATAGAAAAAGATGCAACTATTATTGAATATGAGTAGAACACACCCTATATTTCTTATTCTTTTGGTTTAGTACTTTTATGGACTTAAACACCTAAATCAAAGATTGAGGTTAATTTGAATTTACATAAAGGTGGAGGCATGGTTTGGAATCCATTCTCCATACCCTTTAGGGTTAGGGCGATCTTATGACTTTTCATGATCATTTCACTAAAAACAGTGGACTCTCGGGTGAAAATGGAAGAAGATAAAAAGACGGTTAAATTAAATACTAACATTGTTTACTATTAGTTATTTGAATGATGTTCATAATTTAAGGCATGTAAAACTACTTCTTGAGCAATAGTTAACATACTAAACTAGTCAATTGCAATTCCAAGTATATAATCAATTTGTTATATTGATTCTTCTAGTGATGAATGATATTTAAGATAGGGTGTTACATACCATATTTGTAATCCTCTGAATTTGCTGATTACTAGAAGATCTCCACATTTGAGCAGTAGTCTTTTGATCTGCATTATTGTCAACCACAACACTATTCAAATTACGCACAATGATACCTTCCATGAGTGTACCAAACATATATTGATTATTGTGAATATCTGATTTTTTTTCCGGACACTTCTTTTTATTTATTTATTTTTTATTATAAAAATTGAAAATACTAAAACTATATAAAAGTGATAAAAGAAAAAATTATATAATTGTCTCTTCTCTAGGAGAAGAACAACTACTCAAAAAAATTTGGCTAATTCAAGCAACCCATAAGCCTAAGCTGAGTTACAAGAAAATCAATGAAAAGAAGAACATATAAGTTTTATGTCTCAAAAGACAAAAATTTCAACCAGATCTAATACAATACAAAACTTCATGGAACACAAATATGGTCGAGGATTTTTATCAAATAATATATCAAATTTTTTATAAAACAAGAAAAAGAAAATCAAAACTTTACATCTCCATATAAAATTTTCTTAATTAAAGGTCTATCATTTTTCAATAGAAATAGAGATTACATGTATGAGCCAGAGAATAAAAATAAAAACCATAAGAAAAAGAATGTGTTTTTCTAAAATTGATTGCTTAAATTTGAAAATGCAAACAAAAGACAACATTGATTAGTATTCAAACCATCATATAATTGAAGGAACAAAATCCAAACATGTAATTAGCAATATTATTGTCACCTGTGGGTAGCTTATTTATCAAATCTCGAGTAAAAGTCAACCCTGATAATACAACAAAGCCTGGTGAGGATTGCGTAGTGCTTGAGGCATGGATCAATCAGCATAATCAGTAACACTCTCAAGATAAGTCGTGCTGGGCTGCAATAGCATTAAAAAAAATCAGACACTGATTTATTTCAACTCCAAACAACCTAATTTTCTAGCCCAATTCCTAAACAAAATACATAGAAATGTCACACACATTTCCGAGAAGGTTGGAGTGGTGGTTGACTCATGTGCATAGTTGTTAAAATCAGATCGGACTGGACCGACCGATTTGATCAGTTGGACTAGGAACCGTCCTACCATCTAGTACGAATGACCCATATAACCGCTCTGCAAAAAATTCAAATAGAAAAATGTCAAACCAGTACGGAACCAAGAAAACCGACAAAACCAATGGCTCACTGGGTTTCACTGATCCTAGATAAAACATGTTCCTCTTGAATCTTGCAACTCTGGGGGACCTCAAGTATCTTCCAGTGACCTTCGCCTCCTCCGACTTGAGAGAAGACGAGCTACAGAAAGGTTAACCAAAACGCGTACACATAAAATAGAGAGAGGAAGAGTAAAAGAAGAACTAGAACACGTACAGAAAGAAGAAGAGTGAGGTCGAACCCTATAGAAGCAGAGCGTGCATGTTACCGTGAATAACCAGAGAGAAGAGGAGTGAGAGGGGAGGGGGGAGGGGAGGGCTGCGGCTGAATGAAAATGAGAGTTAGGGTTGCTGCTTACCTTTTGTATATGTAGAAACGGGTTTGGGTTGAATTCATCCTTGTCCAACCCTAAAGTCTTATATGTTTTTTTCTAATATAGAACAGGCCAAAGCTAGCCCAACTACAGTTATGTTCTTTATTCTTATTTGATAGTTAGATCAAATAGGTACATAAGGAAGTTTTGTGATGGGCCCGTGAATTTTTTTTTACACTTATAGGAGCAAATGTAATATTTATTTTGTATATTTATTAACATTAAATGCAAAAGATATTTTATATTGTTAACAAAATGTGAGAATTTAAAATTTATGTGAATATTTTGTCATATATATATATATATATATATATATATATATATATATTATGTGTGTGTGTCAATATTACTTAATATATTATATTAAATTTTTTAAAAAAAATATTGTTTAATTATTAATGGTTCAACCACGGTTAGACCATTGAACCTTGAATCAGTGCCTTCACCGATTCAATGACTAGTACGATTTTAAAAACATCACTCATCTACTAATTACAAATATATGATGAATGAAAAATTGAAAATAATAAAAAACACAAGACTTGAGACAGAGCCTAGTCCATGGTACATCCCCACCCAACCCCACTTAGTGTATGGGGCTATGTGGCCGGTTTGTCCGACATCATTAAATAGGCTAGTAAAAAACGATCCCCATTCAGGGCTAAATGGATTATCCCATGAACTTTAGCCCTAATTGACAACTCTAAAAATATCACAAAACAAAATATTTTTCGAAAATTCTTTGTCATATTTTTGTAAATATTAAGTCACAATTTTTCTACCCATGTAATTTTTTTGGGTAAAATAAGTCATTTAAAATGTATTAAATTTGTGCAATTAATTTAAGGATCATTAGAAGAATGTGTGTTGTAAGGTAATTGAAATAAAAAACCCACCTGCTGAATGTATATGAAGAAAAAGGTCGAAGAGTTGGGTGCCCCACAATGAAGTAAAAGTGAAACTCCAATTCAATTTTGGGCAGCAAGGTGGATGGATTTTATCAAGGATTATGAGTTTGACCTTCAGTACCATCATGGGAAGGCAAATGTTGTAGCGGTTGCATTAAGTAGGAAATCCTTGCATGTGTCCGCGATGATGGTTAAAGAGATGGAATTAATCAAGCAATTTAGAGATATGAACCTAGGGATGAAGTTGCTCGAGTATAGGATATGCTTAGGTATGATCACCATCATTAGTGAGTTTCTCAGAGAGCTTAAGGATAAACAGGTTCAGGATCAGTATCTGTAAGAGATGAGTAGAGGCATAGATGAAGGTATAGTTTCAGAGTTCAGTAGAGGAAGAGGCATGGTATGTTTTATCTTGCTTGGTGTGTCAGAAGACAAAGATAGAGCATCAGAAGCCAGCTGGGTTGTTGCAGTCGTTGGATATTTCTGAGTGGAAATGGGATAGTATAGCCATGGATTTTTTGGTTGGATTACTACGAACTCCGAAGAGGCATGATGCAATTTGGGTTATCATCGATAGATTGACGAAGTGTGCTCATTTCTTACCTACTGGCGAGAGTTGCTGTAACACCCCCCTTGGGCATTACCTCCTAATCACATGTAGAAATAAAATTAAAAAGGAAAGTTAGCTGGTTGTTTTCGGAAAATAACTTCTGATATTTTGCATAAGTCAGAAAATAGGGGCAAAATTTTTCTTTTTCTTTGGAGTACTAAAAAAATAGTGTACACAACACAAAAGTAAAATCATACCACGCTTAATAACATAGAACAACTAGGTTCATTTATAAATCAAAACACTTCAACATACAATTTTCATGAAATAATCTTTTGTACTGAAATTTATAAGATCATTACAAAGTTCTTCAAAACCACCTATAATAGCTTTCTTAAGATGCCCATCCCAAAGGAAGCATCCTAAGCTGGTCGATCTAAAAGACAACTACTGGAAAGAACTCTGTAGTTCTCACCATAAAATTCTCATCAACCTCTTCAAGGATCGGGAGTACTATCCTTAAGTGAGGTTAGGAATTCTCGACACCACTTGTCCTCGTGTAACAAAGCACCACAGCAGAGGGCCAGGAACACCTGATATATTGTAAGGGTGAGATACCAATATATGGATGTAATATGAGGACTACATGCCCAAACACAGAGAAACAGATACAGACAAATATACATATTCAACATATAGAATTCTCACAAATAAATCATACCGATCAACAATTCGTCGTCGTTTTTGAAAACATAACACTTCTATATTTCATCATTCTATCCTAGTCTCCGGAGATCCCAACACCATGCAGTTTTTGAAAAACAGTGAGCTGATCAGGCTCAATTGCCACACAGGCTCAAATTGCCACAAAGGCACACCATCTCGAATACCTCGTGCACCAAGATATCCGGAATAACACCATCTCGAATACCCCGTACGTCTACCAAGATATTCGGACTAACACCGTCTCGAATACTTTGTTTATCAAGATATCCGGAATATCAAGATATTTGCGGCTTTTCTTTGTGCTTCATTCTTTCCTTGTCGAGGCTCAAAGCTCACGACCTCCCGTGACTTTTAAATGTCTTAAAGCTTTTCATATCAACACAGGACATTAAAGTCCGAGTGTCCAATCATAACAGTCCTAGACTTGTGCACTAGCCCAGAACTTTGTGGAAGTAGAAAAACAGTCTTTACCCTTTTTACTCCAATTTCCACGTTTATCACAATGTTTTCAGGACACACAGTCCACAACCACGTATCTAGGACACACAGTCCACTGCAACGTTCCTAGGACACACAGTCCAAGACAACATGCTTAGAAAACCTAATTTTAATTCGTGAACGAGACTATTAGTGTTTTTATCATATTTGCTGCGGGCGAAAACGTCAAAATATCTCTAGGAAAACCTGAGTCAGATGAACCAGGGGGTCAACAACGGAGCTGAGATGACTGATGTGATGAGCATTTATGACGATCATATCTGAGTCATAATGGCCATAATGACACATAAATGCCATTAGATATTTTGGCATGGAAAAAGACCATTTTGCCCCTAGTTTCACATGGAAACTACAAGTTTTCCATCATGCATTTTTACCCTTTTGCTCCCCAAACCCATGGCTCCACCATTATCACCATCACTTAGGCAAATTTTTATTTCATTCCAAGTCTTCTTTTCTCCAAAAGTTCATCATTTTGCCTTAAGAACATCATAGTGATTTGTGAAGAACATCATCATTCTTGATCATTTCTTCTTACTCCAAGAGGTAACATCTCTTAATCTTACCTTTCTAAGTTATTCTCTTCACAAACTTTCTTAGTTTATGCCATGAATCATCAAGTTCTTCATTTGATTCAAAGTTCATGAAGCTTTCTTCAAATATTCATAAGAATTGGTAGAAAAATCCTTTTGACTTGAAACCAATTGCTATAATCTCATAATCATCTCTATATTTGTTATCCAAGAGCATGTGTTCAACAAAAATTTCCTCCCTATTCTTTCTCCCTTGACCGTAACCCTTACAAATGGGTGTGTAGGGATTTTGTTTCAAAAACTTGTTGAATGATCATGTGATTCATCTTTTAATCCTTATGGTTAATGAATCCAAGTGATTAGAAAACCAAAAATCAAACCCTAACCTAATTTTTCTTAAGAGGGCCGAAACCCTAACTCAAGGAGTTAGATGAGTTTCATTCAAAGTTCTTGGTTCATGATCTTGGATTAAGTGTTTAATTATGCTTAAGTTGCTTAAGGAACATAAATCCATAAGTTAGAAAATTTTTAACTTTCCTTTCCTAGTGATCTAGAAGAGGCCGAACCCTTACCCTCTTGAATAAGTGGGTTTTGTTTTATTTTGATTTATTTTGGTTGCAAATCATTGTGAAGGAATCAATCGGATTAAGTTGATCTAAGCGGTCCAACGGAAACCGGAATCCAAATCGGAAGGTTATTCGAGAAAGTTTGATTTGAATCTCCAAGAGGTAAGGGGAGTTTGCCTGAGGAGTTTAAGATAATCTCATACTAAATTTAGAGTTGTCTCTAAATTATCTGTTGTGATTTCCGTATGATTTTAAATTGTTTATTGTTTGAATTGGATTATATGCATTACTTGATTATTTGTGATATGTTGATTTACATGATTATAATTGGAATATTGAATAATAATTGTGATGCATGCCATGATTTGGATGTATGTCATGCTATATTGTGGTGAAATTATCTGTTGTTGAGAGACGGATTGAGAAGCCTGACATTGGTCAGTGTTTAAATTAATTTGAGGATAAAAGGTTAATAAGCTTAAATAATTAATCAAAGTGATTAATTTGTGAGAATTTGAAAAAAAGTGGAAAAATATTATTTTAATAATATTTTTGTGGAAAATGTGTCAATAAGTGACAGTAAGGGCGGAACTGTGAGAATTTTTCACAGGCGTTAGTTTTTCCAAAATAAATTCAATTTTATTATAAAATGTTATTTAAAGTAATTAAGTTACAAAAATAACGTAATATAGCAGTCAGAACAATTGCTTATGATAGAAAAATCATCTAAGCTATAAAAAGATTTTTTTTTATGGGAAATTTTGAGAAAAAGGTTTTATTTTACTATTATAAATTTTATTTAGAAATGACTCTTTAAAAGTTGATGCTTTTATGAGAACGATTTTCAGAAATGAAGTAATGGGAAAGAAAAGAATTTGCTTATGATTTCATGTTTTATAAACGTTTTTGACAGAAAAGAATTTATGTAAAGGAGTTTTATTTAGTGAAAATAATTCCGTTAAACTTGGATAATTTTTCAGAGATTTGTTTTTGTATTTGTTATTTCACTGAACGAAATTTTTTATAAAGGAAAAATGAACCTAGTGACCGAGTCGTTGGGGCTCTAGTGTTCTGTTGATACGTAGATCAGGGATCTGTGTCATTGGACTGAGTGTCCTAGAAAAGTTTTGTGGACTGTGTGTCCTAAATTTGATATGGAGAATGTGAATTCCATATCCGCGAGCCTAAGACTGGTGCATCAGTTTAGGGCTTTACGATTGAGCACTCGGACTGTGTGTCATGTGTTAAGTTTAAAACACTTGGACTGTGAGTCCTGTGTTTGCTTTAAAGCGAAAAAGTCTTAATATAAAATTAAGCATGGTCATGAGCTTTAGCCTTCGACAAGGGAAGATTTGTACGACAAAGAACACGAAACGAGAATAAAAGTTTTTCTCATGTATTTTTGGCAGACATGCCATGTGTTATGATCATTGAGTCCAGAGTGGATCAATGTATCTTTTATGGACTATGTTTCCATTTGATCATTGGGTTTCTGTGTGAACCAATGTATCTTTACTGGACTATGTTTCCAATTTAATGCGATGACTATTGGGTTCTGAGTGAGCCAATAGGTTATAGACAATAAACTCCATTGATCGCATTAACTATTGTATTCTGTGTGGAACAATGTTACATTTTTGAACAATAACCTTGGTGTATTGATGTCCAATGTGTTATGTGTTCTTTTGGACATTATTTTATTTCGTTTTTACAATGAGCCATGTAAAGAGCTTGATATGCTCCAAACGAAACAGAAAGTTGTGGGATCTCCGGAGATTAGGTATCAAATTAGAGCCTGAATATTGAAGTGTCATGCATTTTTATAGAATGACGATGACTGTCGGGTATGAAACCCTTTAATAAAATTATTCTGCTGTTTGGATAATTTCTGTATGCTGTGAGTATCTGGTATATGCTGTTTTGTGTGTCGTGCATGTGGTTGTCTTATCAAAACTCATATATTGGTATCTCACCTATGCATATATGTTTGTTGTTTCCTCTACTATGTGGAATGTATATACATATGAGTTCAAATGGATCCGGAAGGAGTGGAACTGAACTACTCGGGGGTCCGGGCTCTGATGTTTGACAATGCCGACCAAGATGATGCCTGGGTGATCAACCCAGGGGCTCGGAGTGCTACCAACACTAGTCCGATGAGGACACTCCGAGGGACTGTAGCTGATGGGCCACAGCAGCTCATTCATAGCAGGGAGACGATCGAGGTTGTAACACCCCCTTGGGCATTACATATCTAACTCTTAACTCGTTGTAGAACTTAAATAAAAAGAATTTTGCTGGTTTTACTTTCGGAAAAAACAAATGAATTTATAAACATAAATAAGCATCAGAAAACTGGTATCAAATTTTTGTCACGATTCAAAACCTAAACCAAGACTGGTGCACAGACTTACAAATCCTAGTCTGGCAAGCCTATTTATTTTAGAACTGTACTTGGATAAAAAGCTAGAATTTTTACAAAATTTCGACAAAGTCTCCTTTGTAATTTCAACATCCCAGAAAATTAATTACCTGCTAAAATATTTATATTCTCAACCCAGAAATTCCAGACATATAAAATACATTAAGATAGTAATATTCTGAAAATATTTACATCAACAAGCTATACATGATTAAAAGAAAAAAAATCTTAGATTTTCATCCAAAAGAAAAGCTCTCAGAGCCATGAACAGTCCATTTAAAACAAAGGCTCTCCGAGCCCGGAATATATACTATCATAAATCATAAATCAATAATGTCTAAAAAAACCTAAGCTGGTCGTTCTAAAAGATATTCCTAGGAAAGATCCCATGGTTCTCATCATTATAACTAACATCTGACATCTTCAAGGATTGGGACTAATATCCTCGAGTGAAGCTAGAACTTCTCTGCAACCTCTATACACTCAAACCCAAAATACCACCAAAGAAACCAAATAGAAAACAATGCAAAGGTGAGATACCGACATATGAGTTTTATCGTGATAACTACATGCGCGACACACAGACAACAACCACATGTACACATATGCACTTCACATAATTTATCAGAATAAACAAGATATTCTAAACAATAGGGTTCATACCCGGCAGTCATTGCAATTTATAAAATTACACGACACTTCAACATCCACCATTAAATCTTAACATTTGTTCTCTTTACTTTTCTTTTCGTTCGTTTCTTTCTTTGTCGAGGCTTACCTCTCACGACTATTCTTACTTAGACATCAAAATCGTTTATTCTCAACATAGGACACACGGTCACATGTGCCAACTGGAACTCAAACCCCTGACACACAATATAGAGATTCAATAGTGCTACCTGGGACTCTAACCCACGACACACACAACAGAGATTCAATTGTGTGACTTGGGACTCTAACCCACGACACACACAACAGAGATTCAACTGTGTGACTTGGGACTCTAACCCACGACACACACAACAGAGATTCAACTGTGTGACTTGGGACTCTAACCCACGACACAACAGATTTTCAACTGTGTGACTAGGGACTCTAACCCTCGACACAACAGATATTCGACTGTGTGACTAGGGACTCTAACCCTCGACACAACAGACCAAAGATTCAAATGTGTTAACTGGGACTCTAACCCACAACACACCGAGCAGAGATTGTGTTACCTGGGACTCTAACCCACAACACATAAACATGGATTCAACTGTGCCAACTAGGACTCTAACCCATGACACACACAACAGAGTTTTAAATATGTCAACTGGGACTTTAACTCACGACACATACAACATGAATTCAACTATGCCGACTGGGACTTTAACCCGCGACATATAAGACAAATAGTCCACGTGACTCATAGGAATACTAGCCCGACATTTTCAGCTATCTAGGTCTTCAAAACTTCCACTTACATAACATAAAACTTCAAATTTTCCTCTTAAGTTTTTAAATCATTATTCTTACTATCATTGAGCTCTGACCATTGTCAGGCATTCAGTCAAACCTAAAATCAACAGTTCAATCCAAACATAAAAATATATTTAAATCACATAAACAGTTATTATCTTATCGAATTTAAAACACACATTATACATAACCAAAACAACCTTACACACAACAACTAAGTAGCACATTGTTACCAAAACCCTTCAGGTAAACTCCCTTTACCTTTGTAGACCATAAAAGATCCTCATCTTACTGCTTCAATGAGTTCCAAGAATGTAAACTTTACTCCTTCAAGCAAGCATAGCAAGCGTTCAACGTCCCAGGGACACAAACCAAGCATGATAACAAACAGACAATTTCCCCCAAATTAGTTATTCAACATTCATAACATTTAATTAGCTTACTTACATACTTAATTTCTCAAAACAAAATTCATTTTCAACTTAAAATCAAATTGGGGCTTTAGGGTTCATAAACACAATTTGGGAAAAATCATTTGATCAAAGGATAATAAAATTAACTTAATAGAGCACTAATTTACAGTCCCAATTGTATAAAACAAGTGTTAATTTCATACTTTGGAACTAAAATCAAAATCTTAGGGTTAGGGTTTCAAAATCAGTTTTGGGGGTTTTCATAATCACAAAGGATTAGGGTAAGAAACTCACCCAAGGTGAAAAGGAAGAAGTTGTGGTGGTGTTTGTGATGGTCGGCGCGGCGGCGGACGGCGGCGACACGGCGGCCAGCGGTGGTTTGTGGTGTTTCTACATCAATCAAGAGCCAAAAGAGAGAGAGAGAGAGAGAGTAAGCTTAAAGGAACAAGATGGAGCTCAAACTATGAAGGTTTTGGTATGACACTAGCCATGGATGGCGGCTTACCGGATGAAACGCGGTGGAGGGCGGCGGTTTTCGACGCGAGACAGCGCAGCAGCGGCGAGAGGAGCGTGCAGGGACGCGATCTTCGTCCTCACGCCGGCGAGCGGCGGCCGACGAGCGGCGTTCGACGAGCTCCTAGGGGCGGCGCGCGGTCTGGTCTGGCAAGAGAGAAGGGAGGAGATGAAGACTTGTGGTGGAGAGGAAGTGAGGAGGAAGAAGAAGTGAAAAGAAAAAGGAGGGGGGTTTCACGCGTACAGAATAGGGAAGGGAGGGTCTTTTTTCTTTTTCTTTTAGTTGGTAGGTAAAATGTGTGATTAAAATTACTTTTAGAAAAAGGAAATAATATTACTCATTAGATCTAAAAACAATGAGCGATAAATATTTACTTTCAAAATTTGAAATAAAGTAGAGATTGATAGTTGAATTGATCAACTAAGAAAATCATCGGTCCAGAATTAATCTCCGATTAATTCCAAACCAGTTTATTTTTAACTCTAAAATTACATAGAGTAAAATATGAAAATAATTTCTTTCAACCATATTAATTACAATATTTTTTTCTAAACAAATACAAATAGTGACAATAACATAAATTATTGTCTAGTACACGTGTATCACGTGTATACACTGAAATAAGCCAGTGCTAACGCACTTAATAAAATCATTTTACATGAGTAATTAAAATTACTCAAACCAAACCACACAAAATAATTATCCAGATAACTAACCAATCCAAATAAAATGAAATAACATATATATTTACTGTTATTGATGAACAGTAAAAATCGGGGTGTTACAGAGGTCTCACTACCTCCCATGTGGATGCTCCTGCGGCATTTGGTATGCCATGGGGACTTAGAGCATCAACCACCTCCGCACATTCAACCTTTACTGCAGATAGCCCGGAGTCACCTCCAGGGCCTATAGTCTTGATCCCGGAGGAGGCACAAGAGGAGATGGAGGAGGACCCTGAGGAGGATCCGATGGTTGATTCGGACTATGTTCCTCTTGAGGATGGTGTAGTCCCAGATATTGGAGAGGGGGTTGAGGTATCCTCTCTAGATACACCTCCTGAAGGTGGGGGTGTCTATAGTGGACTCCCCAACGGGTTTCATTAGTAGCGACCAGCTATAGGATGTAGTTCTTTTGGGTAGAGTGGGATTTTTAGATAGTCTGACTTATGGCTACTGAGAGCCATCTTTTTTAGTAGTGTTTTCAGACTCCCACTGTGATATAGTCAGTTTGATGTTATGTATATTTGTCAGTAGATGATGATCTGGTAGGATAAGGGTCTTATGTAAAACTCTGATGATGCATATGTATGATATATAGAGTTGTATATTATGTTGGTGGAGTTTGGGTTGTATGTGAAGTAAAGGAAAGAAAATTTTTTATCACCATTTTGAAAAGAATAAGTGATTAGAAAACTTATTTGTTTTTCTGAAGGCAACTAGCAATATATTATTTTCTTTAAGTTTATTTTCCGAAATCAGTTACTTAAATGTGGTAAGAAGGGGTGTCGCATTAGTGGTATCAGAGCTAGTCGAGTCTTTCAGGAAATCTTTTGGAATAAGTTTGTTGTGTTGATGTTATGTGATCTCTGATTGAGATTGTTTGAATTACTTCTTAGAGGTAATGTGTGATAGTTAGTAAATTCAAGTTTCATTTTCTAGTTGCCATTTAATTGATTGTGTCTTATAGGTCAGTTATGGAACCAGAAGGTGCACTTGGATGTGGACATGGACGTGGACGCGGCCGTGGAAGAGGTCGTAGAGGTGGTCATGCTAATGGCCGAGGAAATTTTGAGGAAAATTATGAGGAAGGTGGAGGTATGGATTATGCTACACAAGCAATGGCGGATGTTGCCGCTGCTATTGCACAGCAAACTGCTACAATGGCTGCCCAGAATTTACTGGAACAACTTCGAGCTGAACAAGCTACTGAGGGCAGAGGTCTTACTGCTTTTAGACGCCAGAATCCTCCACAATTTCATGGAGATGTGGATCCTATAAAAGCTGACTTATGGATTCAGGAAGTGGAGAAAATCTTTGAGTTGATCAATAGTCCAGAAGGAGTGAAGGTGCCATATGCTACTCATCTGCTGTTAGGGGATGCTGAGTACTGGTAGAGGGGCTCTAGGCAACTACTGGAAGTAGAGAATCAGGTGGTTACTTGGGTGATATTTAAGAACATGTTTCTGAGCAAGTATTTTCCACAGAGTGCTCGAGCATAAAAGGAGCAAGAATTTCTATGTCTGTATCAAAGGGATCTATTTGTAGGGGAGTATGCGGCCAAGTTTGAGTCACATTCCATGTATTTTCGCTTTTTCCAAAACAACCCGGATGAAGATTGGAAGTGTAAACGTTTTGAAGCAGGACTGCGATTTGAGATTAAGGAGTCTGTATTACCATTGGAAATCAGGAATTTCCAAGCTTTGGTTGAGAAGTATAGGAAGGTAGACCAAATGAGGAAGGGAAGAGATAACAGAGGGAATGTAGGAGGACCATCAAAGTCTAAGGGTCAGTTTCAGAACCAGAAGGGAAAACAAGTCCAGAACAAACGTTATTACCGAGCACCGGGGAAAAATCGAAACCAGCAATCATACCGTCCTGTAGCTACTGCATCAGGTGTTGGAGGCCAGAAGAATCAAAATCAAGGTCCAGGCAGAAAGTGTTACAAGTGTGGAGATCCGAGTCACTTAGCAAATGATTAGTGATGCTACCATGATACTCTTGTAGTCCTTGCCGAGTGGGTCCGTTTTAGGTGTAGAGAGAGGAATGTTCGCTTGGACAACTGACTAACATCCCTAACGGGAATGGGGGATGTGTGACAGGACAATAGGTGGCCACGTCAGCATACATTCTTAGCTGCAGAAGTGCATAAGGGTAAAGGATGATACCATAACTTGAGGATTATTGCTATCTATACGTGTTGTATGTCTCTGTGTTGTTATTGTTATTGTAGTTTATGCTATATATCCTTTTCTGTTACATGATGATATTATAATTTCTTATCTCCCTATCCCTTTCTTTCATATTATATGTAACGTTTTCTGCTTATGATGATGGCACGTTTTAATCTCCCTACTTCTTTTCTATGTATGTTTCATTTATGTGATCGTTATGAGAAGCCCCTGCAGAGAAGCTGAGGAGCTTGATGGGACCCTTTATGAGCCAGATGGTGGAGGATGAGCAGTGGACCCGAGTAGTTGAGTATAGAGTCTGTGGCCAGTGCGTCTTTTGAGACGTTTTATCTGTCGTTGCTTATGTCAGTTTGTATTATTATGTAAATTGTGGGACCTTACTGATGGGATGCCCTACACAGTTTTTGTACCTTTTATGGTTATATTTATATGTGTGGTGTACTGCTTATATTTATCTCTTTTATGCTTAATGTCTTAAAATATCTGTCTTCCGTTTTATATATGTTTAACGTATATATCGCAATTAAGGTTATTTAAATTTAGGTTTTCTTTAATAGGACACCGGGGTGTCTCAATCTTCCTTTGATCTTCGTATGTATTTTTTTATGTCAGTATGTATCCATATAGGGCCCTACTGATGGGGTACCCTCTATAGTTTGACAGCGCAGATGTTTGGATGATGTGATGTATTATATATATATATATATGTGTGTGTGTGTGTGTGTGTGTGTGTTTGTGTGGTGTGTGTGTGTGTGTGTGTGAGATGTGATGTTTATATATGGCTGTTATTTATATTTAAGGTTTTTAGCTATTCGCCTTTTCCGTATACATGCTTAACGTTAATATCATGACTAAGTTTTAGTTATTTAGGTTTTCTTTAATGTGACATTGGGTTGTCTCACTTGCTAAAGTTAACTTTGAGAGCCTTACACACCACATAGGTGTTTGTAATTATTGAGCTTCAACTTGTTTATCTTTTATACTATTGAGTGCCTTCTAATTGTACTTCTTTTCTGAATTTTTAGTGAGCGTGATCTCACGAAACGATTTTGAGGCTTTTACACAAGGGATAGTATATCCTGAGATTTGTGTTAAGGGTTCTCTGATTTGTAATAGTTCTAGTTGATCCTGTTTAAAAACTAGAGTTGATTGGAAAACCTTGGTGGTATTGCCTTGGGGATGGGACGTAAGCCACGTGGGTAGTTTGTGGCTGAACCAGGATATATCCTTGTGTCAATCTTCTTTCCCTATCTCTTAATTTTTGCAATCGCTTTCTTACTTAACGCTTTTTGAAACGCGCTTTCGTTATCAAGTGTTTTTATCAAATAATTTTAAAAGGGAATTTTTAATCCATCAAAGTTATCGTAAAATTCATTTCACACAGAATTCACCCCCTCTTGTGTTTGGAGTCACTTGTCAACAAGTGGCATCAGAGCTTGACAGGATGAAAAATCTTATTTTAATAATAATAATAATAATAAATTCAAAATCCCTATTGAATAATAAAAAAAATGAATATTAAGACAATCAACATGCAAGTGGAAAAAATTAATATTAAGAAAATTAATAAGCAAGTCAAATTTATAGGGATTTTTCAATGAAATAATAAAGCAAATTTTTTCACAAAAATATAACAAGGAAATTTTACACTTAAGGATAATTTGTTATTTTACTTCAGCAGGTTGAACTTTTGTTTTACAAAGATTGAACATTTTATTTAAAATCACTTTAATAAATAAATTACTAGGAAAAATTATAATTTGTCAAAACTGAAGTAATTTTTTAAATCATTGCAATATTAATTTTAACATAATTATATTTCTTTGTCAAGATTTTCCTTTATTTAAGAAATTTTAAATTTTCTATACAATTGTTTTTGGTTTTTTAAGTTGTGTTATTGCTTTTACTTTTCACAAGGTTTGACTACACTGATAAAAAATATTATTTCCCACCTTTTTTTTTATGATAGATAGGTTGACACACCAAAAAAAAAAAAAAAAAGAAATTACCCAAAATGTATGTGATAAGTGTGCATATGAGGTCAACTTTATTCTATATTTGGATTGTAAGGAATTGCTTTTCGTGTTTACTTCGACGGGGAGATAACATAACTAAAATAAGTTTAAACAAATACATGTCATAATATTTTTAAAATTTCTTTAGACTCCTTTATTTAAAAGTTGTGTTTTGTAATTTATTTTTGGTGTTGAATATCGTGTAAGTGAGACCAATTTGATTTTACATTTGGGATCTGATGAGTTACTTCTTATGTTTGCTTCGACGGGAAGATAATATAGCTGCAATAAGTTTACTATAATACATATTGTTATGTTTTTAAAATTTCTTAGGGCTCCTTTTAAAATAAAATGTGTTTTGCGATTTTTTGTGTGTGTGTAGTTTTTTGTAGATGGGTCCAATATGACGAGGACGTTTGGGTTCTAAGAAGTTGCTTTATATGTTTGCTTCGACGGGGAGATAACATAACTGCTACCAGTTTAATCTAATACATGTCGTAATATTTGTAAAAATTCTTAGAGCTCCTTTATTTCAAAGTTGTGTTTTGAAGTGAAATTTCATTCATTATATATTGTGTTTCTGATATATACTACAGGCATTGATTGTACTAAGTACAAGGGGTGGTTGAAAAAGTAAAACAAAAGAATGTTGAAGTATAATAATTGTTATTTTCTTGCACATATATCCTGTCTTATTTTATGTTGAAGACCTTTATATCTCATTATATCATTTTTTTTTACGCAAGAAATATAATTCATTTCATTAATAGGCACAGATTCAATACAAGTAGGAATATCATCAAAGACTTAAGGATTAGCTTTATTTATGGCCACCTTTGCCAAGCCATGGGTAGCCATATTAGCATTCCTCCTAGTAAACTCCACATGAAAGTTTTGACAAAAAGAAGAAATAAGATGCTTACAATCTAGAACAATAGCACCAAATTCTATTGAATCTAGAAGAGGGGACTTGGAAGCATCAACAACTAGCTTAGAGTCCAACTCAAAGATGACATCCTTGAAGCCCAACTCCCTCACGCATTCAACAACAACCTTTAGACCCATAGCTTCACCGATTTGGACGTCAACTAGAGGCTAGAACCAAGTTGGTTTTGTACCAACAAAATAACCAAATTCAACCCTTAAACAAATACAAATACCTACTCGGTTAAGTTGCTCTGAAAAGGAAGCATCTATGTTGCATTTTAGAGACCCTTGGGGCGGCCTCCTCCATGTGCATGGGACACTTGAACCTGCATGTTCTAGGCTTCTGTTATGCTGTAAACGCGCTTTCTCCCATTCTTCTAACAACACCTTCCCACTCCATACAATAGTTGCAGGCCTTTCCTCCACATTCTCCCAAACTTTTTGGTTTCTACTCCTCCACAAACTCCATAAATTCATTACCCAACTCCTCCATTATATCATGATAATATTAATTTCTCAACAACTTTTGCTTTTCTTATAATTTTTAAATTACAAATAAATTATTCCAACAAATACTTAACCCATGCATTGCACGGGTACACATGTGATACATGAGTGTATTGTATTTGTGTTACCTTAATTAGGAGGATTATGTTCGTGACGATTGTGTTCATGTTACCTTAAAACTTATTTATCAATAATATTTTATAATCTTACTATTTTAAGATACAAAAAAACCAACTTCCAAATAAAAATGCATTGTGATTTTAAATAATATGAAATTATATTGCCAACGCATATTTCACCCGTGTATCGAATGAATCCATCATCTAGTTATTAATAAAAGATTGTTGTATAAATCTATCGCTTGGATTTGAAATTACCACGCTTTAACTGCACAATTGTGTAAAGACGGTGTAATAAATCTAATGAAGAATGGGCTTTAAACCATCACGTTTGAGGAGATGATAAATGACTATCACGAGCTATGCTAAGTCATAAATCTTGCAAAGGTGATCGCAAGGATGAAGGAGCAGTTTTATCAATTGGCTATAGAATGTTAATCGTTGTTACAATATTTTAAAAGCAATAATATTACTATCTGTGTTTGATGTAAAAAAAATTCATGCATCGGAACTAGATGTCTCGTGTTCGATCCTTTACACCATTGCCATGGCTCGAGGGAATAAAATGACATGTATAGACGGATTTGGTTTGGGCATGGCCCAGTATTAATCCAATGTTTTTTCATTTTTTTTTATGTAATGAGTAAAGCAAAAGGGAATTTCCATGCTTCACTACAATCAATTTACTGATGTATAGTAGTGACTGATATTGTATGAGGTGCTTCAGCCCAAATAAAAGATGGAGTGAAATTATACCATGAATTTCTTAAAATATTGCTGGGGTTTTCTTAAATTACACCATATATTCTAGTTATCAATTTTTTGATATTATTGAGTAAAATTGAGTTGAAGCTTCGATTATTGGATCCAAAAGGGAGCTTTTATCCATATGGCATTCCACATCACAGTTAAGCATGTTGCATTTGAACTATCGATTTTATTTTGTTATTAGTGTCATCATCACAGATCTTGGTGGATAATTGGTTTTCTGTCTATGAAAGACTTTGTGATTTTGTTAATGGTGTCTTTCATTGCATGTTTATTTTTTAAATTTAATATTTCATATATTTAAGTGCATTTTAAGAGTTATTAATTTTGAGAAATTGATTTGGAAATTTTCCGTAATTAAATTCATTGGTGGAATGGGCCAAACGAGATTAATACTATGTTGTTTTCAATAATTCAAGATCTATTAATTGATATATAAATTTTGAAATTTTCAAAATAAAATTCATTGGTGGAATGAGTCAAGCGAGATTAATGAAATGTAGTTTTGAATATTCTAAGGATTATTCATTTCAAATATTAAATTTGAAGTTTTCAAAATAAAATTTGTTGGTGGATAGTGCAGCTTTAAATATCTTAAGAGTTATCAATTTTGAAATATTAATTTCATAATTTTCAAAATAAATTTTATTGGTGGAATGGGTCAAACGCAATTAATACATTGTAATTTTCAAAATTTTAAGAGGTATTAATTTTGAAATTTTGAAAAAATAAAATTCATTGGAATACTTCAAATATAATTACTCATAATCAGAACATTATATAAATAGTCAATAATATAGTCATTGCACACAAATCTCAACAATTTGTCAAAGCTTGTGGTTTTCCCTTTGAAAAAATGGTGATGGTTCGATCTAGAATTCATATCTTCTTGCTACCCTTATTTTTACTTGCTCTTGTGGCGGTAACTGAGGGATTCGGCCTCCCTCGTTACCGAGTAAGAGTTAACATCACGAATAACCTGGGCAGTGGTATTCCTCTACAAGTTCATTGTAAATCCAAAGACGATGACCTTGGTGTTCATGATCTAGCCTTCCATGCCATGTACAATTTTTCGTTTTACCCTAACTATTGGGGAACTACATTGTTTTTCTGCGGCATGACATGGGATGGTGTATTACATTGGGTTGACATTTACAAAGACAGCAGAGACAGAAAACACTGCAACCCTGATTGCCTTTGGAGCATAGAAACAAAACATCCATGTTTATCGATCAATACCAACTCGTCTATCTGCTACGAATGGAGGCCAAGTGAAATCTTGTGATGTAATCTTAATTAATTGTGATATAATAATATAAGGATCAAAATAAATTGAACGCAGAAGTTATTTTTGCATCTATGATGTTAAAGATCCTCTTTGTCTTGATTTCTTATTTTCTTTTGGAATTATGTTATATTGTGAAATTTCACACAATAGAAAGAGTTTGCTATTTCAATGGTGGTTGTATGTGTGGTGACGAATAATTCATCTATTTAAGTTGGAGGAGTTTTGAGATTTATCAAATACAATCGATTTATGAGCAATAAAACCAATAACATTCTCCAATGTAAGGATCATGTAGCAAATGTGACTGATGAAATGTCTCGAGTCATGAACTTGTGTGTATGATTTCATAAATATTTTTTAAAATATAATTGTAATGAGTTTTGTTTTGTTTTCATCACAAAAATGTTCTCCTTGTGAAATCCAAATAATCACATTGGTATACATTTAACTTTTGCTAAACTGCACTTTTGATCCATTATCTTTATTTTAAGTCTCGATTTGATCCATTTTTATAATTTTCTTCTCGATTTGGTCTTTTAAATTTTAAAATCATTTCAAGTTAGTCATTTCCGTACACTGGTATAATGGTGTTAAATCTCAGGTGTTAAGTCACCGAAAAAATTGGGTATACCCATCGGAAAATATTTCTCTCTACTTTTCTCTTTCTCTCTCTTATTACTTATATTCTTCTTTCTTTCCTTCCTCCTCCCAAAACCCAAACCCCAAATTAAATTTTACAATTGATGTGATGACGTAAATTAAATTTGTATATGAATGCTTGTGACGACTCAACAACAAATGAACTTGTGCTAAAAGCACCACCCCTATTAGTCTTCTCCATCCTTTTGTTTTGCCTTCTTCCTCAAACTTGCGCCGCAAAGAGGACAGAAACCACATTCGATAAATACTCTCACCACACAAACCGCACCCAGGTCCATCAAATTGAAGTGAAAAAGTGAAGAAGCCCTTTCTCTTTCTCAAACACTATCTGCTTTCATCAAACCCTAATTCTATTGCCTTCAAGATGGGGTTGTAGAATTAACAAAGAAGGAAAACATTTGTACTAACACTTATATCTTTACCTGGTCTATCTATTATAATTATAATATATTAAAATTGTCTCTACAAATTTGCTCATAACACTTAATCCTACATGATTATGTCACTTCCTTGTGAATAGAATCAAAATTTCCTTGCATAACCAAAGCCCAAAGAAACCAATTTCTTGAATGGCAGAGTCGTAGAAGGAAGAAACATGGCAGAATAGCTCTTTTGTGATTGTTGACGAGGGGGGCTAAGTGAATAGATAATTTTGTTGTGATTGTTTTATGGTGGCAGAATGATTTTATAGAGCTGGCCAACAAGACCTCTTCAATATACTTTCTATTTTGAAGTGATGGCATCGTTTTTCCAGCCATTACCAAAGCCTATACTTAGAAAGATAAGACGACTTTGTTATTTTAATTTAAGTCGTTCGCTTAATTCTTAGACTTGTTGCACGTGGTGGGCAAAGGAAGTTCGCTCTGGGCAACACGGAAACAAAGACTTTTTTCTATCCGTCGAATCAGGTAAGGGGAGAAAGCCTGAGGGATAATTATTTTATGATGACTATATGCCTTGTGTGTTTATTTTGATGTGTTTGATTGATGTTGTTATTGTTGTGGTTGTTTTGGTTGGGTTTGATTTTGAGTTCTTGATGTATTGATGGTTTATGAAAATATGCATATTGCTTATATGTGTTGAAGTTGTTGTATATGTGGTGATGATTTATGAAAATATGCATCTTGTTTATATGTGTTGAAGTTGTTGTATATGTGTTGATGTTGTTGCATGGAAGCCTAACCATCGGTTAGAGCTCAAATAATGAAGATAAAAGCTTTAAGAAAATATTTACAAAGAAAATCACAAGTAAGAATTTCTTTTAACAAGGTTTTGATAATAAGGGGAAGTTGTGTAATTTTAATGATTGGTGAAAATTTTATAAAAATAAAAACAATTTTTATAAAGAAAAATTCAATTGAAAATTTAAGTGATTTTATGCAAAAAGAAATCAATTTCACTTGAAAAGAATTTATTTAAAAAATTTCAAATGTTTTTAGGAAAAAGAAGAAAATTTTTTAAATAAAAAGGGTTTCTATGAAAAATAGAAATGGATTTTCCAAAACTTAAAATTTTAAATAAAGAGAATTGCAAAAGAAAAGTTTTTATTTAAAAAGATTTTCAGTCAAAAAGAAAATGTCTGATAACTTGGATAAGTTACGGAAAGTTTCGGTTTTGTATTTGTTTTTCACTGAAAGAAAAATAACATTGAAAAGTGAACCTAGTAACCGAGACGTCGGGATACTAGAGTTATAACGCGTGGATCCTTGATCCGTATCACAACGCTGTGGATGGTGTGTCCTATATATGATGCTGTGGACTGTGTGTCCTATACATGTTGTCTTGGACTGTGTGTCCTATGAACGTTGCAGTGGACTGTGTGTCCTAGATGCATGGTTGTGGACTGTGTGTCCTGAAAACGTTGTGATAAACGTGGAAATTGGAGTAAAAAGGGTAAAGACTGTTTTTCTACTACCACAAAGTTCTGGGCTAGTGCACAAGTCTAGGACTGTTGTGATTGGACACTCGGACTCTAATGTCCTGTGTTCATATTAAAAGCTTTAAGACATTTAAAAGTCACGGGAGGTCGTGAGCTTTGAGCCTCGACAAGGAAAGAATGAAGCACAAAGAAAAGCCGCGAAAATAAAAGATTTTACATGCATTGATGTTTTTGGCAGACGTGCCGATTATTCCGGATCTCTTGATAAACAAGGTATTCGAGACGGTGTTATTCCGGATATCTTGGTGCATGAGGTATTCGAGACGGTGTGCCTTTGTGGCAATTTGAGCCTGTGTGGCAATTGAGCCTGATCAGCTCACTGTTTTTCAAAAACTGCATGGTGTTGGGATCTCCGGAGACTAGGATAGAATGATGAAATATAGAAGTGTCATGTTTTCAAAAACGACGACGAATTGTTGATCGGTATGATTTATTTGTGAGAATTCTATATGTTGAATATGTATATTTGTCTGTATCTGTTGCTCTGTGTTTGGGCATGTAGTCCTCATAATACATCCATATATTGGTATCTCACCCTTACAATATATCAGGTGTTCCTGGCCCTCTGCTGTGGTGCTTTGTTACACGAGGACAAGTGGTGTCGAGAATTCCTAACCTCACTTAAGGATAGTACTCCCGATCCTTGAAGAGGTTGATGAGAATTTTATAGTGAGAACTACAGAGTTCTTTCCAGTAGTTGTCTTTTAGATCAACCAGCTTAGGATGTTTCCTTTGGGACGGGCATTTTAAGAAAGCTGTTATAGGTGGTTTTGAAGAACTTTGTAATGATCTTATAAATTTCAGTACAAAAGATTATTTCATAAAAATTGTATGTTGAAGTGTTTTGATTTATAAATGAACCTAGTTGTTTTGTGTTATTAAGCGTGGTATGATTTTACTTTTGTGTTGTGTACACTATTTTTTTAGTACTCCAAAGAAAAAGAAAAATTTTGCCCCTATTTTCTGACTTATGCAAAATATCAGAAGTTATTTTCCGAAAACAACCAGCTAACTTTCCTTTTTAATTTTATTTCTACATGTGATTAGGAGGTAATGCCCAAGGGGGTGTTACATTGGTGGTATCAGAGCTGGTCGAGTCTTTCGGGAACTTGGGGAATAGGTCCATTATGTTTTTGTTGTGTGATCTCTGTTGGGTCATTGCTTGAATTGTTTCCTTGTCGAAACAATATGTGTTGATGCACTAGTAGGTGTGTTTTGATGGGTTTTGATCTGGTCGAGACCTTATGAGAACTCATGATTTGTAAATGGTACGTTGATTCATGTTGACACGTTCGTTTATCCTTTTGGGATGGTGTCAGACATTTGAATGAAGTACCCGTAGTGGAAGATTTTCCGGGAGTATTCCCTGAGAATGTTCTAGGTTTGTCCCTCTGAAGGATATTGAGTTTCGATTGTTCTCATTCCTAGATTCAATCGGATCTCCATCGCTTCGTGTAGGATATCACCTCCAAAGCTAGTCAAGTTAAATGACTTGACTTAAAGGAGAAATTGATGTCAGAACAGTTTGGGGACCAAGTGTGTCCCGAGGGGAGTGTCAGTGTTGCTCATAGGGATGAAGCATCACTTTTGTGGTAGTGACCATAGACTGTGACTAAAATATTAGTTGTTAGGCTAACGGGTTATTTTCAAAGTCTCATCGAGGAAATGTCTAAGATTTTGGAGCCGTTGACTCACCTTAAAAGGAAAGACCAACTCTTCGCATGACTAAGAGACGGACTAAGTCATCAGTTATCGTATGCCGTTCAGAGAAGAATGCGGAAGGCCACAAATTGGATCAAGAGTGTTTAGAAAGACCTTCGTGGTTGTACGAAGTCGAGACAAGCCAATCTGAATCTTTACTCTTAGAATGAGTGTCTCATGATTAAGAAAACTCTTCACTGTACTCTTTGATTCTTTATGAAGGTGTCAGTTGACATTTGTTCCTCGAGTCCCTAAGTTTGTATCAAACAATCGTAGTATGCAAGTTTGCGTGTGTCAGATGAACTTTCCTGAGTATGATTTGAAATTTATCATGACTTCTAAATTGGTTATAACTATTTCTTGAGTTATGACCCAAATGATTTCTTAGCAACAAAAGCTTCTTGATGAAACACATGCAAGTCACTTTTACTAATTCCCTTTGAAATCATCCTTTGATGAACGTCTTGTAGTACGTTAACTACTCTTAGAGTTAAAACTATCCAAGGAAATTCTAATGGAAGGAGCAACTTTTAGATTCATGTTTGTAAATGTGTATTGGCCATGCATTTTTACATTCCTGAACCTAATTGAAGAATCCTTTTCCATATGGGATATTCCTGTATCTTTCAAATTGATGAAATTCTTCTCTAAGTTATTGTGAAAGTGAAATCAAGAAATTTCTTTTCTTGAAAATTTCTTTTTGTAATCTCCACGACCATGCCTTATTGTAGTTCGAAAGGATTTATCATCCTTAATCAATTTTACCCTACGTATTCTTCCAAATGTCATTGACATGTATCCTACCTTATGAGTCATGAGGATGGGTATCTGATTCACACCAGGAGGTCAGAGTTAGTCGAGTACAGTGAAAGAGAGGTAATTTGATGCTTGAGACATTCCTTGTCAGGAAGTTAGTGTTGCGATGGATTTCGTTATGAATTTACCAAAGACCTCTAAGAGATTCATTTTGTTCGAGTGATCGTGGGCAGACTGAGGGAGTTAACATCCTTCTTACCTGTCAAGATCCACTATGCAGTGGATAAGCTAACCGACATGGATATCAGAGGACTGACCAGACTCCATGGAATACCTCCAAATTTCACTTCAAATGAAGACCTGAAGTTTACCAATATTACCACTCCAAGTGTTGAGCGCCGAGTTGAGATTGATTTCAATGAACCACCCTCGACTCAAGTGGATGAGCGATAGAAATAATACGATTTTTAGGAAGTTGATTTAGGAGTAAGGGTAGTATTTGACTACGATCATCTCTTTAGCTGGCTGGACAGGAAATGATGAAAGATTTGTTGAGGTATAGTTGTGGCTAGTAAGATGTGAATCATTAAAAACAATAACAGCAAGTGAGGTAAATATTATAACTCAATTGTTGATCGAGGCAGAATACTGTTATAGGAACCTAGGGTAATAATCAATATCCATGGTTTAGATTGATGAGTTTGAAGATTTATAGAGAAGTGTGTATAGTAATTTCCCTAAGCTGAACAGGAGCAGTAAAGAGGAATTCTTGAGTAAAACTAAGTTGTTAGAGAAGTTCAAATGATTCAAAACCAAGGTGATTCCTTTTTTGTTATAGTTGCATGAAGGTGTGTGATCATGATCTTTAAGATTGAAATGTATGAATAAGATATAGTTTGGAGTAGTAGGATATATTCAAAAGAAACTAAGTTTCTGAAGGAGTTCAAAGTTGACAAATTAGAAAATCCTACCCAACGAGGTTCGTTTTTTATTTCAGTTTATCTTAGGAAGTATTATTATGTTTTGATTGAAGACTTAAGGTATGCGATTTTGATAGAATCTGAAAAGTAGATTATGTTCAGAGGAGCTGAGACTACAGATGTATGTTGGGGTAATGTTAGTTTTATCTTGGTAATGACTATATCTTGGTAATGACTATGGGAGTTAGATGTGTGGAAGGCAGTTTTTCTAATGGACTAGCAATTGAAAATAGAAATGATTAAGTTTTGATTCTATCCTTCATATGGGAGGAACTAAGAATCAAAGTCATGAATAGTGGATATAATCTAATGGTAGGAAATTTCGAGGATGAAAGAGAACGACATAGGGATGAATTATGTTCTGGAGTTAGCAATAAGAGCAGTGAAGCGACTGAAAATACGACATAGAATTTTGGATAGGAGCTGATGTGTATGCTATAAGAAAAGTGGGGATCTTAGTTTAAATCTTGGTGTTAATGGTAATAGTTATGGAAGTCGAAGGAAAATATTTTTCCTCATGGATTAGTATGAAATGAAGAGGAGATTAGGTTTTAAATTATATCTTTATATGTGAAAGATTAAGATGAATCTGTTAAGTACAGGGTGTGAGAGTTGAGGATAAGTAATTTTATGTCGAGGATAAGTAGAACGAATGATAAGTTTGAATTTCGTTATTATTAAGTTACAATTGTCACCTGAGGAAGAATTAGATGTGGGAAGTACAATATAGGACCTTGGAATTAAGAGATCCTATCTAGTTCTGAGATACGAAATTTCGAGGACGAAATTTATTTTTAGTGGGGTAGAATGTAACATCCCATTTTCTAAATTAGTGTATGAGTAAAAGATTAAGCATATTTGAAGGCTTAATCATGTTCCTTAGATGTTAGTTAACTTGTGTCTCAAGTTTGAGGAGAATCGGAGTTGAAACGAGTCTGAAACACAAACAAATATAAAACCAAGAGATTAAATGGTCAATTAATTAATTGTGTGTTGGGATATTAAATTAGGTTGGGCTTGAGTATAATACACTTTTGAGAGTATCCTAAAATAATTCAGAAAAAAATATTCCAACAGTAGGTTATGCTAGATGAGGCGAATTAAAACACTCGGATGTGCCGAGAGAGTAACACGCGGCGAAATGTGTGGATGACACATGTCACAATTGGGCACGTGTCCGAAGATGGAAGGTTGCATGGTTAGGGGCTGCCACCAAGGGACACTTGTATTTCCATCACACCTAACTAAATGACACCTAAAATGCATGCAAGATACCTAAAGTGCATGCATGGCACCTAATATGCAATGCATAACACCTAAAATGCATGCATGACACTTGTACTCTACAAAGAAAATAAATATAATAATAATATAATCCTAACTAATTAATATAAAAGCAAGTGAATGAATGCATAAAGGCCTTTCCTCATCTTCTTCATCATTTCTCTTCACAAAACTTGAGAACTCCCTTGACTCCCCGAAATCATATTGAAACTTTTACCCTCTTATGTTCTAAATCTTGAAAAACTTTATTCATGAAAGTTGTTTCTCTTACTCTCCTCTTTCCAACGAGCTAAAGATCACTGAAAACAGATGAGTATACTAGGAGATATGCCCAAATCACCTAAGCAGCTCAAAACCCTCAGCATCACCCTAAAACAGCAGAAAGAAGGCTCTTTATTCCCCTTTTCTGTTCTGAACCAAGAAAAACCTTCAACATCAAAGTTGTGCCTCACTTTCTTACCTTTCTAACAAGCCCAAGTTTGTAATTTTCGGGTGAGCAGATCTTGAGATACATTCATATTGCCACCACTCCTTGCCATCAAAACCTCACATACAAAGCAACTTATTCACCTAAACAAACTATAGTCTTAACTTGGAATCATCAACAAAAATCTCTATCACCATGTTCCTCTCTTGGTCAAACCACACCCCAAGGGCAAGGAGGTTTCTTTTAATCATTTACATCTCAAGAACTTCAAATCTCTAGAGCAATGGTAAGGACTTTATTTTTAGGGTTCATTTCTTTACATTTCAACCACATGCATGTCCATTCTTTTGAGTTTTCCTTCATGCATGTGGATGAATCCATCTCTAACTTTTATATCCATCATAGAGGACTCATTTTGGATCTCAAAGGATAAAGCTTACTGCCTTTACAAGCTTGGAATCATGATGGTTTAGGATCTTCAAGAGGTAGTGGGGAGATCCTCTCTAAACTCTTTGTTTAAACTATTATTTGATAATAATAGTTGCTGTTGATATATGTCATGTATGTTTTAGAGGGTCTGGGACCCTTGCATGTTGGTTTTATGGCTTGTGAATGATGCTAGAGTGAAGATAATAACTTGGTGTGGATGAACATATGTAAAATATAAATCTGGCAGCATGAAATATACTTATTCGTAAGCCCATAACTTTTTATACAAAATGTGTTTCTAAAATATAAATACATATTTGAAAAGAGGACTTCTGGGGCTTTAATTTAATATTTAATATGTAAGTATTTGGATAAGATTTACTAGGTCAAAACACCTGTCAAAGTAGAACCAAATTCTGTCTGCGAAAATACATACATAGTTGGCTGTATGGTGATTTTAAATATGATTTTGAAGGGTAAAAACTCTTATAAAATTTTATGGATTAGTAATGAAGTATATATAAAGTTTGGTTGAATATTTGAGAATTTTACATATGTATATAAATAGAAACAATTTCATAAAGTTACATGTTGTTGAACTCGGATTTCTGGAAAATCCTGTACAAACAGAGGCAGTGTGGGATTTTTAATAAATTAATGCCTTCGAATTTTGACATGGGACAAACTACAAAATGTTTATATGTGAGTTGGGTACCTTCAATTAAATTTTCAAAAATTTTAAAGGTCATTTGAGGGATTATTCACTATTTAAACCCATTGCTGTTCTGAAAATGCTTTTATAAAAGAGTTCATCATAATTTTTTTGAATGAAAAATTTGATTTTGAAGATAATATCTTTTAACATGGTCAAGTAAAGATTTTTGGTAAAAATGGACTATAAACAAGTGTTAAAGTAACGATATAGAAATAAGGGATTAAAGTATATGTATATATATAAGTAAGTTTCGGACAAAATGATATCCAAGAATTTATTGGACATCTCTATCATCATTTTTCCAGTCATTGCCAAAGCCTATACTTAGAAAGATAAGACGACTTTGTTGTTTTAATTTAAGTCGTTCGCTTAATTCTTAGACTTGCAGCACGCGGAGGGCAAAGGAAGTTCGCTCTGGGCAACACGGAAACAAAGACTTTTTTCTATCTGTCGAATCAGGTAAGGGGAGAAAGCCCGAGGGATAATTATTTTATGATGACTATATGCCTTGTGTGTTTATTTTGATGTGTTTGATTGATGTTGTTATTGTTGTGGTTGGGTTTGATTTTGAGTTCTTGATGTATTGATGGTTTATGAAAATATGCATGTTGCTTATATGTGTTGAAGTTGTTGTATATGTGGTGATGATTTATGAAAATATGCATGTTGTTTGTATGTGTTGAAGTTGTTGTATATGTGTTGATGTTGTTGCATGGAAGCCTAACCATTGGTTAGAGCTCAAATAATGAAGATAAAAGCTTTAAGAAAATATTTACAAAGAAAATCACAAGTAAGAAATTCTTTTAACAAGGTTTTCATAATAAGGGGAAGTTGTGTAATTTTAATGATTGGTGAAAATTTTAGAAAAATAAAAACAATTTTTATAAAGAAAAATTCAATTGAAAATTTATGTGATTTTATGCAAAAAGAAATTAATTTCTTTGAGAATGTTTTACAGAAAACAAAAGTTTATTTTGCGACTTGAAAAGAATTTATTTAGAAAATTTCAAATGTTTTTAGGAAAAAGAAGAAATTTTTTTAAATATAAAGGATTTCTATGAAAAATAGAAATGGATTTTCCAAAACTTAGAATTTTAAACAAAGAGAATTACAAAAGAAAAATTTTTATTTAAAAAGATTTTCAGTCAAAAAGAAAATGTCCGATAACTTGGATAAGTTACGGAAAGTTTCAGTTTTGTATTTGTTTTTCACTGAACGAAAAATAACATTGAAAAGTGAACCTAGTAATCGAGACGTCGGGATACTAGAGTTATAACGCGTGGATCCATGATCCGTATGACAACGCTGTGGACGGTGTGTCCTATATATGATGTATGATGGATATAAAAGTTAGAGATGGATTCATCCACATGCATGAAGGAAAACTCAAAAGAATGGACATGCATGTGGTTGGAATGTAAAGAAATGAACCTTAAAAATAAAGTCCTTACCATTGCTCTAGAGATTTGAAGTTCTTGAGATGTAAATGATTAAAAGAAACCCCCTTGCCCTTGGGGTGTGGTTTGGCCAAGAGAGGAACATGGTGATAGAGATTCTTGTTGATGATTCCAAGTTAAGACTATAGTTTGTTTAGGTGAATAAGTTGCTTTGTATGTGAGGTTTTGATGGCAAGGAGTGGTGGCAATATGAATGTATCTCAAGATTTGCTCACCCGAAAATTACAAACTTGGGCTTGTTAGAAAGGTAAGAAAGTGAGGCACAACTTTGATGTTGAAGGTTTTTCTTGGTTCAGAACAGAAAAGGGGAATAAAGAGCCTTCTTTCTGCTGTTTTAGGGTGATGCTGAGGGTTTTGAGCTGCTTAGGTGATTTAGGCATATCTCCTAGTATACTTATCCATTTTCGGTGATCTTTAGCTCGTTGGAAAGAGGCGAGGAAGAGGAACAACTTTCATGCATAAAGTTTTTCGATATTTAGAACATAAGAGGGTCAAAGGTTCAATATGATTTCGGGGAGTCAAGGGAGTTCTCAAGTTTTGTGAAGAGAAATGATGAAGAAGATGAGGAAAGGCCTTTATGCATTCATTCACTTTATTTTATATTAATTAGTTAGGATTATATTATTGTTATCTTTATTTTCTTTGTAGAGTACAAGTGTCTTGCATGCATTTTAGGTGTTATGCATTGCATATTAGGTGTCATGCATGCACTTTAGGTATCGTGCATGCATTTTAGGTGTCATTTAGTTAGGTGTGATGGAAATCCAAGTGTCCCTTGGTGGCAGCCCCTAACCATGCAACCTTCCATCTTCGGACACGTGTTCAATTGTGACATGTGTTATCCACACATTTTGCCGCGTGTCACTCTCTCGGCACACCCGAGTGTTTTAATTTGCCTCATCTAGCGTAACCTACTGTTGGAATATTTTTTTCTGAATTATTTTAGGATACTCTCAAAAGCGTATTATACTCAAGCCCAACCTAATTTAATATCCCAACACTCAATTAATTAATTGACCATTTAATCTCTTGGTTTTATATTTGTTTGTGTTTCAGACTCGTTTCAACTCCGATTCTCCTCAAACTTGAGACACAAGTTAACTAACACCTAAGGAACATGATTAAGCCTTCAAATATGCTTAATCTTTTACTCATACACTAATTTAGAAAATGGGATGTTACAGTTGCAGTTTTGAGAGGTTGACCCAAATCTACATCAAGGAGGTTGTCAGGTTGCACGGAGTGCCGTTGAGCATTGTCTCTGACCAGAATCCTAAATTCACATCTAGATTTTGTATACAGTTGCACAGTGCTTTGATAACAAAGTTGAGGATGAGTTCTGCTTATCATCCCCAGACTGATGGACAGTCAGAGAGGACGAATCAGTCATTGGAGGATCTCTTGAGAGCTTGTGTGTTGGAGCACACTGGTAGTTGAGATGAGCTTTTGCCATTGATTGAATTTACCTATAATAACAGTTTCCACAGCAGTATCGGGATGGCACCGTACGAGGCTTTTTATGGCAGGAAGTGTAGCACCTGGTTGTGTTGGTGTGAGACTAGGGAGAGGCAAGTGTTTGGTCCCCATGTGGTACAATAGACGACAGAACAAGTTAGGAAAATAGGGGAAAAGATGAAGGAAGCGCATGATAGGCAGAGGAGTTATAATAACAAGAGGACGAGACCCTTAGAGTTCCAGGAAGGTGATCATGTGTTTTTGAGAGTCACTCGGAAAACTGGAATTGGCAGAGCTATCAAGTCTAGAAAGCTTACTCTTAGATTCATTGGACCTTTCCAGATTCTTCGACGGGTTGGTCCAGTAGCGTACCATATAGCCTTACCACCTAACCTATCTAATCTTGATGACGTCTTTCACATCTCTCAGTTGAGGAAATATTATCCTGATCCTTCACATGTTATTGAGCCCGAGTCTATACAACTCAGAGAGAATCTAGAGTATGAGGCTTTACCGGTTAGGATCGTAGATAAAAAGATTAAGGAACTTCACGGTAGACAGATTCCTTTGGTCAAGGTCATTTGGGATGAGACTACAGGAAATGATACTTGGGAGCGTGAGGCAGACATACAGCAGCAGTATCCACACCTTTTTTGAGGTACGTAAATTCCGAGGACGGAATTTGTTTTAAGGGGGTAGTAATGTATCATCCGTATTTTAAGGCTTTGTTTATACGTTTAATGACCATGTTTTAAAATGTTGAATAGATGTCTAATATGTATTTCTAGGCATATGAATCCTTGCATGTAAAGTACGTGTTCAGTAGGTTTCGAATTGAGCGAGAACATAAGCTAGGGTTCCTTATCCAGCGTGGAACACACAAGCGTGCATAGTAGGAAATTTATGTTTGAGGAAGAGATTAGGCATGTTTGATGACTTGATCTTATTCCTTAGGTGTTGAGGAGTCTGTGTTTCAACTTTGAGGTCAATTAGACTTCAAACGAGCTCAGAACGCGATGAAACACGCGAATCAGGGTTTGCTAGTCAACTGGTTAACGTTTGAGCGCCAATAAAACAACGTTTGAGCGCCCGGAGTGCTGAGTGGCCAGACACACGTCAAAATTTGACAAAACATGTGCCAGCTTACTTCAACACGAAGTGATTGACTTTGATCAATGCTCGAGCTCCTGTAGAACAGTTCTCGAGAGCTAGGACGTGGATAAAACAGCGCTCGAGCATTAGCAAAAGAAAATAGAAAAATAATAATAACGTACAAGATAAAAGGTAACTTAACTTACCTTCGAAAAACATAAGTTTTAGAAGACAGAAACTACAGAGAGAGAGTGAAATCTTTTGGCTTCTATTCCAATCAATCCGATCATCCTAATGCGATTCCGACCACGTCGTTGTGATCATGGCAACGTCATCTTCTTAAACCTAGCTTCCTTTTCTCATCTATGCTAAGGTAAACTTATGTCCTTTTTATGCTGAAATGTTGTTGGCGACGGTATTGATGTTATCTTTCTATTCGTTTATCGGTTTCAAATTATGTCTTCATATTAGGATTACCCGTAACATGTGCTTCATGAATATGTAATCAGGTGAATTTTCGGAGCCCCGGAGGGTGTGGAACCTCACTTGGCAGCAAGCTAGAGAGTAGGAGAGGGTTCATTTCGTTGCTTCCAAGCTAGCCTACGACACTTCAGGTGGGAGAAAGGAAGCCACTATCGTCGGAAATGCTAAGTAGCGTATTTTACGATAATGGCGTAGGGCGACCTAAACCCTACTAGTGGGCGAATAATTGACAATGTCAATATCACATTGACGACTACTTAGTGGTACTAATGATGATATGGAGATTGTGGATTTATCGTCGTTAGGTTAAATTTATGATATTCGAGGTTGCATGATTTTGCCTATTGAGCTGCTTGCTATATGCTGTTTGGATTAATATGTTATATGTGGTTAATTATGTTTATTTTAATATTTAATATTATTTTATTATTGCTAATATGCTTTGGTTGCCATAACGTGCTTAATTGGTTCCTAGGCATTGATATATAATATTTTGGCGCATTGGGGAGCGTATGACATATGACTTAGTCATGCCTAACCTAATTAAATAATATTTTATTCATGATGAGTTATGTGATATGACTTGAGATATGAGATTGAGATGATGATGAAAGGTTGAGGCACTAGGTTATGACTCGATACGACCTGACGAGACCATATAGAAGCATGTTGTTGATCACAGCCATGTGGGTGGAACACACGAGGTCAGAGTATCTGATCATGGATACCGGAGTCATGGGTGAGTGCCAAGCGATGAGGTTCGAGGAAGACTACCGTGATATTTCCGTAGTCCTTGCTGAGCCTTCCCATATTTATATTATGCAGCTATAGTGTCATTGCTTTGCATGAGCACCATAGAGAGAACTGGGGTGTGCACCGACGTGTAATGTGCAACTATAGTATCATTGCTTTGCATGAACATCCTACTGGGAGTGGGGGTGTGCATCACCATTTAGGGATGAGCCGCTTGGGCAACTGACTAATATCCCAGATCAGATGAGGGATATGTGACAGGATTGTGGTGGCCATGTTAGCATACAAGATCGATTGCATGAGTGCGAAGGGTAGAGGATCATAATTTATCTCGGGGATGCTTGTTATAATCATATGTGATTAGGATGTCATGCATGTCTGTGTGCTATTATTGTCCATATGCTATGTATCCTTTTCCACATATGATGATAGTTAGTTTCTTATCTCTCTCCTTCTTTCTATGTATGTATTCTTTTCGTGAAGCAGATCTAGAGCAGCAAGATGCCCCATCTGAACCATCCGTGGATGACCCAGCCTTCGGAGTTCCCACTGATGGGAACACTCGAGCTTGAGTTCCTAGATGATAATGGGTGACTTGTGGACCTAGTTACCTGTTTTGTAGTATATACGGGTCCAATTTCTGTTTACGCTCAGATGGGAGGTGGACTACACTTCAGATTCATCCAGACCTTCCGTCTTAGTCAATCCTTTTTGTTTCCTATTGGCTTTCCAGCACTCGCCATATGCTGCCTTTGCCTCCTATACCACTGATGTACCCTTGGGCAGCACCACAGGGCTCAGATCAGATTGTTCGTGACATAGGCCTAGCTCCAGTTCCAGAGGTACGACGGGACTCTTCACGTCATAATGCTCTTTACCGACGACGATTCCAGCATCGTCCTCCAAGGAGTACTTCTAGCAGTAGCTGGGGAGCTGCTTCAGGACCTTCCCGACCACACCTAAGACACTGAGGAGCCAGGAGAGAGAGTCTGGGTAGTTCTAGCCATCCATAGTAGGGTTGGCCAGTGCGTGCTCTGTATGTATATAAGTGGGGAGTATGTGAGTCCATTTTGATGTATTCAAAGAGGGGCTGGGGTGTGGAGTGTTGGAGAGGTTGTCTTTCTTGATCTTTTGATGTACTTTTGTTTTATGACGTATGTATCTATATGGCACCTACTGATGGGGTACCCTCTACAATTTTAAAGCACATATGTTTGTATGATGTATTATATAAATATATGTGTGTGTGTATGTGTGTGTGTGTGTGTGTGTTATGATATTTATGTATTTATGTTTTTAATATTTAAGTATTTATATATTCACTGTTTTCCTTGTATATGCTTAACGTTAATATTGCGATTAAGTTTTAGTTATTTAAGTTTTCATTAATGGGACATCCGGGTTGTCTCATTATGAATATTTTAGTGGATGTCCATTTTCATAAGTCTTTTCATATTTCCTAGGAACTCCCATGAGTAAAAGGCTTAACATAAGTTATTACCTTCAACTTGATATGTTGATGACACATTATGTTGGTAACGTCTAACATGAAGTGTTTGAACATGTGGTAAATCGATGAAGCATTTGATACAACCATTGGATTTAATAAAATAATGAATGGTCTAGATTGGCTGTTAAGTAATGGCTAAATAGGTAAAAGTACACCAAATTTAAACTAATGTTTTTGGCTAAATAGATAAAAATAATAATTCAAAAAGATAATCTTGCCATTATCCCTCAACTCATCTTCCTTCACGTTTCCTCCAAGGTCAGTCCATCATTTGAAGCCTTCAGTGATGTTTAACCACCATCGTGGGATGTGGAAACCATGAGATAGATTCCATTCAATGGATTTGAAGTTTCCACTCAGAGATTCACTTTCCCTAATTTCACTTCCATTATTTCTCTTCTCTTCTCATTTTCATCACATTAACATAAAAAAGGTGTGCTTTTAAGCTTTTTGTTTGTGTGCCTTTTGTATGCTTTTTAGGATTGAAAGTTTTCATTTTTCTGGGAATGGAGGATCAAGGAGAAGACGAGGTCTTACAAATGGTGATTCAAATGAGCATGCAATAGGCGGCGGCGGATCCAAAGTGCAGCAAGCTTAGGGACGCCGTCAACGGGGTTGTTTTTGTTCGAGGTCTCTGGTGGATTCTCCGGATTCCAAGACCCGGCGGGGGAAGTGCATGGCAGCCGCTATCGAGAAGCGGATTGCGGCTGCTGCAAGTGTTTTGCCTTCGCCTTAGCAACCGGTAGATAATGAGGAGAAGTTGGGAAGAGACATCCAGTGATAATATAAGATCTGTTGGACATAAAAATGATGGAATTGGGTTTGTGTTGATGGAGCAGGAAGGAGGAGATATGGAACATTAGGTGAAAAAATGAATATTTTAAAATATATTACTGGTTACAAAAATTGGGAGGACGAATCTTCCTCCTTAAACAAGGGGTAAAGCGCCTCTAGAGTGAGAAAAAGTCTAAAGTGAGAAAGTAAGGGTGTATCCACCCTTAATGAGTTAAAATGTATTAAGATCGCAACTCACTTTAGTTAATCAATGGTTGATACACCATTACTTGTTCACTTTACATTTTTCCTCACTTTAGATCGAGGAGGCAAATCCTAAACAAGGAAGATGTAGACATTGTCGGTTAATGAGGAAGTTTTCGGGACGGTGGAAGTAGGTAGTGGAAAATAGGGAAACAAACTAAGAGAAGGGTGTTGATGGAGAGGGTAAAAATGAGATTTGAAAAATAAAAGAAAAAAACTAGAAAACTAGTAAAATTACTTAAAAACCAGTGCTCCATGGTGAACCTGATATGATCATGGATTCACCAAGCCAAAGGATCCCAAGCATAGAAGACATACATGGACCAATGACAAGATCAAGGCAAAGGAGAGTCAAAGATGCATTGAACGATGTGGTGGTCAACCATATGACTCATAAGCAACCATTGGAAGAGGGAATTACTTTGAGACTCTATTGGATAGAAGTCATTGACCACTTAGGAACCATTTGTAATAAAATAGAATGGGACTATGTAATAAAGTGCTTCTTCAATAAGCACTTAGGATAGTTTAGCTTTTGGGCTTAGGATGATTGGGCCTTTTGGACCAATTAGCCCAACATGTAACAAGGAATTACACATTGGGCCAATTGGCCCAAATCACACTATGATGCACACGGCCACAAGGCAGAGTGCATGGTTCAAAGCTCTCGTAAGCAAAATCCATTCATTGAATCCATTTGAATACATTTGAATAGGTGGCTTGTAAGCAAAATTCATTCATTGAATACATTTGCAAAGCTCTCGTACTTGAGAGCTAGAGTGAGTTGAGAGAGTTCTCCTCCTAGAGGTTCTTGAGTTGAAGCTTGACTCTTATCTTGAACTTCCATGTTCAAGTGGTGAATCTTCACATGGCTTATCAATTCAATCTCTTCTCCAAGAGTTGATTGTGGCGCCTGTTGGAGAACAAGTGGCATACACTCACAGAATAGAAAGTAGGGATGGATGGAAGAGAATAGGAAATTGAGAACTGTATATTGAATTGAATTGAATAATACTCCACACTAAAAAATAGCCTGAGAACACTATATATATAGCAGTGTCTCAAGACTTGCATAAGCCAAAATCAGTTACAACTACTAACTACCATAACCGACTAACTAATAGTAGAAAGTACAAACAAACTTACTGAAATACAACAGATTTAACTAACTATATGAATTATAATACAACGCACCCCCTAATTCATACTAGTTAGAGAACACATTCCAAGTTTACTCCTTAGTTCATGAAACTTGGCAAACTTTAATGGTTTGGTCAAAATATCAGCAACCTGCTCCTCAGTTCTGCAAAATTCCAGTTCAAGCCTCTCTTTGTTCACCTGATCACGTAGGAAATGAAATGTAGTTTATATATGCTTGCTTCTGCCGTGTGCAACAGGGTGCTTAGCTAAGTCAATGGTTGACTTGTTGTCAATCAGCAGCCTTAAAGGCTTAGATCCTTTCAAATTCAGTTCTGCCAACAGAGTTTCTAACCATAATGCTTGGCAGGCTCCAAGTGACGCAGAAATGTATTTTGCTTCACATGATGATAATGCAACCACATTTTGCTTTTTGGAGCACCAAAAATTGGTGCTTTGCCAAACATAAAGGCATAGCCACTTGTGCTCTTTCGATCATCCTTATCCCCACACCAATCAGAGTCACAGTAGCCATATATTTCTGCCTGTGCATTGTTCAAATCAGCAAGAAATAGTATGCCAAAGTCTTCTGCCCCTTTGACATACCTGAGAATCTTCTTAACTGCCATTAGATGAGAAACTCTAGGTTTCTCCATATATCTGCTCACTAGGCCAACACTGAAGGACAAATCAGGTCTAGTGTTGCACAAATATCTCAAGGAGCCCATGATCTGCTTATACAAAGTAACATATACTTCCTGATCAGTCCCTTCTTTCTCAAGCTTCAAACCTGTCTCAGCTGGAACATTTACAGCATTGCACTCTAGCATTTTGAACCTTTTCAATGTATCTGCTGCATACTTCTTCTGGTGCATGAAGATGCCTTTGCTAGTTCTCACAAACTCAATTCCCAGGAAGTATGATAGCACTCCTAAGTCTGACATCTTAAACTCTTGCATCATTCTTGCTTTAAACTCAGCTATCTCAGCTTCATTGTTGCCAGTCACCAACAGATCATCTACATAGAGGCATATGATCAGCCAATCTGCATCAGTTGTGCTTCTGACATACACTCCATGTTCAGAACTGCACTTCATAAATTTCTGCCGCATAAGGAAGCTGTCAATTCTCTTATTCCATGCCCTTGGTACCTGTTCCAAGCTATATATAGGGCCTTTTTCAGCCTATACACTTTATCTTCATGACCACTCAACTCAAAACCTTATGGTTGGCATACATAGACCTCTTCCTCTAGTGGACCATTGAGGAAGGCTGATTTGACATCTAATTGGTACAATAGCCATTTCCTATAACTAGCAATTGCCACCACAAGCCTTATAGTCTCCATCCTTGCAACTGGAGTAAACACTTCATAGTAGTCAAGACCAGGCTTTTGTAGAAAACCCTTTGCTACTAGTCTTGCCTTATACTTGGAAATCTCACCATTAGGCTTCACTTTACTCTTGTATACCCATTTCACAGCAATTGGTCTCTTTTGGTGTGGCAAAGAGTCCAACTTCCAAGTCTGGTTCTTCTTTATGCACTTGAGCTCCTCCTTCATTGCAGCATACCAGTTTTGATCCTACATAGCATGCTCAAAACTCACAGGTTCTGCTTCAGCCAGCAAGGCAAAGTGAACTAGGTCTCCCTTCTGTACCAACTACTGTATCAGGGAAGATTTCATAGTCACTAAACCTTGATAGGAATTGCCTCTCCCTCTGGGACCTTCTAGGCTGAGTTGTAGCTTCAGCATTGCCTTCTTCCTCTTAATCATCATCAAGATTTACCATCACATTCCTTCTGTGGCTGCTGTCAGTGCTTGGGTCCCAACTCCAGCTCTTAGTTTCATCTACCAAGATATCTCTACTGATTACACTCCTTTTATTTCTTGGATCATAGAGCTTGTAAGCACCAATTGGATGGTACCCGAGTAGTACCATTTGTTCTGCTCTATCATCTAACTTCCTTCTGACTTGTTCAGGTACATGCCTGAAACACAAACTGCCAAATATTCTAAAATGGCTAACATCAGGTCTGTTACCTACCCAGGCTACTTCAGGAGTGACTCCTTCTAGTCTCTTAGAAGGGCTTCTATTAATGATATAGACAGCAGTTGACACTGCCTCACCCCAAAAACAGGAAGGCATCTGTTTGCCTTTCATCATACTCCTTGCCATATTGAGGATAATTCTATTCCTCCTCTCAGCTGTGCCATTATGCTGAGGTGTGTATGGTGCTATCATAATGTGCAAGATTCCCTTTTTGTAACACCCAGTTTTTCACAAGTGTTTTTATAAAGCTGGTTTTATTAAGTTAAAAGTGTTGGTTAAGGGTTAAGTGGGATTTTGGCTTAAAAGTCCCTTTCTGGTACATGAGCACGCCCGTGCTTAAAGTTAGGAGCATGTTTCTGATTTTAAGTTGAGCAAGACCGTGCTTAATAGTGAGCACGCCCGTACTCAATGTGCTGACCGTGTCTCGGTGACGCTAAGTTAAGCACGACCGTGCTCAAGGGTGAGCACGACCGTGCTCAGGTTCGAGCTATATAGGTTCGGCACAGAGCCCGAGGGTTAACGTGAAACCCTATTTTGTGTTGGCAGCCATCACCAGTTTCGGCCAGAACTGTCTCCTTCCCTATTTCCTCTGCTCCCATTGTTGTAGTGGAGTTTTGGAAGCCATTTGGGAAGCTAGTTTGGTCTGTGACAGTCTAGAGGTAACGTTCCCTTCCTTTGTATTTTCCTTTTCATGGTGGTTTGAATAGGAAACTAATGGATCTGTGTTTCGGTTTGGCTAAGGTTGTGTTGGGTTGTGCCGCTTTGGGAACCGTGACCAATTGCTTTAGGAGCTTACGTTGGAGTGACCTTCAATCCAGGGATGGGGAGAAGGGTAATGTACTCATTAGGCAGTGGGGGTAGTGTAAAGTAAAGGGGTTCCCATGACCCCGGTTGTTGTATGTGATGTATGCAAATAAAATGGTTGTTTAATTGTGATAATATGTTGATGATTGTTTGGGTATCATGAATATATGTTCATGTTTTTGATGTTGTTTAATGAGCATGATGATATGTTAATTATTGTTATTAGTATGATTCTGGTTGATTGATGTTGCTATTGTTATGATAATGGTGCTGTTGATAAAATTGTTTAATTGATTAATTAGGTTTAAAAACATGTTAAGTTTGAGGAGTTTAATCCCTTAATTAATTGGTTCGAATTCAGATACTATTCTTGCCCAGAATAGCACTGTCGCGCGATGAGCACGACCGTGCTGAACAGGGAGCACGACCGTGCTCCCAGTTGAATTCTGGAAAATGGCCGTGCTGTTTAGCACGGTCGTGCAGGACAAACAGCACGACCGTGCTGCTGAGCACGACTGTGCTCAATAGGAAGCACGACCGTGCTTCACTTAAAGGGGCAGCACGCCCTCACGTGTTCAAGCACGACCGTGCTGGGGTTTAAGCACGACCGTGCTGACCCCTCCTGGACCGAAACATAATTAAAGGACTTAAGGGGTTCGAAACCCCATTTCCCCAATGATGATAAGTTGAGATAGTTAATCAAAGATGAAGATTAGACAACCTGCTAAATAATTATCTAAGATGATTAAGATTAAAGTATTGGGTGCTTATTGACCCAAGCATGTTGAGTTGAACCTTGGTGCTTATTGGCCAAGGGAGCCTTGACCCCGCGGTTTGGGTCTAAGGTTACGTTGATGATGATGTTGAAGTCTTGGGAGCTTCATGGCCCGTGCAAGGAGGTGGTTGAGATTGTTTGTTGTTGTGCCATTTGCATATAGCATTGGAGTTATTGATGGGGGAGGTTCAACATAGGGGAGATCGCCCGAGAGTACGGTGATCTGGCCATCCATGGTAGGTCACCCGATGGTATGGTGACCGCGGCCCCCCGTGATGAGGCATCCATGGTTTTATTGCGTTGGCTATCCATGGGGTTCACCCAAGGTTTGGTGAACTGCCGGTGTTGGTGCTTCTATGGCCAATACGGATATGTAACTCCAAAGTCGTTCATCCTGAGTTAGTTTGGATCCACATGCATAGTTGGAGTAGTGGAGTAGTGTTGCATTGCACTGCATAGCATACTGATGATGATGTTGACGAGTGATATATATATGTATATATAGATATGTGGATGATGCTGCTATGCTGGTTGTTTACCTTGCTTCCTATTCCCATGCTGTATATGTTTACATGAATTTTACTCCCCGTTATTTGTTTGTGTTTGGCCTGATCGACATTTTACAGAGGATGACGAGCAGCCCGGAGAGGAGTGACTCTGAGGAGCCGCCACTCATAGTTAGGGCTTGTCTTATGTTTAGATAGTTTGTTTTTCAGTTGTATTCCGAGGATGTATTTTTCCGGAACGGTTATACCAGCTTTGAGTAGTGACATCGGGGTTGGGTTATTTAATGATTATACTTTATTTGTTTTAAACTTGATTTATATTTTTCGCATTGTAACTGGTTCATGTGGGACTTTTCTACCCATGGACAAATGTTTTTTTTTTTTTTAGTAAAATGCATGTTTTTATTTTAATTGTTTTTATATTAAATGCCTTATAACATGCGGGGTAGAAGGATGTCACATTTAGTGGTATCAGAGCAGTTCGACCTTGTTCGGACGTGGTATGAGTCTGTTGTGAGTCTGTTATATGCTCTAGTTTGAATTGTCTATACTTGTTATAGATAATGATGTTTAAATTAAGTTGCCTATCGCTTTTACCCGCTTAAGTTCTGTACTAAGAGTTGTTTTGGGTATGTACAGGAACTAATGGCTGGTGGAGGACGTAACGATAAGGCGATTGCGGATGCATTGGCACTTCTGGCCAATGCTATTGGGCAGGTCAACCATAACAACAATGGTGGACCGGCTGAGTTCCATGGACTGGATAAGTTCCAGAGGAACAACTCTCCGTCGTTCAATGGAGCGTATGATCCGGAAGGAGCTTTGCTGTGGCTGAGGGAGATAGAGAAGATCTTCCGTGCGATGGATTGCAACGATCAGCAAAAGCTTATCTTTGCTACTTTCATGCTCACTGAGGAGACTGAGCATTGGTGGGACAACTGCAGGTAGCGGATGCAGGCTGAGGGCACAACAGTTACATGGGCTGTGTTCAGGCAGAGATTCCTGAAGAAGTACTTTCCGCGGATGTCAGGGACAAGAAAGAGATGGAGTTCTTGTCTTTGAGGCAGGGGTCGTTGTCAGTTGATGACTATGCGGCCAAGTTTGAGGAGCTGGCTAGGTACTACACTCCATATCAGCATGAGACAGATGACCGCTCCAAGTGTGTCAAGTTTGAGGCTGGACTCCGATCTGAGATCAAACAGGCCATCAGCTATCAGGATATCAGGATCTTTCCAATTCTGGTCAACAAGTGCAGAATCTATGAGGATGCCAGTCAGTTCAGAGTTGCTAGCTCCAAGGGATCGGATAGTCAGAGTGGCAAGAGGACTGACCATAGAGACAAGGGTAAGCAGAGGTATGCTCCGACCGGCTAGGATTATAAGCAGAGTGGCAAGAAGCCACAGTTTCAGCAGGATGGGTTTAGGGGCGGGTTTTCTAATGCCTCTAGACCCATGAGGTGCGGCAAGTGTGGTGCTGCGGATCACTACTCGTCTCAGTGCAAGGAGAGACAGGTTATCTGCTTCAGATGTGGCAAGCCAGGGCATATCAGCCGCGAGTGCGAAGGAGCAAAGGTAGAGCCTCCCAGTGCCAGCAAGAATCAGAAGTCCCAGGTCAACCGACTGAAGACCACTGGAAGAGTCTTTACTCTTAGTGGGGCTGAAGCCTCCGAGTCTGATGACTTGATCCAAGGTACATGTTTTATTGATGGAACTCAATTAACTGTATTGTATGATTTGGGTGCTACTCACTTGTTTATATCGCATGATAGGGGTCATGAGTCTTAAATTGCCTGTTACTTTCCTTGAGTATGATTTGTTGGTTTCTACACCTACAAATAAGCCTGTTTCTACTTCTTATGCATGCAAGAACTGTCATATCGTCATAAATGATAAAACCTTTATTGCTGATCTTGTATGCTTGCCTTTGAAAGACCTGGATATTATTCTAGGCATGGACTGGTTATCTTCCAACCATGTCCTTCTGAATTGTTTTGATAAGACCCTGATTTTTGGAACTCCAAAGGAGTCTAAGAATCTGGACCTTCTCTCTGCCAGCCAAGTTCAAGCTTCGATGAGAGACGAAGCCCAAGTATACATGATGTTAGCTTCCCTGGAAGTAGAGAGCAGCCCTCCTGATATCGCCAGCGTGCCTGTTGTGCGGGAATTTCCTGAAGTGCTCCCGGAGGATGTTTATAACTTACCCCCAGAGAGAGATGTTGAGTTCACCATAGACTTAGTGCCTGGAACTGGGCCAATCTCCATAGCACCCTATAGAATGTCTCCTCTAGAGCTAGCTAAGTTGAAGGAATAGTTGGAGGACCTGATGACACTAGTGCAGAAAAAGGATTTAACGTCGGTTAAAATTGACCTCTAAAGTCGTTTTAGAACCGATGTTGAAACAGACGATATTGTATATTGGAACTTTAGACATCGGTTTATGTCCAAAGTGCACCTTAGACATCGGTTCCAAGATAAAAACCGATGTCTATAGTTCTCATTCAACAAACAACTGCAAGCAGAACAACACTTTAGACATCGGTTATAAGCTAGAACCGATGTCTAAACTTCACTTTAAACATCGGTTCTATCTTTTAACCGATGTCTAAAGTATGATACAGTAAACAGCTTCAGCAGAATAACACTTTAGACATCGGTTATAATCTAGAACCGATGTCTAAACTGCACTTTAGACTTCGGTTCTATATTATAACCGATGTCTATTGTTTAATTTCAACATCAGTTTTGGCAATAATCGATGTCTATAGTGCATTTTTTTTTTAAATAACTAGTTTACAATAGTTACAATCCTTTCCCCTGTTTCAGTATTATATCCAGATCAATCCCAGTAAATTAACAGAATCTAAATATTCTCATCACAGAATCACTTATACAAACCAAAACTCACACTAAATTAATATACTATATTGATTACGAACAATACGTACACTTCAATTACTTTCAGAGCTAAATAAGTAATAATGTCGCAAGTAGTGTAAACTGAACAATATGACAACAAAGATACTAAATTAGAATCCAAAAAACTAGCTAGTACATGATATGTTATAGATTTCAAGTCAAAATAAATATTAGTCAAAAAACTAGCTAGTACATGATATGTTTATAACCTAATTAACTACACAAACTATGATTGGTACATTTCAAAAAAGAAGGTTGCCCAATGCAACCTTATGTCATTAATGTCCCCTGCAGATAGCGGAGTCGGATTGTTAAACATCTGCACGTTCAATTGGACATAATTAAGATTAATCTTATAAGTAATAAACTAAAATAAAACATAACTACTAATCTATATAACTGTTATATACAACTAATTGTGTTACTAATTAGTACCTCCTGCCACCTTTCAGTAATACCGGTAGAGACAATTTCCAGCATCCACTTCATGACGTAATATCCGCACTCCCATCCGCCACATTGCCTACGGGACTACAAATATTGAAACCAAATTTGAATGTAAGGAATTAAACACAAAGTAATTAAACTGCACTTGAAGCATTTGTACTAATAAACATCTTGCGTTAGGGATAATCCATCTAATAGGCCTATGCCTTTCACCACCCAAAATGCGGCATGCATCCATAGAACTATTATAAGAAAATAAACATTAATTAAAGTATATGTTATAGATTTCGGATAAATAAAATAACTTGATTACGTACTGATTAAATTAATTAAATGCTTACATTTCAAAAGCGGCCTTGAGATCCTTCGTCGGCTTCCTTCCCAATGTTTACTGCATTTGCGAAACAATTAGTGACAAGTCATATATAGTTATAATTAAATAATAACTGTAAACTTGTACTTACTCTTTGAGGTAAGGCGTAAGGTAGCAATGATGATTATCTCGGGCAAGTATAGGGCGTATGTTCGCGACCATGTCTTCTGATAGAAGCACAACATCACCCTGAATGAACATCGGGTCAATGAACCCATAAAGGGCGAGGTTGCCCTCATCAAGACACAGCCAAAGCAGATACTAAGATATTGATAAAAAAATTTAATTATAATAAAATTTAAAATTTAATTAGTTACATTACAAATAAAATGTACTTACGTGCACCAAAACGAGATGTTCGCGGCGCTAACCATTTCGCCCTCAAGAGCCATCTCCATAATTTCCCTCCCTGGGATATACAATTCGTCATCTGGCCTGCCATCATGTTCCAACGTTACCAAAGCTGCACCGGTCCCTAAAGTCACAGCCTCTACAGCCAGACGTTTAAAAACATCATGAGGATCCCGTTTGTCGATCCCCTAAACAACGAACACAAAACATTAGTAATCAAAGATAAGTTATTTCATTTGTAATTAATTGAATGATTAAATGAATACCTTGGCAGGAGCAGACTTCTCGAGTTTTCCCGGATCTGACCTTTTAGGCGGAACATCTTTTCCAACATCCTAAATAAAAAAAACAAAAAGCATTAATAGTAAACACAAATAAAATATTTCAATTGTAAATGTAGAAAAACACAAGTAATTGAATACCTCAGATGCAACAAAAAACCTGACCAATCTTCTTGGCCAGGAGATGAAGTTACCGGGGGCCTCACCCACTGTTTGAACCTCCTCAGTGGGCAAAGGGACTCGAGCATCAGCATCTCGAATATCTTCAACCTCCACCCTCACCTGATCATCCGCTAATGTACGGTGGTGTAGGGTATTCCCCAAGTTGTGTGCCCTCCTCAATGCCAATAAGCGGCGATCATGATGATCATCAACATACAGCTCCCACCTATTAGGATCCTCCTAATCATCATCAGGCTCATGAGGAGGATCACATGAGCCCTTAGTGCTCACATGGGCAGAGGGTTGGACACCTGTGTTTTGCTAGGACATAACAGCCAAAGCTGCTATTTGCTGGGAAAACTGCTCGACCATCTCCTGTCTAAACTCATCTGCAATCTCCCGTTTTAGCCGTTCTCTATATGCATCATCATCCTTGTGGCGTTGGTGTGAAGATGAACCATGGTATTGTCGAATGCCAATGCCCCATCCAACGCCAATGACACGGCCAGGGTGATCTGGTTTACCAATGGCAACAGATAAGATATCCCAGCGTCCTTCAGGAACAAAGGCTCCTTGAGTCGCCTGTTCGTCCAAGGCATCCTATAACATATAGAATATTACGTCACATTACAATTAGGTAACATTGTTAAAATCACAATTAGAATTCAAGCTATACTTACAATCTTCTCAGCTACTTGGCGTGCCTCCTCAGATGTATATTGTGTCGTATTTCTTTGTCGGGCTCTCTTCCATGCACGATGGCGTGGGGGTGGAGGTGGATCAACAACTTCTAGATGATTTTCAGCGGTAGGATCAGCCTGAGATGCTTCTTCCTGAAGTTTTTTCTTTTCCTCTTCAACCATAACCTTGTTAAGAGCTTTATATCCCCCACGAGACAATATATGGGGGTGGACATTCTTGCTTTGGATTTCCTGCACCTTTCTCCTCTTCTCCTGTTATAAATAAAAGACAATTAAATTACGTAACTATAGATAATAAGATTAATTAAATTTAGAGACAACTCAATTAAGTTAACTTGAAAGTTAGGATCATGTCGGCTCTGAACAAAGTGATCCCACGTCTCCTGGTCAAGAAAAGGGTACACCTCAAGTGGGCTCTTCTGACTCGGATTGAATATGTAGTTTCTGCCTAGGTCCATCTTAAATGCCCTCCAACGCTCACATGCATACTTTATCAAATGCCTCCTCATACTCTCGGTATCCGGCACGTCAAAGGTGAGCTACATTAACACTAAAAAATCGAGGAATTAGTGTATATGATATTAATAAGATTAAAATAAAATAGATACCAACAAAGAGCGTAAAAGTATAGATACCAAAATACTATCCCATATTTGATCCTTCACGCCCTCCGGTACATTTTTGCAATTGTCAATAAGTATACTAGGCTTGTTTCGAGCAAGGGTCCCCACAAAACTGTTAAACTGTTCGGCCATTGGCCCTATAGGATTGAAGGCACGATCAAATTCGATTCTTATCCTTCGATTTGCACCACGGTTGACGGTCAAATTCTTCATACGTGTGGCGCGTCTACCCTTTCTGCCAGTCGACGGAGCATCCGACCCGTTGCATGAAGGAGGGATATCCTTGGGATCAGCCATGTATGCCTGTTTAGACAAAAAAAAAATACATAATATCAGTATGTCTGGATAAATATCAAACTTATAAATATCTATGTAAACATAACTTATAATATGTCTTTAATTTAAACATATATAACTTAAACTATCCTTACACTATGGTCAAGTAGTAAGGTTCTCCCATAACCCTTTCTGATGATCATCACGAGTAGCATGTACATCGTCCACTTCATTTTCCTCATTGAAAGTAGGCACCCGTGTTGAGAAAGAAGGAGTATGAGAAATATCAAGAGTTGAATCTTGATTTTCCTCACTACCATTAGACATGTTTTTTCCCTGGAGAACCACTGGCCACTTTTTGTTAGAAGGATCACGAATATAAAACACTTGTTTTGCTTGGGATGCCATGATGAAAGGCTCTTCTTTATAACCTACCTTATCAAGGTCCACCAATTTGAATCCTAACTCATCAGTTTGTACACCATTGTTACTGTCGACCCACTTACATTTAAAAACAGGCATTCTAAATTTCGTGTAATCGACCTCCCAGATCTCTTCAATGATTCCAAAGTATAATACGGATGCCATAACAGGGTTTGTATCTTTTGAACTAGAGAAATACATGGACTCAGCTACGACCATAACCCCACTGTTTTACACGGTACTTTTGTCATCCTGGGACTTTGTATAGAAGGAAAACTTATTGATATCGTACCCACTCCAGCATATGACATCAAAGTTAGGCCCCTGTGCTAGCCATTTTAATGTATCAGAAGCAGTACCATCCTTTGCAATTTTTTCTTTAAACAAGTTCAAGAAAGTCTTATTATGCTTGTTCAAACACCATTTTTCATTCATTCGAGGGTAAGTTTCATTGATGATGCTTTTGTGATCACATAAGTATGGCTCAACCTCATTAGTGTTATTCAATATATACAAATGTGCTTGAAGCACTTCCTCTCGACCCATGCTCTTAACAGTAATACCTCGTGTACCCTTACCATCATATCTTCTTTCATGACGAGACTTTGGAAGCCCTAGAGGTTCTGCTTCTAACCTGTAGTCTGTACAAAACTCAATAGCTTCTTCTGCAATGTACCTTTCAATAATAGATGCCTCAGGATGGTGTGGATTCCTCATATACCCTTTCAAGATCTTCATGTATCGCTCAACCGGGTACATCCACCTTAAATAAACGGGACCACACAATCTAATCTCCCTCACTAGATGAATAATCAAATGAACCATGATGTCAAAAAATGAAGGGGGAAAATACATCTCCAATTGGGACAAGATAATGGCTGCCTCATTTTCCAAGTCATCCGACTTTTGAGTGTCAATGACCTTGCTACATATAGCATTGAAGAATAAGCACAACCTAGTAATGGCATGTCTGACTTTTTTAGCCAAGATGTCACGAATGGCCACCGGTAGTAGTTATTGCATCAAGACGTGGCAATCATGAGACTTTAAGCCAACTAATTTGAGATCTTTCATTGACACAAGTCTCTTGACATTTGAAGAGTAACCCTGTGGTACTTTGATGCCCCGTAGACACCCACAGAAACTTCTTTTCTCTTTTTTGATAAAGTATGACATGCTGGGGGCAAATAAGTCTTCTTACCCCCCACTTTATGTGGAGCTAACTGCTCTCGTATACCCATCGCAACTAGATCCAAACGAACATTCACACCATCCTTTGTCTTGCCCTGAATGTTGAGAAGCATTCCGATTAAACTGTCACACACATTTTTCTCCGCATGCATCAGATCAATACAATGTCTTACATCAAGCTTGCACCAGTATGGAAGATCAAAGAAGATCGACCTCTTCTTCCATATGTTCTTTTCAGTAGCCCTCTTTTGGGTCTTCCCATAGCTAACATTAATGTCCTTCACAAGTTCATAAACTTGCTCTCTAGTCAAGGCAACCAGAGCAATTTCATTCTCCGGAAGTCCATTAAAAGCTTTTCTCAATCTACGATAAAGGTGATTACGTCGGAGAAATCTCCGATGCCCAAGGTAAACTGTCTTCCTTCCATGCTGCAGTTGATGGTAGCATGTGCCTTCTTCACATATTGGACATGCTTTATGCCCCTTAACACTATACCCGCATAGGTTCCCGTATGCTAGAAAGTCATTGATGGTGCAAAATAACATGGCACGCATTTTAAAAGTCTCACGGCAATACCCGTCGATCACATCAACACCTTCATCCCACAACATTCTCAAGTCTTCAATCAAGGGACTCAGATAAACATCAATATCATTTCCTGGCTGTTTTGGACCTGAAATCATCATACTTAACATAATGTATTTGCACTTCATGCACAACCAAGGAGATAGGTTGTAAATTACCAGGAGAACAGGCCATGAACTATGAATACTACTTAAGTTTCCATATGGATTCATTCCATCGGTAGCAAATCCAAGCCTGAGATTTCTGGGCTCATTGCTGAAATCCGGAAACAAACTATCAATTCTCTTCCTTGCAAAGAATCAGCTGGATGGCGAAGCTGTCCATCATATTTCCTCTCATCTGCATGCCACCTAATGTTCTTTGCATCATTTACATTAGCAAACAATCGCTTGAACCACGGAATTACTGGAAGATACCATAACACCTTTGCAGGAGGACCCTTGGTGACCACATCACAACTAGAATCACCATCCTTCACTTTGTAGCGTGATACCCCACACCTAGGGCACTCATGCATCTCTTCAAACTCTTTCCTGTACAATATGCAATCATTGGGGCATGTGTGTATTTTCTTATACTCCATACCCATCGGACATAATATCTTCTTCGCCTTATAGTTTCGAGACGGCAATGTGTTACCTTCTGGAAGCATGTCTTTCAACAAGTCAAGCAATTCGGTAAAGCTTTTATCGCTCCACCCATTTCTCACCTTCACATTGAACAATCTTAACACCGCTGACAACCATGTGAAATTAGTGCACCCCGGATACAAAGCCACTTCCGCATCACTGCACAAAGTATCATACACATGTGCTCGCCGAAAAGACTCTTGCCCAATATCACGGATCATGTCCTCTAGTCCATCATCCATATCTACGTCATCAACTTCCTTACTATGCGACACCCTTGGCCTGTCTAACGATTCACGATGACATATCCATATTGTATAACTCTGGCAAATCCCACTACCAGAAAACATTATATTAGCGACGGAAGATTACCGACGGGACAGAGTTTCCGTCGGTAGATAGTTAATTTCCGACGGACATAGCCGTCGGTAATTAAGAATATCAACAGTTGGACTCATTACCAACGGAATTTCCGTCGGTAACGTTACCGAGGTCATTTTCCGTCGGAAATTCCGTTGGAAATGACGGCAGGAATGACTGATTCTTGGCGGGAAACTTTACCGACGGATACTTCCATCGGTAATTTTGAATTGTAATTACCGACGGATTAAACCGTCGGAAATATAATGTCAGTACCGACGGAATGTTCCGTCGGTAATCATTTATTTTGAGTTTCCGACGGACGTTTCCGTCGGTAACCATTTATTTTTGAATTTCCGACGGCTTTTTCTGTCGGAAGCCGTCGGTAACTTCTATTTATCATCACCGTTACGACCCTTCTCCCCCCTCCCTCACTTCTCCTTCTGCTCTCTGCTTTCCCTCTCAAGCTCTCTGCTCTCTGCGCCCACCACCCTCTCTGCCCACCACCGTCGCCGCCACCAAACACCACCGTTCGCCACCAAACACCACCCTCGCATTTCCTCTCATTTCCTCCTTCTCCTCCCCTCTCCACCGAACCAAACCACGTACCACCACCCTTTCTCCTCCCCTCTCCACAGAACCGAACCACCACCACCACCCCTCTCCTTCTCCTCCCCTCTCCCTGTCCTCTCCATTCCCACCAGACCCACATTCCCTTGCAAAACCACCACCATTAACCACCACCAGATTCACCACCACCACAGTGTATGTATGCTCCTAATTTTGTTCTTATTTATTTGTAAAAAAAAAATTGGATTTTATTGATTAATTATAATGAATGTTGATTAAGGTTATTTTTTGTGTTTTGTTGGCTGTTGTTGTGATGTCTGAAATTTTGTGAATCTGATTTATTTTGTTGTTTTTGTGCTCTTTGTTTTGAGGGCTACCAGTGGTTGAGACTAGCCACCGTCACCTCCTTTGCGTACAACAGTTTCTTGGGCTCCTAGAGGTACTGGCGGTTTTATATTTTGGGATATTAATTATAATTGTTCAATGCATGCTAAAGAAATTGTATAAATTTTATTTGTCTAATTTGTTGTAATTTGTGTAGTTGTAATTAACAAAATTGTCTTTATTAGTTTTAAATTTAGTAAGCTATTGTTTTTGCTAATTGCATAAATTCATTAATTAATGTAGATTAATTAATGAATTTAGTCTAATATAAAATCATAAGGACAAGTACCGTTGATAGGATGAGACATAGCAAGGATTAGTTTACCGGTAAAATTGTTTTCCTCCCACATATACTTGCAGCAGTAGTGATGAAGCTAGCTGATTCGACGTAGCGATGGTGATCGATTATAAGCATGATCGGGATTATTTGTACGTAAATAATGGAGTGATTAAATAATACTTAAAAAGTTAATTAATTAAATCAGATTCGGCAGTAATGAGTAGATTTGCCAGTAGCTCATGGTGATCGATTGATCGGGATCATTTGTACGTAGTTATGGTTTAATTAATCAATAAAATAATTATATAATAATGAGTAATTAGTTCTTGGTTATGTAATACTTGATATTAGTGAAGAAGTTATTTAATTAAATCATTAATTTAAACTAAAGTAATTAGTTATTATTTAAAAATGTCATATTTGAATAAATCAATCTTATGGGAAGAATTACTAATTATTATTTAAGTAATTAACATCATAGGATTTTAAATAGTCAAGTAACGTAATAAGTGGGAAGAATAAAATAAATATTTAATAAGTAATTTGTTAGTAACAATTATTTCAGACAATTAACTGATATACTAATAATAGATTTTAAAAGTTGATAAATAATTAAAAGTCAAGTAAACAAACATAAGTAATTAACAAATTCAATAAAATGTTATATTAATTAAAATTAATTTAAAACATAAATGATTTAATAAAACATTAGACAAATAATAATGCGAAATTTTTTTGGACAAGGCTTTGTTTAATTATGTGTTTAATTGTTTAATATTATCGTTAAACTTTATGCAAATTATCTCTGTTACTTAAAAATGTTTTAGTTTATTTTTTAGTATAATTTAATACGACATTGAGAAAAACCTTAGTCACCCGTTCAAGATTCAATATTATTGAGCATGTGTACTCGTGGTCATGGTATCGCTCATTTTATTGAATCTTGAATTGTCCAATTGGGACAGTTTGGGAAGAAACTTTTTCTCCACTGATATACTAATTACTCACTGATTCTCATATGTTAAATAGTTGATGAAATTTCGGGTCGAAGCATTTCCTTTTGTTCTCCGGGTCCATATTTGATTGTGGTATCTTACCGCGGTCAAGTCGTGTATTTGGAGACCAATGGGAAATGCTGCCGAAATTTCGTTAGCTATAAGGCATGAGAAGCGATGAGTAACTAGTATAATACAGTGTTGAAAAAGTTTTTCCTCGAATGGGATAGGGCCACACCTTTTAAGGAAAGGGAGCGTTTCGGGGTTACAGTATCAAGTTTAAAAATACGTTAATTTATCTAGAAATGCAGAAGGATGGAATATTATCCCCCGAGCCGTAGTTGGGTGTATGATAGGAACGAGTCTGGGAGACGAATTCTAAAACAATCATTTGTAGATGGAGTCGAGGAGTTTATATCGAAAGCCAAGCAACATAGTGATTATGCCGAAGAGGGGGGGATTAGATGTCCGTGCATAAAATGCAATTGTATGACGATTTTGAGTGATGACAACGTGAGGATACACCTATACCGACGTGGGTTCAAGCCTAATAATTGGATATGGACTGATCATGGCGAGGAGTTGGCGGATATTGATATGAATGAAGTCGGTGGTGGCGATCTTGACATGGGTGCATCAGGCAGTGGCTTACACGATGACTATGTCGAACAACTCCAGTCAATGCATATGATGGTGGATGATTGTCTTGGGCAACATGGGAATTTCGAGGCAGATGAGTCTGATGACATGGAAGAACCTCCTAATGAATCGGCACAGAGATTCTACAACTTATTGTTAGAGACAAATAAGTCATTGTTTGAAGGGGCGTCAGATTCAAAATTATCAATTTGTGTTAGGCTTCTAGCTTGCAAGTCCAATTGGAATGTCCCCGAGCAGTGTTTGGAGTTTTTTTGTAAAATGCTTCAAGATGTGACCCCCTTCAAAGAGTTGTTGCCAAAAAGTTATTATGATGCGAAGCGGTTGGTGTCGAAACTTGGGTTGGGGGCTAAGAGGATTGATTGTTGTCCGAACGGGTGCATGCTGTATTATGATAGTGCTTCAGGAACAAATGACAGCACGCTTGATCAATGTAAATTTTGTCAGACATCCAGGTACCGCGTTCAAAGTAGTGTCCGTAGTAAAAACAAACGAGTTCCTGAGAAGGCAATGTTCTATCTGCCTATAATTCCAAGGTTGCAGAGACTGTTTGCATCATCGCAGACTGCGGGACAGATGAGGTGGCATTATGAAAATAGAAGAAGTACAGGCGTTATACGCCACCCTTCTGACGGTGAAGCCTGGAAGCACTTCGATCGGGTACATCCTGATTTTGCAGCAGATCCTCGCAATGTACGACTTGGGCTGTGCTCGGATGGTTTCACACCGTACATTCAAGCGTCAGCCTCGCCATATTCATGTTGGCTAGTGATTGTTACTTCGTACAATCTTCCTCCCGAGATGTGCATGTCAAAACCATATATGTTTCTGACTTGTCTCATACCGGGACCATCTAACCCGAATGCTGGGATAGATGTATATTTGCAGCCTCTTATCGATGATCTGAAAAAGTGTTGGGATGGTGTGGTGACTTGTGACGTTTCAAAGAAGCGAAACTTTATGATGAGGGCATCACTGATGTGGACTATCAATGATTTTCCTGCATATGGCATGTTATCTGGTTGGGGGACCCATGGTAAATTGGCGTGCCCGTATTGCATGGAACATGGAAAGGCTTTTACCCTGAGATATGGTGGCAAAAGTTCCTGGTTTTATTCTCATCGTCGGTTCTTAGATCGTGATCATCCCTTCCGGAGGAATACCCGAGCATTCAAAAAGAATCAAACAGAAGAGGAAGGTCCACCACCTTTGTTGACTCCTGCACAAATTTGGGGTCGGGTTAGGGATCTTCCTAAGGTCACTGAAGCAGGTGTCTCAAAATTACCAGGGTATGGAGAATGGCATAACTGGACAAAACAAAGTATTTTTTGGGAACTACCGTATTGGAAGGATAATCTGTTAAGGCATAATCTTGATGTGATGCATATCGAGAAGATTTTCTTTGATAACATTTTTAACATGGTTATAAATGTGTCCGGCAAGACGAAGGACAATGAGAAGGCAAGGATGGACTTAGCTCTGTACTGTAGACGAAAGGATTTGGAGCTGAAGCTGCAGCCTAATGGAAAAATGGTCAAACCGAAAGCTTGTTACAGTCTAACTGCCGATGAAGCAAAGTCAATTTGTCGGTGGTTAAAAGACCTTAGGATGCCTGATGGCTATTCGTCTAATTTGGCACGATGTGCTGATGTAAGAACGGGAAGGCTTCATGGGATGAAAAGTCATGATTGTCATGTGTTCATGGAGTGTTTGCTTCCTATTGCTTTCGGCTCATTGCCCTCGGTTGTTTCGAACACGCTTACTGAAATCAGTCATTTCTTCAAAGATCTATGCTCTGCAACTTTAAGCACGGATGGTCTGAATAAGATGGAAGAAAACATTCCAATAATTCTATGTAAGATGGAGAGGGTATTTCCCCCCGGATTTTTTGACTCAATGGAACATCTCCCTGTCCATCTTGCATATGAGGCGAAGCTTGGTGGACCAGTACAATATAGGTGGATGTATCCGTTTGAAAGGTAATTTTATTATATTTTCACATTAAACTCTTAGATCGTCCATGCATTGGATAATGACTTGTCATTCATTTTTTTATTACTTAGATTCATGGGCGACTCTAAACGATCAGTTAAAAACAAGGCTAGGGTGGAAGGATCAATCTGTGCTTCTTACTTACACCGTGAGATAACCCATTTTTGTTCCCACTATTTCAATAACTTCATGTTGGCCCCAAGAAATATTAGGAACGAGGTAAGTGCTGATAGTGCAGGGTATCCTTATATGCTGTTCGTATTTAACCTTCCTGGTCGTCATGCTGGCAAGGAGCTTACTTACTGGTTAAGTGATGAGGAGTATACATCGGCCCATGTTCATGTGTTGATAAATTGCATCGAGGTGAAACCATACCACGAGTAAGTTTCAACGACTTAATTTTGATGTAACATATACATATTATATCAATTTCTCTGTAAACACATTGTACTCATTTTATTTGTCAGTGTGTTCCTGCAAATTAATCAACTAAGTGAACAAGATGGTTCTGCTCGTACACATGCAGAATTTCCTGAATGGTTCAAGCAACAAGTAAGTGTCAATATATATTAAGCTTAAGTTCTAATTGATAAGGTAATTATTTACTATGACTTACATATTCGTAGGTTTATCAGCAACCATTAAGCGTGACTATTCAACACTTGAGAGATTTAGCGTACGAGCCCTATAGCTGTGTTAGATCATGGCATACATACTTTGTTAATGGGTACAAATTCCACACAGATGAATGGAACGTGGGCAAAAAGACAGTTAATAGCGGGGATGTCGTACAGGGTGAAGGTACTGGTGCATTTTATGGGGTCATAAAACACATATACGAGTTACAATACAATACTACTACTTATCCTAAAAAAGTAGTCTTATTTTATTGTAACTGGTTTGATCCATCAAGGGTAGGAACAAAGGTGGATCCCAAGTATGGAACTGTGGACATTCGCATGGAAAGAAGATATCAACTGTTTGATCCGTTTATAATTGCTCAGAATGCAAAACAAGTATACTATGTCCCTTATCCAGCAATGAGAACGGACAAACGAGGTTGGTGCGTTGCTGTCACTACTAAGCCTAGGGGTCACATAGAAATCGATGATGGAGAGGATGAGACGCCCTTCCAGGCAGATGAACCGTCACATGTCAATGAAGTCATTGAGATCGAGCGTATTACTGGCATGTTGGGATCTGCAAATGAAGGGGAAGAAGTGGTCATTGGCAATCAGTCACCAGAGGAAGAGGTCCAAAGTGATGACTCAATGACAGAAGAAGAAGAGTCAGACTTACAATCAGATGATGATACTGACACTGAATAGGAATGTCTCTATTAAGTTAAATTTAGTGTATTTTAAATATTTTCTTATGCACTTCAATGTAAGAGTTCACAGATTTTGTTGTATTTTAAATATGTGCCTAATTAGTGACTTAAATGTCGATCGATTTACTAAATTTATGTTCATGGATTTATAATTGTGCTATAAAAATAGATATGTCAGCATCAGGAGGAGAGCCGCCCCGTCCCCCACCGCCCAGCGGTGATAAGGGGAAGGGGAAGGCTAAGGCACGGGGACGATACACCATCAGGCCCCAGGTGCTTGCTCGTTTTGTTGCAGCCACCTCCGTACCCACCGTACCTACCCCCTTCCCCGCCTCATCCACACCAGCAGCATCTACAGCAGGCTCCCCCACCCATTCTACACCATCCCCCACCCATTCTACACCCTCACCGACCCATACGACACCATCCCCTACCCATACTGTACCACCCTTCATCTATGTCCCTTCGTCTAGTCGCTTTGCGCCAGGACACGCACCAGCCGGCTACTCGCCGCCCTCTACTGGACCCAGACCACACCCACACCCACACCCAGTCCCACCACCATCATCGACTGCACCGGCCACACAGTCACCAGGCTTGTCATTTATGCCGACTCTTGGGAGGTGGCCACAGCCAGATACTAGCATTCCATCCGCATCATCCACGGCCGCTCACGATCACGATGTCACCATGCCATCCTCATCGACTGCACAGCAGTCAGTCGCGGCAGAGGAGACTCCTAAGTGGGCCAGGACTCCCGCACCTGAGGATCGACCATGGATCCGGCCAGTTTCTCACACGTAAGTTTCATTTAATTTAGTGTTTTTTAACTTTGACTATTTTAGTTACTATTCATTAAGTGTATATTTGTTGGTTGCCATATTATTGTATTAAAAAATTTATAAATTTTTCAGGTGGATCCCATCGAAAGTGGGATCCAAGCACGTTACTTGGGCCATCAAGAAGCATTATCATCGCTTCTGGCCATCATGGGGGGTGATCCCCGATGCCGATAGGGATCGTATCTTCCGACGATTCGGGGTAAGTTGTTGTTTATTATTTCCTGTAATTGTCCCTTAATTATTTCACGTATTTTATATATATTTTTTGTATAATGTTATTAATGTTTTTTTCTTTGTCCACAGGAGCTTGTGCGTTGGTTACCGGAGCATGACTCAGAGATACGCGCTATCTTTAACGAGCGCGCACCGCACCGACTGAGGGACATGCTCCGGGAGTGTAGGGAGGACCGGATACGTCGGGATTACATCGGGCCCAACATCTGGGCCCAGCTATGTGCCTACTGGGACACTCCAGCTTACAAGCTGAAGTGTCTGCAGGCGAAGAGGAATCGGGCTTCAGAGAGGAGTGGGAGCATGCACACTGGTGGCTCGATTAGCCACATGCAGCATGCCATTAATATGGTATGTATATATAAACAATTTAATATATAAACTGTACATTTTTGTTAACAATTTAAAAAATATTTAATTGATTTTATTCCTGTGTTGATTGCAGGCAGGAGAGCTTGCCCGGACCGTCGATGTCCCTACCGTCGATGTCCCTCCCGTCGATGTCCCTTCCGTCTTTCAGCAGACGCATATTCTGTTGAAACCAAAATGATTTGGATTAAATAATCTCTAGGTTTTGATGTTAACAATAAGAATTAATTTTGTGTAGCAAAGTGTTAATGCTTTAAATCTAACAAGTGCCTTTAGCCTTAAAGAATCTCTGTTCTTATAAGCTAAAATGTTAAGTCTTTTCTCCTTGCAAATCCGCGTCCATATGCTTTCTATTGAATATCTATGCTGAAAGTATGGTCGGGTCCACTCTCCATTATAACTCCAGTGCCACGTCAGTGGACGAGCGCTTGAATGCTTTTAGTGGACGGAGAATTTCTCTTCGTGTAGACGAGAGCCCTTAGTCTGCTATTGCCACGTCACTGGACGGAGATTTTAGTTATCTCAGGTACTGGCAAGACCGTTGTTTTGAGTAGACGAAGTTTTGGTTGCCACGTCAGTGGACGAAGCCTTAAAACTCTTTTTGCTTATCTTGCCTTTACGCTAGTTTGCTGGACGAAGATTTTTTTTAAGCATTTATACCAATTTGAACCAAAGCGAATTTATTTCTTATGATTGATATTCATTTCATTTATAATGGTTCTTCTCGTTTTCTATTAACGATTCCTTTTGCCTTGTTCCATTGAGAGAGACATAGTACAAGTCAGGACTTGCAAAAAGCAGAATAGTACAATGCAAAACGTTTTTGTACCCTGTCACCTTTTACGCTGATATAGTTGGAACTTGTACAAAGGAGGCAAAAATTTTTTTTGCAAGCTGCTTTTGCTCAGAGGTGTGCTTTTTCATGCAAGAATTTGTCTCACAGTACAAAGGCCTCGAGCAAGCTGAGTCACAACGGATATTTACCTAGTTGACTCTATTTCTAAACGGGTATTTCAAATACAACCGTTGAAGACTCTGAAGAGAAGATCAAGGACCCTATAAATAGAAGACTAAAGCTTTTGAAGAAACAACTTTTGCATATACAAAGAAATCTCAAGAAATCTCTCGCGAAGCAAATATTTTCTTATTCATTCAAAAGCAAAAGTCTGTAATATTATAGTTTGAATATTGCTATAATATTTATCTGATCTTAAACTTTCATACTCTCACATATAGTGAGTTAGAAGATCAAAGATATCAAAACTCTTTATTAGAGGTAGAGCCTGAAGAGGCTTGGTAAGAAAGAAATACTTGTGAGCCTGGAGAGGTGTTGAATACTTGGTGTAATCTATTTGAAAATAGTGGAAAAATCCTTCAAGTAGAAGGGACTGGACGTAGCTCTTGGTTGGAAGAGAGTGAACCAGGATAAAACATCTTGTGTAAATCTTCTTATCCCTTATCTCTTTTGTTTTACGTATTTATACTAACTGTGGGGATTTGAACTTGAATTTGTTAATCCTTCAAAAGACTTCTTTTCTGTGTGCTTTATTCTGTCTCCTTAACTTTGTGTGAGAAAATCTTTTTGAAAAGGCTGTTTTCGAAAAATATTAACAAACACAATTCAACCCCCCCTTCTTGTGTTTGCCTGTGTCAACTTCATATTCGCTCGGACACCGGCCAGTATGTTGATGAGAGGTCGAGGCAGACCATGGTGAGCTATATATATATATAAAGTGCTATCACATTTAAAGTATATGTTAGTGTTATAGTTTAATAATATAATTTTTGTAATGTATTCATCACAGGAGGAGTACAATGCCAGGTTCAGTCGGGTTGCATCTGAGGTTGCCTCCTACTCTGGTGCCTCGGATCCTTCTCAGCTAGACCTTGCTGAGGTTGAGCGGATACAGACCCAGGTCTGGATGGATGTCACCGGCGGGAAGAAGAAAGGGCGGATCTACGGTACCGCGTCTCTAGCTCGTACCATCCGTCGGGGGTCGTCGTCGAACTTGACCATTCGAGAGACTCCACCCTCCGGCCCACAGGACACGGAGGAGATGTGGCGGATGAGGCAGGAGCTGGAGGAGCATAGGCGGAATTCAGAGCGCATGCAGCAGCGGATGGAGTCATGGTCGCAGGTGATGACCACTCTGATCGATTTGCTTCCACCTGAGAGGCGCAGCGCTATGCAGGGGGTACTCGATACTGGCGAGCCCTCCACTACTCGTACCGATCCACCGCCGCAGCCGCATGATGGCGATGCGCCTACTATGCCGCAGGATGATGGTCACCTGACACCGGCGACATCCCCCCGACAGGATGACGATGTTACCCATTATTATGATGACTATTAGAATAGTTATATAGATGTAGCTGAGTTTAATATATTGACGGATATTTATGTATTTGTTTTTATTTTAATGTAACTGCATTTTTAAACTTAATTTGTAATTTCAATTTTGAATTTAAATTATTATATTTAATTAATTATAATAAAATTAAATTAAACTTAACGTTTAAAATAAAAATAAATTAGTAATCACTATTTAAAATAAAAATTAAATAATAAATAATAATTAAAAGAAAAAATTTATTTTTAATAATTATAAATAAAATAACATTAACAAATTAATCAATATTTAAAAACAAAATAATATTAAAAATAAAAAATAATTCAGCAAACATTTCCGACGGAATTATCCGTCGGAAACCGTGGATCAGAATTTCCCACCGACTTTTCCGTCGGAAGAGTTACCGACGGATAAGTCCGTCGGAAACCAAGGCTCAGAATTTCCCACCGACTTTTCCGTCGGAAGAGTTACCGACGGATAAGTCCGTCGGAAAATCCATTGTAAGTTTCCGACGGTATAATCCGTCGGTAACATTACCGACGGACCTCCGTTCCGTCGGAAATGCTTTCCGACGCGCTGGATTCCGACGGTTGACCGTCCGTCGGAAATTCCATCGGAAACGGTGTTTTCCGACGGCTTCTTTGCCTTTCCGACGGGTTTTGGCCGTCGGTAAAAGGCTTATTTTTTGTAGTGTCCCCTCACAAATAAGATGCTCCCGTATCTCCTCAGCTTCTAGTCGTCTCTCATTCAAACAGTTAACACAAGGATAATAAAACCTTCAGTCGCTACTATCAGGAGCATTTGTATATGCAAATTGTAGAAAATCTTCCACTCCATTCTCATACTCATCACTTGTCCATCTAGCATTCATCCAACCGCGATCCATGACTACAACAATAACTTCGTACTTAGGCCAAGATCTTCGTCAACTACTTCTTATGACATGGTATAGCCCTATCCCATTCGAGAAGAAACTTTTTCAACATTGGGTTAACAGTTAGTCCTTAACTCTCATGCTCATACTTGACGAAATTTCGGCAGCATTCCCATCAGTCTCCAACGTACACGACTTGAACGCAGTGAAAAACACCACGATAAAGTATGCACTTGGAGAACGAAAGGAAATGCATCAGACCGAACTATCACCAAGTATATAACATGAGAATTAAAGAATAATTATTTTAACTAAATGAAGAAAAAGTTTTTTCCCAAACTGTCCAACCTGGACAATTCAAGATTCAATACAATGAGCGGTACCTTAAACAAGTACACGTGTGCTCATTAATATTGCATCTCAAATGGGAAACTAAGGTTTTGCTGATTAATTAACACTAAAAAAATAATAAAACACTCCAATCCCCAAGTTAAAGCAAACCAGAATCAAACTAGAAAAATAGAGATCGAGGAGAAAGCTTACCGGGTATGGGAAGAACACACAACAAGTGGGGAAACGAATAATAAAGCAAAGTATAGCTATGTTTTTTGTATTGTACGGTTCAAACAGGAAAAAAAGCAAACACTATCTATGCTATTTATCTCCCTATTTAATTTTTTTAAGCTAAAAACTTTATTGAATGAAAGGTAATCTAACACACAAGGAGTGCCAAGACAAGTTACAAATTCCAGTACAGTGCATTAAACCAGAAAAAAATTATTTTAAAAGATGAAACAAAGCAGTGTTCTGCAAGATCAGTACGTACCATAAAAATAATGAACAAAGTTGGAAACAGATGAAAGGCTCGCGGTGGCTCTTGGATGAACTCAAGGGTTTATGCAAATGGGAAATGTGAAAATGTGAGGGAGCTTAGCGGTTTCTGCAAATGGAAGCGGGAATTGAAGTGGGAATGGAGAAAAGAGAACTCACCAGAGAGGAGGAGGAGGAGGAGGACGCTAGTCTTCGGTGGCAATGGCAGAAGAAGACGGTGGTACAGTGGTTGAGTGCTCCTAAACCAGTGGTTGGGGAGACGGTGGTGGCAGTGGTGGGTGAAGATAACTCACGGTGGCAGCAGGAGGGTTTGAGTGAGAGAGATGTTGGGGCAAAAATTTTTTAGGGTAGTACGCACAGAAAGGAGGGAAGTGAATAGGAAAATAAAAAGGGTTTAGACATTAGACATCGGTTATTGGAAAACCGATGTTGTATATTGACCTTAGACATCGGTTGGATGTATAACCGATGTCTAAATTTTGGCAGAATTTGAAAATTTCTTTTTGTTTTAAGTTTCGACATCGGTTATAAAAGAACCGATGTTGTTAACTAATATTAGACATCGGTTATATAAAAACCGATGTAAAAAGTTAAGCAGGTTTTCAAAATTAAATTTTCCTTTTATTTTTAGACATCGGTTTAAAAATATAACCGATGTCTAACAGTTTTAAAATCGGTTATTCAAGAAACCGATGTTAAAAGGTTTGAGATTAATTTCAAAAATGCCACCGCCTCGTTTTAGACATCGGTTATAAAGGAACCGATGTTAAATCTCCGACGTTAAAAACATATTTTGCACTAGTGTGAAGAAGCAGTTCATTAGGCCTAGTGTGTCTCCGTGGGGAGCACCTGTGTTGTTAGTGAAGAAGAAGGATGGTAGTATGAGGTTGTGTGTCGACTTTCGGCAGCTCAACAAGGTGACCACAAAGAATCGGTATCCCCTCCCTAGGATTGATGATCTTATGGACTAGTTGATGGGCACTGGCATCTTTTCAAAGATAGATTTGAGGTCAGGGTACCATCAGATTCGGGTTAAGTCTAAGGACATCCCGAAGACAGCGTTTAGGATGCGATATGGTCACTATGAGTACTTGGTTATGCCCTTTGGTGTGACCAATGCTCCTGCGGCCTTCATGGACTACATGAACAAAACCTTTCACCCTTACTTGGATAAGTTTGTGGTGGTGTTTATAGACGACATCTTAGTGTACTCCAAGAGCAAGGAGGAACATGAGGAACACCTGAGGGTTGTCTTGCAGACCCTTAAGGAGAAACAGTTGTACGCTAAGTTGTCTAAGTGTGAGTTCTGGTTAGAGGAAGTAAGCTTCTTGGGACATGTCATCTCTAAGGGTGGGCATAGCAGTGGACCTAGCTAAGGTAGAGACGGTGCTCCAGTGGGAAGCGCCAAAGTCTGTAACCGAGATTAGGAATTTCTTGGGGTTAGCCGGGTATTATAGGCGGTTCATAGAAGGTTTTTCTAAGATAGCTTTACCTTTAACCCGTCTCACCAAGAAGGGACAGTTGTTTGTGTGGGACTCTAAGTGTGAAGAGAGTTTCCAAACCCTTAAGAATAGATTGACATCAGCACCAGTTTGAGTGTTGCTCGATCCTAGTAAACCTTTCGTAGTTTACTGCGATGCTTCTAACCAAGGTTTAGGTGGTGTGTTGATGCAAGATGGTAAGGTAGTTGCTTATGCTTCTAGGCAGTTAAAAACCCATGAGAAGAACTACCCTACCCATGACCTAGTGTTAGGAGCTGTGGTATTTGCCTTAAAAATCTGGAGGCATTACCTGTATGGAGCGAGGTTTGTGGTTTTTAGTGATCATAAGAGTCTGAAGTATCTCTTTGATCAAAAGGAGCTAAATGTGAGGCAGCGTAGATGGATGGAGTTCTTAAAGGACTATGACTTCGAGCTGACCTATCACCCAGGAAAGGCCAATGTGGTGGCCGATGCCTTGAGTAGGAAAACCCTGCATGTCTCCGCTTTGATGGTTAGGGAGATGGATCTGATGGAGCAGTTTAGAGACCTTAGTCTAGCTTGTGAGTTTACCCCTAAGAGTATTAGGCTTGGTACCCTGAAGGTTACCAACAGTCTGATGGATCAGATTAGAAAGGGTCAGAAGTTAGATAAGTTTCTCTTGGACCAGTGAGAGTTGCTCGCTCAGGGTAGAGACCTAAGTTTTAAGGATGGAAGTGATGGCATCTTGAGGTTTAAGGATAGAGTTTGTGTACCAGATATTCCTAAGTTGAGAAAGTTAATCCTTGAAGAAGGACATAGGAGTGGATTGAGTGTGCACCCAGGTGCCAATAAGATGTATCAGGACCTTAAGAGGATGTTTTGGTGGTCTAGGATGAAAAATGATGTAGCTGAATTTGTGTATGCGTGCCTAGTTTGTCAGAAGGCTAAGATAGAACACCAAAGGCCTTCGGGTAAGTTTCAACCTTTGAGTATCCTAGAATAGAAATAGGATAGCATCTCCATGGATTTTGTATCTGGACTCCCTAGGACTACAGCTGGTTTTGAGGCTATATGGGTTGTTATGCATAGACTGACTAATTCTGCCCATTTCATTCCGATGAATATGGAGTATCTATTGGAGAAGTTGGCTAACCTGTACATCAAAGAGATAGTTAGGCTTCATGGTGTACCCTCTAGCATAGTTTCAGATAGAGACCCGAGGTTTACCTCTAGGTTTTGGAATAGTTTGCAAGAGGCTTTAGGTACAAAGCTTAGGCTTAGTTCAGCTTATCACCCACAGACTAATGGGCAGTCTGAGCTGACCATCCAGTCCTTAGAGGACTTGTTGAGGGCTTTTGTGTTAGAGCAGTCCGGAAGTTGGGACAAGTTTTTGCCCCTGATAGAGTTCACCTACAACAACAGCTTCCATTCCAGCATTGGGATGGCACCTTCTGAGGCTCTGTATGGGAGGAGATGTAGGACACCCTTGTGTTAGAGTGAACCTAGTGATAGTGTGGTGCTAGGACCTGAGATAGTCCAGGAAACAACAGAAAAGATTAAGTTGGTTCAGGAAAAGATGAGAGTTGCACAGAGTAAGCAGAAAAGCTATCATGATAAAAGGAGGAAGGTGCTCGAATTCCAGGAAGGCGATCATGTATTCTTGAGAGTTACCCCGACGACTGGGGTTCGTAGAGTGATGAAGGCGAGGAAACTTACTCCGAGGTTCATTGGTCCTTACCAAATCCTCAAAAGAGTCGGCAAAGTCGCCTACCAAATAGCCTTGCCACCGTTCTTGTCAAATCTCCACAATGTTTTTCATGTGTCTCAACTCAGAAAGTACATCCATGACCTTAGTCACGTGATAGTTCCCTATGCAATACAGTTGAAAAAGAGCTTGACAATTAAGATGTTACCCCTTCGAGTCGAGGATAAGAGGGTGAAGCAGCTAAGAGGAAAAGAGATTCCCTTGGTCAAAGTAGTTTGGAGCCAGACAATGGAGGAAAGTGCTACCTGGGAGCTCGAGAGCAAAATGATGGAGGCGTACCCGCATCTTTTAGTTTGACGTACGTAGAAATTTCGAGGAAGAAATTTTTTTTAAGGGGGGTGGAATTGTAACACCCCGCTTTTCATAAGTGTTTTTATAAAGCTGGTTTTATTAAGTTAAAAGTGTTGGTTAAGGGCTAAGTGGGATTTTGGCTTAAAAGTCCCTTTCTGGTACATGAGCACACCCGTGCTCATTAGCCAGCACGCCCGTGCTTAAAGTCAGGAGCGTGTTTCTGATTTTAAGTTGAGCACGACCGTGCTCAATAGTGAGCACGCCCGTGCTCAATAGTGAGCACGCCCGTGCTCAATGTTCGGCACAGAGCCCGAGAGTTAACGTGAAACCCTATTTTGTGTTGGAAGCCATCACCAGTTTCGGCCAGAACTGTCTCCTTCCCTATTTCCTCTTCTCCCATTGTTGTAGTGGAGTTTTGGAAGCCGTTTGGGAAGCTAGTTTAGTCTGTGGCAGTCTAGAGGTAATGTTCCCTTCCTTTGTGTTTTCCTTTTCATGGTGGTTTGAATAGGAAACTAATGGATCTGTGTTTCGGTTTGGCTAAGGTTGTGTTGGGTTGAGCCGCTTTGGGAACCGTGACCAATTGCGTTAGGAGCTTACGTTGGAGCGACCTTCAATCTAGGTATGGGGAGAAGGGTAATGTACTCATTAGGCAGTGGGGATAGTGTAAGGTAAAGGGGTTCCCATGATCCCGGTTGTTGTATGTGATGTATGCAAATAAAATGGTTGTTTGATTGTGATAATATGTTGATGACTGTTTGGGTATCATGAATATATGTTCATGTTTTTTATGTTGTTTAATGAGCATGATGATATGTTAATTATTGTTATTAACATGATTCTGGTTGATTGATGTTGTTATTGTTATGATAATGGTGTTGTTGAAAAAAAAATTTTAATTGATTAATTAGGTTTAAAAACGTGTGAAGTTTGAGGAGTTTAATCCCTATATTAATTGGTTCAAATTCGGTTATTGTTCCTGCCTAGAACAGAACTGTCACGCGCGATGAGCACGACCGTGCTGAACAGGGAGCACGACCGTGCTCCCAGTTGAATGCTGGAAAATGGCCGCGTTGTTTAGCACGGCTGTGCAGGACAAATAGCACGACCGTGCTGCTGAGCATGACCGTGCTTAATAGGAAGTACGACCGTGCTTCACTTAAAGGGGCAGCACGCCCTCACGTGTTCAAGCACGACCGTGCTGGGGTTTAAGCACGACCGTGCTGACCCATCCTGGACAGAAATAGAATTAAAGGACTTAAGGGGTTCCAAACCCCATTTCCCCAATGATGATAAGTTGAGATAGTTAATCAAAGATGAAGATTAGACAACCTGGTTAATAATTATCTAAGATGATTAAGATAATAAGATGTTAAGTCGGTATCCGTTGGGTTACAACACGTTGATAAGTTGAAGTCTTGGGTGCTTATTGACCCAAGGATGTTGAGTTGAACCTTGGTGCTTATTGGCCAAGGGAGCCTTGATCCCGCGGTTTGGGTCTAAGGTTACGTTGATGATGATGTTGAATTCTTGGGAGCTTCATGGCCCGAGCAAGGAGGTGGTTGATATTGTTTGTTGTTGTGCCATTTGCATATAGCATTGGAGTTGTTGATGGGGGAGGTTCGACATAGGGGAGATCGCCCGAGAGTACGGTGATCTGGCCATCCACGGTAGGTCACCCGATGGTTTGGTGGCCGTGGTCCCCCATGATGAGGCATCCACGGTTTGATGCGTTGGCTATCCATGGGGTTCACCCAAGGTTTGGTGAACTGCCGGTGTTGGTGCTTCTATGGCCAATACAGATATGTAACTCCAAAGTCGTTCATCCTGAGTTAGTTTGGATCCACATGCATAGTTGGAGTAGTGGAGTAGTGTTGCATTGAACTGCATAGCATACTGATGATGATGATGTTGATGAGTGATATATATATATATATATATATATATATATATATATATGTGTGTGTGTGTGTGTGTGTGTGTGTGTGTGTGTGTGTGTGTGTGTGTGTGGATGATGCTGATATGCTGGTTGTTTACCTTGCTTCCTATTCCCATGCTGTATATGTTTACATGAATCTTACTCCCCGTTATTTGTTTATGTTTGGCCTGATCGACATTTTGCAGTGGATGACGGGCAGCCTGGAGATGAGTGACTCTGGGGAGCCGCCACTCATAGTTAGGGCTTGTCTTATGTTTAGATAGTTTGTTTTTCAGTTGTATTCCGAGGATGTATTTTTCCAGAACGGTTATACCAGCTCTGAGTTGTGACATTGAGGTTGGGTTATTTATTGATTATACTTTATTTGTTTTAAACTTGATTTATATTTTCCACGTTGTAACTGGTTCATATGGGACTTTTCTACCCATGGACAAATGTTTTATTTTATTTAGCAAAATGCATATTTTTATTTTAATTGTTTTTATATTAAATGCCTTATAGCATGCGGGGTAGAAGGGTGTCACACTTTTCATCACAGAACTGCTTCCAATCATTGGATGTATACTCACCACCCCCATCATTCCTTAGTGTCTGGATTACCCAGCCACTTTGCTTTTCAACCATCATCCTGAACTTCTTAAAAACACAAAGTACCTCACTATTTTACTTGATGAGATAAACCCACATCTTTCTAGTAAACTCATCAATAAAAGAAACAAAGTAGCCATTGCCTCCTAAAGACATAGCTTCAAAAGGACCACATACATCTGAGTATATTACCTCAAGCCTTTTGGTTGATCTGATTGGAATTTGAGTCTTGAAAGAATTCCTTGGTTGCTTAGATTCACTGCATTCAGCACACAATTGCCTAGGAGCTTGTATTGGAGGAAGGCCATGCACCATCTTCTTGCTATTCAACAGGTTCAGGCTGCCAAAGCTTAGATGGCCAAACCTGTGGTGCCTGTGACACCCTGCTACCCCGCATGTTATAGAAGGGATAAAGATAAGAGATATAAGGGTAAACAACATTTACTCATTTAAAAAAAAAAACGATTGTCCATGGGCAGAAAGGTCCCACATGAACAAGTTTACAAAACGCGGAAATAAAACCATGTTTAAATCAAATAAATAAACATAACAAAATAACCCAACCCGATGTCACAACAGAGCTAGTATAACCGTTCCGGAACAACCTCGGAATACAACTGAAACTAAACTAACAAAAGGGGAAATCCTAACTATGAGCGGTGGCTCTTTAGAGTCACTCCTCTCTGGGCTGCTCGCCATCCTCTGCATAAAGCCAAACATGCCAAACAAGAAAACAGAGAACGGGGAGTAAGAATCATGTAAACATAACGGCATGGAGATAGGAAGTAAGGTAAACAAACAAGCATGGCAGCATCATAAGCATACATCATCATTTATATCATCATACATCAACATCATAACAACCAAGTATGCTATGCAGTTCAACACAACTCCGCCACTCCATTATGCATGTGGATCCAACTAACACAGGATGAACGACTTTGGAGTTACATATCCGCATTGACCATAGAAGCACCAACGCCAGCGCCCACCAAACCTCGGGTGAACCCATGGATAGCCAATGCATCAAACCTTGGATTCTTCATCACGGGGGCGCACGATCACCAAACCTTGGGTAACCTACCGTGGATGGCCAGATCGTCTTACTCTCGGATGACCTCCCCTATGTCGAACCTCCCCCAACTAACAACTTTGATGCATGATGCATGGGCATAACAACAAACAAGGCAACCACCTCCTCCGCTTGAGCCAATAAGCACTCAAGACTTAACATCATCATCATCAACACCTTAGACCCATCCGGGGTCAAGGCCCCCTTGGTCAATAAGCACCAAGTTACAACTTATCAACACCTCGACCACTAAGCTTTGAGGCCACTTTGGCCAATAAGCACCAAAGCTAGCAACGTGCGGTAACCCATAGGGTTCTGGCTAAACCATCTTATCATCATTAATTATTTTCATTAGTCTTTAACCAAGTTATCTAACATTTATCATTGATTGATTGTGTTATCATAACGTTATTGGGGATAATCGGGGTTAAGACCCCTTAGAACCTTTAGTTTCATTTCTGTCCTGGAGGGGAGCACAGGCGTGCTCGATCGCCAGCAGGATCGTGCTGTCACTTAAGTGGAGCACGGACGTGCTTCCTTTTAGGCACGGCCATGCTCAGCTGCACGGTCGTGCTTCCTATTATGCACGGTCGTGCTCAGCTGTACGGTCATGCTCCTCTGCTTCATGACCGTGCTTACGGTGCCACCATTTTCCAAAATTCAAACTAGGAGCATGGGCGTGCTCCCTGTTCAGTACGACCGTGCTCATTATGAGACATTGTTGTTCTGGGCAGAGTTCCAACACAGATTCTAACCAATTATTTTAGGGATTAAATCCATTAATCATTAAGTCGTTTTAAAAGCTTAATTAACCCATTTAAACTCTTATCATCAGAACTCGACAATAACAACAATCATCCAATCAACATTATATCAACAATGATAATCATGGCATCATCTTTATAAAACAACAACATATCAATGAAACATACATCAGGGACATAACCAAACCAAACAGAGCATGTTATCATCAAAAAAGCATTTTAACATATTAGGCATACAACATATGACAACACCGGGGTTATAGGAACCCTTTACCTTGCACTACCCCTACTGCCTAATGATTACACTACCCTTCTCCCCATACCTGGAATGAAGGTTCTAAATGTTAGCTCCCAACGGCAAACCGGTTTTGTATTCCCAAGCGGCTCAGCTAGCACTCCGAGCCTTGGTCAAAGAAAATCAACCATATTAGTTTCTCATTCATAAATACGAAAGGAAACTAAAAAGGAAGAAATGTTACCTATTCCTGATTGGCATAGATGAAAGAATGCTTCCCAATGGTCTCCAAAATTCTAAAAACTAGTTGAATTTTGTGGAAACAGGGAAGGACACTATGGTAGCCACAACTAGTGATGGCTGAGGTCAGAAAGTAGGGTTTTTACGCAAACCCTCGGTTTCTGTGCCACAAATATATAGGCTGCACACGAGCATGGTCGTGCTCCTCGGAAAGCACGGGCGTGCTGGACTTAGCGTCTATGAGACGCGGTCCACCCTTGAGCAGGAGCGTGCTGACTATTGAGCACGGGTCTGCTCAACTTAAAACCAGCGAAACGCGTCTGATTTCAAGCACGGTCGTGCTCATGCACCAGAAATGGACTTTTTAAGCCAAAAATTCCACCAAGCCCTAAACCAACAACTTCTAAACTAGGCTATAAGCTTAGCAACCAAACAAGCATATAACAAAGCACTTAACGAAAAAAGGGGTGTTACAGTGCCAAATCCAATTCACATCACTGATTGCATAAGCTAGACATTGATGCTCCATGACTTGAATCCCAATCTTAAAGGTTCTGTTCTTAGACAGTGGTGCCTTCAGGATCAGTCTTCTATCCATATCAAACACCTGCAATTCACCATGCTCCATCACCAAGGAATAGCTTTTCTCTAATAGTTGACCAAGACTCTTAAGATGCAAGATGAAAATGCATATGCTTCAAAGATGCGACATTCAAAGTATTTTGATGATGAAGAGCCAAACACATATGGCACTCCTATGTAATAAATAGTTATAGGAATATTTGTAAAAGTTTCTCTCTAAATTTAGCTTAAATGACTCAAATGTTTTTAAAAGGATAAAATAAGTTTTTCCTAAAAAGAAAAAGTAAGAAATATGTTTTGAAAAACAATCTAAGAATTGGCAAGTTTGAAAAGTGTTTCTGGAACAAGTTTTGTGAAGAAAATAATCACTTTTAAGTTATTAAGAAAAGTAGTCTACTACCTTGAAAAAAGTAATCTACTACTTTGTTCTTATCAATTCCAGAAACCTTCTTAGAATCAAAGTAATCGACTACTTAGTTTTGTAATCGACTACTTTGTTTGAAACTTGAAATCTTGGCTTCTGTCGAGCAAAGTAATCGACTACCGGTGTAAGTAATCGACTACTTTGGTAGTTAGGCACAAACGGTTGCTATCTTGATCAAAGTAGTCAACTACTCATAAAAGTAATCGACTACCTTCAGTTTTTCAAAACAGAAATTCAAAATTAAAACTCACTTTTCTCACACTTTTTCTTCTATAAATAAAAGGGATTTTGACACAAAAATTAAGAACTCTTTTCATCTATTGTTACTCTGTCAAAATCACTCCAAAAACATTCTTGAGTCATTTGCAATTATTTTGGAGAGAAATCATTGAGCTTTCTTAGAAAAAGTACACTTCTTTAGTGTTACAATTTTCTGTGTACAAATCAATTGTAATTGCTATTTCTTTGATTTGGCGAGGCATCCAAATCATATTCAAGGTGGGGAATCCTTGAATCTAAGTTGAGGCATCCTTAGGAGGTAAGGATTATTTTGAGTGGGGCATCTCAAAATAATCAAAGGTAAAAGGTGGGGTATCCTTTTGATTTGATAATTGTAATCTTGTAAACAATTTTCAAATAGTGGAATCTCTCAAGGGTTCTTGAGAGCTGGATGTAGATCACTCAGGTTGTGATCGAACCAGTAAAATCGTTTGTGTGATCTTCTCTTTCCCTCACTCATCTAGTTCTTGCAATTATTGCTTAATTGTTGTTCTTGATTGTATTTGATTAATTGTGGTGGATTTAATTCTCTGATTTTTAATTGAGTGCATTCATACATAATCACTCTCTTCTTCTACTCAATTTCTTTGCATCATACATAGTGTTTCTTGAACAATTTTTACCAAAGTTTCCAAGAAAGTGATTATATCTCAGTTCACCCCCCTTCTTGAGGTGCCATATTGATTAACAATTGGTATCTAGAGCTAGGGTCTTGAATTAGGCTTAATAGCTTTCAAGATTTTTTGAAAATGGCACTTGAATCAAATAGGAAGCATAAACACATTTCTACCACTTTGATGGTGAGGGATATCCTTATTGGAAGGCAAGGATGAAAATTTTTATTGAAGGAATAGACATGGACTTATGGGAAACTATTGAAAATGGTCCCTTCATCCCCAAACATGGTGTTGGAGATGAAGAGAGAAACAAACCCAAAAGTCTATGGACTAAAAAAGAAATGCAAAAAGTTCAACTTGACTTTGAAGCTAAGAATATCCTCACCACCGCTTTGTCAATTGATGAATTCTTTCGAATCTCAAATTGCAAGAATGCAAAAGAGATTTGAGATACTTTACAAGTGACCCATGAAGGAACAAGTGAGGTTAAAAGATCAAAAATTAACACCTTGATGCATCAATATGAGTTGTTTAGAATGAAACATGATGAATCCATAAATGATGTGTAAAATCGTTTTCAACTTATTGTTAATCAATTGCTTTCTTTTGAGAAAACTTTCACTAATGAAGATCTTGTGACTAAGGTACTTAGGTGTCTTAGTAGGGAATGGCAACCCAAGGTAACGGCCATCATGGAGTCTAGGGACCTTACAACAATGTCTCTAGCAACTTTGTTTGGAAAGCTCAAGGAGCATGAGTTGGAGTTGACAAGACTCAAGGAGAATGAAGAAGTGGATAAAAAGGGCAAAGGAATATCTCTTATGGCTTCTTCTTCCAAGAAAGTTGAAGATGACAAAGAAAGCAATGATTCTAGTGAAGATGAAAAGGAAGATGAGCAAATCAATCTACTAGTAAGAAGATTTGGGAAGTTTCTCAAGAATAAAAGTAAGTGGAAAAGATTCAACAGTGCCAAGAAACCTACCAAGAAAGATGCACCATTATCAACACCTCTATGCTATGAATGTGGAAAGCCCGGACACATCAAATTCAATGTCCTACTCTCCAAAATAAAGATAAAGGTGACAATAAGCCTAAGAAGGAAAAGAAGGGGAGAAGGGCATACATAGTATGGGAGGACAATGATCTAAGTTCATCAAGTGGTGATAGCACGGATGATGAAGTCTCCAATCTTTGCTTGATGGCAAGTCAAAAAGATGACCAAGAGGTAAGTGATGATGAATATGCATTATCTTTCAATTATGATGAATTGCAATTAGCCTTTGAAGAATTGCATGAGGAATCTATAAAACTTGCTAGAAAGGTAACCAAACAAAAGTCAATAATCTCTATGCATGAAAATGATAAAATAAAATTAACTAAGGAGATAAATGACTTGAAGTTAGAAATTAATTCTATGACCTTGAAGCATGCTAGTTCTAGAAATGATATACCTAGTTCCTCAAAATGTGATCAATGTATGTATATTGAAAAGGAGAATAAGGACTTAAAGAATACTCTTGCTAAATTTACAATTGGTAAAATGAATTTGAATAATTTTCTTGGTAATCAACAATCTCCCTTTGTAAAAACAGGCTTAGGGTATAATTCTTATGATAAGAAGGAAACACATTCAACAATATTTGTCCCATCTAGTAAAAATGCTAGAAATAGAGTAACTTGTCATTATTGTTGTAAACATGGTCATATTTCTCCTAGATGCTATGTTAAAAGGATTGGTCTTCAAAAGGCCAAGATGATGTGGGTTCCAAAAAATATGGTACCTAAGACTAATATTCGAGGACCCAATCAAGATTGGGTACCTAAGATCTAAACTTGCTTTGTAGGATTGCTTGAGGACCCATGGAAAGGAATGGTATCTTGATAGCGGGTGCTCCAAGCATATGACGGGAAACATATCAAAGTTCATTCATCTCTCCCCAAAGCAAAGTGGTCATGCAACCTATGGTGATAACAATAGAGGTAAAATTCTTGGTATTGGTAAAATAGGAAATGAGTCTATTACCATTGAAAATGTTCTTTTAGTAGATGGTTTAAAGCATAATTTACTTAGCATAAGCCAACTTTGTGATAAAGGTTATATGGTTGTGTTTGATAGTAAATGTTGCATGGTTGAATGTTTGCATGACAATGAAATTAAATTTGTTAGAAAAAGAATTAACAACATTTATATGCTAGACCTAGGTGACATCAATAATAATATTCAATGCTTGATGAGTAAAAGTGATGAGGCTTGGTTATGACATAGAAGGGTAGCTCACATTCACATAGAACACCTTAACAAACTAATTTCTAAAGACTTAGTTATAGGTCTCCCTAAAATCAAATTTCAAAAAGAAGGCTTATGTGATGCTTGCCAAAAAGGTAAGCAAGTTAAAACTAGCTTTAAATCCAAGAATATAGTCTCTACTAATAGACCACTACAACTTTTGCATATGGACTTATTTGGACCATCTAGAACTATGAGCTTAGGTGGAAATTATTATGCACTTGTTATTGTTGATGATTTTTCAAGGTTTACATGGACTCTTTTTCTTGCACATAAAAATAATGCTTTTCATGCCTTTAGAAAATTATCTAAACAAATTCAAAATGAAAAGGATCTAAAAATTGCATGTATTAGAATTGACCATGGAGGTGAGTTTGAAAATCATGATTTTGAAAAAATTTGTGATAGGCATGGTATTAAATTGACAAATATACCTATAAGATGTGATAATACAAGTGCAATAAATATTTCTAAAAATCCTATCCAACATTCTAGGACCAAACACATAGAAAATCGACACCACTTCATTAGAGATCACATACAAAAAGGAGATTGCATAATGGAATTTGTAGAGACTAGCAAACAATTAGCGGATATTTTTACTAAGCCCTTAGCTAGGGAAAATTTCTTTTATATCCGTAGAGAACTTGGTATAATTGATGATCCTAGTCTTCATTAAATTCTTTGTTCCTTTCTTATTATTTAAATATGAAATATGCTTGATTTGTATGTATTTTATAGGTGAAAAATGCATGTTTCTTTTAATTTTCTCTCCCTGTTTAGTACAGTAGTCGACTACTTACCAAGTAGTAATCGACTACTTACACAGGTAGTCGACTACCTGTGTTGGCAGAACCAATACCTCTTTAACTGGTTAAAGTAATCGACTACTATACTAAGTAGTCGACTACTTTTCGTGTTCTGCCTCTTTAACCCATGCACAAAAACACAGCTGGTCCCTTCCTCTTCTTCAACCTCGCAACAGCGCCCCCCCCCCCCCCCCCCCCCCCCCCCCCCCCCCAACCAAAACCCGCCATACCCATCTTCTTCTAATGCCATTTTGGCCCTCCAAACCACATTTCCAACCCCACCACTTCATTTCCTTCCATCACAACTATGATCTCTGTGACACCCTTCTACCCCGCATGTTATAAGGCATTTAAAAATAAAACAATTTAAAAGAAAAACATGCATTTAACTGAATTAAATAAAACAGTTGTCCATGGGTAGAAAAGACCCACATGAACTCGTTTACAACGCGGAAACAAATCCACGGAATACAACCGAAAACAAACTAATCAATAAACAGGCCCTAACTATGAGTGGCGGCTCCTCAGAGTCACTCCTCTCCGGGCTGCTCGTCATCCTCTGCAAATGCCAATCAGGCCAAACACAAACAATACAGGGAGTAAGATTCATGCAATCATATAAACGGCAGGGAAATAGTACGCAAGGTAAACATACACATAAGCATACATTAACATCCAACAGCATCATAACAACCCAGTATGCTATGCTATGCTATGCAATGCGTCAACTACTCCGCTACTCCAACTATGCATGTGGATCCAAACTAACTCAGGATGAACGACTTTGGAGTTACATATCCGTATTGGCCATAAAAGCACCAATATCGGCAGTTCACCAAACCTTGGGTGAACCCCATGGATAGCCAATGCATTAAACCGTGGATGCCTCATCACGGGGGGCCTCGGTCACCAAACCTTGGGTGACCTACCGTGGATGGCCAGATCACCTTACTCTCGGGCGATCTCCCCTTTGTCGAACCTCCCCTATCAACAACTCCAATGCTCTATGCAAATGGCACAACAACAAACAATCTCAACCACCTCCTTGCTTGGGCCATGAAGCTCCCAAGACTTCAACATCAACATTCAACGTAACCTTAGACCCAAACCGTGGGGTCAAGGCTCCCTTGGCCAATAAGCACCAAGGTTCAACTCAACATGCTTGGGTGTATAAGCACCCAAGACTTCAACTTATCAACGTGAAGTAACCCAACGGATACCGACTTAACATTTGATTATCTAATTATCTTATATAATTAATAACCAGGTTGTCTAATCTTTATCTTTGATTAGTTATCTCAACTTATCTTTATTGGGGAATGGGGTTAAAAACCCCTTAAATCCTTTAATTGTATCACTGTCCAGGAGGGGTCAGCACGGTCGTGCTTAGACCCTAGCACGGTCGTGCTTTGACACGTGAGGGCGTGCTGCCCTTTTAAGTGAAGCACGGTCGTGCTTCACACTCAGCACGGTCGTGCTCAGCAGCACGATCGTGCTATTTGACCTGCACGGCCGTGCTGAGCAGCGCAGCCATTTTCCAGAATTTAAATGGGAGCACGGTCGTGCTCCCTGTTCAGCACGGTCGTGCTCATCGCGCGACAGTGCTGTTCTGGGCAGGAACAGTAACCGATTTCTAGCCAATTAACTTAGGGATTAAATCCCTTAAACTTAGCACGGTTTTTAAACCTATTTAACAATTAACATAATTTCATCAACCTCAAACTCATCATAACAACAATATCATCAATCAACCAAGGTCATGTCAATAACAACAGTTAACATGCTATCATATCATCAAAAAATTATCAAGAATATAAACACATACATATTCACGATATACCAAAACAGTCATCAACATACAATTACATACAACAAACCAGGGTCATGAGGAACCCTTAACCTTAGTCTACCCCACTGCCTAATGAGAACAATTCCCTTCTCCCCATACCTGGATTGAAGGTAGCTCTAACACTGCTCCTAATAGCAAACTGGTACCGTTACCAAAGTGGCTCACTCCAATGTTAAACCTTGGTCAATCAACATAATCTCAATTAGTTTCTCTAATCAACATAAAAGGAAACTAAAAGGGAAGGGGACTATTACCTCTAACAAGACGGACGTATATGGCTTCCCCAACAGTTCCCCAGACTCCACTATAGCAAGGAATGGAGAGGGAATAGGGAGAGAGACACTGTAACCCGTAACAGTGGCTGCCACAAATAGGAATTAGGGTTTCACGTTAACCCTCGGTTCCTGCGCCTAGCATATAGCTCGGACTTGAGCACGGTCGTGCTCGCACTTGAGCACGGTCGTGCTCCACTTAGCGTCAGCGAGACGCGGTCCACGCATTGAGCACGGGCGTGCTTACTAATGAGCACGGTCGTGCTCAACTTAAAATCAGAGACACGCTTCTGACTTTAAGCACGGGCTTGCTGGCTGATGAGCACGAGCGTGCTCATGTACCAGAAAGGGACTTTTAAGCTAAAATCCCACTTAGCCCTTAACCAACATTTTTAAATTAATAAAACTAGCTTAATAAAATATTTTATGAAAAACAGGGTATTACAATTCCACCCCCCTTATAAAAAAATTTCGTCCTCAAAATTTCTACGTACCTCAAACGAAAAGATGCGGATACGCCTCCATCATCTGACTCTCGAGCTCCCAGGTAGCGCTTTCCTCAGTTGCCCCGCTCCAAACTACTTCAACCAAGGGAATCTCCTTCCCTCTTAGCTGCTTCACCCTCCTATCCTCAACTCGAAGGGGTAACACCTCGAATGTCAAGTTCTCTTTTAATTGTCTTGTATCGGGAACTATCACATGACTAGGGTCATTAATGTACTTCCTGAGTTGAGACACATGAAAAACATTGTGGAGATTTGACAAGAACGGTGGCAAGGCTATTTGGTAGGCGACTTCGCCGACTCTTTTTAGGATTTGGTAAGGACCAATGAACCTCGGAGTAAGTTTCCTTGCCTTCATCACTCTACCAACCCCAGTCGTCGGGGTAACTCTCAAGAATACATGATCGCCTTCCTGGAATTCGAGCGCCTTCCTCATTTTATCATGGTAGCTCTTCTGCCTACTCTGTGCAACTCTCATCTTTTCCTGAACAAACCTGATCTTTTTTGTTGTTTCCTGGACTATCTCTGGCCCTAGCACCACGCTATCACTAGGTTCACTCCAACACAAGGGTGTCCTACATCTCCTCCCATACAGAGCCTCATAAGGCGCCATCCCGATGCTAGAATGGAAACTGTTGTTGTAGGTGAACTCTATCAGAGGCAAAAACTTGTCCCAACTTCCTGACTGTTCAACACACAAGCCCTCAACAAGTCCTCTAAGGACTGGATGGTCCGCTCAGACTGCCCATCAGTCTGTGGGTGGTAAGCTGAACTAAGCCTAAGCTTTGTCCCTAAAGCCTCTTGCAAACTATTACAAAACCTAGAGGTAAACCTCGGGTCTCTATCTGAAACTATGCTAGAGGGTACACCATGAAGCCTAACTATCTCCTTGATGTACAGCTTAGCTAACTTCTCCAATGGATACTCCATGTTCATCGGAATGAAATGGTCAGACTTAGTCAGTCTATCCACAACAACCCATATAGCCTCAAAACCAGCTGGAGTCCTAGGGAGTCCAGACACAAAATCCATGGAGATGCTATCCCATTTCCATTCTGGGATACTCAAAGGTTGCAACTTACCCGAAGGCCTTTGATGCTCTATCTTAGCCTTCTGACAAACTAGGCATGCATACACAAATTCAGCTACATCCTTTTTCATCCTAGGCCAACAAAAACATTCTCTTAAGGTCCTGATACATCTTAGTGGCACTGGGGTGCACACTCAGTCCACTCCTATGACCTTCTTCTAAGATCAACTTCCTAAGCTCAGGAACATCTGGCACACAAACTCTATCCTTGAACCCCAAGATACCATCACTGCCATCTTTAAAACTTAGGTCTCTACCCTGAGCGAGCAAATCTCGCTGGTCTAAGAGAAACTTGTCTAACCTCTGACCCTCTCTAATCTGATCCATCAAACTGTTGGTAACCTTCAAGGTACCAAGCCTAATACTCTTAGGCGTAAACTCACAAGCTAGACTAAGGTCTCTAAACTCCTTAATCAAATCCATCTCCCTAACCATCAAAGCGGAGACATGTAGGTTTTTCCTACTCAAGGCATCGGCCACCACATTGGCCTTTCCCGGGTGATAGGTCAGCTCGAAGTCATAGTCCTTTAAGAACTCCATCCACCTATGCTGCCTCATGTTCAACTCTTTTTGATCAAAGAGGTACTTCAAACTCTTATGATCACTAAAGACCTCAAACCTCGCTCCATACAGGTAATGCCTCCAGATCTTTAAGGCAAATACCACAGCTCCTAGCTCTAGGTCATGGGTAGGGTAGTTCTTCTCATGGGTTTTCAACTGCCTAGAAGCATAAGCAACTACCTTACCATTCTACATCAGCACACCGCCTAACCCTTGCTTAGAAGCACCGCAATAAACTACGAAGGGTTCACTAGGATCTGGCAAAACTAACACTGGTGCTGACGTCAACCTATTCTTAAGGGTTTGGAAACTCTCTTCACACTTAGAGTCCCACACAAACAACTGTCCCTTCTTGGTGAGACGGGTTAAGGGCAGAGCTATCTTAGAGAAGCCTTCCATAAACCGCCTATAGTACCCGGCTAACCCCAAGCAACTTCTAATCTCGGTTACAGACTTTGGCGCTTCCCACTGGAGCACCGTCTCTACCTTAGCTGGGTCCACTGCTATGCCACCCTTAGAGATGACATGTCCTAAGAAGCTCACTTCCTCTAACCAGAACTCACACTTAGACAACTTAGCGTACAACTGCTTCTCCTTAAGGGTCTGCAAGACAACCCTCAAGTGTTCCTCATGTTCCTCCTTACTCTTGGAGTACACTAAGATGTCATCTATGAACACTACCACAAACTTATCCAAGTAAGGGTGAAAGGTCTTGTTCATGTAGTCCATGAAGACCGCAGGAGCATTGGTCACACCGAAGGGCATAACCAAGTACTCATAGTGACCATACCACGTCCTAAACGCTGTCTTCGGGATGTCCTCAGACTTAACCCGAATTTGATGGTACCCTGACCTCAAATCTATCTTTGAAAAAACGCAAGCGCCCATCAACTGGTCCATAAGATCATCAATCCTAGGGAGGGGATACCGATTCTTTATGGTCACCTTGTTGAGCTGTCGAAAGTCGACACACAACCTCATACTACCATCCTTCTTCTTCACCAACAACACGGGTGCTCCCCACGGAGACACACTCGGCCTAATGAACTTCTTTTTCATCAGGTACTCCAACTGTTCCTTCAACTTAGCTAGCTCTAGAGGAGACATTCTATAAGGTGCTATGGATATTGGCCCGGTGCCAGGCACTAAATCTATGGTAAACTCAACATCTCTCTCTGGGGGTAAGTTATAAACATCCCCCGGAACACTTCAGGGAATTCTCGCACGACAGGCAAGCTGGCGACATCAGGAGGGCTGCTGCTCTCTACTTCCAGGGAAGCTAACATCATGTATACTTGGGCTTCGTCTTTCATCGAAGCTTGAACTTGGCTGGCAGAGAGAAGGTCCGGATTCTTAGACTCCTTTGGAGTTCCAAAAATCAGGGTTTTATCAAAACAGTTGAGGAGAACATGGTTGGAAGATAACCAGTCCATACCCAGAATAATATCCAAGTCTTTCAAAGGCAAACATACATGATCAGCAATGAATGTCCTATCATTTATAACTATATGACAGTTCTTGCATGCATAAGAAGTAGAAACAGGCTTATTTGTAGGTGTAGAAACCAACAAATCATACTCAAGGAAAGCAACAGGCAATTCAAGACTCTTGACCCTATCATGTCATGCGATATAAATGAATGAGTAGCACCCGAATCATACAATACAGTCAATTGAGTTCCATCAATAAGACATGTACCTTGAATTAAGTCATCAGACTCGGAAGCTTCAGCTCCACTAAGAGTAAAGACTCTTCCAGTGGTCTTCAGTCGGTTGGCCTGGGACTTCTGATTCTTGTTGGCGCTGAGAGGCTCGGCCTTTGCTCCTTCACACTCTCGGCTGATGTGTCCTGGCTTGCCACATCTGAAGCAGATAACTTGAGTCTCCTTGCACTGAGACGAGTAGTGATCTGTAGCACCACACTTGCCACATCTCATGGGCCTAGAGACGGTAGAGAACCCGCCCCTAAACCCATCCTGCTGAAAATGTGGCTTCTTACCACTCTTTGAAATCTCTTCTGATCAGAGCATACCTCTGCTTACCCTTGTCTCTCTGATCGGTCCTCTTGCCACTCTGGCTATCTGACCCTCTGGAACTGGCTGGCATCCTCATAGATCCTGCACTTGTTGACCAGAATAGGGAAAACTCTGATCTCCTGGTAGCTGATGGCCTGCTTGATCTCAGGTCGGAGTCCAGCCTCAAACTTCACACACTTCGAACGGTCATCCGTCTCATGCTGGTAGGGAGTGTAGTACCTGGCCAGCTCCTCAAACTTGGCCCCATAGTCACCGACTGACAGCGACCTCTGTCTCAAAGACAAGAATTCCATCTCCTTCTTGTCCCTGATATCTGCTGGAAAGTACTTCTCCAGGAATCTCTGCCAGAACACAGCCCATGTAACCGCTGTGCCCTCAGTCTGCATCCTCTGTCTGCAGTTATCCCACCAGTGCTCTGCCTCCTCGGTCATCATGAAGGTAGCAAAGATGAGCTTCTGCTGATCGTTGCAATCCATGGCTCGGAAGATCTTCTCTGTCTCCCTCAGCCATAACAAAGCTCCTTCCGGGTCGTACACGCCCTTGAACGATGGAGGTTGTTCCTCTGGAACTTATCTAGTCCCTGAAACTCAGCTGGCCCACCATTGTTAGGGTTGACCTGACCAATAGCATTGGCTAGGAGTGCCAATGCGTCAGCAATCGCCTGATCGTTGCGTCCTCTACCGGCCATTAGTTCCAGTACAAGCCCAACATAACTCTTAATACAGAAATTTAAGCGAGTAAAAGTTACAGGCAACTAAGTTAAAACATCATTATCTATACAAGTATAGACAATTCACACAAGAGTCACACAACAGACTCATACCACGTCCGAACAAGGTCGAACTGCTCTGATACCACTAAATGTGACACCCTTCTATCCCGCATGTTATAAGGCATCTAAAAATAAAACAATTTAAAAGAAAAACATGCATTTAACTGAATTAAATAAAACAGTTGTCCATGGGTAGAAAAGTCCCACATGAACTCGTTTACAACGCGGAAAATAAAAATAAGTTTAATCAAAGAAAAACATAATCAAATAAATAACCCAACCCCGATGTCACAATTCAGAGCTTGTATAATCGTTCCGGAAACAAATCCACGGAATACAACCGAAAATAAAATAAACAATAAACAGGCCCTAACTATGAGTGGTGGCTCCTCAGAGTCACTCCTCTCCGGGCTGCTCGTCATCCTCTGCAAATGCCAATCAGGCCAAACACAAACAATGCAGGGAGTAAGATTCATGCAATCATATAAATGGCAGGGAAATAGTACGCAAGGTAAACATACACATAAGCATACATTAACATCCAACAGCATCATAACAACCCAATATGCTATGCTATGCAATGCGTCAACTACTCCGCTACTCCAACTATGCATGTGGATCCAAACTAACTCAGGATGAACGACTTTGGAGTTACATATCCGTATTGGCCATAAAAGCACCAACACCGGCAGTTCACAAAACCTTGGGTGAACCCCATGGATAGCCAACGCATCAAACCGTGGATACCTCATCACGGGGGGCCTCGGTCACCAAACCTTGGGTGACCTACCGTGGATGGCCAGATCACCTTACTCTCGGGCGATCTCCCCTTTGTCGAACCTCCCCCACCAACAACTCCAATGCTCTATGCAAATGGCACAACAACAAACAATCTCAACCTCCTCCTTGCTTGGGCCATGAAGCTCCCAAGACTTCAACATCAACATTCAACGTAACCTTAGATCCAAACCGTGGGGTCAAGGCTCCCTTGGCCAATAAGCACCAAGGTTCAACTCAACATGCTTGGGTGTATAAGCACCCAAGACTTCAACTTATCAACGTGAAGTAACCCAACGGATACCGACTTAACATTTGATTATCTAATTATCTTATATAATTAATAACCAGGTTGTCTAATCTTTATCTTTGATTAGTTATCTCAACTTATCTTTATTGGGGAATGGGGTTAAAAACCCCTTAAATCCTTTAATTGTATCACTGTCCAGGAGGGGTCAGCACGGTCGTGCTTAGACCCTAGCACGGTCGTGCTTGGACACGTGAGGGCGTGCTGCCCTTTTAAGTGAAGCACGGTCGTGCTTCACACTCAGCATGGTCGTGCTCAGCAGCACGATCGTGCTATTTGACCTGCACGGCCGTGATGAGCAGCGCAGCCATTTTCCAGAATTTAAATGGGAGCACGGTCATGCTCCCTGTTCAGCACGGTCATGTTCATCGCGCGACAGTGCTGTTCTGGGCAGGAACAGTAACCGATTTCTAGCCAATTAACTTAGGGATTAAATCCCTTAAACTTAGCACAGTTTTTAAACCTATTTAACCAATTAACATAATTTCATCAACCTCAAACTCATCATAACAACAATATCATCAATCAACCAAGGTCATGTCAATAACAACAATTAACATGCTATCATATCATCAAACAATTATCAAGAATATAAACACATACATATTCACGATATACCAAAACAATCATCAACATACAATTACATACAACAAACCAGGGTCATGAGGAACCCTTAACCTTACTTTACCCCACTGCCTAATGAGAACAATTCCCTTCTCCCCATACCTGGATTGAAGGTAGCTCTAACACTGCTCCTAATAGCAAACTGGTACCGTTCCCAAAGTGGCTCACTCCGATGTTAAACCTTGGTCAATCAACATAATCTCAATTAGTTTCTCTAATCAACATAAAAGGAAACTAAAAGGGAAGGGGACTATTACCTCTAACAAGACGGACGTATATGGCTTCCCCAACAGTTCCCAAGACTCCACTATAGCAAGGAATGGAGAGGGAATAGGGAGAGAGACACTGTAACCCGTAACAGTGGCTGCCACAAATAGGAATTAGGGTTTCACGTTAACCCTCGGTTCCTGCGCCTAGCATATATAGCTCGGACTTGAGCACGGTCGTGCTCGCACTTGAGCACGGTCGTGCTCCACTTAGCGTCAGCGAGACGCGGTCCACGCATTGAGCACGGGCGTGCTTACTATTGAGCACGGTCGTGCTCAACTTAAAATCAAAGACACGCTTCTGACATTAAGCATGGGCTTGCTGGCTGATGAGCACGAGCGTTCTCATGTACCAGAAAGGGACTTTTAAGCTAAAATCCCACTTAGCCCTTAACCAACATTTTTAAATTAATAAAACTAGCTTAATAAAATATTTTATGAAAAACAGGGTGTTACAGTCTCCCTCAGAATCAATCCCAAATCCGAAAACCCCTTTTCAAACCTCCATGAACCCTAACTTGATTTTATCTTATTTTGGTTGATTTCTGTGTGATTTTCGGATCAAACCTTCCAAATCCTTCATCTACATCATGGATCCATCATAATTATTCCATCTTTCTCACGAAATCGGTGCGAATCCAAGCCTGTGAACTCTGACACTGTTCATTCGCGATTTCTTAGCTTCTGTTCATTTGTTCGTGGATCTTAAATCCAGTTCGTGGTTCCTTGATTCTGCTTCAATTCGTTGATCTGGTTCCTCTAACACTATCCATAATTGGTGGCTTTCAAATCTGGTTTGAGGTTCTCTATTCTGGATTTTTGGTTCCAGACACAACTATGCCTCCCAAGAGACAGAGATGTGGTGCTCCTGCTCCTATTGCTCTTACTGCTGCTGTGCACCTGATGTTGACCCACAGGTTGTGCCTCCTCAGTCTGCTGCAGATGCTGTTGCCCAAGCACCTAATGTTGCTCCGTTCAACGTCTCACGTTGGTTTTCTGATTTGAATGAGCATAGAGCTTTTACGAATGAGTTTGGATTGCGCAGAGTCGTCGAACCCCGTTGGTTGGACTGTCAATTCTTCACCAATGAAGGTTTTCACTTTCATGAGCTGCTTGAAGCTCAAGGCCTAAGACAATTTGTGGAGCTGAATAACAGTTTCAGTCCTAACTTAGCCCGAGCATATCTCTGTAACATGAAGGTTACCACTGATGGAAGGCTGCAGAGCACCTTGGCCAATCGCGTGCTCACCTTCACACCTGATGCTTGGCTTGCGGTCACTGGACTTCAGCATCGGGGTCGTCAGCAGAAATTCAATGATCCTGATTGCATTTCTGACTTTAATAGGGCTGATACACTCCGTCTGAAAAACCCTGATTTGATCCCTAGTTCCAAAGCCAAAACCAGCTTGCTCAACATGGAGGGACGGTTGCTACACTATGTCATAGTGCGCATACTTAATGTCCGCGGAGGTAACTATGCAACTATCCTTGAATCTGATATAATTCTGATGTGGGTGCTGCACAATAGGGTGCGTGTAAACTAGCCTTGGTTCTTTACCGAGCGGCTCTTACATTGCAAGAGAAAGAAAAATGAACCCATACCCTATGCCATAGTGATCACTCGTTTCTTCACCTACTTTGATTTTCCTGAGCATATCATTACCACCCCTTTAGATAATAATCATGTAGTTAGAAAAGAAATTATGGCACAAATGGGTATACAAAAGGTCAAGGGCGCTTGGTGCTATAGGTCTGTTAAACCACCCTCTCCTGTTCCGATGGATTATGCTTCAATGACTGCTGTTGTGCAACAACTTCATGCATCCTCGGCTCCTCCTTCAGCTGGTGCATCCTCTGGTACATCTACTGCTCCTCAGTTCGCAGATCCATTCCAGATGTTTGTGGTACAACAGTTTCAAAATCTGAACATTCGGGTTCACAACATGGAGAACATGCTCCAATCTTTGGTGATTCATCAAATGCCTGATTAGGCCTAGCTTTTGTTGTTATTATGGACTGTTTATGATGATTATGCTTATTCTGGACTATTTCTAATATGCATATCATGGACTGTTTGTGATGATGTGGATTATTTCTTCTGGATTATTATCAGCATTGATGTATGCTTTATGGACTTTATTGCAAATGGACCATGTTCCCTTATGTTATGATGTTATTTGCAGTTACGGACTCTATTTTGTCTATTTTGCATAATAGTTCATTGTTATTACTCCTCTGTTCTATTTATATATCATGATCCTATCGATGTTGCAATATTATATATTTTTTTTATCATGACAAAAGGGGGAGAAAGGTGTGTTTTCCATTATTTTTACAGTGCATAAGTTGAGGGGGAGTTTTCAAACCTCCAAGCACACCGTACATTTCAAATATTCCAACAAACAGGAGTTTAAACACGAAAAGAATTCAAAGTGTTTGTCATCATCAAAAAGGGGGAGACTGAAGATGCAAGATGAAATGCATATGCTTCAAAGATGCGACATTCAAAGTATTTTGATGATGAAGAGCTAAACACATATGGCACTCCTATGTAATAAATAGTTATAGGAATATTTGTAAAGGTTTCTCTCTAAATTTAGCTTAAATGACTCAAATGTTTTTTAAAAGGATAAAATAAGTTTTTCTTAAAAAGAAAAAGTAAGAAATATGTTTTGAAAAACAATATAAGATTTGACAAGTTTGAAAAGTGTTTCTGGAACAAGTTTTGTGAAGAAAATAATCACTTTTAAGTTTTTAAGAAAAGTAGTCTACTACCTTGAAAAAAGTAATCTACTACTTTGTTCTTATAAATTCCAGAAACCTTCTTAGAATCAAAGTAATCAACTACTTAGTTTTGTAATCGACTACATTGTTTGAAACTTGAAATCTTGGCTTCTGTCGAGCAAAGTAATCGACTACCAGTGTAAGTAATCGACTACTTTGGTAGTTAGGCACAAACGGTTGCTATCTTGATCAAAGTAGTCGACTACTCATAAAAGTAATCGACTACCTTCAGTTTTTCAAAACAGAAATTCAAAATTAAAACTCACTTTTCTCACACTTTTTCTTCTATAAATAAGAGGGATTTTGACACGAAAATTAAGAACTCTTTTCATCTATTGTTACTCTATCAAAATCACTCCAAAAACATTCTTGAGTCATTTGCTATTATTTTGGAGAGAAATCATTGAGCTTTCTTAGAAAAAGTACACTTCTTTAGTGTTACAATTTTCTGTGTACAAATCAATTGTAATTACTGTTTCTTTGATTTGGTGAGGCATCCAAATCATATTCAAGGTGGGGAATCCTTGAATCTAAGGTGAGGCATCCTTAGGAGGTAAGGATTATTTTGAGTGGGGCATCTCAAAATAATCAAAGGTAAAAGGTGGGGTATCCTTTTGATTTGATAATTGTAATCTTGTAAACAATTTTCAAATAGTGGAATCTCTCAAGGGTTCTTGAGAGCTGGATGTAGATCACTCAGGTTGTGATCGAACCAGTAAAATCGTTTGTGTGATCTTCTCTTTCCCTCACTCATCTAGTTCTTGCAATTATTGCTTAATTGTTGTTCTTGATTGTATTTGATTAATTGTGGTGGATTTAATTCTCTGATTTTTAATTGAGTGCATTCATACATAATCACTCTCTTCTTCTACTCAATTTCTTTGCATCATACATAGTGTTTCTTGAACAATTTTTTAAAGAAACCAAAGTTTCCAAGAAAGTGATTATATCTCAATTCACCCCCCCCCCCCCCTCTCGAGGTGCCATATTGATTAACAGACTCAACAAGTTGTTTCTCAAATTTGGCACAAATAGGACATTCTCTATGAGGGATTGCTTGCCATCTTTCCTTTGGATCAGCACGCTACCAACACCTTCAGCTGTGACAGTGCTGTTATTAGCAAACTTAATCTTGCTCTTCACTTTCTCATCAAGATTAACAAACCATTCCTTGTGACCAGTCATATGGTTGGAGCAGCCTGTATCCAAATACCAAAGATCAGAAATCTCATCTTCTGTTTTGGTAGTGGCCATCAACAGGACATCATCACAGTCAGAGTCACTTTCTTGTGCAAGTTGTGCTTCATCATTCTTCCTATGATGATTCTTGTTGGATCTACATTAATTGGCAAAGTGTCCATACTTCTGGCATGAATAACACTTGACATTTCTTTTATCAACTTTCTTTTTTCTCCAATTCTTGCTTTTGTCATCATCACCACCACCTTCTTTGACTGGTTTCACCATGGTTTTGATCATTGTCACTTTGATCAGCAGCATTCTTTCCTCTATAGTTCTTCAATTTCCCTTTGCCTTTCAGCCCCTTTCCTCCATCATTCACATTTCTTTTACTGGTTTGAACTTGTAGTGCTTGCTCAGTGACCTTCACACCACTCCTTTCTTGCAGCCTCAACTATATATAAGTTTCTAATTATTAACACTACACATCTTGTTTCAAAAAAAAAAAAAAAAAAAACCTCCACATCTTCTAAGTACTCAGGAGGTATTTTTGCTATTTCTTTTTCTTTAGCATGCTTAAAGAAAAATTCTGCAAAGCGCATCCTCAAGTCTCTAAAGTCTCCTTTTTTAAGAGGAGTTTGGTCGGTAAAAGCCTGCACACGTTCAAATAATTAACAACAACATTAACGCAAGGAAAAGGAAAACTAAAATATATAATTAAATAAGTTGTTTAAGTATTACCTTCTTCCATCCCTCTGTAATAGATGTGGAGACTATGTTTAGCATATGATGCATCACATAATAGCCACACGACCAACTGTCTAGCTGCTTACGAGACTACGAAAGAAATAAAATTTAATGTCAGTTAAATATACATATATATTTGTAATTAGTAATTATAATATTAATTACTATTTAATAAACTACCAATTACCTTGAGGATAATCCATTCAGGATTTCCTTTAGACTTAGTAGTCCTACTCCTCCCGTTAGCGTAACTTAGGCTACAAGCCTTCAGTGCCCTACTCCTCCCGTTAGCGTAACTTAGGCTACAAGCCTCGTAACTATGTTGTAAGCAAAAATAATAATTTAGTCTTTACTTGTAATTTATTATAATTGATTTGTTAATATTGATTATAATTTTAACTAAATCTCTACATGTATACTTTGCAGGTGGGCTTCAACGAGAAGAAGGACGATGCCATATCACGTGCCTCACAGTCACAGGATGAGGCCTTGACTGATGGTGGGCCCAGCCCTCCTATCTTCGTCGACGATAATGCCATTTATTTGGAGGTCATCGGGGGCAGGAACAAGAAGGGGCACGTGTATGGCCTCGGACACCTGGGAGGCGAGTTTATAGCTTCATCATCCGGCATGCCTGCTCCTTCCTACACCGATACCGTCCCTCAGGAGCAGTTCAACCACATGCAGGACACCATCACGCAGCTGAACGCGGAGCTTCGGGAGAAGAGGGAGACAGAGCAGCAGATGGCGAACTAGATTGCACAGTTGACTCAGGCACACCAGCAGCTGATGCAGACGAGCATCGAGCAGGGCCAGACACTGCGGCTGGTGTTGGAGCAGATGTGGATCCAGCCTCCAGTTGCTCAGGGTGATGCTCCGACGGTTGTGCCGCCTGTTGCCGCTCCTCCAGTTCCGCCGCCAGCTACTGATGATGCTACTCCAGAGGACGATCAGATTGCAGACGTTGGCGGCACGGACGCTGAGGATGATTGGGTTCCTCCACCTCCACCTCATCATGACTGAATTCTTTTTTTTTTTTTTTCATTTTTCCGATTTTAAACCATTCATGTACGACACTTTGTATTATTTTTTTATATATATATTCATTATTTTTTATGATTTTACATTTCATTAGTAATTTGGTGTGTTTTATTAGTAATTTTGCGAAACTTTAAAGCAAAAATAAAATTTTATTATTTAAAAATTTAAAATTTAAAAAAAAAATAGTAAAATCAATTTAGCGACCGAATTAGCAACCACAAATTCGATCGCAAATATAGGTTAACAGTAACCAGAATTAGCGACTAAAATAGCAACCAAAATTCGGTCGCTGATATAGGTTAACAGTTCACAGATATAGCGACCGAAATTGCAACCAAGTATTCGGTCTCTAACGTAGGTTAAAAGTAACCAGATTTAGCAACCAAAATTGTAATCGATTATCGGTCGCTAAGAATGGTTACCCAATCAATGCGACTAAACGAGTAGCGACCGGTTTTTATTATTTGGCGACCGAAAAGACGGTCGCCATTTAGCGACCGATATATAAATTCGGTCGCTAAAGTCTTAGCGACCAGGTAATTGGCCACCACCTTGTAGCGGTCGCTAATTCGGTCGCTAAAATAAATAGCGACCGATTTATCGGATATAGCGACCGATGTTGTCGGTCGCTAAACAGATGATTTTTTGTAGTGTCATCATGTGTGTAATAAAATAAAATCAAATGTTAAAACTTAAATTAAATACGTATTGATGGATTCCACTACCTCCCGTGGTGGGTCCAGATGGAGGGAGCATAAGAATATGACAGTATGCCTGGCAGGATGAAGTATGAGCAATTGCCAATGGTTGTGCATTATGTACGGTGCCATATATAGCTCTTTTCGATCATCACCTCCCAGTAATCTTCCAAGCTATGAGCTGACTTCATTGTGATTGGCAAAGAATGCAGGCTGAAGGACAAATGAGTCTACGAAGCCATAAAGGTTGGAGCCCCTCTCAAGTTGAAGACGATTCAAATACCTAAGATATGAAATAAGTGGATGTTAATTGCATAATATATTGAGGTAGAAATAAATCATAAATTTGAAATAAAATATATAAATTGAATTAATTATAAAGTTAAAGCATACTTACGTGGACCAAAGACTCACAACCGTGGTGGCTAGCTCCTCGCCATGTTTGCAAAAATCCCCAAGATCGTCACCACTGAATATAAAACCAATATCATGAGGCTGAGGTGGGCGTTCCAGCCATCCATCGTGCTCCAATGGGCATATAAAAATCTCATCTGCATAATCATTACCAATGGAGAATAAACGAGTCATAGGAGACAGCGAACTCGTCTTTGCCTTCAATATTAAATAAAGAAAGTATATAAGTAATTGAGAATAAAAAACATAAGTAATTAATTGAGAAATTTGATTATTAATTATAAATATACCTTCTGGGCCAAACTCGAGTTCCTGCTGAGCCAACTCAAACTCTCACCGTTTTACCTCTAACCCAAGCTCTCGACGTTTTACCTCCAACTCCCGTTCCCTCTCTGCCAAGTCATCCACCTCCCCATGTGTCCTATGATAGCTCTCTTTTGTGCTCACATGTGAAGGTTCGGCCGCACTCGCTGTGTCTTGGGAACCCATGGAGGAAAGCTCCTTTACAAGTATCTGCTTGAAGGATGGGTTGGATAGGAAGCGGCTCATCAGTTGATCTGTAATGGCCGGGTCGGAAAAGAGCTGCTGTTTAATCATTTCTCTAAGCTCCTCCTCATCGACCCGCCTGCGTGGAGCGCTTTTGCCATAATATTTTTTGATGCCCACTGTCCCTGGAACACCAATCACCCGACCAGGGTGGTCGTCTTTGCCTAGGGCAATGATCAAGATATCCCGGCATCCAGATGGGACGAATGTGCCCTGGGAGGTTTGGGCCTTAAGCTCGTGCTACAATGGATAAATTAAAAACGTGTAAGACAATGTGTTAAAAATATCAATATATACAAATATCAACTACAAATGCATTTAGTTTGTTACTTACAATCTTTTCTGCCACATTACGAGTGACTTCAGCTTTAAAATCTCCTTTATTTGTCTTCCGGGCCTCCAACCAAACATCCTCGCGCGCGATAGGAGATAGAGGATCAACAGGTGTGCCCTCAGGCACCTCCCAGATCTGATCCTTAATGTTCTGTGGAACGTTGTCCCAGTAGTCAATGAGGATGCCAGTGTGCTGCTTAGCTTCCTTAGCCACCCAAGAAGTAAATGAATTAGCATAGAGGCCCTGGGGATTTGGTGAAGAATCAAACCACACCTCAAGCTTCTGGCCACTAAGCCTAGCCTTCTCTAACTTCTTTAGATTAGTTGCTGCTCTACCCCATTTTTTCTTAGCCTGTAATGCCTGTTTGGACAAAAATATATTAAATTAAAGGGTTATGTATAACATAGATAAATAAAGAATATGAGCATAATTAATTAAATTATATGTATAAATAAAACTTACACTATCAATCTAATTATTTATTAAGTTATGTGTACAAATAAAGCTTATAGTATCAACAGGCCCCACTGACTCATCCTGTGCATGTGGGTTGTCCGCCCTATCCATGTGTATGCCTGTTCAGAAACAATAATTATTAAATTATGTTATTTTACCATGGATAAATGAAGATAAATATAAATGCAGATGGATAAATAAAAATAAATCTAAACTAACATCTATAAGTAAAAATAAATCAAACTAACATGGATAAATAAAAATAAGAAATTTACCCTAAAAGAACAAAACTCACACTATGTTCAAGTTTAAATTACTTATATAAATATCTCTTCGTGATGATAATCACGAGTGGCATGTACATCGTCCACCTGTGTTTCCTCAATGATAGTAGGCATGTTTGTTGAAAAAGAAGGAGCCTCGGGAATATCAAGAGTTGAATCTTGATTTTTATCACAACCATTATGCATGCTTTTTCCTTGGAGAACCACGGACAACCTTTTATTTTGCTTGGGAAGCCATGATGAAAGGCTCAGTTGTACGACCTAACTTGCAAAGGTCTACCAATGTAAATCCTCATTCGTCGGTTTGCACACCACCTTTACTATCGACCCACTTACATTTAAAAACCGGCACCGTGAGCTTAGTGTAATCGAGTACCCAAATCTCTTCAATGACTCCAAAGTAAGGTATTGGTGCAATGACGGGATTTGTGTCTTTTGAACTAGAGAAGTGCATTGATTCGGCCACGATCATAACCTCACTATTTTGCATAGTACTCTTGTTATCTTGTTCCTTTGTATAAAAGGAAAAGTTATTGATATCGTATCCGCTCCAACAAATGACATTAAAGCTAGGCCCACGTGCTAGCCGTTTTAATTCATCAGAAGCAGTACTACCAACCTGAAGCATTTCTTCCTTGAACCATTGTAAGAAAGTCTTGTTATGCTTGTTCAACAACCACCTTTCGTTCATTCGAGGGTTTTCTTGCTTGGATTTTCTTTTATGTTCAAAAAAGTAAGGTTGAACAGAATCGATGTTATTCAATATATACAAATGTGCTTGAAGAACTTCCTCTCGACCCTTGCTATCAATCATTACACCATGTGTACCCGTGCCTTGACATCTACTCTCATCATGACGAGGCCTAGGAACCCCTATAGGATCAGTGTTAGGATGGTAGTGTAAAGAAAACTCAATAGCTTCTTCTGCAACGTACCTTTGAACAATAGATGCTTTGTGTAACACCCTGTTTTTCCTATGCTTTCTGTAGCAGTATAAACATATTTAAATGTGTTTATTTTAGATTAAACTCAGAGGATGATTTTAATTAAACTAAAATCATTTTCTTGTGTTGTTATATCATATGAAGTCACGGTAAAATTTTCGGTTGAATATTCAGACGGAAGCCGGTCTGCGTTTTCACTGCCGGTATCCGTTTACTGAGCAGAAAACCTAACTTTGACCTGTGAACGAGACGGTTAGTGTTTTTATCATGTTTCCTTCAACTTTGGTTATTTTGAAAATTTTCGTTCAAAAATAAAATATTTTATTTTATTCGGGCGAAAACGTCGGAGATTTACGATCGGAAATACAACCGGGTATGAAATGGAGCACAAAGAAGGATGAAGTGACTTGAGGTGACATGATGGGAGAGACTCTTACACACTCCAAAAGTATAATCATTATACTTTTTCAAATTATAATACTAATCTAATCTAAAAGCTACTTCTCTCTCCTCTTTCCATCCCATCAAGCCTTAACTCTCAAACTTACTCCACAAGCCACTCCAAACCCCTCTCTTCTCCCTCAATTTCGTGACCTCTCCCCTCTCCCCCTATATATACCCCTTTCATTTACACTTCCTCACTTTTTCTTCTTCTTCATCACTTCTTCACTCTTATACTTCATCTTCTTCTTTAAGTTTCAACTACTTAAAGCTTGCATTTTTATTTATCTTTTGCACTTTTGTTCTTCATTAAAGTTCTTCCTCTCCTTAAGGGTAATGCTCTCATATTAATTTCTTTACAAGTTTATCACTTTATTTCATTATTTGCTTTATGTGTTCTTATTAAGCTTTAAACTTCAAAAATCTCTTAAAAATGGTAGAAAACTCCTTTTGAGTTGAAACCACTTTCTATAGTCTTGTATTTACTTGTATTTTCACATACTAGAAGGTTGTGTAAAACAAAGCTCCCTAGCCCTTTCTTTCTAAGGAGGCCGAAACCATGTATTATGGTTTAGGTGAGTTTTGTTTCAACTTTTGAGAAAATGATCATGTGTTTGAGTTTCTAACTATCCCTTGATCTTAAATATATAAATCTTGGAAGGTTTTGATAGCTTGTTCCTATGATGGCCGAAAATATGAATAAGTAGGCCTAGGGTACTATGTTTCATCTATCCAAGTATGATCATGGATTTAGAACTCTTAATACTTTGTGATTCTAAACCTAAGAGTTGTTATCAAACAAAGATTTCTAACCTATTCTTTCTATGATGGCCGAAACTATACCTTAGTGGCCTAGGAAGGTTTGGTTTTCATTTCTCCAAAATGATCATGGACTAAGGCTCCTTAATGTAAAAGGATGCTAAGTCCAAGTGATTGGAAAGTTTAAAGATTGTATAGTCTATTCATCCTATGATGGTTGTGAACCTAGGATATGTTATTTTCATTTCTCCAAAATGATCATGGACTAAGGCTCCTTAATGTAGAAGGATGCTAAGTCTAAGTGATTGGAAAGCTTAAAGACTTCTAACTTGTTTAGTTTATGTTGTAAAACCTAGAATGTAACTCCTTTCATTTCCAAGATGATCATGGACATGAGCTCCATAAGATATTTGGATGCTAAGTCTAAGAGATTGGAAAGTTTAAATCTTTCTAACTTGATTTCCTATGATGGTCGAAACTAGTGTTTTTGGACCTAGGATGTGTTATTCTTCCAAAGTGATTATGGACTAAAAGCTCCTTAATATAGAAGGATGCTATACCCAAAAGATTGGATGATTTAAAGATTCCTAACCTATAAATCCTATGAAGGCCGAACCTAGAAGGTTATGGACCTAGGATACTTTATTTTTCATTTTCCAAAATGATCATGGTTTTGAGCTCCTTACTATGTGTGGATGCTAGACCTAAGAGATTAGAAAGTTTAGAGAATGCGAGCCTATTTTAATAGCCTTGGCCGAATACCCTAAGTTTATAACTTAGTGGGATTTTAATTCAACCTTGTTAAATGATCATTGTTTATGAACCCCCAACACTTGAGGATCATAAATCCATGAGTTGTATAATTTTCGGGGATCTCTAACCCTAATTTATTGTCTTGGCCGAACCTAATACCTTGTGGTTTAGTGTTCTTGGTTGATTTTAACTTGTGATCTTGTGTATATAACCTTAGACTTCTATCGCGGAGAAAAGCAAGGACGTTCGCGGTACTTCTATTCAAGCATCTAACCTCTTTACTTTCACGGAAGGTAAGAGGGGATTGCCTAGGGATATTCAATGACTATATGCATGTGTGTATGTGTTTAACTTGAGTGATTTAAATATTATTATTATGTGGAGCCAATACTTGAATGACTTGTTTACATGAACTATTGTGATTATTACTTGAAGTACTTGCTTTAAGTATTGTGAATTATATATATGTGATGAACTATCATTAACTGTGATATTACTGTTTGAGATATATTACTGTTGATTGAAGTTTGAGAAGCCGGACTTGAGTCTGTGCTCAACGATTATAAGGATTAAAAGCCTTAAAAAGCCTTGAATAGAACTTTGAAAGTATTGGGTTCATTTATAAAAGTTCCTTATTTAAAATGCTTACTTCAAAAAAAGAATAAGATTCTTGTTTTTAAAAGAAATGTTGAAGTGATTTTAAGTCAACAGAAACTACCCTTTCATGATCTAAAGTTTTGTACGAGAGAAAACCTTTTTCGAACTATGTGTTTTATGAAAGAAAAACCCTTTGAAAATATTTGACTTTATTCCATCAAGGATTTCAAAAACAAACGAATTTCCTAATTGCTTTATAAAAGATTTTGTAAAGGAAAAGGATTTTCTCCTAAATGATTTGGAAACGTTCCGGTTACTTGGATAAGTGACCGAGGTTTTGTTTTGGATTTGATTTTCACTGAGCGAAAAGTAAGCACATGTGAATAGGAATCTAGTTGCGAGACGTCGCTCTAGTTTTCCATGGTATGCACGTGATCTAGGATCCGTGACAAGAATTATGGACCAAGGGTCCTAACCATGATGTTATGGGCTAAGAGTCCAAATCTCGGAATTGAGGACTGTGCCTCCTGATTTCGTTGCTGCGGACTAGGAGTCCTTATCATGTTAGGATAAAACATGGATAAAATCATAAATGATTTCTATGACCACAAACCTTGACTGCGGCATCGGTCTAAGGTGTTGTGATTGAGCACTCGGACTGCGCGTCCTGTGTTATAAATTTTCAAGTGATGATGAAATTTATGAATAGTCGCTAGCCTTTGAGCTTCGATAACGAATGAGAACGTACACAAAGAAAACATCGAGAACTAAATGTTTTACATTTGCATTTACGGCAGACGTGCCCGACGTGGTTTTAACGTGAGACCTTAACAGGAAAGGTATCATGTGACGGTGTATTATCGTTGTTCTTAAAATGGACAATGAGACGGTGTACGTGTATCGTTGTGCCTAAATGGACAATGAGACCGTGTGCATAATCGTTGTGCCTAAATGGTCAATGAGACGGTGTATTATCGTTGTGCTTAGCTAGCCAATGAGACGGTGTATCGAGCCTGATCAACTCATTTTGAGGATGTTGGGATCTCCGGAGATTAAGTTTAGAGCCTGATGATTGAAGTGTCATACATTATCTTTATAAAACTGATTGATTCGGGTATGAGACCCACTGATATAACACTTGTTTTATCTATGAATAATGCTTAAATGCTAATATGCCATTGTGTTGTATGTATCATGTATATGGTTGTTGTATGATATATCCATTTGCCGGTGTCTCACTCTTACAGTTATATCAGGTCTCTTCGGGTTTTGCTGTAGTACCTTGGTACTCTAGTACTGGTGTTGTAGAAGAGTCTTTCTAAGTCACTTGAAGACCTAGTGTTAGAGTTTGGGAAAGTATTCTGATTGGGGGATGGCCACGAGGGGTCTCAACAATGAATATTTGATAGAATGACCAGCTTAGGAGTCTGAGTTGGGTTGTATATCTGAAGAGGTCGGTAAATGTAGTGTTATATACATCCATATGTAGTTTAAACTTTTCTTTCGAAAATGCAAACTTAGAGAAGTGTTGTATGTCATGGTAACTTTGTTAGAATGTGACTTTACGTTTAAATGTATGTATTATGGATTTCGGAGTTATCCTTATAGAGAAAATTTTATACCCCAGTTTTCTGACTTAAAAGAAAACAATTTTCCAAAAGCAACCAGCAAATTATCTTTTTAATTTACTTCCGCATGTGTTACGTAGTAATTCCCAGTGGGGGTCTTACACTTTGGGACGGTGTGGATTCTTCACATACCCTTTCAAGATCTTCATGTATCGCTCAACTGGGTACATCCATCTTAAAAAAAAGAGCCACATAATCTTATCTCCCTCACTAGATGAACAATTAAGTGAACCATGATGTTGAAAAACGAAGGAGGAAAATACATCTCCAATTGGCACAAGATTATAGCAGCCTCAACTTCTAACTCATCCAACTTATGGGGGTCAACGACTTTGCTACATATAGCATTGAAGAATGAGCACAACCTAGTAATGGCAAGTCTCACATTTTTAGGAGCAATACCACGAATAGCCACGGGAAGAAGTTGTTGCATCAGGATATGGCAATCATGAGACTTTAAGCCAACCAATTTGAGATCACTTGAGACAAGCCTCTTGACATTTGAAGAGTAACCATGTGGAACTTTGATGCCCTGAAGACACTCACAAAAACTTTGTCTCTCTTTTTTTGACAAAGTATGACATGCTGTAGGCAAATATGTCCGCTTACCATCCTCAAAAAATGGAGCTAACTGCTCTCGTATACCCATCGCAATGAGATCTAGACGAATATTCACACCATCCTTTGTCTTGCACTAAATGTTGAGAAGTGTCCCGATCACACTATCACACATATTTCTCTCCACATGCATCACATCAATGCAGTGTCTGACATCAAGCTTGCACCAGTATGGAAGATCAAAGAATATCGACCTCTTCTTCCATATGTTTTTCTCATTAGCCTTACCCATTTTTTTGGACTTGCCAAAGATAACATTGATGTCCTTCACCCGTTGATAAACTTGCTCTCCATTTAAGGCCGTCGGAGCATTTTCAATCTCTTGGCATCCATTAAAAGCTTTTTTCATCTTACGATATGGGTGATCACGTCTAAGAAATCTTTGATGCCCAAGGTAAGCTGTCTTCCTTCCATGATGCAACTGAGTGTAGCATGTGCCTTCCTCACATATAGGGCATGCTTTATGCCCCTTAACACTGTACCCGGACAAGTTCCCGTATGCTAGAAAGTCATTGATGGTTAAAAATAACATGGCATGCAGCTTGAAAGTCTCGTGATAATGCCCATCAACTACATCAACACCTTCGACCCACAGCTTCTTCAAGTCTTCAATCAAGGGACTTAGATAAACATCTAAGTCATTTCCTGGTTTCTTTGGGCCCGAAATCATCAAAGATAACATCATGTATTTGCGCTTCATGCACAACCAAGGAGGTAGGTTGTAAATTATCAAGAGAACGGGCCATGAACTATGAATACTACTTAAGTTACCATATGGATTCATTCCATCCGTAGCAAGTCCAAGCCTTAGGTTTCTTGGCTCATCGGCGAAATCCAGAAACAAAGTATCAATATTCTTCCATTGCACAGAATCAGCCGGATTACGAACCTTTCCATCATGTTTCCTCTCATCATGATGCCATCTAAGATTCTTTGCATCTTTCACTTTAGCAAACAATCACTTGAACCTTGGAATTATTCGAAGATACCACAACACCATCACAGGAGGACCCTTTTTTCTCACATCACAAATCGAATCATCAAGATCATCACCATCATCACCATCCTTCACTTTGTAGCGTGAAAACCCACACTTGGGGCAATCGTGATTGTCTTCATAAACACCCGTGTACAATATGCAATCATTGGGGCATGCGTGTATCATCTTATACTCCATACCCATCGGACACAATACCTTCTTGGCCTCATAGTTATGGTCAGGCAATGTGTTGCCCTCTGGAAGCAAGTCTTTCAACAATTCAAGCAATTCGGTGAAGCTTTTATCGCTCCAACCATTTCTCGCCTTCACACAAACCAATTTTAACACCGCTGACAACCGTGTATGTGCAGTACACCTGGGATACAAAGGCTTATCCGCATCACTGGACAACCTTTCATACACATGTGCTCGCTGAAAAGATTCTTGTCCAATAGCACGTATCATGTGCTCTACTCAATAATCCTCCATATCTACGTCAACATCCTCACTTTGACAGACACATGGCTTAGTACTTAACAACACATCACCATGCCATATCCATCTTGTATAATTCAAGCAAATCCCAATACAAATAAGATGAGTATGTATATCCTTGACTGTACATTTCCTCGTATTCAAACATTTGATACAAGGACAACAGAACATTCCTTTACTATTAGGAACATTCCTTTGAGCAAATTCTATAAACTCTTCCACTCCCTTCAAATACTCATCACTTGTGCATTTACAAACCATCCAACTACGATCCATAGCTAGATAGGTTCTGTAGATATAAACACATATATCCAATATAAGCACAATAGGGTAGATTGGAAAAGTGCACTAGTATTTGAAAACCTAACAACCATATATATACACCACTACACTCTATCCCTCTTCTCTGAGGTCAAGGAACCAAAACCACACACAATTTGAAGCTTAAACCACAACCACCACCAAATGCTAAAAAATCCACAACTACACTTTCTATACTAGAGAATGGCAACAAGCTACCTAAGACATAGAAACTAAGACCACAACATGGGAAGTTTTCAGTCTAGTTAAATTTTAGGTTAGATATTGACTTTTTTAAGAGTCTGAAAGGTAATAAATGGTTTACATGGAAAAACATTTTGGGAACTTAAATAAAAATATCCCACAACTATCAAACTCATAGAAGAAACTTATCAAATGTATCTCATTCCCTTTAACCAAATAAACATCAAATTTAGACTCATCAATGGCATTTATTTTAAACCCATTAAACTCATAGAAGCCAACTTGAAACTCATAAAGGATTACATGCTAAAATCCCACCAAGTAACAGCATCTATGCTACACACATTCTGGTTCCCCAACTCAAGGAGCAAAGTTTTTAGAGGATATGCTTTGAACATCATAGCCAAGTAGAAAAACTAAGCCAACCAAGAGATAGATAAAACAGAACCTGTTAGAGAGTACTATCCTAAAGGTTGCAAACAAAACCACTAATATTAAGAGAATCAAAACCAAAAATGAAAATGAAACTTTGGAGTATTCTCCCAAACAAAACAGTTCCAAACATGAAAAGAGAAGCAAAACCAAAAATGAAAATGAAACTTTGGGCGTTTAGGGTTACCTGAGTTCAGAGAGAGAGGAGAAGGAGAGTGGCTCAATGGTAGTGCTATCACTGGAGGCCGCCGATCGATGTGCCTGAGAGTGAGTGGGAAAGACTGAGTTAGGGCACGCGCGAAGTTAGAGAAAGACAGTGTACCGTGATTCAGAGAGAGAGAGAGAGAGAAAGGGTGTACCTCGCGGTGGTGGTGGAGAAGACCTCACAGTGGTGGCGGTGCAATGGAGCTCGCGGTGGTGGAGGGTTAGGGCAGAAGAGGCAGAGGCAGAGAGTGAAAGTGCAGAGGAAGGCGCGCGGGTTTGTGGTAACATATACATTCAATAAAAACATTTGAATCCACTTTTAACGTCAGTTGTTTATACAACTGACGTTAAAAGTCACCTTTAAACAACTGACGTTAAAAATGACCCGCATCACTTTTAAAGTCAGTTGTGTATACAACTGACGTTAAAGGTGATTTAAGTGACCCTGATAATTATAGTTATGCCACTGCCTCCTTTTTAACGGCTAAGTTTTGGTTTAAAGACGTTAACCTTTCCCGTTTATTACATATTTTGCACTAGTGCATCATTCACAATCTCTAATACATCTTGGAAGCCGTAGATAACTCTCATCTACGAGCACCACCTATCATAATTCTTGCCATTGAGAACGGGTAGTGCTGCAGGGAAATTGCCATTGAAGGGGGTCATACTTGCAACGGAAGCTTGTGCTCCAAGGAATCAAGAACACACTCTCAAGAACGAACAAAGTTCTAGATACCACTTTTTTGGAGAACAAGTGGCATACACTCACAGAATCGAAAGTAGGGAAGGATGGAAGAGAATAGGAAATTGAGAACTATATATTGAATTGAATTGAATAATACTCCACACTAAACAATAGCTTGAGAACACTATATATATAGCAGTGTCTCAAGACTTGCATAAGCCAAAATTAGTTACAACTACTAACTACCATAACCAACTAACTAATAGTAGAAAGTACAAACAAACTTACTGAAATACAACAGATTTAACTAACTATATGAATTACAATACAATAGCGCCTTCTTCCATTTCTCTTCTTCTCCATTTTTCTATTTCAATTGCTTCTTTAATCCTTACAATTTACATTTCTTAGATCTAGATTTACTTTCTTGTTCTTGTCTTTCAATTCATATATGAATTTGGTTCTCTTCTACTCTTTTGTTTCCTCTTAAATTCTCACTTGAGAATCAAGATTTCTGTCAATTGTTCTTGTTTTTGTTATTGATCTTGAATTTTAGCAACTTGAAATCAAAAAAATATCCTAAACTCTTAGTGATCAATGTTATTAGATCACGTCATGTGGTATCAATGTTAGCAAAATTCACTTGTGTAGGTGCTTCACCTTAGAATCCACTCATTATGTTAGTCCCTGTAAGTTACAGGACTTGTGTCCTATAGATAGAACTTATGTAGCATTGTAAAGATTGCATCACGAACAATTGAAACCATTTTTATAAAAAATAAAATAAAATAAATCTTCTTTTCATCAATTTTTTCGGGATTGCGAGAAATTCGTGAAGTCGCTATAGGTCAGATTCATATCCAGATGGTCAAAAGTTTGTATTATATTTATACATAATTCGTTCGGTTGTGTGCTCAACAGCTTAAGTAACCACTAGTGTCCCAGACAAACTTTGTTCCTTCCGAATTTCTTAGTGGATTTTCTAGTAATTAAAGGACAATGATTTTAATAAAGTAAAACCCTTTTTCTTTTGGTCTTAAAAGTGAATCCAACTAATTTTATTACGTTCTCCTTGACTGGTGCAACACAAAAATTACACGTGATGGAAAGCTATCGTTTCTTGGTTGATTTAAAGCTGCATAGAATAGGAACTTAACATATCTGGTTTGTGAGTCAAAAAAAAAAAAAAAACATATCTGGTTTGTACTTTGGTGAATATATCTGGTATTTTTCTGTCTTCTCCAACTTTCGGTTTCAGATATTGATTATAATTACTAATATTACGTTTGTCCACGTGAAATTGGATTCGAATCTCTTAAGTAAGGTCTTGTGTTCGAGTTTTATAATTAAGCTTTGTCCCATTTTCCATTCCGACTCACTAATTGAACCATTAGAGAGATGTTATTTATGTTTTCATTCTAGATAACTTTTTAAATAATTTTGTTTTTTATAACTCATATTTAGGCTATATGTTATAAAAGAAAGCAAAGTTGTCTAAAAGTTATACAAATAATAATTCAAATAATCTTATCACTCACGTACAATGGAGAGAGGAAAAAAAAAAAACACGTACATGTGAATCAACTAGAGACTTACGTTACATATGGCCAATACATATTTATATGTAAAATTTTTATTCAGGAATATACTTTATATGATCACTTTGCATGTAAGGGACCTCCCCAAGGCAATATAGTCCAAGACAAACTAGAGGCATTTTTATTAACCATTTTGTCGTCACACTATATCATCACACAAATAATGCAAATTAGCTATATATATATATTTTTAGTATATGGTAATGGTAACTGAGTTACTTATCAACTTCCATTGACTTTCCTACAATTGGATCTGATTTCTCCTTGGCTTCCTGTTAATGGGTTAACATTCCCCATATTAATCATGGACTGAGCAAAGGCTTGGAAGAATGCGGTTTGGTTGCTAGCAAAGTTGTTCACAATGGAGATTGTAGCAGAACCATTGGTGGAAAATAGTTCCTGATCTGATTGAAGAAGGCCTTTATTGGTAAGAAGATTTGCATAATAATTGTTATCAAAAGTGTTTGGGGATGAAGGGTCAAGGTTGTTCAGTGCTGTCCCGTTTCCATTTTGTGGACAGTTTTGTTGAAGAGTAGCTAGATAAGTTGTGTTCAATGTTGGATCAGGGTTACCCGTGCCACTGAAGTTGAATAGCCTCTGGTTGAAAAATCGACATTGAGCACGACCAAAAGTATGTGCACCTTCAAGTACATTTGAGTCATGTTGTGTAGTTAATAAGCATGCAATAATAATATAATTGAATTAACCATTTTGATTTTGATCTATAATGTGTTATCAATCATTTTGATTTATAATATTGTTATATGGTTAATTAAAAACAGGCAATAATAATTTAATTGAATTAACCTTTTTCTTTTAATTTGTGTGAGCAAAAGAAACTAGCTTATTAGAATAAACTAATTATTGTAATTACCAGAGAGTGCTACTAGATCGATTGTGTTTAAGCCAACTGCAGAGAATTTGGCTGAGATGTTGGCTAGGCTTTCAGTTGGAGTAGGAATGGAGGAGTTGGCACCAGATTGGTTTGCGATTAGACCATCCCTTCTGCCAAGTAGTACGTTCCACGAAGGACCTCCCGACTGCAAATATATTAGACATAAAATAAAATTAGGATTTAATTTAAAACATTGAGTTTTGTGCATCTAAATTATTCTTTTGGTCTCTTTTAAGTTATTTTTTAGGTTCATTTTGCTCCCTAACTTTAAAAAAATTTATTTTGGTCTCTTATGTATAAAACATTATACAATCTGGTCCTTTTCATCATCCTGTCCATGATAACGCTAATAACATCCTACATGGCCATTTACAATAGCAGGTGTAGTCCCTTTATGTTTTAAGTACATTCACTTTGGTCCCTCAAAGTTTGGAGTAGATTCATTTTGGTCTCTCAACATTTTAAGTAGATTCATTTGGTCCCTTAACGTAGGATGCTAGCTGTCACAAGTGGAAATGACGGAAGGGACCAGATTGTGTATATAACATTTCAAACATAAAAAAGCAAAATGAATTTTTTTAAAGTCGAGGGACCATAATGAACCTAAAAAATAACTTTAGAAACAAAAAGAATAATTTAACTGTTTTTACTGACATATAACCATGTATGGTAAAATTATTAAAATGTTTTACTTAATTTGATAATAATTATTAAAAACTTTAATTTTATACCGATAATATATCAAAATTAAACTTATAAAATTATGAGTTTAATTGGAATGAACAGATAATATAGAAAAGGTGTGAACAGATATTTGTGCATATCATCACTTTATCCCTAAAATTAATCATTTGTTTTTATTTAATAATTTATCTAATTTTGAGTGTTAAAAGATGCTATAAGAGCTTCTGTGTCTAAATCATCAGAGTTGGTTTGAGTGTTAAATACGATTACATGCAACCATTTTTTGGGTATCTCATTTTTGAAAGAAGACAATTGAGAAGAAAAGGAGAATCCTCAAATAACAAGCAAATTACCATAGACACAGAAGCTTCAGCAGCAAGGGCAAGAATATCAGCACAAGATACAACACCAGGGCATGAATTTTCAACAGCGGTCTTGATGTTGTCCACTACATCAAAGCCACGAGCAGAGTTGTTGTTCGGAGTTGCATTTTTCTCACTCTGTGTTATGTTACCACCCTGGTCTAACAAAACAGATGCATCACATCCCTGAAAAAACACGAGGAACAAACCTTTATATTAATTGATCCTCTAAGCTTGATTATCTAACATTGCATGAAACTACAATAAAATATATATATGCAACCGCAACCAGGACCGCAACATTGATTTTGCAGGTCTCTGAAACCAAAACACGAACATAATTACACGGTCACATTTATCAGCAATTGCAATAAACACAACGCAATCGCAAATTGAAATTCATTTCTAGATAGCTTAGTTATATATATGGGATTTACATTAACAAAACAATCATGAAAATGGAGACGAGTTAGGCTTGCGGCTATTCGAGAATCAGATTGCATAGCCTGCTGAATAACACTGCTCACAATGGAAGACACATTGGGGCACGCACCGGCGTAGAAGGTTGAACTCAGTTGAGCATTTGATGGATAAAGAAGGGTTAACGCTGTGAAAATGGTAAGCTAGTAGTAGGGAACAAGGAGAAGAACAAAACATGGTTGGTTTCTCAATTGTATCGTCTTTCTGAATGTTGGGTTGAGTGAATGATTTTAGGTTACATGTATATATAAAGAAAAGAAAGCTTGATGTCTATATATAATTACTTTATAATTTGCTTAAAGATGAAGTTTTTCACTAGCTATTACTTAGAACTGCAAGCTACCTATAAAGCACAAGAAAATAGATAAGATTTGTAAATTGTAATACTCATTAGGTACACAATAGGACATGGAAAGGAAAATTCAAACCGCAATGATTACACTTAACTACCTTGTAGAGTTGTAGTACTTGGTCATAAAATAATTTGGCAGCCTAAAATTTATATTAAATTAAAATTTAGGTCTTATAGTTTATACTCACTTTTAATTTAATTTTACATAATATTTAAATTTGTCTTTATATTTACAAATATTTTAAAGATTTAATTATTGAGTTGGTCCCTGAATTATTTGGGAATTTTCTAGTAGGTCCTTGAATTAAAAAAAATTAATTAGGTCTCTGAACTTATATAAAATTTTCAGTTGGGTCTCCAAAGTAGAAAGATGACTATATAAAATAAAAAAATAATAAATGATAAATGATGAAATTTAGGAGGAAAAAAAAATAATGTTTGACATAATAATAAAATGACAAAAGATGAATGAGAGAAACTCATTATTAAAATAATAATAATAATAATAATAATAATAATAATAATAATAATAATAATAATAATAATAAAATAAAAAAATAAAACTTAGTGAGAAAAGTTATTGTTTAGCATAATTATTAAATAAAAATAGATAAATTTGAGAGACAAAATTCAGTTCTTGAAATGATAATAACATAATAATAAAATATAAATGTGTTAGAAAATTTAGGTTTTATTACAAAATATTAAGCGATTAAAGTGAGTCAAATATTTAATATTTGAAATAATAATAATAATAATAATAATAATAATAATAATATATAGCAAGCAAAATTATTATTTAAGAAATATTTAAATAATTTAAAATAAACATCAGTTAAAATATAAAATAAAATAATAAATAATAAAATAAACTAAATAACTAAAAGGAGTGGGAGGTCCGAGGTTCAAACCCTGAGAGCATCTCCAATGGGAGTTGCTTAGGAGTTGCTTAATAATAAAATATTATTTTGATATGTCACATATGATTTTGAGTGGCTTAAAATTAGAGAGAGTTGCTTATATAAGCAACAATTCCTTATGGGTTGCTTAAAATTGTTGTGTGTAAATGTAGGAGAGAGAATATGGAATGTTGAAGAGAGAGGGTGAGTTAAGCAACTTGTTGTATAAACTTCCATTAGAGTGGAAATTGTTTGAGTTGCTGAAAATTAAGGTGACCCACTTAAAGAGATAAAGTGAGTTGCTTATATATTGAGCATTGGAGATGTTCTGACAAAGAGAAAAACTAACACAATATTTAACTTATTAACATTGACATACACACACACACACACACACACACACACACATATATATATATATATATATATGGGTTTTTCTAACCTGTGCAATTTTGCACTGGTTAAGGATCTTAAAAGAGTAAGTTTACCTAGGAACTTGTGTATTTTATATTTTCAAAATTGAAATGCTTAGTTTTCCAATAAATAGTTGCTAGTTTTGGAGTTTTTAACCTGTGCAAAGTTGCACATGATAGAAAAACCATATATATATATATATATATAACCTGAAATTGGGGCTCTCTTGAGGATGAACAAATTAAAATTAAAATTAAAAAAGGGGCTCTTTTCGGAGTCATAACAATTAACAAAGCAGCCTGTGTGGGAGTGATAAGGGACATATGCTGAAATGGATGGCTTATTTGCATATCTCAATCGTTACCTCCCTTTTGGGCCTTTGGCCCCAGCTTACTGAGAAGAGGAATAAAGAAAAAAGAATCCATCCTTTTCTTATATTTTGTTATTGATTCTTGAAAGCTGTGTGTTACTTTTCTATTTAATAATACAGAAATGTACAATAAAACGAACGAACGCATGTAGAAAAACATTGGGTTACTCTTAATTATACGACTAGTTGCGTCAATGTGTGAGAGATTTTGCAGTTTGCTCCATTCCATGGATTACCAATAGATGCATTGAATGCGATTTTTTAATCTCCCAAAAGTAGTAATATACTAAAGTCTCAACACTGGTTATTGGTTAACTCTTCTATCGCTTGCATTTTCCAAATAAAAATTAAGATTATCGCTATTTGATTAGGGAAAATAAAAAATAAACAAGAAGGAAAATTTATCGTGAAAAATATTTCACATTTGTTTGATTTGTTTGATATAATAAAAATGTGGAAAGGTTTAAATCTTAATAATTATTATCTGTCTTTTTTAGTGAACTCATGTTTCAGTTTTTCTTATAAAAAAAAAATTATGCAAAAATTAATTTATTTTTAAATTTGAATTAATATGTCTTTATTTTATTTTTTGTGTCTTTATCTTTAAAATGTTTAGGGACATGACAAGCTAAGGCTTTGCTCATGGACATGGGTCCTAAACTTATAAATCTGATGGATTTTAGATATAGGCCAAGGTCCAAACACTTGATGCATAGTAATACTTGGGCCGAAACCCATGAAATTCATTAAATCAAAAGATTCAATATTTTGTCCAAAACAAAAGGGTGTTGCTTTTTACACCACAAAAGTTTCTAATATACCATAAATTTTTTTAATATTCCCAAAATATCCTCATTGTCTCCTTTCCGGTATGTATATATGTTACCGGAATTATATTTTCGGTACTATATAATTACAATACCGGAATTATAGTTCCGGTATGTTATCTTAATTCTTTTCACAATGCACCAGAATTAAATTTCTGGTACTGAAGTTCCGGTTTTTAAATATGACTAGAAAGTTACCCGTGCGATGCATGAGTTACACCAATGATTGACGACAATATAAAAGGTAAATTTAAAAAATTGTTTGAGGCTTGTGAATTAAAAAAAAAGAGTGAACACCCAAAGTGATCCCTCAAATTTTTCAAGTAGGACAGTTTGGTCACTGAAAAAAATAAAGGAAAATTTGGCCCCTCAAATTTCAAAACGGGGGACAATTTGGTCCCCTAAATTTCATAACGGGGGACGTTCTGGTCCCTCCGTAAGGACCAAATTGTCCCCCGTTTTGAAATTTGGTGGACCAAATTGTCCTTTATTTTTTGCAGGGGCCAAACTGTCCTACTTGAAAAATTTGAGGGACTACTTTGGGTCTTTACTCAAAAAAAAAAAAAAGGAATGTCCAATAGTCTAATTGTGACACCCGGGGGCTGACGAGGGCGGGGAGTGGTTGCCGGTGCAAGAAGGCATGGACAAGGAGCGGCTCCTGGCAAGCTTCTAGGAGAAGGGGCACATGAATGAACCGATTACACACCGGAATGAGAGGGATCCTGAGACTGTATAGGTATGGGACTATACAGTTGAGGATGACTTATATGAATTGATTGATACTACCTATACCAACAAGATGCATCTTCTTTTCGGGAGCCCATCACTTAAGAACTTCGTAGTTAAGCGTGCTTGACTTGGAGCAATTTTGGAATGGGTGACCTCCTGGGATGTTTTCCTGGGAAGTGTGTGAGTGAGGAGAAAGCACGCTGAAAAGACCTATGTTGGTTTATGGGGACAATCGTCAATCCATAGAGCAGCCATGGATGTTACAAATGGTATCAGAGCGGCACCTCTCCCAGTACGGTGTGGTTCGGGGACGAACCAAGCGGAAGCTGGTGGGCATGTGACACTCGGGGCTGACAAGGGTGGGGAATGGTCGCTGGTGCAAGAAGACACGGACAAGGAGCGGCTCCTGGTAGGCTTCTAGGCGGATGGGCACATGAATGAACCGATTACACACCGGAATGAGAAGGATCCTGAGATTGTGTAGGTATTGGACTATATAGTTGAGGATGACTTATATGAATTGATTGGTACAACCTTATACCAACAAGATGCATCTTCTTTTCAGAAGTCCATCACTTAAGAACTCCGCAGTTAAGTGTGCTTGACTTGTGTTGTCCATTTTAATGTGATGTGCAAGTATACACAGTCAAACAAGTAATAAAGTGTGAATAAAGATCGTTCCCACGAGGATTTAAATGAATTGAATATAAATTCTAGTTTTAACCTTTTCTACTTAGCTTAATAAAAATAAAGGGTAATTTTAAGCATGTAAGGTAAATGAAATAATTGGGTGCCAGATTAGTAATAACAAATGCAAGGAAGTAATATGGACAATAAATGAGTGCTTTAAAATAGAGATAGAAACAGTTAGGATTCTAATCCTTTGTAATCTTCACTTCAGGGTAATATATGCTTCAGGATGCTACAGCTTTAGTCCAGGAATTGAGATTTGCTTTCCAGCAGTAAAACTGAATTCATTAAAAGCTTCTTATTCCTAAATTCATATTAATTTCCTTCAGTTTTTAGATAAATACGTCCAACTACTTGAAGACTTGAAGGCTATTCCTAGCTTATTCAACACAATTAATTTTCCAATTAATTGCTCTATCTTTATCTTCTAATCAAGTCCACTAACTTGGTTTTTCCAAACTTAGTTAGCTGATATTTCAAATCAGTTGATCAGGCTAAAATGAAATTAAACATTAACGCAGAAGAGAAGAAAATGCATAACATCCATTGCATTGAATTATCCATCAGTTTAATTACAAATTCATAGAATCCTAACTTAAGGGAATTAGCTCATAATGAGCTTAAAGATGGAACAAACAAGGAAATGGTAAAAGAAAGACATAAAGCGTAAAAATGAAATTACAGAGAGGACACGGGAGCTGATGACTGCTACAGTACGAGCTGCTACAGTACGAGCTGACCTGAAAGCAAGGTCACACTTACTATTTGTACTTTCCCAAAATAGGGCTACATTCTCTCGCATATCTCACTTTTTGGGCTATTACAAAATTCAAATACTAAAATAATCCTTGGCCCAATTCCCAAGTACACTTAGCTGCTGCATTATATTCTCTCTCTTCCTTTTTGCACAGCGCAGCAAGTACTTTGTCTTCTAGTGAGCATTAGTTGAGCTGGAAATGATTTTAGCTTGTAATGACCTACTCTCCCGATGTTGCGACATTCCAAAACATCCTAGAGCACTTCCTTCAGCAATTTACGCTTCTAAATCCTGATCAAGCTCAAACAAACCTTTTAGCAATAACAATTCATTAATTACAGCTTTTTTTCGCATTTAACAAGATCAGCTCAGATATTTGCTCAATCAAACAAAACTTGAGTTTCTTTTCCCAAAATTAATCAAAACAAGTACAATGATTAAGCTAAAAGATTAGTAATAACTCTTATTTCTAAGAGTTATCACACCCCCAAACTTGAACCATTGCTTGTCCTCAATTAATGACATTCAACAAACATTATCAAACAGAATTAGAACAGTATAAGCAAAGTCCATGTCAGTCCTCAGATGCAATTTCAGAAACATGCTTAACACAAAATACCCTTTTTCTCAATCACCTTCCAAAGTGTGTTTGTGCTCCCTAAGCTTTCAACTCAGTTTTAGCAAGGAACTCCAACCAACCCACCCCTCAACAGAGTCTTAGGTGCAATTTCCAAATATCCTTTGGATTCGAAGGTGAAACCTCACCAGATTATCTTCCTAAGAACAGGGACTTAACAAAAGATTGGATTTATCATTTCACTCCATTCACTCTACTTATGTTCTATGTTGTTGGTTCACTCTATCTTCATTCACATGTAACTCTATCATAGGCTTGACAAATTTCTATCAACCAAAAACACAAACACAAATTGCACACAGCAAGAGGACTTTAAGGAAGGGTAGCACATCCAGTGCAACATAGTCTGCAATTGCTCTATACTTTTCAATTTTCACATTGTTCTTTTTATGACTTGCCCTTTTCCTCCTTTTTATTGCTTAGGCACCCCCCCCCCCCCCCCCCCCCCCCCCCCCCAAAACTTATATTGATGGTTGTCCTCAACCTTGGTCAGGAACTATAACCAAATGAACTTCTGAAAAAGCCCCAAACTCCACCTAAACAGGATAGTACATTGTTTCTTAGGGAAGTGAGCTTGTAGTGGGGTTTAATACCAAGAAAAAGGTCTCAGGCTCAGAAGGGGTTTACAATAGTTAACACATGAGGGTTGGCCTTCTAAGTCTCAGTAGGTAAAGCAAGAAAAGTGCCTCAAACTATAGTGTGTGCAATAGTGAAATATACAATCAGTCACAGCAATAAGTCAAGTTCTGCAGAGAAAACAGATGAATGGAATGCATGATGATAGAATCTGTTGAAGACCAATAGCTCACAGGATTAATGTTGTAGAGTGTTGTAGCATCACACTTATTCTAACTCACCCCCAAACTTAGGTTGAAATCTAATTCAGTTCCTTTGGACAAGGGTCCTTGCAATCCAATCCCCCAATTGATTGGTGATTTAACTGAAGTCCTTCTTTTAAGTTCATTTAAGCCAGGGATTTTGTAGTTGTGAAGGGATTAATTGATGATATGTATGTATTTTACATGCATTAAAACACACGCAAACAAAGTGTCTTCATCAGATGCACATGGACAGCCAAAACCATTCCTTCATTCATTTAAAATTTGTTTTCAAAAAAGGGCCTTCACTTTCGATTAATCATAATTCCTTTTAAAGAGTGGGGGCAGACACACTTCTATTAACTGTTCAACCAGCACAACAACTACTTCTACTAACCAAAAACTAAAAATTAAGAGAGATTAAAAGGGTGGTCCTGGTCATCTGATGCTGCAGCATGCTGCAGCACCTTGGGTGGAATTTCTGCTCAAGCCTGAGCCAATCTGGCACTGCTCCTAGTGCCTCCTCCTCTGGCCATCTGCTTCATGGTGGGCCTGCTAGTTGCTGGGTTTTCTTTTGTGATTACCGCCTCAACACTAGGATCTTGTTCAGCATCTTCATCCACTCCTCCACTAGCCTTAGCCTTAGCTTTTGCCCCCTTTGTAAACTTTTGACTTAGAGGAATGTTATCTTCTGATTCATCACTAGAGTCAGAGTGCTGTAAAGCTGCCAATTCTGCTTTGGTTAGTCTTGGCCTAGGGGGAGCTGTGTGCTTGATTCTGCCTTTCTTGGGTGTAGGAAGGCCTTCAGGCTTAGCTTCAGCTACTTTCTTCTTGCCCTTGTCCTTAGTGCTAGGTTGTGCTGGAGCTGGAGTTGTGTCTCTTGGAGGTGCAGGAGGTGTCCATTCAGAACTGATCTCATTGTTGTTCACTGAATGCTCACTATTAGTAGAGTTCGCAGGAGGAATTTCTGGTTCAGGTTCTGGCATGTTGGGGTTTTTAGGGGGGACTGTAGGATCTTGCTTTGGAGCAGGGGGTTTCCTGGGACAGTCTTCTTCTTGGGCTCAGGAACAGTATATTTGAATGGGGCTCACGAAACGCCTATTAATACTTTTGTCTTACCCATATTGCTGGAAGTGGGTACACACAGGGTTTGGGTGATGGTGACAGACAAAGATGGACAGGAGAAAAGAAGTTGCGAGAGTTGGGATTTCCAAATTCTTGCATTTGAACTTGGGTTTTGGAGCTGTCCCAACCGACACATCCCCTAGCACCTGAACAATGTGCTGGACTTGCCAAGGCCCAACTCCCAGCACAACCTTTAGAACCTAGCACATGCTATAGCTTACTGTGACACAGGTGAACAGCAGTTATTTAATTAAACTAAAGTAGAATAAAATAAAACTAACATTAAAATTAACTAAAATTAAAATTAACTAATTAAGCAAAGGATATAAAGCTGGGCTGCCTCCCAGTAGCGCTTGGTTTAATGTCCTTCAGCCTGACTCCACACTTGTGGTTAAGGTGTCTGTGAGATGAATGGTGGCCTTCATTCTTGCACAAGGCTCACCCCAATATTGCTTCACCCTTTGATCATTAACTTTGAACTCTCTTCCAGAGCTTTCATCCAACAAATCCACAGCTCCATGAGGGTACACCTTGACCAATTTAAAAGGTCCATACCACCTTGACTTCAGCTTCCCAGGGAATAGTTTCAATCTGGAATTGAACAAGAGCACTTGCATGCCTTCAACTAATTCCCTGGGCTGGATTTTCTGATCATGCCAGGCTTTGACCTTTCTTTTGTATGCTTCAACATTTTCATAAGCAAAGAGCCTAAACTCTTCAAGTTCATTCAACTGCAACATTCGTGCTTCACCAGCTGCTTGTGCATCAAAATTCAGCTTCTTTATGGCCCAGAATGCCTTATGTTTCAGCTCTATTGGTAAATGGCAAGCTTTGCCATAAACCAATCTGTAAGGGGACATGCCAATGGGAGTCTTGAATGCTGTTCTGTAAGCCCAGAGAGCATCATCTAGGTGTAAGGACCAATCCTTTCTAGAAGGATTCACCATCTTCTTAAGAATCCTTTTTATCTCTCTGTTGGAGACTTCAGCTTGACCACTGGTCTTGGGGTGATAAGCAGTAGCCACTTTGTGTTTCACTCCATATTTGGCCAGCAAGTTAGCAAACATCTTGTTGCAAAAATGAGAGCCTTTATCACTGATTATAGCTCTAGGGGTGCCAAATCTGGTAAATATGTTCTTATACAGGAACTTTGTGACTACTCTTGCATCATTGGAGGGCAATGCTACTGCTTCTACCCATTTGGAGACATAATCCACTGCTACTAAGATGTAGGCATTTCCATAGGACACGGAAAAGGTCCCATAAAATCTATCCCCCACACATCAAACAATTCAATCTCCAAAATTGTGTTTTGTGGCAGCTCTTGTTTGTTGGAAATATTCCCCACCCTCTGACATCTGTCACAATTCTTGGCAAACTCTTGAGCATCTTTAAACAAAGTGGGCCAGAAATACCCTGATTGCAGTACTTTAGCTGCAGTTCTTTTCCCTCCAAAGTGACCACCATAAGGAGCAGTGTGGCAGTCACTTAGGATATCTTTCATTTCCTCCTCAGCAGCACATCTCCTCATGATCTGATCTTGACATCTTTTGTACAGAAACGGTTCATCCCAGTAAAAATGTTTAACTAGATGTAAGAACCTCTTCTTCTGTTGAGAGTTCATTTACATTGGAATTACCTCACTAACCAGGAAATTCACAATGTCTGGGTACCAGGGTGCTACAACATCTTCTATATGCAAAAGATGTTCATCAGGAAAATTCTCCTTGATTTCTCCTTGAAGTTTGACTTCATCTCCTTTTACAATTCTGGAGAGATGATCAGCCACATGATTCTCAACACCCTTCTTGTCCTTGATTTCCAAATCAAATTCTTGAAACAATAACACCCATCTGATAAGCCTTGGTTTTGCATCTTTCTTGTCAATGAGATATTTGATAGCTGCATGATCCGTGTATACCACTACCTTGGTCCCCACCAAATACGGCCTGAACTTATCAAAAGCAAACACCACTGCTAGTAACTCTTTTTCTGTAGTGGTATAGTTGACCTGAGCATCAATGAGGGTCTTGCTAGCATAATAGATAGTATGGAAAATCTTGTTATGCCTTTGACCTAGCACAGCCCCTACTGTAAAATCACTTGCATCACACATCAATTCAAATGGCTTTTCCCAATCTGGAGCTACTATTACAGGGGTCGTGATCAGAGCCTTCTTCAAAGTCTCAAAGGCTGATAAGCATTCATCTGTGAAGTCGAACGAACTATCATGCTCCAGTAGTTAGCATGGTGGCTTGGAAATTTTTGAGAAATCCTTAATGAATCTCCTATAGAACCCAGCATGTCCTAGAAAACTTCTATTGCCCTTGACAGAATTGGGCAGTGGAAGTTTTTCAATTACCTCAATCTTAGCTTTGTCCACCTCTAAACCTTTCTTTGACACTTTGTGCCCTAGCACAATGCCTTCCTTGACCATAAAATGACACTTCTCCCAATTCAGAACCAGATTAGTTTCTTCACATATGTCCAGCTCATGCTCTAAATTGTCCAAACATCCCATGAATGAATCTCCAAATACTGAAAAATCATCCATGAAAATCTCCATAGTCTTCTCAATAAAGTCAGAGAAGATGGCCATCATGCACCTCTGGAAAGTTGCTGGAGCATTACAGAACCCAAAAGGCATTCTTCTGAAAGCAAATGCACCATATGGACATGTAAATGTGGTCTTCTGCTGATCTTTTGGTGCCACTGCTATCTGGTTGTAGCCTGAATAGCCATCTAGGAAACAGTAAAAGTCTCTCCCAGACAACCTATCAAGCATCTGATCAATGAATGGTAGTGGAAAACGATCTTTTCTAGTGGCCTTGTTCAGTTTTCTATAGTCCATGCATATCCTCCATCTTGTGACTGTCCTTGTGGGAATAAGTTCATTCTTTTCATTCTTCACCACAGTAACTCCTCCTTTCTTGGGAACACATTGTACAGGGCTCACCCACACACTATCTGAAATGGGGTATATAATTCCTGCATCAAGCCATTTTATGATCTCCTTCTTCACCACTTCTTTCATGATTGGATTCAGTCTTCTCTGGCCTTCAATACAATTCTTGGCATCTTTTTCCAACAAAATTCTGTGCATACAGAGATTAGGGCTGATTCCTCTAATATCTGCCATTTGCCATCCAATAGCCTTCTTATGCTTCTTCAAAACTGAAATGAGATTGCTCTCCTGCTCAGAAGTTAAAAAGGAAGAAATGATGATGGGAAGGGTTTCTTGATCTCTAAGATAAGCATACTTCAAATGTGAAGGAAGTTGCTTCAGTTCAAGGGTGGGAGGTCTTTCAATAGAGGGTACATTTTCCTTGAAGGTGTCTGCAGATACATCTAAACACTCATATTTCCTGATCCAAGATCTTTGTACCACATTCTCTTCAACTAGCAGCTTCAACTCTTCAACTCCAGAATCAGTTTCATTATTCTGTTCAACTTTATCCTCTAAGTCTTTCCTTGATGCTAACAACTGCTCTTGCACCAGAGATTCAATACTAGTAATAACAGAACAGCTCTCCATCTCTTCGTTAGGATATTGCAATGCATTAAATACATTGAAAGTAACTTGTTGATCATTGACCTTCATAGTAAGCTCTCCTTTCTGCACTTCTATCAATGTTCTCCTAGTTGCAAGAAAAGGTCTTCCAAGGATAATTGGTACTTCCTTGTCAGCTTCAAAGTCAAGAATAACAAAATCTACTGGAAACACAAACCTGTCCACCTTGATTAGACCTCAATCTTTTATTCGGGATAAGCAATAGATCTGCCAGCAAGTTGCAAAGTTACAGTGGTAGGCCTTGCCTCACCAATCTTCAGTTGCTTGAAAATGGACATTGGCATGATGCTAGCTCCAAGATCACACAGAGCCTTCCCACAGTAAGTATTCCCTATAGAACAGGGAATTGTGAAACTGCCTGGATCTTTCATTTTCTGAGGGACTTTATTTTGTAACAGCTGGCTACACTCCTTTGTCATTGCCACTATCTCAAATTCTCCCAGCCTCTTTCTCTTGGTCAGAATGTCCTTCATAAATTTGGTGTAATTCGGCATCTGCTACAAGGCTTCAACCAGAGGTATGTTGATATGCAACTGTTTCAGAATTTCCAGAAATTTGTTGAACTGTTTTTCTTGAGCTTCTTTCCTCAACCTTCTTGGGAATGGAGGAGGTGACCTTTCTGGGATCAGCTAAGCCTCTTTCTGCTTGGGAATTTCCGGCACTGGTTCTACAGCTACTGGAATCACTTTAGGAATTTCCTTTTCTGTCTCAGCTGTATCAGTCTTCTTTGTTGCTAGCTGCTTAAATGCTACAGCATCTGGCAACTCTTTACCACTTCTCAGATTTATAGCTTTGACCTGCTCATTTCCTTTATCAGTTGAAGATGATGGAGTTTCTGTAGATGTAGGCAAGGTTCCAGTTGGCCTATTTGTGAGAGCAGTAGCCAACTGACCTACCTGATTCTCTAAGTTCCTCATAGCTACTCCTTGATTCTGAATTTGAGGCTTAGTTTCAGTCATGAAAGCCTTCAGAATGGCTTCAAGAGAATGACCCTTAGCTGGAACTTGAGTCTGCTAATACTGGTTGTTCTGACCTTGTTGCTGATTTTGCTGTGGAACATGACCAGAAGGTGGATTTAGAGTATTGTTGTAATTGCCATAATTGAGATTGGGGTGAGGATGCTTGAATCCAGAGTTATAATTGTTGTTGTAGGCATAATTTCCCCTATTTCCCACATAGTTTACTGAAACAGGGTTGCTTGGACATGCTTCAAATAAATGCTCCTCTCCACAAAAGACACATGACAGTGCATTTACTGGAGCCATTGGTTCAGTCTTAACAGGCTCTTGACTTATGCTAGTGGTAGTCAAATTCTTCAGCATGTTTGTGATGGCAGCCAATTGAGCGGACATCACAGTCATCTCCTTGATTTCATGCATACCAGCTACATTTTTGGATGGGTTAGCTCTGCTGGTGGGCCATTGGTAGCTATTAGCTGCTATGCTCTCAATAAGGTCATATGCCTCATTATAAGACTTGATCAACAGTTGTCCTCCAGAAGAGGCATCTAACATCAGCTTTGAAGGAGGAGACAGTTCATTGTAGAAAGTTTCCAACTGAATACATGATAGAATTCCATGGTGTGGAAACTGTAACACCCTAATTTTTATCACTTTCTTATATCTACTGATATATTTAAATGTGGGTATTTTATCCGAAACCTAGAAAATGATTTTTAGAAGAATCACACAAGAGCAAACTAAGTATTCATCCTGGATCAACAAAGATGTATCAAGATTTGAAACAAAGATTTTGGTGGCCAGGCATGAAAAAGCAAGTTGCAAAGTATGTGGCATCGTGTCTGACTTGCCAAAAAGCAAAGATAGAACATCAAATACCTGGAGGAATGCTTACATCATTGGATGTACCGGAATGGAAGTGGGACAGTATCTCAATGGATTTTGTTGTAAGTTTACCCAAAACTTCCAAAGGATTTGACTCGATTTGGGTAATCGTAGACAGGTTAACGTAATCATCCCATTTCTTACCTGTTAAGACAAATTACACTGTGGAGAAACTGACTGATGTTTATATCAAGGAAATAATCAGATTACATGGGGTACCTTCGAGTATCATTTCAGATAGAGATCCGAAGTTCACTTCACGTTTCTGGGGAAGTTTGCACCAAGCTTTGGGAACCAAATTGCGTTTAAGCTCAGCATCTCATCTTGAAACAGATGGACAAACCGAGAGGACAATCCAATCACTAGAAGACTTGTTGAGGGCATGTGTTTTAGATCATCGTGGAAGCTGGGATGATCTTTTGCCACTGATTGAATTTACGTACAACAACAGTTTCCATGCAAGTATAGGAATGGCTCCCTATGAGGCTTTGTATGGGCGAAAGTGCCAAACACCGTTGTGTTGGTACCAAGATGGAGAAAGCATGATTCTTGGTCACGAAATCGTGCAACAAACATCGAAAAAAAAAGTCAAATAAATCCGTGAAAGGATGAGAGCAACTCAAAGCAGGCAGAAGAGTTACTCAGATCGAAGAAGACGACCTCTCGAATATCAAGAAGGTGAACACATATTCCTGAGAGTCACACCCACGACTGGGGTAGGTAGAGTCCTAAAGTCCAGAAAACTCACTCCGAAATTCATTGGACCTTACCAAATTCTTCGCCGTATTGATCCAGTAGCTTACCAAATTGCTTTACCCCATTTTCTTTCAAACATTGATGATGTATTCCATGTCTCACAACTTAGGAAGTATATTCCTGATCCATCGCATATAATCGAACCCGATGAAGTACAATTAAAAGAAAACTTGTCTTATGAGGCATCACCTGTACGAATCGGAGATAGGATGCTTAAGCAGCTCAGGGGTAAACAAATCTCTTTAGTCAAGGTTATTTGGAATGATACAACTGGAGAAGCAACTTGGGAGACTGAGGACAAGATGAAATTACAATATCCTGAACTTTTTTCAGGTACGTAATTTCTAGGTTTCGGATAAAATACCCACATTTAAATATATCAACAGATATAAGAAAGTGATAAAAATTGGGGTGTTACAGAAACTTCCTCAACAGATCCTTGAATCTCTCCCATGTGTCATTGTAACACCCCCCCCCTTGGGCATTACCTTGTGAACACGTGCATGAATAAAATTAAAAGGAATTTGCTAGTTCCTTTCGGAAAATGAGGCTTATAATTTTGTATAAGTCCGAAAATGGGGGTAAAATTTTTTCTTCAACGGAACACATTTCAAAATTTGCCACGCATATTACAACGGTAATATTATATAATATTCATCAACACCGAAATTTAGTATATTTAAAATTAAATCTTTCATAGCATACAAGTTTTCCTGAAAGTATTTCAGGATTCCCAACTGAAAACTAAACCACATAAAAGGTCTCAAGACTACGTTTACCGACTTTCAGAAAAACACACACCCCAAGAAAATCCTAAGCTGGTCATTCTAGACAACAACCACTGGAAAGACCTTCATGGTCCTTACCACTATCACCGACCTCTTCAAGGATCGGAACTAAGCTCCTCAAGTGAACAGGAAATCCTCTGCATCATCTGCTCTCATGTACCAAGGTACAATAGAAACACCAAAAAAACAAATATATCGCAAGGGTGAGATACCAATATATGAGTTTTGATAAGACAACCGCATGCACGACACACAAAACATCATATACCAAATATTCACAGCATATAAAAATTATCCAAACAACAGAATAACTTTATCAAAAAGGGTTTCATACCCAACAGTCATCGTCATTTTATAAAAATGCATGACACTTCCATATACCACGTCTAAATTTAATACCTAATATCCAAAGATCCCAACTTCTTTTCGTTGAGTAAATCAGGCTCAATTGCCAAATAAGGGTACAACGTTCAACGTTCCATGTTACAGTGTCGGATAATCCACCTCAACCTCATGTGACCATTGCTCAAACAGCTATTGCAACTGTTCACACGACCTCTCTGTGATAACCACTCAAACAGCTATTGTAGTTGTACACAGATACATAACCACTCAAACAGTTATTGCAGTTATGGATAAATACTATTCCCTCTGTAACAACCACTCAAACAGCTATTGCAGTTGTGCACAGATACGTAACCACTCAAACAGCTATTGCAGTTATGCATAAATATTATTTCACACTACCCTTCTGTGGCAACCACTCAAAAAGTTATTGTAGTTGTGCACAGATACAAACCCACTCAAACAGCTATTGCAGTTATGCATAAATATTATTCGACTTCGTATGATAGCCACTCAAACAGCTATTGCAGCTAGTCATACGACCCTTTGTGACAACAATCCAACTATTATTGTAGTCATACACATGGTAACTCAGGCACGTCTGCCAAATAATGCATGTAAAACATTTATTTCGTTTTGTTTTTCTGTTTCGTTCATCTTTCCTTATCGAAGCTCAAAGCTCACGACCATACTTAATTTTATATTAAGAGTTTTTCACTTTAAACAAACACAGGACACATCAGTCCAAGTGTTTTAAACTCAACACAGGACATAAAAGTCCAAGTGCTCAATCGCAAAGCCCTAAACTGATGCACCAATGTTAGGCTCGCGGATATGGAATTCACATTCTCCACATCAAATTTAGGATACACAATCCACAAAACCTTTTCAGGACACTCAGTCCAATGACACAGATCCCTGATCTATGTGTCAACAAAACACTAGAACCCCGACGTCTCAGTCACTAGGTTCGTTTTTCCTTTTTAAAACATTTCGCTCAGTGAAATAACAAATACAAAACCAAACCTCTGAAAACTTATCCAAGTTTAACGGAATTGTTTTCACTGAATAAAACTCTTTTACAGAAATTCTTTTATGTTAAAACGTTTATAAAACGTGAAATCATAGATAAATTCATTTTCTTCCAAATCCTTCATTTCTGAATATCGTTCTCAATAAACATCAACTTTTTAAAAAGTCCTTTCTAAATAAAATTTATAATAATAAAATAAAAACCTTTTTCTCAAAAATAATTTCATAAAAATCTTTTTATAACTTAAATGACTTTTCTGTCATAAGTAATTGTTCTGATGGCTATATTACGTTATTTTCGTAACTTTATCACTTTAAATAATATTTTATAATAAAATTGAATTTATTTTAGAAAAACTAGCGCCTGTAAAAATTTTCACAGTTTCGCCCTTACTATCATTTTATTGACACATTTTCCACAAAAATATTTTTAAAATAATATTTTTCCAACTTTTCTCAAATTCTCATAAATTAATCACTCTGATTAATTATCCAAGCTTATCAAGCTTTTATCCTCAAATTAATTTAAACACTGACCAATGTCAGGTTTCTCAATCCATCACTCAACAACAGATAATTTCACCACAATATAGCATGGCATATATCCAAATTATGGCATGCATCACAATTATAATTTAACAATTCAATTATAATCATGTAAATCAACTTATCACAAAAAATCAAGTAAGCATATAATCACTTAAACAATAAAAGATTCAAAAATCACAGAAAATCATCACAGATAATCTACAGACAACTCAAAAAAATAGCATATGATTATCTTAAACTCCTCAGGCTGTCCCCCCTTACCTCTTGAAGATTCAAGATTCGGTTTCACAAACGATTTCCGATTTGGATCCGGTTTCCCTCGTACCGCTCAGATCAACTTAACACCGATTGATACTTCATCACAAATCATAACAAAAAATTAACAAAATCAATCAAAACTCATGATGGTCTATGGTTTGGCCTTCACTACATTAATTAGGCTAGGGATGTTGAAAATTTCTCAACTCATGGATTAATGATCCTTAAGCAAGATTAAGGCATAAACTTGAAACAAAATCATCTTAACCCAAGGTTAAGGGTTTCGGCCACCAACCAAAAATATGGGTTAGAGTATGTTTTGGTCCTCTAATCACTTGAATCAACAAAAGAATGGACTAGAGATCATAGATCAACACTTGTTTTCAAAGTTTGAAACAAAATCTTTCCTCACCCACTTAGGGGTAGGTTCGGCCAAGCATGGAGAAAAAGGAAAGAAATTTTAGTTGTTCACATGCTCTTAGATAACAAACATATACATGATCACAAGATCATAGAAATTGGTTTCAAGTTCATTGGATGTTTCTACAATTTTTAAGAGTTTTTGAAAGATTAGATCTAGAAACTTGAAACATGAAATTTAAAGTATGAACTCATGAATCTATGTGAAGAGAAAGACTTAGATAGTTGAGATGAGGTGAGGTTACCTCTTGAACAAGAGGAAATGATGATGATTGATGATGTTCTTCACAAAATATGTTGGTGTTCTTGGTGTTCATAAGAAAGAAAAGACAAAGGTTGAAGATGATGAAGTTGCAAAGCTTATTTGAAGATGATGGGTTTGGAACATTAACAAGGAATGAAAGGAGAAGAACTTTGTTTCTTGGTGATGATCAAGATGATGAAGATGATCAAGTTTCTTCACAAAATCACTAAGTGTTCTTGAGAGAAAATGAGAGAAAAGTGAGGAAGATGAAAATTTTGAGCTGTTTCGGTAATTTGGGCATATCTCCCAATCTACTTATCCATTTTTGATGATCTTTAGTTCATTGGAAAGCAGAGAGAAAGAGGAACAACTTTCATGTAGAAAGGTTTTCGAGTTTCTGAACAGAAAAGGGTCATAATTTCGATGCAGTTTCAGGTGAGTAAGGAGAGTTTGTCTTAGCTCTCTTGGTGTTCATGATGAATGATGAAGAGAAAATGGTTTAGTGTGGAGGAATGATGGCTGGCGCACAAACAAGGGAGGAAAGGAGAATATACAAAATGAGTTTTGTGTTAAATGAAATTAAAAGATGATGTGTGGTAGAGAAGTGAGCCATGTAGTCTTGTTGAATTTGTGGTTGAAATAAAAATGAACACATGGTTAAGAATAGTGAAGGGTGGGCAGCCTTAGAGCCTTAGAAATTATGTGGATGAGGGTGTTAGGTGGTGTGGCTGCCTCCTACACCATATGTTAGGGAGAAGATATTTGTGTTGCAAATCATGGTTAGTTAACCTCGGTTAGTATTAACCAGACGTATGTTAGGTTAACGTTTAAAATATCTAGGTATTTTCTTCATCTTCATGATGACTAGAGTACATTATCACCATGATGGTTCATTCCTCTTGAGTCATCATAGATGACTTGCCGGTCTGTTTCCCGATATATCTCTGCACAATCGTACCCGATTCAGTTTTTTTTGCCCGATTAGGGTTTTTGAGAGAAATGAGTTTTAGTTCATGAAGATGATATAAATGAGTTGAAAAATTGCCTAAGTGTGGTATTATTGAGGGTGGAGCCGTGGGGTTTGGTGGTAATTTGGTCAAATCCACCAATGGCACATTTGTTAATTCCATGTAAAAGCAAGGGTAAAATGGTCTTTTCTAAGCTAAAATATCTAATGGCATTTATGTGCCATTATGGCCATTATGATTCGGATAGGATCGTTATAAATGCTCGTCACATCAGTCACATCAATCATCTCAACTCTATTGCTGACCCCCTGGTTCATCTGACTCAGGTTTCTTAGAGATATTTCGACGTTTTCGCCCGCAACAAATATAATATTTTATTTTTTTCACGAAAATTTTCAAAACTTCTAATATCGTTGCAAATATGATAAAAACATTATTCATCTCGTTCACGAATTAAAATTAGGATTTCTGAGCAGTAAACTTTTACTGTCAGTGAAAACGCAGACCGGGCTCCGTCTGAATTTTCAACCCAAAATTTTATCGTAACCTTATATTATCAAGTATATCATAGAAATGACTTTGGTTTATCCAAAATCATTTTCTAAGTCTCGGATACAAATATAATCATTTATATATTTATTACCGATATTAGAAAGCAGTGAAAAATCGGGGTGTTACAGTCATAAAGAGTTTCATCATCATTATGCCTGAAAGAGTTGATTTCACCCCTCATTTTTGCATTCTTGATAGGAGGAAAATACTTGTTCAAAAACTTCTCAGCTAGAGCATTCCAAGAAGTAATGGAGTTAGGTTCCAATGAATCCAACCAAGTTTTAGCTCTGTCCCTAAGAGAATAAGGGAAAAGCCTCAACCTAAATGCATCATCACTGATTCCAGGTATTTTGAAATTGTTGACCACTTCAAGAAATTGCCTCAAATGTAGATGAGGGTCTTCACTAGGAGCACCACTGAACTGCCCAACAGTTTGAAGCATTTGGAACATCATAGGCTTGAATTCAAATTGCTGAGTGGTTATCTCTAGCCTCACTAATGCAGTGCTCATGGTTTGAGGATCAAACACAGCATAACCCCTTATGGGCCTATCTTTGTCATTAGCCAGCTCAATCATTCCCGGTTGTTCCTCATCATCATGTCCCAGAATGTGAGCCATGAAGCCTAAGTCAGAGTTTTGATTTCTAGCTCTTTGTTCTTTAGTTCTCTTCCTTTGCTTATTTGTTGTTTTCTCTATCTCCAAGTCTATTTGAAACTAGGGTGTACCCTTGCTGCGCATGCAGATGTAAACCTGTTGCTGAGCAAAGCACACAGAGCTTTAAGTACTAGCTAAATAGATAAAGTTAACAAAAGAATTTAAATATTCAACACCATTGTCAAATCCCCGGCAACGGCGCCAAAAGCTTGTTGTCCATTTTAATGTGATGTGCAAGTATACACAGTCAAACAAGTAATAAAGTGTGAATAAAGATCGTTCCCACAAGGATTTAAATGAATTGAATATAAATTCTAGTTTTAACCTTTTCTACTTAGCTTAATAAAAATAAAGGGTAATTTTAAGCATGTAAGGTAAATGAAATAATTGGGTCCCAGATTAGTAAGTAATAAATGCAAGGAAGTAATATGGACAATAAATGGGTGCTTTAAAACAGAAATAGCTAGGATTGTAATCCTTTGTAATCTTCACTTCAGAGTAATATATGCTTCAGGATGCTATAACATTTAGTCCAGGAATTGAGATTTGCTTTCCAGCAGTAAAACTGAATTCATTAAAAGCTTCTTACTCCGAAGTTCATATTAATTTCCTTCAGTTTTCAGATAAATACGTCCAGCTACTTAAAGACTTGAAGGCTATTCCTAGCTCATTCAACACAATTAATTTTTCAATTAATTGCTCTATCTTTATCTTTTAATCAAGTCCACTAACTTGGTTTTTCCAAACTTAGTTAGCTGATATTTCAGATTAGTTGATCAGGCTAAACTAAAATTAAACATTAACGCAGAAGAGAAGAAAATGCATAACATCGATTGCATTGAATTACCCATCAGTTTAATTACAAATTCATAGAATCCTAACTTAAGGGAATTAACTCATAATGAGCTTAAAGATGGAACAAACAAGGAAATGGTAAAAGAAAGACATAAAGCGTAAAAATGAAATTACAGAGAGGACAAGGGAGCTGACGGCTGCTACGGTTGACCTAAAAGCAAGGTCACACTTACTATTTGTACTCTCCCAAAATAGGGCTACACTCTCTCTCATACCTCACTTTTTGGGCTATTACAAAATTCAAATACTAAAAGAATCCTTGGCCCAATTCCCAAGTACACTCAGCTGCTGCATTATATTCTCTCTCTTCCTTTTTGCACAGCGCAGCAGGTACTTTGTCTTCTAGTGAGCAGTGGTTGAGCTGAGAATGATTTTAGCTTATAATGACCTGCTCTCCCGATGCTGCGACATTCCAAAACATCCCAGAGCACTTTCTTCAGCAATTTACACTTCTAAATCCTGCTCAAGCTCAAACAAACTTTTTAACAATAACAATTCATTAATGACAGCTTTTTTTTCGCAGTTAACAAGATCAGCTCAGATATTTACTCAATCAAACAAAACTTGAGTTTCTTTTCCCAAAATTAATCTAAACAAGTACAATGATTAAGCAAAAAGAATAGTAATAACTCTTATTTCCCGGGAAGCGTGTGAGTTAGGATAAAGCACGCTGAAAAGACATGTGTTGGTTTGTGGGGACAATCGTCAATCCATAGAGCAGCCAGTAATGTTACACTAATTTTAAATATAAATGTCATTCATATAAATTTATATAAAATAAAATTAAGATGTCACAATATAAACAAAATATAAAAAACTCCATTGGAATATATATATATATATATATATATATAAGGATTTGCTAACGTACACTCACCCATATTTTATAAGATGTACGTTAACAAGCTAATATATACACACACACATTCTCCATAAATTTTAAAAAATTGTTTATGTTTTAAGAAACAAAAAGAATTGATCAATACTCTAATTTTAAAAGTATAAATTGTTATTTCAAAATCAGTCAAAAAAAATTGTTATATAAAAAATTAGAACATGAACAAAGAATAGCGATAATGATTACCCCTTATTATATTAATATAAAAAATTAATTAATGTAAAAAGATAAATACTATACATCATAACATATGAACAACAATTATATTTTGTTTACATATAATCATCTCTTACCAAAATAGTTTCTTTCGTTTGTCAAAAAAAAAAAAAACCAAAAAAATTTCTTCTTATATTAATATAAAAAGATAAATACTATACATCATAACATATGAACTAAAACTATATTTTGTTTACATATAATCATCTCTTACCAAAATAATTTCTTCAACAATGTTTCAATTCAATATACCTCATTTTTTTTTTCTTTTCCTTTTATTTGATTTCAACCCTAAAAAAAAAAACCCCATGTAATATAAACATAAAGATAAAATGTGTAATATTATATGATTCACCTATTTTTCCATGCAAATGAATCATTTTTAAAAAAATATACTTATTTTTCCTATTATTTTTAATATTTGGTATTTAGAACAACTGAAATATTTTATTAAATCAAATTTATTTTTCCTTTATTTTAATATATTTTTTAAATAGTGACTTTCTTAGTCAATTTCATCTCTTATAATTATATAAATTATTTCAAACAATTTTAATATTATTTTAAATAATGTTTTTCCCGCTGAATTTAAATTTTTATTGTAAATCTTGAACTTTATAGCACAATTTTTATATTATTATTATTGTTATTGTTATTATTATTATTATTATTATTATTATTATTATTATTATTATTATCCCTTAACAATTGCTTAAACAAACATTCATCAATAAAGCAAATAAAGAGTTAAGGGATCGAGGGAAAATGCAAACCGAGATTTATCCTAGTTCAGCTACCTCCTCTGGTAACCTACATCCAGTCCCACTTCACACTGAGTTTTGTCCACTAAATCAAAATCAATTACAAGATCCTTTACAAGCTTCAACTCCCAGGTTCCTTCTACCCAATTGATAGCTTTTCAGTCAAAGCAATCTTGCAATTCCCAAGAGTCCCTTCTACTCTTGTCAAACCACAAAGAGTCCCTTCTACGCTTCATCAAAATAGCGAGAGAACCTTCTCTCTTATCATCCTTTTGCAGTAAGAAAAGATTTGATTCAGATTCTAAGAAATCAGATATTACATATTGAAGTTCTAATGGAAAAACTCAAGTATTCTCAATGAAAAGCTCTCTCTAAAAAATCTGTGTTTAATCTCAATATAGAATGAATTGTTGTTATGAAAGTGTTTGCACATGCCTTTATATAGTTGTATTCCAAAATAGATCCGCTGGGCATGCTTTTCAATTCAGTTAAGATCAAAACAAACTTTCTTGAAAAATTCAGTTATCAGTCAATCGATTGTGTAATCGATGTATTAAACAAAGTTTCCATTTTTATAACTAAGTACATCGATTTCCAAAATCGATTGTGTTCTTGGAAATTCTGGATTTTGAACAATACACAGATGTGTACATCGATTGTGTTTTTGAAGAAAATGTGTATTCTCAGCCCAAAAGTTTTTATATCGATTGATCAATCGATTGTATGATCATTGTCAAAAGTCCTAGCCTCTGTTTAGGCTTATACATCGATGTATCAATCGATTGTTTGATCATTTCAAAAAAGATTTTACTTCTATTCTGCATATGCATCGATGTACCCATTGATTGTAAGCATGTTTCAAAAAGTCTTGGCTTCTGTTTGGTCTTATACATTGAAGTTGCAATCGATCAAGTAAATCAAGAATCAATTGATGTATACATTGATGTATAACATTTATACATTGATGTACACATATGTTTTCATTAAAAGTTAGTTAATTAACTGAAAGTACATCGATGTACACATAGATGTACAGAACTTTCAATTAATCCTTTTTCATTTTAAGTTCATTTTAATTTGTGAAAACCATTTTGATTGTTTTTAGAGAGCTTAATCAAAGAGAAAAAAAAACTTAAAGTTTTTCTTTACATAACAATCCTAATAATCCTTGCTTGAGATTCTTTGAGATTCATCTTTATGGTTCTTCATCTTCAAGCCTTCCTTCATGATCCTTGCTTTTCTTCTTTGATCCTTTGCATCCACTTCCTTGCTCCATTGATATCTTATAAAAACACTTAAACTTGGCAAGTAGTTAGTGAATCAAAGTGATAATCAATTAAGTTTGGTAATTAATCAAAACACAATAGTGTCATTTATCCATAAACTCCCCCTTTTTGATTGATGACAAACTTACCATACTTTACACGTTTAATATTCAATATAACATAGGAAGTAATTTGAGATATCAAAGTTCATAATGCAGCAGTGGTTTTAGTTTACTCCCCCTGTCTAATTGACAATTTTAAGATCATGTTTTAGGATCAGTAGTTCATTTCATTTCATAGTATGGTATCCTTTCTCCACCTTTGTCATTATCAAAAAGAATCCATGGGAGATGTAAATCATATAAACATTAAACACAAGGTACATACTAAAGATATATTCATTGAGAAAACAAAGTTCATTCATTCATTAATATTTGTCAGTCAGAAAATACATTCATTGATTTCAACAAAACATAGTTCAAAACGGAAAGTAACAAGCAAACAACATCCAAAAGACCATCCTAGACACACTAAGAGACCCTAAAGTTAAACATCTTCATTGTTCCTTGGCTCATCGGTGTTTTGTTCAGGTGTAGTAGTAGTAGCAACAGCAGCCTCCCTTGCCATTTGCACACGTCCTCAGAAGTTGGAGTCACTTCTGGAGGTGGAGGTGCAGTGATGGGGATTCCTAGGTGTTGATGTATGGTGGCCATCTGTAACACCCTGTTTTTCGTTAAGTGCTTCTATATATGTCGTTTGTTTGTTTGAGCCTTAGGACTTAGCTTAGGGTGGTTGTTGAGGGCTAAATGGGATTTCTAGACTTAAAATCTCTTTCTTAGGTTTGTGTCTTGTGACTGTCTGAGTCACAAGCACGACTGTGCTCATTAGAGAGCACGACCGTGCTCGTTGGGAAAGCAGGTCTCGTTGACACTAAGCTGAGCACGACCGTGCTCAACAGGGAGCACGCCCATGCTCAAAGGCAAACCGTGTTAGAACCAAAGTGGTTTTGGATTAAATAATCTCTTAAGTTTTGATGTTAACAAAAAGGTTAAATTTGTATGGCAAAGTGTTGTCAAAGATCTAACTTGTTTATTATAGATTGCAGGACTGTTTGATTTATACTAGTCAGAGGAACTTAAAATAAAGTATGGAATCATATCGGATTCTGTCTTGATCCTCTAGACGAGTTCGCAACTCTTGGTAATATCTTTGAGTCTGTTAAAAATTGTATTTAGACGAGGTCTTAAAATTGACTAAGGTAAACGAATAACTAAGTCTAACAAGAGTCAGGTAGACGAGACCATGAAATAAAATTTTCAGAATTATAGCAAGTCCAAAGACTTGATAGACAAGTAGTTTCTCTAGATGCCATGTCACTAGACAAGCTATTGAGTATAGTAAGTCTTTATAATAGACGAGTAGTCTCACTAATTGCCACGTCAGTAGACGAGCTCTTGAAAATAGGGAGTCCAACTCTTGGAACTTGACAAGAATGTATAGACGCAGTATCAGTAGACGAGCCCGTCTCACTGATAAGTTTTTGTTGCACGTTCAAAGATCTGTGCGTCTACTAGCTTCTAAGAAGTAAACCCGTCTAAGCTTGAACGTATTTATTTCAAATGATTGTCTATTTAATTCAAAAGAATATATGTCTTTTTACTCTTGCTGCTTCTATTGTTAACCCTTTGTCTCTTGGATAAAAGAACATAGTACCATCGAAAATATAAATCTTTGTACTCTGTCAACTACTTTGCTGAAAATTCAAATCAAATACAAAGAAGGAAAGTCAGAAATCAACTTTCGATACAACAGGGAAGTGACAACTCTACTTTGAGCATTCCTCTGATAAACAAGAGCACTTCTCCATGAAGCATATTAAGTTATCAGACTCAACGGATCCCATGCATTAAATGCTATTTCTAAACGAGAAGTTTTTTCAAGACCGTTGAAGATTTTCAAGAGAAGATGAAGCTCACTATAAATAGACAACTGTGTCTATTCTGAAGAAGAACTTTTGCCAATTTACAATCAACATTCCAGTAAACTTTCAAGTGCAATAGTCTGTGTTCTTCTCTAGCTTGAATATATCTGTAATATTCATTTGATCTTAAACTTTCATATTCTCACACATAGTGAGTTCTTAGATCAAGATCTTAAATCTAGAGTTAGTGCCTAAAGAGTTATGATATTGTATGCCAACTAATGTATTAAGTGTTATGCTTTATGTCATGAATTATTGGCTGAGTTGGTATGTTATGATTAGCATGAATATCGTTGTTATGATGTTGCTGATGTTGATTGACTAAGTTATGTTGTTGTTATGATGAACAGTTAATAAGACTCTAATTAAATTAACAGGGCTCTTAATTAACATAATGGTTAAGGGATTAATTCCCCAATGTTTCATAAAATGTGGACTATTAGTGAGAGGTGAGGTATGATACCAACTGGATTAGTCAAAGGACCATAAGATCTAATTTGAGAGTGCTAGGGAGTTTGGCTCCAAGAACATATGTTGAATCTGCCCAGAACAGTACGACTGGCTCCAAGAGCACAGTCGTGCTGAACAGGGAGCATGCCCGTGCTCCCAGTTTGAATTATGGAAGATGGTCGCTCATTGAGCACGGCCATCCAGAATAGTGAGCCCGACCTTGCTCCATTTAAGTGGAAGCACGACTGTGATGGGGTGAGCACGCCCGTGCTCCCTTTACCAATCAGAACGTGAATTAAAGGCTTAAAGGGGTGTTTCACCCCGAATGTCCCCAATAATGTGATTAACACCAATCGAATGAAGAAGAGTTAGATAACTTAATTAAAGAATAATTAAGATAAACAAGATTAATAAGTTGGTTAAGCCGGTGACTAATGGGTTGCCGCACGTTGATATGTTTTGGTGCTTTTTGGCCAAAGTGACCTCGATGCTTTTTGGTCGCGGTGTTGTTGAAGTTGAACCTTGGTGCTTTTTGGCCAAGGGGACCTTGACTCGTATGGGTCTAAGGTGTTGATGTTGGTGATAAGTCTTGGGTGCTTATTGGCCTAAGCAAAGGAGGTGGTTGCCTTGTTTGTTGTTGTGCTCATGCATTCATGCGTTGAAGTTGTTTGTGGGGGAAGATCAACATAGGGGAGGTCATCCTAGAGTACGGCGATCTGGCCGTTTGCGGATGCTTCACCCAAGCTTTGGTGGACCGTACGCCCCTGTGGTTGCGCGTCCAAGGTTTGATGCGTCAACTATCCAAGGGGTTCACCCATGGTTTGGTGGATTGCCGGCGTTGGTGCTTTTTGGCCAATTTGGTTATGTAACTCCGAAGTTGCCTTCCTGAGATAGTTTGGATCCACATGCATAACGGAGTAATGTTGCACCGCATAGCATATGTTGGTTGAGATAACATGTTGATATGATTGTATTATGTTGATGTTATGTTGTATATTGCTATGCCATGATATGATGTATGTTCATCTTGCTTACTACTTCCATGCCGATGTGTTTACATGTTTTCTTACTCCCCGTTTATGTTTCCTGTTGTTGGCATGTATCTTTTAAGCTGAGGATGGTGAGCAGCCAGTGGAGGAGTGACTCTGAGGAGCCGCGACTCTAATTAGGATGCTTAGTTTTACAGCTGTTAGTTAGTTTCAATTTTAGTCGTTTTCCATGATTGTATCCGGATTTTGGTATACCAGCTCTGTATGTGACATCGGGGTTGGTTTATGTTCATGTTTTCTGTTTTATTTCTTTTAAACTTATTATGTTTAACCGCGTTGTTGAGATGTTTTCATGTGGTACCTTTTTACCCATTTTTTATTTTAATTAAATAAATGCATGTTTTTATATTACCTCTTTCAACTAAATGTTCTATATTAATATGCGCAGGCCGTGGTATGAGTCTGTTGTGTGCTCTTGTTTGAATTGTCTGTATTTATACGAGCAATGATGCTTAATGTTGGGAGCTGTTGGTTTTTCCTGCTTTAAGTTCGCTGTATTAACAAGATGCTTTGGGCATTTACAAGAACTTATGGCAGGAAGAGGAGGCAGAAATTATCAGGCAATCGCTGACGCATTAGCACTCCTTGCCAATGCGATTGGTCAAGTTCAGAACAACAACAACGAAGGATTGGCTGAGTTTCAGGTTCTTGACAAGTTCCAACGGAACAATCCGCCATCTTTTAGAGGAGCTTACAACCTCGAAGGTGCTCTATTGTGGATGAGGGAGATAGAGAAGATCTTCCGAGCTATGGATTGCAATGATCAACAGCGAGTTATCTTCGCCACGTTTATGCTCACTGAGGAGGCTGAGCATTGGTAGGAGAACTATCGTTAGAGGATGCAGGCTGAGGGTATGATGATCACGTGGGTTGTTTTCAGAGATAGGTTTTTGGAGAAGTATTTTCCTGCGGATGTACGTGACAAGAAGGAGATGGAATTCTTGGCATTGAAGCAGGGAAATATGTCAGTAGGCGAGTATGCGGCAAAGTTCGAGGAGTTGGCTAGGAATTACACACCTTATCAAGTCATGGTTGATGATTGGTCAAAGTATGTAAAGTTCGAGGATGGTGTTCGTCCGAAGATCAAACAGGCGAACAGTTACCAGGAGATCAGAGTCTTCCCAACCTTGGTGAACAAGTGTAGGATCTTTGAGGATACCTACAAGTCTAGAGTGGCTAGTTTCAAGAATTCAGATAGCCAGGGTGGCAAGAAGACCGAGTAGAAGGACAAGGGCAAGCAACGTTACGCTCCAGCCAGGCGAGACTTCAAACAAAGTGGCAAGAAGCCACATTTTTTTTATGATAGGTCCAGGGGTGGCAACTCTCATGCCACTAGACCTATGAGATGCGGCAAGTGCGGCACACAAGAGTACTTCACTACCCAGTGCAAGGAATCAGACGTCATCTGCTTTAAGTGTGGCAAGTCTGGCCACATCAGTCGAGATTGTGGAGGAAGGAAGTCAGAACCTCCAAGTGCTAGCAAAAGTCAGCAGTCTCAGGCTAATCGACTGAAGACCACTAGAAGAGTCTTTACCCTCATAATCGATTATTTTGATGACGTGGCAGCTCCTGATTGGCTGGATCCTGCCCGTGTGGTTTTGGCGCCAACCCTTCAGCTTCAAATAATCGATTAGGTAATCGATTATGTTCTGGGTTCTCCATCAGAGAATCGATTATGGATGAACATTGATGAACACTAATCGATTATATAATCGATTAGTCTGTTTCTGGATTTCTGAATTTGTTGTGCTAATCGATTGTGCTAATCGATTATAATCCTTCTGTCCACGCTGCCCAAAGAGACAGTGGATGCATAATCGATTATGGTAATCGATTATGACTTCTCTGTTTTGTGGACTGATACTTTCATTTTGGCATAATCGATTATGATAATCGATTATGCTCTTTCTGCCTGCACACTCAATAAACATATTAGCAAATAACAAGGTGTGTTATGCAGACATTAATTAATGCTTGACTGATTCAAAATCCCTAATTCAATTCTTATGAAAAGAAGCTTTCTTTTGATAGGGGTTTTGTAAAAATATCTGCAAGTTGTTTAGTTGTTTCAACAAATTCAATCATGCAATCCCCTTTTTGAACATGATCCCTAATAAAGTGGTGTCTAATTTCAATGTGTTTAGTCCTTGAGTGATACACAGGATTCTTAGTAAGGTTTATGGCACTTGTGTTGTCACATTTTATGGGAACAGTGTTGAGATTAATTCCATAATCATTTAACTGTTGCTTCATCCAAATGATTTGTGCATAACAACTACCCGCCGCAACGTATTCCGCTTCGGCGGTGGATAAAGCCACACTTGCTTGCTTCTTGCTATGCCAAGAAACTAAAGCATTTCCTAGTAAGTGGCAAGTTCCACTAGTGCTTTTTCGGTCTAATTTGCAACCCGCAAAATCAAAGTCCGACTATCCAATTAGGGTACAATCTGCCCCTTTAGGGTACCATAAACCCATGTTTTGTGTGCCAATGAGATATCTCATGATGCGTTTTACCGCGGCGAGATGTGATTCTTTTGGGTTCGATTGAAACCGTGCACACATGCAAACACTAAACATGATATCAGGGCGACTAGCAGTAAGATAAAGGACAGAACCTATCATACCTCTATACTTACTTATGTCGACGGATTTACCATTTTCTTCCTTGTCAAGGTAACAGGATGTGCTCATGGGAGTTGATAGCTCTTTTGAATTGTTCATCCCAAACTTCTTAAGAAGCTCTTTGCAATACTTCGACTGATTGATGGAGATTCCTTCCTTTGATTGCTTTATTTGCAACCCAAGAAAATAGTTGAGCCCCCCCATCATTGACATTTAAAATTCACTTTGCATAATTTTTGAAAAATCCTTGCACAAAGCTTCGTTAGTGGCACCAAATATTATATCGTCCACATATATTTGCACAAGTAAAATGTCATGCTTTTTGTTTTTGATAAAAAGTGTGGTGTCAGCTTTTCCTCTTTGAAAACCATTTTCAAGTAAGAATTTGCTTAAGCGTTCATACCAAGCCCTAGGGGCTTGCTTTAAACCATACAAAGCCTTTTTCAGTTTGAAAACATGGTTTGGAAATTTCATAATTCGTAAAACCAGGAGGTTGATCCACATAAACCTCTTCTTGAATAAAACCGTTCAAGAAGGAGCTTTTCGCATCCATTTGAAAAAGTTTAAAATCCATGATGCAAGTAAAAGCAAGAAGCATACGAATAGCCTCTAGTCTAGCTACGGGAGCATAGGTTTCATCAAAATCTATGCCCTCTTATTGGTTATAGCCCTTAGCAACAAGTCTAGCTTTGTTTCTAGTTATTATTCCATTTTCATCTAGCTTGTTACGAAAAACCCACTTAGTTCCAATTACTAAATGGTTTTTGGGTTTAGGGACTAATTCCCAAACATCATTTCTTTCAAATTGGTTTAATTCTTCTTGCATGGCAAGTGTCTAATGTTCATCTACTATGGCTTCATCAACATTATTAGGTTCAATTTGAGAAACGAAAGCCATGTAATGACATATTTGATTAAGAGAGTTTCAAGTTGTTACCCCTTTTGATATATCACCTATTATGTTGTCAAGAGGATGGTATCTTGATGTTCTCCATTCTCTTGGAAGATCGGGAAGGGGTGTCTCTTCTTCTTGTGGAGGTGGTTGATCAATAATGTTCTCCTCTTGAGTTCTTTTCTCCTCAAGAAAGGTGTTTCCCAGAATTTCTGCAACATCATCAACACTTTCCTCTACTACAATTTTAGGATTAGTCTCATCAAAAGACACATGCACAGATTCTTCAATGGTCATAGATCTTTTATTATAGATTCGAAAAGCTTTACTAGAATTGGAATATCCAAGAAATATACCTTCATCAGCTTTAGCATCGAACTTACCAAGATTTTCTTTACCATTATTTAAAACAAAGCACTTACATCCGAATACGTGAAAGTGGGAGATGTTAGGCTTCCTTCCCTTGTAAATTTCATAGGGCGTTTGTTTCATAATAGGTCTTATAAGGACTCTATTCATCACATAGCATGCGGTGCTTACCGCGTCTGCCCAGAAATACTTAGGAAGGTTGGTCTCATTGAGCATCGTCCTCGCTAGCTCTACTAGAGACCATTTTTCCTTTCCACCACCCCATTTTGTTGGGGAGTCCTTGGTGAGGAAAGATTATGCCCGATTCCATTTTCAGTACAAAAGGCTTCAAATGCCTCATTTTGGAACTCACCACCATGATCACTTCGGATAGTTACAATGTTTAATCCCATCTCGTTTTGAATAACCTTGGCAAGTTTACGAAAGGCACCGAAAGTGTCATTTTTATGAGAAATAAATAATGTCCATGTATAGCGAGAATAGTCATCCACAATTACAAGCGCATAGTAATTACCACCAAAGCTCATGGTTCTAGATGGACCAAACAAATCCATATGTAAAAGATGTAAAGGCTGGTTTGTAGAAATAACAGTTTTAGTTTTGAAAGAGGCCTTTACTTGTTTTCCTTTTTGACAAGCATCACACATTTTGTCTTATTCAAAACGGAGCTTTGGTAAACCAATTACTAAGTCCTTGCGAACCAACTTATTAAGATGGTCCGTGTGAATATGGGCCATCCTCCTATGCCATAGCCAAGTTTCATCCTCTTTGCTAATTAGACAGCATACATCATTTGAAGGTAGGTCATTTAAGCAAACCATATAGATATTTCCAATTCTTTGTCCAATTAACTTGGTTTGATTATTAGAATCTATGACCGTGCATTTTAAGTTATCAAAAACAACATTGAAGTTCTTATCACAAAGTTGGTTAATACTCAAAAAATTGTGTTTTAAACCTTCAACATACAAAACATTTTCAATGATGGGATTTGGACTCTTACCAACCGTTCCAATTCCCAAGATTCTACCTTTGTTGTTGTCACCGTAGAAAACAAATCCACCCTTTTTGGGTGTGAGTGAGGAGAACTTGTTTTTGGCTCCCGTCATGTGCTTGGAGCATCCGCTATCAAGATACCAATTTGTGTTCCTTGCTTTCAAGCACACCTACAAAACAATTTCAAGTTTTAACTTTTGGTACCCAAATCATGTTGGGTCCTTGAGAGTTAACTTTGGGCACATTGCCCTTTTTAACCCATACTTTCTTGCCTTTGACATTCACATTCTTTCTAGCATTGCAAATAGATGCAGTATGTCCCTTTCTACCACAATAAAAGCATTTTACGAAAGGACTACTAGAAGTGTTGGTTGGGCTAAAAAAAATTTTAAAAGATTTTTCATGCAATTTAGGGTGATAACCCAAACCAGCTTTATCATAAGTTCCTTTTTGATTTCCTAACAAAACATTGAGATTGTCTCTCCCATTGGTGAATTTTGCAAGGATATCATACAAGTCCTCAATTTTGTTTTTCAAAACATTACATTCATTGCATTTCGAAACTTCATTTATTTTGTTTTCACATGATAAGCATGATGAGGTTTTGTTTGAAAGAATTTGTTTTTTCTTGATAACCTCCATTTCTTTATTTAATAAATCTATTTTTGTTTCAAGACTAGAAATGGTTTTCTTTGAAGATAAAATGATTTTTCGAAGACGCATGCTTTCATTATTCAATTCTTCACATGCACAAAGTAAATCATCATATGACAATTCATTTTCAATTATATTATCAGTTACCTCATCCTCGTCGTCCTCATGATTGGCCATGAGGCAAAGGTTTGCCTCCTCATTGTCGGATTCATCGGAGGAGTCCATGTCATTGTCTTCCTAAGCAATGTATGCTCTCCTTCCTCTTTTGTCCTTTTGTGGCCTCTTTACAAATTTGTCATTCTTCTTTTGACTTAGAGGACACTCGGGCCTTATATGACCTTTCTTTTTGCAGTTGAAGCATGTTGGCATGTAAGTGGTTCCTTCTCCATCAACCTTCTTTTGAGGGGTGAAGCTTGGTTGTGTTTTCCCTTTGCTCCTGATAAATTTCTTAAATTTTCTTACCATTAGACTCATATTCTCATCTCCTTCACCATTCTCATCAAGTTCATCAAAGTCAATATCCTCCTCATTTGTCTCACTTATACTTGCTTTGAGAGCAAGCCCTTTCTTTTTCTTATCACTATCCTCACTTTCTATGAGGCGGTTCAACTCAAGTTCATGTTCTTGCAATTTACCAAATAGAGTTGCCAAAGACATAGACGTTAGATCATGTGATTCAGAAATTGCAGTTACTGTGGGTTGCCAACTTCTATTTAAACATCTAAGAACTTTATTTATTAAATCTTCATTATTAAACACCTTCCCAAGAGCGCTAAGATGATTTATTATATGGGTGAAACGTTTTTGCATATCTTGTATGCTTTCACCTTGTTTCATCCTAAATAGCTCATACTCATGGGTTAATGTGTTCATCCTAGCCCTTTTGACCTCGATAGTACCCTCATGGGTCAATTCAAGGGTGTCCCACATTTCCTTAGCGGTCTTGCAATTTGAGATCCGATAGAACTCATCGCAGCTTAAAGCTGAGGTGATGATGTTCCTAGCTTTCAAATTGTATTGGATCTTTTTATTTTCCTCGTCGGTCCAAAGAGTTTTCGGTTTATCCACCGAAGCACCATTAACTTCGTGCTTGGGGACAAATGGACCATTTTCCACAGCATCCTAAATATCAATATCAGATGCTTCTAAAAAGATTTGTATTCTTTCTTTCCAATAACCATACCCCTCACCATCGAACAATGGAGCTCTGTTTACGGAATTACCCTCATTACGAAAATTGTTTGAAGTCATCTTTCCTCTTGAACGGTTTCGTCCTTTATATCCAAGAGTTAAGCTCTGATACCACTTGTTAACAAGTGACCTCAAACACAAGAGTGGGGTGAATTGTGTGTGAATTGATTTTTGAAAACTTTTGGCAATTTAAACTAAATTTAAAACTTGTTTTGATAAGCAATAAATTAATAGTAAAACGTTGTGAAATAAAGCATATGAAAAATAAAATTGTTGCGATAAAAATAAAGAGATAAGGGAAGGAAATGACACAACGATGTATCCTGGTTCGACCACACAACTACCCACGTGGCCTACGTCCAGTCCCCAAGGCAATACGACCAAGGGTTTTCAATCAACTCTAGTTTTTAAAACAGGCTAAACTAGAACCTTTACAAATCAGAGAACTCTTAACACAAATCACAGGACGTACTATCCCTTGTGCAAGAGCCTCAAGAAAACGTTCGTGAGATCACACTCACTTAAATTAAACTGTAAACGATTTACAATGAGAAAGCACTCAAAAGTGCAGATATGAAATACAACTTGAAGCACAAAAATAGTAACACCTATATGGTGTATAAGATTCTCAAAGTAATATGATCACATGTAAGTGCAAGAGTAAAATGAAATATCAATCAGAGTTTAAGCACAAAGTAGAATAGAGGAGAGTAGTATATGGGGCGTTTTTCCAAGGCTGCCAAGGCTCCTATTTATAGAGAACAGGTTAGGGTTCAAGGAGAAATTAGGTCAAGCCTCTTAAAATGCATTTCTGCCGCATAATAATCGATTATTTAAAAGCCATAATCGATTATTTAATGTGTTTTCATGAAGCGCACGTATGGACAGAAAGGTCATAATCGATTACCATAATCGATTATGTGTTCACTGCCTTTTCACCAAAGGAGATAATCGATTTCATTAATCGATTATGATGTTACTGACTTTTTCATAAAAGGCTATAATCGATTACATAATCGATTACAGGGTTTCAGTTGAAGCATATTGGAAGTCAGTAAGGTCATAATCGATTATCCAATTTCAATAATCGATTATTATATTTCAAAATTTGAATTCAACGGCTTTAATATCATAATTACTCATTAAAGCCATTTAACCACGACTCATAATCGATTATAGCATTTCCATAATCGATTATGGTGCGTATCAGGTTGAATTTCAAAAACTTGACAATTAAGGAAAGATTGCCTAATTAAGCTTAATTTGATTGTCAGTTTTAATCACATGTTATACATTATTTAACTACATGATATATCTTTTAAAGCACATGTTAAATATGTGTGTGTGTGAGTGACCATATTAAGTTGAGAACCCTACTTACCATTTACAGATTATTCTAAAACAATCAATACAAATAGTAAGATTCCCTTTTTACCCCTCTTGATTGCTTTGCCTAATCTTGACTGCTTGTTTGGCCTTTTTCACGCGTTTTGTAAATAAGTCCTTAGACTTATAAATATCTTTGTCATTCATCAAAATATATGTACCTGTCAAGGCATACATCCCCAAGTTGAACTTTCACCTTTTGAAGTGTTCTTATTGGAAAAGAAGTTTGAGGGCTTTTTGTTGAAGGATTTCTTCTTTTTGATAAACCTTTTGAATTTTATGACCAGCAGTCCCATATCTTCTTCAGAATCTTCATCCTCCTCAACTTCTTCATCTTCCTCACTGTCAAGAACTTCTTTGGAGATTTGTTCTTTAAGTGATAAGCCTTTCTTCTTTTTCTCCTTCTCTTCATGATCATTCAATCTATTAAGCTCCATCTCATGTTCTTTGAGCATTCCAAACAGTGTAGCAATGTTCATGGTTTCTATGTCTCTTGATTCAGCTATAGCAGTGATTTTTGGTTGTCATTCTCTTGTCAAACATCTCATAACTTTGTTGATTTGTTGTTCATCTGAAATACTTTTTCCAAGTCCATTCAGTTGATTCACAATGTGGGTGAATCTCCTTTGCATATCATTGATGCCTTCATCTTTCTTCATGTGAAAGAGTTCATACTCGTGTATGAGCGAATTCATTCTTGCTCTCTTCATATCACTTGTTCCTTCGTGAGTAATTTGCAGCGTATCCCACATTTGCATGGTTGTCTTACAATTAGAGACCCTGAAAAATTCATCATAACTCAAGGCAATAGTTATAATATTTTTAGATTTAGCATTATAACCTACTCTTTTCTTGTCCTCATCATTCCATTCACTTCTAGGCTTATTTGTCTTGGTACCATTTGCATCAAGAGTGTGAGGGATGTATGGACCATTCTTAACAGCATCTAATACATCAAGAGCACTAGCTTCAAGGAATATTAACATCCTTTCTTTCCAATATATATAGGCAGTGCCATTGAATCCAGGGGGTCTTGCTAGAGAAGCCCCTTCTCCCAAGATGTCATTTAAAGCCATCCTCTTAAGCTGTTAAGCTTTACACAAGAGTGAAAGCTCTGATGCCACTTGTTGTGGCTTCTAAATACCCGCCCGGGGGGGGGGTTGAATTGAGTATATGTAATTTTAAAACTTTTTCCCCTTTTGCAAAAATTGAAAATTTTCTTTACCTTTGAAAATATTTTTGTCAACCAACTAACCAAAAGTGTTTTTGCAAGAGTGATTAACATAGTGATTAAACTTAACAAGGATATTGATTTCAGATATGAACAAACAGATTATCTCATTCAGAATTCCTTAACAATTGTTTAAACAAACAATCATCAATAAAGCAAAAAAAGAGTTAAGGGATAGAGAGAAAATACAAACCGAGATTTTATCCAACCTACATCCAGTCCCCACTTCACAGTGAGTTTGTCCACTAAATCAAAATCAATTACAAGATCCTTTACAAGCTTCAACTCCCAGGTTCCTTGTACCCAATTGACAGCTTTTCAGTCAAAGCAATCTTGCAATTCCCAAGAGTCCCTTCTACTCTTGTCAAATCACCAAGAGTCCCTTCTACTCTTGATCTAAACAGCGAGAAAACCTTCTCTCTTATCTTCCTTTTGCGGTAAGAAAAGATTTGATTCAGATTCTAAGAAATCAGATATTACAAATTGAAGTTCTAATGAAAAGCTCTCTCTAAGAAATTCGTGTTTAATCTCAATATATAATGAATTGTTGTTCAGAAAGTGTTTGCCCATACCTTTATATAGTTGTATTCCAAAATTGATCCGTTGGGCATGCTTTTCAAATCAGTTAAGATCAAAACAAACTTTCTTGAAAAATTCAGTTATCAGTCAATCGATTGTGCAATCGATGTATTAAACAAAGTTTCCATTTTTATAACTAAGTACATCGATTGCCAAATCGATTGTGTTCTTGAAAATTCTTGATTTTGAATAATACACAAATGTGTACATCGACTGTATTCTTGAAGAAAATGTGCATTCTCAGCCCAGAAGTCTTTATATCGATTGATCAATCGATTGTATGATCATAGTCAAAATTCCTAGCCTCTGTTTAGGCTTATACATCGATGTATGAATAGATTGTTTGATCATTTCAAAAAGATTTTACTTCTGTTCTGCATATGCATCGATGTACCAATCGATTGTATGCATGTTTCAAAAAGTCTTGGCTTCTGTTTAGTCTTATACATCGAAGTTGCAATCGATTTACAGAAGCTGATTTGTATACTGATCAAGTAAATCCAGAATCAATCGATGTATACATTGATGTATAACATTTATACATTGATATACACATATGTTTTCATTAAAAGTTAATTAATTAACTGAAAGTACATCAATGTACAGAACTTTCAATTAATCCTTTTTCATTTTAAGTTTATTTTAATTTGTGAAAACCATTTTGATTGTTTTTAGAGAGCTTAATCAAAGAGAAAAAAACTTAAAGTTTTTCTTTATATAGCAATCCTAATAATCCTTGCTTGAGATTCTTTGAGATTTTTCTTTATGGTTCTTCATCTTCAAGCCTTCCTTCATTATCTTTGTTTTAATTCTTTGATTCTTTGTATCCACTTCCTTGCTCCATTGATATCTTATAAAAACACTTAAACTTGGCAAGTAGTTAATGAATCAAAGTGATAATCAATTAAGTTTGGCCATTAATCAAAACAAAATAGGGTCATTTATCCACATCATTATCTTATAAACTAAATTGGACACTCAAATTTATCTATAATTTTTTTATTATTCTTTTAAATAATAATTTTTTTTTACTAAGTAATATTTTTCACAATTTTAATATTATTTTAAATTGTGTTTTTTTTTTTATCCAAGTTCATCTCCTATTATGCATACATTAATTTTTTTTGCTATGTTTTATCATCTATTATTTTATCATTATATATTTAATTAATAATTTTATTGTAAAGTGAATTGACCAACTTAATTTTATTTTTTTATTTTTTTTTTTTTCATAGACCGAATTTTTCTTTCAATGGTGTCTTATTCATTTATTATTATTTTAAAATTTAATTATTATTTTAAATTATTTGTCCGTGAATATAATATTTTATTATATTTGTCATTCAATCTAATTGTACCAGAATCTTCAATACTTTTTTATTAACTCAGAATCTTCTATTTTATGACACGTGTACTACACAGTTAAAGTTATTGAGTTTTAATAAATATATATATACCACTATATACTATGGACTATAGATTAACAAGATAGAATCAGTGCACAGAGTGAACAAGGAGGACTATCAACTACGTAACATGCATAGTATTCAAGGACGGCACTTCCAAGATGTGACTTCTGAATTCAAGGCCATTTCATTTCATAAGTGGAACCGAGGGTCATTTCCTGATGGGGTTAAAGCTAGTTGTGGTGGTCATGCCACACACCAAGTATTAGTCAAGCGGTGTATTCATCCAAGTTATCATGCGGTTGGGGGTTTCATTGGTCATGATAATGTTGACCCAACTTATATATTCTATGAATTACAAATGCTGACAATGTGAAAATTGGCCTTCTATCCACGATGCTGAGTCGCTGAGCATACCGGAAATTTAGTTTCCGTATGCTTTTTGGAAAAGTAAAAATGTAAGTAACATACCAAAACTATAATTTCAGAATAATAATTTTGCTGTACCAAAAATATAATTCCAGTACAAAAGAGACAACGAGGGTATTTTGGAGAAATTCAAAAAATCGTGGTGTATTAGACAAATTTATGGTGTAAAAAACACCACCCAAACAAAATATCAAAAGATTCAATATGAATATGTGACCATAAAAATTAATGAATACGAATACTAACAAGACCGGGAAAAAAAAACTAGATGTGTAACATCCTCATTTTTTCTGCTTTCTAAGATCGGTATAAATATAAATAACCGTTTATATTTTTATCTGAAACTTAGAAAATAATTTTAGATAAACTAAAATCATATTTCTGTCATACGTTATCGTGGAGGGTTACGTTAAAATTTTGGGTTTAAATTCAGACGGAACTCGGTTTGCGTTTTCACTGACAGTAAGATTTTACTGCTCAGAAAACCTAATTTTGACCTGTGAAAGAAACGATTTAGTTTTAAATTATGTTTCCAACAAGACTGCCTATTTTGAAAATTTTCACAAAAAAAATTGATTTTTATACGTAATCGGGCGAATACTTGACAATCAGGTGTCGATGGAATCGGGAAAGGATGTGCAGAGAAGAAGTCGGGAGCCACCTAGGGTGGTGAGTCACATGGATGAGTCACCGATGTAATGATTACATTTAGCAAATATCTAGATATTTCTTCAAAATAGTATAAAGACCATTTTGCCCTTAGACTATTTTACCCTTGAACTTCCATTGAAATGCCAAGTTTGTCCCAACAATTTTGTGGACAAAAATAAGTCACACTTCTCCTCTCCTATCCACCACAAATTTTCTACTAGTTCATGATGACAATTTTTATGGAAATTGCACTTAGGTCCTTAAGTTTTTAGAATTTTGCAAAATGGTCCTTAAAAGTATTTGTACCTTGGTCCTTAAGTGACAAAATCCCTTGCTCCCTAGCCCCTAGTGTGCACAGCCCACACCCTTCTTATACACACTTGAAGACTTCATTTTCTTTCCTACTGCAAACTTGCTTCATAAACTCGTAAGAAACCTTAAGAACATCCTTTGATTTTGCTTGGATTTGATCATTACACTTACTTTTCTTCAAACTTCAAGAGGTAACCTCTTTACTCATGATCATTCTTGTCTCTAATCTTCAATTATTTCACAAGTTTATGCCATGAATCATCTTTTTCAATTCCTAGATCTAGAAGTTTGAAAATCTCTAGAAAATTGTAGAAAAATCCTATGATCATGAAACCAATTTCTATGATCTTATAATCATCTCTATGTTTATAATCCAAGAGCATTAATCAAACAAAAATTTCCTCCCGACTCTTTTATGTATGGCCGAAACCTATCTTGTGTAGGTGGAGAAACTTTGTTCAATTTTTTTTAAGAAGTTAAGCTTGATTCTATACTTGTAGTTTTTTTTTTTTTTTGACTGTAACAATTTCATTCAAACAAGTCCAGCAATGGAGCATACAAAAGGAGCAATACAAGGAGGAGTATCCTCTATCCAAATAGAGTCAAGATTATGTAAGGCAAATTTTGCTAGGAGATGAGCCACATGGTTAGCATCTCTTCTAACATGAAATATTTCAAACTCAGAGAAAGAAACACTAATAGCAACAATATCACTAATAATGAGACCAAAGCAAGAAGGAAAGGAGGACTTATTCTTCAAAGCTGCTACCACGTTAAGGGAGTCTGTCTCTGCATGGATTTTTGTGAAACCCAAATCTGCTGCGAAAATGAGACCCAAACGCAATCCATAAGCTTCAGCAACATCTACATCCGGAAAGGTCTCTATGTTCCATGTTGCTGCAGCCATGATTTCACCATCTGCATCTCTAATGATTGCTCCAATACCCCATTTTCCATCTAAATGACCAGCAGCATCAACATTTAGTTTATAGAAAGGTCTGGGAGGAGGAGACCAACTAATGGCTTTATCTTCAACATACACAGGTGCAACTGAGCTTCCATGCCGATCATTGTGGGGATCCAAGGTTTTAGTAGCTGTCTTGTATTCATACACCCTGCTCCAAGCTTGCTTCAGCAAGTCATGCATAATAATATCTTTTCCTTCAAAGCACAATTTGTTCCTAGCAAGCCAAATACCATAACACAAGGATAAGACAAACTCAACTACTTCTTCTGAAGCATTGCAAATAACATCTTCCAACCAGCCAGCAAAATCATTTGAGTTGCTAAATCTGATGCAAAGAGGAGAAGCGAACCAAACTCTATTTGCCCAGTAACAACTTTGGAAAACATGCTCAATGGTCTCAACAGATTGGTCACACCTAGAACACATGGGAGAGCAGTGAACACCTTTAGAGATTAAATTTGCTTTGACTGGCAAACTTTTATGGAGGATCCTCCACGCCAGGTGGACATGTTTAGGCACTGTCCTCAATCTCCAAAGTTTAGACCACACCAAAGAAGACTTGTTGCTGCCCACAGTTTGAGAATTTTGCATTTCCTCCCATTTCTTAATGGAGTGATAAGCTGATTTAACTGAAAATAAGCCTTTTTTGTCTGGACCCCATGAGAAACGGTCTTGTTGATAACTAGAAGGCAGGGGGATTTGTAAAATTTGTGCAGCTTCAAAAGGGAGAAATAATGAGTTTATTAGCTGAGAGTTCCAACAGTTAAGCTCATGGGAGATTAGCTCCGAGACCAAAGAAATTTGGCAATTTTGAGGCTTTGGTGTCCAGATTTTGTATCCATGTTGGAGTGGCAACCAATTATCCTCCCAAATATCTATATAATGCCTTGTTCCCACAGTCCAGAGACCTCCTTTTTTAATAACCCAACTAGCATGATGAATACTGAGCCATGTGTAGCTGGGAGAGTATCCAACTTTCGACTTTAGAAAACCTCCTCTAGGAAAATAACGAGCTCTCAGGCAGCGAGAGAGAAGAGTCTGGATTAGCTAAAATCATCCAACCTTGTTTGGCAAGAAGAGCCACATTAAAAGCATTAAAACTTCTAAAACCCAATCCCCCATTCTTCTTTGGTTTGCAACATTGATTCCAGTTTATCCAGTGAATTTTTCTCTCCCCTTGTTTGCTACCCCACCAAAATCTACGAATCATCCCTTCAATATGTTCACATAGGCCCAATGGGAGCAAAAAACAACCCATAACATATGTGGGTATAGCCTGAGCCACAGATTTTATGAGAACCTCCCTACCTGCCGAAGATAAAAAATTTTTCCTTCCATCCCTTAAGCTTTTTCCAAACTCTCTCCTGGACGAAATCAAAAACCTGCTGTTTAGATCTCCCAACAAAGGACGGTAAACCCAGGTATTTCGAGTGACACTCCACAGCCTTAATTTCAACCCATCCTTGGAATTCATTTTTTCTATTTTCTGGTACATTTCGGCTGAAAGAAATTTCTGATTTGTCCAGATTTATGAGTTGACCAGAAGCAGCTTGATAGAGATGAAGGATATCCAATATAGCGTTAGCATTCTGTTGGGTGGCTCTACAAAAAATGAGACTGTCATGTCTATATTAAATCTAAGTTGATTGAATCAAAATAAAATCCCTAGCCTATGGTTTTACTCATAGACAACCTTATGTTCTTGAGAGGTTGAAAATATTTTGTTTCAATCTTTGTGTTTTGATCCTTAATCATGTGTTTCAAGTGCTTGGGATCTTTAATCCAAAAGCTTGCAAAATTTTATCATGTCTAGCCAATTTAACTCATGAGGACGGAACCTATCATGTAGTTTAGGAGTGATTTTGTTGTTTGATCTTGTGATGTTTTGTTGTGAAAAATAATACTAGTTTTTGTTGTCTAAGTTGTGTGGCGATAACCGGATCCGAAACCGAAGAATCGCGAAAAAGATATCCGTAACTTCAAAGAGGTAAAGGGAGTACCTGAGGGGTTTTTCCGATAGTTATATGCTATTTGTTTGTAGTCTGTATAATTTATTTGGGTGTATTTATTGTTTTATGTAGTTAGAATTATTTGTTTTTAAATTATCTACTTTTAATTATTTATCTACATTTAATTGTTATAGTATTTAATGCATGTTACAAACTGTTTTATATGCTATATTGTGGATGTGGAAATGTTATGTATGTTGTTTGTTGACTGAAAAGCCTGACAGTAGTCGATGCTCAATTAATTAAGAAGATAAAAACATTGAAAAGCTTTATACGAAATATTGAATTTTAATTGGTGAAATATAGTAATATAATATTACTTAATTATCTGATTAGTTTAAAATGTGGAATAGTTGAAAATACTATTATTTTAATGATTTAACGGTATAAGAGTGTTTTATGAGTCATGGTAAGGGCGTAACCGTGAAAATATTTTAGTACTGCTAATTTTTACGTAAGAAATTACAAGATATTAGAAAATGTTATTATAAAAAGTTAAGTTTCAAAAATAATTTAGTTATGGTGTTGAGAAAATTATTTTACTAGAAAAGTCAAATTTTGACTTAAAACGTTTTTAAAATGCAAACGACGGATAATTCCGAAAATATTTACGGAAAGCATTTAAAAAAAAACAGCAATAATTGTTATAACAGAGAATTAGTCTCAAAACGATGTTTCTTTGAACTAAAGTTTCAAATAAAGGATTTTTTTTGAAGAAAATGGTTTTTAAGTGATTTGATGATTTTATTAATGAATTTCCAATGTAAAAGGATTTTCTGTAAATTAGTTTTATACAATGGTGTTATTTCCGACAACTTGGATAAGTTGTTGAGGTTTTGTTTTGGATTTGTGTTTCACAGAATGAAAATGATTTTAAAGTTGAAAAGTGAACCTAGTAACCGAGACGTCGGGATTCTAGTGTTCCATTATAAGATATGGACTGTATGTCCTAAAGGTGAAGTTATGGACTAATTTGTCCTATAAAAGTTATATAAGTTTTGTGCTTTATAATCTACGAACCTAAGGCTGAATGCATCGGTCTAGACTTCGTGATTTGCACATTCGGACTTGGACTCCCATTGTTGAAATTGATGATAAACTTAAATGTTTAAAAGTTGAGTTGGTCGTGAGCTTTTGAGCTTCGACAAGGACAAAAGGAACACAAAGCAAAATGATGTGACCAAAATGTTTTACATGCACTTCTGGCAGAAGTGCCTATGGGTTTGAACTTGATTTCTTGATGGCAAGATAATCACGCAATTGCATTAGTGTGCCTTGACGGATAATGAAACCATAGACTATAGACAATAACCATTGTGCCTAGTTTTGGACAGTGCTATGGTTAAATCCGGTATGCCTTATTTGGCAAAAAGAGTTTGATCAGCTCATTTGATATGGTGATGAGATCTCCGGAGATTAAGTACAAAATCTTAGATGGTGAATATTGAAGTGTCATGCATTGGTTTTAAAAATGACGATGATTGTTGGGTATGAAACCCTTTGATAAACTATTTGTTTATTTTTGAACATCTATATTATTATAACTATACATGTTATATGTTGTTTTGTGTGCCGCGCATGTAGTTATTGTTTTCAAATCCATATATTGGTTCTCACCCTTGCACATATCTGTTCTTCTGGTTTTTCTGTTGTACCTTGGTTCCTTAAGTCACTCGAGGACTTAAGTTCGGATGTTTGAAATGGTGTTTGATCATGGGAGATGACCACGGGGTCTTTCCATGAGAGTGTCTTGTAGAACGACCAGCTTAGGTTTGTGTTTGGGGTTGTATGTTTAAGAAGGTTAGTACGTGTGTCCTGTTAATATGTATACGGTTTATAAGGAAAAACTTTTGGGAAAAACCCGTACACTTTGGAAGGTTTGTTTGTAAATAAAATTGGTTTGTGTGTGTCGTCAAGTATAAGACAGTTTTTACGGTGATGTGCGCATTATTTTTTTCGAAGTATTCAGAAGAAAAATTCTTACAACCAGATTTCCGACTTAAAGTGAATCAATTTCCGAAAGCAACCAGCAAATTTCTTTTTAATTTATTTCTGCACGTGTTCATGAGGTAATGCCCAAGGAGGGTGTTACAAAATGCAACGGTTATTAAAATAAAAGGGCAGAGACCGGGGACAATAGAAAATCATGGTTGTACAAAACGAAAATGCTACCCAATATTCAGTTTGGTTTTTACACACAACAATCAAGTGTATGATAAAGTGAAGTATTCAAGAGAAAACAAATATATGAAGAGCATCAGATATATTTGGTATCATTTGACAAATAGTTGGTATCATTTTGTACGAAGTTGCCATCATAAAGATAAAAATGACATCTTAGGTCAGCTCTCAGAAAAGCTAAAATAAATAGGAGAAAATAAATGTTTTATGACAGTTGAGGTACAAAAGGTACTGTCTCACGCTACATGAGGTCAAAAGCATCTCTCTGCTTCAAACTTTGCTACTCAAAAAGAGTGAGAATTTTACATATTATGGTCCTCTACATTTAAGGCGCATGTACAGAACGACTCCTTTCAAAAATGAGTTATTAATTAAGAAGAAGAAATCAAAGTCAAGGAATTGTCTCCAACGATTCTATTCATAAGTAAAAACTATAAAAAGAAAACTTTTTGAAGCTTTTGCAAATAGAGACTGATAGAAGAATATCACATAAGCAAACAAAATCAAAAAGCTCAAGAAACTACTCTTTGCATATATTCTTTATTCTCTCTTCTCTATTCATTTGTAAATCTTTTTATAGAAGTTACTCACGCAGTCATTCCTATCATATTTCATATTTACTATGTGAGTGTTAAAAGGTTAACTTGCAATTTGTAATTCGAAGCTGTTAATCCACAACAAATTCATTATCATTTTGTAAAGCCTGAAGAGGTTATCTAAAAGAATAGTTACTTGAGCCTAGAGAGGGTAGTTATAAAAATAATACTCGCTTGTAACCTGATAAGCCATGGTGCAAAATCTTGGTTAAGCCAAGGAGTGGAGGTAGCCCAAAATTTATGGGTGAACCAAGATAAACTCTTGAAGTGTATCTTTTCTGTCCCTTAGGCTTTTAGTTATTGCATTATTGTTTGTTTATCTGTAACTTACTTTGGTGTTAAACTGTACATATTCAAATAACCTTTTGTTAAAACGCTTGTCTCAGACAAGTTCCTTAAATTGTCTCTAGACGCCTATATATAAGTGTCTGCTCCTTCTGTCTAGTGTTTGCCTATTGTTGTTTTGTTTTAAATTGTCTATAGCGTCTGCCCTTTTTTGAGAAAGTTTGGGTAAAAACAATTCAACCCCTTCTCGTGTTTACTTGTGGTCATTTCAATTAGTTTAGGATGGTTTTGTCTTAACAATATGTTGAAGGTGTTATGGAAGCTTGGGGACATAGGGTGGTATTTGGGAAATGGTTGCTACATCTACTCACTTCGCACTTTCCATAATCAATAACCATCCTTAAGCCATGATGTTGAAGTTAACGTGCGGGAACTGCTAGTAAGCTTGCAACACTAAAAATGCTAGTCCCATTCCAATTACTAGAGAATTTATTTGGAGCCATTTTGCAAATCTCACCAGGAGCAAAATTCAGCTGTCATGGGTTTTGGTGGTGGACTTCAATTAAATTTTGTTACCACCAATCATAGGTCAAAGTTGGAGTGTTCCTTTTGTCTAGAGCTTGGAAAATCTCTCAAGTGTTGGATAATTGCAATCTTATGGATTTAGGAGCTACGAGGAGAACTTTTAATTAGTTTAGGAAGCTGTCATAAGGAGGTCAAGGTATAGTAAAGCGTCTGGATATGACACGGGTGGACAAGGTCTTTGAGGAGTCTATTGTGTTCAATACTCAAGTGTTTGGCAACTTTTTCCATCATAAAAGTGTTGGCTGTGGCAACCATCACCCAAGAGGTGGGGTGAATTGGGTTTTAAATAAAAATAATATCTTTTTCAATAAATCAAAAACCCTTTTAAATATGAAACAGAATTTGCAGCGGATATTAAATTATTTTCAAATTAAAACACTTTAGAAAATAAATCGTTTGAAATTAAAGCGCGATAATTAAAATGGCGGAAATGTAAAGAGATAAGGAAAGGAAATTAACATAACGATATATCCTGGTTCGGCCACAGACTACCCACGTGGCCTACATCCAGTCCCTAAGGCAATACAACCAAGGGTTATCAATCAACTCTAGTTTTTAAATAGGATCAACTAGAACCTTTACAAAACAGAGAACCCTTAACACAAATCTCAGGACATACTATCCCTTGTGTAAGAGCCTCAAACACTAGTTTTTAAACAGGCGCAGCTAGAACCATTATAATCCAGAGAACCCTTAACACTAATCACAGGACATACTATCCCTTGTGTAAGAGCCTCAAACACTAGCTTTTAAACAGGCACAGCTAGAACCGTTACAATTCAGAGAACCCTTAACACAAATCACAGGACATACTATCCCTCACTCAAAAATATCCCAAGAGATATACCCTCTTTTGTTTGGTAACCAAAAAGGTGGTTTGAGTCAATCTGACTCTTACCAAGACAAAGCACTCTCAATAGGGCAGATAAATAACTTGAAGTGCAAATACAAGAACACCTATATGGTGTAAAGCTCTCTCAATAAAATGTGATCAAAGTGTAAGAGTAGTGAGAGTAGTAGAAGATGACAATGATAGAGTTTTAGAACAATTAGAAAATGGGGAATTAGCACTTTGTTATCAGCCTAAGTTTCCTTTATATAGAATAAGTGATTAGTCCAAGGAAATTAGGTCAAGCCCATTTAAAACTTATTTTCTTCGTGCCGTAATCGATTATTTAGAAAGCATAATCGATTATTTTAACTCTATTTAAAAAGCGCATCTTTAAACAGTCAGTACATAATCAATTAGGATAATCGATTACTTGTTCTCTGTGTAAAAATCATTTGACTGTTAAAAAACATAATCGATTATATAATTTAGAATTCAAACTTAACGGTTAGAGATAATTAATACTCATTTAAACACATTAAAGCCAATTAAGTTAATTTAAAAACGTGCTCATCATGGCATAATCGATTACCATAATCGATTGTTGCATTTCAAATTCAAATTTCGAAATCATAACAGTTCTGTGATAAATTACTCATTTAAAGCATATTTAAGAGCTTGATAATCGATTATACTAATCGATTATTCCTCGAATTAAATTTGAATTTGAAAAACTTAAAGGCTGAAATTGATTACTCATTTAAGTTCATTTAAAAGCCATTTAAGTTTTATTTGAAAGCTCAATTATGTGTGTGTGACCAATTTTAATTTTGAGAGCTTTACTTACCATTTACATCTTTTTCTAGAACAAGCAATACAAATAGTAAAATTCCCTTAAACCCATTTTGATTGCGTGCTAGTTCTTTTGTCGCTTTTTGCAATTAAGTCCTTCTAGAACTTTTCCCTTTTGTCATTCATCAAGGCTTAGAGCAATCTTGCTCTTCTCCATTTGTCAATCATCAAAACATATTAATCCTGTCAAGGCATATATCCATAAAAAGAAGGTTGGAAGTCAGTATTAGGGGGTTTAGAAGACTAGAGATGATCAGGGGCGGACCCACATTGGACTGAGGGTGTGCACATGCACCCCCTCAATTTTAAAATTGTTTTATAATTTCCTTATATTTATTTTTTCCCCCAGTAGTTGAAAATATTGCACCTAATGCCACTGGACCACTCCTCTTACAGTCACACGACAGCAAGACCCCACGACTTCTCCTTGACCTTCTTCTCCATTTCACTCACAGGACCTCCGCCAGTCGTCCTCCGTCGTCCCTCCACCGTCGATCCAACACTCACGGCACAGGCACGCAGCACACTGTAGTCGACCTCTGTCGTCTCTCTCTCTCTCATCTCTCACAGTAGTCGATCACTGCCTTCTATCGCTCAACGATGGCCGCTCGACCACGACCGGTCGCTCACGCCACAAATCGTTATATCTCTCTCTCTTGTTACTTTTTTTCAGTTAATATTCCTCTTCTTGTTTCATAGCAAAACACAATATTTATTGTTTCAATTAATCATATATATATTAGTAAAGGTTTCAAATGTGATAGTTAATTTTGTGATAGTTAATCTCCCTCATGTACATTTATGCGGCTTCCCTGTGACTATGAGCACAACATGATAGTTAATTTCAAATGTTGATAGATTAGGGTTAAAATTGGGGATTTTGTGATAACTATATTGTTTCATGAAATTAATTGGTTAAACATGAAATTAAATGTATTATCTTTGTTTCTTTAACTGTAAGAGATCATGGACAAATTTTTGAAGAGAAAATTATCATCAAATGAGCAACAATCTTCATTGAAATCTTGTGAATCAAGTCTCCAACAACAAATGATTGAAGTTGATTTAGAGGAGTTGCCATCAGATTCACGAAAGCGAATTAAAATTTCAACATATTATCCTAATGATCGAGATAAGATATGAAGAGCATTAAGGACCATGTCAACATACTCAACATAATTTTCCTCAAAGAAAAATTAAAAATTCTTTAAGAAGATTTTGTCCTTCTTGGTTTAAAGAATTTTGCAACTGGTTATAGTATAGTATAGAATAGAAAAAAGATGTTGCATTTTGCTTATGTTGTTATCTTTTTAAGCCTGATTTTGGAAAGCAATCAAGCAGTGATACATTTGTGACAAAGGGGATTCACAAATTGGAATAAGAAAGAAAAACTCTCATCTCATGTTGGAGGTCTTAATAGTGCTCATAATATTGCTTGGAAGAAGTCTGAAGATTCAATGAATCAAAATCTACACATTGAAGTTGCAATATCCAAGCAATCTGAACAAGTTCGTGACTTATATCGAATTCATTTAACAACGTCACTTGATTGTATTCGCTTTCTATTGAAGCAAGGATTATCTTTTCGTGGTCATGATGAATCAATCGATTTTGCAAATCAAGGTAATTTTCTTGATCTTCTTCAATTTCTTTCTGAACACAATGAAGCAATAAATCATGTTGTCTTGGAAAATGCTCTTGAAAATCATCAAATAATTGCTCCAACAATACAAAAGGATATTGTTAATGTTGCTGCATTGGAGACCATTAGTGCTATTATTACTGATCTTGGAGATGAACCATTTGCTATTATGGTTGATGAAGCCTGTGACGTATCAATTAAGGATCAAATGGTTGTTGATTTGTGTTATGTTAACAGAAATGGAAGTATTGTTGAGCATTTTCTTGGCATTGTTCATGTTAAAAATACTACAGCTTTATGATTGAAAATGGTATTTGATGAATTGATTTGAAAACACGGGCTTAGTATATCAAGAATTCGTGGGCACGATTATAATGGTGCTAGCAACATGCAAGGGGAATTTTTTGGTCTCAAAATTTTGATTTTAAGGGAGAATCCATCTGCATTTTATGTACATTGTGTTGCTCATCAATTATAATTGAGTAAGTTGTTGCAAAAATCACATTCAAGTTGTCTCTCTTTTTAATTTAGTGTCCACTTTATTAAATGTTGTTGGGGGATCTTGCAAATGACATGACATCCTTCATGAAAAACAAATAGTTGATGTTAGAGAGGCATTGGGAAAAGGAGAAATCCCTAGAGGGCAAGGTTTGAATCAAGAAACTAGCCTCAAACTAGCTGATGTTACTCGTTGAGGTTCACTTTATGCAACTTTTATCAATTTGATATTGATGTATTATGCTATATATAATGTTCTTGAAGTTATAAAAGAAGTGTTGTAACACCCTATCTTTTTCCTACATTTTATCTATTTTTGTGGTATCGGTAATTAGTTATCTGTTTATATTTTTACTGGTAATGAAGAAAATGTTTTTTTTTAAACACAAAATTATATCTAAAACCCATTATATTTTAGGAAGTTAGGGTTCGAAGTTGGGTTCAAAACTCAAACGAATATCGGTCTGCGTTTTTGCTGACAGTATAGTTTTATACCTGCAAAAATCCTAATTTGACCCGAAACTGAAAAATTCTAGTTTTTATCATTATTTCAGTAATAAATTTTATTCCTAAAAATTTTGCACTGAAATAAAATATTAGATTTTATTCGGGCGAATTTCGGCGAAAAAGGGGCAAAAACCCTGATCGGATAATCAATGGAACCGGATACGGATGTGCAGAGATACACCAGGAGACAGAAAGGTGAGTCATCCATGATGACTCATGGGGGATGAGTCACCATGGTGAGTCATGGTGGTGACTCACCTTCACCATAAATGCTCATAAATGCAAGACACAAAATATCTAGATATTTTGGACATTACCCTAACCTATGCCTAGTTACCTTCAACCATGGTCTTCACTTGAATTGATTAACCAAATTTATTCTCCTCATTTGACAAGGAGTACACGGCCACACCTCACACTCCACACATCTTCATTTCTCTTATTCTAACCAACCAAGTTTATGAAACAAAATACTTCCTTGTTCTTCATCAACTCCTTTGGCCATCATCACCTCCACTTGATCCAAACACTTGTTTGATAAACCAATACTAGATCCTTAATCCACTCCTCACTCTAAGACAAAGTTATCTCACAAAATTTTCCATTTTGAACTTTCCTTCAAAATGGGTTTCTTCTAAGTTGAATCATCCATCACTTGATCATCAACTTGCTTGCTTCTAGTGAGTGATTCAAGCCTTGATTTCTTTATTTAACCTTTTGTATTGTGGTTTGATCTTGCTAGGTTTTCAAGCCCAAAAACTATGAGCACATCTAGAAGAACAACCATCCTTTTGCTTGATTTTGTGTGAACAACAAAGGTATGGGGGATATTACCATCATCCTACCTTAGGGTAGATATGTTGGTGGTTTCATGTTTTGTATGATGATTTTAAAACCCTAAGTGTGAAGGTTATGTATGTTGTTGAATATATGTGTGTGATCCTCTTAGAGGAATTGATTTGGTGCTTGGTTGTGGTATGGTATACCATATGGTGGTTTTGATTCTAATGATCTCAAGTTGAAACCTTGTTTGTTGTTTATTTGATTTGATAAAAAAAAATTGCCTAATATGATTATTATTGGACCATTCGACCATAATTGGTTGAGGGGGGTTCCATGTTGATTTAATTTGTTTAAATAATTTTTATAGGGATTGAATGAGTATATAAGTGTATTGAAATTGGTTTGAATTGAATTGGTGGATTATATTGAAAGTTATGAATTTTTGAAGATATAAGGACTAATATGCAAATTCTGAGAATTTCAGAGGCTGTTCTGAAAATTATATTCTTATGTGTTATGATTGTAGCCCTTGATGATATAAGACCATAGAAATTGGTTTGATGTTATTTGGACTAATTCATAAAAAGATATAAGCTTTTTACTAAATAACGACCTTTTGTAAATATAGTAAAATATGGGGTAGAAATGTAATTTTTGGAATTTTTATGGTGACTGAAAAATATTTTATGATAAGAAACTATAGAAGTTGTTTTGGTGTGGTTTGAAGTTATGGATAAAAAGTTATAAGGTTTTAAGTGATTTTAAGTAAATAAGGATCTTTTTGCAAATAATGAAAGTTTAGGGGCTAAACTGTAATTTTAGAAAATATATGATGGTTGGACAGTTAGAGTCTGTTTTTCATACCTAACTAAGTGTCCTAAGACTTAAAAATGAGTTTTGGACCATTAGAGTATAAAATCATTGAAAAAGAAATTACGCGATTTTCGAACTTACCGACGTTCGGTCGAGTTTTAGGGTTTTTGAGTAAACAGTAATGTAAAGTTTGAAATCAGTATTTTAATATCTTAACATAGGTATGGTAACTTAGGGAGGTGAAGGATTTGGGAAAAATGATTATATTTTCGAAAATATGGAATTTAAGTTGAAATACAGTAAAAAGCGGTAAACCCATATTTAAATAGTTTCGACGTTTTTCAAGAAACTGTTTTTGAGAAATTTAGTACTTATGTACTTTTGGTGGAATTTGATTTGAAAATGATTTGTTTTAACTAAAGGTTTTGGTTTTAAGACAAAAAGGATTTTAGTCCGTGAGGACGAGCATTTACGGTAAAATGCACACCTAAGTCACGAACGACTTAGTGAAAATACCAACATAATAATTTATGATGTAGGGTGGAACAAGACCTTATGTCATAAAATATGGATAATTCATTATCCATATCTCCATAAAATTTAATGGACTCAGAATTGTTTGTTTTCTCGGAAGTCAAGAAAAATGCTCAACTAGAAAAGTGCAAAGAAATAAATAATTGGACTTGTGATCCAATCTCATAATGTGTTAGGACTTTAATCAAGTACTTTTTCACAAAGATGAAAGGTTTCTTAATAACTTTAGCTCGATATTAAGTACCGGTGATTCGGACTTAAGAACATCTAGCATCTAAGAAAGCACAATGAAAGGATTCCGATTGAATTAAGAGGTCGTCCAGTGGATGGACGAGAAGAAAACATTTTCGGCAAATTCTGCCTAAACACATAGTGAAACTATGTTCAGTAAGGCCGTTGTTCCTAGGAGATTGAGCTAACACTTTAATGCATGTGCGAATTCCATAGTGACGATCTGGTTAATGCTCGGGGATGTCGGGGTATGAAATACTCATATAGGCCAAGTTGGTTGCTCCTCTGTGGCATGGTGATCTTGGAATACACTGACATAATCGACTAGATGCTACGTGTTTTCTGGTAGTGTATGATGTTCCCGAAAAATCCTATGTGCACGTTGCTAACTGTTGACACATTTTTACCTAAGGCTGGTGGAATCCGGAACAATCCTCCAAACCACTCTCTCCGACTGTTTGTTAAAACCATTAGAGTTCGTTCTTCAAGTCTTAGATGTCTCCTATCTAGGAAAACGCTGCCTTGTGATTATGTTTCTGTGAAACATTATTATTTCTGATATGATTAATGATATAATTGTATATTGACAGTTGTACGTACCTGTGTGTCGTATCACTGCATATCTGCATTATGTGTATGATGAATGGGGATCTCACCTCATTTCTGTATTTTCTGGTTTTCTGTTCTATTTTACGTTCGGCGAAGATGACGACAGCACTGTTTCTCCATCACACCCAGCTGGAGTTTGAGATGACATGAATACATGGACACAGTTCCAATGGCTTTAGTATAGTGTACGTGAGGAGTATACCCACAGCGTGACGGTGTATCATCCATGATTGTTATAGTTACATGGGGATGACATTCCGTCATTGTTTGTATTGGCCAGCATGATAAGTCTTGTGTCTATATTATATTTTGTGGAGCTGCGTCTCCAATACTGTTATTATTATTATAAACATATTTCCAGTTTGTTGTTAATTTTCTGGCATTGGTATTTCCGCCTTTTCTAGATATGTATGAATATGACTGTTAGTACTTGGTGAGTGGTTTGTAAAACATTTATGCATAAGTTTGATGATGTATGTTAAAGAATATGTATCGTGTTATTTGCGGGGGAAAAAAAAGTAAACCCGTATTTTTGGTCGAAAATAATTATTTTCTGCTTTACTCGGTCTTATAAAATAGAAGTATCACAGAGAAGGGTGTTACAAGTGTGATCAAATCCAGATCAAAGAGTTGAAGTCAATGGTCTTTTAAGTTTGTCAAAGAATTTTGATTTTGCATTCACATTGCTTTTGATGAAAAATATCTTGGGTATTTCAAATGAATTGTCACAGGCATTGCAAAGGAAAGATCAAGACATCATCAATGCTATGAACTTGGTTAGCATCACAAAGCAGCATTTACAAACTATGAGGGATAGTGGATGAGATTCTTTATTGCAAGAGGTAATTTTATTTTGTAATATGCATGACATTAACAGTCCTAATATGGAAGATATGTTTTTACCTATGGGAAGATCACGAAATGGGGGCAAAGCTCAAGCTATCACAAGAGAGCATCAATATCGTGGTGAAATATTTTATACTATTATCGACATGCAGCTTCAGGAATTCGGTGATCGTTTCTTTGAGGTAAGTACTCAGTTGCTTCTTTTTATGTTTTGTTGGAATCCAGTCAATTTGTTCTCTACTTTTAATAAGGCAAGGCTGATTCAATTTTCAATTTTTTATCCACATGAATTTTCTTCAACTGATTTATTGATGCTTGGTAATCAACTTGAGACTTACATCATTGATATGTGTAGCAATATTGAATTTGCATCTTTGAAAGAAATCATTAATCTTTCAGAGAAGGTGGAACTGGAAGGCATTGTTTACCCATTAGTTATCTGCTTTTGAAGCTGGCAATGATTTTGTCTATTACCACAACAACTGTAGAAAGAACCTTTAATGCTATGAAGATTGTGAAAAATAGGTTGCGTAATCGAGTGAGAGATACATGGATGAATGATATTCTAGTTACTTTTATTGAGAGAGATGTCTTCAATAACATTGACAATGAGCTGATTATTCAACTATTTCAAAACATGAAATCACTTAGAGGGCAATTGTGAGGTATGTAATGTATTTGATTAAATATATTAAAACTTTATGATTTTAACATGCTTGATTTTATCTTCATATATATGATGATATTTATTATTAATTATTTTGGAAATATGTTTTCCCTACTGTCCCAGGGTCCTAGATCTGCCACTAGAGACGATGGACCCATGGGACTTTGAAGGTTTCGAGAAGGATCTTCATAAAAAGCATATATGCTTTGGTTTCGAAAATCGAAAGAGGAATGAGTCCATTTTCATGATCAAAATACTTCATTTTTTTGTACTCAGATGGTTCGCCATGTAATAATATCCATGGTCATGTTCTTGAAGATAGTGCATCAATCCTTGAAAGCTGAAACTGTCAAATACTCCCTCCGGTCCTTATTATAAGAGACAAATAACTACTTTTATTTGGTCCAAAATATAAGAGACATGCATGTTTTTTGACAAATATTAAATGCTCATTTCCAATTTTACCCTTATTTATAATAGGGTTTATATTTACGAGACAGTATCAACTTTCCATACAAGTTGGTTTGTTTATTAATTATTGAAGGGTTAAATTTGTAAATTTATATGAATATTAATTACAAATAGCTTATTTCAATGCATTTCCTTGGTCTGTGTGTTTTAGGGTTTTGCCTCTTATATATAGGACCAGAGGGAGTACTTTACAAATAGTTTTTGTGCTAGTGGTAGAGGACAACCCTCGTGCCTTCATACTCGTAATGCGGTGAAGCTTAGTACCAATGGCTGCACTTTGTTGACATCACCAATGACTAAGGAGGAGGTGAGATCCACGATTATAAGTACGAATTCATGCAACTCTAAATGTAATGATGTTTGGCCTTTCTACTTCAAGTGTTATTGAGCGATTGTTGGAGATAATGTTTGGAAACTTGTTAGTGAGACTTTCAAAAATGGAACATTTGACATCAAATTGGTCGAAACCTTTTTTATCATTCAAAGAAAAAAAGAAATAACATTAAATACAATGGGTACTCCAACCCTTACAACGAAACCTTATGTTCCTTTATATTGTAAAATGCATCTCATAGGATTCAAATTCCATTCCATATATGAAAAATGTCCCCCTCACAACCTTTGCTTTGATCCAAGACCAAGCTCTCACCTTAATCAAATCCACTAAATTACCTATATCCAACAATTCTTCTCTAAACATAATTTCATTCCTATGCAACCAAATGGTCCACACGTACTATTGTGAACCACTATAAAAACCATACCTCCTTGGATTTCTTTTACACAATTTGAATCCTGAAAGTTGAATAAAATGTGCTTTACCATCCTCTGGTAAGATCGTATTATATCCAAGCCACACTTAGCATCTTGCCCATACTTCATATGATATCATGCATGAGAAAAATAAATGTGCAGCAGATTCATCCATAACATTACAAAAGACACAGTTTAAATTCCCCTCCTCCTCTATTATCCCTCTTCTCCTAATGATTTAGTATTTTAGGGATGTCATTTGACATAAACCTCCAAGCAAGGCTTATCACCTTCAAATGAACAATTTTAATCCAAAATGACCTGAAGAAATTTCCATTAATAGGTATGTTGTCCACCTGCAAACATGAGTACGATGATTTGACAATGTGCTCCCCTGAAGACTCGTGACTCCATCTCCAGCTATCATCTTGATCCTACTTAATATACACCAAGCTGAGTCGATTCAACAGATCTTGAAATAGAACAGGTGTTGTTCCCATTCAAAGAAACCTCTTCTCCACCTTAATGACCACACCCAAACCACATCTCTCCATTCTCCTAACTCACTTACCTTAGCTTCTTTGTCTTTTGAGATTGTAAACAATCTACTAAACAACTCATAAAGCTTTCCTTTCCCCATCCAAACATCGTGCCAAAAACTCACCTCTTTCCCATTTCCAATGATTCTTCTACACCTCGTCTCAAACCAAACCCGAATGAAACGTCCTCATCCCCTTATTAACCTTCCCTAGATCAATCCACCACCCTTTGATTGTTTTTATTCCTAAAGTTGATCAACTAATTGTAATGCCCCGTTTTCTCGATCCTTGCTTGAGGAAGGGATTAAGCATGTTGGGCTTGATCTTATTCCATAGGTGTTGATGAGCTTATGTTTTAAATTTGAAGTCAATCAGACTTCTAACGAGCTTAGAACGCGATGAAATGTGCGAATTAGGGTTTGTTGATTTGGCTGGTCAACATGATCCATGCTTGAGCGTGAGAAAAGCCACGCTTGAGCGAGAGGTGTGCTGATAGGAATTGACACGTGGCTGACTGAACAACGTATGGACAAGACGAGGAGAGGCAGACGGCCATGCTTAGTCTGGGAGCGGTCACGCTTGAGCGTGGGAATTCTTGCGCTCGAGCATGAGCAATGCTAAAAGGAAGCCTTCATTCTTTTATAACATGAAACCTTGGGGAATTTTCATAAGTTTCGAAGAGAAGACGAAACGCAGAAGATAGAGAGAGGGAGGAGAAGTTAAAGAGGGAAAGTGAGGCCGAGGAAAATCCGTCTGTCCGATTTTGATTTCGACTTCGATTCCATGATCAGGACAACGAATACTACAAGTATCGACTATCGATTCTTCGATACAACTGAGGTAATGCTCGAATCCCTAATGCGTCGAAATGTCGACGTTGTCATTTACTTCTTTTTCGATTCTTGCTTCGATTCTAGCTATGTTTGGAAAACCGTTGCAAGATTAGGTTTTATGACATTGTCGGCATTCTGTCCATGTGTTAGGCCAAATTTTGGAGCACTGGGAAGCCTATTGGGACGCATGGCAGTAACCTATAGGGAGAGAGGAGTTTGTGTCATGAGGTGCGAGAAGCCGGTATAAGTGTACACAAGGTGGGGGAAAGAACCACTGTCATCAGGGAGGCAAGTGTAGTTTAGAATACAATGATATGCGTAGGGGATCCTAAACCCTACTAGTAGTTGAATAACCAACAACACCTAAACCGCATTGGTGACTACAGTGGAGTAGTACCAATGAGGGTCTAGGCATTGAGGGTTTATCAACAATAAGTCGATTTATGTTTATCGAGGTTGACTGCGTAGTATAAATATGCTAGTTGCCAGGATATGTTTGCTAGTATGTTGGTATGTTATCTGCCAACATGCTTATTGTTGCTATATATATGTTTATGATATTATATGACTATATGCTTTATATGATAGCATGCTTTGTCTGTTTCCGCATGATTTATAATATGAGTATGAGATTCTATGATATTGATGACATGTACTGTGATGGTATGTTAAGCTACTTGTATGATTAGAGTTAGGTGACGATTGTTGTTGATTGGGCGATGTATGATATACGTGGAATTGATAGTGTGTGTGAATAGTAAACGAGCTGAACTGAGTTGTGGAACACTCTGAATTGCCGAGAGTGTTGATCTGTACCAAACCTATGATTGGTGGTTGAGGTACTAAGTCATAGGTTATAAGGGGGATGAGCCGGTGAGAATCACGTTGTATTTCGCCATTGCCCAGATTGGAACAGATGATCATCCTGAAATGCTGGGGATGGATCGGATAGACGACGAGTATCCTGAAATGATGGGGATACGTCGTGATAGTGGACGAGCATCCTGATCTACTGGGGATGTATCGTGACGAGTATCCTGAAATGCTGGGGATACGTCGTGGGTAGCGGACGATCATCCTGAAATGCTGGGGATGGATCGAGACAGTGAACGAGCATTCTGATCTGCTGGGGATGTGTCATGACGAGTATCCTGATCAGCTGGGGATACGTCGTGATAGTGGGAGAACATCCTGATTTTCTGGGGATGTGCGACACGGTGGTGAATGATACAACTTGATCTTGTCAAGGATGAATCGTGGTAACTGCATCTTCTTGTACGTTTAGTTGTATGAGCGAGAGTGAGCCTGATTGGCATAAGAACTTTAGGGGATGATTGTTATGTGTGACTCGAAGGATGGTTGCGCGTGTTATGTTTATCTGTATGTTGTCATTGTATTTTGTTCTACTTCTATATCCCATTTTATGATGACTAGTGTAGATTCTTATCCCCTATTTCTCTCTATTGTATTTATTATTTTTGAACGAGAAGACTCCGTCCAAGATTCATATTTTGGAAAGAGAGACGAGTCGCAGAAGCGAGCAGACTCGGGAGCAGCAGGAAACACTCAGCGGAGGCGGTCTAAACAGTAGTGGAGACCATGTTCCTACTGGTAGTGTAGGTGAGAGTGTTAAAAAGGCTTTTGGTATATGGCCAATAAGTCTTTTATATTTAATGTATTTTGATGAGAGGTGCCAGCTAGGCCAAGTCATTGTATTTTATTTGTTTTTCTACCTTCCGTACTATGATGTTTTCATATGTCATCAAAAATGTAAATATATTTTTAAAATAATTGAAGTTTTTAAGTCGTGTTTTATATTATTAATGTTAAGTGTTTAATTCCATGTGACACTCGGAAGGGTGTTACACCGATTAATTTGAAGATTTTTTGATCAATTAGCTTGTGCAATATTGTGTATAAGATTATTACCAAAGTTTGGGTTGATATGTTTTGTCCCTTATTCAGTGACTTAATTGCCTCCCTTCAGAGTAGTTCGTTCCCTAGTATAGCAACTATGAATGATATTATTTTAGCCTAAGAGGCCTTACAATTCATGCACAAGACGAAGTTTGAAAATGGGTGTTGGACTTTAAGACTGACCTTGAAAAGGCCCATAATAGAATCAATTGGGTGTTTCTTTATCACACATTGAGGGAAGTTTGGGGCCTATTTGCTTTGTTTCCAGTTTCATATTTTTATTTCCTGTTTTCAAAAATAATTACAAAACTATCGTATTGTTTTCATTTTATTTCGTGTTTTTAAAGATTTGTTCAGAAAAAACAAAAAACAACATTTTTGTTTCACTTTTTTCTGTACAAATCTTTGGAAATAGGAAACGAAATGAAAATAAGGTGTGAAAACTTGTAACAAAGCAAATAGACACTACAATTAATCGATTAAGCTTATCGTGTGGTGTGTTACATCCTTTATGAGCATCTTCATCCCAGCACCCCACATTTTTATTTTTAAGGGATCTTAATTGGGTCCCACCCTTACATATCACTCATTTTTACTTTTTATAACTTAAGCACTTCATGTCTCCAACCCAGCACCTTCAAAAAATTTACTAAATAGGGCCCACCAATAACCCTACATCCTTATATTTCATCAATAGTTTATTTATTAAGTCATAATAAGGTCCACCATCTCCTCACTTTTTCAACTTGGTGCTTATACAAGCACGTCACAAAATAAGATGCTTAACAAGAACCCTGCTCCAATGGTTGGCTCTTAATAAAAAGGGTGCTTAATAAGCAAAAGTAACATAAGCATCTCCCATTGGATATGGCCTAAGTTGTCTAATTTATGAATGATTCTAGACTTAATGGCTTTACCCCCTTCGTCAAAAGCAATCACATCTCTCCATTTTGTTCTTTTATGGTTAAAACTTGCTCTCTCCATTCAACAAAAAGTGGATGATAGACGTTGATTAATGATTCATGTGGGAAGAGGGGTATAGTATATCATCTTTTAATTGCTGGTGATGTGTTACTCTTCTATAAAGCATGCCAGTCTCAAATTAGCTAGCCTCATCACAGCCATGCTTCCGTGAGTTCTGTGAGGCATCAGGTTTGAAGATGAATTTGGATAAGTCTAGAATCATATATTCACTTTACCAACCTCTCATCAATTATATTTGCAAGCAATGTGTGTGGGCAATTAATTGTTCTTTATGTTTAATCGATGAATAAGCAAGACATGCTATGTGAGAAACCTCATTATGCCCCGTTGTGCCATTATATTAAAACCTCATTAATTAACACTTAATCGCGACATTAACGTTAAACGCATATACAGAAAAATGAAGAAATTAAAAACTTAATTAAAAAACATACAACTCCCGAAAAAAATAAACCATCACACCATAGACGTACTACTCATACAGTACATAAGTCTATCCATCAAAGTACAAAACACTGTCTAGGGTATCCCATCAGTAGGATCCCCTGCAGGTACATACTAATACAAACTGTCATACTCAACGTAAAATAAAACGTCTGAAAAGAGGCACAGACCATACACACTAAACTCTACCACTAGAATCCACAGCTCGCCCTCCAGCATCTGGCTCATAAGGAGTTCCTCAGTAGCTAGCTTCTCCACAGGATCTTCTCATATGATCACATAACGAAACATATACAATATAACAAAATAGGAGATAAGAAACAGTTCTATCATCATAAGCGGAAAAGGAATCATAGCATACAATACAATAATAGTCAAAGACACACATCACATATATATTACATTCATCCTTAATTTATGGTATCATCCTCTACCCTTAATCTCATGCAACTAATCCTTTATGCTGACGTAGCCATCTCTACTCCTGTCACACAACCTCCATCATAATAGGGATATTAGTCCTTCGTCCGAGCGAGCACTCCCCTCTATCATATATATATCCAGATACACATGTATACATAAATGGTCCGAAACCATAGTAGCCTGAAGCCACAGTAGCCCAAAGCTACACCGAGCCGCTCTGCAAGAACTATGGATATATCTACGGATATGCTGACCTCATGCGTTCCGCTCACACAACTATGATCAATAGCATGCATCTATATAGTCTCACCGACTTATAACAAATCATACCTTAGTGCCTTAACCTTTCATCACTATCACATAAAATATCTCCCGACCAACATATATCATTGCCTTAATAACAACTAAACATGAAATAGCATATATTGCACATTATCAGACCAAACAGATTATACACAATAAAATAATAATAAAATATTCAGGTATCCCAAAACATCACAAACTGTTCAATAGTGATAAAATCAGACATCCTCGAATATTATAAAATTATCCTAACTGTGATAAACCTACTACCCCCAAATAATCATTGGTACTACGGAGTAGTTTCCAATACGATTTTGGTATTGTCGATTACTCGACCACCAGTAGAGTTTAGGTCGCCCTACACCATTATTATAAAATACATGCTACTTATCCGTTTCGACGACTGGATGTTTCTTTCTCCCACCTGAGCTAACACCGGAATCACGAAGTTGAAGCTCCTCGTTACCACACCCAAAAGCTACAAGTCAACCTTCAACCAAACAACATAAAACAAGCTATGTTAACAAAATCCATCTATGGCCACAAAATACTAGGGTTCGATCAAGACATCAAAATATGGCGAGGGTTATTTTTTCATTTCAATATTTTGGATACTAGTCAATAGAGTTTTAGATAGCATGGAGAAATTGCCAGCAATCAAAAATTTGAAAACAACACCACTAAACCCACTAGGGTAGGGTTCGGCCATAAGAGTAAAAATAAGCTAGAAATTTCTTTTGATTGCATCCTCTTGGATCATCGATCTAGGGATCTTGAATAGCTTATACAAGTCATCATACAAGTTAAAAATTAGAGAAAACTCACTTAACCCATTTAGATAGGCATTCGGCCATGAGTTCAAAATAGGGATAGGGTTAGAAATTTCTTTTGCTCACATACTCTTGGATCTAGAATATAGAAGTCTTAGATAGCTTATAACAATCATCATCCACGTTAAAAATTGAAGAAAACTCATTTAGCCTATATATATATAGATTCTGCCAAGAGGAGAAAATAGGGCTAGGATTTTCTTTTGATTCTAAGCTCTTGGATAATGAAAGTATAGGTATAAGAGAGATGAAAACAAGAATCATAACTCATCAAACATTTTTCTAAGCATTTTTGCAAGATTTTTGAAAAACTAGATCTAGAACTTGAAATGGAAGAAAACTTGATGAAAATGAAAAATAATGGATGATCAAGAGAGCTAAGGTGATGAGGAAGAGGATCCTCACCTTGAAAGGAAGAAAGTTGAAGAGAAATGATCAAAGATTCAAGCTTTGTCAAAAATGGAAACGTAGAGTTTTCAAAGGAAATGAACATGAAGAACTTGGTTCAAGTGGGAAAATAAAATGTCTAAGGGCTTAGGGCCGTGTAATGGGGGGCAGTTTGGTCCTCCAAATGTTGGGACAAGGTTGGAAATACAAAGAAAGGTCAAGGGTAAAATAGTCATTTGCTAAGGAGGTTAGCAATTATTTTAGATTGCCATGATTACATGGTGAGCCATGGTGGTGACTCACCAACCTAGGTGGCAAGTCCACCTCCTTCCGGTGTCCGATTCTATCTCTGCACCTTCGTTCCCGACTTCTTCGTTTACCCGATTATAATTTTCTCGCGCGTTTTCTTTAAAAATTCGCCCGTAAAAAGTATAATAATATATTTTTGAGCAAGAATCTCAAAATAGCCTATATCATTGGAAATATGATATAAAACTAAACTGTTTCGCTCCCGGGTCAAAATTAGGTTTTCTGCTCAGTAAAATTTTACAGTCAGTGAAAACCCAGACAGGATTCCGTCTGAATTTTAAACCCAAATTTTTAGCGTAACCCTCTACCCTAAGGTAGAGTATAAATATGATTTTGTTTTATCCAAAATCATTTTCTTGGTCTCAGATAAAAGTATAAAAAAAAATATCTTTACCGGTAATACATCGTATATAAAAAAAACAGGATGTTACATTACTACCCAACTTAGAAAAAAATTATGTCCTCGGAATTTACGTACCTCAGAAGAGATGTGGATACTGCTGCATATCCGTCTCATGCTCCCAAGTAGCATCTCCAGTAGTCTCATCCTATATGACCTTAACCAAAGGAATTTGTCTACCGCGAAGCTCCTTAATCTATCTATTTGCGATCCTAACAGGTAAAGCCTCATACTCTAGATTCTCTCGCAGTTGTATAGACTCAAACTCAAGAACATGTGAAGAATCAGGATAATATTTTCTCAACTGAGAGACGTGAAATACATCACGAAGGTTAGAAAGGTTAGGTGGTAAAGCAATATGGTAAGCTACTGGAGCAATCCGTCAAAAATTTGAAAAGGTCCAATAAATCTAGGAGTAAGTTTTCTAGACTTGATAGCTCTGCAATTCCGGTCTTCGGAGTGACTCTGAAAAACACGTGACCACCCTCCTGGAATTCTAAAGGTCTCCTCCTCTTGTTACTGTAGCTCCTCTGCCTATCTTGTGCTTCCTTCATATTTTCCCTTATCTTCCTAACTTGTTCCATAGTCTGCTGCACCACATCTGGCTCCAAAACTTGGTTCTCACCAGTCTCATACCAACATAACGGCATCCTACACTTCCTACCATACAAAGCCTCATATGGTGTCATTCCAATACTACTATGAAAACTGTTGTTATAAGTAAACTCAATCAATGGCTAGAGCTCATACTAAATGCCAGTGTGCTCCAACACACAAGCACTCAAAAGATACTCCAATGACTGAATCGTCCTCTCTGACTGTCCATCTGTCTGGGGATGATAAACAAAACTCATCCTCAACTTCGTCCCCAAAGCACTATGCATTCGTCTCCAAAATCTAGATGTGAATCTAGGATCTCGGTCTGAGACAATGCTCGACGGCATACCATGCAATCGAACCACTTCCTTAATATAGATCTGGGTTAACTTTTCCAAACTATAACTCTCACCAATAGGTAAGAAGTGAGCACACTTTGTCAACCTATCAATGATAACCCAAATTGCATCATGCCTCTTAAGAGTTCGTGGTAAACCAACCACAAAATTCATAGCTATGCTATCCCATTTCCACTCTGGAATATCCGATGATTGCAATAAACCTACCGACTTCTGATGCTCTATTTTAGCCTTCTGACACATCATGAAAGATAAAACGTACTCTGCTACCTCTTTCTTCATCCTCGGCCACCAAAACATCTTCTTCAGATCCTGATACATCCTCGTGGCTCCAGGGTGAAAACATAACTTACTTTTATGTGATTCTTCCAAGATCATCTTCCTAAGTTCTAAATCCTCTAGCACACATATCCTATCTCTAAACCTCAACACACCATCCGTTCCCCGGCTAAACTCAGAAATCTTACCCTCATTTATACATCTACTCACCTCCTGAAGATATCAATCTTGAACCTACTTATCCTTAAGCTCTCTCAAAACTCACTACTGATGATAACCATACCTAAGCAAATTTTATCCTCAACTAACTCCATCCCTAAGTTTAGATCCCTGAGCTGTTCAAGCAATTCCAACTCCTTAACCATCATCGCGGACACATGCAAAGACTTCCTACTCAAAGCACCCGCTACAACATTCACCTTCCCAAGATGGTATAGTAGATCAAACTCATAATCCTTAATAAATTCCATCCATCTTCGTTGTCTCATATTCAACTCTTTCTGATCAAAAAGATACTTCAGACTCTTATGGTCACTATAAACATTAAACTTCGCTCCATACAGAAAGTGTCGCCATATCTTTAATGCAAACACTATGGCTGCTAACTCCAAATCATGGTTCGGATAGTTCCTCTCATGAACTCTCAATTGTCGAGAAGCATAAGCCACAACTCTTCCCTCTTGCATCAGAACACAACCCAAATCTTGGTATGACACATCGCAGTACATGTCAAACTGTCCTAAAGGATCTGGTAAAGTCAACACAGGTGATGTAGTCAACCTGTCCTTCAGCTTCTGAAAACTCTGCTCACACTCGTCTGTCCATACAAAAGCCGTATCTTTCCTCATCAACTGCGTCATAGGCAACGCAATCTTCGAAAAACCCTCTATAAACCTCCGATAATATCTAGCTAACCCTAGAAAACTCTGTACCTCACTCACTAATTTAGGTCGTTCCCACTTAAGAACTGCCTCAACCATAGCTGGATATACTGTTATTCCTTCCTTGTTGTTCACATGTCTAAGAAATTGAACTTCCTCCATCAAAAACTCACACTTGGAAAGCTTAGCATAGAGCTGCCTATCCTTCAAAACTTGCCACATCACTCTCAGATGTTCCTCGTGATCTTCCCGTGTACGGGAATAGATAAGGATATCGTCGATAAACACAACAACAAACTTATCGAGGAACTGTCTAAAGATTATGTTCATGTAATCCATGAACACTACTGGAACATTAGTCACACCAAAAGGCATAACTAAATATTCGTAATGCCCGTACCTCATCCTAAAAGCCGTCTTGAGTATATCTTCCTTCCTTACTCTAATCTGATGGTATCCAGACCTCAAATCAATCTTAGAAAATACTAATGCTCCCTTCAGCTGATCTATCAGATCATCTATCCTAGGCAACAGATACTTGTTCTTAATCGTTACCTTATTCAACTGTCTGTAATCCATGCACAACCTAGCACTTCCATCCTTCTTCTTAACAAACAACACCGGTGCTCCCCACGGCGAAACACTCGGTTTGATGAACTCTTTCCCCCAACATGTCATCCAACTATTTTTTTAACTCAGCTAACTCTACGGGTGACATCCGATAGGGTGCTATAGATATAGGTCCTGTCCTTGGTACGAGATCTATGGTGAATTCCACCTCTCTCTCTAGTGGCAAACCTGGAACGTCTGGAGGGAAAACCTCAGGAAACTCTCTCACAATAGGCATAGAATCTATACTAGGAGTCCCCTTAGCTCCTACTGAGAACAGCATCACAAACTGCTGAGAATCATCACTCCTCATGGATACTCCTTCATTGGCAGATACTATGCTAGAAGGCTCAAGAAATGACAAGGTCTTACTAGAACAATGTAACACTACATGGTTAGCCGAAAGCCAATCCATGCCAAGGACAACGTCTATCTGTTGCATAGGCAAATAGACAAGGTCTACAATAAATGTCCTATTCTCAACAACTATAGGACACTGTAAACAAAGAGAAATGGTAGTCAAAGAATCACTAGTCGAAGTAGATACGGTAAGAGTAAAGGTAATTGAGAAATAAGTAACTGTAAATGAGCCACACACTCATGCGAAATAAATGAGTGTGTAGCACCTGAGTCAAACAACACAGACGAGAGTCTACCTGATATCCAAACACATACCTTGTATAAGATCTGCAGATTAAGAGGATTTAGCTCCCCTCACGGTAAACACTTTCCCAGTGGCCTGAGTTCTGGCCATCTGCTGTCTTGCTACTAGGACTCCTCTCCCAGTTCCACTTCTGTTAGCACTGGCTCCTCCACCAGTAGCTATTGGCTGCTGCATAGCCCGTTGTCTATAATCATGAGCCAAGTGATTTGGTAAAGATGTAATAAACACGTCTCTCGCTGCAATCTCTCATATAATACGGTCCCCCACACCTGAAACAAACTAAGCCTCTCTACTGCTGGCCCGTTCCACTAACTGGTGCTGAAGAAACTAGTAATGGTGCAAATGTCTGAACAGTTTGTACAGGTCTAGTATATGATCCCTACCTCTTCTGGAAACCATTACCTTTCCTCTGAGCACTAAGTCTGATCGAACCTCTACTCCTCTGCTACCTCTGATTAAACTGATCCTGCTGCTCCATAATTATCTGGAGCATCCGCGCGTTCTGATGTGTTTGGTGCAGCATAGTTGTGGCTAACTCGCGTATAGTCTGGAGAGTCTTAGGTAACTCTCATCCACCACCTGCTCCTTCGGCGGTATGAGAAGCCTCTCCGTTGCCACCACCGGCAAATCTATCTGTGGCTCTACCGCCACCTCGTCCCCTTCCTCAAGCGATGATCCTGTAAAAGGAATCAGTAGCTCACACTTATATGACATATAATACTACATAAAACTGGTATATAAATACCATATGCCATATAAATGTTAACTATCGCGTCGAGTCCTGACACGCTACCCAACTTCTAAGCATAGTCGACATGCGATGTGGATTCAACTAGATATAGCCAGTAACAACATCCTAGACCTCACAGTCTGAACAGAATCAAACTGTTCTGATACCAAGAAATGAGACACCTTGTTGTTCCTCGTTGTGCCATTAAATTTAAACCTCATTAATTAACACTTAATCGCGACATTAACATTAAATGCATATACAGAAAAATGAAGAAATTAAAAGCTTATTTATAAAACATACAACTTTCGAAAAAAATAAACCATCACACCATAGACATACTACTCATACACTACATAAGTCTATCCATTAGAGTACAAAACACAATCTAGGGCATCCTATTAGTAGGATGCCCTGCAGGTACATACTAATACAAACTGTCATACTTGACGTAAAATAAAACATCTAAAAAGACGCACTGGCCATACACACAAACTCTACCACTAGAATCCACAGCTCACCCTCCAGCATCTGGGTCATAAGGAGTTCCATCCAGATCCTCAATAGCTGGCTCCTCCACAGGATCTTCTCATACGATCACATAACGAAACATATACAATATAACAAAATAGGAGATAAAAACATTTCTATCATCGTAAGCGGAAAAGGAATCATAGCATACAATGCAATAATAGTCAAAGACACACATCACATATATATTACATTCATCCTTAATTTACGGTATCATCCTCTACCCTTAATCTCATGCAACTAATCCTTTATGCTGACGTGGCCATCTATACCCCTGTCACACAACCTCCATCATAATAGGGACATTAGTCATTCGTCCGAGCGAGCACTCCCCTCTATCATATATATATATATATATATATATATTCCGCTCACACAACTATGATCAACAGCATGCATCTATATGATCTCACCGACTTATATCAAATCATACCTTGGTACCTTAACCTTTCATCACTGTCACATAAAATATCTCCCGACCAACATATATCATTGCCTAAATAACAACTAAAGATGAAATAGCATATATTGCACATTATCAGACCAAACAGATTATACACAATAAAATAATAATAAAATATTCAGGTATCCCAAACCATCACAAACTGTTCAACAGTGAAAAAATCAGAAATCCTCGAATATTAAAAAATTATCCTAACGGTGATAAACCTACAACCACCAAATCATCATTGATACTACAGAGTAGTTTCCAATACGATTTTGGTATTATCGGTTACTCAACCACTAGTAGGGTTTAGGTCACCCTACACCATTACTATAAAATATATGCTACTTATCCGTTCCGATGACTAGATGTTTCTTTCTCCCACCTGAGCTAACACCGGAATCACGAAGTTGAAGCTCCTCGTTACCACACCCAAAAGCTACAAGTCAACCTTCAACCAAACAACATAAAACAAGCTAAGTTAACAAATCCATCTATGGCCACAAAATACTAGGGTTCGGCCAAGACATCAAAATATGACTAGGGTTATTTTTTCATTTCAATATTTTGGATACTAGTCAATAGAGTTTTAGATAGCATGGAGAAATTGCCAGCAATCAAAAATTTGAAAACAACACCACTAAACCCACTAGGGTAGGGTTCGGCCATAAGAGTAAAAATAAGCTAGAAATTTCTTTTGATTGCATCCTCTTGGATCATCGATCTAGGGACCTTGAATTGCTTATACAAGTCATCATACAAGTTAAAAATTAGAGAAAACTCACTTAACCCATTTAGGTAGGCATTCGGTCATGAGTTCAAAATAGGGATAGGGTTAGAAATTTCTTTTGCTCACATACTCTTGGATCTAGAATATAGAAGTCTTAGATAGCTTATAACAATCATCATCCAAGTTAAAATTGAAGAAAACACATTTAGCATATATATATAGATTCTGCCAAGAGGAGAAAATAGGGCTAGGATTTTTTTTGATTCTAAGCTCTTGGATAATGAAAGTATAGGTATAAGAGAGATGAAAACAAGAATCATAACTCATCAAACATTTTTCTAAGCATTTTTGCAAGATTTTTGAAAAACTAGATCTAGTACTTGAAATCGAAGAAAACTTGATGAAAATGAAAAATAATGGATGATCAAGAGAGCTAAGGTGATGAGGAAGAGGATCCTCACCTTGAAAGGAAGAAAGTTGAAGAGAAATGATCAAAGATTCAAGCTTTGTCAAGAATGGAAACGTAGAGTTTTCAAAGGAAATGAATATGAAGAACTTGGTTCAAGTGAGAAAATAAAATGTCTAAGGACTTGGATGCATTAGGGCCATGTAATGGGGGGACAATTTGGTCCTCCAAATGTTGGGACAAGGTTGGAAATACAATGAAAGGTCAAGGGTAAAATAGTCATTTTTTTAAGGAGGTTAGCAATTATTTTAGAATGCCATGATTACATGGTGAGTCATGGTGGTGATGTAACACCCTTCTTGGGCGCTACATCGTAAGTGACATTTTAAGGCCGAAAAGTAGGTTAATTAAAACTGGCTATAAAAATGGGGCAATTTTTTTTTTCTTTCGCAAGACATTAATGTTAATGCTTGGAAATAAGTAAACGTACAATAAAATACTTCATAAATGTAATTAAGATTATAAGTTCAAAAATCGTTTACATAATACCCAACCTGACTCATAAACAAATATCAGAAATATACAGACCCCACATAAAGATATGGAGACGCAGCTCCTAAAATATAAGATACTTGGAGTCGCAGCTCCATAGACAATTTCATTAACTCCCAAACATACCCAGCTAGCCAAACTAAAATAGAAAAGACAATCCTCTCTCGTACATCGTGAGAAGGATAAACCCAACTTACGAGCTCTAGTGAAAACTCTATTTGAGTCCACTACCGACGTTGTCGCAAAAGACACTACTAGAAACACTACAAAAGTAACTCTTGGACTAAGCCATTTCCTCTTCCAAGAGGAAAAAGTGGTCTACGAACCCATCAACAGTCTGGAAGATGTCCACTAGAAACTCCAACATATCGTCCACACGCTCAAACCGCAATCTCTACGGTGCGTCAGTCAAGGGACATCTTGACATCTCAATCTTCTCAAAAGAATACAGAAAGCACATAGTCAACCGACATAGGCAATATAAAAATAAGGAGGTGAGATTTCCATTTATCTTACACATAAGGCAGACATGCAGTGATACGACTCACATACATATGACAACATACATATCACAGTATAACCAGATGATTAACAGTAAATCCACACATACCCGAAGGTAAACAATATCTACACACAACAAGTTTCTCAAAACGCATCAGACGCTGTCAATTCATTGAGACTCGAGAATAGAGATAGCTGATTGAAACTGCATAGTCCCATTCCTACACAGCCTCAAGGAAGATCTGGCCCTAACTCTGGAGCTTAAGAGAACATTCAGAAGGAGTGGTTAGAGCTCAATGTTTCACAACTGCCAATATTAGGCATCTTGTGCGAATCAATAATAACAGCCACATGTGCAATTAAAACTAATTGTGAAACATTCTCGATAACCTGGTACGACTAGCATCTAGTAATATATGTCAGTGTATTGCATGAAACACCACGACCAGAAGAATCACCAACTAGACATCTGTGGCCTTCCTACCCTGATCATCACCAAGACCATTGAAGATCCTTACTAGCACGTCCACATGCGCACAGAGCATGTCAGCCAACTTCCTAGGAACAAAGGCCTTACTTACAATTTCGCTTGGATTAAGCCGATAACGGCATGTGCGTTCGTATTTATCCACCGGATAAACTTCGGGATTCCTTTGACGGAATCAATAGCCATTCTAGAGGCAAGATAGTACCAACCCGTGAATCCTTGCACAAGATTTAGGATCCCTCATTGGTCTATCCATGTTTCAATGATTTAGTATATTATGAAGGTTGGTCGTTCGCACCAACTCATTATACCTCTTTAAGTCCATTCCCGAACAGAATTACTTGTCGAGCAAGTAATCTTAAAATAATCTTTGTCATTAAGTATTATGGATATATGGATATGGAATTATCCACACTTTATGACAAATGGTCTTGCTTCACAAAAAGTCATAAACTATTAAGTTCATATTTTCACTAAGTCATCTATGACTTAGGTTTTGCATTTTACTATAAATAGTCGTCCTTACGGACTAAAATTCTTTTTGTCTTAAAACCAAAACCTTTGGTTAAAACCAAACCATTTTGAAATCAGATTCCATCAAAATACATAAGTACCAAATTCCTCAAAACCTTTTCTTGAAAATCTTTAAAAATACTTGACGACTGGTTCGCCGCTTTTTACTGAATTTAGGCTCAAAAGCAATACTTTTGAAAATATGGTTCTTCACCTCAAATATATAACTTTCCTAAGTCATAACACTCATTTTAGGATGTTGAAACACTGATTTTACCTCTTTCTTACCATTTATACAAAATTCCTAAAAACTTGACCGAACGTCGTTAATTTTGTAAATTCCGTAAGTCCCTTTTCAATGATTTTTAACCCTAATGGTCCAAGACTCACTTTGGAGTTTTATAACACTTAGATAGGTATGAAAAAAAGTTTCTAACTGTCCAGTTACATAAATTTTCTAAAATTACAGTTTAGTCCCTAAACTTTCATTATTTGCAAGAAGATCCTTATGTACTAAAAACCTTATAACTTTTTAACTAAAACTTCAAATCACACCAAACCAACTTCTATAGAAATATTTTTCCAGTCCTCATAAACTTTCCAGAAATTACATTTCTGCCCCACATTTTACAATGTTTGCAAAAAGGTCCTTGTTTACTAAAAAGTTTATATCTTTTTATGTATTAATCCAATTAACACCAAACCAATTTCTATGGTCTTATATAATTAAGGACTATCATCACAATACTTAAAAATAAAATTTTCAGAAAAGTCCCTGAAAGTCTCAGGATTTGCATATAAGTCCTTATTTCTTTAAAAACCCATAACTTTCAATATAATTAACCAATTCAATTCAAACCAATTTTGTATCCTTTAAAATAGAATAAGGCAGTCCTCAAAAAAATAGGACAAGGCAGTGTATACTGCCCTAAAGACAGTTTTGCAAACTTAGTGATTTTTCTTGGTTTTGTTATCCTTTAAAAACTTGAAATACTTATAATTCCATGATTTTAATCCTTAAGATTCTCATATCATTTTTCTCATCATAGCCGAAACCATGTCTAACACAATTGAAGATTTTCTCTTCATCAATCAATCTCAAAACATCATACATATGCATGTATTCAAACACTAAATCATGGCATGACTATTTAGCATATTCCACATATTATCTTTCAATGATCAAGTAAGCATACAACCAATTTTATTTTAACCATCATGCATCAAATAAGCATATCATCCATAAATTTTCATCACACAACATACACCACATAATTATTACACCAAGTCCTCTTAGACGCTCACAAACACACAAAGACATAACCCTGACTTTTAGGGTTTCAAGACAACACAAAAATAATATAAATCACATACATATCTACAGTAAGGTAAGATAGTAGTAATCTCCCCCCTTACCTCTTGTAGATCATTCAAAAATCAAGCAAAGGTTGGTTGTTCCCCTAGTTGTGCTCATGGTTTTTGAGCTTGAAAACCTAGCAAGGTCACACAAAATTATAAAAAGTTATACAACTAGACTTAGACATAACCAAAGATAGGAATTGGCTTGGATCACTTATCTTAAGCCAAAAGGATGATGATCAAGAGATTGATGTTCTTGACCAAGAAATACCCATTTTTGTATAAGGCTCAAAAAGGATTTTTGGATGAGATAACTAAGGTTTAGAATAATGAGAGGATCATGGGTCTATCGTTGATTCATGAAACAAACTCTTGGATGATGGAGAAGTGATGTTGGCCGAATAAAATAAAGGAAGAAAAGAGAGGAAAGTTTTTGTTCATGAGATGATGAGTTGAAGAAGATGAAGATGAAGGATTGAGCAAGAACTTGAAGTTTCAATGTAAGACTAAGTGATGAACTTATGATTTGTGGTGTAGGAAATGAAGAAATGAAAGAAGTGAAGCAAAGTGTTCTTGAACTTAGTTAATTGGAATGAAGTGAAATGGAGGGGTGTGGTGGAGTGAGCAGGCCGTGTGATATGGTCAAGTGAGGAGGATAAATTGTTTTGTTAACATTTAATGATAACCATGGTGAAATATGACCAAGGTTTGTTTAGGTTAGGTTAACAAATACTATATTATAACTTAGCTAGTTTAGTAATCATCATGCTAGGAAATAATGTGTGGTGAAGGTGTGGCTAGGGAGGTGTGACCGAATTTGCACCACAAGGAGGAAGAGAAGTCATATTGAACTTGCCTTGTGAACCATGGTTGAAGTTAACTATGGATAGGTTAAGTTAAGAAATAATATATTATAACTTAGGTATTTTTAATGAATCATCATGATAAGGAGAAGAAAAATTGATGGATGACCAAAGGTGAAGATGGCTGGTTGAATTTATATAAGGTAGAAGGATAAAGTTATCAAAACACTCGTTGGACATCAAAGGAATTTATTAAAAGATCAAAGGGTGTTTTGTGTAGAAAATGTGAAGAAATGAAAATAAAATGAGAGGAGTGAGTGATGGTGGCTGCCATGTATTCCACTCATGAGTGGAGATATATTTGTGTTAATTCACTAAAGTGAAGACCATGGTTGAAAGTAACCAAGCATAGGTTAGGTTAATGAGAAAATATCTAGATATTTTGAAAAGTTGTCATAATGAGCATTTATGACCATTTATGAGCATTGATGAGGGAGGCGAGTCACTACCATGACTCACCATGGTGACTCATCCCCTATGAGTCATCATGGATGACTCACCGTTCTGTCTCCCGGTGTATCTTTGCGCATCCGTGTCCGGTTTCGTTGTTTACCCGATTAGGGTTTTTGAGAGGAAGATGATTAAATGAAATCAAAATGAAATGAGCTTGGTTTAGTGGAGGGGCTACACGAAATTGGAGAGAAATTTGAGGTCTAAAAATATCTTGGGACACATTGGAACTAGTTAGGAACTTAAGGGTATTATGGACTTTTCCACGTATAGATATTTTGTAAAATATCTAAAGTCATGATGACAAGTGGTGAGTCACTAGATGACTCACTAGGGTGAGTTGTCCATGTTGAGTCATTACTCCTATCCTGTGGCACACCTCTGCAGATCTGTTTCCATCTCTGTCGATTTACTCGATTAGGGTTTTCGCCATTTTTGCTAAAATTTCACCCGATAAAATAAAATATTTTATTTTTGAGTAGAAATTCTTGAAATATAAAATTTCCCCAGAAAGTGGCAACATTTTGAAATTTTTCGTTTCCGGGCCGAAATTAGGGTTTTCTGCCGATATAAAATTATACTGTCAGTAAAAACGTAGACCGGTTTCCGTCTGAGTTTTAAACCCTAAAATTTCACCGTAACTTCCTTCGATATAGAAGATCTCAAATATGATTTTGTTTTTCTCAAAATCATTTTGTAGATCCCCAGTAATAATATAAAATATAATTATCGGTCAAGACGCGTGAAAACGGGGTGTTATAGGTGACTCACCACCCTAGGTGGCAAGTGCACCTCCTTCCGATGTCTGGTTCTATCTCTGCACCTCCATTCCTGGCTTCGTCATTTACCCGATTTAAATTTTCTCGCGCGTTTTCTTTAAAAATTCGCCGTAAAAAGTATAATAATATATTTTTGAGCAAGAATCTCAAAATAGCCTATATCATTGGAAATATGATATAAAACTAAACTATTTCGTTCATGGGTCAAAATTAGGTTTTATGCTCAGTAAAATTTTACTGTCAGTGAAAACACAGACTGGATTCAGTCTGAATTTTAAACCCAAATTTTTACCGTAACCCTCTACCCTAAGGTAGAGTATAAATATGATTTTGTTTTATCCAAAATCATTTTCTTGGTCTCAGATAAAAATATAAATAAATATGTCTTTACCGGTAATATAGCGTATATATAAAAAAAAAAAAAAAAAAAAAAAAGGATGTTACATTATGGGTCCAAGTGCTGGCTCACAAAAATGTCCATGGAGGAAGCATCTTAACTACCTAGACTCCATCCAGTTTTTCCCCTATTTGGAGAAGCATCCTTCGAGCTTGTGAGTGAGCTGCATGAGGGGTTTGAGTTGAAGTTGAAATCAGGTGACACTTCTTTCTGGTACGGTGACTAGCTTGGCATTGAACCATTGTGCCATTTGGTGGATTGTGTGCACATTATAGTGACTCTGAGTTGAATCTCAATGACTTGTGGACTGATGGGTCTACTCTTGATATTTAAAGGCAAATGATTACCAATGTTCTAAGAGTATTGATTAAGAAAACAAAGATAGAAATTATGTATTGGGAAGTGATGAATTCAATTTGTTCAAAATATATAAGTTGCAATTCTCAATACAAGCTTTCTATTTTGTTATTCCTTAACAAATATCTTTAGTACACTGGTTAGCAAGACTCATATTTAAATTGTCTTCTTACTACTCTTCCTCAGCACATCAAGGACAACGAGCCCCTTTGGATGGGCATTTTTCTGGAAAAAAAAAAAAGAGCACTTATTTTTTAAATAAAAGTGCTTTTGAAAAAAATATGTGTTTGGACGGGTTTCTGAAAAAAGGAAAAAGCAGTTAAAAAAGCACATTTTGGTACTTTTTTAAGAAGTTACAATTCCTAACTTCTAAAAAAAGGAGAAGTAGTAGAAGAAAGAGAGAGTAAATATCATTAATGTTTTATTGGACAATAATGTCCCTATAATAAATCTCTCAAAAGCCTTTTTTATAAAGTTTATCCAAACACAAAATAGCTTCTGTTTATACTTTTTTTTTTTTTATCATAGAAGCACTTTTTAAAAAGCTCATTCAAACTGGCCCGCACATCTCTTGTGTGCAAGTTCCTCAAGCAAGGCTTGGCTCGAAAACTATAAATGACTGGAAATGGGTTTGGGATTTGGATTTGGATGCTCCAAAGAAATTTAATTTTTCTCATTTGGTTGGTTATCCATATGTGATGTTTCAGGGCAAATCTTTAATCCTCCCTTCTTGGAGTTGTGTAGCCATCCTCCAAGGGTATAATGGGTTTTTCAAGTAAAAAAAAAAAAAAAAAAAAAAGCAATCTCCACGTTTCTCTTTCATGACTGTTCTCATTTTCTCCTTCTCCATTCTTGTATCACCGCCGCCGACCGCGATTTCAATGGGCGGCTAAATCCACCACGCCGGCAGCCAAACCCACTGTGTTGGCCATTGAGTCTTTGGTGAGCGGTTCGTGGTGGTCCGAGCTCGCAGATCTGGGACGGTGATAGCGTGACATGGTGACGGTGGAGCAGATCTGGTTTGCAATGGTGCTGCAATTTCTGCTTCTTGTTAGCGTAGTCTCAGTTGCAAGGTTCTCTGTCTCCACAGACTCCATTTAGTTTCATGGCTAATGATCAATCTCAGTTCGGCAAAAGACGACCATTGAAGATTGTAACAGAGAGGTGTGAAAAAAAATTAACAGAGATGGAGTCGTCAAATGTAAAAACAAACAAATAGATGGATGCTGAAAGAAGATAGAAGTATGGAGTTACTGCCTAAAATAAGAACGATGTACCCTAATATGCAACGGCGGCAGACACTGTAGCTTTCCTGGTGCTGCAGTAAGACTTGGAGTTGATGGTGTGTTTTTTGCTTTACCCAATTTGCCCTTTTAAATCTGAGCTATTGGTTTATTTTAATAATATTTGGACGGCTGAGATCATATGAGGTTGGATCCTCACCTCCTGAATTGGAGGATTGAAGACAATGCCGATGTTTCATGGGAAATTAGGTTGGGCTAGCCTCGTACCCCCACTTTTTCCTAGGAAACTCTCTTAGTAGGCTGCATGACATGGGCACCTGTAGCATTGTTTTCCGGCATTGTCTAGAATACTCCCTTGTGGAGTTGGATGATCCATCCTCCTTAAATTTTGACCATAGATTTAATATTATAATATTCCAATGGTCAAGATTAAAAAGGGCAAAATGGGTATTATAAAAATAATATTTTATTTAATTTAAAATTTATTTTTTAATTTAATTTATGAAAGCTTGTCTTCAACATTGGACCACCGGTGGGGTTATTGGAACCATGGTTGAAACCACAACCACCAATGGCGGTGCCGCCACCTTCCCGGCCCGCCACTACCATCCTCGGAAAGGCTCCTGGAGAACCTGGCACGGTTGTGACCTCTTCTCCCATATCCATCTACCACCGTGGAAGGCTGGCACTACCATCTATCGTCGCGGAAGGCTCTTGGAGAACCTGGCACGGCGACTCTTCCTGCAGCTCGTCTCTGCGCTCCATTTGTGCCATTGCAAGTTTGCAATGGCGTTACCCATCGCGATCTCAAGTCGCAGAACCTCCTCCTCGACGGCGACGACGACAACAACCTCAAGATCTCCGACTTCAGCCTCTCCTCCCTACTAGAGCACTTCAAGAACGGCATCCTCCACACCGCTTGCGGCACGCCAGTGTACACCGCGTGTGAGTTCTTGTTTGATGTTGGTTATCCATCCCCAAGAGACAAAGGCAGTGAATGAGAGAAAGAGAACAGAGCAACTAAAACAATAAGCTGAAGGGAATGAAAGAAGCAGAAGAAAAAGGAGTGAACTTGTTGGGAGAGGAAAGAATTAGAGAATGAAGGGATGATGGGATTTACATAAGAGAGGGAGAGAACGAGGACTCACATGCTCTGATTTTTATTTTATTTTTTATGTAAAATTCCTAAAATAACCTTGGAGTACTGAAACTCAACTTCCTAGTTGGGGTATTCTAGAATCCGCCTTCTTTTCCATGGGAAACACAGGAGGTGGAGGAATGAGATGGTTTTCACTTTTCAGTGATAATCCTTGGGATGTTAATTTATGTGTTTCTTTGTAATTTCTGTTTTTGTCCTTTTGTATTCCCATCCACACAAAAAAAAAAAAAAAAAATTGTAACTTATGTTGTAAAATATTATATCCCTTTTATGTGATTTTTTTTAACTAGAAATTGTTAAAATCTTGATTCCATTAAATTGAATTACGATTAGATTCTTTATTTCCATTTTGGAGTATTTTTAAGCTTAATGGTATATTACAGGTCCATTTGTTTATATCTAAAAAAGTAATTTCAAATTATTCTAAAAAGGTGATTTGTGTTTTTTTTTTTTAAAAAAAAAATTAGAAACTAAAATGTAAGTTTATTGTAAAAGCTAAAGTTCTATTTTTTTTTTTTTTGGTTTCTGAAATAACCAAAGTTAACACAAGAAGGGGGTTGAATTGTGTTTACTAACTTTTTCAAATACTTTGAAAATGTTTTCACAGGCACATCAAGCAATAAGTAAGGAAATGAATATTAGACGAGTGACACATCTAATTTTGAAACAGCACACACGCACACACACAAACATAGAAGGGTTAAAAGAGATTTGATATTCACAATTTAAAACCCCAGGTTAAAAGCTAAAACAAATAAACTCTTAAAAAAAATAATGAGATTAGAGAAATGAATATCACTCAAGAGATTTATACTGGTTCACCCCAAAATCAACAGGGCTACGTCCAGTTCTTGGCAGCACAAAATATTTCCACTATAACTGAGCAGATTACATTACAAGTATTCTTTTCACACTAGCCTCTCATGGCTCACTCTTAAACAAGTATTCTTTTCTCACCTAGCATCTCCAGGCTCAACAACTAAGAGGGTAAAAGAGTTTGTGTAATTAATAAGCTTTTGCAAGTCTTTCTAGTAACACTCAAAGAGTGGAATAAATATAAATATTAGAATGAAAGATTGCGTATTAATGTCAAATGATTGAAGAGATAATCAATGAAAGAATGAAGAAGTTAACGAGCATAGTAAATGCTTCTTTGAATATGTACAGAATCTCTTATCTTCATCTCCATGGTTTGCTCTATTTAAAGACTTCAATCAATTGATCCGTTAGAGATAACCTCAGAAAGTGGTCTCCTTTAACTTGAACTTCTGGGACGCCATTAATGCCAAAGAGTTTTTCTGATAAAAATTAAATGCTTGGGGACGTTGGACTTTGACATATGCGACCAAGAGTACGCTTTTGTCCTGAAGAGTTGTTGTATCAGAGGTGCAGCAGCACTGCTTTTGTACTTGCAGCAGAGAACTTTCCTATTTCAGTGCAATACTCAGTTTACCTTTTGAAAAGTGCTTTTGTGTTGTACTTTAAATAGTGAAAAGCAGCTAACTTTGTACAGAGATATCATGTTTATTCCTTGAAAGCTTGAAAGAATAATTTCTTTATTCTTCATGCTCGGTGCTTTTTTCTAGAGGTCTCCGAGGTCTTCAAATAAGGCATCTTGATCAAAGGATGTTGACTTGGACTTCATTCTGACATCTGATCAGTAGACAGGTGTAGTAGAGTTCATTTTTAGACGGGTGTACTGATCCAGTTTTTAGACGGGTGTGCAAGGATTTTTCAGACGAGTGAGCCACTGATAGTCCTTCAATGCTTAGTCTTTGCCACATCATCTTCTTGGATAGGTTCTTTGATCTTACCACATCATCTTCTTAGACAGGTCTTAGACTTTGAGTTGACTTGGTCTCATGCTAAGCTGTCCTTTTTCTAGACGGGTGGTTTTTCAGACAATTCTGAAAAATCGCTTCTTAGGAAGACTTAGACGTGTCAGTTTTAGATGTGTGATCTTAAAGCCATTTTTCTGCACACTTGAACAATCTTGTTAGAAACTTTACATAGTTCAATATAACCATACTTAATTTATTTGGAATCATCAAAACTTAGAGAATTCACACATCAAATATGTTTCACACTTTTGAGGTCTCAATAGTTTCTACATTTTTAATAAAAGAGTTTAATTTTAATACACTTTTATGTTATAATTTTTACACGATCAATCAATTATAAATGATAAATTATTCTTAACGGTAACTTTTAATATAATTATGATAATTTTCAAATATTTATAGTCAACTTTTAGGCTTTATTTGTTAGAGTAGAAAATGGCAAGAGAGAAAACAAGAAAAGAGAAAAGGAGGAGAAAATACACTTTTCTCTTGTATAGTGGAGGAGAGAAATAGGGAAGAGAGAAGAAAATTGGTGGGACCCAACTTAAATTTTTTTTTCTCCCCCCAAGTGAGAAGAAAATGGAAGAGGGAGGGAGTGTTTCATGTCAAATGACTTTTGTACCATTCTTTTTGGGTTCTCATTCAATTATTTAATAAGTTTAAATAAATTTTAAATTAATCATTAATTTAATTAAATTAAATTAAATTGAAATAAATAAAATAATTGTATTAAACTAATAAATTTTATTTAAAATAACTTAAATCAGTTAAATTAATTTAAATTATTTGATTAGTTAAAATAACTTAAATAAATTAAATTTAAATATTTTTATATTGATTTTTTAGTCAAGGATATTTTTGTCTTTTTAAAAAGAATTACTTTTCTTTCTTCTTATTTTCTATCCAACTAAACAAAGGGGAGAGAGGGAAAACACCTCTTTCTCCTCTATTTCTCTCATATTTCTCTTACCAAACAACACATAAAATCAACTCTATTTCTTATCATTTTCTCTCTTCTCATACTCTTTCTCACATCTTTCTCTCTTTTTCTTTTCTTCTCACAACCAAACAAAGCCTTAAAGCAGTTATGGTAATAACAAGAGAAAAAAATAGTTCCCTTATCTGAACTTGTCTTCCCTTTTTTTTTTTTTTTCCTTTTCTTTTGCCTTTTGTCTTTTTAATTTCTCCACTGTGACACAAAGGAAAAAAAAAAAAAAAACTAAACTAAACAAACATGCCCAACGCTTGCAGCGTGATACAAAACGGTTCTGAATCTGATCTTAGCATGAAAAGTGAAGTCAATATTCTTTCTACACTTACAACGTATTTATTGAGTCAGACTAGCTAAATAATACCACATTCAAAATTCTGTCTATATTTTTTCTAAGGAAAAGGTTTAGATTATGGGGAAATCACTCTCTTGAAAGGTTAGAGAATATTATTAACCTCAACGATAATTTATAGTGAAATTTACATATTATCTATTAAGAGGGGAAAATAAATTCTGTCTAATTTTGATATCGGAAAATTCTTTATGATTTATTTATTTTTATATCTCTTTATAATTTAATCGGGTCCCTGAACTTGTAATAATTTGTAATTAAATTCTGAGATAAGAGACATTTTAAAAACCTTTGCAATTGTAAATGATCTAGTGATTTCATTGACTTCCAAAATAGACAAGAATCTAGAAAGGAGGATTATAGGGTGCTCTAATTATAAGGTTGTTCTGCTATACCTAGGGATCTAATTATAAATTATTTACAAGTTTAGGAACCCGATTTCAAATATTTAAACTGTAGGGTCCCAATTACAAAATATTTAGAAGATCGGAGACCCAATTACAAACCTTTTTATTTGGGGAACTATTTAAAGATTTCAAAATAGTTTGAAGATTTGCAGAATAATTAAACCTTATATTTATAGTCAAACTTTCAAATGCATACTATTATATAAAATGTGAACTTTAAATACTTCATATATTTATTAAATTTTCTGTAAACAAGAAACTTAAAAAAAAAAATTTGACATTAAATGGAGTCCAAATATATTGTTTATATACCTTAAAATTATTATAGTAATAATAAAAACTAAAAAGAGAAATGAGAAGGGGGAATGGAGAGATCTCCGCCCCGAGGAAAGATACTCTAATACATTGTATAGTAGCTGGTAATTGCAAGAATAATGAATGTACGAAGCATGGGAGAGAAAAGAAGAGAAAGCATATGGGGTGAATGAAGGTGAAGGTGAAGGTGAAGGTGAAGGAGAAGGTGGTGGTTAATGTTTTTGTTAAGAAGGGTTGTGGTTGCGGGCCCCACCGTTCCTCTCCTTAAAAGTATAAACGATAACACCCACCCACTCCTTCCTCTTATCAGTTTTTTCTTTTTCTGTTTTTTATCTTTTGTTTTTATTTTTTTTCATTTTGTGTAATTTTCAATTTTGTATTGTTGTATTGTAAAACGCATCCTTCCACCCTTCCTTCCTCGTCGTACTCTGTCCCTTTCTCTTCCTCTCTTTCTCTCTCTTCCACCGGCTACCGTCCCACCCGGTTCCCACCCTCACACGAGCCTCATCTCTGTCACACGTGCCGTCTCTCACCCATACAACTCCCTTCTTTTCTGTGGTGCAACAAATAAAAGTTAGAGAGAGAACAACAACTCATACCACAGCAATATATATTGAAGGCAGGCACACAGAGATAGAGTGGGTGTGTGTGTGATTTCATTTGTATGAGTTTGTGTGAGTTAGTCACTGAGAGAGAAAGAGAGTTTTTTTTTTTTTTTGGTTGATAAAAGCATAAATTTTTCTTGTTATTTAGGGGCATGTAGTAGATGGGTTAATCCTTATCTCTCTTTTTTCTATTATTATTTTCTTTTGAAATCTGAAACTGAAAGATCGCCTTCATTTCTGGGTCTGAGAGAGCGTTGAAGTCTATTTGGGCAGTGAATCTCGTGAAGGGGTTTTCATAGTTCTTATCTTGCACCGATGAGGATCCGAAAAAGTCAGGTTCTTTTCCCTTCTTCTCTCTCAACGGTTCCTCTATCAGATCCCAACCTGATCAACCGGTCACCGGTGGTGGTGCAACTCAACGATGTTGCTGCTGCTACTACTACTACACACCATGCTTCTTCAGCTGCTGCTCAAGCATCCACCTTAGATCGTTATCGGCCGTTTGATCAGACAGTACTCCCACCGATCGGGAAACAAAGCAACGGCTGTGATGATCCCTCAGGCATCGGTGAGACTGGGGAACACAAACACCACAACAAGCAACAACCTTTGGTTAGTGAAAAACACAAGCACACAAATCGTTTAATTTAAATAATTTTATTAATTTTATTTTACTATTTATGTTTTGGTTTTTCGAAATTTCATTATGTGGGCTTTTACAAGTGCACTTTTGTCCCATCACTAGCAAGTGGTTGGTGTCAAATTTCGTTTCCTTCTATTTGAATTTTTTATTTTTTTTGAATCAGTTCTATTTGTGAGTGGATCCTATGTATATGGTTGATTTTGCAGGAAGAGAGTGTAGACTCAGGAGAGAAGAAGGGTAATAGTCACTTCAGGTAATTAACAACTCTTTGTCCTTTCATGAAATCTAGTAGTAAAAAAGGTGAAAACATGGGAGACCCATTACTTGATTTTTTTAACCAGCTTCATTTCAAAAAATAAAAAATAAAAATATTTAAAAAATATATATAAATATACTAGTTGAAAATACTGTTGAAGGTGTTTTAAATAAGAGCTTTGTGTGTAGCCACCATATATACCTTTCTATTATATCTAACCAAGCCCCCCATATCGTTGTTTTCTCTAAATTGGCCAACTACCATTTGCACTTGAGGTGCACAAGTAGCTAGCACCAAAATGCTGGTCCCCATCTACAATGTTTTGTTCTTTCAAAATGTTACACCCCCTTTTATTTATCTTTGATTCTTTCTTTTCCTTTTGCTGTTATAAATTTTATGCATACATCATATATATATATATATATATATATATATATATATGTGTGTGTGTGTGTGTGTGTGTGTGTGTGTATATGTATGTATATATATATATATGTGTGTGTGTGTGTGTGTGTGTGTGTATGTGGTTGTGGTTCTTTCTGGGACTGTTTTTGTTTGTAGGAAAGGACACTTGGGTTTGGAAATAGAAGCTCATGACCAAGTCTTGCTACCACCTTCAAACCCTTCTTCAACTCAAGGTAACATTAACATAAATTATTGCTTCATTAATTGAATGCATGTTTAACTTGGGTGGAGTGAGTGAGTGTATGTGTGTAATGTATGTATGTATATGTTGCAGATGGAAGATGGTGTGATGGAGAGAAAGCGATTCCGTTGAAGAAACGAAGAGGGAGCTTTGAGGAGAATAATAGTAGTAAGAAGATGAAGGCAAAGATGAAGACAAAGATGAACAAGAAATGTTCAACTGATCAGAATGATGATGATGTGGATTGGGAAGAAGAAGATGAGGGAGTACGCGAAAGATCATCAAAACCTGATGCCAATGTTGGTAAGAAGAGAGCAAAGGGTAGTGCACTCATGGAAGGTTCAAGGTGCAGTCGTGTGAATGGAAGAGGGTGGAGATGCTGTCAACAAACACTGGTAGGTTACTCTTTGTGTGAGCATCACTTGGGGAAGGGAAGGCTTAGAAGTATGACAAGTGTTAGAAGCAGATCTATTGCTACTTCCACCACCACTACTACTACTGCACCACCAGAGAATAATAATAAGGTGCATGATAACATGTCTGGGGATTCATCATCTTTTCCTGAGAAACAAACCAAGTTTGTTAGTGATAATAATCATGATGCCTTGGTCAATGAAGAGAAGAAACCAGTGATAATCACCAAGAGGAGGATGAAGCTTGGAATGGTTAAAGCAAGATCTATAAGCAGCTTGTTGGGACAAACAAACACTGCTGTAGCTCATGAAGATAATAACAAGTAAGGTGAATTAATATATAAAGTGCAGGAAGAACTATTGTTATTAATTTTAGTATTTCATGTATGATGTTACTTGAGGGGTTGAAAGAAATTTTCATATATACTAGAAACTTATCCTAATGTCTTAACTATATATACTTGGTGGTGCAACTGCTTCGTTTCTATTCAACTAGTGAAGGTGCTTTTATTTTATTTCAATAATTGTGTGTGCTATAATTTTCTTCAGTATATTCTATGATACTTATGTTTTGTGTTTTTTCTTTCGTCTCGTTTCGTTGGTGATGGATTATTATTATTGTTATTGTAGTATTGGACTGGGCACGTTCTGATTTTGCAGTGGAATGCGGTGTTTTATACACGCACTTGGTTAAATTATTCAATGGATTTTACTATAGTGGACTGGATCATGATCACTGTGTGTCCTTTGACCAAGGAAACGACTCGAACTCTTATCATTTGAAAATTTGTAGGGGTTATCGTATTTGAATATTCTACGACGTTTAGAAGAATTCCTCTTATATCTTATATTTATATGATATATATTTATTTAATATATTTATTCTAGCTTAATATATGCTATATATGAGAATATTGAGCCACAATTATCGGCAGCATATTGTTTCAAGAGTGTCGTATTCTAGTTGTTTCAATTTTTTCTTAAAAATTGTTATTACCAAAGAAAGGGAAATGGTTATATATAAATTATAAATTATTGCACACCATTCTTACAATTTAAATTTTAGTTAAAAAATGATTAACAATGTGGATCTATTGATTTATAGCTTTCTCGCATATTATTATTTATGCTTAAATGTTGGTCCAAATGGTAAATAACTTTTGACTTTGAAAGGCTAATGTGTGTTGGAGTCTTACTCAAATTAGAATTACTTTTATAAAAAACAAGAATTCGACTTTCTTGCCTAATGTTATTTGAGTTTAATTTTGATATATTCTAAGTATAAATTTTTTAGTAATAATTAATTATACGTAACTTTATATGTGACTTTTAAGATAGTAACTAAAGAGTCATATATTTGTAGTAATGTGATGGTATATGATTGGTTAATAATGTAAAAAAGTCTTTACACTCATATGAAAATATGTCGTAGTTAGTTAGTTCATTAACCAATTGATACACCTAATTTATAATTTTTGACACATCTAGTGTAACAATGGTGCGAAATATTTGGTGTGCAAGAATTTGGTACTAATGAATCCAGATGTAATTTAGATGACTACGTATATGATTTGGTGCTCAAGTCACCCATGCATACATGGTCTCAGCAATTGCACTCTTTGATTTATGTAATACGGAGAACTTACTAGCATGGCATTGTTGAGTAGAAGCAAGTCGTTGTCCTTAATGATATTGTAGTGGAGTTTGAAAAGTTGCTATAAAAACATGATTTGTAGTTTCAGACTGAAATCGTGTATTGTATTTGTGCTTCTATTGTACAGAAATATACATGCATGTGGGTGGGATTTATTGTTGCATATTTTTCCTTAGTCTGCAATGGGGATCTGTGGGCTAGGGATAAAATTAGTATTTAGTAGATTTTGGTCATGTGTGATTTTGTCCATAAAGGGTTTGTGTAACTTCATATCAAGATTTTGAATTACAGTTGCGGTTGCGATTATCATTGTTGCGGGTCGCAGTAGTATTTATAATACAGTTGCAGAGACTACAAAAAATTACGACTTTGTGACCTCAGTTGTAATTGCATAATAACTCATTTTATTCTAATATTGTCTTCACCAGCTAGAAAAACAATTTATTTTGGATTTCGAGAGCTGAAAGGAAAGAGCAGCTTTTGATTAGATAAATGGACCCCCAGCTCTGTTTCTCCCAAAGATATGGCCTACATATATACGGTAAGGTCAAGTACCCGAAGATTTATAACCTTTATGATTAATTATAATTTAGGCCTATTCGTCAGAAACCACCACTAATTCATACGTTTTGAAAATCAGATAAGTAAACATAGTAGCAAAAAAACAAAGAAGCTGTTGTAGAAAAACAAGAAACCCATCACACTGACTTAAAAGTATACTTGCTAGATATATCTTTCTCGTGGGACTGTAAACATTTATCAACAATTTCATCTTCAAAAGTAACATTTGTAAGAGCAAATTTAGGTGTAGAATTTAATAAAAATAGTCCATAATTTAATGTGACTTTTGTCTATTTGCATTAGACATTAATTCAAAATTTGGGATTTCTCAAAGGTAAAACAACTACTCTCTCTTTTGTATAAGTTATTTTATACATAAATCCATTATTCAAACACCTAATTACAATATCCAATTGGCATAAAATACATTCATCTTACTTAGAAATATAATAATCCCTCTGGTCCACAATGTAAGAAACAAAACCCTAAAACATACAGATCAATTAAGGAAATATATTGTAATGAGTTAATTGTAATTTATACTCATATAAATTTCCAAAAATACTCTTTCTAATTTTAATTAATATTCTGATGACAAATAATTAATGATAATAATTAATAATGATAATATTATAAATTAGTATTTAATATGTATGAAAATTAATGCATGTTTCTTATGTTTTGAAAAAAAAAAAAATCATTTATTTGTTATATCGTGGATCGGAGAGTGTATATCATGATATCCATTCACAGTCGTATCAGCATATAATGTATCCGTGCATGTTAGCTGGCACATTTTTCTTTTAAAAAAAACAAAAACAAAAACAAAAACAATTGACAGTGTACAAGTAAGGATCGAGTCAATAAAGGTAAAGTTTTCCTTGGCTCAAGCCATTATCGAAAAGCATGAGAATGTAGACCCCATGATATGTATATACAGACAATGTCCATTAATTAACAAATAATAGGCATATCCGAAAAGTCACACAAGGCCGTATTACGAAGAATTACTTAGTGTTGTGCCTGCTTTTACTGTAATTTCTAAGAAAATAAAGTTGAGGACGTGATGGGTTAACATGAGTCAATTCCTGCATAATTAAGGTAGACCCCTACAGTGAGCAGCTGAGCACTTTGGCAATGCACCGCACAGGGTGCTGAATTTTCAGCAAGCCTGGATCAATAAAGTTCTTGTTTGGTCAATGCCAAGGTAAGTTTTAAATTGCGGGTCCGCAACCACAATTAAGATCAAAATATTAAGGTTTAATTAGTGTCTGCGATCGTATTGTGATTCTAATTAAAACGCATTAGCTGCATTTTCTCGTAAATCTCTTCATTTGCAATAAACTCGATGCAACGGTGACCCCATAATCTTAGTCAATGCTTTTGAGGACATATAGTAGTAACAATATCACACTGTACATCTTGATTAATATTATAACATTCATTATAATTAACACAGAACTTCCTTTTCCTTTTTTGGTTACTTTCTTTGATTTCCATGTGCCACCTTCCTGGAAAAGTTTGTAATAACAACAAAATCTCCTCGCGTATGTTTTTTATAAGCAAAAAAGTAAATGGATAAGAGTATAATGGATATTGTAACCCGTATAGAGAGCGTGTAAAAATAAAAAAACAAAAGGGGCAATAAAGTACATATTTAACCAAGAGCATAACGGGATCCCGAGCTAAGAAAAACAAGTGGATCCAATACTATATGGTTGAAAAACTAACTTGACCCCAAAATACCAACACCGACAAGAAGATGCTGCACAGAAACCACTCCAACAGTTGAATCCCAAAGGATCGTGCAGCCAACCAAAGCTTAATATATACTTGTTAAAACCATTGGTATTTCTATCTCTTTCAAATAATTGTCTTCGAATGGAACCACTTTTATAGACTATTGGTAGCTATTGATTTGATGGTATGAAATTGAATGCAAATTGAATGCAGATTTTACTGTTAAAAAAAAAAAAAGGTCTTACGTGAACTCATGTAATCTTTTGCAGTAGCTAGTGCGAAATTAAAAACATCATCAAAGTTTGGTGGTTTAGGGCTAAACGTACGATCCATGTCCATATGCATCCTCAGCTTGCTGTTGTATCGAGAGCTTTCTGTTGTGTGTGTTTCTGAGCACCAGATCATGTATGCGTGCATTGCATGAAGCTCAATGTTTGTCGTAAGGGAAGTTTATATGTGTACACTATGGTGCAACAAAAGGCAATTCAACAAGATGCTTTTATGTAAGGGTTGTAGTTAAACTATTATTTTCTGTTGCTTTGATTTCGGCTTATTAATTAAGTTTAAGGGTAAAAATAGAACTGAAAGCAAAGTGTCTGCTTAAGTAAGAAGCATTGAAACTAACTGATATGGACATGAGAGACACGATACGGATACATATATCAGCACGGTGACACAATATAATTTGATTTATTTATTTATGTGTGTATTGAAGTGTTGCATCGTATTTGATTTTGATACACGTATATAACACCAAGTGTATGATACGGATGTCCTCGTTTTATGGTTGATAAATAGCATGATACAGCTAATATTACTTTAATTTCAAGCCATTGCTGTGCTTTTCAATTACATATATTTATATTCTCTATATCAGTCCTTTTATTTTATATAATAAAAACAAATGAGAGTATATTCTTAGCCAAAAATGTTTCGTGAATTACTTTTCAAATTTATATTTTGGGATAAAAACCGTAATATTGTTATTCATTTCTATGCCTGAGCAATTAAATGTGACAGATTCTTTTGGATGGAGACGGTTGGGATGGAGACCGTATACTTGCACTTCTCCACACAAACCACAAAAGTCATGACCTCCACTCGATTTTTCTTGGGGAGCTTCAACGAACCAAGCTAGACTAAATTAGAAATCAGTGATCATCAGAACTTGAGAGAACATGAGCAGTTAATATATAAGAAGGTTTTGCTTTGGTTGCTGGTGTCACAGTACCTACACCATTAACCAATCAAGTCATGTTCCGCTAAGAACCCCAAAAAATGCTCTTCAAGTTCTTGACCAATACACATACATTAATGTAATGTAATTTTATATATATATATATAATATGCGCAAAGTACTACTTCTACTTGTTTCAACCAATAAAAAGTCTCTTATATAATATACAAGTTTTAAATTTGAGTCTACAACCACAATGGAGGCCGTGACATTGAGATTTTGATAGCCTTCCGCATCACAATCATGATGATTGTGGCTACATTAATCATATTTTTTTTCACAATTGTCCGTAATAACGAAAAATATAACGTGACTATAACTGTAATCACGACCACAATTTAAAACTTTTTTTTTATAAGCTAAATGTATATTGATATTAGAGTACTAGGAGTATTCTAACCCGTGTACAAAGGAAAGCTAAAGAGAGCACTATGAAATGTAAATAAAATACTGCTATAATTTTCCTAACAGTGTTACCTTTACATACCCCAGGCACACAATTTCAACCAAGAAGGAAAAAAAAAAAATCAGAACCCAAAAACAAAGACCACCCATACTTATTTTATCCCTTTTTGCTTGCAAACCATAGAATAAAACCCAGATTACCCCACCATACCATGAACTAAAAAGCGCCTAAAAGATAATCCTCATTACTAAATATAGATTAAAAATTTTGAAAAGAAAAAAAGAGTTACCCTTGAGGGTGTAATATGCAACTGTTAATTACATGAAAAAGAAAGAAAGAGAAACATAAGATTGGCGCCATAGCAAATTTGTAGACTTCCAATTTGTAAAATATATTGTTCCTTTCGGTCATGTATATTGCGTGCTGCTTTATTATGTCTTAAAATTATGTCATTGACGGTTCATCCCAATTCACATGCATTAACATGTATGTTATTGGTGGAAATAGTTAAAGGTATCTTTTCTTTGGTATAGGAAGGCCACTTGTCAGTAGAGAAAGGGCAAATATGCCTAAAGCTTGATGAGATGAGGAGGAGGAGGGGCCCAAACAGCAAAGGGAGTCTTGGCAATTGGCAATAGGCAATAGGCAATAGGCAATAGCATCCTTTCCCCCTTACCCCAGTTAGATAATGTATTTAGTGGCATGTGGCCAGACGGCCCACCAATGAGACACCAAACCTAACTATTATATATGGAAGGAGATCGCTTGTCTCAAAATGGTATATCACTTCCTAGCTCTCCTATTTAATTAGATAAATAATATGATTAATTTTTCAAGTAGCAGGATTTAATTGGGTGACACAGGAAGTGAGACATACTATTTAGTGTGTGTTTGAATGAGCGTTTGATAAAAGTGATTTTGAATGTAATTGATTTTGTAAAATTGATTTAGAAGTCAAGTAATTTATGTTTCGCTGTTTTTATTTTGAAAGCAAGTTTGATGTAAAACTTAGTGTAAAATTTTCAACTCAACTCAAAAGCTACTTTTTATAGCTTCTAGTCATAATTGCTTCCAGAGGCAAAATCAATTTTGCCTGCCAAAATTCAAACATATTAGTTTTAATAAAATCACGTTTGAAAAAGAACATAATTAATTCTGGAGGTTTTCAACGTGAAATCAAACACATACTTAGAGAGACAGATGATTTCCATCCATTATATATATGTTACTTCACAGTAGCTATAGCAAGGTCAATTTGGGAATGTGAATTTTATACTAAAGCATAAGAATCTTTGGTTTCTGTCCTTTGTCATATATAAGAGTAACACTACCATACATACTTACATCCATATCATTTTATATTTACATAATTTTTTTACCATTTGGTTATAATTGTTCTCATTTTACTTTTTGTACTTGCACACTATTTTTGTCATTTTAACATATATGAGAAATGTAAGCCCACATTATTCGTCATATATGTTCAGGAATAAAAAGTTTGTTATACCATTAAAGGAATTCCGAGAACAGTAATGATATCTGCACACCCGGGTGTGTGACACCCAGGTGTGACAATGCTACTGTAGTGCTACAGTAGCATTTTTTTTTCCTTTTTTTTTTTTTGCAAATTTTGACTTTTTTTTTAAAAAAAAATTTAACTTTTTTTAATGGTAACATTTTTTGTTAATCCAGTGCAAATATCTGGTTAATTCAATTCATTATATGGTTAATGGGTCATCCTGAAACTTACAATAATTTTCCACACAAATTAACCATATAATAAACTGAATTAACCAGAAATTTGCATGTGATTAACCAAATATTTACATGGTTGTAAAAAATGATTGTAAGCTTTAGGATAACCCATTAACCATATAATGAACTTAATTAACCAAATATTTGTACGTGATTAACCATATATAATGGTTGAAGCATCAGAGTTACCCATTAACCACAGAATATACTGAATTAACAAACTATTTTCAAAGGATTATGTTTTTGTTTTTTTTTTAAAAAAAACCCATTAACCATATAATAAACTGAATTAACCAGATATTTGCACGTAATTAACCAAAAATGTTAGTATTCAAAAAAGCTAAACTTTTATTTATTTTTTAAAAAAGTCAAAAATTGAAAAAAAAAAAAAAAAAAAAAAAGTGCTACAGTAGCAGGTGTCGCACCTGGTGTCAAAACCAGGTGTGCAGATATCATTATTCTTCGGAGAACACAAGTTGTTACAAACAAAGAGTAGAATATATCTGTGTTGAGGTCATGGCCAGGCTGGTGGTTATAGCACAGGTGCTAGCATTTGGGGGAGGATTGAATTCTTGCTGGTTAATGATGGAAATCACAATCATTTGATAATTGATTCAACTTCAGCCACGAGTGGCCCCGCAGGCTCACCCTCAAAAAGGCTCGACTACATAAAAGAATTAGTACAATAATATCTTTTTTATATTTAAATTCGATAATTTTGTGGGATATACATGTGTAAAGCTAAATACTATTATATATAACAATGCAACACACTCTTTTCAATATTTTATCCAACAGAGTCTTTATTATTGGATTAATTTCGTATTGGACCCCCTGAATAAAGTGAGTCAAAGAGAAATATGTCATATGTAAATATAAACAAAGTATTGAGTTTAATTTTGTCATATTGTGGATGTAAAGTTTTTTTTTTACAATATTTTCAACTAATAAAAAATCATCCTAGTATGATTTTTATGGTAATTATGATAAGAATTAAATATTTTAATAACGTAACAATTTGTGATTGATTCACAGTATATTTTTTCCATACTAATTACTCATAAGATATGGTCCAAGTAGCTTGGATCCTTTAACCATATGTTTAAGGTTCGAATTTTATTGATGAGAATAGAGCTGTTGCATATGTGGGTAGAGGAGCTGGCCCTTAACTGATATTTTATGTCCTCAGGGGATTTGTCATACGGTTACTGACCGTGAGAATACTCTAGGTTCTATCCCGAGCCTAAAAAATACTAAAGTATTGTATAAATATTGTATTTTAAGTGTTGAAATGACTAAACTAAGAAAGGTAATAGCTGGACCCTCCCTTTATGGTTTCCATGTTTATTTAAACAGTGAAAACTGGTTGTCTGAGCACTATGTGCTTCAAATGTGGGAATGAAATTTGACAAATGGTGGGACGCTTGTTTTTCCTAGCTAGGTCTGGCATGGGTATCTCTGATTCAGCAATGATGGCAATGCTTGTGATCATCATATCAGATAGCTCAGGGCGCAGAAAGTACACTATAATTGCTGCTTTTTTTCTATAGTTCTTGTGAGCAACCCAACAAATTGTAAAGATTACTATGCATACCAGCGTCCCAGTTATTATTAATGGTGGTGAAGGGTATGATAATAATATGAAGAAAGGGAGCATGTGATATCTGGCAGTGTGGCATAATTAGCAATTGCTATTATACTAGCTAAGAGTGCCTTGTTAGAATATCTATACAAGTCATTGGAAATTTTTATCACCGGATCTTTTGAGAGCAATGCACCCACAAAGGTGATGAGAAGGCCCATGATAAATTAATGACTCTTGGATTTTAGTTGAAAGTCGCTTAATTTTAAGCTTCCTTTAATTTGTCCTGGTTGTTAGCTTGGCTAAGCACCCAGAATCGCTTAAATCACGCACTTTGCCATTGTTGCAGGTCCTGAGTGGCCTCTTAGGGTGGTCACATTGCTCAGTAAAACCGTACACCACAGAGAAATTCTTATATGTTATAAGGATATTAAATTTATAACATGTATGTTATATTGTTTCTAAATATATATATATATATATATATATATATATATATATATATATATATATATATGTTATATTTATAATATTATTTTATTTCAATTAACTTTTTATGTTATAATTAATATAGTCGTGTACACCAATAGCACTAAATAAAAAAAAATTGTTACTTACACAAATAATTTACCTCAAATTGAGTGAGCTGGGCTTATGTACTATTGGACTTGATACTTGATAGTTGTTAATTTTTTTTTTTAAAAATATTTAAGACAATTAGACTTGTACACTCTAAGTTTATAATCACTTTAGCCGTTTCATTTTCAATTGATATGGGACATATTTATTTTCCGACGAACTATAGTTGTTCATGGTCCTCAATGTTGCAATATATTTATAAAAAAATGCTATATATACAAATTTATACGCATTTTATTTTATATTTATTTATATAATATAATTTTACTATCTATCGTCTTAATTTTTTTTGCATATTTATATTTTGATTCTGCTACCTAAATTTTGATTCGAAATTAATGTGAGACAAAGTGACATGTATCTAAATATTTTTCATATTCATAAACCGAACCAATTGATTACTTTCCATATATCTCAAGTAGTTATATATAGTACTGTTATGTAAAATGAATAAATGGCACCTGTTGTTTTCTTAATGTATTAATTAATAGAGAATTTCTACGAAGCCTTCTTAAATTATATGGTTTCAAAACCATATGGTTCCCACATAAGATAAAATTATAATAATAAAACGATAAAATAATGAGTTTATCTGAAGAAATAGTAATAAAATTCAAAGGTATAGAAAAAATAATGGAAGAGACTAATAAAAATATTATTCAACTAATGGAAAATAAAAATAAAATTTTAAATTACACTTATAATGGATTCAGAAAGGACAAAGTGAAATAAATAATATAAGAGATACACTAAATAATATAAGTAAAGGTAAATAAATAGATGAAAATAGAGATATTGAAAAAATTAGAAAAGTTCTTGAACAATTGGAAAATCTTTTAGAAACTTTAGGGAAATTAATTATCCAACATATGAAGAAGAAACTCTAGCATTAATCCGAATGTTGGAAAAAGTGATCCTAAATAACGATCTTGAATATTATCTTGAGATATATAACGATCCTAAATATTATTTATTTGATTTTAAATTCTATTGTGATCCTGATTATTATGTAGATTTTAATGGTGATGATGATAATTTGGTGTTTATTGATGAATAAAATACTACCCTAAAAAATGAATAAATTAAAAATATTTGAAATTATTAGGGTGGTACCGATTTGTTATCAGAGCTAAGTAAATAAAGTAATATAATGAATAACTATCATAGTATAGAAATTTTTTTTTTATGTAAATTAAGTATGTTAGATTTAACTAATCGAAATTATTCAAGAGATTTAGTACAAGAATTAAAAGATGAAGCTACAGAAGTATGTAATTGATATATGAAATATCATTATGAATCTTGTGATTGTAAAGAATATGATAGAGAAATAGAATTAATAAAAGTAATAATTATTAAAATAGAATCATGGATAGAATAATGAGAAATATTCTAAAGATTTTTTTTTAAAAAAAAGGAGGAGAGAGAAAATAATGAAGGGGGTTTCAAACCCCTCCGTTTTTCAATGGTCCCATAGCAGTTCCCTAATTAATAATATATATTGGTTTACAGGGTATATGAAAGAGTCACACCATTTCACTCCCTGCTTAATAAGAGCCTAGGATTTTAGAATGGGCTGTGCTCATCCATGACATGTGTTTCTTAAATTCACCATTAAAAAAAAAAAAAAAAAAAAAAAACAAACAAACAAACATATATTGGGCGGCAGATATGCTGTGAATGGCTTGTTTAACCAAACTACTATTTCAAATATATAACTAGATAATAACGTAATTTTTTATGCGTAGAATTTCTTGTTGGTGTTATGTCCCAACAAAGTGTAGCACTTCTAAGTTCTAATTGGACAATGCAAACGCCAATGACACGCTGGGGCTAGTTGCCACTGTCATTTAGCAATTTGTTTGTATCCCATTAACGTCAAAAGTGTTAACTCAAGTTGGTTTGATTCATTATCCTTTTCAACTCTTTTTGGCCTTTATTTTTAACTATTGATTTTAGTTTGCTTTTACTTAGAGGAAGGTACAGAACTTCGAAATTTGGATGATTATCTGAAACCATATTCATCTGACCTGAATATTGTACCATGAGAAAATATAAAATCGGGATTTTGTGCCTTAATTTTGTTATTTGCAGTTTGCACACCATAACTGTCAGTTATATGTACACTTTTTTTTTGTTTTGGCAAAAAAGATAGAGAAACTGTTGAAATTTGTACATTGTTATTTGAAAAATGTCAGCAAAACACTTTTCGATATTTTTGTCAACATACTTCGGATAGATTTCATGCGAGACCTACTATATCAAGCGAGGCGGCTACTCTTTATTCAGCGGATTTCACATGAAAACCTTCCTCGCTATAATGTTGAATAGAATGTGTTAAAAATTGTGCTACTAGCATTATTCTTTTTATTTATTTTTTTGACAGATTATTCTTTTATTTATTATTAAAAAAGAAAGTGGTAAAAAAATGATATAATGACAATGGTGTCTATGTAAATATCATTATTAGTTGTATCTCAATATAGTCTGCCAGGCTGCCTCCCGTATATGAAAATTGCTTTGTTGGGCAATGTTTTGAATACACCATTTCTACACTCCTTGACAAATTAGCAATTTTTTTTAATAATAACTAAATTATTAGTTATTAAGCTCATAGATTATAGTGAACTTACTTGAGTAAATTCATGCTTGAATTAAAAGCAGTATACTGACAAAATCCCAAGTAATCAGATTTGCTCAAAACCCACAAGAACGATGACCATATCAATAACCTCAACAACTTTCTTACATTGTTTACTCAATGATAAATAATTAGAAAATTAAGGGTGTCTCTCTATTTTGTTACAAATATAATATTAATTTACACTATACTATACTTATCATTCATATTTGTGGAACTAAACTTGATGCGGAAACTTCTCTGTCTTGTAATCAACTATCTTCTTTTTTCGGTGATGTTTTTATCTCTTTTTTCCCCCCTTTCCAATCAACTCTCTTTGTTCTTGTGAAATTTGCAAACCAACTTATCCACAATTTTCGTGTACAGTGCTTCAAAAGCCTTGGTACCTTCCACATGACTGCTAAAGGCAGCAAAACAGAAACTTCCTCCAACACGAACGGCTTAACCTTTTCTGTAAGGATTAAGAATATAGAAATCAGTTCTTATATAGGTACCTAAAACCATCTCGTGTCAAGATTCAAGATGAAATTTAATTAAAAGGATCTGATCACTTAGCTTCTGTTTTTCACCTGTAGTCAGATAAAAGAGATATAGAAGTTAATTGTTTTTGTGACTAAATGAATATATATTAACAGAAAAATGTTGGTATAATTTATATTTTAATTTTAGCATGAAAAATAGAACCGAATGAAATGATTTCTAGCTCTAGTACCCCTCTAGCTAGAGAATTATATATGAATACTGCTTTTTCATACATAACATATATACATAAGATGCAACTAACTATAATCAAATATTAAAAATAACTAATCAAACAGCAGTGTAATAAAAACCACTAGCTTGAACTTACTGAGGCTGACTTGGTGAATGTCTGATCTTGAATAGACCACTTAGCCAAGCTTTGGTTAGGATTTATGGTTACCACTTTCTGCCTTGAATCCCCAAAATCATTACTACCCCCTCCTTTAAAAAAAGCTGTTGCTTTTAGCTTATTCTGGTGTGTCACGTTGTATGAATCAATACTAATGCTTGGCCAATTAACAAGACCAAATGGTTCTTCAACTTGTCCAGAATTGCTTTGATTAATTCTCTCTGACATAACAAATCGGGTTTTCTGATCACTGCTAACTTCTTTTCCCATTTGACTTCTGCGATCATATGACTTAGCCAAATCTATTGAAAAATACGAGTCACTAAATTGGTTACTAAATGGTACGCTCTTATCAGAGAGCGGAGTCAATTTTTCCCTAAGTGGTGTTCTTTCTTCTAAATAGGATTCAATTTCTTGTAACTCAACAATCCTCCTCTTTCCATCACTACTTGTGTTGTGCTTTTTTCTTGAACTGTACAATCTCTTATCCCATCCAATAACTGCACCATCATCAAATAATTGATCTTTTAGGCCTGTGCTTCTATTATTGTTTTCCCCCACCAAATTTCTGTGCCACCAAACTCATGATCTCATACCCTATGCTACTATCACCTACACTTCCATTCAACCTTGTTGCATGATCCATTTGGGTACTCATAAGTTGCTTTAACAAAGCATTTGATTGAGGAAAAGATGGATGCTGAATTGAATGTGGCTCTAAGTTCTCAATGGCACAAGCTGTGTGTGTATCAAATTCACACATGCTGCACCTGTAGAGCCACCCTTTGTAATTACTTGGTTTGTTGCACAAGTCACAGAAGAAAGCATATGGTGGTGAAAACTCTAGTTGGATTTTGTGAGGATGGTGTGTGAGTGCAATGGAAAGAGGAAGTGCTAAGCAGAAAGTGTGAAAGAAGGTGCTGCATTCAGCACAATGGTAGCAGAAACCTGTAACATGGTGCCCACAAGCTACACAGTTAAGGGTGGTTTTGGTAGAAGGTGATGAAGGTATAGCAATGAGGACTAGATCATGCATTAAATGTGCAAGGTGGTTTGTGATTAAGGGCATCTTGTAGCACACATAGTGAAGAGAGAAAAAGGTACAGGTTTTGCACTGGTAATAGTACTCACCATAGTAGATCCTTAGGTTGCACCCAAAGCATATTACAATATCTCTCTTGGAGGATGAGGTTGTATATTGTAGTGGATGTGGATGGCTAAAGTGGAAAACGTTTGAGTTCTTCTGCTGTGACCCCATTTTTCTTTTTGTGAAAGTACTTGAGCAATTGAACTTGTCCATCTCTCTTTTGTAAATAGAGTAGTGCTGGGGTTTCACATATTACATTTTAATGTATCTTATCCTGTATTCATCAGTAATATCATATTATATAAATTTAAATTTTATGAAATATTAAAAAAATAAAATATATGGTAAGATATTACAGATGGAGAAAGAGTGTCATACATCAGAATGGGACAGAAAATCTGTATCCTTGAATTAGCTAGTTTCCTTGTTTGCCTTTTCACTTTCTTTGGTGTTGGAATAATAATCCAGTTGAGAGCTAGCTGTTACCACTTCACTACTTGTCTCTCATGATGCTCTTCGGAGTTGTCTAAAACTAAAATTCCAATGTGTGGTGTGGGTGGAAGGCACGTGGCTGATTCTTGGGATATTCGGAATTGTGATGTTGTTTTGTTCATTTTTCATCAAGCCGAGGAAAAAGGTTTTATGCTTAACCGTTAAGGGCAATATTATTAAAACCGAACCGGTGATTGACTCGATCAGGGTACTGGGTTAATGGGTCACTGGTTCAATCGGGGGTCACTGGTTGACTCGGTTTAAACCGGTATACATTAAAAAATTCTAAAATATTCATATATATGACAACATAATTTAACATGTCCATACTCCAAATTTAAAATCATTACCATAAAAAAGTATATAATTAAACAAATACCAATCAAGGTCACTGGTTGAACCGGATGAATCAGTATATATTAAATATATAAATTATTATAATTGACTTATATATATATATAGTATTTGGCTGGAGTTGACTCGGTACACATTAATTTTTTTTAAAATATTCATACATAGACCAAACATAATTTAACATGTTCAGATTGTGGTTCAGATTCAGTAGAAAACATCTCTGACTAAAAAACAATTCAATATTATGGAGAGTAATATTTAGTATAGTATAGTGTCAGTATTTTGTCAGTTCAAATCATTATCAATATATTACTTGAATATTATTAGTATCAGAAATCAATATATTATTGTATCATTACAATATAAATACAGTTTAAAAAAAAAAAACAAAAACAACAGCCGGGTCAACCGGTTTTTTTCGGGCCGAGTCAACCGAGTTTCACAAAAACCCGGCCGGGTCAACCGGGTCAATCCGGGCCGATGTGCTAAACGGTCCAACATCCTAACCGGACTGGCCTGGTGACCGGTTCCCGAGCTAACCGGTCGAACCGGCCGGTCCGGTCCGAGTTTTATAACACTGGTTAAGGGAGAAGTGCTGGTGTAGGATATAGCCGTGTATAACTAGGGATGTGAATTTTGGATAGAGAGCATCGGTCACATTTTCGTATATGACATCAATTCTCATCAACCAATAATATCTTAACATATAAATTAAAATTTAATTTAAAATTAAAAAATGTAGAATATATGACAATATGTTATTGGTTGAGGTATAATGCGGTACACCAAAATGAGACAGATGATCTATATCCATGAATTTGACATGTACCCGTGGATAAGATCTGCATTGAGTACGGCGCGGTTAGCTTAACAGATATCCACGTGTAATATTCCAGCCTCAAATTAGTATTTTTATTTTATTTATTAATTAACTATTCGTTACTATTGTCAGTGTTAACTAATCATTGATGCATAGTAATTTTTTTTATTTGCAAATTATCTTTGGATAGTACAGGAAGAGGGTGTGAGTAGAAATTTTATTTAAGTTTAAGTGATTATTCTTTTAGGAGATAACACTGTTTACTTCATTACACAAACTCTCTTACAATTAAACAAATAAAACACACTCATATACATCACTATGATATATCACCCACACTTGCATCCTTACGATACTCCCTTTTTATCACCCAATTGAAATACATGCCAAAAAGCTGAATAAGACCCATCACCACTTCTTCTCACCATCGACAAACAAAAACAAGGGGATGCGAAATCACACTCACCCTCTTCAACTCTTTCAAACCAGGAGAAGAACCTCTACCTCTCTTCATCACTTCTTCTATTTTCCTCGACCAATCTTTCACTCTACCACACTAGAACTTGATAATCTCCAATTTCCCTACCCCAAACCCTAACTATAGCACCTAAGAGGATAGAAGAAAAGGGGAAAATCGAATTTAGGGGAGAAGAAAGGGTTTGGATAGATTTGGTGTTTTGGGTCTTTGAAAGCATGAAAGTTTCCTTAATCTTAGAGCTTGGTCACTATAAACCCAAGCATAGGGTCTACTCTTAAAGAAGCTGTGAAGTTCTTGTGTTGCATGTGTAATTGTAAATTGGTTTTGATTTTGGGGTGGTGTTGATATGCCAACATGTGAGAATAGATATGTTAAAGGATCTTGCTTGACATGTGTTTGTTATATTGCTTATTAGGAAATGCTATGGTTACTGTCCTGAAACCCGTATTGACATAGGTTTAGTGTTTTGCTTATAAATATTTTTGTAGGACTCTTTTGTTTATGATTATTGTTTTTTTGGGAACTAGACTCGATTTTCTACCGTTTAGGCACTGATTTTACTGTTTTTCATTGAGTATTGATAAACAAAAACCTATTACAAGTTGGAGAACAATTGCTGTCCTGTTTTTCGAATGCAGTAGCTTGTCAGTTAAAACTGTACTTTTTGGACATCTTTCTCCTAAAAATAAAATTATATTTGTAAACTAAACTTGCTTAGCTTTCCATAGAGGGGTCGTTTGCCTAAATCCGACTTCGTTAGGTATTTTAATAAAATCATTGAAGTTGGCTAAAAATGCAGGAATTCTGCATATGTTGCTGATGCAATTTTTCTTGTTAAATACTTGATTGTGGGTTGTTTTGGCTGAGTTAATGCGATTATGCAGTAGAATGATAGATATATGTAAACCACCACTTGACATCCAACAATGGTAACCATCCTATGTCCGGCATGATTCGAATTAGAATGGTTATCAAGGACATTTCAAATGTCAATCATAGAGTCCCACTAGTGCAAAATATGCTTTTCACATCGGGGTTTTAACATCGGTTTCCAGAAAAATGATGTGAAAAAGGAGGCGGTGGCATTTTTGAAATTAAATTGAAAACTTTTAACATCGGTTCTAAAATAAACCGCTGTTATAAAGGTTTTAACATCGGTTTTTATAAACCCGATGTTGAAAATTGAACCAAAAATAAAATTTTAAAAATGCATAAGTTAACACATCGGTTTTTTTTATAACCGATGTGGAAAGGTTTATGTTTTAACATCGGTTTTTTATAAACCGATGTGGAAAAACGAATAAAAAAAATTAAGGAAATGAATAATATAACTTTTAACATCGATTTTGTTATAACCGACGTGGAAACTATTATAACATCGGTTTATTAAAAACCGTGGAAAAGGTAAGATAAAAAATAAATTAAAATCTCAACATTTAACATCGGTTTTAATTATAACCGATGTGGAAAACCTTTTAACATCGATTTTATTGATAACCGATGTGTATTGTTCATTTTTAGTTCCCTCACCCACCTTTTCATTTTTTCGCGCTGCTCACTCTCCCTCCCAGAAAACCCTCTCTTTCTCCTCTTTTCCTTTCCTCTCTTCTTCTCGGAAACCCACACCCACCCTCGCAACGCCGCAGCTCTGAAGTGGCCCAACCGAAGTTTCCAGTGAAGGGAGGAAGGCGCCGCCCCATTACCACGAAAACAGGTCACACACTGCCGTCCGTCCTCAGTCGTCGCCGTCCTTCGGCTCTCTGCTTTCCGCGGCGTCCGCTTCTCCCTCTGCCGTTTACAGGTTAGTTTCCTCTTTCTCTCCTTCAACCTACTGGTTTCTCAAGCTATGGTACTAATGCTGATACAGTATCATCATTTTCCTCTTGTGCTTCCATGGATAGAGCTAATGGAGTAGAATCTCGTTGTTTTCAACAAATCTGCAATAACAACTTTCTGTTTTCAACACCTTTTTTTCTTAAAAATTATTTTTGGGTCTTATTGTTAGAAGAGTTTCTTACTTGTTCATGGTTCTGTTTTTTCACCCTTGGTTGTCTAAAAGGACTCAAAGTCAAAATGCAAACTTGCTTTCTTTGGTTTTCTCCGAGTGTTGGAAAAATAATGAGCTTTTATTTCCTTAATGCTTTCAAACCATTTTACTGAAGGTGGGTTTTTATTTATTTATTTTTATTGTAACCTTTTTCTTCGATAAAGCCAAATGAAGATTATGTTTTGTTTCACTTGTGTTTTGTTTTTCTGGCATTCAATACCAAAGGTATTTTTGTTGGAAGCTGAGTAGTCATTTGTTGTTGGGTTTGGGGAAACATTTCTGGCTTTTGAGTTTGTAAATGATGAGTGGTGGTATAAAGAAATCATGTTCTTTGAGATTTTGTTTAATCGTTGAACCACTATGTTATGATGATTAATCAATCAAATTTTTGCAATTTTTGAACCAGTGTTATAATGCATTTCACTACTGCTTATAGAATAATACACTGCATATGTCTATATTTGGTACATCAGAAATTGTTAAAGTATTATTAGGATGCTGAAGTAAATTACATTATGCTATATTGTTAAAGCCTTAGTTTCCCGTTTGAGATGCAATATTAATGAGCACACATGTACGTGCTTAAGGTACAACTCATTATATTGGATCTTGAATTGTCCAAGTTGGACAGTTTGGAAAACACTTTTTCTTCATTCAGTTAAAATAGTTATTCATTGATTCTCATGTTATATACTTGATGAAAGTTCGGATTGATACATTTCCTTTCGTTCTCCGGGTGCATACTTTATCGTGGTGGATGTCATCGCGTTCAAGTCATGTATCTGCATCGTATGTTAGTTGATCAGGGCAACCTCACCCTTTGTGGGTTCATTGACCCCATGCTCATTCAGGGTGATGTTCTCCTAACATCAGAAGACCCGGTCGCCACCATACGTGATATACTTACCCGAGACGATCATCAGTTCTACCTTGCGCCTTATCTCAATAAGTAAGTACCAGTTATTTAATTATAACTATATATGACTTAGTCACTAATTGTTCCGCAAATGCAGAAAACATTGGCAATTGTTGATCTTGTGCCCTCGGTTGAATGTCGTGGTCTTCTTCTGCTCGACGGGAAATAAGCCGGCGAATGAACTGAAGCATGTCATGGAAACGTAAGCATTAAAATAATGTATAATCAGTAATGAAGTTGTTTTAATTATCTGAAATCTATTAGATATACTTTAATTAATGTTTATTTTCTTATGATAGTTCTATTGATGCAAGCCGCATGCTGCGTGGTGAAAGGCGTTGGGCTATTAGATGGATTATTCCTAACGTAAGATATTTATCAGTTCAAAAGCTTCAAGCGCAGTGGGTATAACTATTGATTTCTATTTAATTCCTCATATTCTAATTGGGTTTCATTTGTACGTAGTCCCGTAGACAACGTGGATCATGGGAATGTGGATATTATGTGATGAAGTGGATGGTCGAAATTATCTCCTTCGGTATCACTGAAAGATGGCAGGAGGTAAATGCTAATTGGTAACAATTAGTTGTAACAGTTATAGATTCGTTATATGTTTTATTTTAGTTTATTACTTAAAAGATATAATCTTATGTCCAATTAATCTTGCAGATATTCAACAATCCGACTCCACTCTCTGATGCCGACATAAAAAACATAAGGATGCGTTGGGCAACTTTCTTTCTTGAAGTGTACCAACCATAGTTTCTATGTAGTTAGTTTATAAACGTATCATGTACTAGCTATAGTGTACTTTTGACTGATATATATATATATATATATATATATATGAAATCTATAATATATCATAATGTAGCTTTTTGGTTTCTAATTATCTTAGTTGTCTGAATGTAATTGAATATATGTATTGTTCGTAATTTTTTAATTTAGTGTGTTTTGGTTGTACAAAAGTGATTGTGTTGAGAATATGTATTGATCTGGATTACTGAAACAGGGGAAAGGATGTCACTACTGTAAAGGGGGGTTTTAAAAAAATATATATACTTTTCACATCGGTTTCTGTAAAAACCGATGTGAGAACCTAACTTTCCACATCAGTTATATTCAAAACCGATGTGGAAATATAGTGTTTCACATCGGTTTTGAAAATAACCGATGTGGAAAGTTAGGTTATCACATCGGTTTTTACAAAAACCGATGTGAAAAGTGCTGAACAGGTTACATTGTCATTGCCTGAAACTGAATTTTTGACATCGGACGTTTCAACATCAGTTTGAAAACCGATGTGAAAAGCCAAAAATAACCGATGTGAAATCCCTTTTCTGCACTAGTGTCCTTTCAGTTTGGAAGGCAATCATAGAGTCCTTTCAGCTTGGAAGGCAATCACAGAGTCCTTTTAGTTTGGAAGGCAATCATAGAGTCCTTTCCATTCGGAAGGCAATCGTAGAGTCCTTTCAGTTTGGAAGGCAAGAAGGTAAGTGCAAAGCAAGTGGGACGCCGCTTGTGGTCATAGATGTATGACCTACCTTACATCATAGAGCTGGTCCCTCTTAAGTACCTTGGTGTACAGGGAGGGGACAACAACGTTTTTCATTGATAAATCTAAAGGGGTGTCCAAGTGTGTGAAGTTTATTACATGAAATTCACTGAGATTAGTCATCTCACTACTCATATTTGTTGTTTCGGATAAGAAGGAGTAGTACTTCTCTGTGCTCCAAGGACTTCTGGCATTGAGGATTTTTGTTAAATTCCTTGTATAAACCAGATTTAGTATGTAATGCTAACTGGTTAATGCCTTAGTTTGAAACTCAATTTCCTTTTTTTAGTATAGTGGACATAATTTGTATTAACTAGAGATTGTTTGGCTTCCGCCACTCTGTTATTATTTAATTATGTCTAAACTACATGTGATACTTTATGTTATAGATGACAATGTAACATAGGGTATTACATTTATGGTATTAGAGAAGTTCAATCCAATTGGGCTGTGAATAGTTAGTTTAGTTTCCTTATTACTTTTGGTTTCATTTTCCACAATCTTATTGCTTTGATATAAAGCATTAAGCCTGATCAACTTAATGTTTTGTACAATGTATGCTGAAAATGGAACGTGGACCTGGAAGAAGAGGCCGTGGTAAACCACCTATGAATCAGCATCATGAGTATCATCCCGAACATGGTAACTCACAATGGATGGCTATGGTAAATGGCTAAATGCCATGATGGAACAAGCTAATGCCACCACTCTTCTTATCAATCAGCTGACCCAAGGAGGACTTGGAAATTTGGGGGCAGGTCAAGCACAACCTTCAGATGACCCAAACCACAGCTAGAATGAGTTTAGAAAGAATCAACCGCCACCCTTTGCGGGGGTACCAGATCCCGCAGAAGCACAATATTGGTTAAGATAAATGAAAAGATTTTTAGTGTGTGGTATGCACGGAAGAACAAAAGATTGCTTTTGCCTCTCATTACTTGAAGGGAGAAATAGAGAATTGGCGGAGAGGTGCTAGGGAGCGAATAATATCAACTGAAACACCTCTGACGTGGGAAAACTTCCAAACTGTTTTTCTTGGGAAGTATTTTCCTATAAGTGTGAGGAAGCAGAAAGAGTAGTCCACTCGCCTTGTGCAAGGTGACATGTCCATTGCTGAGTACACATATAAGTTTGAAGAATTAGCTAAGTACCCACCGCACTTGGGATGTGCCCCGGATGAGGAGTGGAAGGTAACCCAATATGAATTGGGGTTATGACCTGAGATCAGATGCTATATGGGACAGCTGGGAGTAACTGAATATGCCACATTGGTGGAAAAATGTCAAATTGCTGAAGCCAACCTTGTAATTATGCAAGAGGACCACCAACTGAAGTGGCAAAAGAAAAGGGAAGAAGGAAAACATTCTCAACAGTTGAGAGTGAAAGGAAGTCTTGGAAAAGGAAAACAAGTGCAAGTTCCGAAGTCACTAAAGGGATCAGATGTTCAAAGTGTGGCAAGAATCATAGAGGGGAATGCCACATGGGCCAGAATGTATGTTATCATTGTGGACAGGCTGGACACATGTCTCTCAACTGCCCGGTTCGGAAACAAAAAGGGTAGTCATTCCGGGTAAACTGACCACAGGGAGAGTCTTCACACTCAGTGGTAAGAAGGCTAAAGGTACAGACAACTTGATTACCGATACGTGTTTTCTTAATCAAGAACCTTTAGTAGTACTTTTTGATTCTGGTGCCACTCACTATTTTATTTAATGTGAGTGTGCCTTGCGTCTAAAATTGTACTTAGCTTCCTTACCATATCCTTTAGTTGTGTCTACCCCAACAGAAGGTAATATAGAAACATCCTTAACTTCTGAGAAATGTCCCCTTGTGGTTTTAAACAAAATGTTCCTGGTTGACTTAATTTGTTTACCTTTAAGTGGTTTCGACGTCATCCTAGGAATGGATTGGCTCTTTACTAACAGGGTCATACTAAACTGCCAAGACAAAACCATCACCTTTCCTTCCACAATCATGGACTATAACGAGTCGATTTCCTTTTTAGTTGTTAGTGAGTCACATCCAACTCAATGCTTAGGAAGTGGGGATCCAGGTTTCATCAGTTTACTCTCTTCAAGTTCTAAGGCAAGAAACGATGTAGCAACCATCCCAGTGGTAAATGAATTTGAGGATGTGTTTCCGGAAGATGTGGTTTCCTTATCTCCAAAGAGGGAGATTGAGTTTTCCATAGATTTGGTTCCTGGCACGGGACCAATATCCATAGCACCCTATAGGATGTCACCTTTAGAATTAAAGGAACTCAAATCCCAAATAGAATACTTGTTGGCCAAGCAGTTTATTAGACCAAGTGCATCCCCGTGGGGCGCACCAGTATTGTTGGTTAAGAAAAAGGATGAGAGCATGAGACTCTGTGTAGATTATAGACAACTCAACAAGGTGACTATAAAAAATAACTACCCACTCCCTAGAATAGATGATCTGTTGCATCAACTTAGAGGAGCAGGAGTCTTCTTTAAAATTGATCTAAGGTCGGGATACCATCAAATGAGGATAAAGCCTGAAGATATACCAAAGACTGCGTTCTGGACGCGATATGGACATTATGAGTATTTGGTTATGCCGTTTGGTCTGACTAATGCTCCAGCAGTATTTATGGATTATATGACCATGATCTTCAGGCCTTTCTTGGATAAGTTTGTAGTGGTTTTCATTGATGATATCCTGATCTATTCTAGCAGTTCTGAAGAGCATGAGAGTCATCTTCGGATAGTAATGCAGATCTTGAGGGAGAAGAGATTGTTTGCTAAACCGAAAGTGTGAATTCTGGATGACAGAGGTAAATTTATTTGGTCATGTGATTTCACAAGAAGGAGTAGCAGTGGATCCTAATAAGGTAGATGTTGTCCTGAAGTGGGAAAGACTTAATACCATTACCAAAATTAAGAGTTTCCTAGGACTAGCAGGTTACTACAGGAGGTTTATTAGGGGTTTTTCTCAGTTAGCTTTGCCCCTAACCCGTTTAACTCGTAAGGATCACCCTTTTATATGGAATACAGAGTGTGAAAAGAGTTTTCTGGAATTGAAGACCCGTTTAACTACCGCACCGGTACTAACCATACCAGACCCAACTTTAGGATTTGAAGTTTACTGTGATGCCTTTTTAAGGGGTCTGGGATGTGTACTAATGCAAAATGGATAGGTGGTAGCCTATGCATCTCGTCAACTAAGAGCCTATGAAGAAAATTATCACACTCATGACCTTGAACTGGCTGCCATAGTATTCGCTTTAAAAATATGGAGACATTGTCTATATGGAGCTCGATTTGAATTGTTTAGTGATCATAAGAGCTTAAAATACCTCTTTGATCAAAGAGAGCTAAATATGAGGCAAAGGAGATGGATGGAGTTCCTTAAAGTTTATGATTTTGAGTTAAGATATCACCCTGGTAAAGCGAATGTGGTGGCAGATGCCTCAAGTAGGAAAAGTCTTCACAATGGTACATGAGAAATTGTTGGAAGATTTCCGCAACTTGAATTTGAATGTGGCAATATGACGGGATAACATCTTTTTGAATCACATTGAAATCTCTTGCAATTTCAAAACTCAAGTTAAACAGGGACAAATGGTGGATGAGAAGTTACAATCTGAGAAATACATCCTGGTTTCTCAGAAGCCAGAGATGGATTTATCCTCTTTCAGGAGAGGGTGTGCATTCCCAATGATGGACATATTAAAAGACAAGTTTTGGAGGAAGCACATAAAAGCCATTTCTCAGTACACCCTGGTTCTACCAAGATGTATCAAGACCTTAAACGAATGTACTGGTGGCCAGGTATGAAAAAGGATATAGTAGAGTTCATCTCTAAATGTTTAGTATGTCAATAGGTCAAGGTTGAACACCAAAGACCCACTGTCATGCTTCAACCCTTAGAATTACCCACTTAGAAATGGGAAAGCATATCCATGGATTTTGTTGTGGGTTTACCTCGCACACAATCGGGTTATGACTCCATATGGGTAATTGTAGACCATTTGACGAAGTCAGCCCAAATCGTACCAGTTAAAGCCTCATACAACACAACTAGATTGGCTAAGTTGTTCATAAAGGAAATAGTTAGGCTGCATGGTGTGCCAGTGAGTATTGTGTCAGATAGAGACCCTAAGTTTACTTCTAGGTTTTGGAAAGCTTTTCACCAAGTCTTAGGGACAAGGCTAAATCTTAGCACTACCTATCATCCTCAAACAGATGTCCAGACAGAAAGGACCATTCAAACCTTAAAGGATATGCTTAGGGCTTGTACATTGGAAAGTGGTGGGAGTTGGGATAACGATCTACCTTTGATAGAATTTGCCTATAATAACAATCACCACTCCCGCATAGGCATGGCACCATATGAGGCACTCTATGGTCGCAAATGTAGAACCCCCTTATGTTGGTCAGAAGTAGGAGAAAAGGGAATCCTTTGACCGGAAATATTCCAAGAAACTACGGAGAAAATCCAAATGATAAGGGATAAGCTACAAAATGCTCAGAGTCGGCAAAAGAGTTATGCCGATCAAAGAATAAGACCTTTAGAATTTGAAGAGGGTGGCCATGTGTTCTTACGTGTAACCCCCGCAATAGGCATTGGGAGGGCTATGAAGGCTAAGAAACTAAGTCCTCGCTATATGGGACCTTTTCAAATCATTCAACAGGTCGGTCCCGTAGCATATCAGTTAGCTTTACCTCCTCTGTCTGGGTTGCATGATGTCTTCCACGTTTCAGAACTCAAAAAGTACATTCCTAATCTGTCCCAACCTTTAGAATTTGAAGAGGGCGACCATGTGTTCTTACGTGTAACCCCCACAATAGGCATTGGGAGGGTTGTGAAGGCTAAGAAACTAAGTCCTCGCTATATGGGACCTTTTTAGATCATTCAACGGGTCGATCCCGTAGCATATCAGTTAGCTTTACCTCATTCAAGGACTTCTTGCATTGAGGATTTTTGTTAAATTCCTTGTATAAACCAAATTTAATATGTAATGCTAACTGGTTAATGCCTTAGTTTGAAACTCAGTTTCCTTTTTTTTAGTATAGTGGACATAATTTGTATTAATTAGAGATTGTTTGGCTTCCGCCACATTATTTAAGTATGTCTAAACTACATGTGATATTGAGGTTACCCAGATTTGCTGGTACCTGTACCCGTCAATCTTCTTTACCTTCATTTTTTCAGAATCTTTTATAGGATACCTTCCTCTATCATCTTATTCACCTTTCTGAGGTACTGGTCTTCTGCCTGCTTCTTCCAAAACTAAGTCTAAGAATCCACTAGTAATAGTGACCATTCCCAAACTACAAGAAAATAGTAATTTAGCGACCGATATTTAGCCCACTGATTATCAGTAGAGACCAATTCCCAACAAAGTTTAAGGAGTGAAGCATTGTTGATACTAGTAATGGTTCTTAATCCAAGGTCACCAGATCCTTAGGTGAGCAAACCTTGAGCCAAGAGACTGTAACCAATTTCCTGACCATCACATCTCCTGACCAGATGAAGATCCTAAGCCATTTGTCTACCAACTTCAGTAAAGAAGCAGGCCACCAATAAACATGGAAGGAATGCAGAACCATGTTGTGGATAACTAATTGAACCAACTGCACTCTCCCCATTATAGGCAAAAGGGACCCTTTCTAAGCAGATAACTTGACCTTGATTCTATCAACTATAGGTTGGAAATGTAACCTTCTTGGCTTTCCTTTAAATAGAGGAACACCAAGATAAACAAATGGAAGATGTCCAACACCAAAACCTAGTAAATTCACAATATTGCAGCCTGTTAGCAGGGATTGAGCCATTGTAAATCCTTGATTTCTCTTTACTTATGCACTGTCCAGAAGCAGCACTATACTTGTCAAATACCTCCATCAGGTTTTCCATATTCCCCTTTGTCCCTTTGCAGAAAATTAGAAGATCATCTGCAAATAGTAGATGAGTAGGGACAGAATACCCTCTAGGACTAGAAATTGGCTGCAGCTTCCTTTCATTAGCCAGTTTGGAAATAGCTCTACTTAAGACATCTTCTGCAATACAGAAAAGGAGGGGAGAGAGTGGATCACCCTGCCTTACTCCCCTCTTACAAGGAAAGAATCCCACAGAGTGACCATTCACCACTACTGATATTTTAGCAGAGTGAAGGATGACCCTGATCCAGTTATAGAACACAGAATCAAAACCAAAAGCTTGGAGGGTTTTTAGTAGGAAATTCCAATCCATTGTGTCAAATGCCTTCCTTATGTCTATTTTCAAAGCCACATTCCCACCAAAGCATCTTTTGTCCAAAAAATTGACTGCCTCAGAGGCTACACATATGCAATCAGTGAGCTGTTGAAGCAACTTCACATAAACATTCCTTTGGTAGAAGCTTTGCAACAAATGCCAAACTACACAAAATTCATGAAAGATGTGTTGACCAAGAAGAGAAGGCTAGGAGAATTTGAAACAGTGCCCATGACTGAGGAATGTAGTATGATGCTGTAGAACAAGGTACCCCCCCCAAAATGAAGGATCCTGGAAGTTTCACCATACCTTGCTCCATAGGAGATACTTACTATGGCAGAGCTTTATGTGACTTAGGAGCAAGTATCAACCTTATGCCCATGTCAATCTTCAGAAAGCTGGGAATTGGTGAGGCTTGTCCTACTTCCATTACTCTTCAGTTGGCAGATAGATCAATTGCTTATCCAGAGGGAAAGATTGAAGATGTTTTGATTAGAGTTGACAAGTTCGTGTTCCCTGTGGATTTCATTATTTTGGATTTCGAGGCAGACAGGGAAGTCCCTATTATTCTTGGGAGACCATTTCTGGCAACTGGGAAAACTCTGATTGATGTGCAGAAAGGAAAACTGACAATGAGGGTTAATGATCAGCAAGTCACATTTAATGTTTTCAATGCCCTCAAGTATCCAGATGAAGGAATGGAAGAATGCTCTTTCATACATTCTTTTTGATGAGCTGGTGCAAGAACATTTCTGGAAGAACCAGTCTGATTATGGCAATGCTGCAGCATCAATGGAAGTTGATAACTCATCTGATGAGGAAGTGGTGGAATTCCTGGACAGCAAGGCAGCTCAACATGTATGGTCCAGAAAATATGAGTCACTAGAGGTAACTAATGGTACTTTTAAGGATAACGTTCCTTCTATTATTAAACATCCTTGCTTAGAATTGAAAAAAACTGCCAAATCATTTGAAATATGCATATCTTGGTGATGATGACACACCGCTTGTGATAATTTCTGCCTCACTAACCTGTCCTCAAGAAGAACATTTGTTAGCAGTTTTAAAAAGGCACAAAAAAGTAATAGGTTGGCAAATGGCAGACATTAAGGGAATCAGTCCCTCTATTTGCGTGCATCGGATCCTTTTGGAGGACAATTCAAAGAACAACATTGAAAGCCAAAGGAGACTGAATCCAATCATGAAGGAGGTAGTCAAGAAGGAGATCATTAAGTGGCTGGATGCTGGCATCATCTACCCTATCTCAGATAGTGTGTGGGTGAGCCCCATCCAGTATGTGCCTAAAAAGGAGTGTGTGACTGTCATTACAATTGGAAAGGCTGAAATATCATTCCAATAAGGACTGTAACTGGTTGGAGAATTTGCATGGATTACATGAAGCTGAATAGGGTAACTAGAAAAGACCATACCCCCTTTCCATTTATTGATCAAATGCTGGATATATTGGCTGGAAAGGATTTCTACTGTTTTATGGATGGCTATTCAGGATACAATCAGATTGCTATTGCACCAGAAGACTAGAGGAAAACAACTTTCACTTGTCCTTATGGCACCTTTGCTTTCAGAAGGATGTCATTTGGCCTATGCAATGCTCCAGCAACTTTCCAGAGATGTATGATCACAATGTTTTCTGACTTGATTGATAAATCCATGGAAGTGTTCATGGTTTATTTTTCTGTATTTGGAGAAACTTTCCAGAACTATTTGGGGAACCTAAAAAAAATTATGGATAGATGTGAGGAGACTAATCTTGTGTTGAACTGGGAGAAGTATCACTTCATGGTGACAGAAGGAATTGTGTTTGGTCATAGAATTTCTAGAAATGGCATTGAAGTGGATAAGGCAAAGATTGAAGTTATTGAAATGTTGCCCCCTCCCACATTAGTAAAAGGCATCAGAAGCTTTCTTGGCCATGCCGAATTTTACAAAACGGTCATCAAGGACTTCTCCAAGATCTAAAAGCCACTATGTCAGTTGCTAGAGCATGATAGGACCTTTGAATTCACTGCTGAATGTTTGAAAGCATTTGAGCTTTTGAAAAATGCTCTAATCACTACACCTATCATAGTTCCACCTGATTGGGAGAAACCTTTTGAGGTTATGTGTGATGCAAGCGATTTTGCAGTGGGAGCAGTCTTAGGACAAAGGTATAAAAAGGTGTTTCATCTGGTTTACTATGCAAGTAAGTCCTTGATTGATGCTCAAATCAATTATACCACCACTGAAAAGGAGCTGCTAGCAATAGTATTTGCCTTTGAGAAGTTTAGATCCTATCTGGTTGGTACAAAAGTAGTGGCTTACACTAACCACTCAGCCATCAAATACCTCATTGATAAGAAGGATGCTAAACCAAGGCTTATAAGGTGGGTGCTGCTGCTACAGGAATTTGAATTGGAAATCAGAGATAAGAAGGGATTGGAGAACCAGGTAGCAGATCATCTCTCAAGGTTGCTAGAGGATGTTGCAGCATCAAAGGGAATAGCCATTGATGAATCTTTCCTTGATGAACAACAGCTAGCAATGTAAGATGCTGCAGCACCTTGGTATGCTGATCTGGTGAACATTTTGGCTAGTGGTGTGGTTCCCCTAGACATGAACGCATAGCAAAAGAGAAGATTATTTTACAAAGCAAAACAATACCTTTGGGATGAACCATACCTCTACAAGGAGTGCCCAGACAATCTGACTAGAAAATGTGCAGCAGAAGAGGAATTCCAAGACATACTGACTCAGTGCCATGCTTCAGCATATGGAGGTCACTTTGGGAGCATGAGAACTGCTGCCAAAGTTCTCCAATCAGGTTTATTCTGGCCCACTCTATTTAAGGATGCCCATGAATTTGTTAAACATTGTGATAGGTGCCAAAAGGTAGGGAATTTATCCAATAAAAATGAAATGCTCCTGAATGCTATTTTAGAAATTGAACTTTTTGATGTCTGGGGTATTGATTTTATGGGACCATTTCCCCCTTCCTTTGGCAACCTCTACATTCTTGTAGATGTTGATTATGTGTCTAAATGGGTGCAGGTTGTGGCTACAATTAAAAATGATGCTAGGGTGGTGACAAAGTTCTTCCAAAAAAATATCTTCTCTAGATTTGGTACCCCTAGAGCTATCATTAGTGATGAAAGAACCCATTTTTACAATCAAGTTTTTTTCCAAACTACTTGCAAAATATGGAGTTAAACACACGGTAGCCATTGCCTACCACCCCCAAACTAATGGGCAAGCTGAGTTGTCTAACAGGGAAATCAAAAGAATTCTGGAAAAGATGGTTAATCTCACAAGGAAGGATTGGTCCACACATCAGGATGAAGCCTTGTGGGCATACAAAACCGCATTCAAAACACCTTTGGGAATGTCCGCATACAAGCTAGTGTATGGGAAGGCTTGCCATTTACTCTTGGAACTGCAGCACAAGGCTTTTTGGGCAGTAAAAAAAAACTAAACTTTGATCTAAAAGGTGCTGGAGCAGCTCGTATGCTGCAACTGAATGAACTAGAGGAATACAGGTTGTTTTCCTATGAAAATGCTGAAGCATATAAAGCTAAAACCAAAGCTTGGCATGACAAAAAGATCCACCACAGATCATTTCATGAAGGAGAACAAGTACTACTGTTCAATTCAAGACTGAAGCTCTTTCCAAGAAAACTTAAATCAAGGTGGTCTGGCCCATTCAAGATCATGAAAGTTTATCCACACGCAGTTGTAGATTTGCTGGATGCAGAGAATGGCTGAGAGTTTAAAGTGAATGGACAAATGATTAAGCATTATTTTGGTGAACCTTTAGATAGAATGAAGGTTGCCGCCACTCTCGATGATACTGCATGATATGCTACAGCATGGTCTGGCAGAGGACCATATAAACCAAGCACGCATGGAAGGCAGCCCATTAATAAATTCAAGTAGTGGATTTTATTATGTTTTGAGAGTTACAAGGGAAAGAAGTGAATAAAAGAAAATGAAAAGAAGGAGGAAGAGAAGTAATATTGCAATAAGAAGTAAAAGCTGGTTTGTTGTGGGGCAATGCTACATCATGCTCCCAATTTCTGAGTACAGTGAAGGGGCCATGTGTTGGAAAGGAACCAGGTACAGTGGAGGCCAGTGAATTTTTGTCTATCACGGTTACCCAAATTTTTGCCCCAACCGTACACTCCCACTCTCTCTCTTACTTTATTACCCCATTTTCCAACACCTCACCTCCTTTCTAAGCCAACCCACACACCCTACCCTGACACATTAAATAGCCTTCTCTCCCACTCCTTCCACCCACTACATGCTCTGTAACCATCACTCCTCTCTACTCAAACCCCAACCTTTCCTCTTCGTCATCGTAACCCTAACCTACCCTCACCAAAATGACAACAAAGAAGGGAGGCTGTGTGAAACATCGTGCCATCAAGACACCTCCACCCACCTATGGTGCTTAAAAAGACCAACTCGGTTCCTGGGCCAATGCTGAGGCCATGGTAAAGTTTGAAACCGAAACCCTAAGAAGCAACCTCCACCCTGATAAGGGATTTAAGTATGGAAAGGGTCCTAACTGGGGACTCCTGGGGGAACTGGTGGAAGTAATAAAGGCCCACGATTGGAAGCGGTTTGTTGAACACCCCGAAAGCTATTGCCCTCCCTTGGAGCTCGGAAGACTAAACCTTCGTGGTGATAAGGGGAGGAAAAGTTTCTTTCTCAGCTGGAACCATTAACATGAAGTTGGTGCTGGAGGATGTTAAAGATGAGTACAAGGAGATTCTGAAAAGATGACTGACAAAAAGCTACAGCAAATAAAGGAAGACATGGCCTTTGCTAGAGCAGAGTGGATACAACAACCTGAGGGCCAACTGAAGCTTCCCAGGCCTATGCTGCAGCCTTTGGCAAAGGTCTAATACCACTTTCTCAAGCACAAACTCTCTCCAACAACACACACTGAGACGATGGAGAAGGAATGTCTAGTCTTTCTTCACTGCATTATAAAGAAGAAGAAGAAGAAGAAGAAGAAGAAGAAGAAGAAGAAGAAGAAGAAGAAGAAGAAGAAGAAGAAGAAGAAGAAGAAGAAGAAGATAAAAATGGGGGAAATGATTGCGGAGCAGATCTCTGTTTGCGAGATGAAGAAGAAGGGCAACCTATTTTCCCCTTGCCTGATCACAGAGCTATGCCTACTGCAAGGGGTGGAGTTTCACCCTGGAGAGGGTTTGGAGAAGAATGTTGGGCCAATTGACATGAACTACATCATCAAGCTGTTTTCCAACTCAGATAAAGCTGAAGCAAGTGCCAGTAAGCCACCGCGAGCAGGCACACCTAAACAGTAGGATCGCTCTGGATGCTAGAACAAAAGTTGGATTAGCTCACAGATATGCTGCAGCAGCACGTACAGTGAGAGAAGAAATTCTGGGAGTTCTGTTTCATAAAGTACCAATAGGAGAAACAGACAATGAAACTGAATAACTGGAAGCTGTAAACTCTCGTCCCACAATTCCCCAAGGAACTGTTACCACCTTCTGAAGAGCCTGAACAAGTCCTCACTGCTGCCACTGAAAACCCCAACATCAACATCAATACCACAACTGCCAATAACACTTCATCTGACCATGCATGGTTGGGTATCCCCCCCTCTGAACAACATGCTATTGTTGTGGCCCCTGAGCCCAAAAAGAAGAAGCTGATCCCAAACAGCCCCTAGCAAAAATAGAGGAGCACAAAAAGGGCTCATGCTGCAGCGCCAGACGAAGTCCGTCCCTCTGCCACTGAAGCAGAAAAGACTACTCCTTAGCTCCCCAAGCAATTCAAGAAGTTCAAAAGTACTGCTGGAAGAGGGAGCATCATAATGCAAATCGTTGCTGAGTATGCTTCAACTGATGAGGAAGAGGAGGAGGAAGATGTACCTGTTCTTCCTCCTTCAAAGAAAGCAAAGCAAGCTATATTATATGCTGCAGCCAAGGATAAACAGGAGAAGGTTACAGCAAAGGATGATGAAAGGGAAAGGGATGATGCAGCTGAGCAAGCTGAGAAGGCTGAAGCAGAGGAAGGAATTGAAGAGGAAGATGCTGAAGAAGAGGAGGAAAATGAAGAAGGAAATGAAGATGTCCAGATCACTGGAGCAACAATAAAGAAGGCATCTTCCACCAAAAGTGGGGGTTCCAGGAGGAGCTCTCGCGTCAAAGCGCCACTGGCTTGAAACAAAGTCTTAGAGGATTGTTGCAGCTTGCTGCAGTATCCCACAACAGGATGCCTTTATACCCGCAATTTCTATTTTAAATTTCCACAGTAGTTGGTCACTAGGACCCTTTATAATTCTGTATGTTTTAGGAACAAGTTTGTAGGGCCATTAGGGCCATAGTTATTTAAATTTATGTGTATTGTTGGCTATGCATTGCCCCACCTATCTTATTCCATATGATTAATGATTAAATGAAAGTGGCCACTGGCCTTTTTGGTGTGCTTCAAGTGGACTTAATGAATGAAACACTTGCTAAATAACTCAGCACTCTGAATTGAATGCACACTGTTAACTTTGCTGCACCACTAGTTTAGTTAAGAGGACACATGTGCTGCAGCATGAACCACTAAATGTGAGCTTGAGTGATAGAACTACACTGAATATATATATATATATATATAATAGAAAAGTTATTTAAGAAAATTAATATATTGCCAATATTTTACACTAAAAAGTTTTTCTCTTCTGAGTGAGAGTTACGTTTTTTCTCTCTTCATCGTGAGAGTTCGTGTGAGGATTAAGTACAGAGGTTGATCTTGGAGGCCTCCTTGGAGGGTTTTTCACTAGATGGGGATGGAGAGATGGGATTTGAATTTGACATGGACCAGCAGAGGGAGGGCACGGTGAATTATGAGTTATGTTTGGTGGGAAGGTTCTTGACTGACAAACCCATTCGTTTCACTTCAACGAGGGATACAATGGCAGCGGTTTGGAGGCCAGGGAAAGGAATGTGTGTCAAAGGTCTTGGACAAAGAAGGTACTTATTCCAGTTCAACCATAAACTGGATATGCTGCGAGTACTTAATGGGGGCCCTTGGATGTTCGATAATCCTGGGAGTTATTACAGCTGGTGCAACCTTACTGGAAATTCCTTTAAATCATGTGTGTTTCTGGGTGCAAATACATGACCTTCCTGTAGGTTTTATGTCTGAGGTAGTAGGGAAACACTTGGGAAACTACATTGGGACTTTTGTGGAGTATGATGCTCATAATAATGATGGGGTGTGGCATTCCTATATGAGCATTAGGGTGAATGTGGATGTGAGTTTGCCTTTGAAGAAGGAGACGAAGGTTCAAAAACCTGGAGGGGAATGGAAGACAGTGAAGTGCAAGTACGAACGACTTGTCATTTTCTATTTCTTGTGTGGAATGTTAGGGCATACTGATCGTTTCTACGACAAACTCTTTGAGATGGAGGCCGATGACGGGAGGCGGGGCTGGGGGCCAGAGATGAGGGTGGAGATGCACAGGGGAGGAGGATCGGTTGGTTCCAGGTGGTTGCGGGAGAGTCCCGAAAATCCAGGAGATCATGGGGGCGGTTATGCCTATGATACCACTAACAGCAAGGGAGAATGTAGTGGGGGTGGGACAGCACAAAAAGGGGCAGGTAACAAAGATATGGCAATTGTGGGAAATATTTTCAAAACATCAGATCACTTGGGCATTAACAAGAACATGGGTATGATGGGCGCAAAGTCAACTATGGGGCCTACCCAATCAAATGCAACAATGATTAGCATGGAAACTAGCCAATCAGATGCAGAGGCGCTAGTAAATGTGCATGCAAGCCATGTAGAGAAGAAAATGAGGTTGGAGGATAGAGTGGAGGAGCCTTGTACAGTAGGGGTAGAAGTCATTGAGGAGGGTCTTAAATCTCAATCTCACCATTTTTTATTGGCAGGTCCTGGTCCTCAGGCCCGCCAGGAACAATGAGTATCCTAAGCTGGAACTGTCCTGGCCTGGGAAACCCAAAGACAGTTCCAAATATCAAAGACCTTGTCATGTCTTCCCATGCTGAGATTATTTTTCTAAGTGAAACTCTGGTGCACGTTAACAAAATAGAGGAGTTAAAGAGGAAGATTAATTTTCATGGATGTTTTGCGGTGGATAGGGAAGGGAGGGGGGTGGATTAGCTGTTTTATGGAAGGAAGGTTATAATTGCCGTGTAACCTCGTTTTCATCAAGCTACATTGATATGGAGGTAAATGATCTGAATAAGGGGTTGTGGAGACTAACGATAAGGGGTTGTGGAGACTAACGGGATTCTATGGCATACCGGATAGAGCTAGAAGAAGGGAGTCATGGAATTTGCTTCATCATTTGGCTTCTTTATCGTCTCTTCCGTGGTGTATCATTGGAGATTTCAATGATCTCCTTGCCATGAAGGAAAAGAGGGGAAGGGTTGAGCACCCTGAATGGTTGTTTGATGGCTTCCGGGAAGCAGTTAGTGATTGCCACTTGGTAGACCTTCATCTTGAAGGATACCCGTTTACTTGGGCTCGAAGGAGGGGTTCGGAGGTGATACTGGAGGAGAAGCTGGATAGAGTAATGAGTACTTCTAGTTGGGTGAATTTATTTCCCAAAGCTATCCTCTCTAATTTGGTGGCTTCGATGTTTGACCATTCGCCCATCTCATTAAACCTTCATGTTCGTGATTCTGGTCCCTTTAGGTGCAGGTTCCGTTTTGAGAATGCCTGGCTTCTGGAGAGTGAGTTGGATGTAGTGGTCCATGAAGGTTGGTCAAAAGAGAGCAGTGGGGAGTTGCTGGAAAAATTACAGTCATGCAGTGAGGATTTGGATCATTGGGACCGAAAATTGAGGTATAAATTTACACGTGATATACTTAGATGTAAGCAGGAAATTAGTACACTGCTTTATCATCATGATTCTGATTCTCAAGCCTTGTTGAGTGCTGTGAAGACAAAGCTGGGAAATTTGTTATTGCAAGAGGAGCAATTCTGGAGACAAAGGGCGAAGATTCATTGGTTGCAAGAAGGAGACAAGAACATAAAGTTCTTTCATGCCATGGCATCTTTCAGGAGAATAAAAAATGCAATTAAGAAGCTCACTAATGCAGTGGGAAGTGAAGTTTCTGAACAAGGAGACTTATGTACAGTAGCCAAAAATTATTTCCAAAATCTTTTTATTAGGGGTGCTTGTAATTATAATTTGGTTATTGATGTGGTTTGCCCGCGAATGACCACAGAGGACAATATGCACTTGGCCAAGCCTTTTATTATGGAGGAGTTTAGAGTTGCATTGTTTCAAATGGACCCTGATAAATCCCCGGGTCCTGATGGTTTGAATGCGGCTTTCTATCAAAGATTTTGGAACTCTTATGGTGATGAAATTTTTTCAGCTTGCACCTCTTGGCTACATGTTGGTACTTTCCCTCCTCACCTTAATGATACTAATGTTGTTTTAATTCCAAAGGTCGATAATCCTATGACTATGAAGGATTTTAGGCCAATTTCTCTTTGCAATGTTAGATATAAATTAGTTTCTAAGGTTCTTGCTAATAGATTGAAAGTGGTTCTTCATGGTTATATTGCGGAGGAGCAATCTGCTTTCATTGTAGGTCGTTCTATTATGGATAATGTGTTGATGGCCTCGGAGATTATTCATCATTTGAAAAATAAAAGAAGGGGAAAACGTGGTGATATGGCTCTGAAGGTTGATATTAGTAAGGCATATGATAGAGTGGAATGGGGGTACCTTAGAGCCATCATGAGTAAAATGGGCTTTCATGACCAATGGATTTCTTGGACCATGCTCTGTGTCGAAATAGTGAACTATTCAGTTTTGGTTAATTCGAAACAGGTGGGGCCCATTTTTCCTGGTAGAGGTATTAGGCAAGGAGACCCTCTATCTCCTTACCTTTTTCTTATATGTTAAGAGGGTTTGAGTGCTTTGCTTCATCAAGCTCAAAATGATGAGATAATACATAGTATAAAGATACGTAGGGAAGCTCCTATTGTTACACACCTCCTTTTTGCAGATGACTGTTTCATGTTTTTCAGGGCTTCTGGAGAAGAGGTGGAACATATTGTGCATATTCTAAAAGTCTATGAGCTGGCATCTGGACAAGCTATCAATTTACAAAAATCTGAAGTATATTTTAGTGGGAATGTCCAAGATCACCTGCAAAATGAATTGATGGATATTTTAGGTGTCCAAGCTCGAGTAGGGGTTGGAAAATATTTAGGAGTTCCATCCATTATTGGTAGAAGCAAGACAGCCACCTTCAAGTACATTAAAGAGAGGGTGTGGAAAAAATTGAACTCTTTGAGTGGGAAGTTTCTTTCTTGTGCTGGAAGAGAAGTAATGATAAAGGCGGTGCTTCAAGAAATCCCCTCCTATTGTATGAGTTCTTTCCTTATTCCCAAGTCTCTTTGTGAGGAGATTGAAAGGATGATGAACTCATATTGGTGGGGAGCGAAAGGGCATGGTATTAGATGGATGTCTTGGCAACGACTTTCATGTAGGAAGGAGGAGGGAGGTTTGGGATTTAGGGATCTTCATTGATTTAATCTAGCTATGCTTGGCAAACAAGGATGGAAGTTTATCTCCCAACCGAATGCTATTGTCACCAAATTCTTCAAAGCTAAATATTTTCCTAGGGGTGAGTTCTTGGATGCCGAGAGGGGAAACAATCCAAGTTATGTGTGGCATAGTATTTGGAGTGCTAGAAGCTTGTTGAGAGAGGGATGTAGGTGGAGTATAGGAGATGGCTCAAGGATCAGGGTTTCTGATGATGCATGGCTGTGTGGAGATCACACTACCCTCATTGGTCCTCAACAGAATGACATTGCTAAGCATTTGGTTGTGTGTGATTTAATGATCCATGGCAAGAAGGAATGGGATGCTATTTTTATAACTTCTGTTTTATCTTCGATGCAGGTGAAGCAGGTGCTTAGTACGCTTTTATTAGAATCTGTGAGAACAGATTCTGACGTGTGGCACTATAGTAAAATGGCGATTATTCTGTTAAGACTGCATATCATTTCTTCATGTCCAAAATGAATGACGACTGGCCACAGCCAGTGGAGGGCAGTTGGAGTTTAATTTGGCATCTCCCAGTTCCATCGAAGGTGAGGCTTTTTCTGTGGAAGCTTTGTCAAAATTGCCTGCCTACTGGGATGAGACTCCAAGATAAAGGGGTGCAATGCCCAGCTTTGTGTGTGTTATGTAATGGAGGTCCAGAGCATGCATGGCATCTCTTCCTTACGTGTGAGTTAAACAAGTCCTGTTGGCAACAAAGTGGTCTATGGAATCATATAGATCCACTCCTGGTCAATGCAGATTCTTTCCTGGATTTCTTTTTTAAGTTATGCAGCAGGTTGAGTGAGGAGCAGCTGGTCATTTTTGCAATGCTTGCTTGGAGCATTTGGAAGCGCAGGAACAATGTCTTATGGAACGGGCATTAACGAGACAGTAGCTGATGTTACTTTCCGGGCGGTTTCAGTTTTAGAAAATTGGAAACATGTTCAGCCTTCTGAAGCTAGGCGAAGCAACCATGAAACAAGCACGGATCAAGATTAGTGGCAGTGTCTCCCCATGGCTATGTTAAGTGCAATGTAGATGCTATGACACCCTTCTACCCCGCATGTTAATATAAAACATTTACTTAAAAGAGGTAATATAAAAAACATGCCTTTATTTGAAATAAATAAAAACTTGGATAAAAAGGTTTCACATCTCAACAAAAACAACACGGAAATAACATAGTTTTAAAATAGCAAAACATAAACATGACAGATAAAGAAAACCCAACCCCGATGTCACATACAGAGCTGGTATAACCAAAATCCGGATACATCACGGAGACAAACTGAAATAATTGAAAACAACTAACAACTATAACTAAGCATCCTAACTAGAGTCGCGACTCCTCAGAGTCATTCCTCCACTGGGTGCTCACCGTCCTCTGCATAAAGAGATACATGCAACAACAGAAACAGGAAAACAGGGAGTAAGAAATCATGTAAACACAACGGCATGGGAATAGGGAATAAGATGAACATACAGCATAGAATGGCATAACAATATAACAACATACAATATTTATACATCATCATATAATATCATAACAACATGTTAATCATCCAACATATGCTATGCGGTGCAATGCGACCCTACTCCACTACTCCATCAATGCATGTGGATCCAACTAACTCAGGAAGTCAACTTCGGAGTTACATATCCACATTGGCCATAAAAGCATCAACGCCGGCAGTTCACCAAACCATGGGTGAACCCCTTGGATAGCCGATGTACCATAACGGGGTACGCCACCTCGGGGCGCACGGTTCACCAAACCATGGGTGAACCACCCGAGACTTGGGCCAGATCATCATAACAGGATGACCTCCCCTATGTTGAACATCCCCCTCTAACCAACTTCAACGTATGAATGCGTGAGCACAACAACACACAAGTCAACCACCTCCTTTGCTTGGGCCAAAAAGAACCCAAGACTTATCACCAACATCAACATCAACACCTTAGACCCAAACCATGGGGTCAAGGTCCCCTTGGCCAAAAAGCACCAAGGTCCAACTTAACAACACCTCGACCAAAAAGCATCGAGGTTACTTTGGCCCAAAAACACCAAAGCGTAACAACGTGCGGTAACCCATAAGGTACCGACTTAACCATCTTATTGTCTTTAAACATCTTAATTAATATAATTAAGTTATCTAATATTCATCATTTTATTGGTGCATTATCATAACGGTAACATCATCATCAACAACATATCCAATCAATGTGATCAACATAATCCATGTCATAACAACAACATTCATAATCATGGGTATTCATACCAATTCAACCAAAACTCATGGCATAAGACAATCCAATAGGCATACCACATCATGAAAAACTCAACAATTATAACAAATAGACATACCAATTAATCCAATTAAATATATAAACAATTCAGTCATACAACCAGGCAGATCATGGCATCAATAACATTATAGTAACAATAAACGGGGCTATGGGAACCCCTCATCTTACGCTATTCCCTAGCCTAGTGTATACACTATTCTTCTCCCATACTTGATATACGGTTCGCGATTCAAAAGAAGAAAGAAGATCCACTAGGGTCCCATCTCACTAGCGCTTGTCTACGACTTCAAGAACACCAAAGAGGCACTTTGGTTCAACTCTAAGATCAAGAAATCAAAAGGAAGAGATCAAGAACTTGAAGGAAATAACACAAGGGACAAGCTAGGTACACGAATTTTACCTTTTCTAAAGTCCCAAACAGAAAGCACAACGAACCCCTATCTGTAGCGATGTTCTCCTATCAAGAAGCAGTGAAGAACGGTGCAAGAACAGGTTCCCTAGAGAGAGTTTTAGGGAGAAAAACCATAAGGATTCAAAGAGGAAGGAGGGAGGCATTTTTCTGAGTGTTGGGGTTGTGTAAACTAGGTTTAGGTCGAGTCTAATGATATATATATGAGTTTGGGTCATAACGGGTTCCTATTTCAGCCCAAACTGTATACTGTTTGGTATTTTGACCATAACTTGAGATACAAGTATCCGATTGAGGTGTTCTAGGCGTCGTTAGAAAGATCAGAGAAATATCTACAAATTAATGTCTAATGATCGAATCCTAAATAGGACTATAAGATGGTCAAAAGTTCGATGGAAGTTTAGCGACAGATTTGGTAATTATTCCTAGATAGGATCCTTAGGAGATTATGATAAGATCTTAAGATATAAACAAAAAGATGATGATCCTATATTGATAAGGACTCAAATCTGATTGGTTGAGGGGCTAAAATCTAAGAATAACATTATCTCTATTTAAATACTAAATCACACAATATCTTATCATATCATTCTTAATCGCTTATCATTAATATATACACATATATATATAAATATCAAACATATATATGCCAAAACTAACACATATAAACATAAGGGTGAATCTTGAGGTGTTACAGATGCGGCCTTCTTTGGGAAGGAGCACAAGACAGGTTGCGGCTTTGTTATCAGAGATGCATCAGGCAGGTTTGTTATAGCAAAATCTCATTGGAGGGATATGGATCTGCCTGTGAAGGAAAAGGAAGCTTATGCCTTGTTGAAGGCCATACAGTAGATAAAGAGGATGCATTTTCAACATGTTATATTTGAGGTGGACTGCAAAATGGTGGCTGATTCCTTATACTCCAACACAAGGGATATTTCTGAATTTGGTTTTCTTATTAAGCACTGTCAACAGTTGTTAGATGATTTGCCTTATAGTAAAGTGCAATTTGGTAGGAGAAGTGTGAATGCCCAGGCGCACCACCTTGCTAGGAAGTCTGTTTTTTACCCCAGGAGTTTTATTTTCCATGCTTTTCCAGTTTGTAATGACTCTAGTGTTTCTTCATCAATGAATTAAGTCCCTTTGTTTCAAAAAAAAAATATATATATATATATTTAGACAATTAATAACTAAATTTAAATGTGATCATTATAAAAAATACATTATTATGTTAGTTATTTATGGTGTTATTAAAAAAGTTCATGTATCCTACTATTTAATTTAATTTAATTTATTACTATAAAATCTATTTTATACGTTCCCTTTTATCTATTTTAAAAAAATAATTTAAGAAATAAAAAAGTATAACTTTTATTCCTAATAAATTAAATTATTTTTCAAAAAAACACCCCCCCCCCCCCCCCCCAAAAAAAAAAAAGAGTCCACATACATTGACTGACCATGTAAAGAGGTTATATAAGTTGCTTCTCATCGCATAATTTACATTTTCATTTTCGCTTCTTTCGCATCGTTGCTCGCTGCACTCTATTTGATACAAGGTTAGGGTTCTCTTTGATATAAGGTTAGTGTTCTCTCTTCCCATTGGATTTTCCGATTTTATTTTTCGCTACTTGCTATAGTTGCTCACTTTTTCACTTCGATATAAGGTCATTGTTCCCTCTTCACATCCGATTTCAAATCGTTTTTTTTTCCGCTGCTAGCCATCGTTACTCATTGTTCTCTCTTAGATATAAGGTCGGGGTTATGTCACTGTTTTCTTCTTATCACTCTTCATCATCTTATTCTTATTCCAGTTATAGAGCATCGAATGTCAGGACTGGGGAATGCAACTCCATCATTGAGGGATTTCAATGTTGTGTTTTAATTTCGTTCAAATTCTCTATCATATTTCAATATTTGCTTCGATAGATACCTTTGCCCATAATATTTCTTGTTCCTTTTATCTATGATAAAATGGTAGAAAGAGATATTGTTGTTGAATTTGACTAGAAAGTACCTATATTTATTATTGTTGGATGTAAACATAAGCATCATAGGTCGAGTAAGGGTGTTCATGTCCAAACCGATAAAAAAAACTGCAAACCTATCCAAAATAACTGAAAACCAATTAAAACCGAACTGAATTGGATTTTTTTTTTATCATCTTTTCTGGGAACCGATCTGTTCAGTTATCGGTTGTATTTTCTAGAATCGAACCGAACCGAAGTATATATACAGACATAAGTTTAATTTATGTGTTATGCTGTGCGTTTTGCTTGGCACGGTAGTGAGTCACTTTGCTTTACTTGATTCAGATTATTTTGCAACCCTAATTCTTAGTAAGGGTCTACACTCACGCAGAGTAAGTGTCTCCATTCCAACTCTCCCTCCCTTCAAAGTCGTCGCCCACTCTCCCACTCATGTGTCCATCTCGACGACATCAAAGCCCTCCTCTCGGTCTCCTAGCATCTGAATCGCCGACACTCCACTCCGCTCCTCTGGTGAGTGCTTCCTTTGTTCTACTTTGCTTCATTTTTCATTTTTTCCCTTCACCTTGCTTCAGTCTTCAATCTTCATGTTGTTGGTGTGGTTCATTCAGTGATTTGTGTGGGTATTGGGTAGTCATTTTGTTGTTTTGATTGATTGATTTAGGTGGGTATTCCATTTTGATTTGCATCTGGTATTCATATATATCTAGTATTCTTCTGATTTGGGTAGGTATTCACTAATTTGCATTTGATTTTTGGGGGGAAGGAGGTTGGATGGATTTCCATTTTTTCGGGTTGAATGTTGATGGAGAATTAGCTACATTTGTTATTCACTCATTTCACTGATTTCGTTCCTGGTTTTTCCTTATGTGTTGAATGCAGATCTGCTATATTTAGTTCATCTGATTCACTGATTTTGCACCTCTTTTAACTGTAACAATAGCACCATCGAGGTAATCAATTTCCCCAATCATTTTTTGAATTTCTTTTCTTCTTTAACATATGTGTCAATAGTTTGAGATAATCTTTAATAATTTTAGGCTTTTGATGAATGATGAGAATGTTTTCCTATTTGATTATGTTTATATTAAGTGTACGTGTGCATTTCCTTCTGCTGAAAAAAATCAGGTTCTATTTTGCTTCACCCAAAATAATTTTCCCTTCTCTCAAATTGCATTTATAAATATGTAATGAATAATGATGTTTAAGTAAAAGCCGAATCAATCGAACCGATCCAAACAACATTTAATCAAATCGAATCAAATTTTTCAAGTAAAACATTCAAACCGAACCGCATGCTTTTTTTATCTTTGGATTAGATTTTTTTTTTTTGCCTCAAAACCGATCCAAATCGAACCACGAACACCCCTAAGGCCGAGGTTCATTTGAATCTAATTCAATGGTATAGGCATAGTCGGGTGTCCATTCTCCATCCATAGTTGGGTTAGGGTGGGATTGGGGGTAATTTTGGGGAAGTAGGATCGGGGATGGGGAGAGAAAAACCTGCCCTCAACCCTCCCCCTTGACATCCATAAATTCATGTTGGTACAGGCCAGAGAAAAAACCTTATTCTCAGTACAACCTAATCCACAGTTTTAATTAAAAGGTGACGTAGAAAAAACACCCAAAAACCCACCCAACCCATGCACAAGCCCTTGACTGAGTTAGTGTTGGACTGTCTCCAATTACTCACTAATAGGAGAGGCCTACATCCTATTATAAGATTGATAGACACAAAATAATTTTATATATTATTAATGGGTCTTTATACAATTAACAGTAGAATCCTCTACAATAATACTAGTGTCTATTTAAATCTTGTTATAGGGTTCTCTCCCGTTAGTGGATTAAAAAAGAGAATTTAGATCCACTAATAGTCTTTTTGGGATTGGAACATATATTGATCATGCAGTGCTTCAAGAAACCTCAGACAATTTTCGCTAAGGTTGGGAGTTAGTGGTCAATATTTTAGCCTATCATACATTTTTGGAGCCTACTTTGTAACCAAAGATAAAAAAAAACTTGTAATCAATTGATAAAACTTTGTATTCTCCCTCCTTATTAAGTTATTAGTAATTAAACTATAATTGAAAATTAGTAGAGCATGGACAAAGTCATTTTCAACAACCTTGGGAAAAATGTGATTTTTTAAACTAGAGGTTCTTGATTTTTGCAACTCAGTTAAGTGCTCCTTTGAAATTTCTTGATTAACGAGTCAATTCTCTCATGCATTGCATTGCCCTGTATCTATAGGACAAAGATATGTTATCGTAATTTGCTATTATATACTCTGTCCCCAACAATATTATCTTGATATTCCACCTTTATAACATTGCATGGAATATTAATTGATATGGCATGGTGATAGGGTATGTGACAGCAAAGAAAGATAACATATCTCCATGCATATCAATAGTCTAAAATCTCTCTTCTAACTTAAAGTATTTGACCTTTTTTGTAACCATCCAAAAAATTGGAACCCTCAATTAATAAAAAATTTGATAAAAATTACTTTTAATACAAAGCATTTTGATTTTATAATCTACTATAATTGCTATTAAATCTTATTCATTAGTGCAAGTACATGTTAATAAAGTAAATTGAAAACAAATAACTTTGATGAAGATCGGTAGACAATGTTCAACAGAGATGCATGGTATGCATTATGGTCTATGGTACTACCATAATAATCGTTCGATATCTTCTATATAGAATGATAACACAAAACATTTACTAGTTTTCCTAATACCAAACCCACAAAGTGTAGTTCAGATATGGAAGTGCAAAAACCTAGTTATATATAACAGTAAGTGTATATATGCATGTTTTTGGGCTTGCAAGGCCAAGGGGCTAAGTTAAAATCCTGGAACTGGATCAATGCTCAGTGTGCACGTTTCCAGTACCCTGTGTCTTGTAGCTGGTTTTGAATCCTAGAGGCTGTTTGGGTTTTATTTGATGTATCCGGTGGATGTCAGTAGAGAAAGCCTGTTTGTGCGTGATGGTAATATTCTCTGAAGAGTTGTTCATTTTCTCAAAGACTTCGTGAAGCTGGGTTTTGGTTGGGGTGGTGTTGGGAGCACGTATCAGGTTTCCATAGATATTGGCAAGTGGTGCAATTCTTTACTCCCTAGCGGTTTTAGTGGAATTCCTATATGTTCCTATATGCTTTATTGCTATTAGATCTGAGATGTTTATTGCTTCTAGCTTTGGATCATCGGGAAAATTGTTGTTGTTCAATGTTTTTTATGTGTCTTTTGTGTTTCGGTTGAGGTACCCTCTGTACTCTTTTAAGGATATATTTCACTTATAAAAGAAAAAAAGCAGATACACCAAAGAAGCAAGAAGGGTTTAATGGAGAATCAAGAGTTTTAAGTAGATTATCAGATTTGCTAACAAGTTTGGTCCCAAATAAGATGACATGCATCACATATACTTAAATAGTTGCACTAATCATTAATTGGAAATATGTTATATCCAATCATAAATGTGAACTTCAATTTCTGTTCTGATTTTAGTAAATATTTTTTCAACCATTTTTAGTTTACATTTTTCTTTTTGTGCTATTATGCATTTAGAATGACAATTTAGCTAGACAATCAACCTCAAAGTCAAGGAAAGAAAAATGTCAGAAAAAACTATCTGAAGAGATTCAAAAGAAGACGGTTCGATCAAAAAAGGGAAGCATGAAACACATATACAAGGTATGATGAAGTCAAATTTAAAATGGCCATTTGATATTCTTTGTTTTGTTGTTTTTGAGGCAAGAGAAAAAGAAGTATTGATAAGTATTTCTTCCACAAGTTTTGTGTGGAAACTTATATATACGTTCCTAGTGGAAAGTTTTTAAGAATTCATATTTTTTTATATAAATGGAATTATAGGTAAATATCATAGATAGAACTCCTTAAATGTCTTTTAAATAGTTAAGTTGAAAAGTTAGTTTCGCATATAGAATGAACAAATTATTTTGCAGGTTTAAAACATCTTGTTGACTTGTCATTTGTTTTCTTTGTAAAAAGAAATATTCTTGATCATGTAGACTTCTATAGTTTCATTAAACCTTTATTTTATATTCTCAACTAATCATATATGTGAACACTTGAAATTCTATATTGATTTTTGTCAATAACTTTTCAAATACACGTCATTGTTTTGTTTTTTTTGTGTTCTATTATGTATTTAGAATGACAGAAAAGGAAAGCATAAGAAAGAATTACCCGATGGAATTGAAAAGTACCTCATACGACCGAAAGTTCGAGAAAATGGACATATGGACAAGGTATGAAGTTAAATATAAATTATTTTCTTGTTCTTCATTACTAAAAGAAGTATATTAAAAAATATTGAGTAATAGGGATATTCAAATGCATATAAAAAAACATATTCATTTTTTCGGATGCTTTTTTATCTGTGATTTATGGTTGCTTAATCTCTTTTATGATGCTCCTTGGGCTGCAAATTTTGATTACTTGTGCTGAATGCTTTTCTGCTTATTTGGTGCCCTACTATTGATATCTATGTGGCTTCTCTGCTGGATTTTTTTTTTCCTTTATCCATTTGCTCTCCTGGTGTTGTTTCTCTGTTTTTTAGGTCCAATTTTTTGTTTCATGTGGGTCTGATTGCTGCTTTGGTTTGAGTTCTGCCTTCCTTGTTGGTTTTATAGATTCTGATCTCTCCTTGGTGGGAGTCACTATATGACAATTGACATAATGTCATGGGTGTATTTTAATGGCCTTTGTGCTTTGCTATTTCCTGATTTTCCTTTTGTTTTAGTAGGTTGGCTGTCTTTGTTGTTGTTCTATCATTCTCTTTGTATTGTTTTTGGGTTGGGGTATCCCTTATATCGATTATAATAATATTTAATTATTTATCCAATCAATATATATATATATATATATATATATATATATATATATATATATATATATATATATATATCAGGATTTTCATAAGAATTTAACAAGCAATGTTGAAACCTGACAATTTCGCTTTCATTCACAACCAAGATCTTAATTCAAATAAGTCCATGACTTTCACCAAATCCATACTTTTTGTTAAGTTAAATATTACCTGATTTAACAATCAAATGGATCTAAATCAATAATCAAATGGATCAAATGACAGTGTACTTGATAATATTATTTTCTTGATTTTGAGGCAATATATATATATATATATATAAGAGAATTGTTGATAAGTATTTCATTCTCAACCCACAAGATTCCTATGAAAACTTATTCCTTCTTGTGATTAATGAGAAAATATAGGTAAGCATCATAGATAGAAAAGATATTTATTCTCCTTTAAATTTTTTTTAAATAAATAGGTTGAACAATAAGTAGCGCATATAGAATAAACAAATTACTTTGCTTTTATTGACAAGTCTTGCCATTTGCTCTCTTTGTACAAAGCATTAATTAGCCGACTACTTTTGTACAACGAATGACAGTTTTTGTTTTGCAGTTTTATGTTAACAAGCAAAACGGTATCGTTCTTCGATCTATGAAAGAGGTCGAGAGGTAGGAAAGAGGCTACACTACTCTTTCTGGACATAGAAAGAAAAGTCCAGAAAAAGAAAAAGGAAAGAGTAGCGCTGAAAGAAAAACCAAAGTGAGTATGTAGAAGGTTCATTTTGTAAAATATAGAAGTTTAGTATTTTTTTTTAGTTTCTCTTCAGCATGTTGCTTTAAATTTTACTTAAGTTTTAGAAAATGATTTGGAAATGCTTTTAAGTTTTAGACGGTTCAACATCTTTTGTTTCTATTCAATATGCATGTGTTTGGAAATGCTTACTAGGGAGAAAAACAAAGAAGCACCGATTGAAATGAGTATCTCTTTCGGTAATTAAGCAATTTTCGTAACAATTAGTCAACATTTTGTTTAAAACTTTGGAAATGCTTCTGTTTTCATTTTTTCCAACCTTTATTACTCAAAGGCGCGTCATAATCTCCAATCCATGTTTCTCAAATGAATTTGAGTTTATTTGCCCAAAATCTAACCTAATTTTCCTTTGTTACAGCTGAAGCAAAATTGTAAAAATCAAGTTGAAGATACTCAAGTTGAAGATGAAGTTAGCTAGAGAAAGAAATAAAACTCAAATCTGGAATGAGATATTTTTCTTGTATTTTCTGGACAAGATATTCAAACTCAAATTTGCATTTTTTGTACTAATGCAATGGCTCCAAATGATGTGATGGTGCCTGTACAATTGATGTTATTGTTCTTGGGGATTTGTGGTAATTTTGTGTTAATTTTTTGGATCTATGTTAATGTATGAATTTGTGTTATTTTAATAACATTCTTTGGTATACGAAGGAAGCAAAGAGTTTGAAGTAGAAATGGAGGAGATGAAGAAGGATAGATGAAGGAGACGGCCAGATAGGACGAAATGAAGCCCTAGAGGCTTCTATTTTCGTTTTGTTCCAAAAATAAAAAATAATTTAAATACAAAATAATAATTAAATGATATAAATGCTATTCAACAAATTAGTCAGTTTGTTTTAAACCAGATTTTGTACTCGCGCAATGCAAGAGCATAATGAGTGATAATTTTAAAGTACTGTGTATTTTTAAATGTTTAAAATAACAATTTAACAGATTTTGGTTCAAGTTCAATTGGTTTAATAAGACTGCCTAACCAGATGATATATAACATAATTTTTTTACAAAAATTATAATATGCAATACTAAAAACTGAACTTGCCATTTCTATAATATAATAATAGGCTAAATTACTCTTTTGGTCCCTCATTTGTTTTAAAATATTAAATTTGGTCATTCTATTTTAAAAATATTCAAATTGATCCCTCAATTGCCAAACACTAAGCAATTTGGTCCTTTCAGTTAAGTTTGACAGTTATGTTTGACTTTCGTTGGAAAACGTACACCACTGGAATCTAGAAAATTTGGGAACCAAATTAAACGTTTTTAAAATAGAGACCAAATTCAATATTTTAAAATAAATGAGGGACCAAAATGGTGGTATGTTCCGGTGAAATTTCCAGATTTCGGCAATGTTTTCCAGCATAAGTCAAACTTAGTGGTCAAACTTAACGGAAAGGACCAAAATAGGGTTTGGCTCGTAACCCTCACGAAACTGCTCTATTTAAAGACTCTGATACCTGAGCACGGCCTTGCTCCCTGTTGAGCACGGCCGTGCTCAACTCCTGAGCACGAAACGCTGAAAGAATGCCTTGCGAGACCTCTTAGATGATCGATTTAGCCAAAACACATAAAATAAGACTTGTAGATAATTCTCTTAGCTTTCCAACGCCATAAATATCACCTCGATAGGACATCTAGAACTCAAGATATAGTCAAAATGGTGAAACAGGTTACTAGGACTCTAAAAGGGTTGAACCTTTCTAAGGCTAAACTCCCCCAAACAAGAACTTAGGCATCTAAAACAAACATAACAAGCATATACAAACATATATATAACATATATGAAAGCACTAAGCTTATTTACGAAAAACGGGGTGTTACAATTCTACCCCCCTTATAAAAATTTCGTCCTCGAAATTTCTATCGCCATGAATGGGTAAACTTTTACCAACTAGGCGTATAACCTCAGATCAAGTCCTCGGACTCGGAGGCTCCAATCAAACCGGAAGAACTAAGGGTTCTTAACACTAAAGCATCATTACCTATAATGAATATAGATAATTCAAACAAAAACACACGGAAGACTCGCAACAGACTCATACCACGTCCGGACAGGGCCGAACTGCTCTGATACCACTAAATGTGACACTATTCTACCCCGCATGTTAATATAAAACATTTACTTAAAAGAGGAAATATAAAAACATGCATTTATTTGATAAAAATAAAACTTGGATAAAAAGGTTTCACATCTCAACAAAAACAACGCGGAAATAACATAGTTTTAAAACAGTAAAATATAAACATAACAGATAAAGAAAACCCCAACCCCGATGTCACATACAGAGCTGGTATAACCAAAATCCGGATACATCACGGAAACAAACTAAAAACAACTAGCAACTAATAACCAACCATCCTAACTAGAGTCGCGGCTCCTCAGAGTCACTCCTCCACTGGCTGCTCACCGTCCTCTCCATAAAGAGAAACATGCAACAACAGAAACAGGAAAATAGGGAGTAAGAAATCATGTAAACAAAACGGCATGGGAATAGGGAATAAGATGAACATACATCATATCAGGCATAGCAACAAACATCATACATCATCATTTAATATTACAACAGCATGTTAATCATCCACATATGCTATGCGGTGCAGTGCAACCCTACTCCACTACTCCATCAATGCATGTGGATCCAACTAACTCAAGGAAGTCAACTTCGGAGTTACATATCCGTATTGGCCAAAAAGCACCAACACCGGCAGTTCACCAAACCATGGGTGAACCCCTTGGATAGTCGACGTACCATAACGGGGTACGCCACCTCGGGGGCGCACAGTTCACCAAACCATGGGTGAACCACCCGAGACTTGGGCCAGATCATCATAACAGGACAACCTCCCCTATGTTGAACATCCCCCACTAATCAACTTCAACGTATGAATGCATGAGCACAACAACACACAAGTCAACCACCTCCTTTGCTTGAGCCAAAAAGCACCCAAGACTTATCACCAATATCAACATCAACACCTTGACCCAAACCGTGGGGTCAAGGTCCCCTTGGCCAAAAAGCACCAAGGTCCAACTTAACAACACCTAGACCAAAAGCATCGAGGTTACTTTGGCCAAAAAGCACCAAAGCACAACAACGTGCGGTAACACAAAGGGTACCGGCTTAACCAGCTTATTACTCTTTCTTATCTTAATTATTATTTAACTAAGTTGTCTAACTCATCATCGTTCGATTGGTATTTTATCACATTATTGGGGATAGTTGGGGTGAAACACCCTTTAGTTCCTTTAATCTCATATTCTGACCGGTAAGGGGAGCATGGGCGTGCTCACCCCAGCACGGTCGTGCTGCCATTTAAGTGGAGCATGGTCATGCTCACTGTCCTGCACTGCCTTCCAGAATTTAATTGGGAGCACGGTCGTGCCCCCTGTTCAGCACGACCGTGCTCCTGGGCAGGGCCATACTGTTCTGGGCAATTTTAACGTATTCTTGGAGTTTAGGCTCCCTAATTCTCTCAAATCAGATCCTAGGGTCTTAACTAAAACATTCGGCATGAAACCTCACCCCTCACTAACGCAGTTCATGTCTTATGAAGCATTTGGGAATAAATCCCTTAATTCCTATGTTAACTAAGAGTCCTAATTAAATCAATTAGAGTGTTATTAACATATTCAACATAACGGTAGCATCATCATCATCATCAACATATCCAGTCAATGTGATCAACATAATCCATGTCATAACAACAACATTCATAATCATGGGTATTCATACCAATTCAACCAAAACTCATGGCACAAGACAATTCAATAGGCATACCACATCATGAACAACTCAACAATTATAACAAATAGACATACCAATTAATCCAATTAAATATATAAACAATTCAGTCATACAACCAGGTAGATCATGGCATCAATAACATTATAACAACAATAAACGGGGCTATGGGAACCTCTCATCTTACGCTACTCCCTAGCCTAGTGTATATACTATTCTTCTCCCATACCTGGTATGAATATCCTAACCAACGATGGCCAATTGGCAACCCAAACGAAGAACCAACGCGTTTCCCTCAAGCGGCTTGACTAGCTTTCCAAGCCTTGGTCAAACAAAAGGTTAACCAGTTAGTTTCCCAAATCAAAACAAGAAAGGGGACTAAAGAGGGAAGGAACCATTACCTTCTACGATTGGCACAGACCAACCAAGATCTCCCAAAACTAGAGCAAGAGCACCAAGGGCATCAAAGGGGTTCAAGGGGAGGAAGAGAGAAGAGGTTTTTGCCCCACAAAAGCTGCCCAAAGTGCCAAAATAGGGTTTGGCTCGTAACCCTCACGAAACTGTTCTATTTAAAGACTCTGATACTTGTAGATAATTCTCTTAGATTTCCAACGCCATAAAGATCACCTCGATCGGACATCTAGAACTCAAGATATGGTCAAAACGGTGAAACAGGTTACTAGGACTCTAAAAGGGTTGAACGTTTCTAAGGCTAAACTCCCCCAAACAAGAACTTAGGCATCTAAAACAAACATAACAAGCATATACAAACATATATATAACATATATGAAAGAACTAAGCTTATTTACGAAAATCGGGGTGTTACACCAAGAGTTTGGACAATGTGCCATTCAAGAGTTTGATCAGCTCATTTTACATGACTTTGGAATCTCCGGGAGATTAGGTATAAAGATTAGATGTTGAACTGTGTAGTGTCATTAATCCCTTTTATAAAGGACAATGACTACTCGGGGATCAAACTCATTGGTAAATTACTTGTTATTTCTGAGAAGTTTATGATGTATGACTTTATATGACTATATGATGTTTTGCATGTCACGCATGTAGTTATCGTGCTTATATCCATGTATTGGTGTCTCACCCTTACAATATATCAGGTTTTACTCTTTTTGCCGCTGTATCTTAGTACTGGTAGTGGATGGTGCAGAGGAAGTCTTAACTTCAATAGGGAATACTAATCTTGATACTTGAAGAGGTCGGTAATAGTGGTGAGAACTATAGAGTTCTTCCATTAGGTGTTTTGTAGAGTGACCAGCTTAGGATTCTTCTTTGTGTTGTATAATTCTTTTTGAGTAAATCGGTTTATTGGTTTCGGAAGCTCTTGGTATGATTGGTAATTTTAGTATGAAAAACAATTTCAAGAACGCTTATATGTTGTGCTGGTCGAACTATGAACAAACCCAGTTTATGTGCATTGTTAAGTTTAATGTGATTTTTACTTTGCTGTTGGGTGTATCACTTTGCTGAAGTATTCAGAAAAAAAAATTTTACAACCGAGTTTTCTGACCTAAAGTAAATAAATAACTTTTTCATTTATTTACGTGTTACAAAGTAATGCCCAAGGGGGGTGTTACACATTTCGGAAAAAACAAAGATCATAAGATTGGGGACCAAGAGAGACATAAAGGTAACCAAGAAAACTACTACTGAAAGAACTGCTGTGTTGCACCAAAAGTAATATATATATATATATATATATATATATATATATATATATATATATATATATATATATATATTAACATGTATTACATATAACATTAACGTGAAATATTAAATAACTTTAACGTGGGGGTGGGGGGGCGAGAGAGGGGGAAGGGTTGGGAGAGAGAGGGAGGGAGCTGTGGATAATTTTGTCTTTTTTTGTAATCTGCCCATGGGATAAAAAATTGTCTCATGGTTTGGTGGGGGACAAAATTTGGGGTTTTTGTCCTGTGCCCTTACTTCTTTTCAAATCAAACAGGGGACAAATTTTTGTGCTGTACAGTCCCCTGAATTTTTGCTAATCAAACACACCTTACGTGAAGGATGTAAATTCCATTTTAATTATTTTTAAGGAATTGTTGGATGTTTCAATTTGGAGAAGCTTTTTGGTGTTTATGATATTGAATAGACATAGCTTTTTTAAGTTGGCCACTCGACTTCTAGGATTGGATTCCAAGGTTGAGAAAAGTTTATTGATTCCATTCAGGGAAATCAAGGCAAGTTAAATTGTATCTTGTATTTCTCATGTCTTTGTTATGGCAAATTAGTTTACTCTAATTCTTCCTGTTATGTTTTATATAGTTCATCAACTCTAGTTCTAAATAATGTTCCATGAAAATGCAGGTTTTGGATATCTATGGTAAATTTTGTATTAGTGTGTCCTATAACAAACTATCGGCTTTGTGGACCGGTAAGTCATGCTTTGTACTGTGTATACCACTGCAATTTTTTCTAAGTTGGTTGTTCTAATTCTCCTCATGGCAATGACAGGTACTCAGAACACGTTACCCGAAGTTGAGATGAAGGATTTCAAAAAGGGTGCACAAGTATTTTCTTGCTTAAATCTTGTTGTTGCTTGCTGGGAATTCAATATTTTATTTATGAACTTGACATGCTTCAACAAAATGTAAGGAAAAGGCTCAAATGAAACACCCGATTTTATTAAACACCCGATTGAAAATTTCCGCTCTCCTAGGGTTTCTCAGGAATTGAAGTAGCGGCTCTCCCCAGGGTATCCTGGTTCTTTCATCCATCCTTTGGATATCTTCCCGGGTTGTATCCTGGTCTTTTCATCCATTCTTTGGATCTTCTTTGTTTTACAGTCCTATTGTTTTTTGTTTGGGAAAATTGATCCATGGAAGTATGACACCCTTCTACCCAGCATGTTATAAAGCATTTATTGCAAAAGAAATTAAAAATAAAAACATGAATTATTGAATAAAATAAACAATTGTCCATGGGTAGAAAAGTCCCACATGAACCAGTTCACAACCGCGGAAAATATAAATCGAGTTTAAAACAAATAAACATAATAACAACTACCCAACCCCGATGTCACAACTCAGAGCTGGTATAACCGTTTCGGAAAAATACATCCTCGGAATACAACTGAAAAACAAACTATCTAAACTCAAGAACAACCCTACAATGAGTGGCGGCTCCTCAGAGTCACTCCTCTCCGGGCTGCTCGTCATCCTCTGCAAATGCCGATTAGGCCAAACATAAACAAATAACAGGGAGTAAGATTCATGTAAACATATACAGCATGGGAATAGGAAGCAAGGTAAACATACAACATAAGCATACATCAACATTCAGCAATATCATATCAACCAAGTATGCTATACTGTGCAATGCATCAACTACTCCGCTACTCCATCTATGCATGTGGATCCAAACTAACTCAGGATGAATAACTTTGGAGTTACATATCCGTATTGGCCATAGAAGCACCAACAGTGGCAGTTCACCAAACCTTGGGTGAACCCCATGGATAGCCAACGCATCAAACCGTGGATGCCTCATCACGGGGGGCCTCGGTCACCAAACCATGGGTGACCTACCATGGATGGCCAGATCACCATACTCTCGGGCGATCTCCCCTTTGTCGAACCTCCCATCAACAACTCCAATGCTTTATGCAAATGGCATAACAAGAAACAATCTCAACCACCTCCTTGCTTGGGCCATGAAGCTCCCAAGACTTCAACATCAACATTCAATGTAACCTTAGACCCAAACCGTGGGGTCAAGGCTCCCTTGGCCAATAAGCACCAAGGTTCAACTCAACATGCTTGGGTCAATAAGCACCCAAGACTTCAACTTATCAACTTGCGGTAACCCAATGGATACCGACTTAACATTTTATTATCTTAATAATCTTAGATAATTGTTAACCAGGTTCTCTAATCTTCCTCTTTGATTAGCTATCTCAACTTATCATCATTGGGAAATGGGGTTTAAAACCCCTTAAGTCCTTTAATTCTGTTTTTGTCCAAGAGGGGTGAGCACGGTCGTGCTTGAACCCCAGCACGGTCGTGCTTGGACACGTGAGGGCGTGCTGCCCTTTTAAGTGAAGCACGGTCGTGCTTCACATTCAGCACGGTCGTGCTCAGCAGCACGGTCGTGCTTTTTGACCTACACGGTCGTGTTAAACAGCGCGACCATTTTCCAGAATTCAAATGGGAACACGGTCGTGCTCCCCGTCCAGCACGGTCGTGCTCATGCTGTTCTGGGCAGGAACAATAACCGCGTTCATAGTCAAATTCTTAGGTTCTTATTTCATTAGTCCTAGTCAATTAACAACGTATTTAGGGTCCCAACTCATCATTACAACAGCCATCAATCAATCATTAACATCAAACATTCAACCAACATCATACCAACAACACTTATCCTCATAGAATCATAAACATGGTATAACCAACATGAACATAAAATACATATTATGAACATATAAACCAGAAATGACAATTTATCATAGCAAGACTAAATTAGACAACCACACTGTCAACAAATACATCATAACTCATATGCATACAACGACCCCGGGGTTATGGGAAACCACGTTACCATACACTAACCCACTGCCTAATGAATACCGTTCCCTTCTCCCCATACCTTGATTAAAGGTTGCTCTAACGGTCAAACTGGTCACGTCCCTACGAGCGGCTCAGTCCGATTCTACACCTTGGTTAACCAAAAACATACTTGGTTAGTTTTTATAACCAAAACAAGAAAAAAACTGAAGGGAGGGAAGAGACCATTACCTCTAAACCAACAAGACTCTCAAGGGGGCTCCCAAAGGCTTCCAAAACTCCAGAAACGGGTTGAGTTTAGTGGAAGTAGGGAAAGAGATCACTCTGGCCGAAACTGGTGACGGCTGCCAACACAAAATAGGGTTTCACGTTAACCCTCGGGTTCTGTGCCAAACTTATAAAGCTCGGACCTGAGCACGGTCGTGCTTACCCTTGAGCACGGTCGTGCTCAACTTAGCGTCAGTGAGACGCGGTCAGCACATTGAGCACGGGTGTGCTCACTATTGAGCACCGTCGTGCTCAACCTAAAATCAGAAACGCGCTTCTGACTTTAAGTACAGGCGTGCTAGCTGATGAGCACTGGCGTGCTCATGTACCAGAAAGGGACTTTTAAGCTAAAATCCCACTTAGCCCTTAACCAACACTTTTTAATTAATAAAACTAGCTTTATAAAAACATTTACGAAAAACGGGGTGTTACAATTCCACCCCCCTTATAAAAAATTTCGTCCTCGAAATTTCGACGTACCTCAAACGAAAAGATGTGGGTACGCCTCCATCATCTGGCTCTCGAGCTCCCAGGTAGCGCTTTCCTCAGTTGCCCCGCTCCAAACTACTTTAACCAAGGGAATCTCTTTACCTCTTAGCTACTTAACCCTCCTATCTTCGACTCAAAGGGATAACACCTCAAATGTCAAGTTCTCTTTTAACTGTATTGTGTCGGGAACTATCACGTGACTAGGGTCATGGATGTACTTTCTGAGTTGAGATACATGAAAAACATTGTGGAGATTTGACAAGAACGGTGGTAAGGCTATTTGGTAGGCGACTTCGCCGACTCTTTTGAGGATTTGGTAAGGACCAATGAACCTCGGAGTAAGTTTCCTCGCCTTCATCACTCTACCAACCCCAGTCGTCGGGGTAACTCTCAAGAATACATGATCGCCTTCCTGGAATTCGAGCGCCTTCCTCCTTTTATCATGGTAGCTCTTCTGCCTACTCTGTGAAACTCTCATCTTTTCCTGAACCAACTTAATCTTTTTGGTTGTTTCCTGGACTATCTCTGGCCCTAGCACTACACTATCACTAGGTTCATTCCAACACAAGGGTGTCCTACATCTCCTCCCATACAGAGCCTCATAAGGTGCCATCCCAATGCTGGAATGGAAGCTGTTGTTGTAGGTGAACTCTATCAGGGGCAAAAACTTGTCCCAACTTCCTGACTGTTCTAACACACAAGCCCTCAACAAGTCCTCTAAGGATTGAATGGTCCGCTCAGATTGCCCATCAGTCTGTGGGTGGTAAGCTGAACTAAGCCTAAGCTTCGTCCTTAAAGCCTCTTGCAAACTATTCCAAAACCTAGAGGTAAACCTCGGGTCTCTATCTGATACTATGCTAGAAGGTACACCATGAAGCCTAACTATCTCTTTGATGTACAGCTTAGCCAACTTCTCCAATGGATACTCCATATTCATCGGAATGAAATGGGCAGACTTAGTCAGTCTATCCACAACAACCCATATCGCCTCAAAACCAGCTGGAGTCCTACGGAGTCTAGACACAAAATCCATGGAGATGCTATCCCATTTCCATTCTGGGATACTCAAAGGTTGCAACTTACCTGAGGGCCTCTGATGCTCGATCTTAGCCTTCTGACAAACTAGGCACGCATACACAAACTCAACCACATCTTTTTCATCCTAGGCCACCAAAACATCATCTTAAGGTCCTGATACATCTGAGTGGCACCTGGGTGCACACTCAATCCACTCCTATGTCCTTCTTCAAGGATTAACTTTCTAAGCTCAGAAACATCAGGTATGCATACTCTATCTTTGAACCTCAAGATGCCATCACTTCCATCCTTAAAACTTAGGTCTCTAGCCTGAGCGAGCAACTCTCGCTGGTCTAAGAGAAACTTATCTAACTTCTGACCCTCGCTAATCTGATCCATTAGACTGTTGGTAACCTTCAAGGTACCAAGCCTAATACTCTTAGGGGTAAACTCACAAGCTAGACTAAGGTCTCTAAATTCCTCAATCAGATCCATCTCCCTAACCATCAAAGCGGAGATATGCAGGGTTTTCCTACTCAAGGCATCGGCCACCACATTGGCCTTTCCTGGGTGATAGGTCAGCTCGAAGTCATAATCCTTAAAAAATCCATCCACCTACGCTGCCTCATGTTCAACTCCTTCTGATTAAAGAGGTACTTCAGACTCTTATGATCACTAAAAACCTCAAACCTCGCTCCATACAGGTAATGCCTCTAAATCTTTAAGGCAAATACCACAGCTCCTAGCTCTAGGTCATGGGTAGGGTAGTTCTTCTCATGGGTTTTCAACTGCCTAGAAGCATAAGCAACTACCTTACCGTTCTGCATCAGCACACCACCTAACCCTTGCTTAGAAGCATCGTAGTAAACTACGAAGGGTTCACTAGGATCTGGCAAAACTAACACTGGTGCTGATGTCAACCTATTCATAAGGGTTTGGAAACTCTCTTCACACTTAGAGTCCCACACAAACAACTGTCCCTTCTTGGTGAGACGGGTTAAGGGTAAAGCTATCTTAGAGAAACCTTCTATAAATCGCCTATAGTACCCGGCTAACCCCAAGAAACTCCTAATCTCAGTTACAGACTTTGGCGCTTCCCACTGGAGCATCGTCTCTACTTTAGCTGGGTCCACTACTATGCCACCCTTAGAGATGACATGTCCTAAGAAGCTCACTTCCTCTAACCAGAACTCACACTTAGACAACTTAGCATACAACAGCTTCTCCTTAAGGGTCTGCAAGACAACCCTCAGGTGTTCCTCTATAAACACCACCACAAAATTATCCAAGTAAGGGTGAAATGTGACACCCTAACTTGGATATCACATGGTTACCCTTTTTGCAGAAAAGAACTCATTTAAACGCTGGTCGCTTTCTGAAAAGAACATTTAACATACACAAGGTTACTGAAAAGGTGCTTAATTTTTTTTTTCTTTTTGAAAAGAGGTGAAGTAAAAGATAATAAAACTCAAAACATGGGACGACATCATATTATATAACATTGCCTCAAGGGGTCTTAAGTTTTAGATTACACAACCGGCCTTAATCAATTTGGCCAACTTTACTGAGACAGGGACAAAGAAACAGATAAAGCATCAAACTGGGAATGGGGAAATTTGGGTACTAGACTCAAAAGAAGGCTCTAAAAGCCAGGGACAAACAGACTACTCCAAAAGCCGACGACAAAACTACCAGTGCCTCCTGCACTCCGAGTGGCCGCAAACACTCCCGCCAGATGAGATGTCAGATTCCGGGTCGATGACCTCACCACCGTCGTCGATCGGAACATCCTCCTCACCGGGGTCCTGGGGATGGTACTCTGCCTCTAGCTCGTCCTCCCACCAATCCTCTACCACCTCGAGAGGCTCCTCCTCCGGATCCTCCTCGGGATCCTACTCGGGCTCTTCCTCCATGGGCTCTGCCGGCTCGACATGTGGATGGAGAAGGCCAGCTAGCTGCAGTGTATGAAGATACAACTAGTGAGGTGGAAGTGCCACTGTCCGAGCCTCAACCGAGTGAATCCTCCGGATCGGCTCTCCCTTGGCGTTAGACTCTGTCATCGTAATCGGTCCCCTATATGTAGCTGTAGTCGCGTCGTCGCTCACTGTCCAATTCCCCACTCATCCAGCCTCGTCGAACTACTCAGACCTCGTGATCGCGGGTACTAGGGGAACAAGGGGTTCCATCTAAGGCATACGCATACACCGATACAAGAAGAAGAAAAGAACATATAGATATGCAAGAGTGAGATACCGTCATAAGATATATCCCACAACAACCATATACATGATACATACAACACGTAATCAGTTTAACAGTTAAGTCATGCATAATCATAATATAACAGTGTTATACCAAAGGGTCTCAAGCCCGCACAATCAGTTTTCGAAAATATGCATGACACTTCAATATCAGGCTCTATCCTAATCTCATGAGATCTCATCACCATGTTACCACTGTAGAAGAAATAGAGTTGGTCAATCTCTAGCCCCTCGGGCTGTTGCCACCGCAACCTGGTGCACAAGGTCTATAGGTCGAGCAACGTCACATGTGACTCCGAACCGCTCACATGGACTGACTCTCAGATACCTCGGGTATCCTCAATGAAAGAAAAAGGCATGTCTGCCAGGGGAAATGCACATGAATAAAAACTTTCCTTTTCAAGGTTTTTCTTTGTGTTAATCTTTCATTGTCAAAGCTCAAAGCTAATGACTTAACATCATTTCCCCATCACTTGAAAACTTAGAAACATAGGACACACTGTCCGAATGCTCAATCACAATAGGCCACAACAACGGAGATCAGAACGAACTGTCCTTGATTCCGCGAATTGGACTTGTAGCCCATAACATCATGAATAGGACTTTACGGTCCCGAATTAACACTGATCCAAGATCACGTGCTTAACATGGAAAACTAGAGGCGACATCTCACGTCTAGATTCCTATTCTTTTAGTACTCATCTTTCATTTGGCGAAAACAAATTTCAAAATCGAAATCCTCAATAACCTATTCAGGCTATCGGAAAGCTTCTAAATCATTTGGGAGAAAACTTTTTCTTTTGAAATCCTTTATAAAACATTTTTGAAACACTTTTATCTTTGAAAATCCCCAATAGGATATTGTCAAATATTTTCGAAAGTTTTCATTTGAAAATATATAGTTCGAAAAGGATTTTTCTCTTGTAACACAGTTGGTCACCAAAACTATTTCATCACTTAAAAACAAGTCCTTTAAGTATTTAAGCTTTTGGAAAGAACACCAATCCTTCCATCTTCAAAGCTTATTAAGGCTTTTAATCCTTATTAATAGTTGAGCACAGACACACGTCCGGCTTAGCAAGCTTCAATCAACAACAGCAATATATATATATATATATATAATATATATATATATATATATTCACAGTTCAATGCTAATATCACAGTTGAAGGCAGTTCATCACAGATATGCATCTCAACCTATATAACAAGTACGGTGCAACATCAGATAGTAGCATAACACTTAACATATCAGGTAATCAAGTAATCTCAATAACATTTAAGTAAACAGTTAAACATCTGCACACATGCATACAGTTATTGAATATCTTTAGGAAATCCCCTCTTACCTCACGAGGAAGTTAAGAGCTTCGGATACGAAGAGGAAGGCTCACGATCTTCCTCGCTATGCCGGTGATGGAAGTCTAAGGTTACAAACATGAAACCATAAGTTAAAACTCAATCAAAGAACACTAATCATAAGGTATAGGTTCGGTTTAGACAATGGATTAGGATTAGGGTTTCCGAAATTTATGCAACTTATGGATTTATGATCCTTAAGTGCTAGAAGTTCATAAACACCAACCATTTAACAAAGTTGAATTAAAAATCCCACTAAGTCCTTGGCTTAGGGTTTTCGGCCTACACCATTAAATAGGATAGAATTTTCTAAACTTTCCAATCTCTTTAGGTTAGCATCCGTACATAGTAAGGAGCTTAAAACCATGATCATTTTGGAAAAATCAAAACAACTCCTCCTAGGCCCAAACATGTAAGTTTCGGCCATCATTGGAAACTTAAGAAAAAGATTTAAACTTTCCAATCACTTTAGACATAGCATCCTTTATCATGAGGAGCTTTAATCTTTGATCATTTTGGAAGAAAACAAAACTTAACATCTTTGCCAACAACCATCAAAGTTTCGGCCTTGAGACAAAATAAAGGTTAGAAATTTTCAAACTTTCCAATCTCTTGGATTTAGCATCCTTATACATCAAGGAGCCCTAATCCATGATCACTTTGGAAAACATCAAAGCATCCATGCCTTAACCACTTAAAGTTTTGGCCTTTACATGAAAATGTGTAAAAATCTTTAATCTTTTCCAATCACTTAAACCTAGCATCCTTTAGTACGAAGGAGCCCTTGGTCATGATCATCTTGGAATAGAACTCAAATACAAGTCCATACAAGCAAAGTTAAATAAAAAACCCACCAAAACCAAAAAGCATGGTTTCGGCCTCATCAATAAAATAGGGTTAGAAATTTTTTTTTTACACAACCTTTTAGTATGTTGTAGTAGGAGTAAAAACAAGAACATAGAAAGTGGTTTCAACTCAAACGGAGTTTTCTACCATTTTTAAGAGATTTTAGAAGTTTGAAAGCTTAAAGGAAACTTAAAGCAAAAACTATGAAAAAAAAGCAAGATCTTGAAAAATAAACAACATAGGATCATTACCCTTAACAAAGTGAAGAACTTTGATGAAGAACTTAGAGTAAAAATCTCAATAAAAAGATGAACTATGGTAGAGTGAAGAAGAGAAAGTAAGGAAATAAGTGTAAGTGTGTGAAAGTGTGAATTTTGTGAAAAGTGTAGAAGTGTTGTTGTTTGAAGTTTAAATAGAAGAGGAGAGAAGGGGGGAGGGTTACGGCTAGAAGGGAGAGAAAAGGGGAAGAAGAGTTGAATGGCTTATGGAGAAAGAAAGAAGGTAAGGTGGTGTAAGGTGGAGGTATGGTGTGGAGGTAAGGTAGGAGAGAGAAATGTAAGAAAATTGACTTTGTTGAAAAAGAGAGGTATGGCTTGATGACAAGGTGTCATAGCTCTCACATCAGTCATTCCATTTCCCTTTTGCTCTGCTCCATTACGCATCAGATGACTTTCCCGATCGTATTTCCCGACGATTTCGCCCGGGTAATACTCGGAATTTTGGCCCCGAACAAGATTTGTTTTGAAAATCTCCATACCCACACAAAACATCAAGAAAAAAACTAACCGTCTCGTTCACGAGTCAAAATTTGGTCTTTAGCTCAGTAAACTTGTACTGGCTGTGAAAACCCAGACCGGCTTTCGTCTGAATTTTCGACCGAGAATTTTACTGTCACCTCACACGGTAAAACAACACAAGAAAATTATTTTATTAAAAATAAAATCATCCTCTGGATTTTATCAAAAATAAATACATTAAAGCATTCATTTACTGATAAAGAAGCATACGAAAAAAAACAGGGTGTTACATGAAAGGTCATGTTCATGTAGTCCATGAAGACCGCCGGAGCATTGGTCACACCAAAGGGCATAACCAAGTACTCATAGTGACCATATCGGGTCCTAAACGCTGTCTTCGGGATGTCCTCAGACTTTACTCGAATCTGATGGTATCCTGACCTCGAATCTATCTTTGAAAAGACGCAAGCGCCCATCAACTGGTCCATAAGATCATCAATCCTAGGGAGGGGATACCGATTCTTTATGGTCACCTTGTTGAGCTGCCGAAAGTCGACACACAACCTCATACTCCCATCCTTCTTCTTCACCAACAACACAGGCGTCCCCCACGGAGACACACTCGGCCTAATGAACTGCTTCTTCATCAGGTCCTCCAACTGTTCCTTCAACTTAGCTAGCTCTAGAGGAGACATTCTATAGGGTGCTATGGAGATTAGCCCGGTGCCAGGCACTAAATCGATAATAAACTCAACATCTCTCTCTGGGGGTAAGTTAAAAACGTCCCCCGGAAACACTCCAAGAAATTCTCGCACAACAGGCACGCTGGCGACATCAGGAGGGCTGCTCTCTGTTGACAAGTGACCTCAAACACAAGAGGGGGGTGAATTGTGTGTGAATTGATTTTTGAAAACTTTTGGCAATTTAAACTAAATTTAAAACTTGTTTTGATAAGCAATAGATTTAGAGTAAAACGTTGTGAAATAAAGCGTATGAAAAATAAAATCGTTGTGGTAAAAATAAAGAGATAAGGGAAGGAAATGACACAACGATGTATCCTGGTTCGGCCACACAACTACCCACGTGGCCTACGTCCAGTCCCTAAGGCAATACGACCAAGGGTTTTCAATCAACTCTAGTTTTTAAAACAGGCTAAACTAGAACCTTTACAAATCAGAGCACTCTTAACACAAATCACAGGACGTACTATCCCTTGTGCAAGAGTCTAAAAAACAGGTCGTGAGATCACACTCACTTAGAGAAACTATATAAAAGAATTACAATAAGAAAGCACTCAAGAAGTGCATATATGAAATCACAAATTGAAGCTCAGTTGCAAAGACACCTATATAGTATATAGAACTCTCAAAGTAGTATGGTCAAGTGATAGTTCAAGATAAAGCAGTATAAAATAAAATGATCAGAGATTTTAAGCACAGAGTATGATAGCAAATGATTGTGTGTTGAGGCAAGGCTGTCTATACTCCTATTTATAGAAAACAGGTGATGGTTCACAATGAAATTAGGTCAAGCCTCTCAAGGTTCATTTTTGGCGAGTCATAATCGATTATCACATTACCATAGTCGATTATTTAATTGAAAACTCAGGAAGCGCGCGTTGACAGAAAGGTGGTAATCGATTATGCTAATCGATTACGGGTCCACAGACTTTTTACAAAAGACCATAATCGATTACGTAATCGATTATAGGGTTTATGAAATAAGCTCAAACGAAGTCAAAGAGGACCTAATCGATTATACCAAAGCCATAATCGATTATATCATTTCAAATTTGAAAACCAACGGCTTTAATGTCATCATTAGTCATTAATACCAATTAAAGCCAATTAATCTTGACACATAATCGATTATAGATATACCATAATCGATTATGGTGCGAATAAACTTGAATTTGAAATGCTTGACTATTTAGGAAAATGATTTCTCATTAAGGTTGGTTAATTGTCAGTTTTAAACCATTAAAACATATGTCAAAAATATTTTAGCACATTTTAAATCTTTAGACACATGTTAAATGAGTGTGTGTGTGGGACCAATACTAAGTTAAGAATTCTACTTACCATTTACATATGATTCTAAAACAAACAATACAAATAATAAAATTCCCATTTTACCCCTTATGCTTGCTTGCTTTATAATCTTCCGCTTTTTGCATTATAGTCCTTCTAGACCTTTTTCTTTTGTTCATCATCAAAACAAATAACCTGTGAGGCATATATTCACATACTCCCCCTTTTTGATGATGACAAACATCTCAAGGAGGGATTAGCTTAATATCATAAAGACTATTATTCAAGCATAGATGTCAGCTTAAGTTCTACTCCCCCTCACTTCATGCATTTATTCAACTCACTCCCCCTGAAGCATGCAAGTATATATTCTCCCCCTTTTGGCATTATCAAAAACCGGGATTTAAAACATGCATAGCAAGGCATATATTCAGGCATAAGTTATAGCAAGTCCAAGTGCAGTAGGGATAGTTAGTACAGTCATAATAAGTACAGTCATCCAAAATAAGATCAGTCCTAATAAAACCAGAAAAATAAGATTAAGAACAGACAAGATGATCAACCGTCATCCTCCTCCTCATCATCATCCATCTTATCACCATCTTTATCATCATCGCCGTCGTCATCTAGACCAACTGTTGGCTGAGGCGGTGCTCGAATAGGACTGTCAATGATAATATCCGCATCAGCTACACGACGCTCCAAAGCCTGCACTTGATTACCAATCTCTCGAATGGCAGTGGAGTTGGCACGAATCTCAGTGGTGTTGACCCGAACTTCTGCTAAGATGCTCTGCAAGAGAGCCATAATCTCGGGTGAAGCAGCAGCAGCAGAAGGAGCCTGTAATGATGAAGATGCCCCGGTAGTGGAAGATGGTTGGTCGTCAGTAAAAGAATACAACTTCCTCTTGGGCTTATATTCCCAACTGTTTCCATGATGTTCAATGCCCATCATGTTGATAGTCCCTTGGTTGTACATAGCATGATACTTTAAGCCATCAAGTTTGGCTTCCCCATTTAGGTTTACACGTGCATTCCTCAGAATGCGTGTAACCAGATGCCCACATGGCAAGGAACCACCTAACCTCATATCAAACATGTGTTGCATAACCAGACCAGCCCAATCAACAGGTTTCTTATTTTCCAGCAACCAGAGAAGTACAACATCAATTTTTAAAAGTTGAGAAAAATTGTGTCTCCTAGGAAATAACAACCTAGCAACAACATAATGCAGCAACCTACTCTCAACCTTCATCTGACCAGCCGTAATTTCCCTGTGAGAGGCCTCACTGGGATCAGTTAACAGAGTCCTGGTGGCTTCCAACCTAACAAATTCATCCGCTAAGGGTGCAGCAAGACCCTCAGCAGTTACATGAGTGCCACCAGAGGGCACTCCAACAACTCCCCCAAAATCAGCAGAAGTAAACCTAATGGGTTTATGGCATACCTTAGAGATCAGAACTCCATCAACCAAGCGGAGGTTGCAGTAGAATACCCGTACCAGTTCCGGATAAATGTCTTCAGTGGAGGATAGAAAGTTGATGAGGTTTGCATGTTCCAGAAATTTGAAGTTTTGCTCCCTCATGAATTCCAAGTCCAGAAATCGTGGTTTCTGGATCTCCCTATTGTAGAAATCACTCATAAAGTCTGCACTTTGAGCATTGTTGGAGAAAGACTTCTCCATTTGAGCAGGAGTGAGAGTCCCTGGATTGACAGTAGCGGTTCTTGATCTTTTGGGAGGCATGATGATGTTTGTAAGTGATGAAGAGAGGAAGTGATAAGAGGGGGCGCAAGAGAGAGATCAGATGAGAAGAAATGAGAAATTTGGAGCAAATGAGCGCTATCTGCGCTGGTTTTACCTTTTAAATGTACTTATAATCGATTATATAAGTGATCATAATCGATTATGTCTTACCGTGTTGCTCTCTAATTAGTCACTTTTTAACTTATAATCGATTATCCAAAATGGTATAATCGATTATTACTTGAGCGCCTGACCCTTCCTCTTCATGGAATCAATTTGTACCTGGGTTCTTTGAATAATCGATTATGTAATCGATTTTGGTGTTGAACTTCTTGAACATATAATCGATTATGTAATCGATTCTTTCGTTTCTGGAAAATATCCTCGTGTGTAATCGATTATTCTAATCGATTAGAGGCTTACTGACTTTTGGTTTTCTGCTCCTCTTTAAGCATAATCGATTATGGTAGTCGATTACTGGCTTTCTGACTTATTATAATCGATTATCTTTATCGCATAATCGATTATTGACTGAAAAACTGTCACACTTAGCACACTGATTAGAAATAACAATATGAAATGCACATTTATTCAATGCATGATTGATTTAGAATTCCTAATTCAGTTCTTATGAAAAAGAAACTTTCTTTTGGTAGAGGTTTGGTAAAAATGTCTGCGAGTTGTTTAGATGTCTCTACGAATTCAATTATACAATCTCCTTTTTGGACATGGTCTCTAATAAAGTGGTGTCTTATTTCAATGTGCTTGGTTCTAGAGTGATAAACTGGATTTTTCGTGAGATTTATGGCACTTGTGTTGTCACATTTAATAGGGACGGTTTTAAGATCAATACCGTAATCATTTAATTGTTGCTTCATCCATATTATTTGTGCACAGCAACTTCCCACCGCAACGTATTCTGCTTCAGCGGTGGATAAAGCCACGCTAGCTTGTTTCTTACTATGCCAAGAAACTAAAGCATTTCCTAGTAAGTGACAAGTTCCACTAGTGCTTTTTCGATCCAATTTGCATCCGGCAAAATCAGAATCCGAGTACCCAATGAGAGTGCAATCAGCCCCTTTAGGGTACCATAAACCCATATTTTGTGTGCCAATAAGGTATCTCATAATGCGTTTTACCGCGGTGAGATGTGATTCCTTGGGGTTTGATTGAAAACGTGCACACATGCAAACACTAAACATAATATCGGGACGACTAGCAGTAAGGTAAAGGAGAGAGCCTATCATACCTCTATACTTGCTTATGTCCACTGATTTTCCATCCTCATCTTTGTCAAGATAGCAAGAGGTGCTCATGGGAGTAGATAGTTCCTTTGAGTTGTTCATCCCAAATTTCTTAAGCAACTCCTTGCAATATTTGGATTGGTTGATGAAGATGCCTTCCTTTGATTGCTTGATTTGCAATCTAAGGAAATAGTTGAGCTCCCCCATCATTGACATTTCAAATTCGTTTTGCATTATATTTGAAAAATCCTTGCACAAAGTCTCATTAGTAGCACCGAAAATAATGTCATCCACATAAATTTGAACTAATAGAATGTCATGCTTTTTGTTTTTGATAAAAAGAGTGGTATCAACTTTCCCTCTTTGAAAACCATTTTCCAACAAAAACTTACTTAGGCGTTCATACCATGCCCTAGGGGCTTGTTTTAAGCCGTACAAAGCCTTTTTCAATTTAAAGACATGATTTGGAAATTCAAGATTTGAAAAACCTGGGGGTTGATCCACATAAACTTCTTCTTGGATAAAACCGTTTAAGAAAGCGCTTTTCACATCCTTTTGAAAGAGTTTGAAATCCATGATGCAAGCAAAAGCAAGAAGCATGCGGATGGCTTCTAGTCTAGCTACGGAGCGTAGGTTTCGTCGAAATCTATGCCCTCTTGTTGGTTGTATCCCTTAGCAACAAGCCTAGCTTTGTTTCTAACAATTATTCCGTTTTCATCTAGCTTGTTACGAAAAACCCATTTAGTTCCAATTACTAAGTGGTCTTTAGGCTTAGGGACTAGTTCCCAAACATCATTTCTCTCAAATTGGTTTAGTTCATCTTGCATGGTAAGTGTCCAATGTTCATCAATTATAGCTTCATCAATATTCTTAGGTTCAATTTGTGATACGAAAGCCATAAAGTGACATGCATGATTGAGAGAGTTTCGAGTGGTTACCCCTTTAGAGATATCACCTATAATATTGTCAAGGGGATGGTGTCTAGATGTTCTCCATTCTCTTGGAAGATCATTGTGAGGTGTTTCTTCATTTTGAGGAAGTGGTTGATCATCATTTTCCTTCTCTTGAGTGTGTTTCTCCTCAAGATAGCTATTTCCCAATATTTCTGCAAGGTCATCAACACTTTCTTCCACTACAACTTTAGAGTTAGTTTCATCAAAAGATACATGCACAAATTCTTCAATGGTCATAGTTCTTTTGTTATAGATTCGAAAAGCTTTACTAGAATTGGAATATCCAAGAAATATACCTTCATCAGCTTTAGCATCGAATTTACCAAGGTTATATTTACCATTATTTAAAACAAAGCACTTACATCCGAATACGTGAAAGTGGGAGATGTTAGGCTTCCTTCCCTTGTAAATTTCATAGGGCGTTTGTTTCATAATAGGTCTTATGAGGACTCTATTCATCACATAGCATGCGGTGCTTACCGCGTCTGCCCAGAAATACTTAGGAAGGTTGGTCTCATTGAGCATCGTCCTCGCTAGCTCTACTAGAGACCTATTTTTCCTTTCCACCACTCCATTTTGTTGGGGAGTCCTTGGTGAGGAAAAATTATGCTCGATTCCATTATCAGTACAAAAGGCCTCAAATGCCTCATTTTGGAACTCACCACCATGATCACTTCGGATGGTTACAATGTTTAATCCCATCTCGTTTTGAATAACCTTGGCAAGTTTACGAAAGGCACCGAAAGCGTCATTTTTATGAGGAATGAACAATGTCCATGTATAAGGAGAATAGTCATCCACAATTACAAGCGCATAGTAATTACCACCAAAGCTCATGGTTCTAGATGGACCAAACAAATCCATATGTAAAAGCTGTAAAGACCGGTTTGTAGAAATAATATTTTTAGTTTTGAAAGAGGCCTTTACTTGTTTTCCTTTTTGACAAGCATCACACATTTTGTCTTTTTCAAAACGGAGCTTTGGTAAACCAATTACTAAGTCCTTGTGAACCAACTTATTAATATGGTCCATATGAATATGGGCCATCCTCCTATGCCATAGCCAAGTTTCATCCTCTTTGCTAATTAGACAGCATACATCATTTGAAGGTAGGTCATTTAAGCATACCATATAGATATTTCCAATTCTTTCTCCAATTAATTTAGTTTGATTATTTGAATCTATGACCGTGCATTTCAAGTTATCAAAAACAACGTTGAAGTTTTTATCACAAAGTTGGCTAATACTCAAAAGATTATGTCTTCGACCTTCAACATACAAAACATTTTCAATGATAGAATTTGGACTCTTACCAACCGTTCCAATTCCCAAGATTCTACCTTTGTTGTTGTCACCGTAGAAAACAAATCCACCCTTTTTGGGTGTGAGTGAGGAGAACTTGTTTCTATCTCCCGTCATGTGCTTGGAGCATCCGCTGTCAAGATACCAATTTGCTTTCCTTGCTTTCAAGCACACCTACAAAACAGTTTCAAGTTTTAACTTTTGGTACCCAAATCATGTTGGGTCCTTGAGAGTTAGCTTTGGGCGCATTGCCCTTTTGAACCCATACTTTCTTGCCTTTGATATTCACATTCTTTCTAGCATTGCAAATAGATGCAGTATGTCCCTTTCTACCACAATAAAAACATTTTACGAAAGGACTACTAGAAGTATTGGTTGGGCTAAAAAAAATTTAAAGGATTTTTCATGTAATTTAGGGTGATAACCCAAACCAGCTTTATCATAAGTTCCTTTTTGATTTCCTAACAAAACATTGAGATTGTCTCTCCCATTGGTGAATTTAGCAAGAATATCATACAAGTCCTCAATTTTGTTTTCCAAAACATTACATTCATTGCATTTTGAAACTTCATTTGTTTTGTTTTCACATGATAAGCATGATGAGCTTTTGTTTGCAAGAACTTGCTTTTCCTTGATAACCTCCATTTCTTTATTTAATAAATCTATTTTTGTTTCAAGACTAGAAATGGTTTTCTTTGAAGATAAAATGATTTTTCGAAGACGCATGCTTTCATTATTCAATTCTTCACATGCACAAAGTAAATCATCATATGACAATTCATTTTCAATTTCATTATCAGTTACCTCATCCTCGTCGTCCTCATGATTGGCCATGAGGCAAAGGTTTGCCTCCTCGTTGTCAGATTCATCGGAGGAGTCCATGTCATTGTCTTCCCAAGCAATGTATGCTCTCCTTCCCCTTTTGTCCTTTTGTGGTCTCTTTTCAAATTTATCATTCTTATTTTGACTTAGAGGACACTCGGGCCTTATATGACCTTTCGTTTTGCAGTTGAAGCATGTTGGCACGTAAGTGGTTCCCTCTCCATCAACCTTCTTTTTAGGGGTGAAGGTTGGTTGTGATTTCCCCTTGTTCCTCATAAATTTCTTAAATTTTCTTACCATTAGACTCATGTTCTCATCTCCTTCACCAAGCTCATCAAGTTCATCAAAGTCACCCTTTTCTTTTTCTTGTCACTTTCCTCACTTTCTATGAGGCGGTTCAACTCAAGTTCATGTTCCTGCAATTTACCAAATAGAGTTGCCAAAGACATAGACGTTAGATCACGTGATTCAGAAATCGCAGTTACTTTGGGTTGGCAACTTCTATTTAAACATCTAAGAACTTTATTTATTAAATCTTCATTATTAAATACTTTCCCAAGAGCCCTAAGATGATTTATTATATGGGTGAAACGTTTTTGCATATCTTGTATGCTTTCACCCTGTTTCATCCTAAATAGCTCATACTCATGGGTTAATGTGTTCATCCTAGCCCTTTTGACCTCGGTAGTAACTTCATGGGTCAATTCAAGGGTGTCCCACATTTCCTTAGCGGTCTTGCAATTTAAGACCCTATAGAACTCATCGTAGCTTAAAGCTGAGGTGATGATGTTCCTAGATTTCAAATTGTATGGGACTTTTTTATTTTCCTCGTCGGTCCAAAGGTTTTTTGGTTTATCCATCGAAGCACCATTAACTTCGTGCTTGGGGACAAATGGACCATTTTCCACAGCATCCCAAATATCGATATCAGAAGCTTCCAAAAAAATTTGCATTCTTTATTTCCAGTATCCATACCCCTCACCATCAAACGATGGACGTCTGTTTACGGAATTACCCTCATTACGAAAATTGTTTGAAGTCATCTTTCCTCTTGAGACGGTATCGTCCTTTATATCCAAGAGTTAAGCTCTGATGCCACTTGTTGACAAGTGACCTCAAACACAAGAGGGGGGTGAATTGTGTGTGAATTGATTTTTGAAAACTTTTGGCAATTTAAAATAAATTTAAAACTTGTTTTGATAAGCAATAGATTTAGAGTAAAACATTGTAAAATAAAGCGTATGAAAAATAAAATCGCTGGGGTAAAAATAAAGAGATAAGGGAAGGAAATGACACAACGGTGTATCCTGGTTCGGCCACACAACTACCCACGTGGCCTACTTCCAGTCCCAAGGCAATACGACCAAGGGTTTTCAATCAACTCTAGTTTTTAAAACAAGCTAAACTAGAACCTTTACAAATCAGAGCACTCTTAACACAAATCACAGGACGTACTATCCCTTGTGCAAGAGTCTCAAAAACAGTTCGTGAGATCACACTCACTTAGAGAAACTATATAAAAGAATTACAATAAGAAAGCACTCAAGAAGTACAGATATGAAATCACAAATTGAAGCTCAGTTACAAAGACACCTATATAGTATATAGAACTCTCAAAGTAGTATGGTCAAGTGATAGTTCAAGATATAAGCAGTATAAAATAAAATGATCAGAGATTTTAAGCACAGAGTATGATAGCAAATGATTGTGTGTTGAGGCAAGGCTGTCTATACTCCTATTTATAGAAAACAGGTAATGGTTCACAATGAAATTAGGTCAAGCCTCTCAAGGTTCATTTTTGGCGAGTCATAATCGATTATCACATTACCATAATCGATTATTTAATTGAAAACTCAGGAAGCGCGCGTTGACAGAAAGGTGGTAATCGATTATGCTAATCGATTACGGGTCCACTGACTTTTTACAAAAGACCATAATCGATTACGTAATCGATTATAGGGTTTCTGAAATAAGCTCAAACGAAGTCAGAGAGGACCTAATCGATTATACCAAAGCCATAATCGTTTATATCATTTCAAATTTGAAAACCAACGGCTTTAATGTCATCATTAGTCATTAATACCAATTAAAGCCAATTAATCTTGACACATAATCGATTATAGATATACCATAATCGATTATGGTGTGAATAAAATTGAATTTGAAATGCCTGACAATTTAGGAAAATGATTTCTCATTAAGGTTGGTTAATTGTCAGTTTTAAACCATTAAAACATATGTCAAAAATATTTTAGCACATTTTAAATCTTTAGACACATGTTAAATGAGTGTGTGTGTGGGACCAATACTAAGTTAAGAATTCTACTTACCATTTACATATGATTCTAAAACAAACAATACAAATAATAAAATTCCCATTTTACCCCTTGTGCTTGCTTGCTTTATAATCTTTCCGCTTTTTGCATTATAGTCCCTTCTAGACCTTTTTCTTTTGTTCATCATCAAAACAAATAACCTATGAGGCATATATTCACACTCGCTACTTCCAGGGAAGCTAACATCATGTATACTTGGGCTTCGTCTTTCATCGAAGCTTGAACTTGGCTGGCAGAGAGAAGGTCCAGATTCTTAGACTCCTTTGGAGTTCCAAAAATCAAGGACTTATCAAAACAATTTAGGAGGACATGGTTAGAAGATAACCAGTCCATGCCTAGAATAATATCCAGGTCTTTCAAAGGCAAGCATACAAGATCAGCAATGAAGGTTTTATCATTTATAACAATATGACAGTTCTTGCATGCATAAGAAGTAGAAACAGGTTTATTCGTAGGTGTAGAAACCAACAAATCATACTCAAGGAAAGTAACAGCCAATTTAAGACTCATGACCCTATCATGTGAGATAAACGAGTGAGTAGCACCCAAATCATACAATACAGTTAATCGAGTCCCATCAATGAAACATGTACCTTGAATCAAGTCATCAGACTCGGAGGCTTTAGCTCCACTAAGAGTAAATACTCTTCCAGTGGTCTTCAGTCGGTTGGCCTGGGACCTCTGATTCTTACTGGAGCTGGGAGGCTCGGCCTTGGCTCCTTCACACTCTCGGCTGATGTGTCCTGACTTGCCACATCTGAAGCAGATAACCTGTGTCTCCTTGCACTGAGACGAGTAGTGATCCGTAGCACCACACTTGCCGCACCTCATGGGCCTAGAGACATTAGAGAACCCGCCACTAAACCCATCCTGCTGAAACTGTGGCTTCTTGCCACTCTACTTGAAATCCCTACTGGCCAGAGCATACCTCTGCTTACCCTTGTCTCTCTGATCTGTCCTCCTACCACTCTGACTATCCGATCCTCTGGAACTAGTAACTCTAAACTGGCTGGCATCCTCATAGATCCTGCACTTGTTGACCAGGATTGGAAAGATCCTGATCTCCTGGTAGCTGATGGCCTGCTTGATCTCAGGTCGGAGTCCACCCTCGAACTTGACACACTTGGAGCGGTCATCTGTCTCATGCTGGTAAGGAGGGTAGTACCTAGCCAGCTCCTCAAACTTGGCCGCATAGTCACCGACTGACAGCGACCCCTGCCTCAAAGACAAGAATTTCATCTCATTCTTGTCTCTGATATCCGCAGGGAAGTTTTTTCTCCAGGAATCTCTGCCTGAACACAGCCCATGTAACAGCTGTGCCCTCAGCCTGCATCCTCTGCCTGCAGTTATCCCACCAGTGTTCTGCCTCCTCGGTCAACATGAAGGTAGCAAAGATGAGCTTCTGCTGATTATTGCAATCCATGGCTCGGAAGATCTTCTCTGCCTCCCTCAGCCACAACAGTGCTCCTTCTGGGTCGTACGCTCCCTTGAACGACATAGGGTTGTTCCTCTGGAACTTATCCAATCCCTGGAACTCAGCTGGCCCACCGTTGTTGTTAGGGTTGACCTGACCAATAGCATTGACTAGGAGTGCCAATGCATCAGCAATTGCCTGATCGTTGCGTCCTCTACCGGCCATTAGTTCCTATACATGCCCAACACAACTCTTAATACAGAAACTTAAGCGAGTAAATGCTACAGGCAACTAACTTAAAACATCATTATCTATAACAAGTATAGACAATTCAAACAAGAGTCACACAACAAACTCATACCATGTCCGAACAAGGTCGAACTGCCCTGATACCACAAAATGTGACACCCTTCTACCCAGCATGTTATAAGGCATTTATTGTAAAAGAAATTAAAAATAAAAACATGCAATTATTGAATAAAATAAACAATTGTCCATGGGTAGAAAAGTCCCACATGAACCAGTTCACAACCGCGGAAAATATAAATCGAGTTTAAAACAAATAAACATAATAACAACTACCCAACCCCGATGTCACAACTCAGAGCTGGTATAACCGTTCCGGAAAAATACATCCTCGGAATACAACTGAAAAACAAACTATCTAAACTCAAGAACAACCCTACAATGAGTGGCGGCTCCTCAGAGTCACTCCTCTCCGGGATGCTCGTCATCCTCTGCAAATGACGATCAGGCCAAATACAAACAAATAACAAGGAGTAAGATTCATGTAAACATATACAGCATTGGAATAGGAAGCAAGGTAAACATACAACATAAGCATACGTCAACATTCAGCAATATCATATCAACCAAGTATGCTATGTTGTGCAATGCATCAACTACTCCGCTACTCCATCTATGCATATGGATCCAAACTAATTCAGGATGAATGACTTTGGAGTTACATATCCGTATTGGCCATAGAAGCACCAACACTGGCAGTTCACCAAACCTTGGGTGAACCCCATGGATAGCCAACGCATCAAACCGTGGATGCCTCATCACGGGGGGCCTCGGTCACCAAACCATGGGTGACCTACCGTGGATGGCCAGATCACCGTACTCTCGGGCGATCTCCCCTTTGTCGAACCTCCCCCATCAACAACTCCAATGCTCTATGCAAATGGCACAACAACAAACAATCTCAACCACCTCCTTGCTTGGGCCATGAAGCTCCCAAGACTTCAACATCAACATTCAACGTAACCTTAGACCCAAACCGTGGGGTCAAGGCTCCCTTGGCCAATAAGCACCAAGGTTCAACTCAAAATGCTTGGGTCAATAAGCACCCAAGACTTCAACTTATCAACTGTGGTAACCCAACGGATACCGACTTAACATCTTATTATCTTAATAATCTTAGATAATTGTTAACCAGGTTATCTAATCTTCCTCTTTGATTAGCTATCTCAACTTATCATCATTGGGAAATGGGGTTTAAAATCCCTTAAGTCCTTTAATTCTGTTTCTGTCCAAGAGGCGTGAGCACGGTCGTGCTTGAACCCCAGCACGGTCGTGCTTGGACACGTGAGGGCATGTTGCCCTTTTAAGTGAAGCACGGCCATGCTTCACATTCAGCACGGTTGTGCTTTTTGACCTGCACGGCCGTGCTGAACAGCGCGGCCATTTTCCAGAATTCAAATGGGAGAACGGTCGTGATCCCCGTTCAGCAAGGTCGTGCTCATCGCGCGACAGTGCTGTTCTGGGTAGGAACAGTAACCGCGTTCATAGTCAAATTCTTAGGTTCTTATTTCATTAGTCCTAGTCAATTAACAACGTATTTAGGGTCCCAAACTCATCATTACAACAGCCATAAATCAATCATTAACATCAATCATTCAACCAACATCATACCAACAACAATTATCCTCATAGCATCATAAACATGGTATAACCAACATGAACATAAAATACATATTATGATCATATAAACCATAAACGACAATTTATCATAGCAAGACTAAATTAGACAACCACACTGTCAACAAATACATCATAACTCATATGCATACAACGACCCCGGGGTTATGGGAAACCCCGTTACCTTACACTAACCCACTGCCTAATGAATACAATTCCCTTCTCCCCATACCTGGATTGAAGGTTGCTCTAACGGTCAAACTGGTCATGTCCCTACGAGCGGCTCAGTCCGATTCTACACCTTGGTTAACCAAAAACACACTTGGTCAGTTTCTTTAACCAAAACAAGAAAGAAACTGAAGGGAGGAAAGAGACCATTACCTCTAAACCAACAAGACTCTCAAGGGGGCTCCAAAATGCTTCCAAAACTCCAGAAACGGGTTGAGTTTAGTGGAAGTAGGGAAAGAGATCACTCTGGCCGAAACTGGTGACGGCTGCCAACACAAAATAGGGTTTCACGTTAACCCTCGGGTTCTGTGCCAAACTTATAAAGCTCAGACCTGAGCACGGTCGTGCTTACCCTTGAGCACGATCGTGCTCACTTAGCGTCAGCGAGACGCGGTCAGCATATTGAGCACGGGCGTGCTCACTATTGAGCACGGTCGTGCTCAACCTAAAATCAGAAACACGCTTCTGACTTTAAGTACGGGCATGCTGGCTGATGAGCACGGCGTGCTCATGTAGCAGAAAGGGATTTTTAAGCTAAAATCCCACTTAGCCCTTAACCAACACTTTTAAATTAATAAAACTAGCTTTATAAAAACATTTACGAAACTGGCGACGGCTGCCAACACAAAATAGGGTTTCACGTTAACCCTCGGGTTCTGTGCCAAACTTATAAAGCTCGGACCTGAGCACGGTCATGCTCAACTTAGCGTCAGCGAGACGCGGTCAGCATATTGAGCACGGTCGTGCTCAACCTAAAATCAGAAACACGCTTCTGACTTTAAGTACGGGTGTGCTGGCTGATGAGCACGGGCGTGCTCATGTATCAGAAAGGGATTTTTAAGCTAAAATCCCACTTAGCCCTTAACCAACACTTTTAAATTAATAAAACTAGCTTTATAAAAACATTTACGAAAAATGGGGTGTTACAAGAAGCACGTTCTTCTGTCTGATGAGGAGGCAACGAGGTTTGAGGTTAAAGATGAGGATGATTTTGAGAAGGAAATTTTTTGTCGATCTCTGGATGGGAAACTTTGGTCTGCTAACCATTGCAATGTTAGGGCCTTAAAACAGATTATTGTTGAAGCTTGGAGGTTGAAAAAGCCGGTAGAGGTCCAAGATTTAGGGAAGAACCTTTACCTCTTTCGTTTCACTAGCAAGAGTGATCTGGAGAATGTCCTTAAAGGGGGGCCTTAGAGCTTTGACTGTCATTTGCTTATTCTGAAGAGAGTGTCAGGGACTGAACAACCTCCCATTGAAACTAAGATCCAAATCGATGGCGAAGAGGCTAGGTGGTATCATGGGAGTTTTTGACGAGGTCGATAACAAAGACTCCAACAAGTTTGGGAAGTTCCTCAGACTTAAGGTGGAGCTGGACCTGCGCAAACCCCTAAAGAGGAGAACTGTGATCTGTTACCAAGGAAAGGACCTTAGGGTTTTCTTTAGGTATGAGTGGCTCCCGAATTTCTGTTTTGCCTGTGGGAGATTGGGACACCAACTGAAAGATTGTAAGGAGACAGAGGACAGAGATGAAGATGGGTATAAAGAGGTTGAAGAAAAAGACCTTCCCTTGGGGCCTTGGCTCCTAGCATCACCCCTACCGAAGTTCAATGTGGACCAGAGAAGGGATAACAGCTCTAGTCCTTTCAGCAAGGGCTTATTTGATTATTGGAGTAACAATAAGACTGAAGCATCTGGGAATAAGAAGGAAGACATGGAGGTGGAACAAGCTCCACAAGTGACAAGGACAGAAAATGCTCTATTGGATACAAGGGCCAAGCATACAGTTCATTTGATTTAACACCCAAAGTAGCTGCCACTGAAAGCAAGGAAGGTACCAGCAGCTCTGGAAAACCAAGAAAATGGAATAGGAACAAGGGTAGTAAACCAAATGGCAAACCGAACCAGAACAAAGGGGAGAAGCTTTTGTGGAAGAGGATGATGGTTTATGTGATGGTTTCAGAAGGGTCCCCAGAAGATTTCATGAATAAGGACAAGAAGAGGCATGTGGTAGCTATGGAGATTGTGGAAAATGAACCAGAGATGGTGTTGGAGAGCCAACACCGCCTACAACAATGAAAACCATAAGTTGGAATTGCTGGGGTTTTGGGAGTCCCCATGCAGTTCGAGCCTTGTTAAGGCTCCTTCGTTTGGAAAATCATCACCTGGTTTTTCTCATGGAGACTAGGTTAAAAGAAGATAAGATAGAGAGGATCAGAGTTAGAAATGGTTACAGCTTGGGTTTGTTTGTTGATTATTTTGGGCAGGGAGGGAAAGGTCTGGAGGTTTGGCACTAATGTGGAATGAGCAGGTGGATATCACCATCATTTCTTACTCGCTGAATCATATTTTTGGGAGGGGGCTAATGAGGAGAGTGGGGAGCCTTGGTTCTTTTATGGCATATATGGCTACCAGGAGGAAGCTCAGAGGAAACTGACTTGGAGGTTGATTAAGGAATCTCAGGTCAGGTGTCCAATAAATGGTTATGCTTTGGATATATCAATGACACTCTATCAGGGGAAGAGAAGAAAGGAGGGAACCTGCGCAGTTTTGAACATATGAACTTGGGCAGGAACACTATTGCAGAATGCGGCATTCAAGACCTGGGTTTTATTGGTTACCCCTTTACTTGGTCAAATGGCAGAAAGGGTGATGAGCAGATCCAGTGTAGGCTTGATAGAGCCTTGGCCTCTGAGGAGTTCATAAAAAGGTTCAGCCCAATTCAGGTAACACATTTGCCTCGTTTTGGTTTTGACCATGCTTCTTTGTTGATTGGGCTAGAAGTGGAGATGCATACAAACCTGAGGAAGAGGAGACACATCTTCCGGTTTGAAGAATGTTGGGTGAAGGATAGGAACTGTGAGGAGATGGTTAGAAGAGCCTGGACTAACAGTAGTGACTCATGTGAAGCTCGCCTGGCAAACTTGCAATGTTTAGACCATGATTTCAAGGGTTACAGACCCAATGAAATCAGGAAAGAAATTGTCAAGACTGAAAATAGTTTGAAGGATGAATCTATGTGGTCAGATTCTCCTGAAAGTTTAAAGAACTACAAAGTTCTAGAGAAGCACCATGCAGATCTCCTCCAAACTGAGGAAACTATAAGGCGCCAAAGGACCAGGGCATTTTGGCTTAAAGATGGTGACAAGAACACCAAGTTTTTCCATGGCAAGGCAAATCAAAGGAAGAAGGGGAATGAAGTTAAAAAACTTAAAGATGATGCAGGGGTGTGGTGGCATGGTGAGGAAAATGTGGAATTCTTTCTTCTAAACTACTTCACTGATCTTTTTTCATATTCAATCCCGAGTGGCATAGAGCAAGCTCGCTCAGCAATTCAAAAAACACTCAGTGAAGATCAAAGGAGGTAGTGTGATCAAACCTCTATGTTAAGTCTCTAAATGTCTGTGTGCATTTCCCTAAGTTTTGATGAAAACTAAACATTAGATAATGATTTAATTAACCTACTTTGTGGTTGTTAACCTGTCTACTTAGTGTGCAGATCATAATTGTAAGACATACTTGTCTGTCCACATGTATGACAACCTGTCTGGATAAGCAAAAGTCAACCTGTCTGCTGACTACGATTGTTGACTTTCTGTAATTTAGTTTCAATCTGTCTCTACTATGTTCTCCTACTCGTCTAAGGTTCTTCGATGGGAACTCGAGTACAAAAAGCTTTTGAAAGCTGTCCCCTCATGTAGAAGACTCTGAAACTCTTTCTCACGCTTATCAAGAAATTCAGAAAGTCATTTTCACAAGCAACCTAGGAAGTCAGAGATAACATCCAGTTAAAGAATGTTTCCAACATGCTTTATTCCCTAGTACTCTTGGTTATTCACGAAAAGGGAAATATGCTCTGCAAAGTACAAAAGCATTATGTACAACTCTGATTTGGCTACTGCACGATGCATAAAGCCATGATCCTTCATGTTAGAGTACAACCAACATTCCTATTGCATTAATGGCTGCCCAGAATGACTATTGCATTTAATGAAGCTCTGCTTGAAGCCATCGTTGGAAGGAATGTGTCTAACTGATATTAAATGTTTGAAGGCTATAAATACAGAAGTCATTGAAGATGAAGACATTAGAGATTACAAAGTATTAAAGAGCCATTACTGATCTGTTCATTTAATTCTTCATTCTTTCAATCTGTATTCTTCAATCATTTGAAGTTATTACGCAGTCTTTCCTAAGTCTACATTTAATCCACTCTCTGAGTGTTAGTGAAAGAACTGTTTGTCTGATTGTATTTATTACAAACAAACTTCTCAACACAAACCTGTGTGAGCCTGAAGAGGCTAAGTGAGCAAAGAATACTTGTCCTGGAGCCTGAAGAGGCTAGGTGTGCAAACAATACTTGGAGTCTGTAACCTCATCAGTTATAGTGGATAAAACTTGGTGCTGCCAAGGACTGGACGTAGCTCTTTGTGTTAAAGAGTGAACCAGGATAAACAGCTGTGTTAATCTCTCTTCCCTTAAACTTTTTATTTGTTTTGACTATATTATCTGCTTTCTAACTAAAGGGTTAAAAGTGTGAATATCGAGCTTGTTTTCCATTTGTATGATTGTGTGCTCTTTTCTGTCAAAATACACCAGACAGGTCACCTGTCTGTGTAAGTTGTTTGACACTTGTCTGAACCTAGCTTCTGTGTGCGAAAAGTTTTCAATTTTATTTTAATTTTTGATAAACACAATTCAACCCCCCTTCTCGTGCTTATAGTTGTCTATTTCAGTTGGTATCAGAGCTCAGCCTCTGGGTTGAGCATCTAACAGTGTTGAGGTAAAAGGTCCTGAAGAATAGACATGACTGCTGGAGCTAGTGGGAGCCACCAGACTGAAGGAGCTTCCTTAACCAGACCTCCTTTCTTCAATGGAGAAAATTACAAATATTGGAAAGATAGATTTCAATGGTTCGTTTTATCTACAAACTCTAATCTCTGGGATGTCATCACAGATGGTCCATTCATTCCTAAAAATGATGACAACACTGAGAAGCCAAAAGCTCAGTGGACCCCTGCAGAAAAGACAAAATGGGAGCTAAATCACAAAGCTAGATACAAAATCATTTGTGCTCTCAGTCCTGAAGAATTTGAAAAAGTTTGTGCCTGTGATTCTGCTAAAGAAATATGGGACACTTTAGCTGTCACACATGAAGGAATAGCCAAAGTTAAAGAATCAAAGATTGTCATACTTGTCAGAAAGTATGAACTATTTCTTATGGAGGAAGGAGAATCTGTTGCTCAGATGATAGGAAGATTCCAAACTATCATCAATGGCCTAAAATCTCTTGGCAAAGTTTACTCTAATACTGAGAAGGTTGGAAAGATACTAAGGAGTCTACCTAAGCAGTGGAGACCTTTGGTAACTGCTATCTCTCAAGCCAAGGATCTTACTTCCTTGACTATGGATGAACTTCTTTGTACATTCACTGTTCATGAGCAAGAACTTGGAGATGAAATCACAACAAAGAAGGGCAAGTCAATTGCTCTGAAGGCTGATCAAAAGTCTTCAAAGGCTTCAAGAGGTCTGAAGGCAGACGACTCATCCAGTGATGATGACCTGTCTGAACCCGAGGATTCTGAAAGTGATGAAGAGTTATCTCTCCTAACCAGAAAGATAAAGCTTCTCTTACAGAAAAATATGTTCAGAAAGGATAAGCCATTCAGAAGGTTCAACAAGGACAAGAACTTCAAAGAATCCAATTCAACAGACAAGAGTTCAATTGTCTGCTATGAGTGCAAGAAGCCAGGTCACATCAAACATGAATGTCCTCAACTCAAGAAAGCCCCTTTTAAGAAGTTCTTCAAAAAGAAGAAGAAAGGGATGATGGCTACTTGGGAAGATCTGGAGTCAACATCTTCTGATGAAGAGACAGAGGAAGAAGCTAATCTCTGTCTGATGGCCAACACTGACTCAGATTCAGATAATGAGGTACATCCTGACTATGAGGAATTACTTGATGCCTATGAGGAATTGCTGGAGGAATCCAACTGCTTATCTAAGGCTTTCAAATCCCTCAAGGGAGAATATGTTAAGCTTCTCAGTGAGCATAAACAGAAATCAAAAGAGTGTGAGAAGTTTGCCAAAGAGAATAGTGAGCTGAAGACTGAAAAGTCTAATGAAGATAAGATCTCTAGTGAAAAATCACAATCTGAAGAAGTTGAAAAATTTCAACAGAAAATGGAATAGCTCACTTCTGATCTTACCAAATTTGTTAATGGTAGAGATAATCTGACTAAGTTGCTTGGCTGTCAGAGGCACTCCCTTAACAAAGAAGGTATTGGATATGTCCATCAGACACATCATAAAGTATCAACTACAAACTCTAAAGTGTCTGCTAAATCAACTTTCATTAAATCCATACCTATCTGTAACTTCTGTGGAAAAACTGGACATGTTATGTCTAGGTGTATTCATAAGAAAAGAAGGAAGTCTTCACAGACTCCTAGAACTAACAGAAAAGGACCCAGAAAATTATGGGTACCTAAAGAACAAATAATCTCTGTTGCAGATGTCCTCAATAAGACAAAGAAAACATCATTTCTAGTACCTGGACAGTGGTTGCTCGTGACACATGACAGGAGAAAGGTCTATGTTCCTAGACCTCCAACTTAAGAAAGGAGGACATGTTGCTTTTGGAGGAAATCAAAAAGGGAAGGTTATAGGCATTGGTACTATTGGTGGTAAACCTCCTCTTCCCTCTATATCTAATGTTCTTATGATTAAATGATTAAAACATAATTTGCTTAGCATAAGTCAATTATGTGACAGTGGATTTGATGTCTCCTTTACCAAGGATTTATGCATAGTTAAAGACTTTAGTGGCAAAACTCTATTTTCAGCTAAAAGGCAACAAAATCTGTATAAGATTGAACTGACTGATCTCTCATATCAAAGTGTATCCTATCTGATGTCTAAAGAGGATGAAAGATGGTTATGGCATAAGAAACTAGGACATGCTAGTATGAAACTAATTCCAAAATTGAAAAAGGATAATCTTGTGAGAGGATTGCCTGATATTAGTTTTAAGAAAGATGTTTTGTGTGATGCATGTCAGCGAGGTAAACAAGTAAAATCCAGTTTCAAATCTAAAAACCAAGTATCAACCTCTAGATCTCTTCAGTTGTTACACATGGATCTGTTTGGACCAATTAGTGTTGCTAGCTTGGCTGGAAGAAAATATGGATTTGTTATAGTCGATGACTATTCTAGATTTACATGGATTCTCTTCTTAACCCACAAGGATGAGTCTTTTAAGGCTTTCTCAGTATTCTGTAAAAGAGTACAAAATAAGCAGGGTTTCTGTATTTCTACTCTTAGAAGTGACCATGGTGGTGAATTTGAAAATGAGCAGTTTAGATAATTCTGTGAGGAGAATGGAATCTCTCACAATTTCTCTACACCTAGAACTCCTCAACAAAATGGAGTGGTTGAGAGAAAGAACAGATCTCTGCAAGAGATAGCTAGATCTATGCTCAATGAGAATAATCTCCCTAAGTACTTCTGGGCAGAAGCAGTAAACACTGCATGTTATATACAAAACAGAATACTCATTAGGCCTTTTCTAAAGAAGACACCCTATGAATTGTGTGGAAAGGAAAAAGCCCCAACATTTCTTACTTCATGCATTTGGTTGTGAATGCTTCATACTAAATACTAAGGATCAACTTGGAAGCAGTAAAGGATCTTTGTAGGCTATTCTGAAATGTCTAAAGCCTTTAGAAGTTTCTGAATTAAAGTTATATTGAAGAATCTATTTCATGATGAATTTAAATTTAATGATTGATGATAAGGAATTAATCAGATCTAGATGATCTTGTCAGGTCATAAGCCAGAAAATCGACCTGACCTGACCAAGAAAGAACTGAAAATGAACTAGTCAGACAAGTGGAGACAAAGTCAACAGACCAAGATGTCATGATCTCATGATGAAAAGGGACTGGAAATTCAAAACTCATCATCCTAAGGATCTTATTATTGGAAATCCCTCAGAAGGAGTGAGAACCAGATCCACTTTAAAGGAATCAAGCAATGTGGCCTTCAAGTCAGAAATAGAGCCAAAGCACATTGAAGAAGCTCTTGATGATGAAAGTTGGATTCTTGCTATGTAAGAAGAACTTCAACCAGTTCACCAGAGATGATGTCTGGACACTTGTCTCCAAGCCCAAAACAAGTCTGTCATTGGAACAAGATGGGTCTTCAGAAACAAATTAGATGAGGATGGCAAAGTTGTCATAAATAAGGCAAGGTTAGTAGCTCAAGGCCATAACCAACAAGAAGGTATTGACTATACTGAAACCTTTGCACCTGTAGCTAGAATAAAAGCTATTCGCATTCTGATGTCATATGCTGCACAACACCAAATCACTCTTTTTCAAATGAATGTAAAAAGTACTTTTCTCAATGGCATAATTGAAGACGAAGTATATGTTAAGCAACCCCCTGGTTTTGAAGATACTGATAAACCAGATCATGTTTTTTAAAAATGACATTATATGGTTTAAAACAAGCACCTAGAGAATGGTATGATAGATTAAGTTCTTTTCTCATGCATAATGGTTTTACTAGAAGACAAGTAGATACTACTTTGTTTAAGAAAAGTTCTAAAGAGGACTTCATCATAGTCCAAATATATGGTGATAATATTATTTTTGGAGCAACTAATGAAAATTTATGTAAGGATTTTTCCAAGCTAATGCAAGCAGAATTTGAGATGAGCATGATGGGAGAATTAAAGTTCTTCCTTGGATTACAAATCAAACAGACAAGTGATGGAATCTACATCCATCAACAAAAGTATATCAAGGAGATACTTAAGAAGTACAAGATGGAAAGTGCTAAACTGGTGAAAACTCCCATGCAACCCAATGCAAAACTAAGTAAAGATGATGAAGGTGAAAAGGTAGACCAAACTGTCTACAGCGGTATGATTGGATCTCTATTATACTTAACTTCAAGCAGACCTGATATTCAATTTCGTGTCTGTATGTGTGCTAGATTTCAATCTGACCCAAGAGAATCTCATCTTAAAGCTGTTAAACGAATATTTAGATATTTGCTTGGGACTACTAATCTTGGTTTGTTATATTTAAGAACTAAAGAATACAGATTAGTGGGATTCTGTGATGCTGACTTTGCTGGAGACAGAATAGAAAGGAAAAGTACCAGTGGAGGATGTCACTTCATTGGAGCAAGCTTAGTCTCTTGGTCAAGCAAAAGGCAGACAACTATTGCCCTATCTACTGCTGAAGCAGAATACATCTCAGCTGCTAGTTGTTGCTCTCAACTTTTATGGGTAAAACATCAACTTGAGGATTACTCTATTTATGAGCATAATATATCTGTATGGTGTGATAATTCTAGTGCCATATGCTTAACTAAAAATCCAATTCAGCATTCTAAGGCTAAGCATATAGAAATCAAACATCGTTTTATAAGAGATTATGTTCAGAAAGGTATCTTTGATATTAAGTTCGTTAAAACTGAAAATCAATGGGCTGATATTTTCACTAAACCATTAGCAGAAGAAAGGTTTTTATTTATTAGAGATAATCTAAACATGCAATGCATTGTTGAATGAAATGTCTGAGTATTGAACTGTTTATGCTACCTGTCTTATGGTTTTATATCACCTGCCTATGATTACCTGTCTAACTCTACTGAGTCACTGTGCTAAAACTCAACAGTTTTATTGAAATGGTTATTAATTATTTAATACCATTTATTAATCTGAAGCTAATCATATGCACTACAGTTTTTAATCTCGAAACCATGTTTTCATTATGTCTTAAGTGGGCTCTACAATTCCCCATAAAAATCGTGCCGTTTTTAAAATTAAAAATGTTTTCTTTCTCTCTCTTGCCTTTATTGCTATAAAAGGCAAATAATTAGAAAGGTTCAACCTTTACCTTTTCAAATCCCTAAAGTAGTTTTATCTTCGTCTTTTCTTCTCTCAAACCCTTCTCTCTTCCAAAACCCTCGAAACTCTTTCTCTAAAAATGGCATCTTCAAAGCATCTCTCTTCAACAAAAATTGCTGAGAAATACAACATGAAGGTTACTGATGTTGAGAAGATCCTACCTGGAAAGACTGTTGATCTTCAACAGTTGAAGAAATGGGGTATGGATGTCACTGAAGAGTTGGAATACTCTAAGTGGACTCTCTTCTTTGACATCAAGGAGTTTGTTCATCCCAAGCTTGTCAAAGATTTCTGGACAAATGTCGTGGTCGTCACCAGCAAGGCTGATGGAACCAAGAGTTTTAAAGCTCGAATGATGGACAAAACCCTTCTTTCCCTATCAGCTCTCTGGAGCTAGTTAACAAATGTCCAAGGATTGGAGCTGCTTTCAAACCTGACTGGGAAGATCAGGTGGGAGTTGAGAATGTCAACATAGCTGTCTATGGTGTTCCCAACCCTAAGAACAAGAAGCCAACAAGCATGGTGCCTAAGTGCAGATTCTTGCACAAGCTACTGCTGGAATGTGTGATGCCAAGGAAAGGCTCACGAGATAGTGTGACCAAGATGGATAGATTTGCTCTGTACCACTTGATTCACAGAATCAAGGTAGACATCAATGATCTCATCTATATGTACCTTGAAACTCTGATCAAGAGGACCAACATGCAAACCTATCCCTATGGAATGCTGTTGACAAGGGTCTTCAAGAACAAGCTATTTGTTCCCAGTGATGTTCATTTTGTGGACATGTCACTTCTCCTTGACAGGAAGGTCCTGTCTATGATGGACATTGAAGGTATCCCTCTGAAAGATGAAGAGGAATATAAGAAGAAAAAGAAGAAGAAGTCTGCTGCTGAGCAGAAGCAGAAGGAGAAAAAGGAGGAACCAGTGGTCTCCACTGATAAATCAGAGGTTCCTATCTCTGAAAGAATTTGGAAGCCTTCTAGAAAGGTGGCCAGACAAGACCAGAGAACTGAGGTAGAGAAACCTTCAGCTTCTGGAGAAACTGCTGAAACAGTTGAGCCTCTAAGGTTCAAGCTGAAGAAACCCTCTCCCAAGAGGAAGACAAGTGAAGCTGAGGAATCGGTTGTTGCATCTGCACAACCCAACAAAAGAAGAAGGCTGGTGAAGACCTTTACCAAGGTCAGACATTTGGAGTCTGAACCTAGTAAAGATGAAGTATCTGCTCAAGGGGAGCAAACAACTCCACCCTTGGAGGAGCCCAAGGAGAAGAAGCCTCTTGATTTGGAAATCATTCCCAGAAAAAGAAGGACAGGCTACCCAGTGCCAATAGTGGCTCATGCTGAAAGGGAAGAAATCCCTGCAGAAGGACCCTCTGCTGAAGTTGTTGTTGTTGCTGCAACTACTGCTGACCTGTCTGGTGGGACTCAGATAGTTGTTCAACCTGAAGTTGACACTTTATCTCCTTCAAAGAAGAAGCTAAAGCTATCTGAGGATCAGATAATCTCTTATTATATCCCCTCTGTACCATCTTCTCCCTTTCACCAAGGTATCCACAGCTCTGTTGTTTCTTCTTCATCTGTTCTTTTTGTTCAACCTTTGTCAGTTGCTCCTCCCTTTCCCTCACCTGTCTCCTCTCACCACACCCAAACATCATCATATGATGTTGTGTCTGATATGTGTCAGTACACAGTTGTTCACAGGGACTCAACTCCCAAAGAATCAACTAGCATATCATCAAAACTGTTTGTTAGTGATCTGCAATCTCTGATGACTGCAAGTGTCTTTCATCTATCTGTCATTCCTTATCCTCAATCTCATATTCTTAACCCTTGTAGGGAGATTTTCTTTTATCCCCCTATTGTTGTGTTCATTAGAACATTGGCTAGAACTCACTATCCTGCCTCTATTGTAATGATACCTAATAGGTCTAGGTATTTCTTTATTTTAGTAATAGGATCAAACTCCTTTTTTCTGTCATATAGATTCCTTGTTACCTATACCTCCATCTATTTTAGCCCAGCAACCTCTTCCCCCTCCTATACAGATTAAAGTCACTTGTCTGTCTCTGTCTGAGAGACTTTCCTGTGTCTTTTCTTCTATTGATACTGACTTAGTCAGAATCAATCCATTGTTTAAGTTAGCTTTTCTTCCTTTCTTTTATTTCAGAACCCTTCATCAATATATCTTTCCCCGTGTTACTTCACCCTTATCTGTACCCAAGGCACCCCCAGTTTTAGCTCTGCCCTGATATCCAGACCTGTCTACTACTTCAACTAGCCTGTCTACAAAAGCCCCTTCTTCCCAGATGGTGGACTTACATAGCTTCAATCTGCTTAGAGCTGAGCTAGAAGAAATCAGAAGACAATTGGATGAAGAAAGGCGTGCTAGGCTGCTTTTAGAAAAGAGAGTTGACTCTCTGTTTTTGCTTTTTAGTCAGCATAGGTAGTTTTTGTTGTAAAAATCTGCCTTGTACTTAAAAAAGCTTATGATCAATGAAAATCAGTGTTCTATTATCATCTATGTTCTTTATTAATTTTTTGTATGCTCCTTTTTGTTGTTGACAAAAGGGGGAGAAAGTAAAAGTTAAGATGATTATGATTAAGTTAAAAAATTGAACTTAATCTACATATCTCTGATATTAATGCTGCATGACTATGTTAATGATATTGACTCTGATACTATGCTGATTGAAAATTAGAATTGTACCTAAGTGCACCTGTCTGCATAATACTTCTGGTTTTTAGAAAATTTCAACTTGTCTGAATTCTGTTATCTCTTATGTTGATATTTTCTAAGGTTCATTAAATCATCTGAATGTTTGTCATCATCAAAAAGGGGGAGATTGTTAAGTCTCTAAATGTCTGTGTGCATTTCCCTAAGTTTTGATGAAAACTAAACATTGGATAATGATTTAATGAACCTACTTTGTGGTTGTTAACCTGTCTACTTAGTGCGCAGATCATAATTGTAAGACTCACCTGTCTGTCCACATGTATGACAACCTGTCTGTGTGACACCCTTCTACCCCGCATGTTATTATAAAACATTTACTTAAAAGAGGTAATATAAAACATGCCTTTATTTGATTAAGATAATTACTTGGATAAAAAGGTTTCACATCTCAAGGAAAACAACGCGGAAATAACATAGTTTTAAAACAATAAAACATAAAAAAAGACAGATAAGGAAAAACCCAACCCCGATGTCACATACAAAGCTGGTATAACTAAAATCCGGATACATCACGGAAACAAACTGAAATAACTAAACAAAACTAACAGCTATAACTAAGCATCCTAACTAGAGTCGCGGCTCCTCAGAGTCACTCCTCCACTGGCTGCTCACTGTCCTCTGCATAAAGAGACACATGCAACAATAGAAACAGGAAAACAGGGAGTAAGAAATCATATAAACACAACGGCATGGGAATAGGGAATAAGATGAACATACATCATATCAGGCATAGCATCAACGTCATATAACATCATACATCATAATACAAGTCAACAGTCAAAAGATGCTATGCGATGCAACACTACTCCGCTACTCCGTCAATGCATGTGGATCCAGCTAACTCAGGATGCTACTTCGGAGACACATATCCGTATTGGCCATAAAAGCACCAACACCGGCAGTCCACTAACTAGTGGACCCCATGGATAGCCTACGTATCATAACGGATACGACACCTTGGACGCGTACGGTTTCACCATAGCAGGGTGAACACCCGAGACTTGGGCCAGATCACATAACGGTGACCTCCCCTATGTAGACATCCCCCCCTCAACAACAACTCCAACGTATGAATGCGTGAGCACAACAACACACAAGTCAACCACCTCCTTTGCTTGGGCCAAAAAGCACCCAAGACTTATCACCAACATCAACGTCAACACCTTAGACCCAAACCATGGGGTCAAGGCCCCCTTGGCCAAAAAGCACCAAGGTCCAACTTAACAACACCTCGACCAAAAAGCATCGAGGTTACTTTGGCCCAAAAGCACCAAAGCGTAACAACGTGCGGTAACCCATAAGGAACCGACTTAACCATCTTATCGTCTTTAAACATCTTAATTAATATAATTAAGTTATCTAATATTCATCATTTTATTGGTGCATTATCATAACGGTAACATCATCATCAATAACATATCCAATCAATGTGATCAACATAATCCATGTCATAACAACAACATTCATAATCATGGGTATTCATACCAATTCAACCAAAACTCATGGCATAAGACAAGTCAATAGGCATACCACATCATGAACAACTCAACAATTATAACAAATAGACATACCAATTAATCCAATTAAATATATAAACAGTTCAGTCATACAACCAGGTAGATCATGGCATCAATAACATTATAACAACAATAAACGGGGCTATGGGAACCCCTCATCTTACGCTATTCCCTAGCCTAGTGTATACACTATTCTTCTCCCATACCTGATATGCGGTTCGCAATTCAAAAGAAGAAAGAAGATCCACTAGGGTCTCGTCTCACTAGCGCTTGTCTACGACTTCAAGAACACCAAAGAGACACTTTGGTTCAACTCTAAGATCAAGAAATCAAAAGGAAGAGATCAAGAACTTGAAGGAAAGAACACAAGGGACAAGGTGCACGAATTTTACCTTTTCTAAAGTCCCAAACAGCAAGCACAACGAACCCCTATCTGTAGCGATGTTCTCCTATCAAGAAGCAGTAAAGAACGGTGCAAGAACGGGTTCCCTAGAGAGAGTTTTAGGGAGAAAAACCATAAGAATTCAAAGAGGAAGGAGGGAGGCAGTTTTCTGAGTGTTGGGGTCGTGTAAACTAGGTTTAGGTCGAGTCTAATGGTATATATATGAGTTTGGGTCATAACGGGTTCCTATTTCAGTCCAAACTGTATATTGTTCGGTATTTTGACCATAACTTGAGCTACAAGTTTCCGATTGAGGTGTTCTTGGTGTCGTTAGAAAGCTCAGAGAAATATCTACAAATTAATTTCTAATGATCGAATCCTAAATAGGACTCTAAGATGGTCAAAAGTTCGATGTAAGTTTAGCGACAGATTTGGTAGTTATTCCTAGATAGGATCCTTAGGAGATTATGATAAGATCTTAATAGATAATTAAAAAGATGATTATCCTATATTAATAAGGACTCAAATCTGATTAATTGAGGGATTAAAATCTAAGAATAACATTATCTCTATTTAAATATTAAATCACACGATATCTTATCATATCATTCTTAATCGCTTATTATTAATAAAAACACATATTATACATTAGCATATAAAATCATATATCCATATAAGATCAAACATTAAGAGACACCATCTCATATTAATACAAATAATCATATATTAAACACATATTATCATATGTACTATATGTAATAAAAATACTATAACACTAATAACATCAACAACAACAACAACAACAACAACAACAATAATAATAATAATAACAACAACAACAACAACAACAACTAGGCATCCATAGTAACATAATACCTTATACGAAAATCGGGGTGTTACAGTCTGGATAAGCAAAAGTCAACCTGTCTGCTGACTAGGATTGTTGACTTTCTGTAATTTAGTTTCAACCTGTCTCTACTATGTTCTCCTACTCGTCAAAGGTTCTTCGATGGGAACTCGAGTACAAAAAGCTTTTGGAAGCTGTCCCCTCATGTAGAAGACTCTGAAACTCTTTCTCACGCTTATCAAGAAATTCATAAAGTCATTTTCACAAGCAACCTAGGAAGTCAGAGATAACATCCAGTTAAAGAATGTTTCTACCATGCTTTATTCCCTAGTACTCTTAGTTAATACACGAAAAGGGAAATATGCTCTTCAAAGTACAAAAGCATTATGTACAACTCTGATTTGGCTACTGCACGATGCATAAAGCCATGATCCTTCATGTTAGAGTACAACCAACGTTCCTATTGCATTAATGGCTGCCCAGAACGACTCTATTGCATTTAATGAAGCTCTGCTTGAAGCCATCGTTGGAAGGAATGTGTCTAACGGATATTACATGTTTGAAGGCTATAAATACAGAAGTCATTGAAGATGAAGACATCAAAGATTACAAAGCATTAAAGAGCCATTACTCTGTTCATTTAATTCTTCATTCTTTCAATCTGTATTCTTCAATCATTTGAAGTTATTATGCAGTCTTTCCGAAGTCTACATTTAATCCACTCTGAGTGTTAGTGAAAGAACTGTTTGTCTGATTGTATTTATTACAAACAAACTTCTCAAAACAAACCTGTGTGAGCCTGAAGAGGCTAAGTGAGCAAAGAATACTTGTCCTAGAGCCTGAAGAGACTAGGTGTGCAAACAATACTTGAAGTCTGTAACCTCATCAGTTATAGTGGATAAAACTTGGTGCTGCCAAGGACTGGACGTAGCTCTTTGTGTTAAAGAGTGAACCAGGATAAACAGTTGTGTTAATCTCTCTTCCCTTAAACTCTTTAGTTGTTTTGATTATATTATCTGCTTTCTAACTAAGGGGTTAAAAGTGTGAATATCGAGCTTGTTTTCCATTTGTATGATTGTGTACTTTTCTGTCAAAATACACTAGACAGGTCACCTGTCTGTGTAAGTTGTTTTACACTTGTCTGAACCTAGCTTCTGTGTGTGAAAAGTTGTCAACTTTATTTTAATTTCTGATAAACACAATTCAACCCTCTTTCTCGTGTTTATAGTTGTCTATTTCACTCTATGGGTGAGATCAGGGAAGCCATAAACCAAATGCACCTGCTAAAATCCCCGTGATCGGATGGAATTCCTGCCCTCTTTTATCAGAAATTTTGGCACATTGTGGGGAATGATATCCAGAACTTAGTCCTTGGAATCTTTAATGATGAAAGGTCTCCTGAATCCATCAACAAAACTCATATTACTCTCATCCCTAAATGCAAAAACCCGAACTCCACAAAGCAATTCAGACCAATCAGCCTGTGCAACGTGGTTATGAAAATAGTCACCAAGGTCATTGCTAACAGGATCAAGGGTGTTCTTCCGGATGTGATTGATGAGGAGCAGAGTGCTTTTGGGAAATGGAGGCTTATAACGGACAATGCCCTTATTGCCATGGAATGCTTTCATTGGCTCAAGAAGAAGACTACAGGGAAGAAAGGGATGATGGCCCTCAAGCTTGATATGGCAAAGGCCTATGACCAGATGGAATGGACTTTCATTGATGTTGTTTTGGTTCCCATGGGTTTTCCCCCGAAACTTACAAAGCTCATCATGTCTTGCATTACCACGGTGTCCTATCAGGTGCTCATTAATGGCCAACCTAGTAGGAGCTTCTCCCCCAAAAGGGGTTTAAGACAAGGTGGCCCGCTTTCACCCTACATTTTCATTCTTTCTGCCAATGTACTTTCTGGTTTACTTCATAGAGCAAACTCACAGGAATCTATTCATAGGATCCAAGTAGCTAGGAGGGCTCCTCAAATTACACATCTTTTGTTTGCAGATGATAGCCTCCTCTTTGCGAGGGCTAATCTTAAAGAAGATGATTCCATTACTCATGTCCTTAATATTTATCAATTGGCTTTGGGCCAGCTGGTGAATCTGGATAAATCAGAGGTGTCATATAGTAGAAATGTGCCCCCAAATGTGCAAAACATGATCTGTAACAAGATGGAAACTAAGATTGTGACTACTCTCTCAAGATATCTTGGCCTTCCAGTAGTGTTTGGGAGATCCAAAAAGGATGTCTTTGCCTTTGTCAGGGATAGAGTTTGGAAGAAGCTAAAGGGTTGGAAGGAGAAATGCCTCTCGAGAGCTAGAAAGGAGACCCTTATCAAATTAGTTGCCCAAGGCATCCCGAATTACAGCATGAGTTGCTACAAAATTCCAGAGGGTTGCTGTCATGAGATTGAGTCTTTGATTGCTAAGTTCTGGTGGGGAACATCTGAAAGGACAGGAAAGTACACTGGCTTAGCTGGGAAAGGATGGGAAGAGCCAAGGATAAAAGGGGGATGGGTTTCAGAGGCTTCTCTGAGTTTAATAGAGCCCTCCTTGGATAGCAATGCTGGAGGATGGTGACTGATGAAGACTCCCTGATGGCTAGGACTTTCAAAGGTAGATACTACCCCAGGAGCACTTTCTTAGAAGCACAAATGGGCTTCCAGCCAAGCTATGCTTGGAGGAGTATGCTTCAAGCCAATGAGGTGATTGATTTGGGAGCAAGATGGTTGATTGGTGATGGGAAAAAGGTGAAGATATGGAAGGACAACTGGCTGCCTGAGCAGTCCAATTTCAGGATTTGGAGCCCCATCAAAAATCTCCAACCAGATGCAACAGTGTCCGAGCTCATTGATGAAGACACAAGACAATGGAAAAGGGATTTGATCCACAGCAGCTTCAACCAATTTGAAGTAGCCCAGATCCTCAGCATCCCCATTTCCATGAGGCTTCCTGCTGACAACTTAACATGGCATTGGGAATGAGATGGCAAATTCTCTGTTAGGTTAGCATATCATCTACTCAGTGAGGAGAAAAACAGGAATGTCCCTGAGGCTTCTGATATGAGGGATCAAGGGTTGTGGAAGGCAATTTGGAAAGCCCCTATGCCTAACTTTGTTAAGAATTTCATTTGGAATATTCTTCCAACAAGACACAACATGAGCAAGAATGGAATGAAGCTTGACAAGTGCTGCCCAATCTGCCAGGAGCAAGATGAGACTCATGATCATGTTTATTTGTACTGCAATCCAGTTCGGGTCCTTTGGTTCTCCACCCAACTGAGCATATATATCCCAGACCAGGCCAACCTCAACAATTGGCTTTTCAATTGACTTAAGAAAATGGAACCTCTTGCTTCTCAACTGATCTGCACAACACTCTGGAAGATTTAGAAATCAGTTTGTGTTCAATAAAGTAGATTTTGATCCTATTGCAGTTGCTATCTCTGTCCATGATTTTGTTACTGAATTTTGTAACACCCCGTTTTTCGTTAAGTGCTTTGTTATATGCTTGTTTGGTTGCTAAGCTTATAGCTTAAGTTAGAAGTTGTTGGTTAAGAGCTTGGTGGGATTTTTGGCTTAAAAAGCCCCTTTCTAGTGCATGAGCACGATCGTGCTCATGACCAGCACGCCCGTGCTTGAAATCAGGCGTGTTTCGCTGGTTTTAAGTTGAGCATGCTCGTGCTTAAGTGTGGACCGCGTCTCGTAGACATTAAGTCCAGCACGCCCGTGCTTGCCGAGGAGCACAGTCGTGCTCGTGTGCGGCCTATATATTTGTGGCACAGAAATCGAGGGTTACGTAACAACCCTATTTCCTGACCTCGGTCATCACCAGTTGCGACTACCATAGTTTCCTTCCCTGTTTCCACCATTGTCTTGAAATGGGAACAAAGTTGGTTTGTGTTTTTGTTTATCAAAGGCTTGTTTGTGGACTGAGCCGCTCGTGGGGACATAACCAGTTTGCTGTTGGCGCTTCGTGGAACCTTCAAACCAGGTCGCACGTTGCTAGCTTTGGTGCTTATGGCCAAAGTGGCCTCGATGCTAATTGGTCGAGGTGCTGATAAGTTGTACCTTGGTGCTTATTGGCCAGGGGGCCTTGACCCCAGATGGGTCTAAGGTGTTGATGATGATGATGTTAAGCCTTGAGTGCTTATTGGCTCAAGCGCAGGAGGTGGTTGCCCTGTTTGCTGTTGTGCCCATGCATCATGCATCGGAGTTGTTAGTTGGGGGGACGTTCAACATAGGGGAGATCGTCCGAGAGTAAGACGATCTGGCCATCCATGGTAGGTTACCCAAGGCTCGGTGACTGTGCGCCCCCGTGATAAGGCATCCAAGGTTTGATGCGTTGGCTATCCATGGGTTCACTTGAGGTTTGGTGGACTGCTGGCGTTGGTGCTTCTATGGCCAATGCGGATATGTAACTCCAAAATCGTTCATCCTAAGTTGGTTGGATCCACATGCATAATGGAATAGTGGAGTAGTGTTGCATTGCACTGCATAGCATACTTGGTTGTTATGATGTTGATGTATGATGATATAAATGATGATGTATGCTTATGATGCTGCCATGCTTGTTTGTTTACCTTACTTCCTATCTCCATGACGTTGTTTTTACATGATTCTTACTTCTTGTTCTCTGTTTTCTTATTTGGCATGTTTGGCTCTATGCAGAGGATGGCGAGCAGCCCAGAGAGGAGTGACTCTGAGGAGCCACCGTTCATAGTTAGGATTTCCCCTTTTGTTAGTTTAGTTTCAGTTGTATTCCGAGGTTTTTCCGGAACGGTTATACCAGCTCTGTTGTGGCATTGGGTTGGGTTTGTTTTGTTATGTTTATTTATTTGTTTTAAACATGGTTTTATTTCCGCGTTTTGTGAACTCGTTCATGTGGGACCTTTCTACCCATGGACAATCGTTTTATTTAAATGAGTAAATGCATGTTAATTTTATATCTCTTTATCTTTATCGCTTTTATAACATACGGGGTAGCAGGGTGTCACTGAAGTTGACACAGGCAAACACAAGAAAGGGGGTTGAATTGTGTTTGTTAATAATTTTCGAAAACAACCTTTTTCAAAACTTATTTTCTCACACAAAGAATATAAGGTAGATGCACACACAGAAAATTATCTTTTAAAAAGCTTAACAAAATCAAGTTCAAATCCCCACAGTCAATATAAACAAATAAAACTGTAAGAGTTAAGGGATTAGAAGATTCACGCAAGTGTTTTATCCTGGTTCACTCTCTTCCAACCAAGAGCTACGTCCAGCCCCTTCGACTTGAAGGTTTTACTCCACTATTTATCTAAATAGATTACACCAAGTATTCAACAAAGTATTCCTTTCTTACTAAGCCTCTTCAGGCTCTAACTCTAACAAAGAGATTGTTTGCTTTTGATTTTCTAACTCACTATGTGTGAGGATATGACAGTTTAAGATCGGTTGAATATTATAACAATATTCAAGCGAAAGAATTACAGACTTTTGCTCTTGAAAGAATAAAAGAATGAGAGCTTGTAGATTGTCAAAAGTTTAGCTCGCAAAGGTTCTTATTTTATTCTTCAGAGGTTGAGGTCTTCTATTTATAGTAACCTTTTTCTTCACTTGAAAATCTTCAACGGTTGTTTTTAATATTCCCGTTTAGAGATGGCATCAAATGCATAATATCTGTTGTGACTGATAGCTTGATCGTGGCCATTGTGAAATGCACTCTTAGTTATCACTTTTGCATAAAATGGAGGGTCACAGCTCTGAGCAATTGCAACTTGAAAACTATCTTTCCTCCTTTGTGAAAATTCTAGCTATTCCAGCAGTAAAGGTGACAGGGTACAGAGCGTTTTGCATTTCCTCATTGTATTATGTTGCTTTTTGCATTTCCTCGATGGTACTATGTTTCTCTCACAAAGAAACAAGGCATTAAGACAGATAAAACAAATAGGAAGGACCAATATTCGTTTGAAATAAATATCAATCATTTGAATTAAATATCACTTTGTGGTCGGGGTAGCATTTACTTAGTTAGATGGAGCATATGAAAACTTAAAAGAGCTCGTCTACTTAAAAACTGCGTCTACACGCTCATGGGTAAAACCAAGTCTATGGGCTTGCATTTTCTTTTCGCTCGTCTACTAACGTGGCATATCCTCTCGTCTATCATCAAGTGTTTTGACTTGCTATATTTCAGTGAGTTATTTTTTATCTCCGTCTACTGATGTGGCATTTAAGCTCATCTACTTATTGAAACAAGGTTCCCGTCTACTCAAATATATTAAATAAATATATATATGCCAAACGTTTTGAGCAGCTCGTTTACATGAATAGATGCGTATTCACAATCTAAGTCCAAGCAGATATAAGGAAACTTGTTCAAGATTTCCATAACTTATAAATTTTGAACATTCTTGCAAGACTAGATAAGGCAAGTTAGATCTCAACTAAAACTTTGCCATGCAAATTTAATCATTTTTGTTAACATCAAAACCCAGAGATTATTAATCCAAATCACCTTGGTTCCAATAGTCACAAATTTAATGCTACAAATACACCTGTCCTAAAAGCTGCCAGCACAAGGGGGGAGGAAAAATCGGAGGCACCTGAACCTAACACCCTGAAACTTAATGTGGAAGCTGGATGTTTTGAGAATGGAAACACAGGGTGGGGAATGGTGGTCAGAAATTCAGCAGGAACAGTGCTCTTTGCAGCTACTAGAAAGGATGGAATTTGGGTGACTCCCCTGTTAGCTGAAGCCTTGGGTCTGAGATGGTGCCTACAGTGGGCTTTGCATGAAGGTTTTGGAAAGTTAATTGTGGAAACTGATGCAAAAGCTATGTTCAATTGTCTGGAGGGCAAATCAGTAGTAGTTCACATTGCACATGTCATCCAAGACTGCAAGGAAGCTCTACAACAGTTACCAAATGCAACTGTTACTTGGATCAGGAGAAGCAGGAATGAGGCTACCCATGCTCTGGTGGGTGTGGCAAAAACTCTAGGATCTAGAACTTGGTTTGGAAATGTTCCTCAACAAATTTCTCATATCATTTGTAATGACTTTGTTTCCTCTTAATGAAAGTCTATTTTACTATCAAAAAAAAAAAATTTGGATAAATGGAGGTGGCCTTGATTTTTATTAATAGGCTTTATTAGAACATCAATTGTGATATATTAATTAGTACTTGATAATTCTTATTTTGTGTTGTGGATTATTTGATTGGTAAATAATCTTAACATTTCCTGGCAATAGTAATTGTTGGGAAAAACCAACTAGAACTTTTAGCGGCAATAAGAAAAAGCTAGTAAATGAGCTTGGAAGGCAATTCAAAAAACATATTTAGTGGTAATTAAAATTGCTGGTAATAATTGCCGCTATAACTTTTGATTTTTAGCGGCAATTGATTGGGTCTTTACCAGTATTTTCTACAATTGTCGAGAAAGCTTTTAGCGACACTGGATATGCCGGCTAATTAATAATTGTTGGTAAAATTTTTAGCAGCCATTATTATTGCCGCTAAAAGCCATAATAATTGAGGCTAAAATTGCATTTTGTTATTTGCGGGCTCCATGGAGTTATTTTTACTCAGCTTTAATTCTTTCTGAATGTGCTGGTATAGGAAGCCTAACGGCTTTATTGAATGTTTGGTTCCATGATAGGAGCAACCAAACTCACTTTTGCAATGATCAAATGTTGGTTTGACTATTTTTAAGATGTTTGGCTATTGGATTGTGAAGCAATTTTGAGTTCCAGAATCAATTTTACCAGAAGCAACTTGAAGTAACTTCTGAATTGAAAAATTACATTATGTTTTATATCAAACTTGCTTTTAAAATAAAATCATCCAAACATAAATCACTATACTTCAAACTCAATTATATTAAAATCAATTTAATTCAAAATCATGTTTCTCAAACGCTCAGCCAAAGACACACTTAGTCCTTTGGTTAAAGGTTTAGGATGTTTGTTTTTCTGTTGGATTCCTTTGCTGGGTGGTTCTTTGGGTCAGGTTAATGTAATATGTACATTGGTCCTTTAGCAGTATATTTACATCATACATGTTCCCTCTTTATTTCTCGTTTATATGGGTTAGAGTACCCCTAATACCCTCAATCAATATATTTTTTGCTTATAAAAAATGAACAAATTATTTTGCACTTATTACAGGTAAAACATCTTGTTGACTTGTCATTTGTTTCCTTTTTACAAAGAATTTTTGATCACACAGACTTCAATATAGTTCCACAATGCCTATACTGTATGTTATCTAATCTTATTTTGAGCACTTGAAATTCTATTATGGTTTTTGTCAATATCTTTTCAAATCATGTATACCTTTGGGTTTTTTGTGCTATTATATATTCAGAATGACAATCAAATTGTCAACGAAGGTTGGTCCAATTTGTAAGGATACGACTCATGACCCACAAGGTCGTGAGTTCGAATCACATTGCGGATGTGAGGATCTCGTTGGTGGATAATCTGTAAGTACATCTGCAAGCGCTCTTTGAGTCGTGAGGCCTGCCCTGATGGGTTATGATATCTAAAACATCGCAATTTTCCTTTCACCCACAACCAAGATATTAATTTAATTGTGACTTCTAAGTTCCACCAAATCCATACTTTTTGAGCTATAGAAAGAGTGAAGGCCCAAATTGGTCCTGAAATATTTTGGGAACCCACTTTTAGTCCATGAAAAAAATAAAGTAATCTTTTAGTCCCTAAAATTTTCAAACGCGAAATACATTAGTCCCTAGATTTAGTTATGACGTTCATTTACTTGTCTATGACGTTCATTATGTAACTTTTTTTTTTCAGTTTTCATTAATTTTTCATAGCGAAAATTCCCCACTGGCCACCCAAAACCACTAGGGCCATGTAGGATGGTTAATGGGATACGTAGGCAAGTAATTAGACGTCAGAACTAAATCTATGGACTAATTAGTCCCGCATTTGAAAAGTTAAGAGACTAAATGGTTAATTTATTTTTTCAGAGACTAAAAATAGGTCGCCAAATTTTTCATGGACCCAGGCCCGGCTCAAGGGTGAGGCCACTAAAGCCCTTGCTTTAGGCCTCACCCCGAAACTTTATATAATATGTATGCTTGCAACCACATTTCTTTTTTTCTTTTTTTATTATGTCTTATTTATTTATTCTTGAGGCATTTGTTTAATTATATATTTTATTTTATTTAAATAATATCAAACAATTAAATAAAACAAAGTTAAAAATAATTAAAAGGAATATTTATTTGTTTAAGATTTAAAGTGACATTTACATCGTATAAAAAGAGTATTTTTAAATTTTTTATTTAAATCATAAATTAAATTGTGATTATTTTTAATTTTGAAACTCACTTTTTAATTTTTATAAAAATTACTTATTTATAAAATATTATTATTAGTTTAAAAAAGGCCTCACCTAAAAGTCCACTTTAAGCCTCAATTAACATTGGACCGGCCTACATGGACCGAATTGGAACTTCACTCCTATAGAAAACTTGATCGATTTCTCGACAACTAAATGGACCAAATGATAATATACCGCAAAATATTATTTTTCTTGTTTTTTAGGTAAGAGAAGAGAATTGTTAATAAGTATTTTGATTCTCAACCAACAGACTTACGTTTAGAAACTTTTACTTTTTTGTGGTTAGTGAGAAAATAAATTTGCTTATAATAATGTAAACAAAGGTAAGTATCATAGATTAAAAAAAAAAAAGATATTTATTCTCCTTAAATTTGTTAAATATCTTGTTTAAAGGTTGATTTAGTAACGAAGGTGAGAATATAGATGTGGTTAATTATACATATTGTTGGACATAGTATACATATCCTTGATTGCTTAAATATGGGTAATACGAATTATTTTCTTTTCTAGGGCCTTTTATGATACCTCTCGACACATTATCGTATACTTTTTCCAAATCAATAAAAATCATATGTAAGTCTTTTTTATTCCTTGGATATCGCTCCACTAATTGTTACAACTAGTAATATTGCTTCCATGATCAACCTCAATGGCATAAAAGTATAAAATCAAATTGAATTTTCAATAATGTGAGTCTCTTGTCTTTGTATCCCGCTCAATAAGCCTCTCCTAGATCCTTCCATATACCTTGATAGGTATATTATCCAGCCTAACTAATATTCATCCTCTTCAATGGCGCTTCTCTTACTTCAAGCTCCTGAATTCTACTGTAAAAGGTATAAATTTGACCCTCATCTCTACTGTTTAGGCTATTAAAGTGCAATAAAATTCAGTACCCTTTAGGAATTTCAATTTATGATGGGATATAATTGTCCTACAAATGAGCAAAATAGCTTTCCAGACATGCTAAAAAATAGCTTTCATACAAGGCTTTTCTAAAAAGCCTAAAACAATTCACTTCATAAAATAAGCCAAAATTAGATTTTGAAAGGTTCATAAATTACTTATTTAAACTTATTAAAATACTTTTTTTTTACATAAAAGCTCTTATCCTAGTAGAGAATCTCTAATAAGTCATGCTATCCAAACGAGATAAGGTACAACTTTAATCTATGCAAAACTTTCTATCTGATTTCCTTATAAAAAACAAATCAATTTGAGAGCATATCATCCCAATTTTGTAGATGATTAGATGCTCCACCCACTTCCTAAAACAAGTATTAACTATAATAAAATCTAAAGCTAATGAAAAACGTAAGTTAGATTTACTTTGTATTTGCTGCTTCTAGGCCATATCTTCCATGCAAACCCTTGTATCCTCTAGATGCACTCCCGACATGATGATATAGATCCCCACCTATGAAAATCTTTTCTCCTAATAATATTCTCAGGACTAAACCTTCTAAATCTTCCTAGAATTTTACCTTGTAGTGCTCTTATAACCCTAACTTCATCAAGTGTATTCCTCAAAATTGTCTATATGCACAATTTTTTATACGTTTTTCAATGCATCCATTTCTTACCTATCGGATACGCTATCAGAGTGTAGAGGGCATAAAAACATTTACATGGGTGGCAGGTAACCATACTCGCTAATTTTGGCAGGGATAAACATATTGGACAAAATCAACTATTGCTTTTAAATAAGAACTTATGTTACTATACTTTTACCAGTAATAAACAATGACATTGATGTCTAAACAATCCTCAGTAATCAGCATAAAATTGTGAAGACAATCTTATGCAGCATCAGTCTGTACTGTGAGGTCCTGCACACCCAAATCATGGTATAGACCATGCACAAATCCAAGTATTGGGCGATCATCCACCCCTTTCTTTACCTGTCAGCATGATCCATTAAATGTCAGCATCTACATTGTATCTACTCAGTAAAAAAGAAAAGTAAGCATGCTTACTAACATTATAAAAAATTAAAAATGAAATCTAGTTCTCTACACAACAGATAAACATTTGACTTCAGGTGCACACTTGGTAGAAGTGAGAGAGATATATCCAGACATATATTGTACATCCTAATATCTATAGACAAGTTTCAGTTTTTGCTCCCACCAAGAACTGTAGTGGCAATGGAGAGGAGAACAATTGAACAAATAATAAATTACCTGTATAGAGAGTGAACCAACCACATGACCCGGCACCAATTCCCAAAAACGAGCCTGGGAAACTTCCACTACATCTTCCCGAACAGTAATCTAAAAAAAATATAGTATATGAAATATTGACACATTAACTTGTGTGTTTAATTAAAAATGCTATATTTAAAAAAGGTTAGAATAAAGCAAGCAAAATACACCATTCGCCCCCAGACCCAATATTGGATCTGTGATAAAAACACCACTTTCCAAAAATTTAGTGACACTATAACATCCTTTAGTTAATTAAAGTATTAAACCAGGAAATTTTCAAAATTGCATGCAAGTGGTGGTGGTCCCTGGTAAGGGCATTAATGTAGCTTTGTCAACAATTCCAAAGCACAGAAATACATAAGTTAGAATCTGAGAACAGCTTCAATGTGAGACTTGCAGAACATCCGCAATATCTAGAAATTTGACAAAGTCAATGTGAAATTGAATGAAAAAAATGTGTTTATTTCATTCATTTATAAACCATTATATAATATACTATTAATCCTTCTGTTAAACCATAGAAGGTTTCAGAGTTCCAACCAAATTCCGAAGTAGGTGTTAGTATCCCCAAGCCACATGGAAAAGCACATTTTGCCCAAGAAAAATTAATAACCTGTCTCAAGCATTTGCTCAAAGCAGTAGTTGGGATGCTAGGAGGTGCCATTTGGAGCAAGATACCACCAGTTGCCCTAAAGAGAGGCAGGACAAGCATAAAAACTGCACCAGAAACAAGTCCCAAACACAAGACTTCTGCATTCTGAACCCTATAAAGAAGGAAAAAGAAATAAGTCAAATTAGAAGATCTGAAGAAATCAGTTTAGGAAACTGTCAAATTTTTTTTTTATTCATTTCCCTCTTATGCTTTTTATTTTCCCTCACTCAAGAATATAAGGATAGAAAATATGATGGGTACTTACCCGATTGACAATAACCAAGATGCCAATATCAGACCTGCACTGAGAAACCAATGAAGTATATAAGTTTGATATGAAACCAATGAAGTATATAAGCTTGATATGAATTTGCATAAATGCAATAGCATTGATGGGGTGTTTCTATCATTCACATGCGCAATGACAAACATAAATCCAAGCATATCTACCTGCGAATGGAATCTGCAAGAACATGCAGGAAAACTGAGTGGTGATTCATATCTTCTGCATTTCTGTAAGCTGAAAGACAAATTCCAGAAGAAACAGTCAGAGGTCAAGGCACAAACGGAACCATGAATACATCATATCCCATTCAAAATGAGGAAAACATCCAAAATATTACTAACCAAGATTAATCCGAGCATAGTTCCTAAAGAACCATACACCAATGAGATTCACGAATAAATTGGTCACTGCAGAAACAATCAAGTAATGCCTACAAGTAAAACATAGTTAGTAGAAATACAAAAACCATATAAGAACCGAATTGTTAGAATGAAAAAAAAATAAAAAATCACAATTTGTACAAACAACCTCCTCCCCGTACTGAGACAAATTACATTTATGTGATGCAGGTAGCAGCAAAATATAAGAAGTCATGATTTTAAAGATCTGCATATCTCAGTAGTTTTGTTTAATTTTGATACTGGGGTTAATTGTAATATTTGCAGTCAAAGGGTTTTTTAGCAATTTTTATTCAGGGTCCCAAACCAGCTATTTAGTTACGCCTTTGCATCAGCTCTGGTTTCTGTGGCCTTCTCCAGAATTATTATTGTTATTTATGCTTTTATTTATGTTTATTAAGGGAATTTATTTTGAGTCAAAAAAATTAAGGGAATTTATTTAACTTGGGCCTTATGCTGTGAAATACTTGGACAAGTTTGCCTAGTGCTATATAAGCAATGTAACAAGCCATCAAATAAGACATTGATTTCAAGACCCCAGCTGCGAGGCATGTGATGCATCTCTTTCTCTTAGGTATGGTGCCTGGGAACCACGATGTGCCCAGGTTATGATGCTCCTTTCCATCTTCTATCATTCATAATTTTACCAACAGCCCAGATTTGATCCCTTTGGCAGAAAGCACTAAAACTCCATCCAGTCAAATCTCCAATTATTCCTTGCTTGAATCTGCTCCAAGTCCATCAAATCCTAAATCAAAATCTTCCATATACTGTTCGCACTTCACAACACCTTAAAAGCCAATGATTGACCCTTTCCATCATCCTAATGCATACAAACCCGCCATGTCCCCACATATTCAGTATGAGAGCCATCAAGACAATAGATCATTAAACGGTCAAAAGATCCTTTGGCCTAATGTAGACGAAATGTAATTTTCCTTCACTTATCAAATCAATAATATCTTTTAGTTTGAACTGAATCGTAAAACACAATGAAATTGAAGAGGACAGAAGTCATGCATATGTATAAACAAATAATCCAGTATTAGTAAAATAGATCACTGCCATTATTAACTTCTCTAACGCTCAAACTTCTATGAAGTAGGAATGTAGAAAAAAGAATAGAACAAAAGATCATATTAATAATGATATCCATAACATATAATGGGGGCCCACAAATTTTGGAGGAAAATGTGTCTGCCTGGTGCCAAACATAGTTTCCGAACAATAATTATAATCTAAGATTGGTCTTGGTTGAGAATCAGAGGGATCAAAGATTGTTATAATGATTCATGCATGATATAGATAGTAACATATCCACTATTGGCATAGAAAGCATTATTGGCATACATGAAACGGAACTCAACTCAGCCACAAAAATAAGACTTAAATTTCAAATCTTACTATGTAAAACACTAGGTCATTTTTTGTTGTTGGACATGTAAAATATTTAATCAGAAATAATAGAAGCACGGATAATCAATGTGAGTTCAAACTTACTTGTGTTCTGATTCGTCTTGTATGAATGCATGAAGTGCTTCAACTGCTAGGGAGAATGACATAAACAAAAGAAACAGCTGTCTACACAAGCAGCAGAAAAAGAAAATTCAATATGTTAGCGCATATGATGCAACATACCAGACTGGGGGAGGGGGAGAGAGAAAGATAATGTCATGATGATGATGATGATGATGGAATCTACCAAACAGAAGGGAGAGAGAGGGGGAGGGGAGAGACTGAGAGAGGGGGGGAGAGAGAGAGAGATACTTAAAACCAGTGTTGTCAAATAGCATCAATGGCAGCGCCATGGCAGATGGCGGTGGGGCAAAAATGACAGGCCGCTATTGTATGGCAGTGGCATTGCGGGTTTCGCACGGCGGGCCATGGCGGCAGCCATACTTGTGGCGCCCATAGCGGAAATAGAGGGGAAAAAAACAAAAAATGAAAGAAAACAGGGGTTGGGTCAGGCGACCCAACATGGAAATCAGGGCCCAAATTGTTGAAACCTAAATACATTGTGCCTTTCCCTCCGGCAACCACTGTCCTCCGGCAACCACCGTCGGACCATCCTCCAGCGACCCTCTTTTTCAAACTCTTTCTTTTGCCTTCTTTCCTTCTTGAACACCGTTATGGTTCTTGACATATATTGTTAGTTTTTTATTTATTTTTTATTCTATCCACCATAGGCCGCAACGCCATCTCCCATATTTATGTGGCAGCATTTTGGCTGGTCGCCATAATCCATCATCCACCATTGATAATATTGCTTAAAACACCATCAACTATAAATTTGTACTACCCCACCAAATTCTTTTACTCCAATACAAGTAATCACTTCAAGGCACAACAAACATTGTGATATTCAACATTGTGATATTCAACCAGAATATCATTTATTATCCCTTAAATTGCATTGAATAAGTAAAAGAGATAGCTTTCAGCAACTTCATTCACAGTGACACATCAGTTCTGAAATAATTTCCATTTATCATGTAAAATCATTCAGCATATTTTTACTAGAATACTAGATAAATCCTTTAACAACAGTACCTGAGCTTTTAGATGAATAGCCATTTCTGCATAAATATAAGAATCCGGTTTTATATATATTTTAGTGAGGGATAAAAATTACATTTAAATTTGTCAAAACTATTAAACCTCACAAAAGAATCATAGGACCTAATTTCAGACCAATACCAATCATCTCTACTGCTTGACATGAACATGCCTTTAAGAGGATATTGACTTTGTGTACATGTTTATTGGTTTTATCATACAAGCATCATTCTGTAACTTAATGACAGTATCAGGCAACCAATTCACTATAATGAAAGGTGACAACTGCAGTAGTTAGGGAAATGTGGAATACTTACGGCATTTGTAAATGCAGATAAGACTTCAAGCCTTTGATACCTGAAATTAAAGTACATTAGTTAAAACTAAATAGGGATAGAAATGATCAATCAAACAGTAATGAGAGTTCAAATAATGTTGATAGTAATGCACGCACACATGTGTACAAGTTTTGCCGTGGGTGTCTTCCATTAATTGGACAAATTCATATTCTTTCATGCAAAATGCAAGCAGTGACATATAAGTAAGAGATAAAATTATCTTATAGTACATGAGATGCATGAAGGAACAAGTAGACACATGGATATGTGTGTCATGTTCAAGCTAAAATACAAGTATAACAAAAATGAAACAATTAACTCACAAAAAAACTTCCTACAGATGTCAGTTTGTCCACACCCCTTATTCAATTAATTTATCTTATTCTTGTTCAAAAGTAGTTCATAACTCCAACTCTATGAGAACTATCTCTCAGTATAAAATAAAATTGAGGATACAAAAGGGACACATAAGCAGAAGGTAGGTTTTTGTGCTTTACAAAAGTTCGCGATGACAAGTAGTAAAGAACAAAAAATGTGCTCCTTAGAAGAGGGAAACCAATCATGTTTTAGAAGGTACAACTTTATCATGCATATTCAACATACCTTATGAATTCTACAATTTGAATATATTATATGATATACTGTATACCAAAATTTTCCAAAAGTAATTATAACAACATAACAATGATAACAACAATAGGACTATTTCCATAGAAGGTATCCAATCAAACGACCGTCCTACCTACTTTTATACATCAAACTCAGTCACAAAACACCCCAGACATGCAATTAAGTAGGAAATTACCAATGCCTCATTGTTAAAGACAATATTTGAAGCAAAAAACTCACCCATAAGTATAATCTTGATCAGGTTTCTTCCTAGATGCAGCCATAACAAATAACGAAAATGTCAGAAGACCACATCCAAAAGTCAAGTGAAATGCATCAGACACCAAACCTGAAAAAGCATAGGTATAAATTGAATAGTCAGCAAAGATTCAATTTCAAGATTGAGCTGCTAACATATTTGCGTGGAATCACATGACATTGCAACCAATAATAATTAACTTTCAGTTCACTACAACATAAATAATATTAATAATTATTATTATAATGATAGTAATAAAATTTAGGTAAAGTCATTTGAGATTTTCAGAGTGCAAATTGATATTTTTATTTCTCAAAACTAAATCGTAGGCAATATAATTTTATGGACCTAACATGGTTAATTACTCTAATAATAATAAAAATAACTTAAATCTTACCAACACGGCCAGTGAAGAGTCCAATGAGCAATTCAGAAGTGGAGTATGCAACATTGAGAGAGATCATCAAAAACAACCTCTTCATATACCTATGGCCAGACCTAATGTTTTGAAAAATGGACAAAACAAAAGACGATTTTCGGAGCGACCCAGAATGTTTTTCTTCATCATGGCTACTAGACCAGTAGTGATGATGATGGTTGTTCCCTCTAGTGGGAATATCTATGCTTGAATCGGTTCGTGAAAGGAAGGACCTTCTAGAACCGTTGAGATCAACGGAAATTGGGGTGTGAGGTTGTTGTTGATTGAACGAAGCTTGGCGCGAAAACGCGAACCTTCGATCGTTGGAGTCACCGAACCCGAAATCACCGTTCAGGGAATAAAGACTATCGTTGGAATCCATGTAGGAAAGAAAGGGATTTGAAATTAGGGTGATGGGGAAAACAATAGAATTCAATTAGGGCTTGAGGAGAATCAGAATAAAAAGGGGCTCCGAAGAGAAGAGAAGGTTTGTGAGTTGTGATTGTTGAGTGAGGCTGTGATTGATAGTGTCACTGGAACTTGAACAAGACCTCTTCAGTTTGAAGAAGTGTCATGGATAAGCAGGGAATATTGAAGCCCAAGTCAAAGTAAACAAAGAGTTTGGATGCTATCTTGTTTTAGAAAAAATAAAAATTAAATAAAAAATTAAAAAAATAAAGATATTAAGAAGAAAAAAGTCATTTTTTTCATTAAGATTTTTAGAGCAGGTTGAATAAACAGCTTAATTAAATATTTATTATAATTCTGGAGAGCTTATCCAAATAAACCAAAAACAACTTATGAACATGTTACAAATTATTTTCATAAGCTCTTCAAGTACTTATATTAATAGATAAGCTCAAATAAATTGTTCATAGGCCGCGTTTCATAAGCAAATTTAAAACACAACTGACTTATAATATGTTTGGACCCGCTTAGAAGTTACTCCATGTAGCTTATAAGAAACGAATGTCCAAGAATTCTGATCCAGTTTTCAAACACGCATTTATAATACTTTCAAAAAGTTTTTGTCTTTTTCTAACAATATCATATCTTGTTGTATTAACAAAGCACTTAATCCAAATTCAAAGTAACAAGTAATAAGAAACTTTTTGGCACATAAACATAGAGAGAATCCACTTTCTAATTCTCATAAAGAGAAACTCACAATGTTCATGAACTTCAAGACGATAAGATAGAAATGATTGACCCTATTTATAGCAATCCTAGAAGCCTTAGACACAACTGTAAGTAAGCTAGAAATACTGAAATGTAATGGGAATCTTGAGTGCAATCCTTGAGGCCTTAAGTAAATAAACATTTTAGAATTCAACTTTTACATTATAATAATAATAATAATAATAAGTAATAATCGTTTAAAATCACATTTTGCTTCAACCGTAACCAACCACTATTTAGGAATTTATAAATATATCCTCAACAAAATGTAGTGAGTACGAGTCCCACATCACAAAGATTGCAAAGGAGCTTGATATCCTCCCCATATAAAGCTACAATGTAGCCTCTTCTGTTTTGCGCAATTTAAATTTTGGCCATATTTGCGCTTTGCGAATTGCAATAATGAGCTTAAGGCCAGTATTTTACAGTACTTCCCAAGCGCATAGCTAGTATTTTTCAAGTGCTGTAGTCATCAGTTTGTCATTTATTTATTTTTTACTTTTTTGTTGTTCAGATTTTTTGGTTGAAAACTGTATGATGAATATGGACTTACATTTTCTCACGACGGTCGTCTGAGTTTCACTTTGATGTATTGATCCAATATTTCTGATGGTTTCAACCTTTTATTTTACTATTTTTTTATTTTTTATTTTTATATCCAAAAAAACTATTTCAATAGGTTTTGTTTTCCTTAATTCCTTAATTATAATAATAATCATGTCTACCCAGGTAGATGGGAGAGTTTATTTTTAAAAATTACTTGTAAGATGCTTTTTGTATTTAAAATAAAGGCCATTACATGATGAGGCAGACTTTCTGCATACTTAAATTCAGTTGTCAAAGCTGTAGAATGTCAACAACCATAGTCAGAGCATGCTGTGAAGAAGGCAAGATGAAATATTTTTTAACAAAAATAAGAGTCTGGAAATGTTGAGAAGATGAAAATGGACATTGGATATGTTGAGCAGAGGAGAACGGACAACGATATTTTGGTTTAAGAATCTCCATATTTAGAAAATACTTTGGATTTAGATTAATATGGATCGAGCTGAATTGACTCATTTAAAGGGATAAAATGTTTCCAATATCAATTTTTTTCATTGACAATTCTCAAACTCAACATTACTTAAGGAGAAATAAACTGCTTACCACTTGGACCAACAAGTGTTGTCGATGTTGCGAAGTAGGTTAACCAAAGCAGTACTATTTCATTTATCTTAATGAATGTTTATGTTTACAATTTGAAAGAGGTGTCACAAATCAAGTCTCAGTCTTCCTTCTACAATAGCTACTACCCATCAGTCTAATACAAGACGTCCATACTCTGGCCTTGAGGGATTGGCAGGTGACAATGAATTGCATCAAGCAGTATTGGATCTAACATATCGTTTTTGAATTGAAATAACTGCACACTAATCTTATGACAATGGTGAATTTAAGCTAGTAAGTGCTGATATTTTTCATGTGATGTCGTCAGTAAGATAGTAGGGAGTTCTTGCAGAAGATACAGCACTCAAGGGTGGCAGAACTTAGATAAATTTCCTTTACTTGCAATCTTCAGATATCCAGATACTATTGCAAGCAGCAAAATATTTGAAGAAAAAAAAAATCATGATTACAGATGTATTATTAGTGAACCATGAGGAAAACCCAATAAGAAAGATGAAAAATTAGGGTATATTGTTATAATCATTAAAATGCACAAAATGCATGTGATATAGTTTTATTCATTTACTTATTTATTTTTTCATGATATGCGTATGGGACTCACCTGATCATCACACTCACAAGGGCATATGATGATCCAGTGTATAGGCATGAATATCAGAAGGACTTGTACCCGGCCTAACAAAAACCAGCAAAGATAAAATCAAACAGAATGAACAAGAATAAAGGTCTAGGTAGCCAACTATCAGAGATATTCAATAGATAGCATAGACAAGCCTTGTACAGACATACAGTAAACAAAAGTGAGAGCAGGAGTAAAGTAGCATCTCTAATTATGCATTTTTGCCAACATGTATCCTATAAGAGTTGGCAATACCCTACCCGCTAGTACCCCACCCTGCCCCAAACCACATAGGGCAGGTTTAAAACCCGCCCCGCCCCTACCCACACACTACACTACATATAAATAAATATTATGATATGATTAGCTTACTTTATTAATAGAGTTAATTTTGTTAATTATCTACATTAATTTAATGCTTATCTTAAAAATATTTTACTTTATGAGATGATGAATTAATTTTGAGATAGTTGATTATTTTATAAATTTAACTTGAAATATTCATAAATGCATTGCGCAGCAGGTGCGGGTTTTGATATTGCTCAGCTTATGCAAAATGGATAGCACCGAACCCTTGGAGGGCAGATTTTGATATTTCTCAGCTTTCGCAAAACAGATAGGATCCAAACCCTTGGAACATGCTACAACCCCAGGTGGCAAAAAGCCGACATCAAGATGCCAAACCTTCCCATCAATGCGAGCTCTTGGGGAAGATTAGCCTACTATCCCTAGAGTAGCTTTTATCCGTTGAGCAATGACCCGTCCACTCAACACCGACGGATCCCTAAGGCTTACTTTCGTCCCTGCTCAACGGATGGGTCTTGCAGTGAAGCTCCCTTTTGCCCTTTCACTCGAGAGCCAATCTCTGCTAGCCCGAGGAAACCTTCGCACACCTCCGTTACCTTTTGGGAGGCCTACATCCCATAGAAACTGTCTACTAAAATTGTTCCTTGGCCCATAGGTCCTGGCACAAGGTTAGAATTCTAGCTCTTCCAGAGTGGTATCTCACTGATGGCTCAAGCCCCTTGTAAGGAGGCCTTCTTTGCCATCCACCTAAGCTGCGTAGAAAAAGTCCAAAGCCAATCCCAGAGAACACCCAACCCAACCAGTTGAGATGAGTGTCGTTAAGCTGGCTAACAGATATATGCTCTGTCCTAAGTGAAAGTACAATTGCTTTTAAAAAATAATAATAATTTTCTTCTATCAAACCGGATAATGCATAAGATAAACATTAGAAATATTCAGTCCTTGGGAAGAAAATACCTTTTGTTAATGGTACCATAATGGAATTTGGGCTTTCCAACCTTGATATCCTCAACATACTGCAGCAATGAGAAACAATATAAGATACAGTGAAAAATAATAAACCCAAAAGCAGCCACAATGTTCAGATATTCTAATCATACGGTTCATACCAAACTTAAGGTAACAACCATTGATGAAAAGGATAGCGAGTTAAAAGGTATATCATCAAGTGGAAAAAGTTGGCATTCTGATGATTCTGGACCTGGTGAAAAGTGGGGCTTCTTCAGCTTTGCTAAGAATATCATATAAGTCTGCCTCAAAAATGCCATAATCATAATTCAAAATCTCTACCTAGTCAAGAAGATAAAACAAATTAAACAAGAAAAAATCAAAGCTTCTTTCTCACTTGGCCTATTAAAGGAATATCCAATTGAGCAAAGGGAGAAATCACTTCCACATCTGCATTTGCTTCCTCCCTTGTTTCCCTGATAGCACCTTCCACAGCCGATTCTCCAATTTCCAAATAACCAGCAGGAAGCGTCCTTGTGGACACCAAAATATGAAATTAACATAGCTCACTGATGAAAGGAGACACAATATTCATCATTGCAATAAATTTATTAGCATCTTGTTTTGATAAATAGTTGTGGGCAAAGGAATGTAACATGCAAGTACTGGAATCAACAAAAAATAGGCAGTTCAATTAAAACTCCATTCTTACCAGAGACCATGAGATGGTTGAATATTCCTCTTGCAAAGGAGGACCTTGTTATCATGTTCGATAAGGCAACCGACTACCTACTTTACCAGCCAAAATCATGCCATGTTCAGAAGAAAGCAATTAGTCTTGTATGAACTGGATGAGCGGAATGTGCTATCACAAACAGCATATGCCTGTTACAGAATTCATTTCCTAACAAAGTCGGAGAATACATCTATAACCATATGATATTCCTCCCAACCAATATTTCTTTTGCATTTGCATTTAACTGTTTTGTGAAAAACAGAATTGCTTCAGATAACGATTATAGGCATACCACTTTAAACTTTAAACCAAGTTATATGCATATACCTGAACCTCCATATCCACTTCAGTATCAAATATTCAAATTCATGCATCACATACTAAATAAAAAAAAATCTTGAAGCTGATAATTAAATCTGTTTCCTCGTATCGATGAAACACTGGGAAAAAATCAAGATCAAACTAACTTTTAATATAACAAGTAACAACAGTGCCTAGGTTTATATTGTATATGCACTGTATAGTGCACCATAAACTAACCATTAAAAAAAAAAAAAAAAACATATCTTGGATTGAAGTTTATGTTATCCAGTATCCACAGCGCTTTACTATTCTCCATTTAATTACAGCTAGAGCAGCAAACTCTTGAGAAAACTTCAACAGAAAACTTTTTTTAATAAAAGAAGAAACATTATTAGAAGAGAGAAAGAATGAATGATTATACGTAACGTATAGTAACCTTCATGCTAATTACAACACACTGAGGTCCTAATCAAATTTATGGGTAAAATTTTTAGTAATGAAAAACTAAAAAATTAGCTGTCAGAATATTTCAGCATGTGACATGAAACAACCAATTTTATGGTGCATAAATGAGTGATATACTTGTTGCATAGCTGTCATCTTGCACATTGCACAAACATTAGTAACCTCATACTGATTATGACACTGAGGTCCTAATCAAATTTAAGGGTAAATTTTTAGTAAAAAAACTACAAAAATTAGTAATATACTTGTTGCATGGCTGTCAACACACACCTGACATGCCAGTTAAAATACAGTGAGTCAGTGACACACTATTTTACAAATCAATTCATGCATATCCAACCAAATTACAGTGAATACTAATGGAACAAACACTCAAGTTCAACTGAAATACTTTTTTTAAATATGGAAATGGAGGAATGTCCACTGAACAGTGAATTTCTCTTGGAAATTAGAGACAACTGCAAGCAAGACAATAGAGAAAAATGCAGAAACTATAGGAAAAATATCCCTCAGCTCCCAGAGCTTTGGGCCCCAGCGGATGGCCAAAATATTCCTCAAACTCCAAGACAGATTCTCCCCTCGACAATCTCTCCATAAAACCCTATCTGACCCCATCATTCCCACGCACAGCATAACAACCTCCTCCTACATCGGCTTGCCACGTGACCCCTCCTTCCTTCTAGAATAAACTCCATATCTTTGATCCGTGGCTTAATTGGTCTAGTATTTGTCCCACTCCGGACCTACACTCTAGGGCTCCATCAAATACACAAAATATATGTCACTTCTGCATAATCGCCTAAACTAATTCAACGACGACACTGTTTTTCAAATCAATTCATGCATATCCAAGCAAGTTATGGCTGAATACATAAAATATATGTTACTTCTGCATAAGCACCTAAATTAAATCAACAAGGAAGCCACTGAGAAAATTTTAGGCAGTTACCATTTTTGGATTCTGATAGGCAATCTTCCCGCAAATTGTGCATATAGCTCTCAACTTTACTTCTCCATCAGGTATATCATGCTTTGTTTGACCACCACACCACTGACAGAACTTGATGTTTCTAACATTCCCCTACATTAATACAACGGCACAGTGCATTTCAGTGAACAATTCAGATCTATAATTATAAGATTTAAGTAAAATGGTAGTCTGTTATATTACTCCTTGAAGGATAAAAATTACTCTCATTATCCTTGACGTGTATTTTTTCATTCAAATTAATCCCTAACGCTAGCCTGGACGCAAGGACTAATTTGAATGACAAAATAAAATTTCCATTATTCAACGACTAATAAAACCGACTTAATGTCCCATTGAGTCAGCTCAGTTGATAAAACTGCGGGACATGAAACGTGAGTGCATGAATATAAATCCCCGCAATACCCCATGCCTTTCCTTTTCTCTTTCACTTCTCCTCTATCCCCAACCCTATATAAGACCTCTTATAAGCCTCTCCTTAGACCCAAATCATATATACAACACACACACACACACATATATATATATATATATATATATATATATAACCGACCTAATCATTTTGGGATTGATTTGACCATTTACTCATAATTATAACAAAGATTTGAATATTGGGAATGAATGACTCACAGGAGAATGAAGTGATGGTGGGGACGATGAAGCATGGAATGATATGAATCGAGCTGTGAGAGTCGGAGATATGGAAGAATCGATGGTATTGGAGGGAAGCAATTTGAGAAAAGGGTAAGGGGAGAATAATGGGGACAAGGGTTTGGAATTAGATGAGATTAAAATGGAGGTGGAGGTGGGTTTCCAACTCCAACGCTGGCTAACTAAACCAGATATCTGAATTGCTTTCAGCATTATAATTGCTTCACTCAACTCAAGGTTGCAATTTGAAACACAGACAGATCGTATAGAATTATAGATTCGTTCCTCCAAGACCTACAATTTCATACAACATGTCCTCTCAAATTCAAAGGGGAATCATCGTATTTTGGATAAAAGTTTTTTTTTCCTTATTTATATTTTTCTAATGCTGTTTAAGTTTAACTAGCAAATGCAGTCTCTTCGCTGTCCCCACTCCCCCAAAATTAATAAATTATTATTTTTAATCAAAAATCATTATGCCTTATTATATCTGAAAGTCCAAAAAATAATAATAATAAAACCTAAATTTATTTTCCAGTAAATATAAAATTTTAATTTCCTAAGCCTAATTTAATTTTTATGAAATCAAAATCTCAATTTCGTCCTTTAAAAAATTAAATGTCAATCAAATTAATTTTTTTATGACAAAATTTAGGGACTAGACAAGCATCTAATATTCTTAAGGATCAAGTTGTCATTTGAGAGTCATAATGGGTTGAGTTCTGCAATGGGTAGCTTCAATGTTGATCAGTGATACTCAATGGCGAGTTGAGAATAATGGTGGGTTGAGTTGTAAGCGGCTCTAATGTCAATTCGCTATGGCTTGAACTAAAGTATAAAGAGTTGAAGGTTAAGGATTGAAATCCTAATAAAGAAGAAAAATTAACATATCAACTCATTAGTATTAACCTCTGGCTACTTTTGAATCAAGAAACATGTTGGATTGTCCATTTTTACATTCCAAGGATATTTGAAAAATGATGATAGATATCAGTAATGTTAATCTAAAATTTACTTTAATAATTTTAGAAATAGTAATTATGAAATTGCTCAAACATAATTTATCACTAAGTGATTAATTATTAATAAAAAATTAATATTGGAATACATATTCGGTTCTATGGTTGAAACAATGGAACTCACTTTTGCAATGATCAAACGTGGGTTTGGCTATTTTTGAAGATGTCTGACTCTTTGATCCGAAAGTAATTTTGCATTTCAAAACCAATTTTACCAGAAAGCAGCTTGAAGTAGCTTATGCTTTTGGATTGAAAAAATACACTAGTGTGCGTTTAAATGAATGATTAAGAAATGTGATTTTGGAAAGAATTGATTTTGTAAAATTGATTTTGGTTAAAATTGAGTTGAAAGTGAATTGATTTATGTTTGCTTACCTTCATGAAAAAGTGATTTTTATAAATTTTTATTGTTTGGATAGTTTGAATCAAAATTGATTTTGCAGGTGCAGCAGAAGAGGTCATAAATTATTGACTCAAGATTACCTTGCAGAATCAATTTTCTTCCAACTTGAAAGCTACAAAATTTACCTTCACGATAAATTTGATTTTGGGACTAAAATCACTTTTCAACTTAAGAGCTGAACATCAATAATATTTGATCAAACCACGTTTGACGAACGTCTCATGGTAGAAACCATCAAACCAATCACACGCTAATTTTACATAAAACTTGCTTTTAAAATAAAAATATTCAAACATAAATCACTTTACTTCAAACTTAATTATATTCAAATCAATTCCATTCAAAATCAATTTATAAGACACTCATCCAAAATTCCAAATATACACTAAAATTCAGTTTAAAACCCTTAATAGACTATCAATGATAAGCCCAAGGAATGCAAGGACAGCGTCATCATGCCCTGCACTACACACATGCTACAATGAACATTGAACAAGATACAGGATCATAATCCCACGAGGGAGAGCCAACTCCATAAGCCCGTTCTGAAATCGGACTGTATAATTACAAGTTAAACATATCGACTCAAAATGAAAAATAAGAACATCCCAAACACCCTCCAAGTTTTTCCCTAGAATAGATTGTTTTTAAAAACAAAGATCAACCAGAAAATAGTTTGACAACTATAAAATAGTAATGGACTCAAATGTGTCAGGAAAAAAAAAAATACAACTCTTAGTTGACTTAATTAAAACCATGAGGATATTCTGAGAATAATCAGCTGATTAATGAGGCAAAAATTTAAACTAACAACATTTAAAGATACATTATGGAGAAAATTGTTTTAAACTAACGATACACTTGAAATTGAGAAATAGCATACAACTTATTTCCACAATTATCGAATAAAATTACTCTAAGTAGAAATTTTGCTAAGGACTCTAAGTAGAAATTACAATAAAAGGATGTTCGGTGTGTGAAATAAATTAGAACCGTCAATGGTTTGCTAGAGCTGGCTGAGGACTTCTAGAAAAGGATGAGCATCCTTAATCCAAGGCCAGCTTATCACATAAAGATTGATAAGCTGCACTGCAAAGCTTGAACTTCTCTTCTGCTATTCCCTATAAACCAACGGAATAAAAAAAAATGGTTAAATATGTTTTTAGTCCCTAAAAAATGAGCGGATTTTGGTTTTAGTTCCTGTATAAGTTTTTTTTTTTTTAGTTTTCATCCCTCAAAGTATGAAATTATTAACTTTGGTCCCTATAAAATGAGCAAATTTTAGTTTTGATCCCTATAAATCGTTTTTCTTTAGTTTTCATCCCTCTAAATTTGATATCACCATTTTACGTCCCTAGCATTCATTATAGAAAAGATAAATATAATTCATTTTAGGGTTCAAAGAAAATTTTAGGTAAATCACATGCTAATATGACATCATAGAGGTTATTGGGTGTCACTTAGGATGACCATATAACCTTTTGTTAGACACATAAGTACTTAATAGATGTCACATGACAATAGGGACCAAAATTAATGATTTCAGATTTTACAGAGACCAAAACCAAAGAACAAATTTTACAAGGACCAAAATAAAAATTTGCTCATTTTGTAGGGACCAAAACCATATTTAACCCAAAAAAATAATAACAATTAGCAAGCTCTGCAACTAATGATAGAAACGCCTGCTTAAGGAACATAACAAGAAAGGTAAGGAAACATAATCAGAGGTTCGAGTGTGGCCACACCTTGGAAGAACCTTGATGACGATCTGGATGCCACTTTAAAGCACAGGTCCGGTAACTGATGACATAAAAAAGTAGAATAATAATGATAATAACTCCGGTTTCCTAACAAATTTTTTTTTTTTTTTTTTTACAGAGAAGTTTATATTAGGGAAATGCACACCCCTTTGCAAGGTAAAGAGGAAGTGGGAGAAGAATTAAGAACTCACGCATTTTTCACATCTTCAAGTTTCAGAGGACCAGAAGCACTCAATCCAAGGGCTAATCTATCTGGAGCTAAATCTGAATCCAAACTATCAGACTCAGATGAAGAGTCATAATCATCCTCGCTTCGATGTCTCCGGTTCCAAGATTTTTCATAATTAGAGAAGCGTCCGGACCTCCTCCATTGAGGATTTTCCTCATTGATGAAGGTCCAATAGAAGGATCTATTCCCACCAAAGGCAGAACGGAATATGGTTTCAATATCAAAATCATCTTCACCAAAAAAAGGATCTCCTGAAAGAATTCAAGTTTGTTGCCATTTAACACACGACTCCAGAATATACTTTACACATAAGAAAATCTTCAATTTTGTGTTGACAGTAATAGGTGTAAAGACATGAAAGTATGAAACTGATTAAAGAAAGCTTATGATGCAACTTCAACTCAAATCCTATCTGATCTCCGCAAGTTAAATCCATCAATCCTATTCGAGTAGGCATGAAATTTCCCAGACAAGTTTCAGTTAGAAGATACCCAGAAGACACCAGCTCACACAGTCTCCAATCTAGATAGTATCATAGTACTACAAGATACATGTCATATACTCTATTACAGCATAAGTATTTCAAGCATCCTTACTTCTGTACCGATGACTAGATCCTTGATTGCCGTTCCTGTAGCTTCCAGAGTCCCTAGCATTATATTGTTTTCTAAACCATGAGGTGCCTCGACTTGAAGACGGATCATCCTCATCAAGACCTTCCTTCCAGCTCTAAACCATGCAGAAAAAAGGCAACCATGAGCATTATATATGCAACATGTTAAGACAAACAAAATCATGCAAGAATGGAGATGGGGGAACCCTTGCCTATTTCTATCACCAACACCATCCAGAGAAAACCTATGAAAATTAATGTTAATCCTAAATATCACATCAGTCTTGACTGGGGAAGAGTATAGAAGGCCAATGCAGAGGGTATCTAAAGTCCAAACTGCCAACCTAAATAAGGAGTTCTAAACGTTGGTGAACAAAGGCCGACTAATCATATGACATCACTTTGAATATGACCCCATTTAGAGGAGACAAAAAGCTAAGTGCCAACAAAATTAAAATCGAACATAAAACTGCGAAGTGCCAATGCCATCAAAATTAAAATTGAAATCCAAAAAAACGTTGGTAACAACACTCATTGACAGAATTTTCAGAATTCAAAATCATCAAGTCATTGTTTAAGACCATTGATTAAGTTCTACAGCCCCCGAAACCAACCAGCTACCTATCTCCTAATTATGAAATTAACCATATGATGGCAGGCACTGATCTGAAGACATCATCCCTCTCTCAAATTCCAACCTTGTAGGCCAGCAACAAAACTAATCTTTGGTTTAGAGGTTCAGAGGGGCCAGGGGGAAAAATCTTAGACAGTCATCTAGTTTTCCCAGTTGACGCAAACTATTAAGAATTTTGTGTTCAATTAGCTAGTTTATATATGCTACACCAATTCACAAATCATTACTGGCATTTCTTTCTGATATCTGCTCTAGCCATGGTATCATATGATAAAGAGTTACTGTGGAGGCAAGCAGAAAAGGTTCCCCACATCTTAGCACCCTAAACAACCCAAACTCGTTACTTGACAGTCTTCTCCAAATAGTTGGCTACCAATGCTACTATCAGCAGATATGTGAAACAAATCAGGAAACAACCCATTCAGGGGAACTTCTGAAAACCAGATATTATAGCAAAAAAGCATTCCCTTCCCTCATATCTCCTTTTTCTCACTTTATCAAATTTATAGAGCCAATCTTAGCCCATAAAATTACACGCTCTTTCATCATGTTTCACAAGTTTTAAAGTATAAATTCATCCTAACAATTCACAAAATAGTTTCCGTTAAGAACCAATTTGCTCAAAAAATATTACATAAAGACTTAGCCCGTAAAGGAAGATTGTAGCAGGTCCTAAATGCTAAGTACAAGGTTAATCGTCACTGATCCTATCTCCTCTGACATCTAAGATAAGAAGCCAGTGAAGCATAGAATAAATATTATAAGAGAGAAATGTAAAGACTGTTTTGTAATGATTGGAAAGAAACCAATGACAGATATCATATGGATGCCTGATTATGCCATTCAAGGAAATGCAACCTAGACTTTCACCATCCCATGTGAAGAAGCAAACAAGAAAAAAAGTTGCTGCACATAACACACATACAAGGGGGAGGGAAGGATAGAGAGGAATGGACAGGACAATATCAGATATGTTTGTTTAGCATTAGCATGCATTGACATTGCACAGGCATGGATTTCAGGCATAATTGCAGAAGACAAGAAGCATCATGAACCTGAAACAGGAAGTCTGCATAATCATTGGCAGTGCGCAATATTTTTTGTTTCCCATGCGTCCTTCTAAATCTTCTTGAGTAATGGTTGCATCTCTGCAATTAAACAGTTTTGACCCAAAACGTTTAAAAATTGCTTCCATGTAACCAAACTACAAATTGATTGAAGTTTAATGCTCTGCCAACATAAAAGTTTTACACAGTTATCCAATGATCATTAAAACAATTTGACTCTCATAAGTCACAACAGCTACCTCAAAAGTCAAACATGTGGTAATTTAATGATTTGTTGTGTGTAATATACTTTACATTGTACATCGAAATTAAACACTTTTGTTTTTAGTAATCGATACATAACCAACCAACATGTGGTTGGTCCGAGTGGTAATGAGCTTGGACCCCTTAAGCAAGTAGTCAAGGTTTCAAATGGAGAAACCTGTCTGGGAGAAAGCAACCCTTAAATGCCGTCCAGGTCCCCCGATGAAGATTAGTGATCGTTAACGACGGTGGTACTTCGTACCAATGACACCATAACCAAAAAGAATAAAAATACATGCATAACAAAACTACTTTTTTTAACCCCCCACATCTTTATTTGTACAAAACCTTTCACATCTCTCAATTTAACTCGCTTCTAAAGACACCACCACAATAATCATTGTAGAGCCTTAACCCACAATACAATACATAATAAATAAAATAACACCTTAGCTTACAAACATTTCCCAAATTGTGATAAATGGATACAGAATCAGATAAATGGAATTCGTGAACGCACTATGACAAAGGAGACAGTAATTTGAAATCCCGGTTCTATCGCATTAATATATCATGAGATGAAAAGAACTTGCAGAGTGTTTATTAATGATGATTTCAAAATTAGATAAAAATAGGTGAATGCTTAAACCGAACCAATGACTCAAATGCTAACCCAATACATGTTGAATGGAATCAAATGAAATGATATGGAAAAGTAAAGGAAAATGAGAGAGAGAGACTAACAGATTCCCAAAAATTGCGCCTTTTGCGTTCCAAGAAGGGAGTGGAATGGAAGAATGAAGCCCTAAGAGAGATATGAAGATTATTATTGTTGATCATAGAGCTAATCAATGCGGAAGATTTCATGGCTCTGCTCATTTTCTGCAAATCCATGCTCTAGCTCAAGTCTGTCAACAAAAAAAATAACCCACCTCCCAAACGAACACGGCAGGCAAGGAAAGAAAAAAGTGCAAAACAACGTCAAAATCAAAATAATAATGTGATTCAGGCTAAAATGCACTTTTATTCGCTCACATCTTTTATTTTGACAAAAATCGTTCCTCTATTTTTTTATTTTTTTTATTTTCAGCGATTTTCGTTTTCATATATTTTTTTTTTTGAAGGAATCGTTTTCATAATTTTTAAACTTTGCAATTTTTGTCTCTATGTCAAGTTGCTACAAAAAAAGATAATAATAATAACGGGAAATGCATATCTGTTTCGTCAAATGACATGTACAACTGGAACCAAAAAAAATATTAAAATAATAAAAATAAGGCGAAAATCATCTATCTATTTTTTTTAACAATTTTAATCCACGTACTTTTTAAACATTGCAATTTCCATCCTTCTATCAAGTTGTTGTAAAAAAAACTAATGTAAAACGCATATGTGGCAAATGGTTCGTCACATGACTCCACGTGACATGCACATCTGGGAAAAAAAAAATATTAAAATAATAAAAATAAATATCAATTTTTTTCGAGATTTTTTTTTTTAATTGATTTTTGTTTTTTTTTTAATCGGTTTGGATATAACATCCCCTAAAGCATCAAAACAACGTAAGATCAGGTAGAAGCTTCTCTTTGTTATTAATAATATTTCAATATTAATTACTTGCTTGTCATTATATCAACATTCCCTTACTAATGGCAAGCAAGTAACAAAAAGAATAATCTGGGTAAAGAAAAGGATTAATACTTAAGTGTGAATATTCTAAAGGTTTTAATTAACACGTAGTGGAGTGATGCAACAACTTCGTCCAAGAAGTGAATTGCTCTTGAACTAAATAGACTTGGTTGAGATCACCACAACAAGCATTGTACCTTTAAACTTGTGTAAACTCCGCGATAAGTAACAACACAAATATATACGCATTATGAAAGCCGTCTCACGTACATTGGGTTTCTCATGAGTGTTTTAGAAAGATTGCATTAGTCTTTCATAAAAGGCGGCTTCTATCTTCTCACTCATGTAGGTAGATACATCAAATGCATCTCTCTAGCACCACCCAAAAAATAGGCTATATATCTATTAAAGGTTTTATAATTCAACATCACAATAAATAATTATAGATACATCAAGTGCGTCTCTATAGCACCATCAATAACAAAGGGCTATGTATCTATTATCAACAAGGGATGAAAATGTAATGCATATGTGTAATCATATGGCTTTGTTTGACCAACAAATGGGTATCCACTATATTTTCCTCAACTCAAGGCTAAAGCTACATCCCCTCGACGAGTCCAAGACCGCTTTCTTGGATAATTCTCTAGTAAGAGTATTAAGTATATCTCATTCACATTTTACATACTCAAGGGAAATTACACATTTTTTCTCTTAAAACCAAAAGCATTGTGTCTTCATAATATCACCAACAAAGAAATTCAACATTAAACAGTAACATACTTGCATCACCTCCACATATGCAAAACTTCCTCTGGAAACCAAATTCCATCTACTGGCAAAGTCCTTTTTTTTTTCTTCTGCTATAAAACAACTAATCGAGTTACCAAAACAAATTCTAATATTAGAATCTCGACTTTTCAAAATTGAGAATAAGATTTCAAACAAGCACTTCATTGAACTCCAATTGATTTAATAAGTATGTAGTAAGACATTACTCTCCCCTTTGTGACACCCTTCTACCCCGCATGTTATAAGGCATTTAAATATAACACAATTAAAAAGAAAAACATGCATTTAACTGAATTAAATAAAACAGTTGTCCATGGGTAGAAAAGTCCCACATGAACTCGTTTACAACGCGGAAAATAAAAATAAGTTTAATCAAATAAAACATAATCAATAAATAACCCAACCCCGATGTCACAATTCAGAGCTGGTATAACCGTTCCGGAAATAAATCCATGGAATACAACCAAAAACAAACTAAACAATAAACAGGCCCTAACTATGAGTGGCGGCTCCTCAGAGTCACTCCTCTCCGGGCTGCTCGTCATCCTCTACAAATGCCGATCAGGCCAAACACAAACAATAACAGGGAGTAAGATTCATGTAAACATATATACAGCAAGGGAATAGTACGCAAGGTGAACATACAACATCCAACAGTACTATATCAACCAAATATGCTATGCTGTGCAATGCATCAACTACTCCACTACTCCAACTATGCATGTGGATCCAAACTAACTCAGGATGAACGACTTTGGAGTTACATATCCGTATTGGCCATAAAAGCACCAACACCGGCAGTTCACCAAACCTTGGATGAACCCCATGGATAGCCAACGCATCAAACCGTGGATGCCTCATCACGGGGGGACCTCGGTCACCAAACCTTGGGTGACCTACCATGGATGGCCAGATCACTGTACTCTCGGGCGATCTCCCCTTTGTCCAACCTCCCCCATCAACAACTCCAATGCTCTATGCAAATGGCACAACAACAAACAATCTCAACCACCTCCTTGTTTGGGCCATGGAGCTCCCAAGACTTCAACATCAACGTTTAACGTAACCTTAGACCCAAACCGTGGGGTCAAGGCTCCCTTGGCCAATAAGCACCAAGGTTCAACTCTTGGGTCAATAAGCACCCAAGACTTAACTTAGCAACGTGCGGTAACCCAACGGGTACCGACTTAACACCTTGTTATCTTAATTATCTTATATAATTAATAACCAGGTTGTCTAATTTTTATCTTTGATTAGTTATCTCAACTTATCATCATAGAGGAATGGGGTTTAAAAACCCCTTAAGTCCTTTAATTGTATCACTGTCCAGGAGGGGTCAGCACGGTCGTGCTTAGACCTCTAGCACGGTCGTGCTTGGACACGTGAGGGCGTGCTGCCCTTTTAAGTGAAGCACGGTTGTGCTTCACACTCAGCACGGTCGTGCTCAGCAGCACGGTCGTGCTATTTGACCTGCACGACCGTGCTGAACAGCGCGGCCATTTTCCAGAATTTAAATGGGAGCACGGTCGTGCTCCCTGTTTAGCACGGTCGTGCTCATCGCGCGACAGTGCTGTTCTGGGCAGGAACAGTAACCGAGTTCTAACCAAAATTATTTAGGGATTAGACCCCTAAACTTAACACTTTAATAAACCTAGATATTCAATTAAACAGTGTTATCAACATTATACTCATCATAACAGCAGCAACAACAACAATCAACCATTCAACAACATTAAATCAATAAATACATAGCATCATATTTATAGGCAACCATCATGTGCATAACATACATACAACAACACAATTAGCCAAATATAGCATGTTATTGACAGAAACAACGTTTAATATGTAATCATACAACATACAATGACACCGGGATCATGGGGACCCCGTTACCTTACACTACCCACTGCCTAAAGAATACAATCGCACTTCTCCCCATACCTGGATTGAAGGTTGCTCCAACGTTAGCTCCTAACGCAAACGGTCACGGTTCCCCAAAGCGACTCGACTCAAAACAACCTTAGCCAAATCGAACACAAACATTAGTTTCCTATTCAAACCATTATGAAAAGGAAAACACTAAGGGAGGGAACGTTTCCTCTAGATTACCACAGACCAAACCGGCTCCCCAATCGGCTTCCAAAACTCCACTATAACAATGGAAGAAGAGGAAAAAGGGAAGGAGATAGCTCTGGCCGAAACTGGTGACGGCTGCTAACAAAAGTAGGGTTTTTTTTCACGTTAACCCTCGGGTTCTGCGCCAACTTATAAAACTCGGACTTGAGCACGGTCGTGCTTAACCCTCAGCATGGTCGTGCTCCACTTAGCGTCAGCGAGATGCGGTCAACACATTGAGCACGGGTGTGCTCACTGTTGAGCACGGTCGTGCTCAACTTAAAATCAGAAACACGCTTCTGACTTTAAGCACGGGCTTGCTGGCTGATGAGCACGAGCGTGCTCATGTACTAGAAAGGGACTTTAAGCTAAAATCCCACTTAGCCCTTAACCAATTTTTAAATTAAATAAAACTAGCTTTATAAAAAAATTTTTTATGAAAAACAGGGTGTTACAATTCCACCCCCTTATAAAAATTTCGTCCTCGAAATTTCCACGTACCTCAAACGAAAAGATGCGGATACGCCTCCACCATCTGACTCTCGAGCTCCCAGGTAGCGCTTTCCTCAGTTGCCCCGCTCCAAACTACTTTAACCAAGGGAATTTCCTTGCCTTTTAGCTGCTTCACCCTCCTATCCTCGACTCGAAGGGGTAACACTTCAAATGTCAAGTTCTCTTTTAACTGTATTGTATCGGGAACTATCACGTGACTAGGGTCATGAATGTACTTCCTGAGTTGAGACACATGAAAAACATTGTGGAGATTGGACAAGAACGGGGGTAAGGCTATTTGGTAGGCGACTTCGCCGACTCTTTTGAGGATTTGGTAAAGACCAATGAACGTCGGAGTAAGTTTCCTCGCCTTCATCACTCTACCAACCCCAGTCGTCGGGGTAACTCTCAAGAATACATTATCGCCTTCCTGGAATTCGAGCGCCTTCCTCCTTTTATCATGGTAGCTCTTCTGCCTACTCTGTGCAACTTTCATCTTCTCCTGAACCAATCTAACCTTCTCTGTTGTTTCCTGGACTATCTCTGGCCCTAGCACCACACTATCACTAGGTTCACTCCAACACAAGGGTGTCCTAAATCTCCTCCCATACAGAGCTTCATAAGGTGCCATCCCAATGCTGGAATGGAAGCTGTTGTTGTAGGTGAACTCTATCAGGGGCAAAAACTTGTCCTAACTACCAGATTGTTCTAACACACACGCCCTCAACAAGTACTCTAAGGACTGGATGGTCCGCTCAAACTGTCCATCAGTCTGTGGGTGGTAAGCTGAACTAAGCCTAAGCTTCGTCCCTAAAGCCTCTTGCAAACTATTCCAAAACCTAGAGGTAAACCTCGGGTCTCTATCTGAAACTATGCTAGAGGGTACACCATGAAGCCTAACTATCCTCTTTGATGTACAGCTTAGCTAACTTCTCCAATGGATACTCCATATTCATCGGAATGAAATGGGCAGACTTAGTCAGTCTATCCACAACAACCTATATAGCCTCAAAACCAGCTAGAGTCCTAGGGAGTCCAGACACAAAATCCATGGAGATGCTATCCCATTTCCATTCTGGGATATTCAAAGGTTGCAACTTACCCGAAGGCCTTTGATGCTCTATCTTAGCCTTCTGACAAACTAAGCATGCATACACAAACTCGGCTACATCCTTTTTCATCCTAGGCCACCAAAACATCCTCTTAAGGTCCTGATACATCTTAGTGGCACCTGGGTGCACACTCAATCCACTCTTGTGACCTTCTTCTAAGATCAACTTCCTAAGCTCAGGAACATATGGCACACAAACTCTATCCTTAAACCTCAAGATGCCATCACTGCCATCCTTAAAACTTAGGTCTCTACCCTGAGCGAGCAACTCTCGCTGGTCGAAGAGAAACTTGTCTAACTTCTGACCCTCTCTAATCTGATCCATCAGACTGTTGGTAACCTTCAAGGTACCAAGCCTAATACTCTTAGGGGTAAACTCATAAGCTAGACTAAGGTCTCTAAATTCCTCAATCAGATCTATTTCCCTAACCATCAAAGCGAAGACATGCAGGGTTTTCCTACTCAAGGCATCGGCCACCACATTGGCCTTTCCCGGGTGATAGGTCAGCTCAAAGTCATAGTCCTTTAAAGACTCCATCCACCTACGCTGCCTCATGTTCAACTCCTTTTGATCAAAGAGATACTTCAAACTCTTATGATCACTAAAAACCTCAAACCTTGCTCCATACAGGTAATGCCTCCAGATCTTTAAGGCAAATACCACAGCTCCTAGCTCTAGGTCATGGGTAGGGTAGTTCTTCTCATGAGTTTTCAACTGCCTAGAAGCGTAAGCTACTACCTTACCATTCTGCATCAGCACACCACTTAACCCTTGCTTAGAAGCATCGCAGTAAACTACGAAGGGTTCGCTAGGATCTGGCAAAACTAACACTGGTGCTGATGTCAACCTATTCTTAAGGGTTTGGAAACTCTCTTCACACTTAGAGTCCCACACAAACAACTGTCCCTTCTTGGTGAGACGGGTTAAGGGTAAAGCTATCTTAGAGAAACCTTCTATAAACCGCCTATAGTACCCGGCTAACCCTAAGAAACTCCTAATCTCGGTTACAGACTTTGGTGCCTCCCACTAGAGCACCGTCTCTACCTTAGCTGGGTCTACTGCTATGCCACCCTTAGAGATGACATGTCATAAGAAGCTCACTTCTTCTAACCAGAACTCACACTTAGACAACTTAGCATACAACTGCTTTTCCTTAAGGGTCTGCAAGACAACCCTCAAGTGTTCCTCATGTTCCTTCTTACTCTTGGAGTACACTAAGATGTCATCTATAAACACCACCACGAACTTATCCAAGTAAGGGTGAAAGGTCTTGTTCATGTAGTCCATGAAGACCGTAGGAGCATTGGTCACACCGAAGGGCATAACCAAGTACTCATAGTAACCATATCGCGTCCTAAACGCTATCTTCGGGATGTCCTCAGACTTAACCCGAATCTGATGGTACCCTGACCTCAAATCTATCTTTGAAAAGACGCAAGCGCCCATCAACTGGTCCATAAGATCATCAATCCTAGGGAGGGGATACCGATTCTTTATGGTCACCTTGTTGAGTTGCCGAAAGTTGACACACAACCTCATACTACTATCCTTCTTCTTCACCAACAACACAGGTGCTCCCCACGGAGACACACTCGGCCTAATGAAATGCTTCTTCATCAGGTCCTCCAACTGTTCCTTTAACTTAGCTAGCTCTAGAGGAGACATTCTATAAGGTGCTATGGAGAATGGCCCGGTGCCAGGCACTAAGTCTATGGTAAACTCAACATCTCTCTCTGGGGGTAAGTTATAAACATCCCCCGGAAACACTTCAGGAAATTCTCGCACAACAGGCAAGCTGGTGACATCAGGAGGGCTGCTCTCTACTTCCAGGGAAGCTAACATCATGTATACTTGGGCTTCGTCTTTCATCGAAGCTTGAACTTGGCTGGCAGAGAGAAGGTCTGGATTCTTAGACTCCTTTGGAGTTCCAAAAATCAAGGTTTTGTCAAAACAATTCAGGAGGACATGTTTGGAAGATAACCAGTCCATACCCAGAATAATATCTAGGTCTTTCAAAGGTAAGCACACAAGATCAACAAGGAATGTCCTATCATTTATAACTATATGACAGTTCTTGCATGCATAAGAAGTAGAAACAGGTTTATTTGTAGGTGTAGAAACCAACAAATCATACTCAAGGAAAGCAACAGGCAATTCAAGACTCTTGACCCTATCATGCGATATAAATGAGTGAGTAGCACCCGAATCATACAACACATTCAATTGAGTTCCATCGATAAAACATGTACCTTGAATCAAGTCATCAGACTCGGAGGCTTCAGCTCCACTAAGAGTAAAGACTCTTCCAGTGGTCTTCAGTCGGTTGGCCTGGGACTTCTGATTCTTGCTGGCTCTGGGAGGCTCGGCCTTGGCTCCTTCACACTCTCTGCTGATGTGTCCTGGCTTGCCACACCTGAAGCAGATAACCTGCGTCTCCTTGCACTGAGACGAGTAGTGATCCGTAGCACCACACTTGCCACACCTCATGGGCCTAGAGACATTAGAGAACCCGCCTCTAAACCCATCCTGCTGAAACTGTGGCTTCTTACCACTCTGCTTTAAATCTCTGCCGGTCGGAGCATACCTCTGCTTACCCTTGTCCCTCTGATCGGTCCTCTTGCCACTCTGGCTATTTGACCCTCTGGAACTGGCAACTCTGAACTGGCTGGCATCCTCATAGATCCTGCACTTGTTGACCTAGAATAGGGAAGACTCTGATCTCCTGGTAGCTGATGGCCTGCTTGATCTCAGGTCGGAGTCCAGCCTCAAACTTCACACACTTCGAACGGTCATCCGTCTCATGCTGGTAGGGAGTGTAGTACCTGGCCAGCTCCTCAAAGTTGACCGCATAGTCACCGACTGACAGCGACCCCTGCCTTAAAGACAAGAATTCCATCTACTTCTTGTCTCTGATATCCGCTGGAAAGTACTTCTCCAGGAATCTCTACCTGAACACAGCCCATGTAACCGCTGTGCCCTCAGCCTACATCCTCTGCCTGCAGTTATCCCACCAGTGCTCTGCCTCCTCGGTCAGCATGAAGGTAGCAAAGATGAGCTTCTGCTGATTCGTTGCAATCCATGGCTCGGAAGATCTTCCCTGTCTCCCTCAGCCACAATAAAGCTCCTTCCGGATCGTACGCGCCCTTGAACAATGGAGGGTTGTTCCTCTGGAACTTATCCAGTCCCTGGAACTCAGTTGGCCCACCATTGTTTGGGTTAACCTGGCCAATAGCATTGGCTAGAAGTGCCAATGCGTCAGCAATCGCCTGATCGTTGCGTCCTCTACCGGCCATTAGTTCCTGTACAAGCCTAACACAACTCTTAATACAGAAACTTAAGCGAGTAAAAGCTACAAGCAACTAACTTAAAACATCATTATCTATACAAGTATAGACAATTCACACAAGAGTCATACAAACAGACTCACAACAGACTCATACCACGTCCGAACAAGGTCGAACTGCTCTGATACCACTAAATGTGACACCCTTCTACCCCGCATGTTATAAGGTATTTAAATATAACATAATTAAAAAAACATGCATTTAACTAAATTAAATAAAACAGTTGTCCATGGGTAGAAAAGTCCCACATGAACTCGTTTACAACGCGGAAAATAAAAATAAGTTTAATCAATAAATTAACCCAACCCCGATGTCATAATTCAGAGCCGGTATAACCGTTCCGAAAATAAATCCACGGAATACAACCGAAAACAAACTAAACAATAAACAGGCCCTAACTATGAGTGGCGGCTCCTCAGAGTCACTCCTCTCCGGGCTGCTCGTCATCCTCTGCAAATGCCAATCAGGCCAAACACAAACAATAACAGGGAGTAAGATTCATGTAAACATATATAAAGCAGGGGAATAGTACGCAAAGTAAACATACAACATCCAACAGTACTATATCAACCAAATATGCTATGCTGTGCAATGCATCAACTACTCCACTACTCCAACTATGCATGTGGATCCAAACTAACTTAGGATGAACGACTTTGGAGTTACATATCCGTATTGGCCATAAAATCACCAACACCGACAGTTCACCAAACCTTGGATGAACCCCATGGATAGCCAACGCATCAAACCGTGGATGCCTCATCACGGGGGGCCTCGGTCACCAAACCTTGGGTGACCTACCGTGGATGGCCAGATCACCGTACTCTCGGGCGATCTCTCCTTTGTCGAACTTCCCCCATCAACAACTCCAATGCTCTATGCAAATGGCACAACAACAAACAATCTCAACCACCTCCTTGCTTGGGCCATGGAGCTCCCAAGACTTCAACATCAATGTTTAACGTAACCTTAGACCCAAACCGTGGGGTCAAGGCTCCCTTGGCCAATAAGCACCAAGGTTCAACTCAACGTGCTTGGGTCAATAAGCACCCAAGACTTAACTTAGCAACGTGCGGTAACCCAACGGGTACCTACTTAACACCTTGTTATCTTAATTATCTTATATAATTAATAACCAGGTTATCTAATCTTTATCTTTGATTAGTTATCTTAACTTATCATCATAGGGGAATGGGGTTTAAAAACCCCTTAAGTTCTTTAATTGTATCACTGTCCAGGAGGGGTCAACACGGCCGTGCTGAACCGCGCGGCCATTTTCCAGAATTTAAATTGGAGCACGGTCGTGCTCCCTGTTCAGCACGGTCGTGCTCATCGCGCGACAATGTTGTTCTGGGCAGGAACAGTAACCGAGTTCTAACCAAAATTATTTAGGGATTAGACCCCTAAACTTAACACGTTTATTAAACCTAGATATTCAATTAAACAGTGTTATCAACATTATACTCATCATAACAGCAGCAACAACAACAATCAACCATTCAACAACATTAAATCAATAAATACATAGCATCATATTTATAGGCAACCATCATGTGCATAACATACATACAACAACACAATTAGCCAAATATAGCATGTTATTGACAGAAACAGCTTTTAATATGTAATCATACAACATACAATGACACCGGGATCATGGGGACCCCGTTACCTTACACTACCCACTGCCTAAAGAATACAATCCCACTTCTCCCCATACCTGGATTGAAGGTTGCTCCAACGTTAGCTCCTAACGCAAACGGTCACGGTTCCCCAAAGCGACTCGACTCAAAACAACCTTAGCCAAACCGAACACAAACATTAGTTTCCTATTCAAACCATTATGAAAAGGAAAACACTAAGGGAGGGAACGTTTCCTCTAGATTACCACAGACCAAACCGGCTCCCCAATCGGCTTCCAAAACTCCACTATAACAATGGAAGAAGAGGAAAAAGGGAAGGAGATAGCTCTGGCCGAAACTGGTGACGGCTGCTAACAAAAGTAGGGTTTTTTTTTCACGTTAACCCTCGGGTTCTGCGCCAACTTATAAAACTCGGACTTGAGCACGGTCGTGCTTAACCCTCAGCACGGTCGTGCTCCACTTAGCGTCAGCGAGACGCGGTCAGCACATTGAGCACGGGCGTGCTCACTGTTGAGCACGGTCGTGCTCAACTTAAAATCAGAAACACGCTTCTGACTTTAAGCACGGGCTTGCTGGCTGATGAGCACGAGCGTGCTCATGTACCAGAAAGGGACTTTAAGCTAAAATCCCACTTAGCCCTTAACCAACATTTTTAAATTAAATAAAACTAGCTTTATAAAAAAAACATTTTATGAAAAACATGGTGTTACACCCTTGCCACATAAAAGTGCTCACTTAGATATATAACACACTAAAAAATAATTTTACCGAAAGAGGATCCATGAAATGTCAAAACAACAACACTTATTCACTTCTGAATAATCATGATTTTAGAGGGGAAAATATCTAAACATGAATAATTTCGATCATACTTTCTAAAAGTCCCCCAAAACTAATGTATATTCACGTATAAACAACATTATTTTAAATCATGGCAATTTATATCATAGTAAAGCCAAACTCAAATTAGATGAAAAATATACTTACCACCACGCATAAGTATGCTCTAGAATGGGAGGCATCTCAGAGGAAACGTGAGAAAGAAATGCAATCCAATAACTAGATTGCTTAGGAAAAATTCAAATGTTTCCAACCACTTCTTGGAAACCGATTAACTCGGGGAATGCAACTGTACTAGGTCAAGAAGGTCAAGAAAGAAGTTAATATAAAATAGAAGTAAATATTCTCTTAATACATAAATAAGGTAAACAAGAGGGAAAAAAAGTGTCCTTCCACCGAAAACATAAATAACTTCTCCTATGATATACAATCCATGAAGAACAGTGCCAGGCGTAAAATGATTTTCATGTTTGATAAGAAAATTAAAACATATATAATTTCTCTTAAGGCCAGGAAATCACAACTTATAGATAATCTTTGGAATTAAAATAATCAAGAAAAATCATTATTCATACCATGAGAGAATCATATATCTATATCTTAAAAGCATGAAAAAGATCATACTCATACCATATTTGACACATAGTCATTCCATCACCTAGAATCACACTGTGCTCACTAGTTATTTGGTGAAGTTGTACCTTTAATACTTTCCAAGGCATTTATGTAATTTTACTGATTCTCACCAACGCAAAAGTGGATTGAAAGTCTTCCTCTACATTTTGCTTGCGCCTTTGGATGATAAAGGACCGTCGATCAAAATATCTTGCTTTTAAATTGTTAGAAAAATAGGGAAGAATGATGGTTGTAAAATGGTAAACCACTGCCTTAAAAGCAAGATTCCGGTAGACCTGAGGTGCAATCTGACAACCCCACTTCCTCCCCAGGGTTAACACAACAAGCTCTTGAACTTGTGCACTCAATGCCAAAAGCAATGGAGTTTACATAATACAATTGCCCAAAAATAAAGTGAGTGTATATGTAAGAAATTTACAAAGTGGTATAAGAAATTTGTTTTATATCCTTCTCTACTTTTCCTTGTTTCTACACATGCATATATAACAAATTATGAGTCAAGAATTCCTTTCGCAAGTTTCTATAGTTGCTACTTGCTACCTTAAAGACCCATCCAATTGGCATTCATGGTCTTTCAACTACAAAAAAGGATGTGTTTAGCGACCACCAAATTCGATCGCTAAATATGAAAATTCGGTCGCTAAACCATTTAGCGACCTATTTAGCGACCAATTTTTCATATTTAGTGACTGAATTCCATATTTTGCGACCGATTATGTTGGTTGCTAAATGCTTGGTCGCTAAAATGGCTTTTTTTTGTAGTGACGCACGTGCTCCCCCAAACTGAACAGACGTGAGATTAAAGAGTTAAAGGTGTGTCCCACCCCAATGATCCCCAATGATGAAATAAGACATCAATCGAATAAAGAGATTTAACAAGATAATTATGAATAATAAGTTAGTTAAGCTGGTACCCAATTGGCTACCGCTCGTTATGCTTTGGTGCTTATTGGCCAAAGTAGCCACGATACCTATTGGTCGAGGTGTTGTTGAAGTTGAACCTTGGTGCTTATTGGCCAAGGGGGCCTTGACTCTTAAGGGTCAAGGTGTTGATGGTGATAAAACTTGGGTGTTTATTGGCCTAAGCGAAGGTGGTGGTTGCCTGCTTGTTTTTGTGCTCATGCATTCACGCATTGGAGTTGTTAGGGGGGGGGGGGAGTTCAACATAGGGGAGGTCGTTCTAGAGTATGGTGATATGGCCGTCTGTGGTGATTCACCCATGGTTTAGTAGATCGTGGCCTCTCGTGGTGGCGCATCCTAGAGTAAGGTGCGTCGGCTATCAAAGGGGTTCACCAATGGTTTTGTGAACTGCCGACGTTGGTGCTTATTGGCCAATGTGAATATGTAACTCTGAAGTTGCCTTCCTGAGATAGATTGGATCCACATGCATAATGGAATAGTGGAGTAGTGCTGCACCGCATATCATACGTTAATTGAATTAACATGATGATGTGAATATGTGATAATATATGTTGTATGCTATATATGCTATGTTACATGATTATGCTCATCTTGCTTCCTATCTCCATGCCGTTGTGTTTCATATATGTTTCTTACTCCCCGTTTCTCTGTTGTTGTTTTGGCATGTATCTTTTATGCATAGGACAGCGAGCAGCCAGTTGAGGAGTGACTCTGAGGAGCCGCAACTCTTAGTTAGGATTTCCCTGTTTTCAGTTTTAGTTTGTTATCCGTGATATTTTTTCTGATTGGTTATACCAGCACTGTATGTGACATCGGGGTTGGGTTTCTTTTGTTGTTATGTTTTTATTTCCGTTAAACTTGTTTATTTTCCACGTTGTTGAGACCTTTGTTCATGTGGTACCTTTCTACCGGTGGACCTTTATTTATTTATTTTCAATAAATGAATGCATGTGTTTATTTTTTTATTATATCTTTTATATGTCTTTTATGCTTTATAAATACATGTGGGGTAGAGGGTGTCACATTTAGTGGTATCAGAGTAAGTCTGTCCTGTCAGGCCGTGGTATGAGTCTGTTATGAGTCTTCTGTGTGCTCTTGTGTGAATTGTCTATATTTAATATAGACAATGTTACGTGGTACTAAGTACCTATAGCTTCGCTTTGGCTTGACTTACTGATTTGGTGGTTTGTCTTAGATGATCCAAGAAGCTTGTGAGTGCTTCTTGTGTTCAGAAAGGTTGTTCTATTATCAATTGATAATAAGATCTTTGTAGTTGATCTTGTGTGTTTACCCCTGAAAGAACATGATGTTATTCTTGGCATGGACTGGATATTTTCCAACCACGTCCTTTTGAGTTGTTTTGATAAGACCTTAGTTTTTGAAACTCCAGTGGAGTCTAAGGATCCAAGATTTCTCTCTGCCAACCAAGTTAAGGATTCTATGAAAGAAGAGGCCCAAGTTTACATGATGCTATCTTCCCTGGAAGTAGAGAGCTCTCCTGATGTTGGAAATGTGCCTGTTGTGCGAAAATTTCCTGAAGTGTTCCCGAACGATGTTTATAACTGTCCCTTGAGAGAGATGTGGAGTTTACCATAGACCTAGTGCCTGGAACTGGGCCTATCTCCATAGAACCTTATAGGATATCTCCTCTAGAGCTAGTTGAGTTGAAGAAACAAATAGAGAACCTGATCCAGAAACAGTTCATTAGGCCTAGCATGTCCCCATGGGGAGCGTCAGTGTTGGTGAAGAAGAAGGATGGCAGCATGAGGTTGTGTGTCGACTATCGGCAACTCAACAAAGTGACCATTAAGAATAGGTATCCCCTCCCTAGGATTGATGACTTTATGGACCAATTGATAGGAGCTTGTGTCTTCTCTAAGATAGATTTGAGGTCAGTATACCATCAGATTTGGGTTAAGTCTGAGGACATCCCGAAAACTGCGTTTAGGACGCGTTATGGTCACTATGAGTACTTGGTTATGGCCTTTTGTGTGACTAATGCTCCTGCTGTATTCATGGATTATATGAACAAGACATTTCACCCTTACTTGGATAAGTTTGTGGTGGTTTTCATAGATGACATCTTAGTGCACTCCAAGACCAATGAGGAACATGAGGAACACCTGACGGTTGTCTTGCAGACCTTTAAGGAAAAGCAGTTGTATGCTAAGTTGTCTAAGTATGAATTTTGGCTAGAAGATGTGAGTTTCTTAGGACATGTCATCTCTAGAGGTGGGATAGCCGTGGACCCGGCTAAGGTAGAGACGGTGCTCCAGTGGGAGGCACCAAAGTCAATGATCGAGATTAGGAGTTTCTTAGGTTTAGCAGGGTATTATAGAGGTTCTTAGAAGGTTTCTCTAAGATAGCTTTGTCCTTGACCCGTCTCACCTAGAAAGGACAACTTTTTGTGTGGGACTCAAGTGTGAGGAAAGTTTTCAAACCTTAAAGGATAGGTTGATGATAAGCCTCTAGCTTATCTAGTTTTATTGCTAGAAAAGCCAAGGTTCTGATGCCAATTGAGCGATTTAACCTCGCTAGACACCCAAATTTGGCTTCTTTTGTCCCTAAGCAAGGTCTTTAGTCTCTTAGAGAGTTTTTAGGTGAAGTTCAACATGTGGTTTTGATGATTAATATCCAAATGTACACCAATGAAGAAACTCCAATTGTTGAAGGCTTTATTTTGTCTTAAGGAATATTTTGTAAAATTACCTTTAAGATTGAAGTATAAGTTGTAAGTGATGTAATAAGTGTTTTAGAGTCAAAATGTTTAGGAGATTATTTCAATTTGATTCAAGACATTAAAACAAGTTTCTGGACTTGCCTTTGAAAAGAAAATATTGATTTTTATGTGAAAAAGGCAAGTAGTCGACTACTTGGAATAAGCAGTCAACTACTTTGTTCTTCAGCATTCCATAAACGTGTTTTAAACAAAGTAATCGACTAATTAGGTCAAGTAGTCGACTACTCATGTGTTAAAGCAGTCAACTACTTTGTTCTTCAGCATTCAGAAACCTGTTTTGATCAAAGTAATCGACTACTTTATGAAGTAATCGACTACTTTGGTCTGGTAATTAACTACTCAGCTGAAATTCTTGAATCTTGGTTCTGTTACACTAAATTACTCGATTACTAATAAAAAGTAGTCGGTTACTTCAGGTAAAACAAAATTAAAACTTTTCAAATTTTCAAAATCTCTTCTAAACCTTTTCTCTATAAATAGAGGTTACGTTGGCACGAAAATCAACAAGTTTTCAAGTAACAAAACTCTGCCAAAATACCTCCACAAAAATCATTAGAGCTTTCATACTTCATCTTGTAAAAAGGCAATTTATAGGTTTCTTTTGTATTTCTTTTTGGAAACAATTTTCTGGTAAGCAATAGAAGAGTTGCTTCATTGATTTGGTGGGGCATCCAAATCAATTTCAAGGTGGGGAATCCTTGAAGCCAAGGTGGGGAATCCTTGAGGATTTGGTGAGGCATCCAAATCATATTCAAGGTGGGGAATCCTTGAATCTAAGGTGAGGCATCCTTAGGAGGTAAGGATTATTTTGAGTGGGGCATCTCAAAATAATCAAAGGTAAAGGTGGGGTATCCTTTAATTTTTTATAATTGTAATCTTGTAAACAATTTTCAAAATAGTGGAATCTCTTAAGGGTTCTTAAGAGCTGGATGTAGATCACTCAGGTTGTGATCGAACTAGTAAAATTGTTTGTGTGATCTTCTATTTCCCTCACTCTTCTAGTTCTTGCAATTATTGCTTAATTGTTGTTCTTTATTGTATTTGGTTAATTGTGGTGGATTTAATTCTCTGATTTTTAATTGAGTGCATTCATACATAATTACTCTCTTCTTCTACTCAATTTCTTTGCATCATACATAGTGTTTCTTGAACATTTTTTTTAAAGAAACCACAAAGTTTCCAAGAAAGTGATTAAATCTCAATTCACTCCCCTCTTGAGGTGCCATATTGATTAACATTAGGAATTTCTGGTTGTTTTGAGTCAATAAAGCATTAATTGCCATTTTTGTATTCCAGGTTAAAAGTGAAGCTCGAGGAAGCTAGGAAAACTGAAGAAAACAAGCAAAAAGGCAAAAATTGACTATTCGCCTCGCGAACAGAAGTTCGCCTCGTGATCCAGAGGAGCAGATCAAGCAGGAACAGGCAGCCACTCAGCCTCGCCTCGCGAATAGAAGTTCGCCTCGCGAGCCAGACGCTGGGAATTGAATACCATTCAGTCTCGCCTCGCGAGCATTGGCTCGCCTAGCGAAGGATCCAAATTTGAACTGGCGCCATCTTAAGATTCGCCTCGCGAATCCCTGCTCGTCCCGCGAGCGCACGCAGATCCCAAACATTATAAGTAACTTGTTTTAGGTCAATTGAAGGAGTTTTTGAATTGTGGATTGTAATCCTAGTTTGCTTAGAGCTGTGTAATGAGTTTTATTTCAGTTTCGTGAAGGATGAATGCTTTCAATACTTTGATCGTTGTTTTCGTCTCTATGAGGAACTAATCCTCTTTCTAAGGGAACGATGAAGCCACCTTTGATGGCATAGTTTATCCAAGTAATATTTTCTTATCCTCTTGTCTCTTTTCTTGTTTCTTAATTCTGATTTGTTTGTGTTAATCATATGCGTGCATGGTTAACTAGTCTAGTGCGATGATACTGGTAGGCAATTCGTACTTAGGACTTGAATTAAGAACACCGTTTGAATATTGCTAGGCATAGAATAGGAAAGCGGTGCAATCCCTATAGGGAACCAAGAACTTAATGAATCTAATTGTGGGTTGAATATATTGGCAGATTGACAACTTGCAATTATAGATATTTCCTTTTGAAAATCGGCAGTGACATTAGGCTAATTGAGGATTCCTGGTTGACAAAGAAATTAAATTGAACATAGGGATAAGGAGATAAATGCTTGGGTAACTTGCTTGATAGGGTAGTGGATTTGTGACTTAGAGCCTTAGTCATAATCAAATCTCATCACAATCTTTTAGCATCTTGAATTAATTGTTTTTTATTTAATCTTTGATTTAATTCTCTCTCTCTTCATAACTACTTCCCTTTGACTTAGTCAAAGATTTGAATTTCCTTATTAAATTGGTTAAATTGGTCTTCCAATCCTTGTGTTCGACCTCGGTATTTACTTACCGTGTTTTATTACTTGCAACGAAACGGTATACTTGCTGGATCGTCAACAAGTTTTTGGCGCCGTTGCCGGGGATTGACACAACCAATTTTCATAATTTTTAGGAAATTCAATTATCTTGATTGAGCAATTTTTAATTTTCTTTTTCTACAAATTTATTTATTTTTACTTCTTTGATCCCGCTTAGTCTTGCCTTGTTTTTGTATATGCGAGGTACCCTTTCACAGGAAGACTTGCTATACGATCCAGAGATCACCAGGACCGAGAAAAGGTACAGGAAGGAACTTAGAGAGAAAAAGAGGCTTGAAGCGAACCAACTCATCAATCTTGAAGGGATGGCAGAAGGAGATCCTCCACCCTACAAGACTCTTTATGAGTACAATCTTCCTTACTTGGATGATTGTGCTTCAAGTGTTGTTAGGCCTCCCATCATGGCTAATTCTTTTGAAATGAGGGAAGCTGCTCTGCGTGGGGTGAAAAATAATCAATTTGATGGGAGTGCTAATCAAGATCCTCACAGACATATAGCTCACTTATTGGAGATTTGCGACATGTTCAAAGTTCCAGGAGTTTCAGAAGACGCCTTTCGTTTGCGACTATTCCCTTTTTCTCTTCGGGATAGAGCACACGATTGGCTGGACTTGCACTTGGATCGTTCTAGCATTAGTACTTGGGAACAAATGGCGCAAAAGTTCCTCACAATACCCGTCACTTCCTTCAAGCAACATGATGATGAGTCCTACAATGAAGCTTGGGAAAGGTACAATGTGCTTTTGAGAAGATGCCCTTCATCCTACTTTGACTTGGTAACAAAGGTACAACACTTCTTTAATGGGTTGAAGGGTCGCTACCAAATGAACTGTGATGCCGGAGCTGGCCTGGCGGTTCTTTCTCTTACAAATTAGTAGAGGACGGTTGGGCTTTATTAGAAAAAATGTCAAGGAATGGTTACAATCGCAGTGTGGGCACTTCTTCTGGAATCAATGTGGCATCACTAGAGGCCATTCTTGAACAAAACACACTTTTGAAGAAGCAATGTGAGGCACTATCTAGCAAGATGAAGGTTAATGCAGTACAAGAAGGGTTGCCTCCGGGTTGTGATTTTTGTAATGGTGAACATGCCATTGAGAGTTGCCCCATTAATTTCTCTCAGGAACATGTGGACTCGTGTCACAACTTTTATGAGACAGTGCCATAGAATAACTATCAAAGGAATAGACAGAATGACTATAATCAGAGTTGAGGGTACAATAGGAGAGACCATCCGGATTTCACTTGGAGCAACAATAGTGGTGGTCTAGCCGGGCAACAACAACAGAATCAGAGGCCAAACTATGGAATCCAACAGCGTAACACTCAGCAAGCTCTCCCGGGGACTAATCAGTTACAAATCACAGATGGTGGGAGGCAACCGTGGGAGTTGGCTATTGAGAAGAAGAGTGCGGCCATTGAGAAATTGTCAGTGAATACAAACACGACCATAGACAAGTTGGCAACTCACACAGGGGCAGCAATTCAGAATCTTGAAACTCAGGTAGCCCAACTGGCAAAGCAACTGAATGAACGCCTTCCAGGCTCTTTCCCAGGTAATACAGAGATTAACCCCAAGAGCCAGTGCAATGCCGTGACAACTCGGAGCGGTAAGGTGTTGGAATCTAATGGGGGTGCAACTAGTTCTCAAGAAATTGAAACTCCAGAACAACCACAGATAGAAGAGGAGCAAGCCAAGGAAGAGGAAGTAGCTAGTGAAAAGGTGCCGGAGCAAGGGGTAAGGTTGAAATTAGTAGATGAAGAATTCCGAAAGAAGAAGTGGGTTGAGCCCCAAGACCTTCCTCCCTTGTACTATATCCAGAGAGATTGAATAAACCCTTGCAAGACAAGCAATTCAACAAGTTCCTTGATGTTTTCCGCAAGCTTCAAGTTAATATTCCATTTGGGGAAGCCTTGGAGCAAATGCCATCTTATTCCCAGTTTATGAAGGAGCTTCTCTCCAAGAAGCGAAAGATAGTGGATGAGGAGACGATTGCTTTGACCGAGGAGTGTAGTGCAATTCTCCAAAGGAAACTACCTCCAAAGTTGAAGGATCCGGGTTCTTTTAGCATACCATGCACCATTGGGGAGTTAACTCTTGGGAAAGCGTTGTATGATCTAGGGGCTAGCATCAACTTGATGCCCCTATCTATGATGAAGAAGCTAGGCATAAAGGAAGCCAAAGAGACTGGGATGTCGCTCCAACTAGCAGATCGTTCTATCAAATACCCTTATGGGGTGGTGGAGGATTTGTTAGTAAAGGTAGACAAGTTCATATTTCTGGCGGACTTTGTGGTGCTTAACATGGATGAAGATGCCGAGATCCCTCTCATATTGGGTAGGCCTTTCTTAGCCACCGGGCGTGCTTTAATAGATGTGCAACAAGGAAAGCTCACATTAAGGGTGCAAGATGAGAATGTAGTCTTCAATGTTTTTGAAGCAATGAAACACCCCGTTGAGAGATCAGATGTATATAGAGTTGATGTGGTGGAGACCATTGTAAAATCTATAGCCACACGAGAAGCCCATGGTTCTTCACTTACAAAAGTGTTGGTAAAATCCCATGATGAGGATGAAGAAGAAGACCTTTTGGGGGATGAGGATTATCTTGAGTGCTTAAAGAACATGGAAGCCTTGCCAAATCTCCCTAAGGATGAATGTCCAAAGGAAAAGCTTAACAAGGAAGAAGTGGAAGAAGACAACAAAACACCGGAGTTGAAGCAACTCCCGACTCACTTGAGATATGCATTCTTGGATGAGAAGGGACAACATCCAGTCATCATTAGCAATACCTTGAAAAAGGATGAGGAAGAAAAGCTCTTAAGAGTTCTTAGGGAACACAAATATGCCATTGGATGGAAGATTTCGGATCTAAAAGGCATAAGTCCTTCCCTATGCATGCACAAAATTTTGATGGAGGATGATTTCAACCCGGTGGTTCAACCACCAAGGCGGTTAAATCCCATCATGAAAGAAGCGGTGCGTAAGGAAATGATTAAGCTTTTGGATGCAGGAATCATCTATCCAATCTCGGATAGCAATTGGGTTAGCCCAATTCATATGGTCCCGAAGAAAGTTGGCAAAACCATGGTGGTCAATGAGAATAATGAGATGATCCCAACAAGAACCATCACGGGGTGGAGAGTTTGTATTGACTATAGAAAGCTCAATGATGCAACACAAAAATATCATTTCCCTCTTCCATTCATAGATCAAATGATTGAAAGGTTGGCCAGATATGAGTACAATTGTGATGGTTACTCTGGCTACAACCAAATTGTCGTGGATCCTCAAGACCAAGAGAAAACGGCCTTCACATGCCCATATGGAGTCTTTGCTTATAGGAGGATGCCCTTTGGATTGTGTAATGCCCCCGCTACTTTCCAAAGGTGTATGCTTTCCATCTTCTCGGACATGGTGGAGAAATTCATTGAAGTATTTATGGACGACTTCTCGGTCTTTGGGACCTCCTTTGATAATTGCTTGAAGAATTTGTCTTTGGTGCTTGAGAGATGCCAAGAAACCAACCTAGTGCTCAATTGGGAGAAATGTCATTTCATGGTCAAGGAAGGTATAGTTTTGTGGCACAAAATCTCCCAATGGGGGATTGAGGTTGATAGAGCCAAGATTGAGTTGATTGAGAACCTACCCCCACCAACCAATGTGAAGGGGGTGCGGAGTTTCTTGGGCCATGCCAGTTTCTATCGAAGGTTCATTAAAGACTTCTCCAAGATATTGAAACCGCTATGTGACCTTCTCGTGAAGGACGTATCCTTTGATTTTAATGCTCCTTGCTTAAATTCTTTCAATACTTTAAAAAATATGCTTGTCACCGCACCCATAATCACTGCACCTAATTGGAATTTACCTTTTGAAATCATGTGCGATGCTAGTGATTATGCGGTGGCGGCGGTTTTGGGTCAAAGGGTGGAAAAGTTAGCTCATGTGATTTACTATGTAAGTAAGGTTTTAAATGACGCACAAGCTAACTATTCCACCACTGAAAAAGAACTCCTAGCTGTGGTTTTTGCTTTAGACAAATTTAGATCCTACGTAGTGGGGTCTAAGATTGTTGTGTTCACCGATCATACGGCCATAAGACACTTGATGACAAAACAAGAGGCCAATCCTAGATTAATTCGGTGGATCCTTCTTTTGTAGGAGTTTGATATTAAGATTAGGGAATGGAAAGGGTCAGAGAATGGTGTTGCGGACCACTTATCAAGGTTGGTCAATCCTGACACCGAGGAGAAATTATTAGACATCAAGGAAGAATTTCCTGATCAGAAACTATTTGCTTTGTTTGAAAAAATTTCTCCTTGGTTCGCGGATATGGCCAACTTCAAGTCTTCAAATGTGGTTCAGCAAGGTTGGACTACTCAACAAAGAAAGAAGTTCTTCTTGGACGCAAAATACTATGTCTGGGAGGATCTTTATCTTTTCAAGCAATGTTCGGATGGGATCCTGAGAAGGTGCATTTCTCATGACCAAATCAGAAAGGCGTTGTGGCATTGCCATAGCTCGGATTATGGTGGGCATTTTGGGGGAAAGAAGACCGCGGAGAAAGTCCTCCAAAGCGGGTTTTATTGGCCAATACTTTTCAAGGATGCACACGCCTTTGTTGAGAATTGTGATCGTTGCCAAAGAGTTGGAAACATATCTAGGCGACATGAGCTTCCTCTGAATTGCATGCTTGAAGTAGAACTCTTTGATGTTTGGGGGATAGACCTCATGGGACCCTTCCCACCCTTCTTCTCCAATCAATACATTTTGGTAGCGGTAGATTACGTGTCAAAGTGGGTGGAGGCAATTCCAACAACAATGGATGATGCATTGGTTGTCATGGAATTCTTAAAGCGCAACATTTTCACAAGGTTTGGGGTTCCTAGAGTTTTGATTAGTGATGGTGGATCACACTTTTGCAGCAAACAAATGAACCATCTACTCTCCAGATATAGGGTCAAACATTAAGTATCAACCCCCTACCATCCACAAACTAATGGGCAAGTAGAGATATCCAACCGTGAGTTGAAGCGCATTCTTGAGAAAACTGTTAACTCCTCATGGAAGGATTGATCAAAAAGGTTAGATGATGCTTTGTGGGCTTACAGAACCACCTTCAAAACTCCAATTGGAAGGTCTCCTTACAACTTGGTGTTTGGAAAAGCTTGTCATTTGCCGGTAGAGCTAGAACAAAAATCTCATTGGGCAATCAAGGAGCTCAACTATGATTTGAAGAAGGCCGGTGAAAATAGGCTTCTAGACTTGAATGAATTGTCTGAAATCTGCATGCGGGCATATGAAAATGCAAAAATTTACAAAGAGCGGACTAAAGCATGGCATAACAAACACATTTTGCCTAGGAAGTTTGAGCCGGGACAATGGGCAACAACTCAAGGTTGAGACTTTTCCCAGGTAAGCTAAAATCAAGGTGGTCTGGACCTTTCAAGATTCTTAATGTTTATGCACATGGAGCAGTAGAGCTAGAGTGTGAAAGGGAAAATTTTAAGGTAAATGGCCAGCGGATCAAACGCTATCATAGGGAACCAATCCCTACTGGCAGTCAAATGCTAATGTTAAATTAGCCCTAAAAGGGCAATTTCCGTTAGGCTCTGGACGTTAAACAAGCGCTACTTGGGAGGCAACCCAAGCTAGATATCCTTTTTATTGCATTATAGAGTCAAAAAACAATAAAAAGAGTCTTCATATAGGGTCCTTAGTAAGGAAATTGCATTAGAGAGCATGTAGGATTTAAATGCATGTGAGATTATAAGGGCAGAATTCTTTTTCTTGCTCGCCTCGCGAGCCAGAGGGATGTAAAAATTCTTGCTTCTGGCTCGCCCCACGAACCTAGGCCTCGCCTCGGGAGCCTGGAAGAATAGGTAAAGACATATTTGACTGGATCGCCTAGCCAGTACTAACTCGCCTCGCGAGACAGAAAGGCAGAGACTCAGAGGTGGGCACCTCGTTCTGCCTCGCGTCGCGAACACCAGGTTCGCTTTGCGATTCTGGGCAAGCTAAGAACTCAAAGATGAACCCAGATTTGCCTCGGGGGACGCTCCTCGCCTCGCGAATATGAGAATACGAAAGGGCTTTAGAAGCACAGATTCACCTCACGAACCATGGTTCACCCCGCGAAACCCAAAATTAGGGTTCTGATTTGGGGATTTTTAAGTTTCGCCTCGCGAAACTAGGATTCGCCTCGCGGACGTCGCGAATTTTTAAGTCCCGCGAGTCAAAGAAAGAGCCACTTTTATAAAAACTTTTTAAATTCTCTCTCTTTTCTCTCATGCGGGTCTTCAAGAAACCATCATCATAATCAATTTTCTCTTCATCTCACACTCTCATTAACTCTCTCAAGGTGAATTTCACTCATCCCATTTCTCTTCCTTTGACTTTGGGCAAGAAACTTGAAACCCATAGCAATTCCAACTCTCTGAAAATTAATTGCTATGACACACATTGTCTTTATGTTCTCAAACGTTGATTCTTGCTTTATGCCTAAAATGATGAATGTGTTTTGTGAGTGTTGTGCATGAACGATGTGAGAAGACGTGTGAAACTATTGATACTCTTTGAACTTGAATGATATTGATGCATGTTCTTTTGTTTTAATTGTGATGCACTGAACTGAATTTCTATGCATAGTAACCTAAGTTTGGCGTTGTTCTAGGTGTTAGATAGAGAGGATGCATGTTAGGGGGGCCTTGGGGTAATTTTTCTGGAAAAAAAATTTTGAGGAACAAATTTCTGTGTTTTTTACTGATGACTAGATTGTCTGAGATATGATTGTCGATAGCTTAGGATGGATTTCTGAATTCTGAGTTATTTGTTATGTTGATATAAATTGTATTGAGACTTTTCTGGTTTTCAGGTCATGGCCCGCAAGAAGCGCCAATCTGTTCAAGAGGATGACCTGCTGTTCTCCGAGGGACCAGGTTCCTCTTCTAGGGGGATTTCCTCTGCTGCCAGCTTCCGAACTTCTCTTCATGAGAAGCATTGGGAGTTGGTGACGCAGAAGGAGATGGTCCTAGAGAGGAGGGTGGTCCTTGTGGGGAACAACTATGCATCAATCTCTGGATAGATTAACACTAGGGGTTGGGGTATGTTGCTGATCGTCCTTGCCGGTTTGATATCAAACTGGTTCAGGAATTTTATGCCAACGCTCTCAACCCCGACATGAATGAACCAGGGTGCATTTCTATGGTCAGAGGGGTGCTCGTGACTTTCACGGAGGATGAGATTAACGCCTGCCTGGGCACCCCCATTACTTGGGAGGATAGGAGTGAGCATCAGCTGATGCCGACAGTGCAGAGTTTGGCTGCCCAGATTTTGGAGACCTGCTGTAGGCCAGGGAACCAGTGGGAAGTAGGGACCTCTGGGAACCTATTGTGGTTGAGGAGGCAGGATTTGACACCGGTGGCCCGGGTTTGGTCAGCGTTTGTACACGCCAACATGATGGTTAGCTCTCACGAGTCTACCATTACTGCTGCCCGGGCCCATCTCATATATGCCATTATGAAGGAGAAAACCATCAATGTGGGGGCGGTCATAGCACATGACATTCAACAGAAGGCAAACTCTAGGGCTATGAAGGAGTGCCTGGGGCACGGGTTTCTGACCACAGAGTTGATCCGCAGGACGGGCGTGCCGGTATCTGTCATGGTGGAGAAGAGTCCTCATCAGGCGATCGACAGAGATTACATACACCGTCACTGCTTTGTTGAGCCCGCACCACCCCGTAGGCCAGTTGCACAGCCCCTTCAGAGGCCATGTTCAGCTGATATGGCTCTGCTTTTGCAGAACCAGTAGGCTATGAGGAGGGATCAGGCTGTGCTGCGAGAATTTTTTAGGGAGATGCCCCTAGCTCAGCAGGAGGGCCGGTTACCTCTTTACCCTTCCGAGGAGGATTTGGCACCTCGGCTTGGGTGGCAGGATTATCCCGGGGACCAGGATGCCGTGCCACAGGGGGATGCCCGAGGTATCTCAGGAGGATGAGGCAGCAACATCAGCTCAGCAGGGTGACCCCGTGGATGACAGTGATTTTGAACAGTGATCCGGGCCCACCATTACTGCCCCCATTACCCGTTACTCTTTTGATTTTTCTTTCCCTTGAGTTCTAGCTAGTTTATTTTGATCTATTCGATATGGTTGTACTGCTAGCTAGAAACTCAGTTTAGTTTTATTTGATACCCTGATACTTGTTTCACACACTCTGGATGACTGTATATTTTGGTGCACATTTTGCATCTCCCTTTTCTCTTCTTGTTTTTAATTTTCGTAGCTTCATTTTTTATTATATTATTGACCAATGTTTGAAATATGAATAAATAGATGCTTGACTGGAATCACCTGCGCAAGGTGAGAATGCCAGTCGATGAAAAGGATATCACTTCGAACCATCCCGGTTATGAGTATGTTCACCTATGCATTAGAGAGAATCGGATCCCAAACCTTCACGTTGAAAACTTGACTAAAGAAAAAGAAGGGAAGATGGATCCGTTTCACTTAAGCTTTGATTGGGGTGTGAATGACTATGTTCGGAGGGAAATTGATCGTGAGGTCGAAGAAAGGCAATGTGAGCTCACAGTGCACATATCTCTGGAGCACGCTTTATATGAGAAGGTAAAGGAAGCGGTGTAGCGCAACCGGATCCCATTCCTGGATGTGGAATTCTTTAGCAAGGAAGAAGAGGACAAATGGGACCCGGTGTGGCTACTCATTTTCAAGAGTGTGAACGATTGTGCATGGATGGAGATGGAAGCAATTAGGAGAGCTAAGGAAGGAGGTCCACTGGGAAAGGCCCCAAGGTAAGAAAGCACCATCGAGAGCCTAGACATAGTTTGGGCTAAATATCTTGATGAGGAGGCCGAATCTAGTAGGTCAAGGAAGAAAGCAAAGAAAGATAAGGAAGATGCGAGGCATGTTAATGAGAGCGTGGGGTCCGCTCGGACCCCTTAAGATAACTCTTTCTAAAACGTAACTCTTTTCTTTTCGTTTCTTTTGTTTTGAATTTTCGGTTGCATACGAATAAGTGGTCAATAAACAAAAACCATAGTGTCATAGAGTCTAGTTGGTAAGTTTTGATGGGATTAATTGCACTAAACCTAAATTGAATACATGCGATAAATATTGAAAAATCTTGATGCTTTCCCTTATAAAAAAAAATTAAAAGAAATTTGATCCCCATGAAAAATTGAAAAGCGAATTTTGAGAAGTTTTGTTTGGATTACATGATTTATGATAAGTTTGGGATGAAGGGGTGCACACATTAGGGATGTATCTTGGTCAAATAATTTGCTAAATATGTCCAGGTAAGGAATTTGAGCCTCCAACGTGTTCTTTAAAATTGTGTGAATCACTTTCAAGTTGTACTTTCCCGGATTTGCTTGAATCTATGCATGGTGTGCCTCTCTATATGTTGCATCATATGATCTAGGCATTGTTTCTTTGAAATAGCTACTTGGCCAAAATGAGCCATTCCTAATGCATATTCCATAGTTAGCCAATTTGAGCCTTATAAGCCTATTGTTTCTTAATAACCTAACGTTACAAGCCGAAATTCCTGAAAAACCATGTTAACCCGATCTTAGGATCTAGGAGAGCATGGATGCTTAGAAAGAAAAAGGTTGTTTAGAAACTAAGTTTAGGGTGGCTACAATGAGTTATCATGTTGCTTAGGAATGAAAGAATATATATATATATATATATATATATATATATATATATATATATATTTTAAGGTTGAAGCCAAAAGGCAAATGAGAAAAAGAAAAAGGAAGAAAAACACAAAAACGCCAAAAAGGGCAAATAAAAAGGTTATCAAAGGAAAAGGATTGTAGCCACCCAACCCGAAAAAAGAAAAATGGAAAAAAGAATTAGAGTGAAAAATATAAGTGTAAAAAGTTTCACGCTCTCTTAAATTCCTAGGGACTTAAGCCTAATACCTTTGTATATCCTACCTTTAGCCAGACCCCATTACAACCTTTGAAAGACCTTTTGATGATGCAAACATGTTTTTGTGGGAACTTTGTGTAGATGAAGATCAAATCAATGGAAGGTGCGCTTGAAATGTGAATTTGAGCGAAAAGTTGAAAACCTTGACAAATTGAGTGAATGAGTGAATTACTAAATGCCCTTGTGAGGAAGGCAATTATTTGAATTTGGTGATCTCCCTTTTGTATGTGACTTGGATCCTTTACTTAGAGTGATGAATGCATGATTGATATAATTCTCATGGTTTGAAAAGTAGATGAAATTGGGGATTGATTAATTAAAGTAAAGAAAGGGAAAACATGGATTGAAAGTGAATTGATGAGATTGCATGAAATTTGGGGCAAGGGTGATTAAGTCCATTGAGCTTACCTTGTTTTGAGTCTTTCAATTTGTTAGTTTGCTTGGGGATAAGCAAGGTTTAAGTTTGGGGTATTTTGATAAGCCTCCAGCTTATCTAATTTTACAGCTAGAAAAGCCAAGGTTTTGATGTCAATTGGGCGATTTAACCTCGCTAAACACCCAAATTTGGCTATTCGCCTCAAGAACAAAAGCTCGCCTCGCGATCCAGAGGAGCAGATCAAACAGGAACATGCAGCCATTCAGCCTCGCCTCGCGAGCCAGACACAGGGAATTGAAGACCATTCTGTCTCTTCTCGCGAGCATTGGCTCGCCTTGCGAAGGATCCAAATTTGAACTGGCGCCAAATTAAGATTCGCCTCACGAATCCCTGCTCGCCCCACGAGCGTGCGCAGATCCCAAACATTATAAGTAGCTTGTTTTAGGTCAATTGAAGGAGTTTAAGTTGTGGATTGTAATCCTAGTTTGCTTAGAGCTGTGTAGTGAGTTTATTTTAGTTTCGTGAAGGATGAATGTTTTCAATATTTTGATCGTTGTTTTCGTCTCTATGAGGAACTAATCCTCTTTCTAAGGGAACATGATGAAGCCACCTTTGATGGCATAGTTTATCCAAGTAATATTTTCTTATCCCCTTGTCTCTTTTCTTGTTTCTTAATTCTGATTTGTTTGTGTTAATCATATCCGCGCATGGTTAACTAGTTTAGTGCGATGATACTGGCAGGCAATTCGTACTTAGGACTTGAATTAAGAACACCGTTTGAATATTGCTAGGCATAGAATTGGAAAGCGGTGCAATCGCTATAGGGAGCCAAGAACTTAATGAATCTAATTGTGGGTTGAATATATTGGCAGATTGACAACTTGCAGTTGTAGATATTTCCTTTTGAAAATCGGCAGTGACATTAGGATAATTGAAGGTTCTTGGTTGACAAAGAAATTAAATTGAAAATAAGGATAAGGAGATAAATTCTTGGGTAACTTGCTTGATAGGGTAGGTGGATTTGTGCCTGAGAGCCTTAGTCATCATCAAATCTCATCACAATTTTTTAGCATCTTGAATTAATTGTTTTTTATTTAATCTTTGATTTAATTCTCTCTCTTCATAACTACTTCCCTTTGACTTGGTCAACGCTTTGAATTTCCTTATTAAATTGGTTAAATTGGTCTTCCAATCCTTGTGTTCGACCTCGGTATTTGTTTACAGTGTTTTATTACTTGCAACGAAACGGTACACTTGCCGGATTGTCAACAGTTGACATCAACATCAGTGTTAGTTTTGCCCGATCCTAGTGAACCTTTCATAGTTTATTGTGATGCTTCTAAGCAAGGTTTAGGTGGTGTGTTGATGCAGAATGGTAAGGTAGTAGCCTATGCTTCTAGGCAGTTGAAAACCCATGAGAAGAACTACCCTACCCATGATTTGGAATCAGGAGTTAAAGTGTTTGCCTTAAATATCTGGAGGCATTATCTTTATGAAGCGAGGTTTTAGGTTTTTAGTGATCATAAGAGTTTGAAATATCTTTTTGACCAAAAGGAGTTGAATATGAGGTGGCGTAGGTGGATGAAGTATCTTAAGAATTATGATTCTGAGTTGACCTACCACCCAGGAAAAGCCAATTTAGTGGCAGATGCTTTAAGTAGGAAAACCTTGCACGTCTCCACTTAGATGGTTAGGAAGATGGATTTAATTGAGGAGTTTAGAGATCTGAGTTTAGCTTGGGAAGTTACCCCTAAGAGCATTACGCTTGGAACTTTGAAGATCACAAATAGTTTGATGGATCAGATTAGAGAGGATCAAAATATGGATAAGTACCTCTTAGACAAGAGAGAGTTATTTGCTCAGGATAAAGACCTTAGTTTTAAGGAAAGAAGTGATGGGGTTTTGAGGTTTCAGGATAGAGTTTGCATACCTGATGTTCCAGAGCTTATGAAGTTGATCCTTGAGGAATGACATAGGAATGGTTTGAGTGTGCACCCAAGTGCCACTAAGACGTACCAGGACCTTAAGCTCATGTTTTGGTGGCCTAGGATGAAAAAGGATATGGCTGAGTTTGTCTATGTGTGCTTAGTGTGCCAAAAGGCTAAGATAGAACACCAAAAGTCTTCAGGTAAGTTGCAATCTTTGAGTATCCCAGAGTGGATATGGGATAATATCTCTATGGATTTTGTGTCTGGACTCCCTAGGACTCCAGCTAGTTGTGATGCTATATGAGTTATTGTGGATAGATTGACTAAGTCTGCCCATTTAATCCCTATGAACATGGAACATCCCTTAGAGAAGTCGACCAGGTTGTACATCAAGGAGATAATTAGGCTACATGGTGTACCCTCTAGCATAGTGTCAGACAGAGACCCTAGATTTACCTCTAGGTTCTGGAATAGTTTACATGAGGCTCTAGGGACAAAGCTTAGATTGAGTTCAGCTTATCACCCACAGATTGACGGTCAGTCTGAAAGAACCATTCAATCCTTATATGATCTGTTGAGAGCTTGTGTGTTAGAGCAGTCAGGTAGTTGGGATAAGTTTTTGCCCTTGATAGAGTTTACCTACAACAACAGCTTCCATTCCAGTATTGGGATGGCACCTTATGAAGCTCTTTATGGGAGGAGATGTAGGACACCCTTGTGTTGGAATGAACCTGGTGAGAATGCTGTGCTAGGACCAGAAATAGTGCAAGAAACTACAGAAAAAGTGAGAATAATTCAGGAAAAGATGAAAGTGGCACAGAGTAGGCAAAAGAGCTACATGACAAAAGGAGGAAGGCACTCAAATTGCAGGAAGGTGATCATGTGTTCTTGAGAGTTACTCCAACGACTGGGGTTGGTAGAGTGATGAAAGTGAGAACTTACTCCTAGATTCATTGGTCCCTACCAAATTCTGAAAAGAGTTGGCGAAGTTGCCTATCAAATAGCCTTACCACCTTTCTTGTCCAACCTTCATAATGTTTTTCATGTGTCTCAACTTCTAAAGTACATTCATGATCCTAGCCATGTGATAGTATCCGATACAATTCAATTAAAAGAGAACTTGACTTTTGAGGTACTACCCCTTCGAGTTGAGGATCGGAAAGTGAAGCAGCTGAGAGGGAAGGAGATTCCTTTGGTTAAAGTTGTTTGGAACGGGACTACTGAAGAAAGTACTACATGGGAGCTAGAGAGCAAGATGATGGAAGCGTACCCGCACATATTCAATCAAGGTGAGTAGAAATTTCGATGACGAAATTTTTATAAGGGGGTGGAATTGTAACACCCCGAATTTCACCTTACGTTAATAAATGTTAATATGTGTTAGAGTTGGCTTATATATGTTTATATATGCTTGTTATGTTTGTTTTTTATGTCTAAGTTCAGGTTTGGGGAAGTTTAGCCTTAGAAAGGTTCAATCCTTTTAGAGTCCAAGTAACTTGTTTCACCGTTTTATCCATATCTTGAGTTCTATATATCCAATTGAGGTGGTCTTTGATGCGTTGAAAAGCTAAGAGAATTATCTACAAGTATTATTTCAAATATTTTGGCCAAATTCGGCTTTTTTTAGGCCTCGCGCCTCGATCATTGTTCTCCCGCGAACTGTGCAGAACCAGAAATGTTTTTGGGCTATGATTAAGCCCAATCATGCATAAACAGTCCTTAACCTCCAAAACCACGACCTTACCTAAGTTTATATATCTAAAACACTCTAAATCAGTCTCCATTCCCTCCTTTTTGAATTCCTACTTTTCCTCTAAAACTCTTCCTAGAGGATAAACCTGTGCACCGTTCTCCACCGTTCTTCGATTGGCGAACATCGTTGCGAGCACGTGATCAATTGTGATTGTTGTTTAGACTTTCAAAAAGGTAGAATTCGTGCACCTCGTCCCTCTTGATCTTTTCCTTTTGATTTCTTGATCTTTGAGTTGAATCAAGATATTTCTTGTCGTTCTTGAGGTAGTAGACAAGCGTTCGTGAGACGGGATCTTAGCAGACTTTCTTATCTTCCTTTTGAATTTCAATCTTCATACCAGGTATGGGGAGAAGGGCTAGTATGAACATGTAGGCTTAGTGGTATTAGAGCAGGTGTGTCCTATCAGGTCGTGGTATGAGTCTGTTATGAGTCTCATGTGTGCTCTTGTGTGAATTGTTTATTTTTAATATAGACAATGTTACGTGGTACTACATACCTATAGACATTTTAACTCGGTCTGCTTTATTGTCTCTCTCAGCTCTATTCATTAGTGGGTTTCATTTTGCACACACAGCTTTTCTGAAATTTGGTGGTTTAGTTCTTTCAATCATAAGGTTCACAACAAGCAAGATCTAATGAATCAGAATTCAAAGGGTAATTTTGACACATATTGTCATGATGCTATAACAACCTTTCCCTCCAATTTGATTTTCCCTCCAAGCTAACTGAATCCAGTGAAAGATTGGTTGAATGAATTAGGAACTACAGTTATCTTACTTGTAATCTTTTTTCCCTTTAAATACATTGAATATCCTTTCACAGTTATTCAATCAAACAATGAATATCACATTTTAGCTCAAACTCTCTTTTATATTTCTCTACAATTTTTACTTTCAGCCTCCCTTGATGGATGTCATCCTTGTTGCAATGGATGCCAGGATTTAGCAATTGGTTACACGGATTAAACAAAGGCGCATAATTTTGAATAAGAGGCTGCAATACAAGGCAAATGTTTTGGATTATAGGTAGTGATGGGGGTTACCTCTTGTTTTGGATAGCGACTGGACCCTTAATGCTGCTATTGAAATATGTTGGCTGTGGCAACCATCACCCAAGAGGGGGGGTGAATTGGGTTTTAAATAAAAACGAGTTCTTTTACGATAAATCGAAAACCCTTTTAATATATAAACAAAATTTGCAGCAGATAAATAATTCTTTTCGAACTAAAGCGCTTTGAATAATAAATCCTTTGAAAATAAAGCATGATAAGGAAAATGGCGAGAATTTAAATGGTGGAGACGTAAAGAGATAGGGAAAGAAGACGAACACGACAATATATCCTGGTTCGGCCACAAACTACCCACGTGGCTTACGTCCAGTCCCCAAGGCAATACGACCAAGGGTTTTCACTCAACACTAGCTTTTAAACAGGAGCAGCTAGAAACCTTTACAATATAGAGCACTCCTCATAGACCAGGGATATCACCTCCCCCAGTGAAAGAGTCTCAAACAATAGCCCAAGAGATATCACCTCTCTTGTCAACCACAGGGAGTATCACCTCCCTTGTAAACACTTGGAAATCACATCCAAGAAACATCACAAGAGATATCACCTCTCTTGAAAACTTGGTGTAGAAAAGAAGGGCAGTCACACAACTCTTACCAACAATATGTACTCTTAATAGTGCTGATAAAAACAAATTGAAGCCCAAATACAATAGCACCTATATGGTGTGTAAAGCTCTCAAGATTATATGATCAAGTGTAAGAACAAAGAGTAGTATAGAGAGAAATAGTTTTTCAAAGTTTTAGCACAGATATAAAATGATAATTTCGTGTTCTGAATTGTGCCTAAGTTTCCTTTATATAGACCATGAAAAATTAGGTCGAAATTCTCCAAAACTCAATTTTTGTGCATAATAATCGATTATATAAAAGTCATAATCGATTATTTTGACTCAGATAGAAAGAGCGCCTCTTTGAGACAGTCGCATCATGATGAATTATGCTAATCAATTATTTCAGCATAATGGATTATACTAATCGATTATTGGTTCTCTGTTTGAAATTTTGAGAGAACTTAAAGCATATAATCGATTACCTTATGAGCATAATCGATTATTCAAATTCAAATTCAAATTCAAACTTAATGGCTAGAAAGAAGTTATTACTCATTAAAACATAATTAATAGCCAATTAAGTTGGTTTATAAAACGTGATCAAAATGGCATAATCGATTATACTAATCGATTATTACTCGATTCAAATTTGAATTTGAAAACTTAATGACTGAACTTTAATAAACCATTTAATATTGAATTAGAGCCAATTAAGTTTTATTTTAAAAGCTCTTTAATGTGTGTGTGTGATCAATTTTAATTATGAGAGCTTTACTTAGCATTTACAGAAATTCTAAAACAAGCAATTCAAGTAAGAAAATTTCCCTTAACCCATCTTGATTGCTTGCTTGTCCTTTTGCCGCTTTTTGCAATTTAGTCCTTCTGACTTTCCCTTTTGTCAATCATCAAAACTAAAGTACCTGCCAAGGCATATATTCACATTCGCCCCCCTTTTTGATGATGACAAACATCTCATGGAGGGATTTGCTTAAGAAATGGGTTAGAGCAGATAAATAAGAAATATCAGATTTCTAAGTGTAGTTTTATGCTTTACCCCCCCTCACTTTATGCATACATACAAATTCACTCCCCCTGAATCATGCAATCCTATAACTCTTCCCCTTTTGGCATTATCAAAAAGCGGGAAAAACAAATAAAGCAAGGCCTATATTCAGGTGATTTAAAGCAGCACAAAAATAATACTAAATGAGTATATATATATACACACACACACACACACACACACACACACACACACACACACCATTTATTAAGATAAATCAGTTGTTTATAATGGTGCGCTAAACTTTTATAACCATTTGATATAATGACTACTTGTTATTACTTGTTCTTGATATCCCATATAAAGCTCATACAACATAGCTCATAGAAACATCTCCATTTATTTGACATTTCAATTTATTTTGGCATCAAGAGATGAAACATTCATACTTTCAATAAGATAATTTCAGAGATATAACACAGTTTAAAATAAAATTACCCCCTTTAACAAGTATATAATTTTGTGTCACATACTTCCCTTAAGCATGCTAATATTTCACCCCCTTTCGAAATCAATTTTTCAATAAGTCATTTCATTTACGGTAGAAAGGGTAAAAGCACATTTAATCTCAACAAGCATTAAACAATCCACAAAATAGAATAACATAAGAGATTAGGGATTGAGAAACTTATTGAGTTAAATATAATGTGGCGCTCTTTGTTTCAACCAGTTTTTGCATTCGCAATATCTTTCTTTGAGTTTTTTCATTTTGTATTGATGGAAGATAATTTTTCGATGCTCATTTCACTTCCTTTTTTTTGTCCCCATGTGCTTGCGATTCCGAATTTCAGATTTGTTTGATCTTTGTCCCATTTTGGTCTTGTAATGATTTTCATATGTGTTGGGCACTAAGACATGTTTATAATGATTTCATAAATTCTATGTATATTGCAACTAAATCATCATGAGATAAAGGGATAGATGTTACCAAATTGTCAATGACCAAATAATCGATTTTACTCCCACTATTTTTCCCATAATCGATTATTGTAATCGATTATAACTCCTCTGGTATGTCCTTTTTGTGCGTAATCGATTATTGGAATCGATTAGAACTCCTCTTACTTGTGGTTTCTCCCCCTTTCTTATGTAATTGATTTTCACAATCGATTCTAGGCTACTGACTTGTTGATAATCGATTATCTCCTTTTTGGTAATCGATTATTGCTCGAATTTTCAGAACTTTTCACAAAATTATATATCCTTTCTTACCCACTTTTGTTTGATCTTGGGTCTACCTTTTGCAGCATCAATCTTGCTCTTATTTGAGTTGTTCATTAAGCAACCTTTGCTTCTATATGTGGTGATTGCAATATCAGAGTTGTGAAGCATTCTTCTTGATATCAATTCCTTATGCGAGCTAGATTGTTTCTCAAGCTTTGACTTTTCCTGCATATTTGATGAACTAGAGAGACCTTTTGGTACCCATTTTATATTGGGTCCTTATGGGTTAGTGGACAAGCAATTTTTACCTTTAGGCACCCACACAAATTTATTTCTCACATAATAATTTTTATTATAATTGCACACAACAAATATGACCTTTGAGACCACAATAATTGCAAGTCATATATGAAGGTTTAGTCTTTTTAAGATCATCATAGAAAGACTTAGGCTTTTTTAATTGTTGACATTCTAAAATATTTTTATTAAAGGCATTTCTTGTTTTTCCATGTAAAATAGCATTCATTTCATTGTCATTGACACACATGGAATAAGAACAAGTAGTATTGTCTACTTTGGCACCTTTCAAAGGGACTTCCTCAAATTGATTTTTGAAATCGACACAATTTTCACAAGTAGTTGAGGTTTTACAAATTTAAGACCTTTCCGTATTAGGAGAAGCATACTCATTATTCAAATTCTCAATTTCGATTACATCACGAGCATGAAATAATTCATCAACTTGATTTCTTATGCAATCTTTAGAACTAATTGAGGATTCAAAATTCATATAATTTTCTGCATTTAAAAAGACATATTCTTCTCTTAAACTTTCAACTTGATTCTCAATATAGGAAATATTTTTCAAACAATTCAAGTTCTTCTTTTCTAAACTCATAAATTCATCATACAATTTATTGTATGCATGTAACCACACATCATTTAATGGAATGAGTTTAGAATCTATTACCTCCAAGTTTCTTTGAGTTGCTTGGAGAGTGGTTTCTATTTTCTTGACCATTAGCTCTTTGTTTCTGTGGTCTTTCCTTTTCTTGGGATGTTCTTAAGGATGTCTTTCCTCAAATGAATTTTGCCCTTTCCTGAAATTACTTTCAATCTCAAAATTGTTAGTGACAAAGTAATTATAATCAAGCACATTTAAAATATTCTTGGCAGAATCACAATTTTTAATTCTCTCACAAGCATCATCGCACAAACAATTCTGGATAATTTGCATAGCTTTGAGATTCAAGTAAGAACTATTTTTATCATACTCCGTTTGATGTTATTTGGGTTTGAGAATGAGTCCATGAACTCGAATATCCCATAAGTCGACATCAATTGACTGCATAAAAATTTCAATTATCATTTTCCAATAAATGTAATTCTCACCATCAAAGAATGGTGGTTTGTCAATTTCAAAACCATACATTTTGGAAAACTTTTCAAAAGGTTGCCAACAAAAGGATCTTAACTATTAGCTATTAAGCTACTAACCAGAGCCGAATCTCTGATACCACATGTTGACCGTGGCAACCATCACCCAAGAGGGGGGTGAATTGGGTTTTAAATAAAAACATGTTCTTTTGTGATAAATCGAAAAAACCCTTTAATATATAAACAGAATTTGTAGCGAATAAATAATTCTTTTCAAACTAAAGTGCTTTGAATAATAAATCCTTTGAAAATAAAGCGCGATAAGGAAAATGGCGAGAATGTGAATGGCGCAAACATAAAGAGATAGGGAAAAAAGAAGAACACGATAATATATCCTGGTTCGGCCACAAACTACCCACGTGGCCTACGTCCAGTCCCCAAGGCAATACAACCAAGGGTTTTCACTCAACACTAGCTTTTAAACAGGCACAGCTAGAAACCTTTACAATAGGGAGCACTCGTCATAGACCAGGGATATCACCTCCCCCAGTGAAAGAGACTCACACAATAACCCAAGAGATTGTTGAGACCTCATAAGTCTGGAATACATTCAATGTGTAAATTCTCTAAGTTTTGATGATTCCAAATATATTAAGTATGGTGATATTGAACCATGTGAAATTACTGACAAGACTGTTTAAGTGTGTAGAATATTGGTCCTTAAGATCACTCGTCTAAAACCGACGTGTCTAAGTTTTAGAAAGATGCAGTTTTTCAGACTTGGTTGAAAAACTACCCGTCTGAAAAAGTTAGCTCAGTCAAAGACCAAGTCAACTCTTAGTCAGAGATCTGATCTAGTTGATGACATGGCAAAGATCAAAAGTCTAAAGAAACTTCAGTGGATCACCCGTTTGAAAAAGACTCGCTCACCCATCTAAATTCTGGATCACTGCACCTGTCTATTTCTGGACTCTACTGCACTCGTCTTACTATCGAAATGTCAGAAGAAAGTCCAAATCAACCTTATTTGAAAAATATGCCTTTCTTAAGGATCTCGAAGACCTTTGAACAAAAGCACCAATGACAAAGAATAAAGAATTAATTCTTTTCAAGGTTTTAAGGAATAAACATGCTACCTCTGTACCAAGTCAGTGACTTTTAGCTACTTTAAGTACAAAGCTAAAGTACTTTCCAAAAGGTGTACTAAGTGTTGCACTGAAATAGGAAAGCCCTCTGCTGCAAGTACAAAAGCACTACTGTTGCAACTCTGAAACAACTGCTCAGAACAAAGTGTACTCTTGGTCGCATATGTTAAAGCTCAACTCCCCTAAACATTTAATTCTTACACATAACGACTCTTTGGCATTAATGGCGCCTTAGAAGTTCAAGTTAAAGGAGTTTACTTTCTGGAGCTGTGTCTAACGGATCGAATTGATTGAAGCCTTTAAATAGTGCAAACCATGAAGTTGAAGATAAGAGATTATGCGCATATTCAAAGAAGCATTTACTCTGCTCATTTATTCTTCATTCCTTCATTGATTATCTCTTCAATCATTTGACATAAATTTCGCAGACTTTCATTCTTACATTTACTCCACTCTCTGAGTGTTACCAGAAAGACTTGCAAAGCTGTATTAAATACTCAAAACCTTTTACCCTTTACTATTGAGCCTAGAGAGACTAGGTGAGAAAAAATACTTGTTTGAGTGTGAGCCTGGAGAGGCTAGGTGTGAAAAGAATACTTGTACTGTAATCTGATCAGTTATAGTGATAACCTTAGTGCTGCCAAGAACTGGACGTAGCCATGTTGCTTTTGGCGTGAATGTGACACCCTCTACCCCGCATGTATTCATAAAACGTAAAAGATATAACAGAAAGAGAACACATGCATATTATATCGTAATAAAAACCAGGCAGAGGCTGCCGCATTGTAACATAACTTCAACGTGGAAAAACTAAAACATGTTTATAAAAGAAAACGTAACATATATGAAATATAAACAAAACCCAACCCCGATGTCACATTACAGAGCTGGTATAACCAATCCGATAAAACAACTCGGATAAACAAACTAAAACTAAACATAACTAAACTACGAGTAGCGGCTCCTCAGAGTCACTCCTCAACAAGCTGCTCATTGTCCTCTACATATCCAAAAGATATATGCAAACAAACAACAAAAAACGGGGAGTAAGAAACATATATATCAACATAATGGCATGGAAGCAGTTAGCAAGATGAACATGCATCATATAAACATAACATATCAAACGCAATCATCTCATCATATTAATATCATATATATATATATATCGTTCCAAACAAGGTATGATATGCGATGCAACGCTACTCCGCTACTCCAATGCATGAATGAGCAACACAGCACACAACCAACAATCACCACCTCCTCTTGGGCCACTCGGCTACCCAAGTTCATTATCATCATCAAAGTTATCTTTCATCTTTAGTCTTTAATCTTTTATCATATAATCTTTTCACTTACACTATGGCCAAAAAGCACCGGAGCTCAACACCTTGACCATTAATCATCAACGTCCCCTTGGCCACTCGGCTACCAAGGTCCAATATCTTTTAACAACACCTTGACATTATGCATCAAGGCCCCCTTGGCCACTCGACTACCAAGGTATAGAACAACAACACTCTGACTAATAAGCATCAGAGCTCAACACCTCGACCACTCGGCTATCGAGGCCCCCTTGGTCACTTGGCTACCAAGGTACAGAACAACATCTTTCCACTTTAATTATTAACACTCTGGCCCAGAGGCACCAAAGCTCAACACCTTGACCATTAAGCATCAAGGCCCTCTTGGCCACTCGGCTACCAAGGTGCATTATTATATTTAAGTTATCTAGCTTGTCTATACTTGGTCTGGTGTCTTCTTTATTATTATAAGGGTTTGGGGTAAAACACACCTTGTTACTGTTCTGCGTTCTGATCTGTATAGGGAAGCACGCCCGTGCTTCCCCCTAAGCACGGGCATGCTGACTGTTAAGTCAAGCATGGTGGTCAATGCCCGTGCTTCCCCCTAAGCACGGACATGCTAACAGTACACCTTGGTAATTAACGTGATACGTCACACACTTAACGGTGGTCAACGCGTTTTGATTGACGGAGGGATTAAAAGGTCTCACAGAATGAAATTCAGGGGACTAATTGAAGAGTTTTTATTTTTCAGGGACTAAAATAGGATCCGTCAAAATTTTCAGGGACCAAAAGGGTATTAAAGGCACGAAAGCACGAAACGAAACCAAATTGATGTAGTCAACGGGGAACGGGCATTGTCCGAAACGGGAAACCACGTTGTATGCTTGGTTAGTAGTTATCCACTGCACGTCTTCAGCATCGCAACGAGTGAGTGGCATCAACCGTTTGATGTCACGAATAATACGAAGTGGTCAACCAATGATCCAATCGTAGCGACAAAAACGGGGGTGTGAAGAACAAGTGTGAGTGGATGCGATCTCAGCCAACCAAACACCCCGACATGATCTCTCGACAGGTGCAAACTGAATGCTGAGTTGGTTTGTGTGTGTGTCCCTCGCTTTTTGCACCATCCCATGTATCATTACTGCCACTATACTCATCACTCATCAGCCACTCACACAATCAAAGAAGAAGAAAAAAGCTTGTTCCGAAAAAGTAAAATTACAAGCTCACATTAATTTTTATGGGTTTTTTTATCATGTATAACTTTTCACAGGTTAAAAAACTTAAAAATAGTAATTATTTATTAAAAATTTAAGCATTTCAGTTTTGAAAGTATAAAATACACAGTTTCCTATGTAAATTTACTCTTTTAAGATCCTTAACATGTGCAAAATTGCACAGGTTAGATAAACCCAACTTTTATAGTAGGGCCTGTGGCTTACCTAAATTGCCCCTCCTTTTACATCATATATGATCATTTTGATATATATCCAGCTCAATTACTGCACTATTTTGATATTTTTGTGCTGGCACTAAAAAGTAAAAACTAAAAATCACACTACTTTGTTGCATCTGGACTAGAAGTTCAAAACACTTGAGAATTGAAGCTTAAATTTGAGGTTCAAATCCACTCATCAAGGGCATATACTTGATAGAAATTATACATTTTTTTTTTGTCTAAACCTAGTATATCTCAACACTGTCAACAAAGGACTAATCACTGTTTGCGGGGCATGGCTTCTGTTGGCCAAGCATTATTTTTACGTTGCCAGGAATCGAACACGGGAGCAAACCGAGGCGACCCCTAGAGTGTCACAGGGCAGGCCTTACAACCGCTGGGCCAAGAGACTTGGTTGATAGAAATTATACATTTAGTACTGAATTTGTATCTGAAAAAAATATGCATTTATTTTGAGTTTAATTTTGACACACTACTAGTGTAAGATTTTTTACATTATTAATGAATCACAACTCATTTTTTTGTGTGAATTTTAACATAATTACGAGAAGAGTCAAATATTTTAATTAGGAAACAAATTAATGATAGGTTGATAGTAAATCAATTTTTTTTTGGTAACAAGATGATAGTAATTCTTTACATTGACAAAATAATATACTAATTAAATCCTTTTCGAAAACTGAAACGACCTTTTATAAAATCATTCATGTGTGCACTAAAATAATTATTCATAAAAATTAGATCTTTGGTAATGCCATTAATTTTAAAGTATGTGGCAATTAAGTAATAACATGGAGGGAGTATGTGCTAGAGCCATTTGTGAGAACCAAATTGAATCTAAATAAAAAAGATGAAATATCAAATCGATCTTTTAGCCATTCTTTTCCATTGTGTCTTCTTTCCTAACGAGTCTTTTTCCTCAAGGGTTGCAGTAGCCATGAATAGGAGAGTAAAATATATATTAAACAAATCAAAAGAAGATTTAAATGTAATAGTTTCGATAAATATTTTTTAGACCAATGATCATTTATGTATTGCGATATTTTTAAAAACATTTAAATTATTTAAAAATCAAATATAGGATAATTTGAAATCAGTTTTTTTAAAAGAAATACGAAATTAGTTTATAATATAAAAAATTGTGAATATACCAAATTTTTTTTTTTGAGAGAATGAATATACCAAAATTAAACTTATGAAAAGATCTCAAAAGGAAATAATCAATAATAAGATCGGGTATATTATAGATGGAAAGGAGAAATGAGTCCATGGGGTGGAAAGTAAGAAAAGGGTACCATTGCCAGCTATTTCCAGCAACAAATATGGCCCGTGGGATGAGATTACATGAATCATACGGTCAGGATATGAGGCCATGCAATTTGCGGTTCATTTGAGACGAATTTCATTTGCCATACCTTCCTTTTTTAAACCACAGGGGCGGGCAGTAGTAGCTCTCAGCCACACACAACGTTAGAACAGCACTCTCTCTCTCACACGTTGTTGTTACAGACATTCCCTTCATTCTAAACTCATTCCAAAGGTACACACACATCACACATTCTCTCTCCTTTCACATTCTCAATTACCTTAATCTTTGTAGGTGAAATCATTTTATGTTCTTTTCCTTCAATTCTAATCATCATTTTCCTCTAACTAAATCTCTTCTTCTTGTTGTTGTTATTCAATTCACGGTTTTAAATTGCGGTTGCGATCGTGATTTTAAGGTGTGTTTGAATTTTGATCCAATGCCAACGGCACTCTGGATTGACGTTGAAAAATCATTTTTGATGTAAACCTAATGTCAACCCAAACACACACTTAACAGGTTGCACAATTACAAAAATTTGTGAGAAAATGATCTCAATTGCAGTTGTGGATCATAATTTAGATTGTGATGTGATGTTTAATATGTATTGACTGTTTAATTGTTTAATGGCATATTTATTATTATGATTAGGAAGATCTTTGATGAATCTGTTTCCTAGTATCTTGTTGATGCTTGTGTTACTCAGATCTTATGTTGTATGTGACATCTTATATGCAAATTTGGTGTCTTTTTGCAGCAATCAATAAACAACAATGGCAGAAGCTGAGGATATTCAACCTCTCGTTTGTGACAATGGAACTGGAATGGTCAAGGTATGAAATTGAACGAATGGATCAAGCTTTTGTTTGTTCTTCAGGATCTGTTATAATGTAATTGCAATTTAATTAGTACATTTGTGTTTGAGGGGTCTCAAATTTTTTGTATTGTAGGCTGGTTTTGCTGGAGATGATGCTCCAAGGGCTGTGTTCCCTAGTATTGTGGGTCGTCCACGCCACACTGGTGTGATGGTTGGTATGGGACAAAAAGATGCATATGTTGGTGATGAGGCTCAATCAAAGAGAGGTATTTTGACTTTAAAATACCCAATTGAGCATGGAATTGTTAGCAACTGGGATGATATGGAAAAAATCTGGCATCACACTTTCTATAATGAACTCCGTGTGGCTCCAGAAGAGCACCCTGTCCTTCTCACAGAAGCACCCCTTAACCCAAAGGCCAATCGTGAGAAAATGACTCAGATTATGTTTGAGACCTTCAACACTCCTGCTATGTATGTTGCCATCCAGGCCGTCCTTTCCCTTTATGCTAGTGGTCGTACAACTGGTAATCAATCTTCTATTCTATGACAATTTTCCTTTTTTCTTTTGTTTCAAATATGGTTATGATGTATTGATCTTCTCAAAATTGATTCTTTGGGACAAGATGCATGTTGTCAATGAGTTAGTGACCGAGTCACAGAAAAGCTTAACTGTATATGAAGGCTGGTCATTGCCATTATAATGGATATATATATATATATATCTTTTTGTACCACTGGATTTTTGGTACCTGGGGGACACTTTTATGTTAATAGGGTTGGAAATTGTCCGGTAGTATTAATATTAGAACTCCACATACACACACACACACATATAGTTGTATGTATACATAGTTGTGTTCTAGTCTTGTAAGGAGGAATTTCACGGGACATAGCCCACAATGGAGGCTTTTTTTTATTGTTAAATATTTTGCCAGGGTTAATAATATTAATGTCACACTTTCTGTTCATTTCATTATGAGGGAAGAATTTGTTACATCAATGCTGAATGAGATTTGAAGGACTAACATTTAGTGGTATGCCTTGAAATTGAAATGAGTTGATGTTGTTTCTATGCTTGTTTATTGTAGGTATTGTTCTGGATTCTGGAGATGGTGTCAGTCACACAGTTCCTATCTATGAAGGCTATGCCCTCCCACATGCCATCCTGCGCTTGGACCTTGCAGGGCGTGATCTCACTGATGCCCTGATGAAAATCTTGACTGAGCGTGGATACTCTTTCACCACTTCAGCTGAGCGCGAAATTGTGAGAGACATGAAGGAAAAACTAGCCTATATTGCTCTTGATTATGAGCAAGAGCTAGAAACTTCCAAAACCAGCTCAGCTGTTGAGAAGAGCTATGAGCTACCTGATGGACAGGTGATCACAATAGGCGCTGAAAGATTCCGCTGCCCTGAAGTTCTGTTCCAGCCATCCATGATTGGGATGGAATCTCCTGGCATCCATGAAACCACATATAACTCGATCATGAAGTGTGATGTCGATATTAGGAAGGATCTCTATGGTAACATTGTCTTGAGTGGTGGTTCCACAATGTTCCCAGGCATTGCTGATAGGATGAGCAAGGAGATTACAGCATTGGCTCCAAGTAGCATGAAAATTAAGGTTGTAGCACCACCAGAGAGGAAGTACAGTGTCTGGATTGGAGGTTCCATTTTGGCATCCCTCAGCACCTTCCAACAGGTAAAGTGCATGACTTTTAAGAGATATGCATGCAGATGTTCAAATTTTGTAAAGATAGCAAAGAAGTCAGAAAATTCTATTTCATGAATAAGTAGAAACTTAATAAAATAAAAAGGAATAACAAACATAATACTGATCAAAGGAATCAAACTAGTCTAAAATGTACTTTCATTTTAACTTGGCCATGTGGGGCTTGACAGAGTTCAGTACTTTGCTTAAGTTATAAGTTTATAACTCAAACCATTGAATGTAACAAATGTAGTTTATAGAGGCTGAGTTGTAATGAATTGCTTTCTGATATGTTTTCTTTTCCAAGTGCAGATGTGGATTGCAAAGGCAGAATATGATGAATCTGGGCCATCGATCGTTCACAGGAAATGCTTCTAATCGTGGAGGAGAGGTGGACCATGGAAATTACACTATATACTTCGTACTACAGAAATACCATCAATTGGTTGAGGAACTTCCATTTCCTATTCTTTACCGTTTCTTTTATCATGTTTTCTTTGTGTTTTCCTTTCTTGATATGTTGGGATAAGAGCATGAAGGCTAGCAAGATATGTAAGATTCAATTTTAGTTTTCCCCCATTTTGTGTAGAACTGTGCATTGTTACTGATTTTGTTTGGTTGGTTCTACAATTCTTTTCATCAAGTATTCTGATTAGCATAGTGGTATTGCTTGATTGATTATATATTCTGTGCAACGAAAATGCCATTGTTAATCACTGTCCAATCCTTTGTCTTCATCAATTGATTTTTTGTTTTTTTTGTCTAAAGTTCATATGCCAACTTGGTATCAATATAATTGCCTGTGAGAGTTCCACTACCACAATGCTATTATTCAATCAGTATCGGGAAAATATTTTAAAAAGAAAATAATGCAGGAAACTAAGATCTAATGTGAGAGACCATCAAATGCACTTATTTTAAGTTGGAGTATGGACTCATTTATTGTTCTGTGAGGAGTTTATCAGATTATATGTGTATCTATGAAACGAGAGCAAAGATACACATTCTACGGCAAATTTATGTAAGTAATGCAATTTATTTATACAATTATGTGATTGGTGTAATTTTTAAAATATTTACGTAATTGGTGTAAGTTGTAAGTGTGGGAAACAATATTGTTCTAAAAGTTGTATGCTATACCCACGATTCATTTTTATATTCATAAAATAAAATAAAAATAAGGGAGTAATATACCCTAAGATTTGTATATTTAATTATTTTTTTCTCCTTAGTCATATGTTAAGTATACGACTTTAGTATTATATATTTTTTAACTTTAATAGTCAAGCAACTAAAGATCCTAAATTTTTGGATGGCTATGGACATAAAAAAGGAGGTAGCTGTATAAGCTTCAATAGTAATCTTTTGGTGGGTATGTCATTTGAGTCTAAGCAGTCCATATTGAACATTCATTTGACTATATTGTTGAAGAGTCAAGGCCGAATAGATGTCTTGGCAAGTGTTTAAAATTTGGTGTTGGCTGCCAATGGAGAATTAGGGCATCATTTAGTAAGAGGCGCAGTAGGTGGGAGATAAAAAAAATTGATGGTGTCGATACTTATACAACTTCAGCGATCTCCCAAGATCACCATAAATTAGACTTGTCTATGATTGTTGATTATGTAGTTGGTTTAGTAAATGCAGATCCTGGCATCCCAATAAAAGCACTGATTGAAGAGGTACGAAATCGTTTTGGTTACACTGTAACTTATAGGAAGGGGTGGATGGCAAAACAGAAAGCCATAGCTAAGGTATTTGGTGATTGGGAAGAATCATACAATGTGCTACCCAGATGGATGGATGTTGTCCAGAATGTCATACCAGGTACCATTGTAAAATACTGAACATCACCTTACATTGTCGATGGTATCGAAGATTCTGATGGTGTGATACTTGACCGTGTATTCTGGGCATTTAAACCATGCATTGAGGACATTTAATCGTAGTAATTGTCCTTATAAGGGGACCGATGTAGCGATGCTTAATTATTTATGTAATTATCATTGTATATAAATACAAAGTGTAAATAAATTTAATATACTATTAATAGTATATAAATATAATAGTATTTAATAGTATATAAATTTAATAGTATAATATAATAGTGAAGCTTCACGTGAAGCTTCATACTTCATATTTTAATTTGTTCTTGGGTTCACATGTGAAGCAATCTATCAACTTTTTCTAGCAAGCTATCAACTTTTTCTATCAGCTTTCCTTCCAAGGCCATGGGCAACCAAGCTATCAAATTATAGCTAGGGTGCGACTGTTCTCGCATGTTTATTTCGAGGATTGGATCGGGCAACTAAGCCTGAACAAGTTGAGATTGGTGCGTGCTTGTTACTCCTCCAATCATGGGCTTGGTATCGGATTCCAAGCATTGCACCGCGTATACGCTACCTATCTAACGCAGAGGCGTCTCAAGGTCTTGGATTTCCACTTGTGCGTAGGTCGAATCTTCCTATTCAAACAACCAACATCCCTGGTCATGCAGTTAATATCATTAGAGGCATGTTCGATCGATTGCAAGTTGATGAGGTAAAAAAATTTAATGCACTAATACCATAGAGTATACTTCTAAATTATAAATACTATTTATATATATTATTAATATCATATGAGGCATGTGATGCAGTTTATATGGACGCCTTACGATTGATCAGAAATAAGACGATTGATTACTGTTAATCTCAACCAAATTGTGTTTGCGGTGGAACCCTTGATATGTTTTGCCATTGTGGAGTGGCATCCAGTAGATAGGGTAATGCGCCAGTTTGGATTACATCAGTGCATTCTGTGTGACCCTCCCAACTTTGACAAACTTCACAAAATCGATATGCAGGGGAAAATAGAAGTTTATTGGCCCGACTGACACAGGAAGTGGATTGACTTGTGGTACAATCGACATAAATGACTACTTCAGGGTGCTCGTAATGATGGTCTTTTACAACAAAACTCGGCATATATGGAATGGTATATACCTCGAACTTGAAGGTATATTTCGCGCGAAGGTTTTTTTTATCTAGTGGTACGGTATGTTTACTAAACTCTTCTTACAATTAGTATCAAGTCATCTTTTCCACATTATTCTCATACATTTGTATTCTTTGTTTACATATTTCATTATTACGTTCGATTTGGACTTATACTCGCTCACCCACAGCTGCCAATGATCCATTCAATACTATACATAGTATTGATTCAACTTGTGAACCTATGTGGACCACTTTAGAAGAAATGTATCTAGAAGCTTTTTCGATTCACTATGAGGAAGCTGCACTGAGTCATCACTTTGCAGTCCCCACCGAGTCTCCTATACCGCAGGCACAACATGAATCACCTTCACCACAACTACAAGGTTTCTCTGGATATGTGCCCCAATTTTCTTTCCAGCAACCCTTCGAGTTCAATTTTTTTTCAATCAAGTTCGTCAATGTTTGCCACCTCTTATGGTACACCGGCATCTGCATATCATCAAACATACTATCGTCCTATACTACCTGGTGAATTAAGAGAAACAAATGATGACAATGGCAACAATGATGATATTGACGATGAAGGTAATGGTAATGATATCAACGAAGATCCCACACCGTTACCATAAAGACTCCGAAGAACAAGAGGTGTAACACCCCGTTTTTCTTTTAACCACTTGTGTGTATGCCTTGTTTGCCTAGGAATGTTTAGAAAGGGCTAAGTCGGGTTTTTGTCGTGCTCATGTATCAACACGATCGTGCTCAGGAGTAAACGTGTCTCGTTGACGCTGATGTAAGCACGACCGTGCTTAGTGGGGTGTACGGCCGTGCTCGGGTCACAGAGTCTATAAATAGAAACAGTGCGCAAGGGTTTCGTTTGTAACCCTTATTTTGGTTTCTCTACACCTCAAAACAACAGAAAACTCTCTTCCTCTTTCTCTCCTTTGAACCCTTCCTAGTCCTTGGAATCCTTGCGGTGTTTGGGAGAGAAAAGCACGTGTTAGTATCGGTAGAGGAAAGCCCTTCTCTATTAATATCTTTTCCTAATTGTTGGTTTGAGATTAATTGGTTGTTCTTGTGTTTGGCCAAGGCTTGGGAAACTCATCAAGCCGCTTGAGGGAATATGACCAGTTTACTATCGGGATCTGATCTTCATACAAGGTATGGGGAGAAGGAATAGTATGAGTATGTAGGATTGGGGGTAGCGTAAGATGAAGGGTTACCCATGACCCTATTGTATAATAATATGTTTTAAATGCCTATTTGTTATTTGATGTTAACTGTTCATGATGATGTTGGCATGATTTTGTTGATGATAATATTGTTTGCCATAACATGTTGAATTGATGATTTATGAGTGTATTATTATAATGATGATATCATGATGTTATTGGTTGATGGATTGATGTTGTGAACGTTATATTGTTAAAGCGTTAAAACTGTTAATTATATTAAGGGAGGTTGTTTCCCTTATTCATAAATCTGAATCGTAGTAATGAGAGGTGAGATTAATGTTTGATGGCCTTGACTAGACCCTAGGGGTTTATCTATGAGTGATTAGGGACAATTAATGTGAATCTGAGATTAAAGTACTAATTCCCCTTAATTGTAAGACATGGATATTTAATCAAAATTAATAAGACTGATGTTCAATGGATTAGTAAAAGCCAATAGGTTGAATCTATGAATTGTCCCAAGGGATATGGCATAGGGTCTGTGACCCTTCTGCCCAGATCAATAAGGTCACACTCCATTGAGCATGACCGTGGTTAACAAGGAGCACACCCGTGCTCCAATTCAAAACCCAGAACAGGGCGCACACTTGAGCACACTTATGCTTAACAGGTAGCACGGTCGTGCTTGCCTGAAGGTCCAGCATGCCCGTGCTGAGGGTGAGCACGCCCATGCTCACCTGACCACAACAGAAAAACAGAATGCTGAAACAGGGGTGTTTCACCCCAAACATCTTAAAAGACTTGATAAGACACCCAACGAACTTGAAGACAAAAGACAAGTGATAAGATGTTGTACCTTGGCAGCCTAGTGGCCAAGGGGGCCTTGACGCATGATGGTCAAGGTGGTAATCTCTAGTGCTTAATGGCTAGAGTGTTAATTAAAGATGATGATGTACCTTGGTAGCCGAGTGGCCAAGGGAGCCTTGATGCTTAATGGTCAAGGTGTTGAACTCTGGAGCTGATTGGCCAGAGTGTTAAAAGATTAAAGATAATGTTGAGCCTCGGTAGCCAAGTGTCGAGGCGTTGATGGTGATGAACTTGGGTAGCTTAGTGGCCCAAGCGGAGGTGGTGATTGTGTTTATGTGTTGTGTTAATCATGCATTCACGCATCGGAGATGTTAGTGGGGGTTGTGCAACATAGGGGAGGTTGTCCGAGAATAAGGCGATCTGGCCATCGTGGTGATTCATCCGAGAGTTAGGTGAATCGTGTGCCCCCACGATAGCTCATCCGAGAGTAAGGTGCGTCGGCTATCCTAAGGGTCCACCCATGGTAAGGTGAACTACCCCGGTGTCTTGCTTATTGGCCAATGTGGAGATGTAACTCCGAAGTTGACTTCCTGAGGTAGAATGGATCCAAGTGCATAATGGAGTAGTGGAGCAGAACTGTATTGCATAGCGTACACGTTGTACGATGATAACTGTTATGTTATATTGCTGTTTGTTATAACATGCTTGTCTGATGTATGCTCGTCTTGCTAACTACTTCCTTGCCATTATATTCATATACATGTTTCTTACTCCCTATCTCTATGTTTCTTGTTTTGTGGCATGTATCTTTTATGCATGTTTTTATCTTACCTCTTTTATGTAAATGTTTTATAAATAACATGAGGGGTAGAGGGTGTCACATTTAGTGGTATCAGGGCAGGTCTGTCCTATCAGGCCGTGGTATGAGTTTGTTGCGAGTCTTTTGTGTGCTCTTGTTTCAATTATCTATATTTATTATAGATAATGATGTTTTAGTACTAAGAACCGTTAGTCCTTCCTGCTTGGTTCCCTGTATCTAATAGTTGTCTTGGGTAAATGCAGGAACTAATGACAGAAAGAGGTAGTGTAACATCCCTGTATTTGCTTATATGTTTAATTGCTTTATTAAGAGTGATTAATTTTCTAAATGTTTATTTTTTATTGTTTTGATGTTGCTTGGTTTGAGTAATTTTATTTATTCATTTAAAAATATTTTTACTGAGTGTGTTAACACTGCCTTGTAACAGGGTGTGCACGCTTGCTAGACAGTAGCATTACACTATTATTATTTGTTTAGAAAAATATTTCAAATAGTATGATTGAAAGAAATTGATTTTCATATTTTATTCTATTTAATTTTAGATTTGAAAATATGTTAGTTTAAAAGTAATCGGAGATTAATTTTGGATTATTGATTTCTTTGGTTGATAAATTCAACCATCAATCTTTACTCTAATTCAAATTTTGAAATTATATAATTGTCACTCATTATTTTTAGATCCAAGGGCCAGTTTTATTTCTTTTTTTCTAAACTCAATCTCAACCACTTATTTTTGTACTTACCCACTAAGTAAGTGAAAAGGAAAACTTTCCTTCCCTGGTCAGGAACGCTCCACGACCATACCCCCTTCTTTTCTTTTTCTTCTTTTCTCCTTCAACAGAGACATACCCACACTCACATCTCATTTTGCTCTCTTTATCTTCTTCCTTACGCACCGTTTGGAACGAAAGAAACAGATAGGAAAGAAAAGTTGGGAATGGAAAACACGCAAAACGAAGCTTTTCCTTTGTTTGGAACAAGAATGAAAGAGAAGGGAAAAGAAAAAATGCACATGGGACCCACCAAGTTTTGTTTCCCTCCACCAATGGCAAGAAAAGTCACTAAAAGACAAAAATTGCATGTCTTTTCCCATACTATCCCTATCTTTTTATCACATCTAATTTTTTACTCAAGGATATTTATGTCATTTTATATGTATATTTTTTCTTTCCTCTCACTTTCTACACAATCAAACAAGACGAGAGAAAAATTTCAGTTTTCTTTCCTTTCATTTTCTCTCCTACCAAACAACTAAGTAATCATCTCATTTTCTACTCTTTTTCACTCCTCTCACTTTCTTTCCTTTGACTTTCTTTCCTCTTACTTTCTTTCTCAAACCAAACGGAGCCTTAAAGTTTCAAACTCTCTTTCTTCTCTCCACCCACACACAGCCGTGCGACCACCGCCCTTGGAGAACCACAGGCTGCCGCTCAACGCAAGGGGGAAGCACCGCACGTTCTGTTCGGATCCTCAGTCGCGAAAGGTGTGCTCCGCCACCCTCCGCCGCATTCCATCCGGTAAGCCACTATCCATGGTTATTTTCGAACCTAACCTTCCTAGTTTAAGCTTCTTCTTCTTCTTCTTCTTCTTCTCCTTGAGGCTTAGTCTCTTTCTTTGGGTTTGGTTGTCACCACAGACCTCCAACCACCGCTACCGCCGCTCATTGCCGCCAGCCGCCGCACCGGACCTTCAATAGCTACCATGTCTCTCTTCTTTTTCATTTGGGTGAGTGAAATCTCACCTAGTGTGTTCATATGCAAAAAGCCCAAATTAATTTTGAAACCCTAACCATAGCCTTTTGATTTTAGTTGTTAAATATGAAATTATTTATGTTTTTATGTAATTGGGATTGTGAATTAATGTTTCCCTAAATTGATCTTATCATTCTTTGGGTAGATTATTTTTTCCCCAAATTGGATTATGAATCATAAAGCCCCAAATCTGTTTTCTCTTGAAAGTGACCCTGTTTTGTGAAATTAAGTATATTAGTGAGTTAAATATATAGTATTGAGGATGAGTAATTAATTTTGTGAATTGTCTGAATGTTTCAATGCTTGGGTCGTCTCTCTGTGATGTTGCTCGTGTTCGTGCTTGCTTTGGGGAAGCAGGAATTGCTCTTGGGAACTAATTGGAGCTGACTACATAGCTGTGAAGTTCCAGAAAAACCTCCGAACTCCTTAAAACGTGGGGGAATATATTATGTTAGGTGTAGTATGGGGTTAATGCGGGTTAGTATAACTGCTTAGGATTATTGGGAATTGTTTAATATTAATGTTGTTATTATCTGTGTAATTTTAGGACCTTATATCTATTTAGATTTAATTTAGCGCTGTGCTAAATTGGATCTAGTTGAATTGGCGTAAGGTTCTAATTCGAGAACCTTACTTATCTTCGTCACTCGCGTTTATGCGATAGATTTAATTCCATGTAGTTAGGCTCTAAGTATAGTCTATCTATTATTAGTGTTAAGTCGTTTAGGGACTTTTTGTGACGAGCGTTTGATGTTCGAACTTGTATTCTGAAAAGACATTGGATTTTGGTCCAGAGATATCCATGTAATATGTCTTGTGATAGACATTGGATTTAGACCCAGAGATATCCAAATAATATATCTTGTATTGTGAAAGACATTGGATTTTGGTCCAGAGATGTCCATATAATATGCCATATGATAGACATTAGATTTAGACCCAGAGATATTCAAATAATATATCTTGTATGGTGAAAGCCAGAGATATCCAAATAATATGTCTTATTACAGACATTGAATTTATGCCCAGAGACATCCAAATAATACGTCTTATAATAGACATTGGATTTTGGCTGAGATATTGATATCATTAGCCTCGATCCACGATCCACGAAGAGTTACTTGACTTGATCGCTATATAGCGATGGAACGTTATGACAACAATATAGTCTCCATGGAGCAAAGTTAGGTCGATGTCTTAGGCATGCATTCGAGTCTCAGCCCTTTTCTAAAGTCGTATACATATATGTATTTTATAAAAGTTCCCTTAATTATATGTATCCACTTGATTGATTGTTTGTTGCCACATACTCATATCTACGTTATGAGCTTGGCATAGAATCTTACATCCATATGCGTTTCTTCTTTCTTCTTATGTATGTAAGTAGCTGATTCTGATGGCCGCTCCGTACGTGGGACCGAGTTTCCTGATGACTGATGATGTACAGTTTGGACTTTGGTTTCTTTTTGGAGGATCCCGTGCTTGAGGGATATTTGGAGAATCTTCTTTGTTTTATGATGTATATATATGTTAGGGGGAACTTTGAAGTTTTGTTGTATCGGCCTGTAGGATGGCAGTTCCCTGTGTTTATGACTTTATGTAAATTTTATATTATAAATGAAAACTTCTGCGTTTGTATGAAAATTAATTTGGGATTACCGTACTAATTATTATTTTAAGTCTTTATAATAGTTGAAGTTTTCATTTTTCCGCTCCTGGCAGTTGATGTAAGACTAGAGACCAAGTTTGGTTTGAATAAAGTTTTGACGTTATAAGCTGTTTATCAGGTGTTTTCCGACTTCATACAAATCTCTGTTTTTCAAAGGAGACATTTCGAAAATGATTTATGAAAATCCTTATTTTAATCATCTACATTAGTGTTAACGAAGACTAGGCATTACATTATGGTATCAGAGCATTCGAGCCTAATCGGATCTGGGGTTATGAATCGACTGTGTCTTCTCTGTGTGAACTCTGTGTTTGTGAGAATTATTTGAATTGTTTTAGAATAAGATAGTTAGATCTAAGATCTCGTGGGAGATTTATCTTATGGTGTTAGCTTTGCTGGCTACCCTTATGGTAACTAATGGCTTGTGGAGGATTTAGTGATTTGAAATATTTATTTTATTGGTGGATTAAAGTTAAGCGAGGATGATTTTGATCAACATTAGTGTTTAATTTTCAATTTATATTGATAGGATGGATTTAGTGTATCCCTATCTTTGTTGTGGAATGCTTAGGGTTTAAGTTAAAACCTTAATGAATGTTGTGTAACCAATGGATTTGAGAATTATAGTTAGCATTAATGTGAGATAGATTCCTAACTAAGTATTTTGATTTTGGTTTATAATTTAAAGTTAAATTAAGTTTAATTTGTGGACCCTAAATTATATTTGGAAGTTCTTAGCAATCATATTGTAATTCCTCAATTTTAATGTTAACTTTGGTTTTGGATTGACTTCTAGGTTTTGGACGTGAATTTGAGGGAAACTGTAGCGTTTCATTGATTTTGTCGAGGGTTACCTGTTGGAAATATTGGTAGAAAGTGAATTTGAAGGTGTAATTATCATATTAGTGTTCAATGATTAAAGTCACCTTATTGAGATTATGAATGATCCTAAGTATTTGATGGATTAGTGGAATAATAAACTTGAATCGGTGTTATGAGTTTTGAGTTGTTAGAGATGATTTGACATGGAATTGGTTCTCTTAAGTGTGCTTGAATATTTTAATGAGGGGAAATATGGTTAGGCTATGATTTTGCTAAAATTCGAATTTGGTGTCTAAGATTACGAGTTATTGTGGATGGACTTTAGAGCGTATTAAGGTGAAATGAACAAGTTTAATTATGCGGTATATGAGTAAGAGTTTTTTAATATTTGAGGATTATATGAGTATTAAAAGTCATGTTATAAAGATTAAAATAAGTTTGAGACGTTTAGTGGTGATAAAATTAGTATTTTGAAACATTTGTTTGCTACTATTTAATTACTAATTTTAATTTTGATTGTGAGGAATAATAAAGTATTTTATGCTCTTTACTTTTCTTTTTCTTTTTTGTTGTTCATCTTTCTATCTCAATTATAGTTTTTCACTTTGGTTGTAATGCAAAACACGTTATTCCGTATCGTGTTTTGACATCAATTCTATGTTTCTTTATTTCGTTCTTGCTTCTCATTACTACTTTTGAGTCATTGTAGACTTACCAAGGAAGTGATGGAAGTTAAATTCCCCTTCAAGTATCTTACTTGGAAAGGTTGTCGAAATCCAATTCAGTCAGGTTTCTTTTTGCCCGAAAATTGATAATGTCTCCATTAACAGCTCATCAATTAGTCATGCTAGTTTTGTTCTAGCTAAATTTCAATTTTCCTTTATATTAGGATTTTTCTTCCTCATTGTTCTTATTACTCATGGTAGTATTAGACAATTGAGTTAACCAAATTCACAGTCACCTATTGATATGAATGTTCCACTCTTATTTCGAAATTCATTATGACTTCTTCTCACTGAGTCGTCAGGTTTATGGATTTCTGGAACATAGATTTCTTAGTCATATTGCTATAAACACCTCTATTTGTATTTATAAGTGATTTAGTCTAATCTCTAAGTCAGACTCACCTTCTCAAGATATGATTTGATCGATGTCTCGTTTTATAACTTCAATTTTCTTGAAATCACCAACAACTCATTATTGCTTTTTTTCGATCCAATAGAAGTTCTCGTGGAGAGAGAAACTTTAGTAGACTCATGATTGTAAATATGTGTCTGTACAACACATTTTTACTCTCAGGAACCTATTGAAGATTCTTTTTGCATATTGAATATTCATTTATCCTTCTACTCAGTAAATTATTCTTTGTACTTTCTTGTGAAAATAAAGAATAGAATTTCTTTTTGAAAAGTTTCTCTTCAAATTTCTAAAAACATTGTCTCATCATTCGTCTAATGATATTTGTCACTCTTTGACCAGTCTCAAACTTCTTCTTTTAAAATTTTAGCTACGTTTGTTCTTTCTCATAGTATGAGAAATATTTTATCAAACCTTTTACAAAATATTTGGAGTACCTTCCAGTATCATTCCGAATTGAGATCCAAGGTTTACTTCTCGATTTTGAGTAAAGTCTGCATGAAGCCTTAGAAACGAAGTTCTGAATGAGTTAAGCTTATCTTCCTTAGACTGATGGCCAGTCTGAGCAGACCATTCAATCCTTGGAAGACCTGTTGAGTGTCTGTGTTGGGACAATTTGAGATCTGGGATTAAAACGAGTCTTGGGGTGTATGCTTATGATATTGCATGGGATGTATAGGTGAATGGTGAATTTGTGGTTTGAAACCTGTTTGGAATTAAAATGTATAAATGCATGAGCAATGCCTACTTTATGTGTTCCTATTTCTTTTTTGAAATGAATGTTTTTATGAAAGAGTTTAGTTTCTGGGGTAGTGTACATTTTTTGCGCGGACCTATGTTTATTGTAGGATAATTTCCTTATTGGACTCCTTTTGGTGATTTTAGTAGTGATTTAAAAATGGGAAGTTATTTATATGAGGTTAGGAAGCTATGAAGCTTGATAGGTGTAAGAGTAAAAAGTTATACAAGGGATTCTTGGTGTTGCTCCACTTTGTTGGTTGTAAGTTACAATATTTGAGGTCTCTTGATACTAAGGCATTAATTTTAATATAGTTTATTAAGTAATGATGAAACAATATGCATAGAGTCGCGATGAGAAACTTAATGATAGTTCGGGATGTATAAGTGTGATAATAGTATGCTTATTATTTATGTAACTAAGGATGGAGATTGGTGATGTCAATAGAGTGAAACTTTGAAGGTGGCCAATTATTGGTACAATAGGTGAAGGTTAATGAAATGGTATGTTAAATCATATTAATTGTATGATGAATGTTTGTGGGTATTGTTGATGTAGATTAAGTTGAATATATTGTAGGGTACGTATAATGCTCCAAATTGTGGTGACTTGGGACATATAATAAATGTTGAGTGTTGAGTTGATGTTAAGGACACCACTCGAATAAGTTTAGATATGATCTTAAGCAATGATTGATGATTGATGGAGTTGGGATATAGCTCTGATTTTATGATGTCAAAATCAGAGATTTAGAAGGACCTTAAGTTTGAAATTAATTTGGATAAATCGTAGGACGAATTATAGTAATTCTCTTTTAAGGTGTAACACCCCCCTAGGGCATTACTTCATAATACGTGCGGAAATAAATTAAAAATCCTACTTGCTGGTTGCTTTTGGAAAATTAATTTATTATAAGGCAGAAAACTCGGGTGTAAAAATTTTCTTTAACGGAAGCTCTAGAAACATGACACACAAATTAAAGTAGTGAAGTCATATTGAATATCTTTACACATTCATAACAAGGTTGCCACGACATACACTGTTTTCTCAAAGAGTCTCATTTTCAAAAGAGAAAATTATAACAAAGACTAACTTACAATCTCACAGTAAATACCTTTTTAATGATACAACTCAACCAAAATTCCTAAGCTGGTCAGTCTACAAGACAGTTATTTGAAATACTCTTGTTACATTCCCACTAATGAATACTTCTTCAAGCATCTAGAAGTTAAGTCCTCGAATGACTTAGTGAATTCCTTCGCTTCATCCGTACTAGTGTACCAAAGTACTATCGTAGTCTAGAATAAACCTGATATATTTGTAAGGGTGAGACGCTAACATATGAATTTAACACAATAGCTACATGTGAGACATAACAGAAAACATACACATACATTTTCATAAAAACATAAGCATTCACAACAAGGCAATAGTTAATCAATGGGTTTCACACCCTAAACATCATCGTTTGAAAACTTATGCATGAACATTTCATATGCATCATCTACAAATCGCACTTAATCTCATGAGATATCCCAACCGTGGTGAGTTGATCAGGCTCGATTTCCATCCCATGGTATAAAGGCATACAACCATAGGCACACAGCCAAAACCCATTGCACACTGTCCAAACCCAATGCACAGTGATAAAACCGTAAATGGGGTTTCATTGTCCAACCGTGGCATAATGAAGAAAAATCGTAGCATGAAATACCTGACTCCGCAAGGTAATCACACATAAAACCGTGTGCACGTCTGCCAAATGCATGCAAAAACACTTTGTTCTTAACACTTTTCTTTGTGTTCAATCTCTCCTTACCTAAGCTCAAAAAGGCTTAAGACTAATTATAGTTTTAAACATCTTTAAAACTTTCATTAATAACATAGGACCTCAAAGTCCGAGTGCTCAATCACGAAACCCCTAGACCGATGCACCAGTCTTAGGTTCGTGGTAATAGAAAACATCTCAAATGTTTTAACACAGTAGACACCACGTCTACAGGACTTCAAAGTCCAAAGGACACCATGTCCATAACACAGTAAGAACCTTAGTACCTCGATGTCTCGGTTACCAAGTTCCAAAACACTTTTTAACACAGTTGATAAAACTTGATTTCGGAAAATCATTTCAAATTGGAAATTCTTTCATAAAATCATCGGTTACTAAAAATTTAGTTTTCAGAAAGGCGAGCCACTATAGGCTCATTCTTGGTTTAAAATACGTACTGTCACTTTAGAATTACTTGCCTTCAATATTTTTCCAAATCACCGTCGTTGAGCATTTATAAAGTCATTTAAGTCAATTCTTGACCTTTTCCACTTAAATAATTTTCTAAAGTTATAATTAAGTTATTTTCGAAGATTAATTTCATAAAATAACCTTTTATAACATTACGGAATTTCTTACGTAAAAGTTAGGAGTACAAAAATAATTTAACGGTTACGTCCTCACTATGACTCATAGTTCATTCTTACACCGATAAATCATTAAAATAATGATATTTTCCAAAATTACTTATTTTTCCCAAATAAAATTTTCCATCAATATTATATTCCAACATTTCACAGTTAAACATTGAATATAATTTATAAAGCTTCTTAAAGCTTTTATCTGGTTAATTGATTGAGCACTGACTATTGTCAGGCTTCTCAAACAACAATCAACAACATATCATAGCAATTATCCCAGGAAGATCATGCATCAAATCACTATAATATATAACTGCAAATAAACACTTAAATGCAGATAAATAAACTCAGATATAATAATACAACTTGAACCAAATTAAACAAGCACCACAACCACAGATAAATAATACAGACCACACACTAACCACAATAAAACAAAACTCACTTAAATCATTTAGGGTTAGCGTTCGGCCCTCACTAAAGCATTAGGCTAGATATTCAAATTCTCTTAACTCATGGATTAATGATCCTTAAGCAAGATTAAGACATAAACCATGATTATTTGATAAGGATTTTGAATCAAACTCACCTAACCAACATAGTTAGGGTTTCGGCCATGATTATCAAAATTATCTAGAGATCTCAAAATTTCACATACTCTTAGATCCATGACCTTAGAGTAGTATAGAGTTAAGAATAATGGTCATAAGTTGAAAAAGAAAGCAAAATCATCCAAGTTCTCAAGAACATGGATTCGGCCTTCACATAGAAAATAGGTTAGGGATTCTATAAATCATCAAACTCTTGGATTTAACAAGTAGAAGTACTAGAGAGATCAAATCTAGTGTTACTTTCCAAAAATTGAAACAAAGTTCATCCAAGCTTCCTAGAGCATAGGTTCGGCCAACACTAGAAAAATATGGAGGAAATATTCTTTTGATTCATGCTCTTGGATACTAAACATAGAGATGATTACAAGATCATAGAAATTGGTTTCACATTTTTATGATTTTTCTACAATTTTCTAGAATTATTTAAAGTTCTAAATCTAGACATAGAAAACCATGAAATATGAAGAACAAGAGCTTAATAATGGAGGGAGATGATCATGTTACCTAATTTAAGAGGAAGAATAGATTATGATCTTGGCAAGTTCCACTATGAAAGCACTTGGAGCTTTTGGAAGAATGAAAATGGAGTTTATGTGTAATTTGTGAAAAAATGAAGAAAATGAAGAAGATGAAGAAGATGAGTGAAAAAGGGAGGGAGGTGCTGCGGTTTTGGGGCTTATATAGGCTAGATGTTGGGCTATGTTTGGTTATAAGGAATTGAATTAATGGGTTTTGTGAATATTTAATTAATATATGATTAAGCATAATTAATAATTAACTTAACTAGGGTTACTTGGATAACCATGATTAGAATCATATGGTCAAGAAGTCATGGGAGGTGTGGCTGATTTTAGACCACAAGAACTAACCTTGGGTCCTTAACCATGGTTAAAGTTTAACTCGACGTCGGTTAGGTTAACTATAGGGGTATTTTGGTCATTTCACTTGAAAATTCCTGATCAATAAAATTTGAGGTCGGACTCCTTGTCTTCTTTGCTACATCAACCTCTCCTAATATCTCAGCTCTATAATCGACTCCGTCGTTTGCCCGACTTATCCTCCGACTTAGGTTTTACGCGTTTTCTTAACGATTACGTCAGAATAAAATAATAGTATTTCATTCCTAACCATTTTTTCCGAAATGTGGAAAATCATCCGGGGCAAAATATAAAATCGAATGGTTTCGTTCACGAGTTGAAATTAGGGTTTCTGATCAGTAAAAGCTTGTTGTCAGTGAAAATGCAGACCGGTTTGCGTCTGAATTTTCATCCAAAAACTTCCCCGTGACCTTATAAAAATAAGTATGACTGGGAAATGACCTTAGTTTATCCAAAGTCATTTTCTAAATCTCGGATAAGAATATAATCATTTATATAATTATTACCGATATTAGAAAGCCGAAAAATCGAAGTGTTACATATTACCCCTCTTAAAAAAAATTCGCCCTCGAAATTTCGTGATTCTAAACTAGATAGGATTTTTAATCCTAAGGTATCATATTGTAATTTCCACACCTAAGTTTCTTTAGATGACAATTGCAACTTAATAACAAAAATTCATACTTATTCCTCGTTCTACTTATCCTCAAAACTTTCCATTTCTACACTTTTCCCACTTTCTTCTACATTTCACCTTAGTCTATCCCATTCGAAGAGTATCATAAAAACTTATTCTCTTCGTTTCTCAATATTGATTCCACTAGAAAACTTTCTCCAACAACTATCTTTCACCGTTAACACTAAAATCAAAACTACTTTACTGTAACATGCATCAACTTCCTACTCAAGAAATTCAATCTTAATCTTAGTCCCTTTGTGTGTAGTCTACTCCTCTAGGTTATATCAAATCTACACATCCCAAGTCTCCAAGTAAGACATCATAACATTCCTTTTGGTTATAATTCACCAATCAATTATGTCAAAATCACGTATCTCGTTCTCAGAAGAACATTATTACATCCTTAATATAACTAACATCAAAATAATTACCCTGGTTAGGATTATCGAACTCCTCAATTTTGAACCCTTATAGCACAACCAAAATTGTACTCTTCACTTACATTCAACTTAGGTGAAATTATTTTAAACACTTTCATCCCAATTTTCTAAACTTATAAGATCAATCTTAACTACGGACATTGATCATTACCCTGAATTCCCTAACGATACTCTGCCTAAATCAACATATTTGGTTTATAATACTTGTCTCACTCAATGATATCGATCTTAAAGGTTCACATCTTATTAGTCATGACTATATTTCAACAAAACTCCTATCACTTCCTATCTATTCTACTAAAAAAAAATGTCCAGATATCTCACTTACTCCCAACCGACTTTCTAATGGTTAAATTATTGTTCTCACCAGCCTGATTGAGTTACTAAACCTCAACTTGGTTTTAACATATTGATGTAGACATTACCAAAAACGTAAGGTAAATCTTCCGGTCCCAGCTTTAAAACGATAAAGGAAAATATTCTACGAAATCTGGTCCGTCCTCTGATACATAATCCAGTTGTACGTTCCCGCTGCATAAATACTCTTAACAGATAAATAAAGTGCCAACTTCGTCGGCTGGTTCACGATCACTCCAAATTAAATAAGGCTCTTGAGGATCAAAAAGTGATAAGTTCTATCGAACTAGAACAAAACATGGCCTTAAAGATCATTGAAAGAAATTTTCAAGGAAAGAAATTTCTTGATTTAAACTTCACAAAAACCATAGAGAAGAATTTCATCAATTTGAAAGATACCGGAACCTCTAATATGGAAAAAGATTCTTCATTAGGTTCGTAAGTGTAAAGATGCATAGCTAATACATGTTTACAAACATGACTCTACTAAAGTTTCTTCTTTCACAAGAACTTCCAGCAAATTAGGAAATAAAAAATAAATAGCTGCTAACCACAAAAGGATCCATTCTTAATACAAAGAATTTTCAAGATGACGATTTTAAAAGGAAAGCAGTCTGGCCAAATAAAAATCAGACTGAATCACATTTACCAAAGTAAAAGTGACTAGACTAAGTTTCACCAAGAAACTTCGATCATCAAAAAGTTATTCGGTTTACAACTGAAGAAATAGTCATAACAAATTGTTTTAAATGGAATAATATGAAAATATCCGAACCAATGAATACTACTAAAACAATCCACTCAAATGTCTAATACACTGAGGGTTATTTAGGGGTGTGAGTACAAATCCTCCTTTGTAATCACAAACTGTAAGAATTTTCACCTCCTAGAGCCAAACTCGCACTTAGGTAACTTCGCGATGACTCTTCTCGTATAGAATCCATAACACTTGACACTGAAGTTCCTCATGCTCCTTGTGACTCTTATAGTAAATGAGAACACCGTCGATGAAGATGATGACGAACTTATTAAGAAACGGACGAAAAATCCATTTCACGTAATCTAACTCGACTAGCTTCGTAAGCGTTATCCTACACTAAGCGATAGATATCTGACTGAATCTTGAAACTAAATCAATCAAAAACTCAATATCTTTCCCATACATAAACCTGGAACATTTTCAGAAAATTCTCCCGAAAAATCTTCCACAACAGGTACTTCATTCAAATGTCAGACACAATCCCTAAAGGATAAACGAACATGTCGACATGAACAAAAGTACCATTTACTAAACATGAGTCCTTACCAGACCTCAACCTGATTAGAACCCATAAAAAACCAGGGTGTTACATTACTATCCCACTTAAAAAAATTTTGTCCTCGAAATTTCATGACTCGAAACTAGACAGGATTTTGTAATTACATCTTAATCCAAAGATTCTACTCTGTATTTCTCGCCGCTTCATTCCTCTTATCTATAACCCTATAACATAATCAATCCTTATATCATTCCATTTATCCTCGAAACTACCCATCACTACATTATTTCCATTACTCTTGACATTTCACCTTAGTCTATCACACTCGAAAGACAAAATTAAAACTTATTCACTTCTCGCCTCAGTACTGGTCCACTAGAAAACCTTCTTCAACATCTAACTTTTACATTCAACACCAAGTTCAACACTAACTTTACCACAACATACCCCAACTTCCTACTCACGGTATTTAATCGTAGTCTTAGCCCCTTTTAACGTATCCATTATTCCAGATTATATCAGAATCACACGTCTCAACCTCAAAAACATCATTACACCCCTTAATGTAATTAACACCAAAAGAAACCACACCAGTTAGGATTATCTAATTCATCAACTTTGAATTTCCCTAGCAAACTTAGATAACACAAAAGTTTATCTCTTTCGATTAGAATCCACTTAAAGTAAATTACTAAAGGCACTATCCTTATAAACTTTCAAACTCATACAATCAATCTTAACTACAAACATCTGAGCATTACTCTAGATTCCTTTGGTAACATTCTGTCTTAAACTATGATAAGATCTATTGAAATCAACTTACTTAATGATGTTGAGCTTAAGGTTCTCATCTTACCAGTCATATCTATACCTCAACAAATTCCTATCACCTCTTGTTTATCCTTCTATAGGGGTGACAATAATTTAGGTACTACACTTACTCCCAGCTAACCTTCTAAGGATAGATCGTTTCTTACTTGCCCAACGAGTTGAGGGTGATCAGTTGGACTTAGCCTCAACTTGATCCTCAACACTTACAACAGCTTTTACCGGCAAACGTTAATAAACTTCGGATCTTCACTTGGAACGATGCTGGGAGATACTCCATGAAGCCTGTTCACTCATCTGATACATACTTCAGTTAGCTTCTCCACTGCATAATGGATCTTAACAGTTAAGAGGGTGTCAACTTCGTTAGCTTATCCACGATCACTCGAAACTAATCAAGACTTAGAGTTTTTCGGTAAACTCATAACGAAATTCATTGCGACGACAACATCTTAACAAGAAAGGTCTCAACCTTCAAGTTATTTCTTCTTCACTGTACTCGACTAACTCTGACATCCTGATATGAATCAAATACCTATCCTTATGACTCATGAGATAGGTCACATGTCAATGACGTTTGGAAAAATACGTAGGGTAAAGTTGATCAAGGATGACAAGTCCTTTCGAACCACAATAAGATATGATCTTAAAGATTACATAAAGAAATTTTCAAGAAAAGAAATTTTCTTGATTTCACCTCACAAAAGCATAAAGAAGAATTCTTTCAATTTGAAAGATACCGGAACATCCAGTATGGAAAAAGATTCTTCAATTAGGTTCGTGAGTATAAAAATGCATAGCTAATACATGTTTACAACCACGACTCTAATAAAGTTCCTCCTTTCACAAGAACTTCCAGTGGATTCAGGAAATCAAAGGATGAATAGTTCCTAATCCCAAGAGGATTTATTCTTAGTACAAAGAATTTACAAAACGACGATTTTAAAAAGGAAAACAGTCTGGCCAAAAATCAGACTTGGTCACCTCTAACAAAATTAGAAGCGATTAGACTAAGTTTCATTAAGAAACTTCTGTTATCACGAAGTTATTGGTATTGCAACTCAAGAAATAGTCATAACAAATTCTTTCAACGAACCGAGAAAATATCCAGGCCAATGAATATTAACAAATCCATCCACTCGAATGTCTAATACACTGAAGGTTATTCCGAAATGTGAGTACAAATTCTCGCAGACAAGAAAATCCATTAGGGTACTAGCATGACTAATTGCTAAATCATGATAGACTTTAAATCAAGATTAGAAAATCAATTTTACAGGTACGAAATTGACCATAGAGATTGTCTAATACAACTATTGGAATTTGAGGAATAATTATCGATTTACAAGTTCATAAAGGAATGAACAGTACAGATAAGAATTTCCTTAATCATGAGACACTCACCCAAGGTTGAAGATTCAAATTGATTCGCCTTGTTTTCAACAAGTACACAGGTCTTTCCAAACACACTTAGTATGGTCACTTTGAATCGGGCACGCTCACGGACAACTTAGTCAGTCTCTCAGATATGTGAAGAGTTGATCTTTTCTCATAAGCTGAGTCAACGGCTCCAAAATCTTAGATAGGTCCTCGATGAACCTTTATTAATAATTGGTTAACTTAACAAACTATGAATTTCAATCACCGTCTGTGGTCCCTTCCACGAAAGTACTGCTTCATCCTTATGAACAACACCGATGCTCCCCCATAGTACACACTTGGTCCTGCAAACTGTTCTGATGGCAGACCTTCCTGTTATGTCTAGTCATCTAACTTGATTAACTTTGTAGGCGGCATCCTACACAAGGAGATTAGAAAGTGGATCGAATCTATAAAATAGATTGATCGAAAATCAATATCCTTTGCTAGCAGCATACCTAGAACATTTCCAGGGGACATTCCCGGAAAAACCTTTGGCAAACGTTAATCCTGGAACATTCTCAACGAACATTCCTGGAAAATCTACCTTAACAGGCATACTATTCAAATGTCTGACACAATCCAAAAAGGGTAACTAAATGTGTCACACAGGGACCGAAACATAATTTACTAGCCATGGGTTCCTACAAGTCAAAACTCGTGAAAACCCGTCAAGAAAACACATATTTGTGTATCAACATGCATTGCTCCAACAAGAAAACAATTCAAACAAAGTCTAACTAGAGATCACACAACAAAAATATAACAGACCTATTCCCCAAGGTTCTCGAAAGACTTGACCAGCTCTGATACCACTAATGTAACACCCCCCTTGGGTGTTACATATCTAACTCTTAACTCGTCACGGAACTTAAATAAAAATAATTTTGCTAGTTTTGCTTTTGGAAAAATAATTTACTTTAAGTCAAAAAGCTCGGGTGTAAAAAAATTTCTTTCTGAATACTTCGGAAAAGTGACACATGTCACAAAAGTAAAATCACATTATACTTGAATAAAGATCTATAATTTTTACAAAAATTTTGACAGAGTCTCCTCTATAATTTCAACATCTCAAACAAAAACAGCTGCTAATATATTTATATTTTCATCCAAAAGAAAGGCTTTCCGAGCCATAAACATTCTATCCAAAATAAAGGCTCTCCGAGCCATCAACATACATACTATCATTAATCAACGTCTTAAAAAAAACTAAGATGGTCGTTCTAAGAGACATTCATAAACATAACGGTAATCCCATAAAAGACTCTTAGAGCCATAATACAAAAATTATGACCTTCTCTAAAATAAATTTTGACTCGATACTAAACTGGTCGCACTATGAGACTCTTACTGGAAAATACCCCATGGTTATTCCAGTTAATCAACTTTCTTCAAAGGTCAGAACTAATCCCTCCGGGTGGGGAAAAGAACCCATCTGCATCATCTGTACACGCAACGAGTTACCACAAAAGAAACCAAACAGAAATAATGCAAATGTGAAATACCAATATATGAGTTTTATATAGCAGCCACATACACGACTCACAAAACAACAACATATGACAACAATACATAGTATAACATCATAATTATAGCACAGGGATTCATTCCCAACAACCAAATGTAGTTTTATAAAACCTTTCATGTCCCTTCAATATTCACCATCTAACTCATAATTCTCCGGAGATCCTAACTTCCCTTCGTCGAGCATGTCAGGATCGCGATAATGCCTATAACACAATTGTTTCGCGTTGGGTCGGCCTCTCAATTTAGGTCTGATCCCCAATTGTTCTAGGGTATCGCATCTCACCTAAATAATACAGAATAGTTTCTGATTGAGTATATTTCAAGCAGGGTAACCGAGTTCCACGACCCGAGTTTGCAGCCCTAAGCATTTCGTGGATTTGAACCCGAATGTCCTGAAGACCCAAAAACTAAAGGAGTCGTCTTTGGTCCGTAACTATTCAGTTTGTCAGTTCACCCTTTGTGAAACTGTAGCTCGATACACAGTGGCACGTCTGCCACAATGGCACATAGGCCAGACTATGCATGTAAAAACAATGGTTTTCATTTTCGGTTTCCTTTCTCGCTTCGTTTCTTTCTCCGTTGAGGCTTAAAGCTCCCGACTACTTCTTATTCAGGTATTAAATACATTTTAATACCAGCTTAAGATTTTAAAATCTCTTTCTCATTTCGAACACTAGCCTTACGTCTCGGTAATCTAGGTTCATCTGAGTAGGAACATTAGTCCGGCTTCTCGGAAATCTAAATCCAACCTATATCTCGACAATCCAGATTCAGCCCGAATCTCAGCATCGGAAATCTAGGTCCTATCCTTTCCTCAAAACTCAAAACAGGAACTCTAGCTCGTCATTTCTGTAACTAGGTCCTTTCCTTTCCTCAAAACTCAAAACATGAACTCTAGCCCGTCACTTCGGTAACTAGGTCCTTTCCACTTTCACTTCTTTCCATTTCATTTTTGTTTTCGTTCAGTGAAAACTAAATCGAAAAACACAAATACAAAAGGCTTCTCCACTTTTTGCCATAAATACTCTTTCATTCTTAGAAATATACTTTCACTAAAACGTTTTCTTTTAGAAATCCATTTTCTGAAAACTTAGAAAATCACTGAAATCTTGTCTTGATTTAGAACCAAATACAAAAACTTTCGCAAATAGATTTATCAAAGAGAGCATTTTCTCTATATCTTTCTATTTTTGAACAACTTTTTGTAAAACCTAAATGAAAATCTTTGTTCTCAAAAGACTTTTCCTTTCAAAAATCCCTGTAAACATTTTCACAAATTTTGACATTTTCCATTTTCTTTCTTGTTCCTAAACTTTGTTCTATCTCCACACTTTCATCATTAGAATTCTATTCTCACTTTCAAAACAAAACATCACTTTTTCAATATTTCTGAGTTAAGGTATTTTAATGTCTTAATCTTTATTAACAAGCAATGACCAATGTCATGCCCTCAGCCAATCACAATCAAGCAATAAATCTCAATCAACATCATCAACAAACAATAACATTAAAACTCCAATCAAACTCTAAACAATTTAAGCAAGACATCATTACAAAGATTAAAACTTAACATACATTCAAACATAACAATAAGTATGTAACTAACTAAAACTCCTCAAGAAAACTCCATTTACCTTTGAAGACCATAAAGGATCCTCTCCTTGACGCATTCAACAGTCAGCTTCCCTCACCACGAAGCTGTTCAAGTTCAAACCCCAACTCGACGTTCCCATTTCCTCTAAACAACTCCTGTCAACTCCCGAACAATAAAGAATCTGTTTCCCCAAAGTAACCATAACCACGACAACAACCCGGAGAGGGAGTCAAAGCATTTTCACAACCAGACAAAACACATAATCAGCTACTCATCATCAAACGCTCACTCTAAGTTGATTTTAAACACTTAATTTCACAAAATAGAACTAACTTCAATAAAAATCAGATTTGGGAAAATAGTGTTCTTCACTTAAAATTGGAGAAAATTGATTTAAGTATAGAATTGCGAAATTAGTTTGTCAGAACATAAATTAATAGTCCCAGTTACATATATACATAGCTGATTTTACAAAAACATAATCTTTTTCAAATAAAATCAGATTGGGGCTTGATGGTTCATAGAGAAATTTGGGGAAAATCACTCTACTTAAAGAATGATGAAATTAGTTTAAGATATATAACTCTAATTCATAGTCCCAATTGTACAAAAACAAGTTTAAATTTCAAATCATAGTATGAAATCCAAGATCTAGGGTTAGGGTTTGCAAACTAATTTGGGGATTTTACAAAATAGAAGAGATTAGGGGTAAACACTCATCCAAGGAAGAAGATAAATTTGTGGTGGTACTGTGGCTGCAGAACAACGGTGGCTGGCGGAGAGACGGCAGTTGCGCGGCGTGTCTGAAACAACCAAGAACCAAAAGAGGGAAAGAGAGTTCAAGAGGAGAAGAAAGGAACCCAAGAACTAACAAGGAAGAGGAAAACCTGTTGGCCGTGGCAACCATTACCCAAGAGGGGGGTGAATTGGGTTTTAAATAAAAATGATAAATTTTTCGATAAATAAAAACCTTTTGAAACTTTAAACATAATTAGCAGCGGATATAAAATTCTTTTCAGATTAAAACGTATCGCGTGCAAGTAAAAATGTAACACCCTGCTTTTTACTGTTTTAAATAACAGAAATACATATAAATATGTTTAAATAGTTATTTACGTTTTAGAAAATTATTTTAAATAAACGGAGTTCATCACTCTATTCTACTTGATTGTAGAAAGTTGTGATTAAAATTTAGGTTGAAAAGTCAGGCGAATCCCGGCCTGCGAATTTCACTGACAGTATAATTATACTGATCAGAAGACCTAATTTTAATTCGTGAACGAAACACTTAAGGTTTTTATTTTATTTCCTACGATTGTGCATTTTTAGAATTATTTCACAAAACGTGAAATAATATAAGTTTTACGGACGTTATGTTCAATCGGGTAAACGACGGAGCCGATTACGGGAGTTTTGAGACCCGATAAGTGGACAAAACCCATATGCCCTTAGGAATAGGTCATCCATGTGAGAGGTTTAATGTGGCTTAGGTTTATGTATGCAATTTTTTTAGAATTGCATTTTTATCCCTAAACTTTCTATTATTTGCATTTTGGTCCCTAAACCAATTTCTTTGATACACTAAGTGAAGTGGGCCAAATTCTTGCCATTCAAACCCATTAAGGGCTGCCCACAAAAGTCTAAATTTCATGTCCAAGAATTCATTTCCATGAAGGAATTCTAGTCTTGAATTTCCTATGTTTTCATTTTGCCATAAGTTGAAATAAGTGAAAAATAATTTGGGCTTGGGCTTTTTGGGCCCAAAAGTGGCGCAAGGCCCATGATTTGGGAGGCTTGCTCTACAAATTCTAGAGGCAACTTGAGAATTCTAGCTTATTCTACAATCTTCCATACTATTCATCATCATCTACATTTCTCTCTTTTCTCTCAAACTCCATAAGCTAGATTTGTGAAGGAGCTTGGTGATTCCTTGCCCATTTTCACATTCCAAGAGGTGATTCATGTTCCTCATCATCTCTAAACTCTTATTCATTCATTTCATTTCTTGTTTTAGATACTTTTTCATGTGATTCCTCTTAGTTATTCATAACTTTGAAAAATCATAGTAAATCATAGAAAAATCCTAAAATGTGAAACCACTTTCTATGTTCTTATTATTCTCTCTACTATCATGATCTAAGAGATTGTTTCAAACAAAATTTTCCTTCCCTAGTTTCTAGCCTAGGCCGAATCATGCAAAAAATTAGGTGTAGGAACTTAATTTCTTTTGATGAAAGTAATCATGCTAATCATCTATTGAACATGTATTAATGATGAATCTAGGTTTTTATGTCAAACTAACATTCCTAGCCCTAATCTAATGTCTTGGACAAAATTAGGGTTTTGTCAAATAAAAAGTTTATGTTCTAATCTTTGTTGTTAAACAAGTATTACAAAGACTTAAGGATTTTGGATCATTAATCCAAGACTTAAGCAAAGTTACATTTTTTTGTCACTAAACCTAGTCTAGGCCGTGACCAACTAGGAGTGATTAAGAAGATTTGATTCTTAATTTTTGTTGATTAGTCATTAATCCATTGTCTTAAAGTGATTAGGATCATTAATCCAATGACTTAGGCAATTCTAGAAATTTTTAGCCACTAAACCTAAGAGAGGCCGTGACCTATTATAAAGGATTAGGAGGATTTTAATTGTTTGAGTAGTAATTGTTTGATTACATTGTTGAAGGTTAAGCTTAAGCCGAGGTGTACATGAGTTTTTGACTTCCGACGACGTAATTCGACTAACCGAGAAATCTTCGAGAGGTAAGAGGGGATTACCTAAGGGGTTTATTCGATGGCTACATGCCAATTTGTGTTGTCTGTAATTATTTGTTGGTGGTTGTTTACGTGTTTCAGTCGTTTATTTTTATCTGTGTTGGTTATCTGTTTGGTTATCTGTTTATAATTGTTTATTTGCAATTATTTATTTAATGCTGTGATGCATGATCTACCTGAAAATATTATTGTGATATTGTGGTGGATGTTGTATGAGAAGCCTGACAGTGGTCAGTGCCCAATTAACTAATTAGATAAAAGCTTTGAAAAGCTTCGTAAATTATATTCAATGTTTTAACGGTAAAATATTGGAATATAATATTAATGGAAAATATTTATTTGGGAAAAATAAAGAGTTTTGGAAAATATCATTATTTTAATGATTTATCGCTGTAAGAGTGATTAATGAGTCACAGTGAGGACGAAACCGTGAAAATATTTTTGTACTGCTGATTTTTACGCAATAAATTCTGGAATATTATAAAAAGTTATTTTATGAAATTAATTTTCGAAAATAACTTAATAATGATTTTAGAAAAATATTTAAGTGAAATAGGCTAAAATTTGGCTTAAATGGCTAATTTGACGGCAACTTGGAAAAATACCGACGACAAGAAATCCTAAAGCGGCAGTACGTAGTTTAAACAACTTTGAGCCTCAAGTGACCATCTTTTATAAAAAGTTAAAGTTTTAACTTACGGTTTTATTTCCCATTTGAAATGATTTTCCGAAAAACAAGTTGAACTCAACTGTGTTAAAGAGGTGTTGAACTTAGTAACCGAGACGTCGGGGTACTAAGGTTCTTGTTGTGTTATGGACTTGGGGTCCTTTGGACTTTGAGGTCCTGTAGACTTGGTGTCTACTGAGTTAAAAACATTAAAGATGTTTTCTATTACCACGAACCCATGACTGGTGCATCGGTCTAGGGGTGTCGTGATTGAGCACTCGGACTTTGAGGTCCTGTGTTATTAATAAAGTTTTAAAGATGTTTAAAACTATGGTTAGTCGTAAGCCATTTTGAGCTTCGGCAAAAGGAGATTGAACACAAAGAAAAGTGTCAAGAACAAAATGTTTTGTTGCATGCATTTGGCAGACGTGCCCGATTTATGTGTGAGTACCTTGCGGCGTCAGGTCTCATGCTACGATTTTCTTCATTGTGCCAGGGTTGGACAATGAAACCCCATTTACGTTGTTATCACTGTGCCTCGAGTTTGGACAGTGTGCAATGGGTTTTGGCTGCGTGCCAATGGTTGCGTGCCAGTGTGCCTAGTGTGGCAATTGAGCTTGATCAACTCACTACGGTTGGGATATCTCATGAGATTAGGTGCAAAGTTAGACGATGTATTGAAGTGTTCATGCATAGTTTTTCAACTGATGATGTGTGGGGTATGAAACCCAGTGATAAACTATTAGCTTGATATGAATGCTTATAACATGTATATGTGTATGTGTTATCTGTGGTGTCATGCATGGAGTTGTCGAGTTAAATCCAGATGATTGGTTTTCTCACTCTTGCATGTTTTATTTTTGGTTCCTCTACTTGTGCATATACGATTTCGTCTGAGATCAGATGGACCCGGATATGCCACTGGCACATTCGAGACTCCGTTCGATCAGGTTTGATCGAGCACATTACGGTGGTGCCTGGGAGATAAACCCTGGGGCACTCAGCGCCACCTATTATGGCCCTACTAGAGAGATTGTTGGCACCGTAGAGGCAGGACCGCAGCAGAGGATGCACGTAGTGGAGACGATTGAGGTATCTCTACCTCCGATATGGCTTTACCTACAGTTTCTGGCCGAGCATGGATTACTCATCGTTCCGCCTCAGCCCATTCAGCCTCAGCCTCTTCAGATGGTAGCACCGGCAGTACCTCCTGTTGAGGTGGCCGAGGAGATTGAGATGGAGGAGGATCCTTATGAGTACTTTGAGGACGATCTGGAGTTTCACCCTCCTGCAGTTAGTGATGATGACTCTTCTGACGATGGAGAGGGAGCAGAGGTATCTTCACCAGATACACCTGCTGGGGGTGGGGGTGATCATCATGATCTCCCCAATGGTTTTCATTAGCTTGACCAGCTAGAGGTATAGTCTTGGGGTAGCGAGTCTTGTCAGTTTTTGATCTGGCTACTGAGAGCCATGAGTTTTTGGTATGGTTCTGGACTACTCGTTACTGTTGTGTATATGTCTTTACTTTCTTTACTGAGTTTGATGGAGAATAGCCTATATTGATGAGGGCTCTTTTGTAATCTTCTACTAGTGATGTTGTATGTATGTAACTGTCGATGCATATACGTATAGATATATTTAGTTATGTCATGGATGTTTTAAAAAAAAAATTCATCACCATTTTCACGATAAAACGTTTACTAAAAAGTTTATTTTCCGAAAGTAACCAGCGATTAAATAATTTAATTTTTCGTATTTGGGTAACTATGTGATGACCCCCAGAAAGGGTGTCGCAAAAAACGTTTTTGCAAATGGTAAAGCAAAAGTAAAAGAGATAGGGATAAGAAGATTGACACAACGATATAGCCTGGTTCGGCCACAGACTACCCACGTGGCCTACATCCAGTCCCCAAGGCAATACCACCAAGGGTTTTCACTCAATCCCTAGCTTTTAAACAAGAACAGCTAGAACCTTTACAATAACGAGAACTCCTCACAGACCAGAGACATACAATCCCTCAGTGACAGAGTCTCAAATCCCTAGCTTTTAAACAGGCGCAACTAGAACCTTTACAGTGGAATCACACCCACTAATCCCTTACAAGAGATATACCCTCTCTTGCAGGAATTGTAACCAAAAGAGGTTTGAGTCAATCCGACTCTCACCAACAGTATGCACTCTTAATAGTGCTGATAAAACAATTTGAAGCACAAGAATAACAACACCTATATGGTGTGTAGAACTTTCAAAATAATATGGTCAAGTGATAGTGTAAGAGTATAGAAAAGGATTATCAGAGTTTTAGCACAGAGAGAAATAATAGAGTTGTAACTTGTGATGGCTCAAAGTGTTTTTATAAATTTGTGCAAAACCTTAAAATATGAAAACACACAGATTTTTCTCTACTGTCTCGCGTGTGTACGTTACATGCTGCTGCAACTTTTCTTTTAACAACCAAGAATATGAACGTTGGTCTGATAATAAATTTCATTCAATGGAAATCTTTTGCAAATAATAATTGCTAAAATAAAAAATAAAAAATAAAACGTGTAAAGTTCAGCTACCAAATTGAATGAATATGAACGTTGCAAGGCTGGGCACTTTAACTCAAATGATTTAATCTCCAATTAAAAGAATTAATTGCCATGAAAGTAATACTATAAAACTCAGCAAATTTTTACTACTAAAGAAAATATGAACGTTGGGACATAGAGCCATAGTCAATTGAACCAATATGAATGTTATAGCATTAAATGGAGAATGGCTCAGGAAATCAATTAATTAATTTGTGCAAATCATTTGGCATAATCATAATAAGCAAATAGGTTTTATTGTTTTAAAAAATGTGAACGTTGCAGCACCTTGACCATTTAATGCATATTTGTTTCTATTAGAAGGCCTAATTCCAATAAATAAAACGTGGCCATGAATGCAATTTAGGTGGTCAAATATTTGCTTTGAAAATGTGCAAGGTGATCTTTTGAATTCATGCAAAAATATTATTTTCATCAAAAACATTTTTTAATAAAAACTTGAGTGATCTTTTGATGATATTAAAAATTAAAAAAATATTTTGATAAAATGTTTTTGCTTTTCATCATTAAAAAAATGAGCCAAATTAGTAGATTTTAACAAGTGTTATAATCCTTTTTAAGCACATGTTAAATGTGTGTGTGTGAGAGACCAATATTAAATTGAGAGTTCCACTTACCATTTACACACATCTTCTAAAACAAGCAATACAAATACTGAAATTTCCATTTTGCCCATCTTGACTTCTTGTTTAACTTTTGCCGCTTTTTGCACTTAAGTCCTTTTCACGCTTTTTGCAATTTGATCCTTTAGTTGAATTTGCGTGTTAGTCCTTAGACTTGAAATTTCCCTTTTGTTCATCATCAAAACAAAAATAGCTGTCAAGGCATATATCCACAAACTCCCCCTTTTTGATGATGACAAACATCTCATGAGGGAATTTCTAAAAGATAGAGTTAGAGCAATAAAATATATCACATATTATAATTTCGCTCTACTCCCCCTCACTATATGCAGTTAGGGCAAGCAATAAATATATCTCATTTCATAATTTTGCTCTACTCTCCCTTGAGCATGCAATCAATAGAAGATTTGCCAATTTAATTTTCTCTACTCTTTAAGCATGGATTTATTAAAATCATATATCAATTTGACTTAGCTTATCTCCCCCTTAAGCATGCACTCATGTAATTCTCCCCCTTTTGTCATTATCAAAAAGCGGGAAAAGCATTATAACCTTAATATGGCATATATCCACTAAAGTAATAGTCAATTTTAAGTTTGAGATATATAGACCATGGCATGCATAAGTAGAATTATCAAAGAGATATAAAAATGAAGTACGTGCGGAAGCAAAAGTGCTAGGAAAATTAACACAGCACAAAGGTTACCCCCCCCCCCCCCCCCACCCCCCCTTCCTTTTTTTCTTTTTAATTTCATATGAAGCTCTTATTTATCTTAAAATAGAGTTAATCCCAATTAAATTAACTCATAGAATCATCTCTCCTATTTGATATTTCAATTTATTTAGGCATCCAGAGATGAGACACTCATACTTTCAATAAGGGAATTTTATAGATATAACACAGATAAAAAAAAATTTCTCCCCCTTTGACAAATATATATTCTTGTATTTTATGCTTCTCTTAAACATGTAAATATTTCTCCCCCTTTCGAAAGTAATTTTTCAAAAATCATGTTTCATTTATGGGAGAAAGAATAGAAGCCACATTTAAAATCAACAAGCATTAAACAATCCATACAATAGAATATCATAAAAGATTAGGATTGAGAAACTTATTGAATTAAATATTGTGTGGAGCTTTCTGGGTTTCTTTGTATAATCGATTATTGTAGTCGATTACAACTCCTCTGACTTGAGTGGTTTCTCCCCCTTTCACATGTAATCGGTTATCTTAATCGATTTGTGGCTTACCGACTTTTGTGTAATCGATTATTTCATGTTTATAATCGATTATTGCTTCAAAAATTCCAGAACTTAGCCTGATTCTTTGGGAGACACTTTGTAGCCTATTTTCACACTTCAACACACACATTAGAAGTAACAAGGTGAAAATAAATGTGCATTCACAAGCATTCATGCAATCCGTGATTGATTTAAAATATTTCCTTATTAAACACAATCACAATAAATTTTAATTGCTTGTGGAGTAGTTAAATCATTCCATGAATTGAAGTATGATTAATTTCATTTAATCATCTAAATTCCAAATTCAAAACCTTTTGAACTTAAACATAGAAAAGAATATGAATTTTGAATTTGAATTTTTGAATAATTTTGGCAATAATAAATATTCAAATAAAATATGTACCAAACTCAGTAATCAAACTCTCAAACAATATCTATTTAGTTATTTGTGGTATAAAAAAAAAACTTTCCATAACATCAAAAAATTTCACATTTAATTATCTAGATTTCAAACTTAATGAGATTTTCGAAATTAAAAATTTGATTTGAAATCTTTGACAATTTTGATATTCAGAAGTATTCAAATGAAGATATGCCAAACTCATTTAAAAACATTCTTTATTTACCACAATCTTTTGAGGTGTAATAAAAGATTTCGATAACCTGAAAACTTTTGATTTTAAAACAATTTTTCAAATCAATTGTTAATAAATATTGATTCAATCATCATAAATAATTTCTCATCATAAATTTTCGAAATTAGCAAAAGACAATTTGAACTTTGAATTTGAGATTTGAAATCTTGAATAATTTTGGCAAGAATAAATGTTGAATTTTAGAATATGCCAAACTCTTCAATTTTCTCATTTTTCACCACAATTTCAATAGCTGTCTATTTAATTTCTTGTGGTATAATTGAAGCTTTTCCATAAGAATATTTAAATTTCAAATAATCAAATGAATTTTCGAAAATAGCACCAAAAAGTAATTTCAGATTTGAATTTTAAAAACTTGAATGATTTTTGGAAGGAAGAGATATCTTAATAAAAGATGTGTCAAACTCATTTGAATTCTTTCCTTCTTAACCACAATTGAAATAAATTTCACCAAACCATTTATGGTGTAATTAAGGATTTCCATAATTTTGACAATTTTAAATTTTAAATTTTATCACCATAAATGTTTTTTGAAAATAGCCAAACATTTGAATTTTGAATTTGAAACAAGGATCATAAAAATTTGTTGATCATTTAAATTTCCAAAAACGATTGTTAATAAATTTTCAAAATCAGATTTTAATTTTATGATAAATGAGGAAATAATGATTTTTGAATTTCAAAATATATCACCATAATATAAAAATTTCGAAAATCACAATAAAAAAAATGATTACTTGAATTTTGAATTTTGAATTTAAGACAAGTATCATCAAAATATTCGTTGATCATTTGATTTTTCAAGATCAATCCTCCATCAATTTTTCAAATCAATCATCATTAATAATTTATTACCACAATCTTAATGATTTTAAATTTGAAAATGTGTGGTATATTAATTCATGATAAGAAGTAAATTTTTCAATAAAGTAAGATCATGAATTAAATAATAAATTAATTTTCGAATCAGATTTTGAAAATAGTGAAGAATAATAATTTTTCAATAAGAGAAATTAATGCCAAATCAAATTTGAATTTGATATCTTGAAAATGATTATAAAATTAAATAAGATATCATATCAAAATGAAATATTTATTAGAAAATTGATTTTGGATTAAAAAATATATATTTTCAAAAACGCCAGAATTCGTAGCATAATTGATTATGCTAATCAATTATGTGCCTACTATTTTCTGCGAATTTTCTAAGACCATTCTATAATCGATTATCTTAATCGATTACAGTAATTCTGACTTTCTTCCCTATTTTCTCGAAAAAGCATAATCGATTATCTAATTGATTATCCTATTCGTTTTTGAAATTTTCATAACAAGGGAAATTTATAACTTATACACATTATTAATGCCATGCTCTAAATAATAATCAATCAACATACACACACTTACATGACATCTAGCACAAATTTCATACAACATTTTGATAGAGCTTGATTGATTTCATATGAACATATTTATCAACATACTTCCATTTAGCGGATTTCAAGTTTGATCACATATGGGAAGTAGTGGATAAAGTTACCTTGTTGCATGAATTCAAAAGTTCATTCTTTCTTACTCACATTTACTTGACTTTGAATCTTGCTCTAATATCGTCTATCTTGTTTGAGTTCTTCATCAAGATACCTTTGCTTCTTTTGGTGGTAATTGCATTTTCTAACTTGTGAAGCATTTTTCTTGATGTTGCCTCCTTTTCCAGGATAGATTGTTTCTCCGCTTTGGAATTTTCCTGCATACTTGACGTACTAGAGAGACCTTTCGGTACCCATTTCTTATTGGGTCCTTGTGGGTTAGTGGACAAGATATTTGTACCTTTAGGCACCCAAACAAATTTATTTCTCATAGAATAATTTTTCTTATAATTGCACATATGAGAAATATGTCCAATCCTTCCACAATAATTACATGTCATATGCTTTTTATTTTTCATGTTACAATTTTCATTTCCAACTATAAAATAAACTTGACCTATATGTATGTCACGTTTAGCAATTGATAAATCATAGTTAGCATGAATTTCTTCTTTTTCATGTAAAGGATGTACACGTGTGAAACTCTTCATTTTAGAAATTTCTTGAAATAAGTCCTCAATTTTATTATCAAGAATTATGCAATTTTCATAGCATGGAGAGGATTCAAATTTCACAACATTTTCATCACAACGAAAAGTATATTCATTTTTCAATTTTTCCAAATCATTTTCAATCAATGAAATACTTTTCAAGCAGTTTAAATTCTTATTTTCTAAACATACCAATTCATCATACAACTCATTGTATGCATGTGAACATTTATCATTCAATGGATTTAGTTTAGAATCTATTACCTCCAAGTTTCTTTGAGATGCTTGGAGAGTTGTTTCTATTTTCTTGACCAATAGCTTTTTGCTTTTGTGGTCCTTCTTCTTGGCATGTTCTTGAGGATGTCTTTCCTCCATTGAAATTTGCCCTTTCCTGTAATTGCTTTCAATCTCAACATTGTTAGTGACAAGGTATGTATAATCAAGCATATTTAAAATATCCTTGGCACAATCACATTTTTAATTCTCTCATAAGCATCATCACATAGACAATTCCGAAGGATTTGCATAGCTTTGAGATTCAAGCAAAAATAATTTTTATCAAACTCAGTCTGATGTTCTTTGGGTTTGAGAATGAGTCCATGAACTCCAATATCCCATAAGTCGACATCAATTGACTGCATAAAAATTTCAGTTCTCATTTTCCAATAAACATAATTCTCACCATCAAAAAATGGTGGTTTGTCAATTTCAAAATCATACATTTTGGAAAACATAAAAAGGTTGCCAAACTAGGATCTTAACTCTAAGCGGTTAAGCTGCTAACCAGAGCCGAAGCTCTGATACCACTTGTTGGCCGTGGCAACCATTACCCAAGAGGAGGGGTGAATTGGGTTTTAAATAAAAATGATAACTTTTTCGATAAATAAAAACCTTTTGAAACTTTAAACAGAATTAGCAGCGGATATAAAATTCTTTTCAGATTAAGACGTATCGCTTGCAAGTAAAAACGTTTTTGCAAATGATAAAGTAAAAGTAAAAGAGATAGGGATAAGAAGATTGACACAGCGATATATCCTGGTTCGGCCACAGACTACCCACGTGGCCTACATCCAGTCCCCAAGGCAATACCACCAAGGGTTTTCACTCAATCCCTAGCTTTTAAACAGGAACAGCTAGAACCTTTACAATAACGAGAACTCCTCATAGACCAGAGACATACAATCCCCCAGTGACAGAGTCTCAAATCTCTAGCTTTTAAACAGGCGCAGCTAGAACCTTTACAGTGGAATCACACCCACTAATCCCTTACAAGAGATATAGCCTCTCTTGCAGGAATTGTAACCAAAAGAGGTTTGAGTCAATCCGACTCTCACCAACAGTATGCACTCTTAATAGTGCTGATAAAACAATTTGAAGCACAAGAATAACAACACCTATATGGTGTGTAGAGCTCTCAAAATAATATGGTCAAGTGATAGTGTAAGAGTATAGAAAAGGATTATCAGAGTTTTAGCACAGAGAGAAATAGTAGAGTTGTAACTTCTGATGGCTCAAAGTGTTTTTATAAATTTGTGCAAAAGCTTAAAATATGAAAACACACAGATTTTTCTCTACAGTCTCGCGTGTGTACGTTACATGCTGCTGCAACTTTTCTTTTAACAACCAAGAATATGAACGTTGGTCTGATAATAAATTTCATTCAATGGAAATCTTTTGCAAATAATAATTGCTAAAATAAAATAAAATAAAATAAAACGTGTGAAGTTCAGCTACCAAATTGAATGAATATGAACGTTGCAAGGCTGGGCACTTTAACTCAAATGATTTAATCTCCAATTAAAAGAATTAATTGCCATGAAAGTAATACTATAAAACTCAGCAAATTTTTACTATTAAAGAAAATATGAACGTTGGGACATAGAGCCATAGTCAATTGAACCAATATGAATGTTATAGCATTAAATGGAGAATGGCTCAGGAAATCAATTAATTAATTTGTGCAAATCATTTGGCATAATCATAATAAGCAAATAGGTTTTATTGTTTTAAAAAATGTGAACGTTGCAGCACCTTGACCATTTAATGCATATTTGTTTCTATTAGAAGGCCTAATTCCAATAAATAAAACGTGGCCATGAATGCAATTTAGGTGGTCAAATATTTGCTTTGAAAATGTGCAAGGTGATCTTTTGAATTCATGCAAAAATATTATTTTCATCAAAAACAATTTTTAATAAAAACTTGAGTGATGTTTTGATGATATTAAAAATTAAAAAAATATTTTGATAAAATGTTTTTGCTTTTCATCATTAAAAAAATGAGCCAAATTAGTAGATTTTAACAAGTGTTATAATCCTTTTTAAGCACATGTTAAATGTGTGTGTGTGAGAGACCAATATTAAATTGAGAGCTCCACTTACCATTTACACACATCTTCTAAAACAAGCAATACAAATACTGAAATTCCCATTTTGCCCATCTTGACTTCTTGTTTAACTTTTGCCGCCTTTTGCACTTAAGTCCTTTTCACGCTTTTTGCAATTTGATCCTTTAGTTGAATTTGCATGTTAGTCCTTGGACTTGAAATTTCCCTTTTGTTCATCATCAAAACAAAAATAGCTGTCAAGGCATATATCCACAAACTCCCCCTTTTTGATGATGACAAACATCTCATGAGGGAATTTCTAAAAGATAGAGTTAGAACAATAAAATATATCACATATTATAATTTCGCTCTACTCCCCCTCACTATATGCAGTTAGGGCAAGCAATAAATATATCTCATTTGGGTCATTTTATTCATTTAATATAGATATAAAATAAAAATGAGTGGTTGGGATAAAGTCTAGAAAAAATAAATAATATTCGCCCTTGGATCTAAAAATGATGAGTGACAAATATATAATTTCAAAATTTGAATTAGAGTAAAGATTGATAGTTGAATTGATCAACTAAGAAAATCAGTGATCCAAAAATGATCCTCAAATTAATGCCAAAACAATTTATTTACAAAACTAAAATTACCTAGAGTAAAATATATAATAAGTTTCTTTCAATCATATCATTTGTAATATTTTTCTAAACAAACACTAAGAGTGACAATAACAAAATATTATTGTCTAGAAAGAGTGCATACACTAAATAAGACAGTGTTAACGCACTCAATAAAATAATTTTAAAAGAGTAAATAAAGTTTACTCAAGATTAAGCATCATAAAATAAACCAAAATTAATGTCTAAACAATTCTCATTCCAATAAAATAATATAGACAGATATATTTTATTGATATTGAAAAACCAGGGTGTTACAACGAAGGAAGAGGGGTTGAAGAAATGTACGTGTTAGGGCGCGGGAGTGAATACAAGGAACCTGAGTTTTCATATGTTAAAATATAAAGACATGTAACAGCGGTTTCAATTCTAACCGCTGTTATATGTCACTTTTAACAGTAGACAACCGCTGTTAAAAGATTTTCCCTCAACCAAAATTCTGGAAACATCTAACTTGTAACGGCGGTTTATGAAAAACCGCTGTTAAAAGTCTCTTTTAACCGTGGTTTTTGTACAACCGCTGTTACAAGTGTTTTAAATTATCCAGATATTTACATCGCTTCTTTTATAACGTCTTTTTTTTTGTCTAACTGCTGTTAAAACTAGTCGTTAAACGTATATTTTCCACTAGTGTATAAGGATTACAACAATTTCAAGACATGTCATATAACTTTTGGGCATTCACATCGCAAATATGTCATATAACTTTTGGGCATTCACATTGCAAACATGCTCCTGATAATATTGTCATATAACTATAATATTCTAAAGTTAGATAAATTGTAAGTAAGAGTTGAGAAAAATAATAATGTCCATAGATATTTATCTAAGATAGCCAAAATTATCATATTAATAGAGAATAAAGTTTTTTTGTATGGATTTATTAATTACCTATATTTTGTTGATAACAACAACATCTAATCAATAAACCTATTAAATGAATACTGGTTTGAATGCCCCTTGTACTCACTGTTATATCTTTTTGGTTATAAAAAAAATAGATTAATTTGTATACAATGTTAGTGTAAAATTTTTTATACCGACAACCAATCAGAAATCATTTTTATTGATGATTTTTAAGGTAGTTAGGATAAAAATTAAACATTTGAGCTAATGTGTCTGATTGGTTGACAGTGTAAAAGAAAAATTTACACTGTCAGTGTATACCAATTAAATCCTAACAAAAAATTTACCAAATAAATGTTAAAGTGAGCATCATTACACACCGAAGACAAATCATTTTACGAAAAATGAAAGTGAAACCAAACTATAATTACTATTTTGGTACAACATCAATACGCATAATTCCAAGGACACTGTAATACTACAAAGTGAATCAAAATTGCATCTAGGAAAAGAAATTAAAATTGGTAACAAAACTACATATAATACTGTCTAAGAGTTCAACTCATCAACATTGATTCGGAAAGAAAAATCTTTACTTTCTAACTCTGCCCCTGAAAAATGTTCTTAATTAAAACTTAAATCATACAGTGCAGAATAGTAAAACCACAAGTATACGAATCATAATCCTTGTCAAACTGTTATACCCCCTTTCAAATTTAACATTCACACTTCTTAGTATAACACTGCCAAGCCAGGAGGCTAAGAAATGCACCCGTCATAGAACTTGCACAACTTTGTATAACTTGCCAGCACAACTTTCTCATTCCAATATATGTATATTTTTTTATGAGGGCTAAACTGAAGGTACCATACAAAATCAACACCAGAATCATTATTTTCAAACACTAATTAAAAGCTTCCAAGTTGAGTGAAGATATGATTATTTCCGGTTTTTCATTCCTAAGGTTAAATATTCTTAAAGAAGAATAAAAAAAATGGACAAAGCAAACCATTAGCAGCTAAAGCTTAATTTCTTTAACCCAAACTTTACATTTAATATTTGAGTCAAATATTGTTAGCTATATATAATACTATTAAATCTCTTTTTCTCACATATCACTAACCTTAAATACTACTCCCATTTTTGTTCATTTGTAATTAGTTATATTGTTGATCTTGCATTGCGGAAATGATGGAGAAAGAAGCACAATGCTTAGGTTTTAAGCACAAAAAGTAGAACACTAATAGCATATATATCTATTAATGATTTTTTTTTCTACAAAACACAACATAATAGTCTGCTATGTTCTTCTTAATTTGTTAAACATGAAATGCTTTGTGGGGAGGGGGTTAATTTAAGCTCATAAGCCACTGCAATATATTTGTTTAATTCTAAAACGACCCATAATACCTTGCAGTAAATATTTGATTTATTCTCCTTGAGATTGTTAGCTGTCTCGGAGAATGGAGCTTCAAGAAAACCTATTCATCTGCTGAAAAATATTGCTCTTATCAGCATATTTATTTATTAAATGTTGCGAATAATATGAAACAGAAACTTCAAAAGGAGTTTGAAGATACCTCACCACTCATTTTGGAATAGCTTCATATCAAGCCATAGTGCAACATGAAAAGAGAACACAATATTAGTCAGCCATAGATGAAGAAAGCCAACTCAAAGACTACTGGAAAGTGAAAAATTCATAAAAGGCACAAATCAATTAATCAAAATATTATAACCTAGTAAACATAGATATTCCTTTAACTCTCAATTCTTATTCACCTTATCTAGGCCATAGAACACGAATCAATTGACAGAAGAATCGGAATTTAATAGTTAATGTCAACAAAAATAAAAATTAAATGCAAAATAAACATTGCAACAGATTAGAAATTGTGAAACACAAAATCAATTTGTTCAAATGAATAGATGAGGCATGAGGGATAACTCTTAATTGTTACCATTGGCTTGGTGAAATATATGGACCGACATCTTGGTGAGATTGCGAGTTCCCAAGTAAAATAAATGTAAAAGATGGGTGAAATATATGTTACCAATGTGCTTTTACATAAGCTCCCATCCGAAACTTAAGCCTTCTTGTGGTTCAACCAACCCACATTGAATTAGCATCTACTAGTAAGCCTCTCTTGGTCTCCTACACTGGTGTGGGAGTGCTAAGTTTCCTATCGGACCATAAAATTTGCTATCTCTCACCCATTATACTATCATTTAAGTCTACATACTTTTAGAGTTAAAACATTGATCATCAAGATCTCTGTGGTTGATGGGGAAAGCTCAGACGAGCAATGATCGAAATTTAGATTATTAGCAATTGGGATTAAATAGAAACTTCTAAAAAAACGTAAATATATAAATTTTCACCTCAACAACTTCAGTTCCACCATTTTGTATGCGATCCGTCAGGTAGTCAATTGGATGAGTTTGTTAGGTAAAGAATAATAGGTAATACATTTTCAAGTATTCAAAACCAAATATGGTACTCCCTCCGGTCTCTATTATAAGCAAAAATTAAATGGGACACACATATTAAGATAGTTAGTTGATCTCATTTAAAAGAGTCATTAGGAATAAAAAATTAAGTTTATTACCTAAATTACCCTCCCTCTTATTTATTAAGCTTGTGTTATTGAGAATAAAAGGAGTCATTGGAAAACAAAAATTTGTATTAAATGAAGGGTATTTTGAGAATAACTTCATTAAATGAGATGAAAGTAGTTGAAATTTGCTTATATTTTGCACCAAAAAATTGGAAATTTTTGCTTACATTGTGGACCGGAGGGAGTAACAATTAAGAGTAAGAAGTAGTAATAGTGCCATACCTGAGAAAGAGTTGTCCCTCATTCTTCTGGTATAAACCTTCTAGATCATTGGCTTTTGGATTGGGCTACTGACCCATTGGCCTTGAAAACAATAGGAGAAGTAGAAAAGTAAGAGGAATTAAAATACAGAAGGCAGCGATAAAAAAAAACTGACAAAAATCAAGCCATAAAATTCAGTCAATGCATGTCAAACCGAAAGAATCACATAACACAAATCCAAAACAAAAGACACCAAAATTATTAAAAATAATTTCGTCACCTGACTGAGATAAAAGTATTCAGAGTATATAAATCTTCGGGCTGCTTCCCATTCACCATCCTCCTCCTCACCCCAATCTTCGGGTTTTGTTACCTCTGTTTCATCTATTTCCTCTGCCTCGTCATCTAACCAATCTTCGGATTATTATTTGCTGATTATTATACTACTCTATTTTCTACCAACGGAGGTTGGCACAAGTGGTGGTGGACTTGTATCCCTTAACCAAGTGGTTAGGGTTTTTGCTAGGAATGGGGTTCCCGTCTTCAGGTGTCATTCATTCCCGCGCAGGACATTAGTCCCCGCTTCTGGTGGGGTATAGTCCTGGTGAAGGACTAAAAAAAATACTACTCTATTTTCTGCTATTTACTTGCTCTTGCACTTTGTGATTTATAGAGGACATTATATTTTGATCGGAAGCATTATATTTTGAAATATTTCGAGTTACTTGATAATTAAATTATGGGGGCTGCTGCGGTACCCTTGCAAATTTGGCGGGTTGGATAGAAGCATTATTTTTCATTGTTCTATCCCTGATTCTATTTTAATAATCATTACTTTTATTAATTCTATTTTCTATCATATTCTCTACAATCACAATATTCACAATGGTATTTCATATGTCTATTACATACATCTGTAGCTTCAGCTTTTAATTCTTGTAATAGATTTTCTAAATAACTTTAATTAGTTAAATCTAACATGCTTAACCTATATACAAATTTTTCTATACTATGATTTTAACGCCCCGATTTTACTTTTTTTAGTATCAGTAGAATAATATCTGTTTATATTTTTATTCGAGACCTAGAAAATGATTTTGGAAGAAAAAAAAATCATATTTAGACTCTACTTTATAGTAGAAGGTTACGGTTAAATTTTGGGTTGAAAATTCAGACGGAACTCGGTCTGCGTTTTCATTGACAGTAAGATTTTATTGATCATAAAACCTAATTTTGACCCGAGAACGAAACGGTTTAGATTTATATAACTTTCTAAATGATATAGTTTATTTTGAAATTTTCGCTCAAAAATAAAATGTTATATTTTATTCGGGTGATTTTTAAAGAAAACGCGCGTGAGAATTTAAATCGGGTAAGCGACGGAGCCGGATATGGAACTGCAGAGACTAACTAATGGATTGGATTAGTGAGTCATGGATGACTCATGTTAGTGAGTCACCATGGTGAGTCATGTTTATGACTCACCATTGTAATGATGACAATTTAAGAAAAGTCCATTTTGCCCTTGAACTTCCATTGAAATTCCAACTTTATCTCAAATTTTTGTGGACCATTTTGTCCTCCATTACACGCTCCTACCCCCCATTTCAACACTTAACCATTTCAAGTTTTCTCACTTCATCTCTTCAAAGTCTATTTCTCTCCAAAAACCTAAAGAACACCATTGTTGAAAGCTTGAAATCTTTGATCATTTTCTTCATTTCTTTCATCATCAAGAGGTAAACTCCTATAATCTATGAGTATGAATACTCTTCCAATCATTATTTCCATTCATTCTTGCCTAGTTCATCATATTTCCATTTTGCATGATTTTCTTCAAATAATTTTAGAAAATCAAAGAATGATGATTTTTTAGGTATGGCAATTGTTATTGTCTCTCTAATACTCTAGGATCTTAGATCCAAGAGCTTGAAAAATTTAGCGATCCCTAGCCTATTTTTCTCATGTTGGCCAAACCTAACCATATAGGTTAGATGAGATTTTGTTTCATTTTTAACTTGTTTTCTACTTTGTTGTGAAGGATTAAGTGATAGTTTGGTGTATTGATTTGTTAGAAGGAAACAAAAATCTAAGAGGCTACTTCAAGAAGGAAATTCAAAATCTCTAAGGTAAGGGGAGTTTACCTGATGGGTTTTTGATAGTTATATGCTATTTGTCTGTCGTGTGTAATTTATTCGTAGTAAATCTTTTGTATTAAAAATTAATTTTTATGTACTTGTTTATGTGATTTTTGATGTTATCTATGAAAGCATGTGATAACGGTGATATATGGATATCTGTATGTATGGATTTACTGTTTGTTGATTTATTGACTGAAAGCCTGATAGTGACCAGTGCTCAATTTTAATTAAGGATAAAGCTTTAAAAAATTTGAGGAGAAACTTAAGTATTTTGAATTATGGAAGTAGAAGAAAAGGTTGAAAATAGTATTATTTAATGATATTTTGGGAAAGTTTAAATCAATGAGTGACAGTGAGGATGAAACTATGAAAAAAATTTCACTTACGTTAATTTTTCCAAAATAAACTCAAAAAGAAAATAAATAGTAGTTAAAATAAATTATGTTTAAAAAATATGCTAATATTGATGGTGAAAAACTTTTTGGAAAAGAAAAGCCATATGATTCATAAATGATTTTATCCTAAACGAAAAATAATTTAGAAAAGTGATTTACAACAAAACTATGAGAAATAGTTTTATTATTTTGGACAAAAACGTGTTAGAAATTATTTTTAAGGATTTGATGTGTTTGACGGAAAAGAAATTTCAAAAGAAAGGAAATTTGAGAAAAATGAATTTCGTTGTGATTTAACGTTTTATAAACGAATTTCAGCGGAAAAGATTTTTCTGCAAAAGGGTTTTAAATCAGCTAAAAATATTTCCGATAAACTTGGATAAGTTTCGGAGTTTTGTTTTGGTATTTGTTGTTTTACGGAACGAAAACGATGTTTGAAAAGAAAAGTGAACCTAGTGGTCGAGTCGTCGGGATTCTTGTGTTCTGTGAGAAAAATATGTAGATCGTTGATCCGTGTTCTCCACGAGGGACTTGAGTATTTTGATGTGATGTGGAGGACTTCGTGTCCCATATCTACGAACCTAGGACTGGTGCATCGGTCTAAGGTTTCGTGATTGAGCACTCGGACTGTGTGTCCTGTGTTAAGAATAAATAGGCTAGATGCCTAAGTAAGAATAGTCGTGAGCTTTGAGCCTCGACAAAGAAAGAATAAATGAAAAAGAAAAGTAACGAGAATAAATGTTTTACATGCATAGTTGGGCAGACGTGCTTTTGTTGGCCAATGTGCCATGTGTTTATCGAGCCACAATCCCCAAAGGGTGGATTGACAAATTGGATAGTTATTGACAAAAGAGATGTCTTTGGGTCTTTAGGGACATCTGTGTTTGGAAAACCCACATATGACTGGGACTTTGCAACCTCGAGTCGTGGAAATTCGATACCCTACCTGGAGGTACTCAATAAGGAACTAATACCTTAGAACAATTCGGGATTTAAATTGAGAGGTGTACCCAACGCGAAACAATTGTGATATAGGGATTATTATGGCCTATTCTGCTCGACGAAGGGAAGTTAGGATCTCTGGAGAATAAATATCAAAATTAGATGGTGGATGTTGAAGTGTCGTGCATTTTTACAAAAGCGATGACTGTCGGGTATGAATCCCATTGTTTAGAATATTATGAATTTTCTGAGAATTTATGTGCTGTTATCTGTGTGTTGCACATGTGGTTATCATGATAAAACTCAATTGTCGGTGTCTCACCCTTGTATTATTTCTTGTTGGGTTTCTACTGTGGTATAATATATATTCGAGTATAGATGAACCACACAGGGAACCTATCATATTCAGGGATTTTATCCCTAATGTTTGACGACACGGATGATGGAGGTGCGTGGGCGATTAATCCGGGAGCCTGCAGCGCGACGTATAGTGGCCCGGCGTGTGTTACTGAAGGCACACATTCAGCATGACCGCATCGACACACCCACACTACCCAGACTATGCAAGTTCCATTACCATCGATGTGGTTGTTGTTGGGAGCTCTAGTGGAGCAGGGAGATCTAGTACATCAGCTTCCACCCGTCCAGCAGTTTCAGGAGGGAGCACCACTTTCACCTCCAGCCCCTTTGATATTTGTACCAGAGGGAGATGATGAGATTGAGGAGGATCCGTAAGAGTATGAGGAGGTTCTTGACTATCATCCTATGGATGATGGTGTGGACCTCGCTGCTGAAGCGGGAGTAGAGGTACCCCCACAGGATAGCCCTATAGTTGGAGAGGACCATGACGGTCTTCCCAACGGTTTCCACTAGTGTGACCAGCTGTAGGACTTTTTGGTTTCCATTTTTGAGGTAGTGGTATTTTCACTAGTGTGTATATGTGGCTACTGAGAGCCTTTTTTTTTTGAGTCGTGGTTCCAGACTTACCGCTACATTATAGTTATGTTTTTATTTTCTTATGTTATGACTAGGAAAAGACCTATTTGTATAAAGGTCCTGATTTAAATGTTATGATGATGCATATTTATATATGTGATGTTTGTGTATATCGAAAAAATAAAAATTACATAACCATTTTCGAGTAAAGCTAAGGGATTAGAAAATTTTATTTTCCGAAAGTAACCAGCTTTTAAGTTTTTTTTTTTCCGCACGTGTTCACTATGTAATGCCTAAGAGGGGTGTTACATTAGTGGTATCAGAGCTGGTCGACCCTTTCGAGAATCTTTGAGAATAGGTCTGTTATGTTTATGTTGTGTGATCTCTGATTAAGACTTGTTTGAATTGCTTCTTAGAAGTAATGGGTGTTAACAAGTAAGTTGCATTTCAGTTTCTGGTTGCAGTCTAATTGATTTTGTCTTGTAGGTCAGTTATTGAACCAGAAGGTGGACGTGAGTGTGGTCGTGGAAGGATGGATCAAGCAGCACAAGCTATGGCAAATGTTGCAGCTGCCATCGCACTACAAACAGCTACTATGACTGCACAGAATCAACAAGATCAAATTCGAGCTGAGCAAGCTACTGAGGGCAGAGGTTTAACTACTTTTCAACGTCAAAATCCGCCACAGTTTCATAGGGATGTTGATCCTGAGAAGGCTGATCTATGGATACAATAGTTGGAGAAGATTTTTGAGCTTAACCATAGCCCTGAGGGAGTAAAAGTTCCATATGCTACCTTTCTGCTCTTGGGAGATGCAGAGTACTGGTGGAAGGGCACTAGACAATTATTAGAAGCGGACAACCAGGAAATTACTTGGAATGTTTTCCGAAACACATTTCTGGATAAGTATTTTCCTCAGAGCGCCAGAGCCGAGAAAGAACAAGAGTGTTTACGTCTGCAACAGAGAGAACCAACTGTTGGGGAATATGCGGCGAAGTTTGAATCACTCGCCAAGTATTTCCGTTTCTTCCAAGCTCAACCAGATGAGGGTTGGAAATGTGAGATGTTTGAGGGAGATTTACGATATGAAATCAAAGAGTCTGTGTTACTGCTTGAAATTCGCAACTTCCAAGCTTTAGTCGAAAAGTGTCGGAAAGTGGAGCAGATGAGAAAGGGGAGAGATAACCGAGCTAATGTCGGAGGATCATCTCGATTCAAGAGTCAGTTTCAGAATCAGAAAGGAAAACAAGTACAATGGAAGCCATATTTCCGACCACCAAGAAATAATCAGAATCAACAATCATACCGTCATGTCGCTTTTGCATCTGGTAGTGGTGGCCAGAAGAACCAAAGTCAAGGCCAAGTCCGGAGAAGTTTCAAGTGTGAGGATCCGAATCACATGGCTGACAACTGTCAATTGAAGGGAGTGAAATGTTTTACTTGTGGACAGATAGGGCATATGGCAAGAGACTGTAATACCCCGAGGTATGGACCAGTTGCCAACAAGTCAAAGACCAATAAACCGACGGCAAAAGGGGAGAGTTTATACCATGAGTGGTGCTGAAGTTTCAAAATCCGATGATCTCATACAAGGTAGTTGCGACATAACTGGTAATCTTTTAACTGTACTTTTCGATTCGGGTGCAACACATTCTTTTATTTCGATGGATTGTGTGAGACTTTTGAAATTACCTGTTTCTTCCCTATCGTATGATTTGATTGTTTCAACTCCAACTGCTGAACCAGTCATCGTGAATTCTATATGTCTGAACTGTCCTATTGTTATTCAGGACAGACATTTTCTTGTTAATCTGATATGCTTTCCTCTAATACAATTAGATGTGATTTTAGGCATGGATTGGTTACCTTCCAACCACATCCTTTTAGATTGCGCTCATAAAACTCTAGTCTTTCCTGATCCTGAGATTTCTGGATTTTTATCTGCCAACCAAGTAAGAACTTCTTTGAAAGAAGGAGATCATGGATACTTGCTTCTATCTAGCTTAGAAGTTGAGGGGGAGATCGATTTGAGTACGGTGCCTGTAGTGAGAGAGTTTCCGGACATGTTTCCGAATGATGTTCTAGGATTGCCGCCAGTCAAAGATATCGAGTTCTCCATCGACCTAGTTCGAGGAGCCGATCCGATTTCAATCCCTCCGTATCGGATGTCACCTACAGAGCTTGCTGAGGTGAAAGCTCAACTGGAAGACCTTCTGTCAGGAGCACCAATTCTGTTAGTGAGAAAGAAAGACGGAGGTTCGAGACTCTGCGTGGATTTTCGACAACTTAATAAAGTGACGATCAAGAATAAGTACCCTCTATCGCGCATAGACGATCTGATGGATCAACTGCGAGGAGTTGTTGTGTTCTAAAAAATTGACTTGAGGACGGGTTATCATCGGATTAAGGTAAGGACTGAAGATATACCAAAGACTGCGTTCAGAACACGTTATGGACATTACGAGTATCTTGTAATGCCTTTTGGAGTAACGAATGCACCTGTTATCTTCATGGACTACAGGAATAGGATTTTTCATCCGTTTCTTGATAGGTTCGTTGTCGTATTCATCGATGGCATTCTCATTTACTCGAAGAGTCATGAAGAACATGAGGAACATTTGCAGCAAGTCCTACAAATCCTATGTGAGAAGGTGTTGTATGCAAAACTGTCTAAGTGCGAGTTTTGACTCGAAGAAGTGAAATTCTTAGGGCATGTAATTACAAAGGAAGGAATTGTTGTCGACCCTGTAAAAGTAGAAGCAATACTTTCTTGGGAAAAACCAAAGACATTGATACAAATCTGAAGCTTTGTAGGTTTAGCCGGTTATTATAGGAGGTTTATCGAAGGTTTTTCCTAGATACTAGCATCGTTGACTCAACTTACAGGGAAGGATCAACCTTTTGTGTGGACTGACAAGTGCGAGGAAAGGTTTCAAAAGATAAAGGAATGTCTGACAACCTTGCCGGTGTTAATACTTCCTGAACCAAATTAACCTTACGAAGTATATTGTGATACTTCGCATCAAGGTTTAGGCTGTGTATTAATGGAATACCGAAAAGTTGTAGCATACGCGTCACGTCAGTTAAAGGCTCACAAGAGAAATTATCCGACGTATGATCTGGAATTAGCTGCTATGGTTTTTGCACTAAAGATATGGAGACACCACTTGTATGGAGCTAAGTTTGATGTCCTTAGTGACCACAAGAGTCTGAAATACCTGTTTGATCAGAAGGAGCTCAACATGAGACAAAGACGATGGATGGGGATTCTAAAGGAGTACGACTTCACATTACAATATCAACCTGGGAAGGCGAACATTGTAGCAGATACACCAGGCGTATGACTTCGGAGTTACATAACCACATTGGCCAAAAAGCACCAATGCCAGGGGTCACCTTACCATGGGTGGACTTGTAAGCTAGCTGACACACCTTACTCTTGGATGTGCCACCATGGGGGCACACGATTCTTATTATTGTTAACATATTTTAACATCTGAACATCATTAACAAGAACTATTAATTAATTAGAGGCTGATTAACATCATTGTTGGCATTAACAACCTCAACAATCAACACTCATTAAGAGCACAACATCATCATCATTATCATGGCATCATTCTCATTAAAACAACATCATCATCATGAACATTCACTCATGGCATTCATCAAACATATCAACATCATCATCATAGTAACAAGTCTAAACATGCCAAACATAAGCACTTAAACATATAGATATCAAGTAGGCAAATATAAACATGTTATCAAGCAAACAGTCATATAGGCATTTAATCAAGCACCAGGGTCATGGGTTAACCCATCATCTTATGCTACCCCATAGCCTACATGTTTATACTAGCCCTTCTCCCAGGGACGGACCTAGACATTTGCCCCCACTAAGGAAATGTTTTTTTACATTAACATATTTAGGAAATGTTATTTTGCCCCCATAAAAATTTAAATGTTGCCCCCATGTATCAAATTATCACCAATTTTTTGGAGAGAGTGAAAATTATTTTTGTAATCTCTCATTTTTTTTACTTAGTAAATTGTTTTCTATTTCTCATTTACGAATGTAGGTTTTCATATTGAAATCGAGTCATATTATATCTTGTATATTTTATATTATTTTTTATCGCTTGTATATTATTTATATATTTATTTAATTAAATTATTTATTAACTAATTTTTGCCCCCACTATAAAAAATTTATGGGTCCGTCACTTCCTTCTCCCCATATATGGTATGAAGATTCCCAAAACGATATGGTAGGCAAACTAGACACGTTTCATCGAACGGCTTGATGAGTTTACCAAGCCTTGGCCAAACAAGAAATCGACAATCAATTAATCCCGAATTCAAAAGAAAGGGAAAAGGAGATTAAAGAGGGATAACTACGTTACTTTAAACGATGCTAACACGCATAAATTCTCTCCCAAACGGACTCACAAACTCCAAGAACTTCAAGGGGTTCAAGGGAAGGGAAAGAGAAGAGGTTTCTGTCACACTAAGATTGCCCAATGTGCCAATTTTGAGGGTTATAGCCGCAACCCCCCGTAAACCACCTATTTATACTTTCAGGATAGTATGTATGGCCGTGCTTTGTGATGTACGGCTGTGCATATTTATTTTCGAATTGTTTAGTGAACTGACAATATGTATGGCCATGCATAGTTATGGACGGCCGTGTATAATAACAACATAATTTGGCCAAGACACCTAAAAATACTTGTAGATAATTCTCTTAGCTTTCTAACGTATCAAAGACCACATCAAACAGACATCTAGAACTCAACATATGGCCAAAACGGTGAAACAGATTACTAGGACTCTAAAAGGATTAAATCTTTCTAAGGTTAAACTTAACAATATGCATAAACACTTAAGAAAGGCTTAACACGAAAAACGGGGTGTTACAATTCCACCCCTTTATAAAAATTTCGTCATCAAAATTTCTATCACCTTGATTGGCTAAACTTCTACGAACTAGGCACGTACCTTGGGTTGAGTCCTTGGACTCAGAGGCTCCGACTCCCCTAAGGGTAAAAGGGTCTCCCAACAGAGAACCAAGCAGGAAAAACTAAAGGTTCTTAACACTAAAGCATCATTTCTGTAAGAAGTATAGATAATTCAAACAAGAGCACATAGAAGACTCGCAACAGACTCATACCACGGCCTGAAAGGACAGACCTGCTCTGATACCACTAAATGTGACACCCTCTACCCCGCATGTATTTTTAAAGCGATAGCATAGAAGGAAATAATTTAATTTTTTGAAATAAGATAAACACATGCTTATTATTTATATATATATATATATAACACCAACGGGTAAAGGATACCACATTGTAACAAGGTCTCAACGCGGAAAATATAACATGTTTAAGAAGAAAGACATAACATAAACATAAACATAAACATAAACGAAAGATATAAACGAACCCAACCCCGATGTCACATTACAGAGCTAGTATAACCAATCCGATAAACAACTCGGATAAACAACTAAACTAAACATAAACTAAATTATGAGTAGCGGCTCCTCGGAGACACTCCTCAGCAAGCTGCTCACCGTCCTCTGCATAACTAAAAGATACATGCAAAGCAAACGACGAAAGACGGGGAGCAAGAACCATACATATAAACATAACGGCAACATGATAGTTGGCAAGATGAACACGCAACACATAGAAACATAGCAACATAGCATTTATAATATGGTCATCATACCAACACAACAAACATATCACAATATAACATCAATCATACAATGCAATGCGAAACACTACTCTGAATGCATGTGGATCCATCTACACCAGGCGTATGACTTCAGAGTTATATAACCACATTGGCTAAAAAGCACCAACGCCAGGGTCCACTTTACCATGGGTTGACCCGTAAGCTAGCCGACACACCTTACTCTCGGATGCGCCACCGTGGGGGCGCACAATTCATCTAACTCTCGGATGAATCACCGCGGATGGCCAGATCGCCTTACTCTCGGACGACCTCCCCTATGTCATACCTCCCCCTAATAACTTCATGCATGATGCATGCACACAAACAACCAACCGTTTATCCACCACCTCCATCAACACCATTTATTATGGCTTAACGTCTTTGGCCAACAAGCACCAAAGACAACATCATCTTTAATCTTTTAACTTTAAACATTAAACAACACTCTGGCCAAAAAGCATCAGAGGCTGAACACCTTGACCATTAAGCATCAAGACCCCCTTGGCCACTCGGCTACCAAGGTACAACATCATCTTTTCACTTTAATTATTAACACTCTGGTTCTGCAGCACCAGAGCTCAACACCTTGACCATTAAGCATCAAGGCCCCCTTGGCCACTCGGCTACCAAGGTACATTATTATCTTTAAGTTATCTAGCTTGTCTTTTCTTCGTTTGGTGTCTTCTTTTATTAATTGGGATACTTGGGGTAAAATACCCTTGTTTCAGCTTTTTAGCATCCTGGTTCTATTCCGGTCAGGTAAGCACGGGCGTACTCACCCTCAACACAGGCGTGCTGGACCTTCAAGCAAGCACGGTTGTGCTGCCTATTGAGCACAGGGGTGCTCAAGGCGTGCTCCCTATTAAGCACGACCGTGCTCAATGGAGCGTGGCCGTATTGATCTGGGCAGAAAGGGTTAGAAACCATTTCCCAAATCCCTGTGACAGTTCAGAGGTTCAATCTATTGTCTTTTAACTAAGTCTTTGATCACCAGATTCATTATTCTTAACTGTTCTTCATGTCTTATTATTATGGGGAATTAATCCTTTAATCACAGCTTCGTTATTAATGCCCCTAGAACACTCGCTAATAAATCCTAGGGTTTTTAACTAAGCCCTATGAGCATAACCTTGCCTCTCATACTGTATTCATGTCTTATGAACAACTGGGATAACATCCCTTAAATCTCATTTATCATTGTTAACGTATTTTAATGTCTTAACATCATTAACAAGACCTATTAATTAATTAGAGACTTATTAACATGATTGTTGGCATTAACAATCTTAACAATCAACACTAATTAAGAGCACAACATCATCATCATTGTCATGGCATCATTCTCATCAAAGCAACATCATCATCAACATGAACATTCACTCATGGCATTCATCAAATATATCGACATCATCATCACAGTGACAAGTCTAAACATGCCAAACATAAGCACTTAAACATACAGATATCAAGTAGGAAAATATAAAAATGTTATCAAGCAAACAATCATATAGGCATTTAATCAAACCCCAGGGTCATGGGTTAACCATTCGTCTTACGCTACCCCATAGCTTACATGTTTATACTAGCCCTTCTCCCCGTACCTGGTATGAAGATTCCCAAAACGATAAGGTGGGCAAACTCGACACGTTCCCTCGAGCGACTCGATGAGTTTCCCAAGCCTTGGCCAAACAAGAAGAGGGCAATCAATTAATCCTCAATTCAAAAGAAAGGGAAAAGAAGATTAAAGAGGGATAACTACGTTACCTTAAACGATGCTAACACGCGTAACTTCTCTCCCAAACGGAATCAAAAACTCCAAGAACTTCAAGGGGTTCAAGGGAAGGGAAAGGGAAGAGGTTTCTGTCACACTAAGATTGCCCAATGTGTCAATTTTGAGGGTTACAGCCGCAACCCCCGTAAGCCACCTATTTATACTGTCAGGATAGTATGTACGACCGTGTTCCGTGATGTACAGTCGTGCATATTTATTTTTGGAGCATTCAGAGAACCGACAATATGTACGACCGTGCATAATTATGTATGGTATAACACCCCGTTTTTACTGTTTTCAATATTGGTAAGATATATAATTGTTTATATTTTCATCTGAAATCTAGAAAATGATTTTGGAAAAAAAAAATCATAATTAAACTCTACCTTATGGTAGAAGATTACGGTAAAAATTTAGGTTTAAAATTCAGACAAAACCCGGTCTGCGTTTTCATTGACAGTAAAATTTTACTGATGATAAAACCTAATTTAGACCCGAGAACGAAACAATTTAGATTCTTATCAATTTTCCAACGAGATGGACTATTTTGAAAATTTTAGGAAAAAAAAAGGTATTATACTTTATTCAGGCATATTATCAATAATCGGATAAACAACGGAGCCGGATACGGAACTGCAGAGCCGCTAATGGATGAAGACAATGAGTCATCCATGATGACTCATGGAGGTGGGTCACCATGGTGAGTCATGGTGTGACTCACCATGTAATGATGATCTTATATGTGAAATGTCCATTATGCCCTTAATCTTCTTTGAAATGCCAAGTTTGTCCCTATGTGCTTTTACCATTTTGTCCCTAAGTGAAAAATCATTTGGACCCTTTTACCCCCCATGATACACGGCCACACCCTCTTTAATCACACTTGGCCATTCATTTCATCCATTTTGTTCATGTTCTCATAACTTGCTCACAAAAAACTCTAAGTTCTTTCTCTTGATTTACAAAGGAACTCTAAGATCTTGATCATTTCTTGAAATTCCAAAGGTATAGCCTTATGATTCATGATCATACCTTCATTTCTCTTCACAAATTTTCTTCCTATTTCAAAGTTTTCTTCAAGTTCCAATTCCTAGATCTAGTTTTTCAAATAATTCTAGAAAATCATAGAAAAATCAATTTAATGTGAGATCAATTTCTATGAACTCCATATGACTTCTATGTTGTTCATCCAAGAGCTTGAAAAAATTAGATATCCCTAGCTATTTCTTTCTAACTTGGCCGAACCTATGATTCAAGTGGGTTAGGATGATTTTCTTCATTCTTTAACTTGTTCCTTGTTGGTTGTTCATGGCTAGGTTTTGTTGGTTCAAACCTTGAGGCTTTAGGTGAACAACATCCTTCTATGTGAATAACAAAGGTATGGGGGAGATTACCATCATCCTACCTTAGGGTAGATATGTTGGTGGTTTATTTAGTGTAAATATGGTCTTGTAATTCCTAAGTATGAAATGTGTATATTTATTTGCATGTGTGTGTGATCCTCTTGGAGGATTTGGTTGATGCTTGGTTATGATATATGTTGGTTTTGATCCTAATGATTTCTAATTGGAACCTTAGTTGTTGTTTGATTGATTTGTTAAAAAAAATGCCTAACATGATTAATTTAGGCCATTCAGCCATAGCTGATTTAATGGGTTCCATGTTGATTAAATTTGTTTGGGTAATTTTTATAAGGATTGAATGAATATATAAGAGTATAGCATTTGGTTTGGATGGATTTGGATGTGTATATTGAAAGATATGAATTTATGAGTCCATAGGGATTAATATGTAATTTCTGAGAATTTCAGTGGCTGTACTGAAATTCATATTCTCTTGTGTTAAGATTGTAGTCCTTGATGGGATAAAACCATAGAAACTGGTTTGGTGTTAATTGAATTAATACATAAAAAGATATAAGCTTTTTAGTAAACATGAACCTTTTTGCAAATATTGTAAAATATGGGGCAGAAATGTAATTTCTGGATTTTTTATGAGGACTGGAAAAATATTTCTATAGAAGTTGGTTTGGTGTGATTTGAAGTTATAAATAAAAAGTTACAAGGTTTTAAGTAAATAAGGACCTTTTTGCAATTAATGAAAGTTTAGGGACTATACTGTAATTTTGAAAAATTTATGTAACTGGACAGTTAGAGACTGTTTTCATACCTATCTAACTGTTCTAAAACTCCAAAATGAGTTTTGAACTATTAGAGTTTAAAATCGTTGAAAAAGGATTTATGCGATTTACAAACTTAATGACGTTCGGTCAAATTTTTAGAAATTTCGTATAAATGGAGAGAAAGATTTAAAAGCAGTATTTCAACATCTTCGTATGAGTATTATAACCTATGAAAGTAATATATTTGAGGTGAAGAACCATGTTTACAAAAGTATGGCTTTTGGGCCTAAATTTAGTAAAAAGAAGTGAAACCGTCGTTAAGTGTTTTTAAGGATTTTCGAGAAAATGTTTTGGAGAAACTGATACCTATGTATCTTTAATGGAAATTATTATTGAAAATTGATTTGATTTTATCTAAAGGTTTTGGTTTTAAGCCAAAAGGATTTTAGTCTTTCAAAGACGAGGTTTTAAGGTGAAATGCAAAAACCTAAGTCAAGAACGGCTTAGTGAAAATACGAACGTAATAATTTATGACGTGGGGTGGAACACGACCTTATGTCATAAAGTATGGATAATTCATTATCCATATTCTATAAAATTTAATGGACGTAGAATGATTTGTTTCCTTGGAGGACAAGAAAAAGGCTCAATTAGAAAAGTAAAGAGAAATAAATAATTGAACTTGTGTTCCAATCTCATAATGTGCTAGGATTTTTAATCAAGTACTTTAAGAAAACTTTGCACAAAGATGAAAGGTTACTTGAGAACTTGGCATGTGCAATCTATCATTAAAGATAACCTATTATTTTATTTAAAATAAAAACCTTAGAAATATTGCTTTTGTGCCAAGTGGTATAAGCAATCTATCCTAATTTTAAAACTATTAACTAATGGATAATGTAATCTAGCCTTTGTGCCAAGTGGAATCCATCCTTAGCCACTGCTTGTATGCAAAGTGGCAAGTGTAATCCATCCAAAGAAAACCCTAATAATTTAATTAAGATAAAGGAAATCCTAAGTGACCTTAGCCTAGTTGCAATGTGTCACTGAGGATAGGCTTAATGATGAAATCTAGAATGAACAAATGATTAAGTGTCATGTGGCAGAACCAATGGCATAAGGGACAAAATGGCATCATGGCTATTAGAAGATGCATGCCAAGTGTCCAAGGATTTCTAAAAGAGAAGGAATGTTGATGGTTTTTGAAAAACCACCTTGGTGGAATGGAAACCTTGGTTTTGAAAACCATGTGAATCTTGGAATAAGGGTAAGGTAGTTTTGGTTTTAATAATTAATAAATAAATAATTAAATAAATAAATAAATAAATAAATAACAATTAATAAAACAATAATTAATAATAAATAAATAAATAAATAATAAATAATTAAATATGAATTAAATATTCAAGAAAAATAATTTAAAAATAGGCTTTAATCTAAAAAAATAAATGGTCCTTGTAAATGAATAAGTGTGCATAGTATGTAGGCCAACCTTATAATGTAAGAATAAGTGTGAGAATATGATAGATGCAACTGAGTGTTGCATAATGAGCCTGAGTGGCTAAAGAGTAATGAGCCTGCACAGCAAAGATTAGTGAGTATAATGAGCCTGTGTGGCAAACGTGAATGAGTATAATGAGCCTGAGTGGCTAAAGAGTAATGAGCCTGTGTGGCAAAGATTAGTGAGTATAATGAGCCTGTGTGGCAAACATGAATGAGTATAATGAGCCTGAGTGACTAAAGAGTAATGAGCCTGTGTGGCAAATATTAATGAGTATAATGAGCCTGAGTGGCTAAGAATAATTCTCACAAAGACTTGATAAGAATGATTGTATTGTCGTTGGTCGTACATACATGCATACATCCACATTGTTCTATCTCGGTGATGAGTAAATTCCATCGAGAATGATATCGCACTGGGATACGATGCCACACTTCCAATGATGGGCCATTCCATTGGGTTGTGATGCCACACTTCCAGTGATGGGAGGGATTCCACTGGGCTGTGATGCCGCACTTCCAGCGATGAAGCATTCCACTGGGTTGCAATGCCACACTTCCAAGGATGGAGAATTCCATGGGGTTGTGATGTCGCACTTCTAGTGATGGGTAAATTCCACTAGGTTGCGAAGAGGCTGCCGAGTAAAGGCAAGTCCTTGTGGAAAGAAAGATCTTGGGCCCAACATGCATTGCACGTAGGTGCACAAGTCTAGTATGGTATTCCCGAGCATGCATCATATATGTGTCTAGGATGTATGATCCCTATGATTGACTGTATTGGTTATGATGATGTGCTTGATTATCTGTGCAAACCTTGTATGTGTTTGAAGGCGTGCGAGTGAGAACAAAGCATGTCTGTTTGTGGGCTCCTATCCTATTGAGAAATTGGGGATTTCTCACCCCTGCATTTCAATTTCTTTTCTCTCTTCTTCTCTTCTTAGACAACCATCCACATGGACACGGAACCCGAGGAGCGGTGGAGGTGAACTTGCTAGAGGGCTAGTGGGAGATCAACCACGACACTAAGGTGTTTACTTCTAGAAGATTATGGATCTCCGAGTCATTTGCTCCGAGGGGCGAGGTGCGCTCTATTTAGGATGACCAGATGAATAAGGGTGAAGTTCCACAGAGGTGATGACGAGGAAGATGGAGAGGTCTGAGTTATTGCTACTGACGCACCACTTGAAGGAGAATGGGTCCATGTTGTTTAGCCGCTTTTCGTATTTTGTATGAGGATATGTTTCCTCGACTTCTCTTATTTAGTTTTATTTTGCGGCCGACATGGAACCCTATTTATGTTTATTTTTATCTTGTACACTTTTCTCGAGCTCGAAACCTTTTCATGACCTTATTTCGTAAGGGAGATATGTGGGACCACGTTCTGAACCATTTATTGCTATTATGTTTTTAATTTTCCGCATTTTCAGTCTTTTTATTTATTGCATCTGACTAGTTCAATTGCGAATAACATTAATAATAATAATAATAATAATAATAATAATAATAATAATAATAATACAATAATTGAAATATAATGGTTCGGGATTTGGGGGCGCCACAAGCGTGCTGAACATGAGCATGATCGTGCTCATGTACCAGAAAGGGATTTTAAGCCTAGAAATCCCACTTAGCCCTCAACAACAACCCTAAACTAAGTCCTAAGGCTTAACCAAACAAACAAGCATACATAAAAGCACTTATACGAAAAATGGGGTATTACAATTCCACCCCCTTATAAAAATTTCGTCCTCGAAATTTCTACCACCTTGATTGGGTGAACTTTTACCAATTACGCACATACCTTGGGTTGAGTCCTTGGACTTGGAGACTCCAGCTCCACTAAGAGAGTAGACCGCTGTCTTCAGTCGATTGACTTGGGGCTTCTGATTCCTGCTAGCACTCTGCTCTTCTTCTTCACAGTTCCAGCTGAAGTGGCCATACTTGTCACACCTGAAACAAATGATGGCCGGCTCCTTGCACTGACTGGTATAGTGATCCTTCCCACACTTGCCACATCTGACATGTCTAGAAGAATCCTAGTCATTGGGTTTACTTGCTGAAAACTGTGATTCCTTGCCACTCTGCTTGAAGTTCCGAGCGACTGGAGCCAGATGTTGTCTCTCCTCGTCCTTCTGATCTTCGTTCTTACTACTCTGAACCTCTGAACTCTTACGGGTTGCGATCCTGGACTTATAAGCATCCTCGAAGATTCTGTACTTGTAGTGGAAAAGACTCGGATCTCCTGATAACTGATGGCTTGCTTGATTTCTGGGTGCAAACCATTCTCGAACATCACGCACTTTGAGCAGTCTCCATCCACATAATGGTAGAGCGTGTAGTAGTGAGCAAGCTCCTCGAGCTTCGCAGCATACGCTCCCACAGACATGCTTCCTTATTCAGAGTCAAGAAATCCAACTCCTTCTTGTCGTGGATATCAGCGGGAAAGTATTTCTCCAAAAACATGTCCTTGAAGGCATCCCATGTAAAAACTGCCCCTTCAACTTCCATGCGCTGACGGCAATTCTCCCATCGGTGCTCAACTTCCTCCGTCAACACGAAGGTCCCGAAGATGACCTTCTGGTGGTCGTTGCATCCCATAGCCCAGAAGATCTTCTCAATCCCCGGCATCCACATCAGAACACCCTCAGGGTCGTAAGCTCCCTTAAAGGATGGCGGGTTGTTCTGCTGGAACTTTTCCAATCCCTGAAACTCAGCTGGTTCATCATCGTTGTTGTTGTTCTGGTTCTGGCCGATAACGTTGGCGAGCATTGCCAGAGCATTGGCGATGGCTTGATCGTTCCTACCTCTTCCTGCCATTGGTTCATGCATTTACCAAGACGACTGTTAAATACATGGAACCAAGCAGGAAGGTCTAACGGTTCCTAATACTAAAGCATCATTATCTATAATAAATATAGATAATTCAAACAAGAGCAATAGAATATTCGCAACAGACTCATACTACGTCCGGACAGCACTGAACTGCTCTGATACCACTAAATGTGACACCCTCTACCCCACATGTATTCAAAAGCGATAACACAGATATAACAGGGAAAGAACACATGCAATTAACATTATAATAATAAAAACTGGTAGAGGCTGCTGCATTGTAACATAACACGGAAAACCAAAACATGTTTATAAAGAAAACATAACATAAACATATAAACGAAAAAAAAGATATAAACAAACCCAACCCGATGTCATATTACAGAGCTGGTATAACCAATCTGATAAACAACTCAGATAACAAACTAAGCTAAACATAAACTAACTACAAGAAGCGGCTCCTCAGAGTCACTCCTCAGCAAGCTGCTTACTGTCTTCTGCATAACACAAAAAGGGTACATGCAAAGCAACAACAAAAGACAGGGAGTAAGAACCATATATATAAACATAACGGCAACAGGATAGTTGGCAAGATGAACATACAACACATAGAAACATAGCAACATAGCATTTATAACATAGTCATCATACCAACACAACAACACATCACAGCATAACATTATAATCATCAATCATATAATGCAATGCGAAGCACTACTCCGAATGCATGTGGATCCATCTACACCAGGCGTATGACTTCAGAGTTACATTTCCACATAGGCCAAAAAGCACCAACATGGGGCAATCTACCAAACCATGGGTGGACCCCTAGGACAGCCGATGCACCTTACTCTCGGATGCGCTACCACGGGGGGCCAGATCAACATAGATCACCGCGGATGGCCAAATCACCTTACTCTCGGGCAACCTCCCCTATGTCATACATCCTCCTATTAACTTCAAGCATGATGCATACACACAAACAACCAGTTGTTTATCTACTACCTCCATCAACACCATTTATTATGGCTTAACGTCTTTGGCCAACAAGCACCAAAGATAACATCATCGTTAATCTTTTAACTTTTAAACATTAAACAACACTCTGGCCAAAAAGCACTAGAGCCTCAACACCTTGACCATTAAGCATCAAGGTCCCCTAGGCCACTCAGCTACCAAGGTACAACATCAACAACGCTATCTTCTGACTTTAGTCATTAACACTCTGGTTCTGCAGTACCAGAGATTACCACCTTGACCATTAAGCATCAAGGCCCCTTTGGCCACTAGACTACCAAGGTACATCATCATCTTTAAGTTATCTAGCTTGTCTTAACTTTGTTTGGTGTCTTCTTGTATTATTATTACTATACTTGGGGCAAAATACCCCAGTTTAGCTTTCTGCATTCTGTTCTGCACAGGGAAGCACGGGTGTGCTCCGTGCTTCCCACTCAACACGGCGTGCTGAACTCAATAGTCAAGCACGGTCGTGCTGACTATTGAGCACGAGCATGCTCAAGCAGTGCGCCTATTCTGGATTTCAAACTGGAGTACGGGCATGCCCTGTGGAGCGTGGCCGTACTGATCTGGGCAGAAAGGGTCAGAAACCCTTTCCCAAATCCTTGGGATAAATCACATATTCAACCTATTGGCTTTCAACTAAGTCTTTGATCATTAGCTTCATTATCTTTAATTGTTCTTCATCATTATGCATGTCTTATCATTATGGAGAAATTAATCCTTTAATCACAGCTTCGATATAAATGTTCCTAGAACACTTACTAATCAATCCTAAGGTCTTTAACTAAGCCTTGTGATCATAAACTCGCTTATCACACTACGTTCATATGTTACGTCATTAACAATCATATTGAAGATTCATTAACATCTTTCAACATCATTGTTGGCATTGACATCCTCAACAATCAACACCCACAAGAGCACAACATCATCATCATTATCATAACAGTCTCATCATCAAAACAAAATCATTATTATGGCATACATTACCTCAATAACATCTTGCATACATAGGTATACTAATCTTCAATTGGAAGCATATCATCAAGAGCAGATAACATCATACAATAACATACAACATCAATTAGTCAGTTATCATGCAAAACGGGTCATGGGTTAACCCTCATCTTACGCTACCCCATAGCCTACATGTTTACACTACACCTTCCCCCCATACCTGGTATGAAGACTCCCAACACGACAGCTAAATGGTAACCCAAATGTGTTCCCTCGAGCGGCTCAGCTAGCTTTCCAAGCCTTGGTCAAACAGAAAAGGTTAACCAATAAGTTCCCAGTTCATAGAAAAAGGAAAGGAAACTTAAGAGGGAATAACCGTTACCTATAAGGCCTAGCACAAACTAACTAAGCCTTCCCAAACATCTCCAAAACTCTGACAATGCAATAGCTTTAGAGGAAATAGGGAAGATGAAGGTTGCGGCCGTACTAGGGTGGCCAAAACTGCCAAACAGGGTTTTAAACCTCAACCCTCGGTTACTGTGCGCATTTTATAGGCTGTAGACCTAAGCACGACCGTGCACCTTACTAAGCACGGGCATGCTTATCAAGCCCTTGAACGGCTGTTCTTCCTATTAAGCACGGGCGTGCTCACCAATCCCTTGCACGATCGTGCATCCTATTGAGCACGACCGTGCTTGTGATCCAACTGTCACAAGACACAGCATTGAGCACGGGCGTGCTGGACTTGAGCATGATCATGTTCATATACCAGAAAGGGATTTTAAGCCTAGAAATCCCACTTAGCCCTCAACAACAACCCTAAACTAAGTCCTAAGGCTTAACCAAACAAACAAGCATACATAAAAGCACTTATACGAAAAATGGTGTGTTACAACTTAGAGGTATATCCTCATCAACTATGATCATGAGTTCCATTATTTTCTTTCATTTCAATTGATTCTTGTTAAGAATTATTTATTTCCATTTCTTTGGATTTTCTTCATTTAATTCTAGAAAATCATAGAAAAATGTTTTAAGTGTTTTGACACTTGATCTTTCCTCTCTAATACCTCTATTTGCTAGATCTAGAAGCTTGAAATCAAAAGAATTCCCTAGCTATTTTTCCTAGCTATGGCCGAACCACCCATAAAAAAAATGGGTCAAGAGATTTTCAAATTTTTGAAGTATGACAATTGATCTTGTCTTTTTAATACTCTAGGATCATAGATCCAAGAACTTGAAAAATTTAGATACCCCTAGCCTATTTTGTTCATGTAGGCCGAACCCTTTCATTTTTCTAACTTGTTTTGTATGATTGGTTGTGAAGGAAATTGTTAGTGTTGTGGTGATTGATTGTGTGGTGGACAAGGAACAAAAACTTGAGGAGTTGGATTAAGGATTCTAAAGCAACAAAGGTAAGAGGAGTTTACCTGAGGGGTTTTTGATAGCTTCATGCAACCCGTGTGTCGTATGTAATTTTATTCATTGTGATGTGTTTTATTTAGTTTAACTGTTATATGACTGTTATATGATTTTTAATGTTTTCTGTGAAAGTATGATTATAACTGTGATGTATGGATTAACTGATGGTTGATTGATTGACGGAAAGCTTGGCAGTGGTCAGTGCTCAAATATAATTAAAGATAAAGCTTTAAAAAGCTTGAGAAAAAAACATTAGTGTTTTGATTTATGGAAGTGGAAGAAAATGTTGAAGATAATATTTAATGATATTTTGGTTGAAGAGTAAATCATTGAGATAGTGAGAACGAAACCCTGAAAAAAATTTAGTTAAGTTAATTTATCCAAAATAAAATTCAAAAATAAAATAAAAAGTCAATACAAGAAATTAAGTCTCAAAAATATTTTAATATTGACGGTGAAAAGCTTTTTGTAAAATAAAAAGTCATTTGATTTATAAATGATTTTATTTCTAAACAAAAGTAATTTAGAAAAGTATTTTACGTCGAAACTATGAGAATTGTTTTTATTACTTTGGACAGAAATGGGTTAGAAATGATTTTTCAAAGATTTGATACTTTTCGGAAAAGAAATCTCAAAAGAAAAGGAATTTGAGAAAAATGAATTTCTCTGCGATTTAACGTTTTACAAACGAATTTCAGCTGAAAAGATATTATGCAAAAAGGGTTTTAAAATCAGCGAAAATATTTCCGATAAACTTGGATAAGTTTTCGGAGTTTTGTTTTGGTATTTGTTGTTTCACAGAACGAAAATGATGTTGAAAAAGAAAAGTGAACCTAGTAGCCGAGACGTCAGAATTCTAGTGTTATGTGATGGACTTATGTATTTGGAAGTGATGTGGAGGACTTTGTGTCCCATATCTGCGAACCTAGGACTGGTACATTGGTCTAGGGTTTCGTGATTGAGCACCCAGAGTTTGTGTCCTGTGTTAAGAATGAAAGGGTTTAATCCATAATTAAGAATAGTCGTGAGCTTTGAGCCTTGACAAAGAATGAATGAATGAAAAAGAAAAGTAACGAGAATAAATGCTTTACATGCGTTGTTTGGCATACGTGCCATCGTTGGCCAGTGTGCCATGTATTGTTGGCCAATGTGCTTTGTATTGTTGGCCATTGTGCCATGTATCGTTGGCCAATGTGCCATGTATTATCGAGCTACAATTCAGAAAGGGTGGATTGACAAATTGGGGAAGTCAAGACCAAAGTGAGTCTATTAGGGACATCCGAGTTCGTGGCCACAAAGGTCGGGGCCTTGCAACCTCGTGTTGTGGACGTAACGAATGCAAAACGTGGATGTACTCAATCAGTGACTACTCAATATTATTTAGGTGCTTGAGTGTGATACCCTTGAACAATTGGAGCTCATACCTAAATTAAGAGGTCGACCTTCCGGAAACGATTGTATTATGGGGATATTGCAACCTATACTGCTCGACGAAGGGAAGTTAGGATCTCCGGAGAATAAATATCAAATATAGATGAGGAACATTGAAGTGTCATGCATTTTTTTTTACAAATTGCGATGACTGTCGGGTATGAATCTCATTGGTTAAATTATTATGATTTTTGCTGGGAAGCTATGTGCTGTATATATATGTATATGTTGTTGTCTGTGTGTCGTGCATGTAGTTATCATGATAAAACTCATTTGTCGGTATCTCACCCTTGCGATATATCTGTTTTCTGGTTTGTTGTTGTATCTCATATACGAGTACAGGATATTAGTTCCGTTTTTGAAGAAGTCGTTGACAGTGGGGATGATCACGGGGTCTTCCCAGTGGGTATTTTTAGAGTGACCAGCTTAGGATTTTCTTTGGGTGGTAGTTTTAAGGAGGTCGGTATGTGTGTTATGTGAACCCTTATTTATTTTAAATCTTCAGTTTTAAATATAAAGGCATTTTCCAGACAATTTGTGCGTTGTGGCGGTTTTATTATGAATACAATCAGTTTATGTGTGTTGATAACCATAATACAGTTCTACTGTTTTAATGTGTGTCACATTTTCAAAGTATTCCGCAGGAAAAAAATTTTATACCGAATTTTCTGAGTTATAGAAAATAATTTTCCAAAATCAACCAGCCGTTTTATTTTAAGTTTTATTTTCACACGTATTCACCATGTAATGCCCAAGGGGTATTACACTTTTCTTCATAGAGTGTGATACTGATGACATTGCTTTCTTTCTTGGCAAACCTCGTATTAAAAGATAAAAATTTTGTTATATCATACCATGGAGTGTGATACAGATGCCATTGCTTTCTTTCTTGCTTTCTTTTCTTTTATGGTGCACCTGCCACTTGTCATTATATAGACCAATAAACTTGCCAATTGTATAAGTGTGTTTTGACTTTTCAAATTATTTTATAGTCAAACTAATATCATAGAAGTTGTATGTCATGTAAATACTTGTATATGAAATGTATTGTTCCATGAAAATACATTAAAATAATATAATAATAATAATAATAATAATAATAATTGTTTGTTTAATTTTTTTATTTTGGTTAATTTTTTTTTATGGCAATATATTTTTCTTTGGGAATTTTTTCTTCTTCTTCTTCCATCTCTGTGGTTTAGGATGGCAGAGAGGTGAGCTTAAAGAAGTTTGTTTATGCTTCTTCCATTTCCATCGCATCACTTGAACCTGTTTATTAAGCTAAGAAAGAACTTCTTAGTGTTATTGGTGGAACTTGACGAAGATGGAGGAACAATGAAAATGGCGACAATGCAATCGAGGACGAGCAAACCTACCTTGATCCAGGGCTGTGTTTTCTCTTAGGGCCCACGTTCAGCAACTTATCAGTCCTTTGTAATTTTATATTATTATAAAGGCCCGAAAATTTAATATATAATATATACATCAAATATAACAAAGGCCCAATAATAATAACAAGTGGGAGAGTTTTTATTTATGCATAACAAGTAATAAAAAAAAATTAATACTCCAATAGAAAATAATAAATTATATATCAAAAGATTAAACATTTTTCCAAATCTATTCATTGCTTATAAAATATTATTAATAATATCTGTAACAATTGTTACTGTTAAAAGAAGTTTTTCAAAATTAAAATTGCTTAAATCATATCTTAGATTAATAATGTTATAAGATATATTGAATATGTTAGCCATGCTATCTATTGAGAATAAAATATTAGAATTACTTGAATATAAAACTTTGATAAATAAATTTGCAATTCAAAAGGTCAGAAAAATAATATAATAATTAATAATTTAAATTAAATTATTTTTTTCTAAAAATTTCACGTTAGGTTCCAAAATGTCTGGACACGGCCCTGTCTTTCGCTAACATGCCAGTTACTCTTTGCCCCTGATCTCCTCCGCCGCATGACCCAGTCACCCTTCCTCCTCCCAGCGGGTAGCACCACCGCTCCCCTTCCAAGCCAGATCTACTCGGCTACTGTGTGACCTAGTCCCCTGCCTCGTCACCCAGCCCAAGTTTTGTATGAACTTGAACAATTAATATATAAAGTATGGTTATTGGTCTGTGCAATTCTGATTCATAAATGGAGTAATCCTGAAACCAGTTTTGTTGTGAGGTCATGGTGGCAAGTGAGGATGAAGAAGACGGTTCAGTTTTTATTTTTTATTTTTTAATAAAAAACAGAAAACAATATTTTATTTAAAATTAAAATAATTTAATAATTAAATATTGGTCAAAATATATATAAAAAGTCCCCTTGGGATGGACCAGCTGGTAAGATCCCAGTGTCATGCTAACCAGGTCGTGGGTTCGATTCCCGCTTCCCCTCGTATTATAACCTATCGAAAGCGGACTTGCGCTGTGGGCTGGGACAGGCGATCCGTAATCCCACCAAAATTCCTCCTAGAGGTCGATGGTTGGCTCTGACCTTGCATGGGGTTGGTCCTTGCCCTAATCTAAACGTTTTTTAACCCAAAAAAAATAGAATATATTAAAAAAGGTTAAATGGGCCAATATATGGAACACTTTTATAAAAAAAAAATTGTATTGCTCATATAAGGCAAATTATTTATAATTTAAGGGTCTTTCTGACGAGTGCCGTAAGGGCATTGGTTAAGAACTTACAAAAGAAAAATTTATATTGGAAAACTAATTGTAACACTTTTCGAAATGTTATCATATTTGGGTTCTTATCTATCATATGGTGGGCTCAAAGAATATAAGAACCCAACTTCCATTTTATTCCAATGGTAGAACTCATTTTGGGTTCTTAAATGGGTCCCACATGTGACCCCACTTGCATTTTTTGTTTGGAAATTTTGACAAAAAAAACTTGTTCGGTAAGAACGGTTCTTATAGAAGAACCGTTCTACACCATGGCAGCCACCTCATTTGTCTCCAATGGAAATTCTTACAAGAACAAGTTCTTATGCTTAATTGGTCTGGGGACACTTGTTAGCATTTTCTCATTTGTTAGCATTTTCCATCATTTAAAATATGTTAGCATTTTCCATAATTTAAAATATGTTTTACTTTATGGTTTATTGTGCTTTTTTTTTTTTTAATAAAAACACTTGTATAATTCGTTAATCAATTTGGACGGTGTCTGATTTGTGACAGTCTGATTTGTGTTTTTATTTACACTATCGAACGGTTTTGGTAGATCCAGGCCAGTGATCCATATAACACATTTAAACCAGGTGACTTAAACTGTTGTAATTCAACAGCTTTTTTCGAGTTTCGAGGCAACGTAGTTAATAAGTCCAGCTTTCAATATCAATAAATTTATATTGATTATAGTAAATTAATTACCGTATTCGAAAATAATAAATACGAGTAATCCATACAGTATAGGTTTGATGTTTGAATACAACTGAATGGGTTGAAAAGTAAGATGTGTGGTGCACCATAGACTTCACCGACTGATCAATGCATTGGACGAGCTAACTATGACTGTAAGTTTTATCTACACTTCTAGAAAGGCATATAGTGTATGCCACAATTGTAACACCCTGCTTTTTCATTTAAGTGCTTTTATTAAAGTTGTTTGGTTGGTTAAGGGCTTAGTGTGATTTTGGCTCAAAAGTCCCTTTCTGCTAGTTGACCACGTCCGTGCCCAAGAGCCAGTATGCCCGTGCTTAGAAGCTGAAGCGTGTTTCAACTTGGCGTGCCCAATAGCCAGTACGCCCCGTGCTTAGAAGCTGTAGCGTGTTTCAACTTTTAAGTTGAGCACGCCCGTGCTCAATGTACTGATCGTGTCTCGGTGACGCTAAGTTGAGCACGACCGTGCTCAAGGGTGAGCACGATCGTGCTCAGGTCCGAGTTTTATATACGTAACCAGAATCGAGGGTTAATGTCATAACCCTATTTGTGACGGCTGCTACTACCCTGTTGGGGCCAGAACTCATTCTTCCCTTATTTCCTCTTCTCCCAGTGCTATAGTGGAGTTTTGGAAGCCGATTGGGAAGCCCTGCATATCTGTTTTTGTATAGACGTAATGTCCCTTTCCCTTTTATGGTTTCCTTTTTCATGATTTGAATTAGGAAATTGATGGTTTACGTTTTGTTGTTCCAAGGCTTGGATTCGTCTTGAGCCACTCGAAGGGAAGGAACCAGTTTACTATTTAGGACGCCGTTAGAGCTACCTTCAATCCAGGTATGGGGAAAAGGGTAGTGTAACATTAGGCTCGAGGTTAGGGTAAAGTAAAGGGTTCCCATAACCCCGATTGATTGTATGAGTATATCAATGATCTGTTGACTATTATGATAATATGGTAATAATTGGTAATATGTTGTTCTTATGTTTATGTTCATAACATTGGTTGTGTTTATGTTGTTGTGATAGTTATGAACATGATGATATTGCTGGGTTGATGCCACTATTGAATTGATGTTGATAATGTTGATGTGTTTAATCCGGAAAACATGTTGATAATGGATTTAGGGTGATTAGCGGATTAAATACATGAATTTGGTGAAGTATCAGTCTCTGTTCCTGCCCAGAATAGCACTGTCGCACGACTAGCATGACAGTGCTGAACAGGGAGCACGACCGTGCTCCCAGTTGAATTCTAGGAAATGGTCGCACTGTTCAGCACGGCCGTGCAGGACAAAGAGCATGACCGTACTGTTGAGCACGACCGTGCTCAATAGGAAGCACGACCGTGCTTCACTTAAAGGGGCAGCACGCCCTCACGTGTTTAAGCACGACCGTGCTGGGTTACAAGCACGACCGTGCTCAACCCTCTTGGACAGAACAGAATTAAAGGAACTTTAAGGGGTTTCAAACCCCCTTCCCCCAATAATGATAAGTTGATTAGACAACTTGGCTAATGTCTACTAAAGATAATTAAGATGATGAGATGGTGAGGTGTTGAGTTGATAAGTCGGTACTTAGTGGGTACCACAAGCTGATGAGTTGTGCCTTGGTGCTTTTTGACCAAGGAAGCCTTGACCCCACGGTTTGGGTCTACGGTGTTGTTGTTGTACCTTGGTGACCGAGAGTTTGCCCCAAGTGTTGCGGTTGATTCGGCTTAAGTCCTCAGGTAGATTTCGCGAGGCAAGTTGTTGCGGTTGATTCCGCTGTTATCTTCGGTCGATTCCGTTGGAGTTATGGAGGTGGTGTTGCCGTTGTTGTTATGTTGCATACGCATTGCATCGGAGATGTTGTGTAGGGATGTTCGACATAGGGGAGGTGGTCCTAGAGTACGGCGATCTGACCATCCACAGTTGGAGTAGATTCTCCTAGCACCCCCGTGACGAGGCATTCGTTGATTTGATGTGTTGGCTATCCAAGGAGTAGATTCTCCGGCGTTGAGTAGATTCTCAATGTGGATATTTAACTCCGAAGTCGTCCATCCCGAGTTTAGTGGATCCACATGCATTGTTGGTTTAGCAGAGTAGGACTGCATTGCACTGCATAGCATAATGATGATGTTGATGTTGATGAGATGTTGCTATGTTGGTTGTTTACTTTATTTCCTACTTCCTTGCTATTATGTTTACACGATTCTTACTCCCTATGTTTGTTCGTTTGTTTGTGTTTGGCCTGATTGACACCTTGCAAAGGATGACGAGCAGCCCGGAGAGGAGTGACTCTGAGGAGCCGCCACTCATAGTTAGGGCTAGTTTTTGTTCAGTTAGTTTAGTTAGTTATTTCAGTTGTAATTCCGTGGATTTATTCCGGAACGGTTATACCAGCTCTGTATGTGACATCGGGGTTGGGATATGTTTATTCTCTTGGTATGTTTTAACTATTTAAAAACTTGTTATATTTTTCCGTGATTGTGAACTGGTTCATGTGAGACTTTTCTACCCATGGACAATTGTTTTAACTTCTTCAATAGATACATGTTTTTCTTTTAATTACTTATATATTAAGTGCTTATTAACATGCGAGGTAGAAGGGTGTCACAATAAGGAAAAGGAAATATTCAATTTTCATATATAGTATTCAATTGGATGCAGTAGAATAGTATATTTCTTTCATGTTTTGTAACAAAAAAAAAATACTATGTAACCCAAAAAAAGTAAGTATAGAATTTTTTAAATTTCTCAAAATAAAGCAGAGAGTCAAATCAAGCTTACATTTTTTTTTTGAATTAATCCTTCTATCACATCAAGTCTTTGGATCCTTCTAAATTCTAAGTCAACGAAGCTTTTGTGGGACGCTACTGGAATAGTGGTATCTTTTATCCCAAGCTTTTGATGATCTATGTAGATAACAATCACACTCATATCATCATGAAAAGCACGCCTGCTCCCCTTCCCATAACTTTGAAGTTTTATAAAACTGAAGTCATTTTTCTTATTTACTGCCTTTAAGGCAGCCTTAAGAAGCTTTCTTCCAATCCCCTGTTGTTTAAGAAAATCAAAGAATACAATAAGAACAAAGGTTGTTGAAAATCAAAGACAAATGATGAATAAAAAGAAAAAAGAACAAGTGCCAAAAATACATACAGCTGGGGGGTTTTTACTAACAATCTCAATAGCTGTATCCACTGATACGTATTCCCAAAATCCATGAGATGCAAATATAATGAATTTATCATTAGCTGTTAAGTCTCTAGTATATAGAGATGGTTCAGCTGTTAGCACAGCTTTAGTGATAGGTTCAGGTAGATTGTACTTTTGGGGCAATGATGGGTCGATAGTGAAACCTGGCTTCTTCAAATATACATCTCCTATAGATCTTGATACCTAGTAATAAGAAAAAAGATCCATAAAGATTCCAAAAGGCACAAAACTATAGAAGTGTTATGTAACAGTGTCAGTGTGTGTTATCTCAACCTTGATAATGCCTTTAACTCGCCATGCTTCATTCTGCTTAACCACAATATTTGGATCAGTTGGATGCATAGTCTGAAGTTCGTCTCTCATGGCCTCCCTACTAACATTGTGATCTGTAGTCACTTTCTCACCAATGAATGTGTCAAATTTGTTGTAAAGAGAACCAATTACGACACTTGAGTCTCCTACATTAGTAATATAAAGTGTCCCTTTCCATATAATACCAATCAAACAACATGACCCAGTTATTGCTAGCGATGGGTTAAAAAATAGGTTTGTTTCAGCATGAGCAAGAAAATCATTCTCGGTAGCTGCAATAGCACTCTTGATAACTTTACCAGTCACAGTATCAACCACCTGACTAGTATCTATAACCAAACAAACTTGTTTATTAATCGCTTAAAGGAATGCATGGGGATGAACATAACTAAGATGCAATAAACATTTGGTTCCTTTTAATTTGGATAGATGTTTTCATTCCATCTTTCCAAATAATATATAAATAAATAAATAAAAGACCGTTCAAAATTAAAAATTGAATTTTTACTCAATTTCTTGCAATCAAAAGAATATTCAATAAGAACAAAGCAACAATACAATACAACCAAAACCATATTAGCCAAAACGACCATCTATATAACAACAACAATAGAAGCTGAAATGAAATTAGAAACATCAATAAAGCATGAATTTTTACTCATTTTTTTGTAATAAAAATACATTCAATAAGGACAAAGCAACAATACAATACAACCAAAATCATATAAGCCAAATGGGCCATCCGAATAACAAGAATAGAATTGCTGAAATGAAACCAAAAAACAACAAAAGAATAGATAAATCTTTATAATACCCATCAATCTAATATCATGTTTGCCAATTTTCACCAAAACCATATAAGCCAAAAGGGCCATGCATCCATATAGCAACAAAGAAGACAGAACCTACAAAAGAATAGAAGATCAATATTCAAAAGAAAATTGATTTTTTACTGACTTTCTTGCATACAATAAAAAGAATATTCAATAAGACAAAGCAACAATACAACCAAAACCATATAAGCCAAAAGGGCCATGCATCCATATAACAAGAAGAATAGATTTTTACATGATAATTAATAATTATGTACATGAATTGAAAGTGATATATAGAAACATGAAAAGAGTACTCACTGATTACATGCTTGAAGAGATGTTCCTTGATGAAAATGGCAGCCTCAGGACCAGCATGGCCATCATAAACTCCAGCAAAGATGGAATTAGGGCCAGTCTCAACCTGGCTATGATCCTCCATAACTAAATTGGCCTAAATCGCAGCACAAGAAAGCAGACCACATGAATGCCTCTCACGGTCCCTCCACCACATCATAGAGTTTGAAGTCTCATCAATCTCCTCATCACCACTGTTGACATCACTCTTCTTTGGCGAGCCGCAACCAAGAAAATTTTTAATACTGAGTGAACTGATTTTGCGAGCCATTGCGACTGTGTAGTTGCTTGCCATCAATCAAGAAGTGTTTGAAAGAAAGCGAGAGAATAGAGAAAAGGAAAGGTTTGACGGGAAGCAAGAAAAAGAAAGAAAGTGCAGATTGAAATATTGAATTGTGCATTGTAAACAATAGAGGAGACTATTTATAGACACTCGTGAAGAAGCGACTGAAAGATAAACTAAATAACTGACTTAACGACTTAAACAGAAAAACTGTTGTAGTAAAAGCATGCATGCAAGATTCTTTAATAAATAAATAAAAAATATATACATGTTTATTGAATTTTCTGCCAATTGAAATTTTCTTATATCTTAATGTCTTAAACTAAATAAATAATATATGCATATATGTGGTACCACTCCCCACTCACCAGTCACCTCACCTGTCACTAATTTAGTAATTTTATCATTGATGGAGTACGTTCATGCAACAATCGAAAATTAAAATGCATTTTACTATAAATAGCTAACTTCATAAGGTTATTTTAATGATAATCAGGCTTTAATAGCTCAGATTATCTTATATGTTATTGCTTGATATGCTGAATAGTCACTAATATTCATTTTAATATGTTACAATTTCAATGAAATCAAATTGAAACCTCATATTAAAATCTGGAAGGAGAAAAAAAAAAAAAAGCTTAGATGTCGTTTGATCTAAATCGATTGAAAGCAATGTTGGATGAATACTCAATGTATAGAACATTAAAATTGAACCAAAATAGGAATCAAGCATTTAAAGCGTTGCTTAAAAATATTTTTTGAATTTAAAAATGTTTGACATTGAGATCATTCATTAAAATAATTGATTAAATATATTCTGAAATCAATCATATATCAATCATTAAATGTTTGCTTAAAAAACAGTTTAAGTGATCAATCATTAAAATAATTGATTGAATTTTCTGAAAAGATCAATCATAAAATGAATAAAAAATTGAATTTGAAAATGTTTGACAATTAGATCAATCATTAAAAGAAATGAATTTGAAAATGTTTGACAATTTTTCAGAAGTGATATGTACCCATGCAAGTATAATATATACTGGAATGAAACCAGAAACATATCTTATCCAAAGAATATGAGAAGACTCACTTGTTAATTGCCCAAAGATATGACGGTTGATGAACTTGGAAGCATCACCACCACCATGGCCATTATAATTAACTCCAACAAAGATGCCATTCTAGCCAATCTCAACCTGACTATGATCCTTAATAACTTCATTGGCCTGAGCCACAGCATAACAAAATTCACCACATGAATGCTTCTCAAGGTCATGATCATCATCAACAAGACCCGTGGACGTGAGAGAATACATCGTGCATTCCCCTCTGAAATGAAAAGATTGAAACTTTGAGATTAGAGGAAATTAAGAATGATGAGATGACAGAGAAGACAGTGTGAAGGAGTGAGTGAGTGTAGTTGTTGATGAAAGAAAAAGATTGTGTTACCATTACAATTCTAAAGCTGAAGAACGATGAAGAAGAATAAAGGGAGGAACAGGAACACGTATTGCTATATTTTTATTCAATGGTCTGGTAACATTTTATAGGCTATAGAACATCAAGTGATCATAAACAATTAGAAAATGATTTGTTTTTCCTTTAAAAAAAAAAAAAAAGTGACTCTAAACTAACTCCTAAAATTTTGCAACTTGGGGTCGAGACTAACAAACTAAAACAATGAGAGTAAAGGGGGGAGTGAGATCAGGGATTCTGAATTTCAAATTTTGCTTGGCTGGAATGGTGAATTTAATGAGAGTAAAGGGGGGAGTGAGATCCGGAATTCTGTTGCGAGGAGCACCTACTAATGTTATGGTAGATAACAAGGAATGCAAGATTAATGCCATACAGATTTATTTTTAATAATAGAATGACATACAGATTCGTTTTCAATAATAGAACATCCAAAATAATAAAGAGGCAAGAAGCCCTTTGTTTTAGCTAAGAAACTGTCTTGATGCAATGGAGATGGATATGTGTCTTTAATGTCTACAACCAGTTTGAGAATATATGAAGCCATCCTCATTCACCCACCCAGATGGTACAACAATGTTTAGACCATAAACCTAGAAGTGCAAGGCACCATGTTATTGCAGTATTTTAAAATAGTCAAGTTAGCCAAGCTTTATTGATTTTCACTCTTTGCAGGGCCGGCATGCTTTGGTTTATGATTATAATAAAGCAAATGAGACTTATGAATGGGTTGATCTTAAACAGGTATTTCCATGTTTTGATGCATATAGTAAAACAGTAACTAATCAAAGCAACAGTGAAAATTATGTCAATGAAAGAAATGACATCAAACTGCTATAAAAACCAATATAATCCTCAAGATGACGTCAACTATTTCAAAAACTGAGAGATTCTTAGGTGCTCCTGAAGAGAGTTCTCTTGCTCTATACCATTGAAATTGTGCCAAATCAATTCTAGCATTAACAATGTAGTCAAAGTGAAAGACAATGATGGTCCACAAAATTGATGTAACACACATTTAGTGGTACATAACAAAAAAAATATTCTCTTGCTTTGAGAGAACCTAAGATTTTTTCTTCCAAAAACCAAGTCTTGTGCATGTTTAAGTGACCAACAAAACCATTAAAAGAGTAGTAGAATGACATCTGGAATTTGAATTAAGAGTCATCCATAAAAAGCAACTTGAATCCTCCTCCAATTTTCCTTTTATAATGGCCTAAAGGCTAAAGCTATATCCATCATTAACCCTCCACTGGTGAATTGAATCTAGTTATTGCTTTTATTTGGCCACGGACAAACCATCATAAATAGTTTATATTCTCTAATCTTCAGTTAATGCAACCCTAATCTTCAGTCAAATATTTATGCCAAATTCTTTATGTAATGTTTACTCCACTTGCATATGATCCCATTTTCAAGAATAAAGGGACACACTGCTAACTTGTTAGGCTGCTATTCTAGAATACAGAATATAGAGAGAAGAAAAAGAACAGAGACAGAATAGTTGTATTATTCAGAATGAGATTGTTCTCCTCAAGGGACTCATTTCCTCCACCAAGCAAATGCTCTAGGTACCAGTCTGTTACCAAAGAAAAAGTATATTGAGGATGTTTTATGAATTTGAAGTAACAGGATACAAGGTTTTTGTCCCTTTTCAGTAATAACTTTTGTGTGTGCCTAACCAATCATACATTCATATTATGTTTGGTAGTTTTTTGTGCAAAAATAAATCTTGTTTCCTGATACTTGATTAGTAGCTGGTTTAAATAAAGATTGTTTATTATTTACAAAATGAGTAAGCAGATATTAACATATGTCCATTTGTCAAAGATGATGATATTCTAATTTTAAGGATATTTGTACCACATTGATTACAGATCCCACCTGAGGATATTCAATGGAAATATGAAGATCCAGGCATACCCCTTAGACGGGACATAGTGACCAAGGCAAAAAGTGATAACCCATGTTCAAAATTATTAACAACAATTGGATGCGGCAGAATAGTAAGTATATCATTTTTTGAATTTCCATTTTCAAAATCAAGCAGAGAGAGTCAAATCAAGTTTATTTTCTGCAGTTGTAAAAATAGAGACAAAATATGCAAAAATTTCGTAAGGTTTGACTTAATTACACTTGCATCTCTTTATTATCATCTAGGGGTATTCATCAACTGATTCAAACCGATTTAAACGGCAAAAACCGAAAAACCGAAAACCGAACAAACCAAAAACCAAAAAAACCGTTTTTTTTTATTGGATTGGATCGTATTTTGGATCCTCTAGTGAAATCCAATCCAATCAAATCAAAACCGAACTTTATACTTAAATATTGTTTTTCATACTTTTATGTCCCTCGTTCTCTTTAATATTTTTGTTGGAATTACATATATGAGACTATTTAGAATAAATATTAATGTCTTGAAGTTATATTTTGCTAAAAGTTTTGATGTGTATAACATATTTATACTTGATTGAGTCATCATGAAAAATAGGAAATCAATTAAGTAAATTTGAAAAATAATTAACTACAATTTATTTGTTGCCGATTTAAGGAAAAAGTAGGATAAGTGAGAGTAATATAGAGAATTAACATAAATGAACGTGTTAAAAATATCAATAATTATTTTTTCTCAAACTTCCAAATTAAAATGAAGATTATCTTTTGTCCACTATTATATAAGTAGAAAAGACACTTGACATAAGAGAAAAATAAAGTATGACAAAAACCAAATTATCCAATCTCATTCCAAACTACATTTGATTGGATCGGATTTTTTTAAGAAAGCAAACCGATCCAATCGAAACCGCACGTTGTTTTCATCATTGGATCGAATGACTTTTTTTAACTCAAAATCAATCTAATCCAATCCACGAACACCCCTGTTATCATCACACTTACACCTCTAAGGAAAGGTGAGTGTAACTTCCGAAACAAACAATGCCAAAAGTCTAATTAAGTCAAACCTCTAAAGGAGAAGTCAATGTAATTTCTACAAATCAGTCCTTCTATCACATCAATTCTCTGATACTTCTAAATTCTTAGTCAATGAATCTTTTGTGGGATGCTTCTGGAACAGTGGTATCTTTTATCCCAAGCAACTACTGGTCTAGGTATATAACAATCACAATGATATCATCATGAAATTGACACCTGCTCCCCTTCTTAAGCATCTGAAGATCTTCAAACGTGAAGTCATTTTTTTCAATTACTGCCTTTAAGGCAGCCTTTAAAAGCTTCCTTGCAATCCCCTGTTTAAGAAAATCAAAGAATTAGCATTTTTCATATCATATCCAAAGGCTGATAAATAAAAAGCAAAAAGAACAAGTGCCAAATGCTTACAACTCGGGGGTTTGTCCAAACTATAATCAGTAGCTGTATCCATTGATACCAAGTCCCAAAATGCACGAGATGCAAATATAATGAATCTATCATTAGCTGTTAAGGCTCTCGAAAATAGAGATGGTTTAGCTGTTAGCACAGCTTCGCTGATAGGTTCAAGAAGACGGTATTTTTGGGGCAAGGATGGATGAACAGTGAATCCTGGACACTTCAAATATACATCTCCTATAGATCTTGATACCTGATTATAAGAAAAAAAATCCATAAAGATTTCAAATGGCACAAAAGTGATATGTAACAGTGTTTCTGAAGGTAAAAGCAAAAGAAAACCTTGATGATGCCTTTAATGCGCCATGCATCAATCTCCTTAACCTTAACCACAATATATGGTTCATTTTGGATACATCTCCTAATTGCTTTGTTTTTGACATTGTGCTCTATAGTGACTTTCTCAGCAATGATCGTGTCAAATTTGTGCTCTACAAAAACCAATTACAGCACTTGGAGTCTCCTATGTTGGCAATATGAAGTGTCCCTTTCCATATAACACCAACCAAACAACCTGAACCAGTTATTGCAGCGATGGATTTGTTCCATGAGCCCTTTCAACATGAGCTAGAAAATCATTCTCGATAGCTTTAATAGCACCCCTGAGATTATCACCAAAGAAAGTACGATGCTCCCGAGTCATATCTGTAACCAAACAAAACTGCTTAAAGCAATGCATGTCGATGAACATAAATAAGATGCAATAAACATTTGGTTCCTTTTAATTTTGGGTAATCTTTCCAAATAATATATAGATAAATAAATAAAAGATCGTTCAAAAGAAAAAATTGAATTTTTACTCAGTTTCTTGTAATCAAAAGAATATTTCAATAAGAACAAAGCAACAATACAATACAACCAAAATCATATAAGCCAAAAGGACCATCCACCATATAACAACAAGAATAGAAGCTGAAATGAAATTAGAAACATCAATAAAGCATGAATTTTTACTCAGTTTCTTGCAATAAAAAACAATAAGAACAAAGCAACAATACAATACAACCAATATTGATATGATTGTTTTACTTTTTACTTTATGTTGTGTAATGTTTGTTCATTTTATTTATTTATTTATTTCTTTTTTTATTAAACCAAGGTTATATAATTTTATCTAAAATTGTTCTATAATTTTTAAAAAATTTAATTTTATCATTTTAATGGAGACTAAATTTAAATTTCTTTTTTTTACATTTAATGGGAGTTTTAAAAACGAAGGGATATAATTTGTTGTAACAAAGATAATTCCAATAATTATGTTATTGAAAAATAAGCATCCCACATGCACCATAAAGAGTTATCTTTAGTTTTTTCTTCCCCATTTTGGAGTAAATTTGAACTATTTTCAGGTTAACAATTCCAAACCATGTGTCCTATTCACATGTGCTTGTTAATTGTTATCATACAAGGCAATATTTTTGGGTTCAAGGAGTTTATACGCATTTGCTACCATAACTTTGCATTAAGATATAGAGGAAGAAGTGAAGTGCTTCTTTGAAAGGAATTAGCATATATACTAATTTTATTGTTCTTAATTGTGACATTTTCTCTAAAATTTGGTTTCCATATTTTTAAATTAACTATTTTGGCTAATATCCAAAAATTTATATTTTTTGAATTAAATTTCTTAATATTGGTTGTAGATTGGTGATAAAGGGGGTCAATAGAATAAGATTAGGAGTCACAGGGTGGTTAAGATGTTTGGGTGGTGGGTGGAAAATTTAAGGAGTAGAGTGATAAGGAGATTGATGGTTCAAATCTCACCCACTAACAAAAATATTAACATTAACACACTAACATTTGTCTATAAAAAAAAATTAGAATCAGATATTATATTAGTAAGAATATTGTTTAAAACATGTTGCTCAAAATACGCAAGAAAAATGTATCCAACGGATTTTGCTACAAATCTTCGTTCATAGGTAATACCTTCGTGGGTACTTTTTTCTTGCGAATTTTACAATCCGCAGGAAATTTCCTGCAAATTTTCTTAGGAAAAAATCCGCAAGTAATTTTCTTGCAAAAAAATATGTAGGTAATTCCATATGAAATTCTGCAGGTAAATTCACAACAACAAAATTCGCAGGTAAACTCGCAAGAAATTTCTACAGGAAAATTGGCAGAAAAATTTCCTTCGGATTTTTCCTTAGGAAAATCCGTAGGTAAAATCAAAAAAATATTTTTTTATAAAAATAATCTAAAAACTTTTTAATAGTAATATTTTGTTATTATTATATAAATATAAATATTTTATTTAGTTTATGAAATACTAATAAAATTATTGATTATAATTATTATTATTATTATTATTATTATTAGTATTATTATTATTATTATTATTATTATGCGTGTGTCCAATAATATATTTAATAATATTTTAAATTTTAATATTTTTAATATGTAGTAAAAATTCACAATAAAACATCAATAAATGAATAACCATAGCATCTTTCTTTTTTTTTAAAGCGAAAGGAGGCATGCAAAGCATCACTATAGCGACTAACATCCCAACTAGATTGGTACCCTAACCACTAATAATCATAGCATCTATATTGTGTTAAAAGTCATAATATATTGAATTTTTAATACACAAGAAATATATTTAATTTTCAAATCTCGAATACATAAATAGAATCCTATTTATATATAATCAATGAACTACTGGAAGTATACATAAGCAAAGACTTGGACTGCTTGACTCTGGGCTCTATTGGAAGTTATGCTTGCATCTTGTAGTCTTCTCGTCCCCACCTAATAAAAATAAGTATAAAGCAAAAGCCACGATCTGACATGAAAGATTAAGTTGTAAAAGTCTTGTCTGGCTTGACTATGTAAAGAAAAATATTAATTAATGAGATAAAGGCATAAATACAAACTTTATCACATCCTTCATCACTAAGCCAATTAAAGGTAAAGGGACTAAGTCTTTCTTACTGGAGTTTCCTTTCTGGACAAATTTTCTGTCTGCAACACCAGTTGGGAATTTCCTAAAAAAGTTATCATCATCATATTGGATTTCCAGTTTTTCTCAAGAGGAAGATGTTATGAAAACATAAGTTAAGGATCCTATCGTTAGACAGGTTAAGAATTCATAGAAGATTTACAAAATGATTTTGAAACTATAAAATATGTTGTTTATATGTCGCTATTGTCATATGTTGTTTTGTGTGTCGCGTATGTGGCTACTGTGATAAACTTATATGTCGTTATCTCATCCTTGCAATATGTCGGGTATTGGTTTTGGTGGTTGTATTTTGGAATATGAGCACAGATGTATCTGAGGGATCCCCTACAGCACTTTGGGACTCTGGCATTGACTTTTGACAGCTCCAATGAGGCAGGTGCGTGGACGGTTCACCCGGGATGCCGTACCGCCACGTACACAGGGTCAGTGAGAGCTACTGAGGGCACTGATGTAACACCCCGATTTTTTTCTTTTCTTTAATATCGGTAAATATATACATATATTTTATATTTTTATCCGAGACCTAGAAAATGTTTTTTATAAAACAAAATCATATTCATACTCTACTTTATCGTAGAAGGTTACGATTAAATTTTGGGTTGAAAATTCAGACGAAACCCGGTCTGTGTTTTCACTGACAGGAAAATTTTACTGATCAGAAAACCTAATTTTGACTCGAGAACGAAATGGTTAGGTTTTATATCTTGTTTCCATCAATTTTAATTATTTTGAAAATTTTTCGTTTGGAAACGAAATAATAATAATTTATTCGGGCGTAAAACCTAACTCGGGTAATCGATGGAGTCGAGAACGGACGTGCAGAGACAAAACCGGGCACCGAAGGAGCTGAGTCAAGGAGTGAGTCACCACCATGACTCATTAAACATTTATGAGCATAAATGCAAGTAATCATGAGTTTTTAGATAAAATAACCCAAAATACCCTAACCTAACCTATCTTAGTTGACCATGGTTAAGGCAAGACAACTTAAAATTGGCTTCTTCATCCTTCTTGTGGTGCAAAATCTGCCACACATACCACACTTCTCACCACACATTTGTCATGATTACTCTAGGTGTAGAATGACCTAAATGTCCTTGGACTTTATGAATTTCCAATTTTGTCCTTAAGTGATTTTACTCCTTTGCCCTTAAGTGAATTTTTGACCAAATAAACACCCTCATTTACTCCCAACACTTAACCATTTTTCTTCATTTTCTTCAAGTTTTCTCTCAAAAACAAAGAGAAACTCCATTGTTCCAAGTTGAAGTTTTTGAATCAACTACTTCATTTCTTCATCTTTTTCATCTTCAAGAGGTAAAATCCTCATCACCATGATCATGAATCATCTTTCCTTTCAATAATTTTTCCATTTCATGCCATAATCTTCATTTGAAATTCTTAGATCTAGAATCTTCAAATAATTCTAGAAAATCCTAGAAAAATCATTTTAATATGAGATCAATTTCTATGATCTCCATATGACTTCTATGTTCATTATCTAAGAGCTTGAAAAATTTAGAGATCCCTAGTTATTTCTTTTGATCTTGGCCGAACCTATACCAGAATGGGTTAGGATGATTTTCTTCATTCCTTAACTGTTTTCATGTTGGTTGTTCATGACTAGGTTTTGTTAGTTCAAACCTTGAGGCTTAGGTGAGCAACATCCTTATACTACTTGACTTTCAAGTGATCAACAAAGGCAAGGGGGAGTTTGCCATCATCCTACCTTAGGGTAGATATGTTGGTAGGGTCTTGTATATTATAAGTGTTAAAGTTGTGTAACTTATTGATATATATGTGTGTGATCCTCTTGGAGGAAGTGATTGATGTTTGTGTTTGAGGTATAGTTATTTTTTATGTTGATTATGATTACGTGATGCATGACTATTTGAGATAACTGTCTAAACTATTTGTTTTAGGCCATTCGGCCATAGCTGGTTTATTGGGTTCCATGATGATTTAAATTGTTTGGAATAATTTTTATAAGGATTGAATGAACATATAAGAATATAGAAATTGGTTTGGATTGATTTGGAGGTGTATATCGAAAGATATGAATTTATGAGTCCTTAGGGACTAATATGCAATTTCTGGGAATTTCAATGGCTGTCTTGAAAATTCATTTTTTTGGGTGTTGTAATTGTAGTCCCTTGGTGTGATGAAACCATTAGCAATTGGTTTGAGGTTCATTTGGATTAATATATAAGAAAATTATGAACTTTTTCAATAAATAAGGACTTATTGGCATCTGATGCAGGACCAATGTCATGCACACATCGTTTCATGACCATTGTGAGGTACCTCTACCTCCCACTTGGTTACTCCTCCGCACCCCTAGTCGAGTCAGGGACTGAATGTATCATGAGCCTCCACTACCTCCAGCCTTTCCATGGAGTTGTAAAAAAAAAACCTCTGTTCACCACTGCATTGGAGGGTTCCCCCACCTGTTCCTTTGATTCTCTACCCAGCAGATGATGAAGTCATGGAAGAGGATCCTCTTGAGGAGGAAGATCTTGTGGCAGAGTGATGCAGTATTTGGGATGAGGAGGCAGACCCTACCCTTATTGACGGCAATTAGCAGGCAGCTTCACAGAGGGGCCTCCGCTAGGGCGGGTGATCTGCATGTGGGTCTCCCCAATGGTTACCACGTGTAAAGTGGACAGCTTTAGGGTTTTCTTGGGTCCTCTATTTTGAGGTAGTTGTTATCTGTTGATCGGTCCTTATATATCTGGCTTCGGAGAGCCACCTTTTTTAGTAGCAGTATTAGATTTTTCAGCTTAGAGAATGCATAGTTATGTAGTTTCGGTGTTATGTATATATATTCTCTGAAAAACTACACTACTAACACTATAATGACTTGTAATGTTGTAATATTACTATGAAGTATAAATGTAATGTATAATTACATTCTTCTACTTTATGGTTTAACAGGTTAATGATTTGGTGATATCGTAAAAAAAAAAAATTTTTAAACACCCATTTTTAGAAAATTAGTAAATGGTGTAATCTATTTTCCGAAAGTAACCAAGCAGTGTTAATTTATTGTTTTCCAAATTTGAGTTAAACCATGTAGCACTATGGGGTGTTACATCTAAGGTGGAAAATTTAAAGATAACTTAGTGTCTGTAATATACAATTATCAATACTTTATATTAAGTTTCTAGCCATTTTGAGCGGCGAAATCACTTATCGAAGTTTTATAAATCACGTAATTCTAAAAATTTCACTCTCAATAGATAAGAATGACTAATCACCCCCCTCTTCAATATTTCTCGGTTAACATTGTTAATCTTAGATAACGATTTAAGGCAATTTTAATTTTGAAAAACTTCATTCAGCGCCGGTAGCAACTGTTTATCAGTTATTGTCAATAATTATTTCTATAAGCAATGCATACATTTGGAAATGAATCTAATCTGTTGACATAGTTTAATACTTCTATTGGATAATAATACTTGATTTGTATTGTAAACAATGCAGCCTTGGGAGTTGTTATTTAAATGAACAAATATAAAACACTAGAAGGGGGGTTGAAATTGTGTTTTTAAAAGATTTTTGGCACCATGTTGCTATTTTAAATATAAGGACACAAAGATGCCGTCTGATAATAAAAAGGAGATTCACTTTCCAACTCAGTTAGCACAGCTAAAGTAAAGCAAACATGAAAAGATTAAGCTAACTGAAAGGAGACATATAGATTTTATATACTGGTTCCCCCTAAACCTTTAGACTACATCCAGTCCTTGGCTTCACCAAGTAATTTACAGGACTCTATAACTGATCAGGTTACAGAAGGTATTGTGGTTTTTCACACCTAGCCTTTCGCAGGCTCAACTAACAATTATTGTTTGCACACCTAGTCCTCTCTAGGCTTAAACAAGTATTCTTTCAGCAAGTCTCTTTAGGCCTCTACAAACTGTAAGAGTTTTGAATGAAGCAGCAAGCTTCACAAGATTACAACTTTGGCATATCTACCAAGTAACACTCACAGAGTGAATTAAATATTTAAGGTGGGTGTGATCGCAAAAAAAGATTTCTCAAAATAAATACAAATGATTTTGAGCAGGAGAAGTTTGTCTATGAAGAACTTAAGAGAGCTTTGAATGCTTGAGAATATCGACAATGCTTGAGTTAATGTATTCAGGTCGTGGTGGTATTCAATCAGTCTTCAAACCAGTCTTCTATTTATACTCAAGAGAGATAAGTCCGCTGAAGAGAGTTCTTCAGCTGAGTATTCTTTTGTTCTTCATCCATAAAATGCCGAAGAGCTTGCGTCTGGTCTTGCATTTTAATGTTGCATGATCGTTGGTGAGCTTCAAGACAAAGAAATTGAACGTATATAGGTTGGCACTAGCTTTATCAGAGTGCAGTTTGATTTCAGAGGCAGTGTTTGTTGCTTTTCAGACTTTGGCAGGCTTGACTTTCCTTATTTGTGCCTAAGCGGGTCCGCAACCAAGTAAAGTTCACTTTGCCTTTTGCAACCGAAAAGATTCTTCAGACGCGGAAATGGTGTAACATCCGTGTTTTAAGGCATTGTTTATAGGTTTTGATGACTAGGTTTAAGACCTTGATTTTAAGGTCTAATGTGCCGGATGGCACAGGCCAGAGCTATCCAATAGGTGCATACAGGTGTTCGTGTGAGGATTTCATGTATGTTAAGAAGGGAGCTGGAGGGAAAGGGGGTTATGAGAGTCGGCGATGGCATCCTTTTGTTTCAGCTTTTGATGGGTATTTTTGTTACATGTTCTCATTTGTAACATATTTGGGATTCCTACTAATGGGGGATTCCCTCTACAGGACTTATATGTCTTGTACATGTTTTTATGATATACTTATGTTATATATGTATGTGTGATGGTTGTTTTCTTTTAAGTTTTAAGTTTCTCCGATGTTTATAAATAACCGCTTAATGCTAATATTAAGATTAGGTTTTAATAATTTCGGGTTTTTCTTTAATAGGACGTCGGAACGTCTCAGTCCTTAAATGGACATGATATATCCTCACAACAAGTGTTTCCAATTACTTGGCCTACTTTCTAAGAAAACCAGAGACAATATTCAACACTCCATTAACTATTCAACAAGACATGACTTGCCTACTTTCTAAGAAATCAGTGAAACAATATTCAAACATTTGTCAAAAGATTTTTTTTCATATCCAAGTAGTGTCATAAATTGTTCATCAAATAAAGTTCAACCATAAACTTATACTTCTTGATTATCTATACACTTGTTTTGGTTTTATTCATTGAAACAACTGATGTGTCTCCAACACTGCTCAACATTTTTCTCCTGAAAAAATGAGTTTAATGCAAACGTTGAGATTGGTTTGCTTTATAGCCTAGTCCATTTAAGTCACAAAAAATTTAAAGATTATACAGTCTTTGTGTTTCGCGAAAAAAAAAATCACATAGATGGCTTGTTTTATCCACACATTTGGATTATATCCCATAAACCAATCAAAATGTAATCACATCCCACATATTTATGCCTATGTTTCATACAAGTTCATTAACCAAATCGCTACAAGAAGAGTCATCAATTGGCACTCAGATTCCACAACAAACTTCAGCCCACCATACAGAACACAATTATTAAAACATAATGTCACCAGTGCTTACGGTTTAAAACAAAAATTACAGTCTCTTATACCAATATAATCATCAGCAACATGGAACAATCATTTTTCACTCCAAATTTAGAATCTTTTTTCTTTCTATTTCAATTTCAATGTAACCAATAATTCCCCTGAATATATATTTCATCACCACATACTCGTATTAAGGGTCCAAGTCTATGCACCTACTAGACAGGGTGAAAACTTGAGAAAACTATGAAACTGCAGGGAATATGTTAAATAAGGGATATTGTGGTACTTTTTTAAAGACCGTGACTTTTGAAGAGGGTAGATGCTAAGATCTGGGCACCAAAGACCCTGAACCGTGATGGGTATCTATGGTTTTTTCCCTTAAAGTTAGCAATTAGGGGAGTTTAATCCCACGCCTGTTACACCACAGTACAGTTGGGAGATGTCATTTGCAATCAACACGCAGTCATAGTGGAGAAAATTGCAATAAAAAACAGGAAGTCATTTGATTCAATAAGGAATGAAGAAGTTTAATGAAGTGAGTAAATGCTTCTGTGCAGAGTTCTTTTGATATTCAACAACTTAGCTTCATCTTCATTTTTTGATCTATTTAAAGGCTTCAATCAAGGGATCCATTTTGACACAGCTTCAGAAACTGTTTGCTTCTGACTTGAGCTTTCTGAGATACCATTTAATGCCAAAGAGTCGTTCTGAATATTCATTAAATGCTTGAAAACGTTGAGCTTTGACAAGAGTGTCCAAGAGTACACTTTAGACTGAGCAGCTGTTCTTTCAGAGTATATGGCAGCAGGCTTCTTGTACTTGTTGCAGAGAGCTTTCTTCTTTCAGTGTAACATCAGTTCACTTTCCATAAAGTACTTTTACTTTGTACTAAAATAGGCAAAGGTTACTGCAGTTGTGTATAGATTGCGTGTTTTATTCCTTAAAACCTTGAAACAACGTTCTTTATTCTTTGTCCTTTGAGCTATTGTCCAGAGGTCTTCGAGATCCTTAAAGGATGGCATATAATTTGAATAAGGTGACTTGGACTTGATTTCTGACATACTGACTTGGTATCAGTAATGAGAATTTTTAGACGGGTGAAAGTCATCCAAAAATTAGACGGGTGATCATCCAACATCCACAAATTAGATGGGTGATGATCATTCAAACATTAGAAGAGGTGCTGGCGTGTTTCCAAAGTTAGACGGGTGATTAACTGAGCCAAACTTAGACGCATGCTTCTTGCCACGTCATCAAGTGAACTTAGTCTTTCTTGAGCGTTGACTATCTTTGACTAACTTTTAGACGAGTGGAAACTTAGACGAGTCAATACTGAGCTTCTACTAAAAAGTAGACGGGTCAAAAATTAGACGAGTGACCTCAAGTCTATTTTCCTGTACACTTATCAAATATATCAGTAATTTCATTTGGTTCAACATTATCATACTTGAACTTTTGGGAATCATCAAAACTTAGAGGATTTACACATTGAATGTGTTTTAGACTTATGAGGTCTCAACATTTTCCCCTTTTTGATGATGACAAATATCCTTTCTGATTTTATTGAACATCAAAGAGAAACAGTAGAAATTTCTAAACAGATATAGTTGATCAGAGTATGTTATACTCCCCCCTTAGTTTATGCACTAAGTAAAGGACAAATATCAGAACAACATGATATTAGAGAGAATAACATATAGTTAAAATATAAAATCATGAAAACTTAATTATATTTTCTCCCCCTTTTGTATCAATCAAAGATATAAATATTAAAGAATATAAATTGCCAAAAGAATTCAAAAGGAAAACTCATTTCATTTAACCAAAGAAAAGAAGTGTTACAAGTGATAGACATCACTGACTTGGTACACTGCATGACTCAAGAAATGAAAAAAAAATTTCCTAAAAACTAAGAACTAGGGCCTCCTTGCCTTTTGAATAAAGCTTCCATCATCTGCTGCATTGGCTTGCTGCTGAGCTAGCATCTGAGCTTGAAATGCAGTCTGTTGAGCAATTGCTTTCATCCTGTCTTTGAATGACAGTCTGCAAACTTGTAGCCATTTCATCAAGTCTCTGATGTGCAGCAGGATCATATGCAACAACTGGAGAAGTAGTATCTGTAGTGGCCAGAGAAGTTCCAGAAGTTGATGGAGGAGGTGGACAAAGAGGAGGGGTAGGAGGTAACTCTTCAACAGAAATATCATCCTCAGGGTGAGGATCTAGAAAGATATTAGTTGACAGAGTGGTTACAAAATCATTATTGGGATAGAATTCCTCTAGAAAAGCCTGAATTCTATCATGATGTAGAGGAGAATCTATGATAGAGAGAAGAAACTCATAAGATCTCCTAATGAGATTTATGTGTGTGAAAGGGGCAGTTTTTCAGGGAAGTTTAAAACAGAGAAAGGGAAAACCATGAAGAAAGGATAGAGAAAGTATATGGAGGGTGAAAAGGGATAGAGAGCATAGGCTTGGCTACCTCTGGTGGGAATGTCTGCCTTCTCTTCTTCTGTCAACCCAGAACTGGAGCCACCCTTAGAGAACATCCTCTCTCTGAATTTCAGCTTCTGATCATTTCTCTTGATAAGAGAGAACTTCTGATCCAATGGCAAAGATATTGTCTTCTGCTTTCCTTTCAGAACCATGGAGTCAGGCATTACTCTTATAGCAGTAGAGGGCTTCATGAAGATGTGAGGGTTGAATAGCCATTTTCCTACTGGCTTCTGTGACCTTTCCAGCCTCACAATCTGTCTTTCAGCTTCCAAAGAGGCAATCATGTCCAATGTCTTGCTATCAAGATAAGAGGGACAGGATTCATTTGTGACAGAGAAGGGGGTGGTTCTGGAAGATAGGTGGTAGGGAGGTATAGTGGCTAAGGGGATAGGGTTATGTCTGGTTTCAGAGAATAAGTCTGGAAAGACTGTTCTCAGAGGCACTTGGCACAGGTTAGTGATATGGTCAGGGATTGGTGATTTGGTGAGGGAGGTGGAGTAAGATTGTCAAAATACTCAAAGTCATTGATATCCTCAGTTTGAGGAATATCAGAATGGTGAGATATTTGTGGTGAGGTTGGTACAGGTGAGTGAGTATCAGACATGTGAGGTTCTGATGTAGTAGGGTTAGAAGAGTGATGGTTAGGTGATGTATGTGGTGGAGTTTGGATTTTTGGTGAAGTAGGTGGAGTGGGAATTTTTGGTGATGTAGGTGGTGTTGGAATTTTTTGTGATGGTTGAGGGGATGGTGATCTTTGTGGTGGTGTAGGTGTTCTTTGAGGTGAAGGTTGTGGAGTTGGAGCTGTTGTGGTAGTAGGTTCTGTTTCCTGAGGAGGAGGGGATGAATCCTTCTGAGGTGAAGGTGATGGTGATGGTGATGAAGAGGGAGGTAAGACAAGTTTCCTCTTTGTGACTGTTGTCCTCTTCTTTTTAGGGATCACAGTCTCTTCTGATTGAGACTCCCCCTCAGCTTGTACTGTCCTCTTTCTCTTGAAGACCTTAGTAATCTTAGGTGCAGAGGCAGCAGCTTCCTCAGAGACAGAAGCAGTAGCAGGTTCAACAACCTGAGTAGTCTCTTCAGTCACAGAAGTTTCAGCATTTGTTTTTGTGACTTTCCTCTTCTTCCTCTGAAGTTGATCACTGATTTCCTCAGCTGGTTCCTCAACAACTTCAGCTTTAACACCAGGAATTGAAACAGTTGCTTCCATCTGAGCAGAGGCTTCAGCATTGTGACCAAGAGTAGGGGTCAAGTTCATCTTCATTAAAGCTAGGGTCTTTGTTGTAATCTCAGTACAGAGATCAGCAGATACAGCCCTTCTTAAATCCAGTTTGCATGCCCTAAAGATTCTAGTCATAACCATTCCAAAGGGGTAGTCCTTATCTTTTCCCTTTACAGCTTTTTTCCATATGAATGAAAATCAGATCAGTTATGTCTATCTTGATTCTTTGGACAAGATGAAACAGGGCAAACTTTTCTAGCAGGTTGACATGGTTTCTAGACCCAGTCCTAGGCATTACACAGTTTATAAGTAAAACATGCAAAAATCTTGCCTTAGGAGTCAGATATTTGGAGTCCATGTTGCCAGGGTTTGCAGTCCCATAGAGCACCAGATTCACATTGGCTTCCCCTTGATCCTTCATCCAGTCTTTATAATGCCCAGCTCCTTCCCTAGGGCATTTTGTTACTTCAGCGAGTAACTCGTGAGTGATGAAAATGTGATCCTCACCAACATCCCCAGAAATCATGTGGGTAGTAGTATCCTTGGTGATTTTTGCTGTGGTCCAGAAATCCCTAACTAGAGCAGGGAAAACACGTTCTTGCAGTTGAAGGAACGGTAACCATCCGGCATGGTTAAGCTCTGGAAGCACGTCCAAACCCTTGGTTTTTGAGTTCATCAAAGTTTGGAACTCTTCCAGGGAGCACCTTCTTCAACTCAGCAATAGATACCTTAGTCTTCTCAGATAGCGTCTCAAGAAGGCTTTTGGGTGCCATTTGATTTTGAGAGAAGAGGATTAGGGTTTGACAGAGAAGGTCTCGAGAAGGTGAAGACGAAGAGAGCTTAGAGAAAGAGTTTGTGAGCAAGAAATTTTGAGTGGGTAGATTTTGAAAAAACACGGGTTTTTGTTAAAAAACGCTTGAGTGCTTTTTACGTTGGGAATAAGGAAAGAGAGTGTTGCCATAAATGACAATCAATCAATTTCAAACAAAAGATAATAAAATATTTAAGAAAAGGAGGGAAAATGCAATGTACATGTGTCTCAGTCAGAATTTAGCACTGAGTGCTTTTAGCCACGTCATTAGACGCTTGGCTAAAATAGACGAGTCAAGTAATCATAGAATAATATAGAAAACTAGACAAGTAATTTTTCAGACATATCAGCAAAACATTTATTCAGATACATTATGCATGTTAAGATTTCTTCTAATAAAAACAAATCTATCTTCACTTAAAGGTTTAGTAAAAATATCTGCCCACTGATAATCAGTGTTTACAAACTTAATTTCAAAAACACCTTTTTAAACATAGTCTCTAATGAAATGATGCTTTATCTCTATATGCTTTGCTATAGAATGCTGTATTGGATTTTTAGACAGATTAATAGCACTAGTATTATCACACCAAACAGGTATATTATGCTCAATCATTGAATAATCTTCAAGTTGATATTTTACCCAAAGTAGTTGTGAACAACAACTAGCTGCAGATATATATTCAGCTTCAGCAGTTGATAAAGCAATGGTGCTTTGCCTTTTGCTTGACCAAGAGATCATATTTGCTCCAATGAAGTGGCATCCTCCACTGGTGCTTTTTCTATCAATTCTGTCTCTAGCAAAATCAGCATCACAAAATCCAGCTAACCGAAATCTTCAGATTTCTTATATAATAGACCAAGGTTAGTGGTTCCAATTAAATATCTGAAAATTCTTTTGACAGCCTTGTAATGAGATTCCTTAGGGTCTGATTGAAATCTAGCACAAAGACAGACACTGAATTGAATATCAGGTCTGCTAGCAGTTAAATATAGCAGAGATCCAATCATACCTCGGTAGACAGTTTGATCTACCTTTTTACCTTCCTCATCCTTGTTTAGAACAACTGTTGGATGCATAGGAGTACTCATAGGCTTTGAATTTTCCATTTTATACTTTTTCAGAAGCTCCTTGGTGTACTTCTGTTGATGGATATAGATTCCATCATTTGACTGTTTTATTTGAAGACCAAGGAAGAACTTCAATTCTCCCATCATGCTCATCTCAAATTCATTCTGCATCAACTCAGAGAACTCTTTGCAGAGCTTTTCATTAGTAGCACCAAATATAATAACATCAACATAGATCTGTACTACTATGAAGTCTTTTCTTGAGCATTTCTTGAAAAGTGTAGTGTCTACTTTTCCTCTAATGAAGTTATTTTCCATTAGATATGTGCTTAATCTATCATACCAGGCTCTAGGAGCTTGTTTAAGTCCATACAAGGCTTTCTTAAGCTTATAGACATGGTGAGGATTCTCAGAGTCCTCAAATCCAAGAGGTTGCTTGACATAAACTTCCTCCTCAATTATTCCATTTAGAAATGCACTTTTAACATCCATTTGATAAAGAGTTATATCATGTTGTGCAACATATGACATGAGAATCCTAATTGCTTCTAGTCTAGCTACAGGAGCAAAAGTTTCAGTGAAATCAATACCTTCCTGTTGATTGTAGCCTTGAGCAACTAGTCTTGCCTTGTTCCTTACCACTTTTCCATCTTCATCTAGTTTATTTCTAAACACCCATCTGGTTCCAATAATGGTTTTCTCTTTGGGTTTAGAAATTAGTGTCCAGACATCATTCCTTTTGAACTGATTTAGCTCTTCTTGCATGGCTAGAATCCAGCTTTCATCTTGCAGAGCTTCTTCAATCTTTTTAGGTTCTAAGTCTGATATGAAGGCCATGTTGTTATTTTCATTGAAAGCAGATCTGGTTCTAACTCCTTGAGATGGACTTCCAATGATGAGATCTTCTGGATGATAGGTCTTGAATTTCCAATCTTTCTTCAGAGTCTGAGTTTCAGACTTATCAGCATTAGTCTGTATTTCAGACACGTCTACTTTTGACTTGTCTGAAGATTCTTCTACTGCAAGATTGAGTTCAATACCTGCAACATCATCCTCTAGATCTGATAGTTCCCTATCAGTCTTCAAACCATCATTAAACTTTACATGAATTGATTCTTCTACAACAGAGGTTCTAGAATTAAAAATTCTAAAAGCTTTAGACATTTCAGAATAACCAATGAATATTCCTTTATCTACTTTAGAATCAAATTTACCAAGATGATCTTTTGTGTTGAGAATATAACATTCACAACCAAATGGATGAAAATATGATATGTTGGGTTTTCTGTCTTTCCACAGTTCATAAGGAGCCTTATTTAGAATAGGCCTAATCAGTATTCTGTTTTGTACATAACAAGCAGTGTTAATGGCTTCTGCCCAGAAGTACTTATGAAGATTATTTTTCATTAAGCATAGATCTTCCCATCTCTTGAAGAGATCTGTTCTTTCTCTCAACTACTCCATTTTGCTGCGGAGTTCTAGGTGCAGAGAAATTGTGAGAAATACCATTTTCCTCACAGAACAGTTTGAACTGCTCATTTTCAAATTCTCCTCCATGGTCACTTCTTATAGCAGAGATACAAAAACCTTGCTCATTTTGTACTCTTTTACTGAATACTGAAAATGCCTTATAAGATTCATCCTTGTGGGTTAAGAAGAGTACCCATGTAAATCTAGAATAGTCATCAACTATGACAAAACCATATTTCTTTCCACCTAGGCTAGCCACACTGACTGGTCCAAACAGATCCATGTGTAACAGTTGCAAAGGTCTAGAGGATGTGACTTCTTTCTTGGATTTGAAACTTGATTTTACTTGTTTACCTCTCTGACATGCATCACACAAAATATCTTTCTTAAAAGAAATGTCAGGCAATCCTCTCACAAGGTTATGCTTTTTCAATTTAGAAATTTGTTTCATACTAACATGTCCTAATTTCTTATGCCACAGCCACTTTTCATCCTCCTTAGACATAAAGCATGTTACACTTTGATCTGAAAGTTCAGTCATGTCAATCTTATACAGATTGTTTTGCCTTTTGGCAGAAAAGAGGGTTTTTCCACTACAGTCATTGACTATGCATGCATCCTTAGAAAAAGATACAGAAAATCCACTGTCACATAATTGACTTTTGCTAAGCAGATTATGTTTTAATCCTTTCACAAATAAGACATCATGAATAATAGGTAAGGGAGGTTTACCACCAATTTTACCTAAACCAACAACTTTTCCTTTCTGGTTGCCACCAAAAGTTACATGTCCACCTTTCTTAGGTTGGAGGTCTAGGAACATAGACCTTTCGCCTGTCATGTGTCGCGAGCATCCACTGTCCAAATACCATGACAGGTGTTTGCTTTGTTCTGTTGAGAATGTCTGCAACAGGAATGATCATGACCTTAGGTACTAATATTTTCTTGGGTCCTTTTTTGTTAGTGTGAGAAGTTTGTGAAGACTTCCTTCTCTTTTTGTGAATACATTTGGACATGATATGTCCAGCTTTTCCACAGTAGGAACATATAGATCTATTTGAGCTATCTAATATAGATTTAACAGCTACATTTGAAAACTTTGTTGATCCTTTATGATGTTCTTGATTGGAATATCCTATACCTTCTTTGTTAAGGGAGTGCCTCTGACTTCCTAAGAGTTTAGTCAGATTATCTCTACCATTAACAAACTTGGCAAGATCTGAGGTGAGCTCTTCTACTTTCTGTTGAAGTTTAGTTACTTCTTCAGATGGTAGAGTTTCAACTAAGATCTCAACTTCAGACTTTTCAGTCTTAAGTTTACTATTCTCTTCAGCTAACTTCTCACACTCTAGAGATTTTTGTGTATACTCATTTGAGAGTTTAGCATACTGTCTCTTGAGGGATCTGAAAGCTTTAGATATATAGTTGGATTCTTCCAATAGTTCATCATAGGCATCATTCAATTTTTCAAGTTCAGAATGTACCTCAATTTCTGATTCTGAATCTGTATCAGCCATAAGACAGAGGTTTGCTTCAAGCTCCTCTCCTTCACTTTCAGTGGAGCATTCATCAAGATCTTCCCAAGTAGCCATCATTCCTTTCTTCTTTTTGTTGAAGAATTTCTTGGAAGATTGCTTTTTGAGTTGAGGGCATTCTGCCTCGATGTGACCAGGCTTTTTGCATTCATAACATACAATGACATTTCTGTCATTAGATCCACCATCCTTGTTGTGCTTGTCTTTGTTGAAGCGCCTGAAGGGTTTGTCTTTTCTGAAGTTTCTTTTCTTCCACAGCTTCTTCATTTTTCTGGTGAAGAGAGACAGTTCATCATCTTCATCATCTGAGTCATCCTCATTTGATTCTCCAGATTCTTCTGAGGATTCATCTTCTTTGAGAGCTTTTGAACTTGCTCCCTTAGATGACTTCTTTTCAGCTTTGAGTGCAATGGACTTGTTTTTCTTTCCATTGTTCTCTTCAATCAGTTCTTGTTCATGAATCTGAAGAGTGCCAAGAAGCTCATCAAGCTTCATTGTTGTTAAATCCTTGGCCTGAGACACAGCAGTTACAAGTGGTCTCCATTGTTTTGGAAGACTTCTGAGAATCTTTTGAATGTGTTCCTCAGTCTTGTAAATTTTTCCCAGAGATTTCAATCCATTGGTTATGGTTTGAAACCTTCCATACATTTGGCCAATAGTTTCACCTTCCTCCATTTTAAACAACTCATACTTTCTGACAAGCATGCTGACTTTGGTTTCTTTGACTTTGCTAGTTCCTTCATGAGCAATAGCTAGTGAGTCCCACATTTCTTTTGCAGACTCACAAGCACAGACTTTTTCAAATTCTTCTCTGCTCAAAGCACACATGATAGCATATCTAGCTTTGGCATTCAGCTGCCACTTTGTTCTTTGATCAGTGGTCATGTTTGCTTTAGGAATTTCATCTCCTTTGTCATCTTTAGGAACAAAGGGACCTTCATCAATGATATCCCAAAGATCAGAATTAGTGGATTGTAAAAACCACTTCATCTTTTCTTTCCAGTAGATGTAGTCCTCTCCATTGAAGAAAGGAGGTCTCGACATTGAGGATCCTTCTCCAGCAACGGTTCTTGCTTCCACTGGTTTCTCCTGCCATTTCCAAGATCTTTTCCTCTACACTGTTAAGTGCTCAACCCAGAGGCTGAGCTCTGATACCAACTGAAATAACCAAAGTGAACACAAGAAGGGGGGTTGAATTGTGTTTACCAACTTTTTGGGTTACTTTAAAAAGATTTTTGCAGCACAGCAAGCAAGGTTTGAATAAGAGAAGGTTAGACGAGTGAAACATCTAATATTAAAACAGGATAGCACACTCAATCAAAGAAGGTTAAAATAGAGTTTGATAATCACAGTATTAACTCCCCAAGTTAAAAACTAAAACAGAAACAATACTTAAGCAAATTAAAAGATAAAGGGAGTAGAAATATCACTCAAGAGATTTATACTGGTTCACCCCAAAGTCCACAGGGCTACGTCCAGTTTCTTGGCAGCACCAAGTTTCCACTATAACTGAGTAAATTACAGTACAAGTATTCTTTGCACACCTAGCCTCTTCAGGCTCAACACTCAAACAAGTATTCTTTTCTCACCTAGCCTCTTCAGGCTCAAAAACAGTAAAGGATAAAAGGTTTTGTGTAGTTAATACAACTTGAAAATCTTTCAGATCACACTCAGAGAGTGGAATAAATATGAAGTGTGAAAGACTGCGAATTTATATCAAATGATTGAATGTGTATTCAATGAAGGAATGAAGAAGTTAATGAAGTGAGTAAATGCTTCTGTGCAGAGTTCTTTTGATATTCAACAACTTAGCTTCATCTTCATTGTTTGATCTATTTAAAGGCTTCAATCAAGAGATCCGTTTTGACACAGCTTCAAAAAGTGTTTGCTTCTGACTTGAGCTTTCTGAGACACCATTTAATGCCAAAGAGTCGTTCTGAATATTCATTAAATGCTTGGAAACGTTGAGCTTTGACAAGAGTGTCCAAGAGTACACTTTAGACTGAGCAGCTGTTCTTTTATAGTATATGGCAGCAGGCTTCTTGTACTTGTTGCAGAGAGCTTTCCTCTTTCAGTGCAACATCAGTTCACTTTCCATAAAGTACTTTTACTTTGTACTAAAATAGGCAAAAGGTTACTGCAGTGGTGCAGAGATTGCGTGTTTTATTCCTTAAAACCTTGAAACAACGTTCTTTATTCTTTGTCCTTTGAGCTATTGTCCAGAGGTCTTCGAGATCCTTAAAGGATGGCATATAGTTTGGATAAGGTGACTTGGACTTGATTTCTGACATACTGACTTGGTATCAGTAATGAGAATTTTTAGACGGGTGAAAGTCATCCAAAAATTAGACGGGTGATCATCCAACATCCAAAAAATTAGATGGGTGATGATCATTCAAACATTAGACGGGTGCTGGCGTGTTCCAAAGTTAGACGGGTGATTAACTGAGCCAAACTTAGACGCATGCTTCTTGCCACGTCATCAAGTGAACTTAGTCTTTCTTGAGCGTTGACTATCTTTGACTAACTTTTAGACGAGTGGAAACTTAGACGAGTCAGTACTGAGCTTCTACTAAAAAGTAGACGGTCAAAAATTAGACGAGTGACCTCAAGTCTATTTTCCTGCACACTTATCAAATATATCAGTAATTTCATTTGGTTCAACATTATCATACTTGAACTATTTGGAATCATCAAAACTTAGAGGATTTACACATTGAATGTGTTTTAGACTTATGAGGTCTCAACAAAAGGATCAAAACCAAAGGCTTGAAGAGTTCTGTTGTAAAATATGTATTTATTAGTCTTTTGTATTAGGCCCATTAGTTAGGCCCTTTAGTTAGAGTTTCCTATATATTCAAATTAGTGCTTGTATTCTAGACACAATTCAATAATAACATTTAGAATATTCTTTTTCACATGGTATCAAGAGCTCTCGTTTTTTGGGAACTCGCTTCCGCACAAAAACCCTAGCCGCCTTCATTGCAGATTTTTTATTTTTCCTTGAGTGCAGTATTTGGCACCTTCTTTGTGCCCTATTTTGCTCAGTAGACATCACCGACTACTGTTAGGCTCCTTTCAGCCTCCGTCCGCCGCCATTAGCGACTGTCAAGCTCCGTTCACCACCGTCCGCCGCTAATCTCGCTCCGCCGACCCCACCATCGGGTTCGCCATCCAAAATCAGACCAGAACCCAGAATTTCTCGGCCATCGGACGCTGGACGTGCCTCCACAACTCCGGTCACTTGCCGCCTTCCGGCCACCATTTCGCCGCGTGTTTTTCGTCCTGACACCGTCGGACCTTCCTCAATCCGTTTGAGGGGTTCCAACCTCGATTGGGGAACCTTTTTTTCGTGGGTCATTTGAAGCCTCGTGCATTCGTCGTTTTTGACAGCACTTCTTTTCAAGGTTTCTAATGTCTGAACCTGGAGAAGACTCTTTTAGTAAGCCTTTTAAGTATTGTTCTCGAGCAATGAATGGTAAGAAGTCTTATGCATCTGCTACTTTGCCTCGGGATGTATGGATTATTGACTCTGGTGCCATTGATCACATGACATTTCATTCCAAACATTTCTCCTCTTATGCCCCCTCTTCTAGTGTCTGTTATATTACTGTTGCTAATGGGTCTCATACCCATATTGTTGGTTCTAGGAATATTGAACTTCAATCCTCGTTAAAATTGAAAAATGTGCTTCATGTTCCCAAACTTTCCAATAACTTGATCTCTATTCATAAACTTACTCGAGACCAAAATTGTGCAGTAACTTTTTTCCCTTCTCATTGTGTTTTTTCAGGATCTTGCCACGGGGAGGATGATTGGAGTTGCTAAGGAACATGGAGGGTTGTTCTATCTGTCTGATGAAAGAGATGGTCAGAAGGCGTTGTCTTCCTGTTTCCAGTCTCAGTCCGAGTCTCATTCTCCTGCATCACTGGTCTGGCTTCAGCACAAGTGTCTTGGTCATCCTCCATTTTCTCTAATTAAGTCTATGTTTCCGTCATTGTTTTCACAATAATCTTTTGAGTCATTTAAGTTTGACATCTGTCAGTTTGCTAAACATCACCGTGTTACTTTTCCCTCTAGCTTTAATAAAAGTGCTGAACCATTTGATCTTATACATTATGATGTTTGGGGAACCTGCCCTTATTTCTAACATTTCTGGAGCGAGATGGTTTGTTTCATTTATTGATGATTGTACTCGAGTAACTTGGCTTTTTTTGATGAAGGATAAATCAGAAGTACCCCAACTGTTTACTCAATTTTATCATATGGTACATACACAGTTTGGGAAAGGCATTAAAAGATTACATTCAGACAATGGAAAAGAATATGTCAATCATAGCCTTTCAAGCTTTAATAGTAAACAGGGCATCATCCATGAATTTATATGTGTTGACACCCCACAACAAAATGGGGTTGCAGAAAGGAAAAATCGCCACTTACTTGAAGTTGCTCGAGCCCTTCTCTTCCAAATGTTAGTCCCAAAGTCATATTGAGGAGAAGCTGTACTGACTGCTGCTTATCTGATTAATCGAATACCATCTCGTGTTCTAGGTATTGTCAGTCCTGTTCAGTTTATGCTCTCACACTTTCCTTCTCTTCGTATCATGCAGAGTCTTCAGTCACGGCTATTTGGTTGTGTCGCATTTGTTCATCTTCATAAGCAGCATCGAACTAAGTTGGATTCTCGTGCATTCAGGTGTGTCTTTCTGGGTTATGCACCTAACAAAAAGGGGTACAAATGCTATCATCCTTCCAGTCGTAAGTACTTTGTCTCTATGGATGTCAACTTCCATGAACACGTGTCGTTTTTTCACTCGCCCTCAGCTTCAGGGGGAGAATAGTAATATGGAATCTGAGTCTGAGTTTCTCTTCCTTGGTCCTTGTCTTCCTAAGTCACCTGCTCCTCAGTTACATGTTCCTCAGTTACTTGTTCCTGTTCCTGAATCATCTACTTTTGAGCCACCTGTTTCTGAGTCACCTGCTTTAGTTCTGTTTATGGTTCTGTTCCTGTTCCTCCTTTGGAATCTGTTTTGCAGGAATCAACACCTTCGGCACCGGTGAAGAATAAAGCTAGTGAACCAACATTGGTGTATCAGAGAAGAGAAAAACCCAACCTGGTCCAGAAACAACTTCAATTGTTTGAACCGGAGGTAAGTATTGAAAATAATTTTTCCATTTCTGATTCTCAGATTTCTGATACTCTTGACCCTGATCCAGATGACTTACCAAGAAAAGGGAAAAGGTCTTGTGCCAAGTACCCCATTTCTCAATTTGTCTCCTCTAAACATCTTTCACTGCAGCATCAAAGTTTTATTACAGCTGTTGACTCTGTGAGAATCCCAACATCTGTTCAAGAGGCACTAAAAGATGCAAATTGGGTCCAAGCTATGGATGAGGAGATGAAAGCACTTGAAAGGAATGGAACTTGGGAAATTGTTGAGAGACCAGGGGGCAAGAAACCAATTGGTTGCAGGTGGATCTATATAGTCAAGCACAAATCAGATGGCACTCTTGATCGATACAAGGCAAGACTTGTGGCAAAGGGATATACTCAGACTTATGGTATCGATTATGAGGAGACGTTTGCTCCTGTGGCAAAGATGAACATTGTTCGTATTTTACTCTCTCTTGCTGCCCATTCTGGGTGGGAACTAAACCAGTTTGATATCAAAAATGCTTTCTTGCATGGAGACTTAGAGGAGGAGGTGTACATGGAGATTCCCCCAGGATTTGGTACCACAAGTGGAATAAACAAAGTGTGTAGATTGAGGAAGGCTTTATATGGACTAAAACAATCTCCCCGAGCATGCTTTGGAAGATTTACAAAAGCAATGGTGTGCCTGGGCTACAAGCAAAGTCAAGGAGATCATACACTTTTCTTCAAACATTCACGCGGGGGGGAGGGGGGTGGGGGGAAGTGACTATACTACTTGTTTATGTTGATGATATTATTATCATAGGAGATGATCTGATTGAGAGACAATTGCTCAAGGGAAAATTATCTGCAGAGTTTGAGATGAAGGACCTTGGGAAACTTAAGTACTTCTAGTGTGGGAACCTTGTTGCTTGGAGAAGTAAGAAACAAATGTAGTGGCTAGATCAAGTGCTGAGGCTGAATTTAGAGCCATGGCACAAGGAATCTGTGAGCTATTATGGATTAAAATTGTGCTTGATGGCTTGAAGATAAAGTATGAGGGACCTATGAAGTTGTGCTGTGACAATAAATCGGCTATCAGAATTGCTCATAATCCTGTTCAGCAAGAAAAAACAAAACACATAGAGATAGACCGATATTTCATCAAGGAAAAGCTGGATAGTGGATTAATAACAACAGCCTACATCCCATCTGGGCACCAACTGGCCCGTTAGTTAGGCCCTTTAGTTAGAGTTTCCTATATATTCAAATTAGTGCTTGTATTCTAGACACAATTCAATAATAACATTCAGAATACTCTTTTTCACAGCTTTTGGGGTTGAGTTAGGCCAATGCCCAAAATCTAAGATGGTATCAGAGCCTATCCTAGATCCGTTGTTGGGTTGCTCGCATCATCCACGCTCCAAGCCCAATGGCTTGGGCGTGAGGGGGTGTGTTGGAAATCCGCCTTAATTGCGGTTTGCCCCTAGCCGTCTTAATTGCAGGCAAGTTTGGGCTGCCTTCATTGCAGCCTCCAGCACCTTCATTGTGCTGAGTATGAGGGGTGTGTTTAGTCCCACATCGCCTAGAGGTATGGCCAAAGTAGTGCTTATAAAGCTTGGGCAATCCTTACCTTACAAGCTAGTTTTTGGGGTTGAGTTAGGTCCAAGCCCAAATTCTAAGAAGTTCTAAGCAGAAAATTCTAATCCATAGTGTCAAATGCTTTCCTGATTTCTCTTTTCAATGCAACATTCCCACCGAAACATCTTTTGTCTAACAAGTTCACAACTTCAGATGCAACACAAATACAATCAGTGATTTGTCTACCTCTAACAAATCCTCTTTGGTTTTGTGAAATGATCTTTGTAGCAATGCTGGCTAATCTGTCAGCTAAGATCTTTGTGATGATCTTAAATTGATAGTTAGCAAGGTCTATAGGTCTATATTGATTGATTGAATCAGCATTTGGGGACTTTGGAATTAGAACCACTGTGTTAGAATTCAAGTTGGGAGGGAGCCAACCTTGTTTGAAGAATTGTTCCACATAAAGAAAAACATCCTCCCTTACAATATCCCAATAGTGTTGATAAAAGAAGCCCCCAAACCCATCAGGACCAGGAGCACCATTGGCATTCATTCCAAAAACTGCATTCTTAACTTCTTCCCTTGAAGGCAGGGCAACTAGATTTTTGTTATCTTGATCAGAAACCTCCTGCCTAACTACCTCTTCAATTAAACCATCATCCAAGCAAGAGTTATTGGAGGCAAACAGGTCTTGATAATAGCTAAGAATGTGAGCTTCAATCTCCTCTTGGTCCTCAAGGAAATCCTCTCCATTTTTCAGCATAGTGATTCTCTTGGAAGCATTTTTAGTCAATTTATGGAAATAGGCTATATTCCTATCCCCATTTATGTGCTAATCAACTCTGGCCTTCTCCATCCAAAATAGCTCTTGAGAGTGAAGAGCCTTATTCAGGTCAGACTGAGCAATTTGTTCTTGAGCTAACAAATCATCAGAGCAGCCATCTCTATTCATTGAATCCTGCACATTCTGAAGGTTTTGCAAAGCATCAATAACCTGCTTATGTACATCACCAAAAACTTCCTTGTTCCAAGCCTTTAGAACTGTTTTAAGCTTTTTTAGTTTCTGAGAAAGTGTGAACATGGGACAACCAGGCTCATCCAATTTCCAAGTGTCTGCACTAACCTTATAACAGTCCTTGTGAGTAGACCACGTCTTTAGGAATTTGAAAGATGAACTAAAAGATGGAGAATTCTGCTGCAATTTAAGCTGAATAGGATGGTGATCTGAGCTGCTTCTAGGAATGGTGAAGCAAGTGGAACTGTCCCAAAAAGAGAGCCAATCCTCATTGCATATGGCTCTATCCAGGCTCCTTTCTGTCCTAAAAGATCCCCTTCTTTTATTTGACCAAGTTAAGCAGCCCCAATGGTTGGAAGATGAATTAAGTCACAGGAATCAGACCAGGATTTGAACTCTTCACAAGCAATTCTAGGAGAAGTCGCCTGCCTTTATGCTCGTGAGCACCAATTACAACATTATAGTCTCCTAAGCAGCACCAAGGACCAACTAAAGACTGTTTTAACATGAGTAACTCCTGCTTAACAGTGTATGATGTGGCAGCATATATAGCAGAAAAATTGATATGAAGATTATCTTTCATAGTAGAAAAACTTACTTGTTGAGAGGAAGAAGAAATCACTGTAGGGCAAAGACTTCTATTACAAATACACCACAGGTTTGGAGACAATAGGCCCCTATCATTAGTAGCAAACACCTTAAGCTATAACTAAGACCAAAAACTAGTAGGAAATCTAACTAGCTCAGTCCAAGGTTCAGCAATAAATATAAATTCAGGCTTGTGTTTTAGAATCATGTTTTTCAAGACTAACATTGTATCTTGGTTAGCTAGACCTCTAGCATTCCAAGAAAGTACTTTCATTGGGAAACCTTTGAAAGGCCTGCTTTGGACCTAGTAGCTCTTCCTAAAGCTGGATTGGACTGACCATTCTGTTGTTTCCTCAACTTTTTTATTTGAGAATTAGATAGCACTTTAGTAAAGCCTTCTTCTGCCACATACTTAGAAGCATTGCCCTCAGGCTGAACCTGCCCACCCTTATTATGTCTATCTGCTGCAGCATCATTAGCAGTTTCCTATTCAGCGTTTGAGTTCCAGAATTTGCCAACAATAGCTAAATCTTTTTTAGCCTGGTTAGAGATATTCAGCTGTGGGAAATGATTACTCCAGACCTCCTTATCAGAAGCCTGAGCCACTGTATTAATTGGGGACTCTGGAACAAATTCCTCTATATCTTGATCCTCAAGATTTTTGTCATAAAGTTCAGCTTCAGTTTCATCATATACAGTCTCCATAGAATCAGAGTCCTGAAAACATGCTCAGGAACTTGATTAACAGCTGACTCAAAAATCCTATTGTTACCAGAACCAAGAACCCTATCAATGATCATGTTTGGACCTGAAATAGGATCCATGGCTTGGACAGGAGAAGATTGCTCAGAAATTCTTTCCTGATTACCCTGCAATGTAGGTGAATCCTCTACATGAACCTGCTGAGGAGAATTCCCAACAACCATTATTGTTTTACCATTAGCCACACGGATCAAGTGGTCAAGATAGCTTCCTGAAGCACTCTTGTTGCCCTTACTCGGGGAAGTTGAGACAACCTCTTTACCTGCAACTCCAGAAGAATTGTTCACCACCAAATTATTAATAACATCATTCTTAGGGGGAATTTCGGAAGGCTTATCTAAATTCTGGCCAGGCTTAGGAACATAAAATGTTCTTGTCTTGACAGGACCTTCTTGCATTACCTTCTTCTCCACTCTACCTTTAGATTTTGAGCAATTAGATATGGAATGCCCCATTATCCGACATGAGAAGCAAAATTCAGGGAGCCTTTCATAATCAATGTTGGTAAAAAAGGCAAAGTCCTCTCTCTCCACTAAAATCTGATTTCTCAGCTGGGATTTTTAATCTAGATCAATGAGAACCCTAGCAAGGTGGCCAAAAATCCTTTTACTAGTTGCCTCACCTAAGCAAATTGGGACTCCTAAACCACTAGCTATTGCAAAAAGAATCTTTGGTCTCCAATATTCTTATGGAATGCCAAAGAATCTTACCCAAACTTGTGCAGTTGATTGTTTCAATGAATATGGGTTGAATTATTTTTTTTTCCAAGAAAGCATTCTAAGAGTTCCTGAGCCAAGGTTCCATGTAAATATCGATAATAAATATATAAATGATTATATTTTTATCTGAGACTTAGAAAATGATTTTGGGTAAACCAACATCATTTCCATGTTATGCTTTATATTATAAGCTTATGATAAAATTTTGGGTTGAAAATTCAGACAGAACCCAGTCTGCATTTTCACTGACACTAAAAGTTTACTGCTCAGAAAACCAAATTTTAATTAGTGAACGAGATGAAAAATATTTTTATCATATTTACTATGATATTGGAAGTTTTGAAAATTTTAGCATAAAAATAAAATATTATATTTGTTGCGGGCGAAAACGTTGAAATGTCTCTAGGAAATCTGAGTCAGATGAACTAAAGGGGTCAGCAATGGAGCTGAGATGATTGATGTGACTGAGATGTTGAGCATTTATGACGATCCTATCCGAGCCATAATGGCCATAATGGCTCATAAATGCATTAGGATATTTTTTTTTGGTGGAAAAGACCATTTTACCCCTAGTTTCACATAGAAACTACAAGCTTTGCCATTGTAATTTTGGACCAAAATACCCCCAAACCCACGGCTCCCTCTTCAATTAACCACACTTAGGAAATTTTTCATTTTCCATTACAAGCCATTCTCTCCAAAGTTCATATTTCTTCAGGAACACCATAAGGAACCTAAGCTTGTTTTGTGAAGAACATCACCATGATCATCAATTTCTTTAAGCTCCAAGAGGTAACATCTCTTAATCTTGTCTTTCTAAGTTCTTCTTCACAAACTTGATGAGTTTATTGCTTTCAATCATCATGTTCTTCCTTTTGTTTAAAGTTCATGATGCCTTATTCAAAAATTCATAAGTAATTGTAGAAGAATCATTTTGACTTGAAACCAATTGCTATAATCTCATAATCGTCTCTATATTTGTTATCCAAGATCATGTGTTCAAAAAAAATTTCCTTCCTATTCTTTCCCCTTAGCCGAAACCCTCACAAATGGGTGTGTAGGGATTTTGTTCAAAAACTTGCTTGAATGATCATATGATTCATCTTTTAATCCTTATGGTTAATGAATCCATGTAATTAGAAAACCAAAAATCAAACCCTAACCCAAAATTTCTTAAGAGGGTCGAGACCCTAGCTTTGATTTTTGGAAAGATTTTTGATTCAAAGTTGTTTTGTAACACTTGAATCCAATCATATACCATGTGTATGTGTTAAATCCAAGAGACTGAAATCAAGTGAAGTTTGTAACCCCACTTTTGGTGTCAAGGCCAAAACCTAGTTCTTGGAACTAGAGGAGTTTCATTCAAAGTTCTTAGTTCATGATCTTAGATTAAGTGCTTAATCATGTTTAAGTTGCTTAAGGAATCATAATTCCATAAGTTAGAAAATTTTAATTTTCCTAACCTAGTGAACTAAAAGAGGCCGAACACTAGACTAGACCTCATTGATAAGTGTGTTTTGTTTGATTTTGATTTATTTTGGTTGTAATTCGTTGTGAAGGAATCAATCGGATTCAGTCGATCTAAGCGGAACGGAGGAAACCGGATCTTAATCGGAAATTTTTTGTAAAATTGTGATTTGATTCTCCAAGAGGTAAGGGGAGTAAGCCTGAGGAGTTTAAGATAATCACATGCTACTTTGTTGGAGTCGTCTGTAAATTGTCTATAGTAATATGCTGTGTTTTAAATTGTCTACTGTTAATGGTTGGATTGATTATCTGTTTACTTGAGTAATTGAGATATATTATTTTACATGATTATAATTAAATTTTTATATTATAATGTGATGCATGCCATGAAATTGGATGTATGTTATGCTATTCTAGTGATGAAATTATCTACTGTTGAGTGATAGACTGAGAAACCTGACATTGGTCAGTGTTCGATTTAATTTGGGGATAAAAACTTAATAAGCTTGAATAATTAATCAAAGTGATTAATTTATGTAATTTTGAGAAAAAGTGGAAAAAAATTATTTTAATAATATTTTGTGGAAAATATGCCAATAAATGTGTAAGGGCGAAACTGTGAAAATTTTTACAGGCGCTAGTTTTTCCAAAATAAATTCAATTTTATTATAAAATGTTATTTAAAGTGATTAAGTTACAAAAATAAAATGATATAGCCGTTAAAACAATTACTTATGACAGAAAAGTCATTTAAGCTATAAAAAGATTTTTATGAAAAATTTTGAGAAAAAGATTTATATTTTTAGAATTATTAATTTTATTTAAAGAAGACTTTTTAAAAGTTGATGTTTATTGAGAACGAAATTTAGAAATGAAGAATTTAGACAGAAAAGAATCTATCTATGAGTTCACGTTTTATCAATGTTTTAACAGAAAAGAATTTCTGTAAGAGAATTTTATTTAATGAAATTATTCGGTTAAACTTGGATAAGTTTTTCAGAGGTTTGATTTTGTATTTGTTTTTCAGTGAGCGAAATGTTTTAAAAGGATAAAAGAACCTAGGAACCGAGACGTCGGAGTTCTAGTATTCTGTGGACACGTAGATCAGGGATCTGTGTCATTGGACTGAGTGTCCTGCAGTGGTTTTGTGGACTGTGTGTCCTAAATTTGATGTGGAAAATATGAGTTCCATATCCGCGAGCCTAAGACTGGTGCATCAGTTTAGGGCTTTGCGATTGAGCACTCGGACTATGTGTCCTGTGTTAAGTTTAAAACAGTTGGACTGTGTGTCATATGTTGTTTAAAAAGTCTTAATATAAAAATTAAGCTTGGTCGTAAGCTTTGGGCTTCGACAAGGGAAGATTATTCCGACAAAGAATACAAAACGAGAATAAAAGTTTTCTCATGCATTTTTGGCAGACGTGTCATGTGTTATGATCATTGAGTCCTGAGTGGATCAATGTATCTGTGATGGACTACGTTTCAAATTTTATGCGATAACTATTGAGGTTCTGAGTGATGCAATAGGTTAGGGACAATAAACTCCATTGATCGCAGTGACCATTGTGTTTTGTGTGGACCAATGAGTTACATTTTTGAACAATAACCTTGGTGTACTGAGTGTTACTAGTGTGTTATGTGTTCTCTTGGACATTGTTTTATTTCGTTTTTACAATAGGCCATGTGAAGAGCTTGATCTGCCAAAAAAGAAACAGAAAGTTGAGGGATCTCCGGATATTAGGTATCAAAATAGAGCCTGAATATTGAAGTGTCATGCATTTTTATAAAATGACGATGACTGTCGGGTATGAAATCCTTTGAATAATATTCTACTGTTTAGATAAATTTGTATACTGTGAATATATGGTATGTGTTGTTTGTGTGTCGTGCATGGGGTTGTCTTATTAAAACTCATATTGGCAACTCACCCTTGCATATCTGTTTGTTGTTTCCTCTACTATGTGGAATCTATATATATATATCTACGTTCAGATGGATCCGGACGCAGTGGATCTGAACTACTCGGGGTCCGAGCCCTGATGTTTGACAACGCTGATCAAAGGGAACGCCTGGGTGATCAACCCAGGGGCTCGGAGTGCTACCTACACTGGTCCGATGAGGACACTTTGAGGGACTATAGCAGAAGGACCACTTCAACTCATACATACCATGGAGACGATCGAGGTTTCACTACCTCCCAGTTGGATGATCTTACAGCATTTGGTGCGCCACGGGGACTTGGAGCGTCAACCACCTCCGCATGTACAACCTTTACAGTAGGTAGCCCCGGAGTCACCTCTAGGGCCTATAGTTTTGATCCCGGAGGATGCACAGCAGGAGATGGAGGAAGATCCTGAGGAGGATCCGATGGTCGACCCAGGCTATGTTCCTCTGGAGGATGGAGTAGTCCCGGATGTTGGAGTGGGAGATGATGTATCCCCTCCAGATACACCTCCTGGAGGTGGGGGAGTCTATACTGGACTCTCCAATGGGTTTCTGTAGTGGTGACCAGCTGTAGGATGTAGTCTTTTTGGGTAGAGTGGGATTTTAGATAGTCTGACTGTTTGGCTACTGAGAGCCAACCTTTTTGCGTAGTGTTTTTCAGACTCCTACTGTGATATAGTTATGTTATTCTCGTTTGATGTGATATATCTGTGTACAGTAAAGAAAAAGAAAAAAATCTATCACCTTTTTGACAAGAATAAGTAATTAGTAAACTTATTTCGTTTTCCGAAGGAAACCAGAAATTTATGATTCTGTTACGTTTGATTTTCGAAATATGTTACGTAAATGTGATACCTTGGGAATGGGGTGTCACATTCCACAATCCAACATCAAGGACACTCCGAAGATCCTCCAAGAGGAGAAGGAAAATTCAAAGAATCCTTTCCCTAGAGAAATAATGTGCCAGGGACCAAGTTTACTACATAACACCAGTAGCTTGCTACGCAAGTCAGCAGTTTTCAAAGGAGAGGAACCTTTCGGCAATATGAGCCTTCCATGCAGATGAGTCTTACAACTTTCCAAACCTGCTTGGTACTCACTCTCAGGGATCTTGATGGTTAACTCATCGACTTTGAGACAAGGTTTAGGAAGTTGGCTAATGGGAACTGCGCAAGAGTTGCTTAAAGCATCAGTGAAGAATTTAGCCTAACCAATAATTTTAGGAGCAGAATCAGCAGAACGGATCGAAGGAGGGGGGAGGATGAGCATTGGATTCAGGGAACTTGGTGGACAAGGTGTTTTAATAGGGTGACGGGTAGTGATATTAGTGGTGTGTTTTGTTTCAAAGATCGGAAGTGTCGGAATTTGATTTTACTTCCTGTCAAACGTGATTTTTGTAAAAATAAAGATGTTTGGTTACAATCAGACAAAATCAATTTTGTCTTTAAATCTTCGTTTGACCAGAAGTGATAAAAAGTAGCTTTTATATTAGGTTTAAAAATTTATACTAAGTTTCACATCAAACTTGGTTTAAGGTTAAAATATCTAAACATAAATCACTTCACTTCAAACTCAATTTTAACCAAACCAATTTTACAAAATCAAGTTCATTCAAAATTACTCTTAGCAAACACTCACCCAAACACGAGAAAAGATCATCTCCATTTCTCATGAGAAATGGAAATTTCCATTAGTATGCTTTTGAAGAAATAAATGAAATGAAGATGATACACACATAGTGGAGAGTATCATTTATTTCCTTAGAAGCATGGTATTGGGCATCTCAATTTCTCATGAGAAATTGAGAGAAACTTTTCCCAAGAAGCACACACTAGGTGTTGGGAAGCTAAGCAACATGTAAACAAGGTGTTTTGTAATTATTTCTGAAAACAGGAAATGAAAACCAGAAACTGGAAACAAAGCAAATAGACCCTAAGTGTTTGGAAACACGATAGAAAAGGATAAATGTGCGTCCAAAATATAAAAGCTCCATATTGGTGCTTAAGGAAAAACACACGTTTGATGATAATGATTGGTGTTTCAAAATACGTTGCCATTATGTTGGATTATCTCAAAAGTAAGTATTGTCGTTATGCTATCATTTTATTGTAATTAGGTATACTAGATGATGTACCCATGTGTTGCACGGGCCTATTATACGTCTTTACACTAACTTTTTAGGATAATTGTTTTTAAATATTGTAAATTTAAATTTAGATTAATCTTTTTTTAGTTATTGGAATGAAAAAACATTGAATGGATGTTTTGTGTTTTGTAATAATGGTAAAAACATGAAAAAACATTGAATGGTAATAATGGTAAAATATTCAATGTTAGTCGCTTGCACCATAACAAGTACGAAAATAATAATGACCATGATTTACATTAGATAATGAGGAAAGAATGGAATATTTGTTCACTGTATGATCTAATCAATTAAAATGAGAATATATTGATGATTGTTCACACAACCAAAGGTTAAAATTCCATCAATGTACCACAAGTCACTGTAGAAAAAAAAAATAGAGAATAAATTAAATTACATCAGCCATAGAGATAAGTCTACACAACTTCTACATTTTTTCACTAAGCCCTCATTTGCACGATGTTTTAATTTTATTCAACCAAGGAAATGAAGTCCAAAACATATAATAGATTAAGTATGAGTTACCTATTTTAAATTTTGAAAGACCTCCTTCTAAACCACATTAGAAGTGATGTTGGACACCTGATCTTCCTCGTCACATATTAGTAACTATAATCAATGACGTGATGTTACTATTGAAATTGTAACATATAATTGTCAATGTGAAAACACGGGCTGTGTAACTCTTAAAGCTTTTATCTGGTTAATTGATTGGGCACTGACCATTGTCAGGCTTCTCAAACAACAATCAACAACAATATTATAGTATTCATCCCAGGCAGATCATGCATCATCACACTATAATATATCATTGCAAATAAACACTTAAATCCAGAGAAACAATCATAGATAAAAATAACACAACTTTAACCAAATTAAACAACCACCACAAATGAATAATACAGACCACACACTAATCACATATAGTTATTAGGAAAAATCCCTCAGGTAAGCTCCCTTTTACCTCTTGAAGATTTTAAGTTCCTTTCTTAAAATGTTTTCCCCGATCCAAGTCCAGTTTCCTTTGTACCGCTTCAATCACTTAATCACAGATTAATCCTTAATTCATAATTAATTACAACCAAAATTAACACAATCAAACAAAACTAACTTAAATCATGAGGGTTAGGGTTCGGCCCTCACTAAAGCATTAGGCTAGACATGTTCACATTTTCTCAACTCATGGATTAATGATCCTTAAGCGAGATTAAGACATAAACCATGATTATTTGACAAGGATTTTGGATCAAACTCACCTAACCAACATAGTTAGGGTTTTGGCCATGATTATCAAAATTAGTTAAAGATCTCAAAATTTCACATACTCATAGTCCATGACCTTAGAGTAGTATAGAGTTAAGAATAATGATCATAAGTTGAAAAAGAAAGCAAAATCATTCAAGTTCTCAAGAACATGGATTTGGCCTTCACATAGAAAATAGGCTAGGGATTTTATAATTCATCAAGCTCTTGGATTTAATAAGTAGAAATACTAGAGAGATCAAATCAAGTGTTACTTTCCAAAAATTGAAACAAAGTTCATCCTAGCTTCCTAGAGCATAGGTTCTGCCAACACTAGAAAAATAAGGAGGAAATATTCTTTTGATTCATGCTCCTGAATACTAAACATAGAGATGATTACAAGATCATAGAAATTGGTTTCACATTTTTAGGATTTTTCTACAATTTTCTAGAATTGTTTAAAGTTCTAGATCTAAGAAATGAAAACTCATGAAAATGAAGAAAAAGAGCTTAATAAAGAGAGAAGATGAACATGGATGATCCTATTACCTTAAGAGTGTGAAGAAGATGAAGAGAATATGATGATCTTGGCAACTTCTTCAATGGAAACACTTAAAACTTTTAAAGATGATAATGAAGTTTATGAAGGAAATGAAGAAGAAATAGAATAGATGAAGTGAGAAAAAGGGGGGAGGGGGCTGCGGCCTCATTGGGTTTTATAGGGGAGGGCTTATGCCTTGTTTGGCATATTAAGCTTAGATTAATAGCTTTTAGGAATAAAATAACGTATAATAATTAGCCATAGTTAATAATTAACTTCACTAAGATTACTTTGATAACCATGATTAAAATCATGTGGTCAAGAATTCATGGGAGGTGTGGCTGACTTTAGACCACAAGAACTAACCTTGGTTCCTTAACCATGGTTAAAATTTAATTCGACATCGGTTAGGTTAAGCGTAGGGGTATTTTGGTCATTTTACTTGAAAATTCCCGATCAATAAAATTTGAGGTCGGACTCCTTGTCCTCTCTGCTACCTCAACCTCTCCTAATATCTCAGCTCCATAATTGACTACGTCGTTTGCCCGACTTATCCTCCGACTTAGGTTTTACGCGTTTTCTTAACGATTACGTCCGAATAAAATAATAGTATTTCATTCCTAACGAATTTTTCCGAAATGTGGAAAATCGTCCGGGGCAAAATATAAAACCTAATGATTTAGTTCACGAGTCGAAATTAGGGTTTCTGATTAGTAAAGGCTTACTATCAGTGAAAACGCAGACCGGTTTCCATCTGAATTTTCATTCTAAAACTTCCCTGTAACCTTATAAAAATAAGTATGATAAGGAAATGACCTTAGTTTATCCAAAGTCATTTTCTAAATCTCGAATAAGAGTATAATCATTTATATAATTATTACTGATATTAGAAAGCCGAAAAATCGGGATGTTATAATTAGTATTGAAAGAAAAGTGGTTAAGTTTTAATTATATCTTTCACGTGTGAGAGACTAAGGTAAGGTATTAAGGAGAAGGAGTATGGATTGAGGATAAGTGATTTATATTTTGGAGGAGGAATCGAACGAAGAATAAAAATGAATTTTGTTATTAGGTTACAAATGTTACCTAAGGGAGAATGTAACACCCCGGTTTTTATGGTTTTTCGATATCGGTAAAATATATCTCGTTATATATTTTTTTTAATTGGAGTGATTAATTATCTGCATGTTTAATTTTATTTTGTTTAGTTTGAGTAGTTTATTACTCTTTTAAAATTGTTTTATTGGGTGCGTTATCACTGCTTTATTTCAGTGTATGCACGTTTTCTAGACAATAATATTTCGTTATTGTCACTAATATTATTTGTTTAGAAAAAATATTTTAAATAATATTATTGGAAGGAAATTATTGTATGGTTTACTATATTTAATTTTAGATTTGAAAATAAACTGGTTTGACATTAATCGGAGGTTAATTTTGGATCACTGATTTTCTTGGGTGACCAGTTCAATTATCAATCTTTACTCTAATTTGAATTTTGAAAGTATATATTTGTCACTCATTATATTTAGATCAAAGGACTTACATTATTTAATTTTTAGACTCAATCTCAACCACTTATTTTGTACCTACACATTAAGTAAAGGTACAACAAATAAAATAAAACCCCAAGCCCCTCCCTTCCCCCCCGCCCGCCCCACTTCTTCATCTTTTCTTCTTCTTCCTCCCTCCAAACTCATCTCCTCTCATCTCTTAAAACACCCAACCTCCCTCCACTGTTACTCAGCCACGCGCCGCTGCCCCTGGGAGCATCGTCCGTCACTGTTCGATGCAGAAGAGAAGATGACACGACCCAATTCCTTCCCCAACGTGTCTGGTCCGCCCTCACTGTGCGTCACGTTGCCACAGTCGCGAGCGTCGCCTGCACCTCGTCGTCGGTAGTCATCCGGCCGCACTGGTAGGGAGGAGCCGAAGTTGTGTACCGAGGTGTAGTCAGTTTGGCTTTCGTTTAGTCACTAACATTGCCACAAAGACGGAGCTCCGCCGCTACTCCGTCGTGCCTCCACCGCCGACCGTTCCAAACAGCCACCACACCATCTTCTCTTTGTTTGGGTGAGTGATTTTCACCCTTACTAAGCTTCATTTCAGAAAACCCCCAAATTTGATTTTGAAAACCCTAACTCTAGCTCTTTGATTTCATACTATAATCTGAAAGTAAAAGTTGTTTTTATGCATTTGGGACTGTGAATTAATGTTTCCCTAAACCAATTTCATTATTCTTTAGTTAAAATGAGTTTTCCCCAAATTGATTTATGAACCCTATTTTGCCCAAATTTAGTTTTATTTGGAAATTTATAATGTTTTGTTAAATTAAAGGTTTGAATTTATTAAATTTTATGTTAATATTGAATTATGGATTGATATGTTGTTTTGGTTGTTGAATGTGCTTGGACGCTCTCCCTATGTTGATGGTTGTGGTTATGCTTGCTTGGGAGACCGACTTTTTATTTTGGAGCAGTCACGGAATTTGCCTGTATGGGTTGTGAGAGGTCAAAGGGATCGACACATCATCGAGAAGGAAACAAATCTTGGAGTCAAAAAGAGGATCTTGTTCTGGTCTACAAAGGTAAAGGGAGTCAGCCTGAGGAGCTATTTTGGATAGTCATGTACACTGTTTTGTGTTGTCTGGTTATGTGATTTTCTTGAAATGTGTGAATTAGGATTGATTGCTAATTGTGAATTATGATATGTGTTGATGTTGTTGATTGGTTTATATGAAAAATGTTATAGAATTGTCTGTGATGATATGATTGGACTTGTTGTGGATGAATATGTTATTATTGCAATCTAGTGATTATTTTAATTGACTGTGATTGGCTGATGGCATGACACTGGTCATTGCTTGTTAACAAAGACTAAGATATTTAAAATGTGTTAATCCACAAAGAGTGAAACAACAATGTTTTGTTTTCTTTAAACAAAAATTGAAAGAGAAGCTAAATGGATAAAGGATTGAGATAGACTAAACTTAGGAGAAGAAAGAAAATGGAAATTGTGGAAAGTTTATGATTTTTTTTTTGAGGAAACAGAGATTTTAAAAATGGAGAAATTCTTAGAAAACAAAGATTTTCATTTGAGTTTTAAAATGTGATTTTTCAACAATGGAAAGTTTTGGAAAAAGGGTCTCTTGGATTAATTCCATTATGAAAATTTTGGATTTTTGCACTACGTTGAGAAAAGACTTTAGTGTTTTTTCTAAGTTTATGGAATATGATTTTATAAAAGAAAAAGTGTTATTGAAAATGATATTTCTAAACATGAAATTTTATTAACGGTACAAAGCCTAGAAAACAAGGAAGTTTTGCTTTTCAATTTAGTTTTACACTGAACGAAAAGAAAATCAAGTGGAAAAGGAAATGAATTGGAAAGGACCTAGATTACCGAAATTACGGGCTAGGATTCCTGTTTTGTTTTTTAGAAAAGAAAAGGACCTAGGTCTCCGAGTTATAAACCCGAGCTGGATTTGGATTACCGAAATATTGGACTGAATTCGGAGTGCCGGTAAAGCCAGACTAGTGTTCCTGTTGAGAAGTAGAAGGCATGCCTTGATGCCACTGAACCAATACATCAATTCATGCAAGGTTCCCACCGTTAAACAAGTTGCTACTTTTAATTTGAAAATCTCTCACAATCCCCCACCATTTTCAAAATAAACCCAAATCCCATTATTCTGGAAATCGCATGCTTTCAGACAATGGTATCTTGGGGATTTGAACCTTTGCTTAGTAAGCCATGGGTATCACTCATCCCCGAATAAAGTGGTAGACAAGCTTTGAACCAAATTTCATTAGAACAAGCGTGCATGACTTACACATGAAATCTCGGTACCATTGAACGACGTGGTAGTGTGACACATTTGGTAAGGCCTTGTGTCGTGTATCCTTTTCATGAGAGCTTACAGAGTCAAGCCCAACTCTAAGAAGCGGCCACACTTCACTCTCATATAGGCGGACTTTACCAAAAGCACCCCCATAAGTTGGGCACTTCAGCACATATATGCTATAGGTCCATTAAGAGCAAAAGCTCACCCTTTTCCTTTTGTCCTTATGGTATCCAAGTACTTTTCAACCTTGGGATGTATCTATTCATCAAGTACTTGCAATCACTCTCATAGTGTACTTTGGCCACATTGAACTCAAGACTTGATGCTACTCAAGTGTGAGTTGGGTTTCCACCATTGGTGATCATGTAGATATGGGCCTGAGTCCCATCCCTAATGATGTTTTTTCCACATCATATTACTTGTCAGTCCTTTCGTCAAAGGATGCAAGATTTCTTTCCGTCTTATAAAGACCCTGGATATTACTCCATTTGCAATTAGTTCCTTGACATAACTATGTCTTAGTCCAATGTTCCTGGACTTTCCATTATAAACTTGGCTATATGCCCTTGATAGTGTTGACTGACTATCCCATTGTATGGATACTGACATTAAAATTGGTATCTCATACAACAAATTTCTAAGTCAGAACTACCTCTTTGTTAAATACTACCAATGTTATGAATTATGCAGCCATGGTGGAACCGACAATGGTGACTTAGTTCTTGAAACCCAAGAAGTAGCACCCCCACCAATTGTAAAGACTCAACTGCTTGCTAAAGCATGATCTTCTAGTATAAGTCACCCAACTGGCATCCATGTACATTCTCACCATCTCTTATTATTCTAATTCCTAGAATCACATTAGTCTCTCACAAGAAGAACCTAGATCACCGAGACGTCGGGCTAGTGTTCGAATTGAGGAAGAGATTTTTAAGATCATTGTTTTTGGCTTAAAAATCTTGAGTTGGTATTTAGAATATATCTAATACCTAGGATAAAAGTAGTCGAGAGCTTTAAGCCTTGGCGAGGAAAGAAATGATGTGAAAAAGAAAAGCAAAAATGAGAACCTTTGTTTTACATGCACAGTTTGGCTAAAATGCTGTTGTGGCAGACGTGCCATTGTGTATCGAGCTACAGTTTCACAAAGGGTGAACTGACAAATTGGATAGTTACAGACCAGAGATAGATCCTTTAGTCTTTGGGTCTATTAGGGACATTCGGGCTCGAAAACCCACAGAAGGCTCGGGCATTTGCACCCTCGGGCCGTAGAAATCGGTTACCCAACACATAATGTACTCAATCAAGAACTATTCAATATTATTTAGGTGAGACGCGATACCCTAGAACAATTGGGGATTGGACCTAAATTGAGAGGCCAACCCAACGCGAAACAATTGTGTTATAGGCATTATCGCGGCCTATCATGCTCGATGAAGGGAAGTTAGGATCTCCAGAGAATTATGAGTTAGAGAGAAATTATTGAAGTGGCATGAAAGTTTTTATAAAACTGCATTTGGTTGTTGGATTGAACTCTTTACTTTAATTATGAAATTTTGTTATGAAATGTTCATGTTGTTATGTCATTGTTTGTGTGTGATGCATGTGACTACCATTAAATACTCATATATTGGTAACTCACCTTTGCATTATTTCTGTTTGGTTTCCTTTGTGGTATTTTGGGTTTGAGTGTACAGAAGTTGCAAGGAAGTTCCCACAGCTTCGCTCGGGGATATTAGTCCCAATCCTTGAAGATGTCTGATGTTAGTTATAATGGTGAGAACCATGGGATCTTTCCCAGGAATATCTTTAGAATGACCAGCTTAGGTTTTTGATACGTTATTGATTTATGAGAGTATATATGTTCATGGCTCGGAGAGCCTTTATTTTAAATGGATTGTTTATGGCTCTGAGAGCATTTCTTTTGGATGGAAATCAAAGATTTTCTTTTAGTCATGTATAGCTTGTTGATGTAAATATATTTTAGAATATTACTATCTTGATGTATTTTTGTATGACTAGAATTTGTGGGTTGAAAATATAAATATTTCAGCAAGTGTTTTCATTCTGGGATGTTGAAATTACAGAGGAGACTCTGTCGAAATTCTTGTAAAAATTCTAGCTTTTTATCCAAGTACAGTTCTAAAATAAATAGGCTTGCCAGACTAGGATCGTAAGCCTGTGTGCCAGTCTCGGCATAGGTTTTGAGTCGTGACAAATTTTATACCAGTTTCTGATGCTTATTTATGTTTATAAATTTATTTTTTCCGAAGGCAAACCAGCAAAATTCTTTTTATTTGAGTTCCGCAACGAGTTAAGAATTAGAAATGTAACGCCTAGGGGGGTGTTACAGAGAATTACATATGGGAAGTACAATGTGGAACCTAGGGATTAAGAAATCCTGTTTAGTTTCGAGTCACGAAATTTCGAGGATTGATTTTTTTTTTAGTGGGGTAGTAATGTAACATCCTGATTTTTCACTACTTTCTAATATCGGAATAAATATATAAATGTTTATATTTTTATCCGAGACTTAGAAAATGATTTTGGGAAAACCAAAGTCGTATTCATATTATACTTATTTTTATAAGGTTACGGTTAAATTTCGGGTTGAAAATTCAGACGGAACACGGTTTGCGTTTTCGCTGACAGTAAATAGGTTCTTCAACGATATTATTTATTTTGAAAATTTTCAAAATAAATATGTTATTATACCTTATTTAGGCGTAAAACCTAAATCAGGTAATTGACGGAGTCGAGAATGGACGTGCAAAGGCAAAATCCGACATCGGATGATGAGACATCTTGCTACCTAGGGTGGTGAGTCATAGGGGTGACTCACCTAGCATTCAATGCATGTAATGATAATTTTAAGTTTGAAAAGACTAAAATACCCTTAACCTAACCTATTATAGTTAAATATTAACCATGGTTAAGGCAAGACAACTTCAAATTTGCTTTTCCTTCCTATTTTGTGGTGCAAAATCAGCCACATCTCCTTCAACCATGACCATGGCAATGCCTCTTCCCTGAGTCTTTTGCACCACCTGTCCCTCCTTGTCCTTCTCTTCCACGTCCATCTCCTTCTGTTCTCCATCATCCACCTTCTTCTCTGATCTCTCCATCTTCTCCAATCCAACCTTCTCATAAAAAATCTTTCACGCAGGCATTACAAAATTCTTGTGATGTTCCCTATAGTCAGCTGCCTAAGCCTTGTTATAAAGACGATAAACTCTCCATCAAAATCCCGGAAGATGAATACCAAGCCGGTTTGGAGGAGTGCAAGAAACATCTTCATGGAAGATTGATTTTATCCAAAGGAGATACGCCTATCAAGAATCAAGACCTGCGATCGAAGCTTTGTTCTTTATGGAAATCTATTGGCCAATGGGGTATGATCTCTCTTAGGAAAGGTTTTTATGAATTTTCCTTCTCAAGTTTGGATGACTTGCGCAGTGTACAATCCATTGGTGTGTGGAATTTGAAGCCTGGAAGTCTTCGGCTGTTTCCATGGTCCAAGGATTTTAAACCTGAGGGTCAAAGGAATTCAAATGCTCAATGTTGGATTTGGTTGCTTGGCTTGCCTCAGGAATATTGGAGGCCTAAAACAATCTTTGCAATTGCAGGTAGTTTGGGAATTCCAATATGTCTTGATGATGCAACTAGTAAAAAGACCTTTGGTCACTTTGCTAGGGTGCTTATTGACATTGATCTTAAAGGACAATTGCACGATCGGGTCATGGTGGAGAGGGAGGATTTTGGATTCTTAGTGAGAATTGAATATGAAAAGCTTCCACCCTTCTGTTCATATTGTCAGTACATAGGTCACTCAATTGATAACTGTAAAAAGCAGCAAAATTCACATCTTGAAGATGGTCGTCCAAGGGAGAAGATCGACTTGGTTAATAAGAAAGCTGCTGAAGAAAAGGGGAATAGAGTGACATCTAAGGGCAATAATGATGTAGGAAATTTTAAGTATGTTCCCAAGAATAAAGGAGTTATAGCTCCTGATCAGGAACCTAACAAGGGTCAAGCAGGGCCTAGTTTTGTTGTTAATGATGTGGTTCAGGATTCTTGTGATAAGGAAAATCAAAACTCTGGTCCTCAAGAGGAGGATGTGATAGAGAAGCAAGCTACGGTAGTCTCTATTGTTCATGGTATCTCAAAGAAAATGCAGATTATTAATGTTGATGCTGTTCAAGTGAATCAGGATGAGCCTCTCAGTGTTGGTGATTCTACAGATGCTGACATTGATACCTCTGAGGGCTTTGCAGTTGATGATGCTGGAACTGATGGAAATAATAAAATCCTGATTTCTCAGAATTTTATTGATCATGTTTCTGATACTATTGAGAACAATTCTGATAAGGCAGAATCTGAATCCATTCATGCTGATGGTGAAGCTGAATTCCAAAATCGTGATAGTGAATCAGGCTTTCCAGCTTTGAACCATGTTGCTAAGCAGAATATCAGGAAAATCTCTAGATTTTGGGGAGATGATAATGATGATGATCAGGATGAACATCAAGATGAGAATCAGGATGAGCAGGGTTCTGCAGAGAATAGTGAATTTACCCCAGTTTTGTCAAAGTCCAAAAAGAAAAAATTGAGGAGGCTTAATAGGAAAATCCAGCAGAGATCTGAAGATTACAATACTCGCTTTAAAGCAGGTACTAACAAACCCAAAATTCTTGATTGAAATGAAAATCTTATATTGGAATGCTAGGGGTCTAGGAAATCAAGACACTAGACTAGTTCTTGAACAATTTTGTGTTTCTCATAAGCCATAATTTATCTTTCTCTCTGAACCATGGATTCTGGTTGATCAATTTCCTATTGGTTTTTGGAGAAGGTTAAAGATGAAAGTTTTTGTAGTTAACAACAAAGGTGCTTTGGCTCCAAATCTTTGGGGTGTCTGTTCTGAATCTCTTAGTCCCACTGTGATAGCCTTTTTCTGATCAGCAGGTTTCACTTTATGTTTTGTGGAATAATGAGCTAATATTTATCTCAGCAATTTATGCAAGTACATCTCATATTCATAGAAGGAATTTGTGGCTTGAGCTTGCTTCTTTGCAGCATTTGAATTCGGGTCCTTGGTGCTACATTGGGGATTTCAATTCAGTTTTGGGGGCTCATGAGAAAAGAGGTGGTAGGCTTCCTCTTATTGCTTCCTGTGAAGAGTTCAAAGCTTGGTTAGATACCTGTGGTTTGACTCATATCATGACCAGAGGGGCAGCTTTTACTTGGTCAAATAATAGATGCTTGAATGGTCATATTGAAATGAGATTGGATAGGGCCGTGTGTAATGATGATTGGCTAAACTTCTGGGACAATGTAGCTTGCTGCACTTTAACCAGAAGTCATTCAGATCATTATCCTCTCCTTCTAGTGCTAAAGAAAGGAGTAGTTTCTTTTCCTTCTACCTTTAAATTTCAGAGTATGTGGTGCTATCATTCTGATTGTAGAAGAGTTATTGTTGATATTTGGAAGAGGCAAGTATGGGGTTGTCCAATGTTTGTGGTAATGCAGAAGCTTAAAGCTCTTTAAAAAGAGCTTAAAAAGTGGAATAAACAAGTTTTTGGTAATGTCCATATGAAAGTGGAGCAGGCAAAGCAAAAAGTGGACTCCATTCAGCTGGAAATTGATGAATCTGGTTTTTTCAGATTCCTTGCACATTCTGGAGAAGGAAGCTCAAATTGAATTGAACCAAGCTTTGACCTTTCAAGAAGCTTTTTGGAAAGAGAAAGCTAGAATGAATTGGTTCTCTTATGGAGATAGAAATACTGCTTTTTTTCATAAGATAACAAAGATTAGATCTGCAACAAAACAACTTTCTATCCTAAGGAAAGGAGATGATATTCTTGATAGTCAGGATGCCATTGAGAGCCATGTGCTGGATTTTTACAACTCTTTGTATGCCTCTGATAATTCTTGTGTTGATAATGGTCTGGTTGAGTCAGTTATCCCATCTATGGTTTCAACTGCTGACAATCTAATGCTTACTAATCTTCCCTCTCTGCAAGAGATTAAAGATGCAGTTTTTGCTTTGGACAGAAATAGTGCCCCTGGACCAGATGGCTTTGGTGGCAGTTTTTATCATAGCTTTTGGGACATTATTGGAGAGGATATTTGCAATTCTGTTCTGCAGTTTTTCAGAGATGGATGGATCTATCCAAATCTGAATTCTAATGTCATTTGTTTGATTCCTAAAGTGGTTGGAGCTGATACAATTGAGAGTTTTAGGCCAATTGCTTTGGCAAACTTTCAATTTAAAATCATATCTAAGATTCTAGCAGATAGGCTGTCTTCTATAGCTTCAAGGATCATCTCAGAGCAGCAGAGAGGTTTTGTTAAAGGCAGAAGTATTTCTGAATGTACCTGCATAGCATCAGAGGCCATAAATATTCTTGATAAAAGGTCTTTTGGTGGGAATGTGGCCCTGAAATTTGATATAAAGAAGGCATTTGACACACTTGATTGGAGCTTCCTTCTTAAGGTTCTATCAGTGTTTGGATTTGATCAAAAATTCTGCACTTGGATTGCTGTCATTTTACAGTCTGCTCATCTTTCAGTTTCTGTTAATGGCCATTCAGTTGGCTATTTCAATTGCAAGAGGGGGTGTGCGGCAAGGGGATCCACTTTATCCCCTTCTCTTTTGTTTGGCTAAGGAAGTTCTGAGTAGAGGAATCACTCAACTTATTCAATGTGGAAAGCTTAAGCATATGTCTAGTAGCAGGTCTTTTCCAACTCCTAGCCACATTTTGTATGCTGATGATATTTTGGTGTTTTGCAAAGCCAATAGGAATGGTCTCAAGAATTTGATGAATTTGTTCAAGCTTTATGGAGAAGCTTCTGGCCAGCATCTTAGCCTTGGCAAATGCAAATTCTATTCAGGTGGTTTATCAACTGCTAGGATTTCTAATTTGTCTAATTTGCTAGGTTTTTTAGTTGGCAGTTTGCCTTTTACATACTTAGGTGTCCCTTTGTTCAAAGGTAAGCCTAAGAAAGTGCATTTGCAGCCTATAGCTGATAAGGTTAAGAATAAACTTGCAGCCTGGAAAGGTGCCCTTTTGTCCATCATGGGCAGAGTGCAGCTTGTGAAATCAATTGTTCATGGTGTGTTGTCATATAGTTTTCATACCTATGCTTGGCCAGTCTCCTTATTGAAGCAAGTTGATGGGTGGATTCATAATTTTATATGGTCTGGAGACATTCATGAAAGGAAGTTTGTAACGGTGGCCTGGATCAAGGTTTGCTCATCAATTGAAGATGGTGGTCTTGGTCCTAGGTCTTTAAGATCTATTAATGCAGCAGCGATGTTGAAGCTTAGTTGGAATCTGATGTCCTCTCCTGATCAATATGGGCTAAGTTCTTAAAGTCCAGGATTTTTAGAAAGGGTAAGCCAATTGCTTATGATATCAGATCATCTCTTTGGCCTTCACTGAGACATTGGTGCTTCACAGTGCTTGAGAATGCTTCTTGGCAAATAGGGAATGGTAAGTCTATCAACTTTTGGTCAGACAAGTGGCTTGAGGAGCCAATAGTTGATATTTTACAGCTCCCTGATTTCTTGCATTTGAATGCTTCTATTAGTGATTTCATGGTTAATAATCAGTGGAATCTTCCTAGTATCCTGCATCAGAAATGCCCAGCATTGGTGGATAGAATCCAACAAACTCATATCCTTGTAGAGCCTTGTGATGACATGATGGTATGGACTAATTCATTTTCTAGTTCTTTAACCTTTAAAGAGGCTTATCTATTCTTGTTTCCTAATAAGAAGTCAGCCTATTGCAGCAATGTTAGGTTGCTTTGCTATTCATCTTGGAATTTCCACATCTCTTGTTGCAGAAATAAATGCTGCTATGTATGCAATGGAAATTGCTAATCAAAGAGGGTGGCATAGGCTTTGGATAGAAACTGATTCAATTCTGGTTGAAAGAGCTTTTGGCAATTTGAGTGTGGTCCCTTGGAAATTAAGAAATCGTTGGATTAATTGCATGTTGATTGCTAAGAAAAACAGTTTCCAAGTAACTCATATCTATAGAGAAGGAAATTGTTGTGCTGATAAACTTGCATCCTATGGAACTCTTCATGAAGGCTTCATGTGGTGGGATTTAATTCCTAATTTTATTAAAGAAGACTTTGGTCGAAATAGGCAAGGTCTTCCAGCTTATAGATTTAAATGATTCTTTATTTTTCCATTTCATGGGTCTTGGTTAATGTCCCCCCATGTTTTTTGTTTTATTCTTTTTTATTCTATTAATAAATTAATAGGTTGCTGCAGATGATAGATGAGTCTTTTGGTGCCAACCTAGTTGGGATGGAAAGTCTTGTAGTGATGCTTTTGCAATCTATTTTATTAAAAAAAAAAGTTACTAAAATGTCCTTAAGTTTTAATTAAATGCCAAATTAGCCCCTAAGTGAAATTACTCTTTTGTCCCTAAATTAGTACAACTTGGACACCTTTGCCCTTGAAAACCCACGGCCTAACCCCCACTCATAGGCCATTCACTCATTTTTATCAAACATCATCTTCTTCCTTAAGTTTCTTTCATTTTCTCTAAGTTAGCCATAACCAAATTTGGGAAGAAGCCACTTGAATCCTTGTAATTTTTCAACATCCAAGAGGTATACCATACTCTTCTCACTCAATCAATAGCATGTTCTTCATTCAATTTCTTGATTCAAGGCCATGATTATCATTTGAAATTCTTAGATCTAGAACTTCAAAAATCTCTAAAAAATCATAGAAAAATTATTTTAATGTGATTCCAATTTCTATGAACTAATCATGATCTCTGTGTTCATCATTCAAGAGCATGAATCAAAATAAATTTTCCTTCACATTTTTCTTCATAAGGCCGAAACCCTAATTTGTGAGAGTGGAGGAATTTTTCTTCAATTTTGTAGAAAGTAACAATGGATTTCATCTTTCTATTACCTATATGTATTGAATCCGAGAGATTGAAACAAAATAAAATCCCTAGCCTATTTATTTAGTGTTGGCCGAATCCATGTTCTTGAGAACTTGGATGATTTTGTTTTATTTTTCAACTTATGATCATTTTCTTTAACTCAATAATACTCTACGATCATGGATCTAAGAGTATGTGAAATTTTGAGATCTCTAGCTAATTTAGCTAGCCATGGCCGAACCTACACCATTAGGAGTTGTAACACCCTGTTTTTCAGAATTATTTTAATTAAGCTGGTTTTGGTTAAGTTGGATTTATCGTTTAAGGGCTTAGTGGGATTTTTGGTTAAAGTCCCTTCCTGGTACATGAGCACACCCGTGCTCATTAGCCAGCAAGCCCGTGCTTAAAGTCAGAAGCGAGTTTCTGATTTTAAGTTGAGCACGACCGTGCTCAACAGTGAGCACGCCCGTGCTCAATGCGTGGACCGCGTCTCGTGACGCTAAGTGGAGCACGACCGTGCTCAAGGGTAAGCACGACCGTGCTCAGGTCCGGAAGTTATATACGTGAACAGAACTCGAAGGTTTAACGTGTAACCCTACTTTTGGTGAACTCAGCAGCTACAGTGCGACCAGGAAGAACCCTTTTTCCGTCTTCTTCCGTCTTGGGCAGTTTAGAGGCCTTGGGAGACTGCTAGTGCATCATTGGTAGTCGTTTAGGTAAAGTTCCTTTCCCTCTATTGGTTCCTTTTCCGTTATTGTGATTAGGGAGCTAACTGTTCGTGTTCTGGTTTGTTTAAGGATCGTTTGAAGTCGAGCGGTCTTAGGGGAGGAACCGTTTGCTGTCAGGACTGTTAGAGAGCTACCTTCAATCCAGGTGTGGGGAGAAGGGTAGTATTTACATAGGTTTGGGGCTAGTGTAAAGTAAGGGGTTTCCCATGACCCTGTTGTTATGTGTTATACTGATTTATGACGTGATTATATTTTCGATGCATGTTATGGTGTATGATTGTATGTTAAATGTCTCGTATTGTTGATGATGGTTTTGGTGTTGAATATGAGCATGATGTTGTTGGTAAATTGTTGAGATGAACATGAGGTTATTGCTGGATTGATGCCATGTTTGAGTTGGCTGATTTACGATGATGAGTTTAAATCTGGGGACACGTTGATAATTGATGTTAGGAATAATTGAGTAAAAATCTGATAAAATGGGTTAAGTTTCGGCCTCTGTTCCTGCCCAGAACAGCACTGTCGCGCATTGAGCACGACCGTGCTCCCAGTTGAATTCTGGGAAGATGGCCGCGCTGTTGAGCACGGCCGTACAGGACAAAGAGCACGATCGTGCTGCTGAGCACGACCGTGCTCATTTAGAAGCACGACCGTGCTTCACTTACAGGGGAGCACGCCCCTCACGTGCTTAAGCACGACCGTGCTGGGTTACGAGCACGACCGTGCTCAACCCACTGTGACCGAACCAGATTAAAGGACTTAAGGGGTTTTAAACCCCACTTTCCCTATGATGATAACTGATTAGACAACTTGGTAAATGTTAATAAAGATAAATAAATATGATGAGATGGTGAGAGGTTAAGTCGATACCCTTTAGGGTGCCGCAAGCTGATGAGTTGTGCCTTGGTGCTTTTTGGCCAAGGAGGCCTTGACCCCACGGTTTGGGTCTAAGGTGTTGTTGTTACGTACCTTGGTGACCGAGAGTTTGCCCCAAGTACTGCGGTTGATTCCGCGTCCTCAGGTAGATTCCGCGAGGCAAGTTGGTGCGGTTGATTCCGCTGTTACCTTCGGTCGATCCCATTGGAGTTATGGAGGTGGTGTTGCCGTTGTTGTTGTGTTGCATACGCATTGCATCGGAGATGTTGTTTAGGGATGTTCGACATAGGGGAGATCGTCCTAGAGTACGGCGATCCGGCCATCCACGGTTGGAGTAGATTCTCCTATTGCCCCCGTGATGAGGCATTCGTTGGTTTGATGCGTTGGCTATCCAAGGAGTAGATTCTCCGGCGTTGAGTAGATTCTCAATGTGGATATGTAACTCCGAAGTCGTTCATCCCGAGTTTAGTGGATCCACATGCATTGATGGTTTAGCAGAGTAGGACTGCATTGCACTGCATAGCATAATGATGATGTTGATGTTTGATGTAATGCTGCTATGCTAGCTTTTTACTTTACTGCCTATCTCCATGCTAATATGTTTATACGATTCTTACTCCCTATATATGTTTGTTGTTTGTGTTTGGCCTGATTGGCACATTGCAGAGGATGACGAGCAGCCCGGAGAGGAGTGACTCTGAGGAGCCGCCACTCATCGTAGGGCTAGTTTATGTTTTCGTAGTTGTTAGTCCAGTTGTAATTCCGTGGATTTTATTCCGGAACGGTTATATCAGCTCTGTATGTGACATCGGGTTGGGTTATTTTTATTGGTTTGTTATGTTTTCGTTATTTAAAACTTATTTCATTTCCGCGTTGTAAACGGTTCATGTGGGACTTTTCTACCCATGGACAATTGTTTATTTTATTCAATAATTGCATGTTTTCCTTTAATTGTTTTTTTAAAATTAATTGGCTTTTAACATGCGGGGTAGAAGGGTGTCACATTTAGTGGTATCAGAGCAGTTCGACCTTGTTCGGACGTGGTATGAGTCTGTTGTGAGTCTGTTGTGTGACTCTTGTTTGGATTGTCTATACTTAGTATAGATGATGATGTTTTAAGTTAGTTGCCGGTAGCTTTTACTCGCTAAGTTTCTGTATTAAAGGCTGTTTTGGGCATGTATAGGAACTAATGGCCGGTAGAGGACGCAACGATCAGGAAATTGCTGACGCATTGGCACTTCTGGCCAATGCTATCGGACAGGTCAACCCTAACAACGGTGGGCCAGCTGAGTTCCAGGGACTGGATAAGTTCCAGAGGAACAACCCTCCGTCGTTCAAGGGAGCGTACGACCCAGAGGGAGCATTGTTGTGGCTGAGGGAGACAGAGAAGATCTTCCGTGCGATGGACTGCAATGATCAGCAGAAGCTCATCTTCGCCACCTTCATGTTGACTGAAGAGGCGGAGCACTGGTGGGATAACTGCAGGCAGAGGATGCGGGCAGAGGGCATAGCGGTGACTTGGGCTGTGTTCAGGCAGAGGTTTCTGGAGAAGTATTTTCCAGCGGATATCAGAGACAAGAAGGAGATGGAATTATTGTCTTTGAGGCAGGGGTCGCTGTCAGTCGGTGACTATGCGGCTAAGTTCGAGGAGCTGGCTAGGTACTACACTCCTTACCAGCATGAGACGGACGATCGCTCCAAGTGTATGAAGTTCGAAGCGGGACTTCGGCCTGAGATCAAACAGGCCATCAGCTATCAAGAGATTAGAGTCTTCCCTATTCTGGTCAACAAGTGCAGGATCTATGAGGATGCTAGCCAGTTCAGAGCTGCTAGTTCCAGAGGATCGGATAATCAGAGTGGCAAGAGGGTTGATCAGAGGGATAAGGGCAAGCAGCGGTATGCCCCTTCGGGCAAGGACTTCAAACAGAGTAGCAGGAAGCCCCAGTTTCAGCAGAGTAGCTTCAGGGATGGGTTTTCTGATGCTCCTAGAGCTATGAGATATGGGAAGTGTAGAGCACAAGACCACTATTCGTCCCAGTGCAAGGAAACACAGGTTATCTGTTTCAAGTGTGGCAAGCCAGGCCACATCAGCCGCGAGTGTGATGGAGCTAAGGCCGAGCCTCCCAGCGCTAGCAAGAATCAGAAGCCCCAGGCCAACAGACTGAAGACCACTGGGAGAGTCTTTACTCTTAGTGGAGTCGAAGCCTCCGAGTCTGATGACTTGATCCAAGGTACGTGTTTAATTGATGGAACTCGATTAACTGTATTGTATGATTCGGGTGCTACTCATTCGTTTATATCGCATGATAGGGTCAAGAGTCTAAAATTGCCTGTTACCTTCCTTGAGTTTGATTTGTTGGTTTCTACACCTACAAATAAACCTGTTTCTACTTCTTATGCATGCAAGAACTGCCATATTGTTATAGATGATAAAACTTTCCTTGCTGATCTTGTATGCTTACCTTTGAAAGACCTGGACATTATTCTGGGTATGGACTGGTTATCTTCCAACCATGTCCTTCTGAATTGTTTCAATAAAACCCTGGTTTTTGGAACTCCAAAGGAGTCTTAAGAATCCAGACCTTCTTTCTGCTAGCCAAGTACGAGCTTCGATGAGAGGCGAGGCCCAAGTATACATGATGTTAGCTTCCCTGGATGTAGAGAGCAGCCCTCCTGATGTCGCCAGCTTGCCTGTTGTGCGAGAGTTTCCTGAAGTGTTTCCGGGGGATGTTTATAACTTACCCCCAGAAAGAGATGTTGAGTTTACCATAGACTTAGTGCCTGGCACCGGGCCAATTTCCATAGCACCCTATAGAATGTCTCCTCTAGAGCTAGCTAAGTTGAAAGAACAGTTGGAAGACCTGATGAAGAAGCAGTTCATTAGGCCGAGTGTGTCTCCGTGGGGAGCACCCGTGTTGTTGGTGAAGAAGAAGGATGGTAGTATGAGGTTGTGTGTCGACTTTCGGCAGCTCAACAAGGTGACCATAAAGAATCGGTATCCCCTCCCTAGGATTGATGATCTTATGGACCAGTTGATGGGCGCTTGCGTCTTTTCAAAGATAGATTTGAGGTCAGGGTACCATCAGATTCGGGTTAAGTCTGAGGACATCCCGAAGACAGCGTTTAGAACGCGATATGGTCACTATGAGTATTTGGTTATGCCTTTCGGTGTGACCAACGCTCCTGCGGTCTTCATGGACTACATGAACAAGACCTTTCACCCTTACTTGGATAAGTTCGTGGTGGTGTTTATAGATGACATCTTAGTGTACTCCAAGAGTAAGGAGGAACATGAGGAACACCTGAGGGTTGTCTTGCAGACCCTTAAGGAGAAGCAGTTGTATGCTAAGTTGTCTAAGTGTGAGTTCTGGTTAGAGGAAGTGAGCTTCTTAGGACATGTCATCTCTAAGGGTGGCATAGCAGTGGACCCAGCTAAGGTAGAGACGGTGCTCCAGTGGGAAGCGCCAAAGTCTGTAACCGAGATTAGGAGTTTCTTGGGGTTAGCCGGGTACTATAGGCGGTTTATAGAAGGTTTCTCTAAGATAGCTTTGCCCTTAACCCGTCTCACCAAGAAGGGACAGTTGTTTGTGTGGGACTCTAAGTGTGAAGAGAGTTTCCAAACCCTTAAGAATAGGTTGACATCAGCACCAGTGTTAGTTTTGCCAGATCCTAGTGCACCCTTCGTAGTTTACTACGATGCTTCTAAGCAAGGGTTAGGTGGTGTGCTGATGCAGAATGGTAAGGTAGTCGCTTACGCTTCTAGGCAGTTGAAAATGCATGAGAAGAACTACCCTACCCATGACCTAGAGTTAGGAGCTGTGGTATTTGCCTTAAAGATCTGGAGGCATTACCTTTATGGAGCGAGGTTTGAGGTCTTTAGTGATCATAAGAGTTTGAAGTATCTCTTTGATCAAAAGGAGTTGAATCTGAGGCAGCGTAGGTGGATGGAGTTCTTAAAGGATTATGACTTCGAGCTGACCTATCACCCAGGAAAGGCCAATGTGGTGGCCGATGCCTTGAGTAGGAAAACCCTGCATATCTCCGCTTTGATGGTTAGGGAGATGGACCTGATTGAGGAGTTTAGAGACCTTAGTCTAGCTTGTGAGTTTACCCCTAAGAGTATTAGGCTTGGTACTTTGAAGGTTACCAACAGTTTGATGGATCAGATTAGAGAGGGTCAGAAGTTAGATAAGTATCTCTTAGACCAGCGAGAGTTGCTCGCTCAGGGTAGAGACCTAAGTTTTAAGGATGGCAGTGATGGTATCTTGAGGTTTAAGGATAGAGTTTGTGTGCTAGCTGTTTCTGAGCTTAGGAGGTTGATCTTAGAAGAAGTTCATAGGAGTGGATTGAGTGTGCACCCAGGTGCCACTAAGATGTATCAGGACCTTAAAAGAATGTTTTGGTGGCCTAGGATGAAAAAGGACGTAGCTGAGTTTGTGTATACGTGCCTAGTTTGTCAGAAGGCTAAGATCGAGCATCAGAGGCCTTCGGGTAAGTTGCAACCCCTGAGTATCCCAGAATGGAAATGGGATAGTATCTCCATGGATTTTGTGTCTGGACTCCCTAGGACTCCAGCTGGTTTTGAGGCAATTTGGGTTGTCGTGGATAGACTGACTAAGTCTGCCCATTTCATTCCAATGAACATGGAGTATCCTTTAGAGAAGTTGGCAAAGCTGTACATCAAGGAGATAGTTAGGCTTCATGGTGTACCCTCTAGCATAGTTTCGGATAGAGACCCGAGGTTTACCTCTAGGTTTTGGAATAGTTTGCAAGAGGCTTTAGGAACAAAGCTTAGGCTTAGTTCAGCTTACCACCCACAGACTGATGGGCAGTCTGAGCGGACCATCCAGTCCTTAGAGGACTTGTTGAGGGCTTGTGTGTTAGAACAGTCAGGAAGTTGGGACAAGTTTTTGCCCCTGATTGAGTTCACCTACAATAACAGTTTCCATTCCAGCATCGGGATGGCGCCTTATGAGGCTCTGTATAGGAGGAGATGTAGGACACCTTTGTGTTGGAGTGAACCTAGTGATGGTGTGGTGCTAGGGCCAGAGATAGTCCAGGAAACAACAGAAAAGATTAAGTTAGTTCAGGAAAAGATGAGAGTTGCACAGAGTAGGCAGAAGAGCTACCATGATAAAAGGAGGAAGGCGCTCGAATTCCAGGAAGGCGATCATGTATTCTTGAGAGTTACCCCGACGACTGGGGTTGGTAGAGTGATGAAGGCGAGGAAACTTACTCCGAGGTTCATTGGTCCTTACCAAATCCTCAAAAGAGTCGGCGAAGTCGCCTACCAGATAGCCTTACCCCCGTTCTTGTCAAATCTCCACAATGTTTTTCATGTGTCACAACTCAGGAAGTACGTTCATGACCCTAGTCACGTGATAGTACCCGACGCTATACAGTTGAAAGAGAACCTGACGTTTGAGGTGTTACCTCTTCGAGTCGAGGATAGGAGGGTGAAGCAGCTAAGAGGCAAGGAAATTCCTTGGGTTAAAGTGGTTTGGAGTGGGGAGACTGAGGAAAGTGCTACCTGGGAGCTGGAGAGCAAGATGATGGAAGCATACCAGCATCTTTTCCCTTGAGGTACGTGTAAATTTCGAGGACGAAATTTTTATAAGGGGGGTGGAATTGTAACACCCTGTTTTTCAGAATTATTTTAATTAAGCTGGTTTTGGTTAAGTTGGATTTATCGTTTAAGGGCTTAGTGAGATTTTTGGTTAAAGTCCCTTCCTGGTACATGAGCACACCCGTGCTCATTAGCCAGCAAGCCCGTGCTTAAAGTCAGAAGCGAGTTTCTGATTTTAAGTTGAGCACGACCGTGCTCAACAGTGAGCACGCCCGTGCTCAATGCGTGGACCGCGTCTCGTGAAGCTAAGTGGAGCACGACCATGCTCAAGGGTAAGCACGACCGTGCTCAGGTCCGGAAGTTATATACGTGAACAGAACTCGAAGGTTTAACGTGTAACCCTACTTTTGGTGAACTCAGCAGCTACAGTGCGACCAGGAAGAACCCTTTTTCCGTCTTCTTCCGTCTTGGGCAGTTTAGAGGCCTTGGGAGACTGCTAGTGCATCATTGGTAGTCGTTTAGGTAAAGTTCCTTTCCCTCTATTGGTTCCTTTTCCGTTATTCTGATTAGGGAGCTAACTGTTCGTGTTCTGGTTTGTTTAAGGATCGTTTGAGGTCGAGCCGTCTTAGGGGAGGAACCGTTTGCTGTCAGGACTGTTAGAGAGCTACCTTCAATCCAGGTATGGGGAGAAGGGTAGTATTTACATAGGTTTGGGGCTAGTGTAAAGTAAGGGGTTTCCCATGACCCTGTTGTTATGTGTTATACTGATTTATGACGTGATTATATTTTCGATGCATGTTATGGTGTATGATTGTATGTTAAATGTCTCGTATTGTTGATGATGGTTTTGGTGTTGAATATGAGCATGATGTTGTTGGTAAATTGTTGAGATGAACATGAGGTTATTGCTGGATTGATGCCCGTGCTCAATGCGTGGACCGCGTCTGGTGACGCTAAGTGGAGCACGACCGTGCTCAAAGGTAAGCACGACCGTGCTCAGGTCCGGAAGTTATATACGTAAACAGAACTCGAAGGTTTAACGTGTAACCCTACTTTTGGTGAACTCAGCAGCTACAGTGCGACCAGGAAGAACCCTTTTTCCGTCTTCTTCCGTCTTGGGCAGTTTAGAGGCCTTGGGAGACTGCTAGTGCATCATTGGTAGTCGTTTAGGTAAAGTTCCTTTCCCTCTATTGGTTCCTTTTCCGTTATTCTGATTAGGGAGCTAACTGTTCGTGTTCTGGTTTGTTTAAGGATCGTTTGAGGTCGAGCCGTCTTAGGGGAGGAACCGTTTGCTGTCAAGACTGTTAGAGAGCTACCTTCAATCCAGGTATGGGGAGAAGGGTAGTATTTACATAGGTTTGGGGCTAGTGTAAAGTAAGGGGTTTCCCATGACCCTGTTGTTATGTGTTATCCTGATTTATGACGTGATTATATTTTCGATGCATGTTATGGTGTATGATTGTATGTTAAATGTCTCGTATTGTTGATGATGGTTTTGGTGTTGAATATGAGCATGATGTTGTTGGTAAATTGTTGAGATGAACATGAGGTTATTGCTGGATTGATGCCATGTTTGAGTTGGCTGATTTACGATGATGAGTTTAAATCTGGGGACACGTTGATAATTGATGTTAGGAATAATTGAGTAAAAATATGATAAAATGGGTTAAGTTTCGGCCTCTGTTCCTGTCCAGAACAGCACTGTCGCACATTGAGCACGACCGTGCTGAACAGGGAGCACGACCGTGCTCCCAGTTGAATTCTGGGAAGATGGCCGCGCTGTTGAGCACGGCCGTACAGGACAAAGAGCACGATCGTGCTGCTGAGCACGACCGTGCTCATTTAGAAGCACGACCGTGCTTCACTTACAGGGGAGCACGCCCCTCACGTGCTTTAGCACGACCGTGCTGGGTTACGAGCACGACCGTGCTCAACCCACTGTGACAGAACCAGATTAAAGGACTTAAGGGGTTTTAAACCCCACTTTCCCTATGATGATAGCTGATTAGACAACTTGGTAAATGTTAATAAAGATAAATAAAGATGATGAGATGGTGAGAGGTTAAGTCGATACCCTTTAGGGTGCCGCAAGCTGATGAGTTGTGCCTTGGTGCTTTTTGGCCAAGGAGGCCTTGACCCCACGGTTTGGGTCTAAGGTGTTGTTGTTACGTACCTTGGTGACCGAGAGTTTGCCCCAAGTACTGCGGTTGATTCCGCTTAAGTCCTCAGGTAGATTCCGCGAGGCAAGTTAGTGCGGTTGATTCCGCTGTTACCTTCGGTCGATCCCGTTGGAGTTATGGAGGTGGTGTTGCCGTTGTTGTTGTGTTGCATACGCATTGCATCGGAGATGTTGTTTAGGGATGTTCGACATAGGGGAGATCGTCCTAGAGTACGGCGATCCGGCCATCCACGGTTGGAGTAGATTCTCCTAGCGCCCCCGTGATGAGGCATTCGTTGGTTTGATGCGTTGGCTATCCAAGGAGTAGATTCTCCGGCATTGAGTAGATTCTCAATGTGGATATGTAACTCCGAAGTCGTTCATCCCGAGTTTAGTGGATCCACATGCATTGATGGTTTAGCGGAGTAGGACTGCATTGCACTGCATAGCATAATGATGATGTTGATGTTTGATGTAATGCTGCTATGCTAGCTGTTTACTTTACTGCCTATCTCCATGCTAATATGTTTATACGATTCTTACTCCCTATATATGTTTGTTGTTTGTGTTTGGCCTGATTGGCACATTGCAGAGGATGACGAGCAGCCCGGAGAGGAGTGACTCTGAGGAGCCGCCACTCATCGTAGGGCTAGTTTATGTTTTCGTAGTTGTTAGTCCAGTTGTAATTCCGTGGATTTTATTCCGGAACGGTTATACCAGCTCTGTATGTGAATCGTGTATGTGTTCTATGGAGATTGGACGTTCAGCGAAACTTATTTCGGAAGGAAAATCCATATTCTAAGGTAAGGGGAGTACCTGAGGGATTTTTCTGATAGCTATATGCTATTAGTGTGTGGTCTGTATAATTTATTTGAGCTTGTGTGTGGTGGTTTAAATTATTTTACGTAGTTAATTTATCTGCTGTTAATTATCTTCTTTTAATCGATTATCTGCGGTTATGTGTTTTTAGCATTTTAATGCATGTTATAAACTGTATTATATGCTATAATGTTGAAGTGGAATTTTATTGATGTTGATTTTTGTTTGATAAGAGTGATAATGGTCAGTGCTCAATTAATTACGGAGATAAAAGCGTTAAAAAGATTGATGAGAGATATCAATTATTTAATTGATGAAATATTGGAAAATGATATTATTTAATTATTTAATTTATTAAAAATGAGGAATAGTTGAAAATACTATTATTTTAATGATTTATCGGTGTAAGAATGATCTATGAGTCACAATAAGGGCGTAACCGTGAAAATATTTTAGCACTGCTAAATTTTACGTAAGAAAATACAAAATAATATGAAGATGATTATAAAAAGTTAATTTCAAAAATAACTTAATTATGATGTTGAGAAAATTATTTTAAGAGAAAAGTCAAATTTTAACTTAAAATGTTTTTAAAATGCTAAACGACGGTTAATTTAGAAAATATTTATGGAAAGCATTCTTAAAAGCAGCAGTATTTGTTAGAACGGAGAATTAGTCTCAAAACAATATTTTTTTTAGAACTAAAGTTTCGAATAAAGATTTTCAAAGGAAAATGAGTTTTTGGTGATTTGATAGTTTTATAAATGAATTTCCAACGAACAGGGTTTTCTATAAATTAGTTTTACACAACGGTGTATTTCTGACAACTTGGATAAGTTGAGGAGATTTTGTGTTTGATCTGTGTTTCAAAGAACAAAAATAATTTTAAAGTTGAAAAACGAACCTAGTAGCCGAGACGTCGGGATTCTAGTGTTCAATGGTGTGGACTGTGTGCCCTAAAGTTAAAGTTGTGGACTATGTGTTCTATAAAAGTTATGTTGATTTTTGTGCGCTATAATCTACGAATCTAAGACTGGTGCATCGGTCTAGACCTTCGTGATTTGCACATTCGGACTTTGTGTCCTATTGTTGAAATTGAAAGACAAACTTAAATGTTTAAAAGTTGAGATGGTCGTGAGTCTTTGAGCTTCGACATGGAAAGAATGAACAAAAAGAAAAGTGACAAGAAATAAAATGTTTTACATGCATTATTCGGCAGACGTGCCTATGGTGTTAATCTGGATATCTTGATGAACAAGGTATTCAAGACAGTGTAATCTAGATATCTTGATGGCAAGGTATTCAAGACGGTGTAATGTAACACCCGCCCTTGGGCATTACTTCCTAATACGTGCGGAAATAAATTAAAAAGTAATTTGCTGGTTACTTTGGGAAAAATTTATTTATTTTAGGTTAGAAAACTCGGGTGTAAAATTTTTCTTTTACCGTAAACTCTCGGTAACCATGATACATACATTAAACAGTAAGGCCATATGGACAACAATGTTATCACAGCATACAAATTTTATTTCAAAGAGTTTCAATTTTCAAAAGAAGAAAATTAAACCAAAGATTAACTTACAACACCACAGTTAAATACATTTTTTTGTTTTTAATATATCACCCAACTAAGACTCCTAAGCTGGTTGCTCTACAAGACATCATCGGAAAGACCCCAGGGGTCATCCCCACGAACAGATACGTCTTCAAGCATCCAGGAACCTAAGTCTCCGAGTGACTTAGTGAACTCCTTTGCACCCTATGTACTAGTATACCAAGATACACAGTAGAACCAGATAAACCTGATATATTTGTAAGGGTGAGATGCCAATATATGGATTTGACATGATAACTACATGTGCAACACAAAGAGAACAAATAGAAATACACCGTATCATAACAACATCCATCTTTAAAATAAGCAAGCAGTTTATCACTGGGTTTCATACCCGATCAACGCCATTTTGAAAACTAATGCATGAACACTTCAATATCGTCGTCTAACTTTTTCCTAATCTCCGGAGATCCCAACACTGTGTAAAAATGAGCTGATCAGGCTCGATTTCCAAATAAGGCACACCGTGTTTATGCACTGGCCAAAACTCCTGGCACAATGATCACCGTGTGTGGATGTCCATAGCATACAGACTTCATTGTCCATAGCATACGGACTTCATTGTCCAACACAAGGGACAGTAACCAAAGCATATGGACTTCATTGTCCATCAAGGCACAACGAAACACCGTCGCATGAAATACCTTACCCTTCAAGGTATTCATACATAAACACCGTGGGCACGTCTGCCAAATGCATGTAAAAACATTTTGTTCTCGACACTTTTCTGTGTGTTCAATCTTTCATTGCCGAAGCTCAAAGGCTTTCGACCATCCGTAGTTTTCATCATTCTCAGAATTCTTATCGTTAACACAGGACACAAGGCCCGAGTGTTCAATCACGAAACCCTAGACCTGTGCACTAGCCTTAGGTTCGTGGTAGTAGAAAATATCTTACATCGTTTAGCACCGTGAAGTAGACACAATGTCCACAAGACATTAAGTCCATAACACCGTGAGAATGCTAGTTTCCCGACATCTCGATCACTAGATTCATGTTTTGTTATTTACGCTGTTTTCCGTTTTGTGAAAAACAAATCCAAAACAAAATCTCAGCAACTTATCCAAGTTGTCGGAATTAGCCTTGTTGGGCAAAACACATTTACAGAAAATCCTTTCTATTTGAAATTCATCCTTAAAACCGTCAATTGTTTAGGAAATCCACTTTCTGTTGAAAATCTTTTTCTGAAACTTTATCTTTTTGCAAAGAAGTCCCTTAAGACCAAAACTCATTTTAAAATAAGTACTGCTATTTTAGAAAAATGCTTTCCATAAATATTTTCGGATTTAATCCGTCGTCTAACGTTTTTAAGATGGTTTGAGCCAAGATTTGACTTTTACTCAAGCAAATAAATTTCTAAAATAGCAATCAAGTTATTTTCAAAGTTGACTTTCTCAAAATAACGTTTTATATTAGTATAAAATTTCTTGTGTAAAAATTAGCAGTACTAAAATATTTTCAAATGTTTCTTAATTAAATATTGATCATTCTCTATAAAAGCTTCTTAAGGCTTTTATCTTGATAATTAATTGAGCACTGATCACAGTCAGGCTTCTCACACAACAATCAACATTTATAAATAATCCACATCAATACTATGGCAAGTCATACCGATTATAACACGCATTAAACATACTATAACACATAAATGCTAATAATTATACACAGTTAACATAACAACATGAAACAAATTCAAACAGCTACAACCAACACAGATAAATATTACAAACCACACACCAATCACATATGGTTATCAAGAAAAATCCCTCAGGTAAGCTCCCCTTACCTCTTGTAGAATCTTTCTCCGATTAACTTCTCACGAACGAACTTCTAACTCCGGTCCTTTAACCCAATGTTCAATAGAACACTTAACCTTCAATAACCATAATCAAACAATTACCATCAAACAAATAAAATCTCCTACCCACTACATGATGATTTCGGCCATGACTAGAGGTTTCAAAAATTTACATACTCTGAGATCCATGAACTTAGAGTCTTAACTATCATGGATAAATAGTTAAAAGTTAAAAATATGAAACAAAATCCTCTAACCTCTAGGGTTAGGGTTTCGGCCAAGAGATTAAAATAAGGCTAGAAATTTCTTTTGATTTCAAGCTTTTAGATAATAAAAGTATAAGTATCAAAGGAATGAAAACAATAGTTATAACTCATCAAACACTTTTCTAAACATTTTTGCTTGATACTTGAAGAAATAGATCTAAGAATTGAAATAAATAAAACTTGATGAAACTTGAGATTAGTTGAGGATTAAGAGCATAGAAACCTTAGATAGTTTAGATCCAACCTCATATTTAAGTTAAAAATTGAACAAAATCTCATTTGTTCCTTTTAACCTAGGTTCGGCCTTATGTAGATAAATAGGAAGGAAAAATTTGTTTGAATCATGCTCTTGGATCTTGAATATAGAGATGATAACAAGCTCATAAAAATTGGTTTCATGATCATACGATTTTTCTATGATTTTCTAGAGATTTTCAATCATATGAACCCTAAAATGGAAAATGATGAACATGAACTTGAATCAAGAAATTATTTGAAGAACATATAGCTTAATCCTGATGGCAAACAAGATTTACCTCTTGGAAGTTGAAGAAAACAAAGGATCAACTTGTTGCTTCACAAAGGATGGTTATGGAGGTTTTGAGAAAAAGTAAGAATGTATTAGAACTTTGGTGAAGTTGGTAGAAGAATGGAAATGAACACATCTTGGCCATTTTATGGTGTTTAGGCCGTGAACATAGAGGGGGTTTAGAGGTCCAAAATTTGTTCATTAAGGTTACATGTGTAATTGTACTTAAGGACCTAATTGGAATTAATGAAAAAGTTAAGGACATTTTAGTAATTTCACACCCAACATCATCATGACTTGTGGGCCCCACATTCCTACCATTTTTGACTCATATACAACTTGAGAAACTTCTTGAAAACTTGAGAATTTATCCTTTAGCAGTCCCGGTTATCTCGTATTCAGCTTCGTCGTTCGCACGATTAAATAAAACGTCCGTAAATAAAATTTTATTCCACTTTTTAAGTGAAATATTTCAAAATAACCAAATATTGTGGGAAATGAGATATAAAATCTATCCATTCATTCTCGGATCAAAATTAGGTTTTCCGATCAGCAAAATCTTACTGTCAATGAAAACACAGAAAACGTAGACCGTTTTCCGTCTAAATTTTCAACCCAAGACTTCCCAGTAACCTTATAATAATAAGTATAACAGGGAAATGACCTTAGTTTATCCAAAGTCATTTGCTAAATCTCGGATAAAAATATAGTCATTTGATTTAATTATTATCGATTTTAGAAAGTCGAAAAATCGGGATGTTACATACTACCTCTTTTAAAAAAAATTCGTCCTCGAAATTTCGTGACTCGAAACTAATCCCAAGGTCTCATATTATATTTTCCACCTTTAATTGTCCCTTAGGTGACATTTATAACTTAATAACAAAATTCATACTTATGCTTCGCTCTACTCATCCTCAAAACTTTTCACCACCACACTGTCCCCACTTTCTTCTACATTTCGCCTCAGTCAATCACATTTGAAGGATATTATAAAAACTTAACCTCTCCGCTTCTCAAAGGTGATTCACTAGAAAACTTCCTCCAACATCTATCTTTCACTGTTAACACCAAAATCAACACTAACTTTACCATAACATACATCAATTCTCTACTCAAGAAATCTAATCCTAGTCTCAATCTCTTTGGGCATAGTCTACTTTATAGGTCATATAAAATCCACACATTTCAAATCTCCAAGTAAAACATCATAACATTCCTTTTTACTATGTCTAATATTAATATTGCAATTATTATTATTATTATTATCATCGTTATTGTTGTTATTATTATTATTATTATTATTATTATAAATATTATTATTTTTACTATTGCTATTTTAATATTATTGTCATTATTTTTTTATGATAAAAAATAATAACAATATTAAAAAATATCAATAAAAATAACAATAATTAGATTAAGCATAATGATAACAATAATTACATTCACAATAACATTTTTATTACAACTTATAACCATTAGTAATAAAAATACTAATCACAACAATAATATAATAATTTCAATATTTATTATAATAATAAAAATTTTAGAATAATAATATTAATAATAAAAAATTTAATTGTATTATTTTCATATTATGATTATTATTTACAATTATAACTATTATTAGTATTATTATTTTAATATTAGTATTATTACTATAATAAAAAAAGTAAGAATATTAATAAGGAATATTAATAAAAATAAAAAACAATAAAATAATTATAATTAGCATAATGATAACATTAATTACATTCATAATAATTAAAACAATGGCAATATTATTATTTATCACCATTAGTATTAAAATTACTAATACCAATTGTAATGATAATAATAATTGTGATATTCATAATAATAATATTAACACTTGGTCAAAAAGATAATAATATTATTAACATAATAACATTAATAAGAAAAATAAAAATGGTAATTAAATTATTAATATTAGAAATATTTTAGATATTAATAATAATTACAATAATATTAATACCAATACCAATAGTAAGGGGTGTCAGCCTAGCTGGGATGCCCTTCTTTACGGTGATGCTTTTGCATACCTTTTTGTTTTAAAAAAAAAAGATATTAAGAAAAGATATTAATATTAATAAATAATAAGTTAAAAATAATATTAGCAATAACAACAATTAGAATAAGTCTAATGATAACATTAATTACATTAATAATAAAGAAAATAACAATATTACTATTTATCACTACTAGAATTAAAAAAAGTAATTATTTCATCCGGTGAGTGTGACTCGCTGAGGAGTCCAAAGGATATAAGTATATAAGATATTTTGTGGACCCACTGAGGAGTCAAAGACCCTAATTTTGGTAGGTTCCAACCAAAATATATTACTATAAATATTTAAATTATTATAACTTTTTTTTATTATTAACATTGTCATTAGTATTACTATTAATATTATTATTTTAAATATTTCAACCATCATCATCACCATTATTGTTATCATTATTAACAATGTTTCTATTGTTATTATTATTAATGTTATTAACTTATTACCTAAATAATAATAATAATAATAATAATAATAATAATAATAATACTAATATTAATATCTTATTTTTATCATAATTTTAATATTTTTATTATAGTTATTAATTTTAATAATTAATATTATTATTGTTGTTAGCATTAATAGTAATATTATAAATATTGTAATAATAATAATAATAATAATAATAATAATAATAATAATTATTATTATTATTATTATTGTCATCGGTATTGTTATTATTAATATTATTAGCATTAATAGTAATATTATAAATATTTTAATAATAATAATAATTATTATCATCATCAGTATTATTATTATTAATATTATTATTATTATTATAAATATTATTACTTGTAATTTTACTATTTCTAATATGAATATTTTCATTATTATTATTAAGATTATAAATATCATTACATGTACTTTTACTATTTCTAATATTAATATTGTAATTATTATTATTATCATCATTATTGTAGTTATTATTACTATTATTATAAATATTATTACTTTTACTTTTACTATTCTAATATTATTTGTCATTATTATTTTAATGATAAAAAATAGTAACAATTTTAAAAATTATTAATAAAAAATATATTGAAAAATAATAATAACAATAATTAGAGTAAGCATAATGATATCAATAATTACATTCACAATAACATTATTATTACAACTTATAACCATTTGTATATTAAAAATACTAATCATAACAATAATATAATAAGTGCAATATTTATTATACTAATAAAAATATTAACATAATAATATTAATAATTAAATTTTTTTAATGGTATTATTTTCATATTATGATTATTATTTATAATTATTTATAGTATTATTGTAGTTTTGGTCCCTCTACTATTGGTCATGTGCGATTTTGGTCGTTAAAGTGTTTTTTGTGCACATTTGGTCCCCTTATTTTTTTCAATGTTGTAAATATGGTCCTTCTGCCTAATGTTTGTCAATTTTTTTAATGATGAACATAGAGGAATCACTCCTCTAAGCACATAGAACCTCTGGTTGAGATTCTGATTCATTTGCCTCTTCGATTCAACATAATTCAATGGTTTACCTCTGCTATTTAATGGTTTTGTCCCTCCTTTACGTGACCTTTTATGATTCCACCATAGGATCATTTACCACAAAAGTTTAACAAAAGGTTCTATACGCTTAGAACAGTGGTTCATCTCTGTTAATCATTGAAAAATTGACGGATTTGGGACATAAAGGACCGAATTTGCAACATTTAAAAAATAGGGGACCATATGTGCACAAAAAAAACTTTAGGGACCAAAATCGCACGTGACCAATAGTAAGGGGGACCAAAACTGCAATTGATTTCATTAATAATAATTAAAATAATGACACTATTACTATTTATCACCATTAGTATTAAAATTACTAATAACAATTGTAATGATAATAATAATTGTGATATTCACAATAGTAATAATAATATTATTAACATTTGGTCAAAATAATAATAATATTATTAACATAATAACATTAATAAGAAAAGTAAAACTCGTAATGAAGTTATAAATATTAGAAATATTATAGATACTAATAATAATTACAATAATATTAATACCAATACCAATAATAAATGAATATTAAGAAAAGATATTAGTAATAAAAAAATAATATAAAAATAATATTAGAAATAACAATAATTAGAATAAGCATAATGATAACATTAGTTACATTAATAATAATAAAAAGAAAACATATTACTATTTATCACCATTACTTTTAAAAATATTAATAGTAATAATTATAATTGCATTATTTATCATAATAATATTAATATAATAAAAGTAATAGTAAAAGTAATAAAAATGATAATGAAATTATTATTATTAGAAATTTAAAATACAAATAATAATAACAATAACATCGACACTCATACTAATAATTTTGTAGATAGCAAAAAAAATTTAGGGTGAGGGGATGATGCATCAGTCCAAGGTAGGGAAAACTTTCAGTCTCTGTGAGCACTTATAAAGGATTTACATTTACCTTTCCTAAGAAGACTAGTAGGGGCTCGAACATACAACTTGTCAAATATGAGACTCTGTTATGCTCCATTAAACCAACCCCTTAGGGTTACTAATACTAATAATAATAATAATAATACCAAACATAATAATCATAATCATAATCATAATAACATGAATACTAATATTAATGATATTAATATTACCAATAATAATATTAACATATTGGCATAAATAATAATGATAATAAAAATGAGTACATCACAATTTTAGTCCCTGAAATTGTAGCACGGTGGCAAGTTGGTCCCTCAAATTAAGAAATAAGCAAAAACATCAACCAAGTTAAAAAAAGTCAATCACATTAGTCTAATTTGGTGACATTTTAAAATTTGAGGATCATAAGGTAATGAATGATTTTCAATTTGGAAGATGTTTTTGCCTATTTCTCAATGTGAGGGAGCAACTTGCCACCGCTCTACGATTTCAAGAACCAAAATGGTGATTCACTCAAATAAAAATATTAATGTTAGCGACACAATTAGAAATAATAAAATTGATAATAATAATAATAATAATAATAATAATAATAATAATAATAATAATAATAGGACTAATATTAATACCATTGATAATAATATTAACATTAAAAAATAATACTATTGACAAGAAGACAAGGTTTTGTACGGGTTAAAGCAAGCAGAAGAGCATGGAATAGCCGGAATTATTAGTACTTCCAAGAAAATGGTTTTACCAAGTGTCGACACAAGCATGCTCTTTACGCCAAAACTTGAAGGACATTTTGATAGTGTATTTATATGTGGATGATTTAATTATATGTGGATGATTTAATCTTTTCACCAGCAACAAACCGAGATGGTTTGAAGAGTTCAAGTAGATGATAACCAATGAATTCGAGATGACGAATATCAAAATAATAGTATACTACCTTGGCATTGAAGTTAAGAAAAAGGACATTGCAATTTTTATCTCACAAGATTCCTACACAGGAGAGATGCGCAAATATTTATAGATGGACAATTGCAAGCCAATAAGTACACCAATGGAATGCAGAGGAAGCACGGTAAAGCATGAAGATGGAGAAACACTACAAAAAGGTGTTACTTAGTGACCAATTAAGGGATCGATATAGAGACCAAAATTTCAAATTGGTGTCTATCAAGCACTACACATTAGCGACAAGTGGTTTGGCGAATCGGTCACTAAATCGATCACAAACTCACTTAGCAACCAATTTGGCTAAAGGACTTAAATTTTTAAGTCTCTAAATCGGTCACTAAATAGCGAATTTTTTGTAGTGAAAGAGTAGATCCAATATTCTTCAAGAGCTTGGTTGGAAGTTTGTAGTACTTGACATGGGCAAGGCATGGCATTCTTTATGCGGTTGGAGCCACTAGTTGATACATGGAGAACCCATCAACCTCTCATTTGAAGGCTTCGAAGAGAATTCTTCACTACCTTAAAGGCATGATAAATCTTGGCTTACACAATTCTGTTTCTAATGATTACAAGCTTGTTGGACATAACATTAATGATTGGGGTGGCAGTATAAATGTTCGAAAAAGTACAATTGATTTCATTTTCAACATGTGAGGCAGTGCTTTCACTTGGATGTCAAAGAAGCAATCGATAGTTACTCTTTCTAAGTGTGAAGCTGAATATGTAGGTGCTACCTCATGCGTTTGTCATTTAGTTGGTTGAAAATTTTGTTATAGCAATTACAAGATTGGCGTGGATAACAAGTTAGAAATAGCTTTGGCCAAGAATCCAGTCTTTATGATTGAAGTAAACATATCGATATACGCTATCATTATGTTACAGATTAGATCCAGCGATTTTTTTGTAGTGAAAGAGTAGATCCAACATTCTTTAAGAGTTTGGTTGGATGTTTGTAGTACTTGAAATGCACAAGTCCTGATATTCTTTATGCGGTTGGTGTTGTCAGTTGATACATGGAGAACCCATCAACCTCTCATTTGAAGGCTTCAAAGAGAATTCTTCACTACCATAAAGGCATGATAAATCTTGGCTTATGCTATTTGTTTCTAATGATTACAAGCTTGTTGGACAAAACATTAGTGATTAGGGTGGCAATATAAATGTTCGAAAAAGTACAATTGATTTCATGTTCTACATATGAGACACTGCTTTCACTTGGATGTCAAAGAAGCAATGGATAGTTACTTTTTCTAAGTGTGAAGCTGAATATGTAGGTGCTACCTCATGTGTTTGTCATGTAGTTGGCTGAAAATTTTGTTATAGGAGTTACAAGATTGGCATGGATAACAAGTTAGAAATAGCTTTGGCCAAGAATCCAGTTTTTATGATTGAAGTAAACATATTGATATACGCTATCATTATGTTACAGATTAGATCCAACGAATTTTTTGTAGTGAAAGAGTAGATCCAGCATTCTTCAAGAGTTTGGTTGGAAGTTTGTAGTACTTGACATGCAGAAGGCCTGACATCCTTTACGCGGTTGGAGTTGTCAGTTGATACATGGAGAACCCATCAACCTCTCATTTGAAGGCTTCAAAGAGAATTCTTCACTACCATAAAGGCATGATAAATCTTGGCTTATACTATTTTGTTTCTAATGATTAACAAAATTTCGGCAGCATTTCCCATCGGTCTCCAAGTACACGACTCGAGCATGGTGAGAATCATCGCGATCAAGTATGCACCCGGAGAACAAAAGGAAATGCATCAGACCGAGATTTCAACAAGTATATAATGCATTTGAACATGGAAATGAGTATTGTACGAGTGTGAAAAAGGTTTTTTCCCAAACTGTCCCACTTGGATAATTCAAGATTCAATACAATGAGCATGATGCTCATTAATATTGAATCTCAAACAGGAAACTAAGGCTTTCGTAACTTAGTAATTAACTCTAGCAGAAAATAAAACCATTGACTTATAAGGATTGCAGCATACTTCAGCAAATATATATTGAAGCATAATTCAATACAAACTTAGATAAAATATAGTAGCAAACATCCTATTAAGCTCCGCTCTCCACTAACAAGTAACACATAATTGTCAAATCAAACACATGCATAACTTCTAAATTAGCAGCACACAACAAGCATCCCGCCTTTTGGACAAAATCACATCCTATTGAGCTCTGCTCTCCACTAACAAACAACACATAATTGCAAATACATGCATAAATATTAAATTATCAGCACATAATCAGCATCTTGCCTTTCAGGCAGAATACCATCCTATTGAGCTCAGCTTTCCACTAACAAATAACAAGATAATTCACATAACACATTATAAGCACCACACAATCAGAACCTATTAAACAAAGCATAACCTTAAAAAAGAGTATTGAGAGAACTTACCTATGCGACAAAATGCAAAAACAAGTAAGGATAAGGGGGAGGAGCCGCAGACAAGAAGATCAGGAACTGATAAATATAATAAAACAATATGAAAGCAAATTAATATCCTTAGAGCCAACTTAATTGTATTCAAGTTAGTAATATAAAAGTTCAACAAATTGCCATTACGACCAATTGATTACCTGTGGAGATGGAGAGGGTACGAAGGGACTCGGTTTCAACTCACAAGAAATAAAGCAATGACCTATAATGCATAAATAAAATTAATCCTGTCAAATACTAACATTTAAGAAACTAACATTTAAGGCTCTCATATATTATCAGTTTGCAACTAGTTCGATGTACTCATGAATCTTGAACCACTCAACTCACTTTTAATGTTACAGATCTTAAAATTATCTGCATACCAAATAACTTATTGAACCTTATATTTGGATTAGCCATATATTTTAAATGGTCCACCCGAGACAACTCACTTTTAAATGCTTGATAGATAGGAGTGAAAACTGGTGGAATGAGATTGATATAGTATCTAGAAACAATGTATGTCTCTATATAGGCCTTCTTAGAGTGATTCCTTGTAAGTTGTGTTGAATTATATGCATTTGCAAAGAAATTAAAGCCTTTTTCAAAACACATAGGAAGAATGTGATAATATGATGTAATGAAACAGGTTTTTCCAAATTATGAAATGGACTCTGGTTTGTATTGTTAGATCATGAACAATTTATCCAATATGTTATGTGTTAGATATTTGGAGATTGTTAGAAGTAGTTGCAAGTTGGTTAGGATTAGCTAGCTTGTCATAGTTCCATATTTCAGATTTTCCCTCAATTTATTTTTCTCTCTTAATTATGGGCTTTGTTTGCCATGTTTTTCAAAATTATGAATCAACTCTCTCAAAACTTAAACTATATAGGTGAAGGCACATGAGTAACTTCATTATGTTTTTAACATACCCTCTCAAGAGCCCTGGGCTTGAAGCATTGATAATGTACAATTCCATTTTTCAGATATTTGGGGTTGTTTCACTAATTGCTAGATGCTGAAACTTAAAATTACAAACAAATTACATGTTTGCAATTACATATTTTTGCAACATGATCCTATGCAATGGGTAAGTTTCAACCTCAATTATTGACTTAAAATGCTCATTATGCACTCCAAATTTCAAAGCCATTCTAGCCAAATTATAAAACCTCATGCAAAACTATTACCTACCCAAATCTGCACACTCTGCAACTCCAAAAGGCAGAAGAGAAATAAAAAATAAAAAATGTTGCATATCACTGAGGCTTATAGACATCTGATATCAATTTCTCTTTGCAACATTACAAACCTCATAAGAACAAATCAAGCTATCCTTATTCTTACAATATAAATCTATAAACAACCATAAACTCACATCATGAAAAATCACAAACAAACATAATCCAATTCCTTAAAAGCAGAACAAAACAAAAATAATCATTAATGATTAACCCTAACCTGAGACAGAACTGATCAGAGGAGACTGTGGGGGTGGTGGCCGCTCGAACAGATTCCTTTGAGATGGTGGTGGTGGTTGGAGGAGGAGGTGGCAGCACCTGAGAGAGACATAGAGAGAGAAACTTAGACACAGAGAGAGAGAACCGAGCAAGAGAAAGCGCGAGACAAAGAGAGAGAGAGAGAGAGAGAGGAGAGGAGAAGAGAGCTTACCTATGGTCCGTGGGAGGTGGCGGTGGCCGGAGGAGGATGAGAGAGAACCTGAGAAATAGAGAGAGAGAAACAGAGTGAGATAGAGAGAGAGAGGGATGGAGAGAGACGGAGAATATGAGAGCTTACCAGAGGAGAGGGGATGACGGTGGTGGCTCGAGGCGTCCTGTGGTGACCGGAGGTCGCGCGAAGAAGGGAGAAACAGCGAGAGAGAAAGAAGATTCGGGCAAAAGTGAGGAAGAAAGGGGGTTCTGATGGATTTAGGGATTTTATTTTTAGCAACCAAATTAGTCGGTCGCTATATCGGTCGCAAACGTTAAATTTTTATTTCGGTCGCAACAACGGTCGCTAATTTTTGAAATTCGAATTCATAAATTTACCGACCGATGTAAATTCGGTCGCTAAAACGCTCTATTTTAAAATTTTATACACGCGTGTTAGCGACCGAATGTACGTCGGTCGCAAATATACATAAAATTTTACCGTTGTATAAAAATTAGTCGCCATTTCGGTCGCTGAAAGGTCAACAAGTTTTGACTTTTAATTTCCTTTATTTAGCGATCGAAATAGCGACCGGTATCTCAGCTACGCTCCATTTCGGTCGCAGGATCAATTATAACCAGTGTTAATTGTAGATCCTATAATCAGTCGCTATTTCAGTCGCAAATAGCATCCAATAATTTCAGTCGCTATTTTCGGTCGCTAAATGACCTTTTTTTTGTAGTGATGGAAGACAGAAAACCAAGGATGAATTCGCACATAAAGACAATAAAATAATAATTCACCTGTAAAGAGCACAAAATATGTTGAGAAGAAATTAGTTTATATACTCTTTTCATCAATAGGTGCCATTCTAACTTCTGCACTTATTTTTTTCCTCTTTTATTAGGACTTCATTAATCACCATCACTATTTTTCTGGAGTGATATAATTAAAAAACAAAATTTAACCATTACATAGTTGTTCATCGTTTTACTTGCTATTTCTATACTTTATATCCTCATAACTTCTGGATATGAAGTACAGTCTTTAGTAGACTGCAACTCAGTCATTGGATGTGATTCAGTGCTGAGGTCACCAGTTTCCAAATCATCCTTACCAAGAGAGCATACATGAGCACATGGGATACAAGTGACTAAGAACAATGACAGAAATAATGAAAAGGGGAAAATCAACTCCAGAACTTAATCACTTAACAATTTTTCAAATAGCCCAATGTGTTTCCATACACCGATAGGAAAAGTTTGAAATTGCACATCATAGATTGCCCCTACCCTATAGATAATATCAATTAGAAATTAAAACTCCATTTTGGTAAAATTATATGCCATAACAATAGTACCTTCAATACCTTCAATGATGTAATTAACACTTACAAAGAGTGTGAAAGAATAGCAAGTTGAAACCCTTGTCTGGTGATATCTTCTTCACTCTTGTCTCCTGCATTAAGCAAAGAGAAGCTACAGCCTAGACATTTAATCATACACCTCATGTGCAATTCAATATACTCTATCAACAATTAATAAAAGAAGCTCAACCTTCCTCCAAATCAAGCTAAAAAATAACATATAAATAAAAATGGAGATGGGGCTGATACCAAATATGAAACCAACTTAAAACAATAAATAATAATATATGAAGCCAACTATGAAACCATCGTAAAACAAAATAAATAATAATATAGAGGGTGTGTATGCGATCTGCATTGTAGAGGAAATGGAAGATGGAAGGACAAGAAGAGAGAGATCTGAGAGAGAGGAGGAGATGAATGAGGGGGAAGGCACTGGTGATGGCGTCAGTGGTCTATAACCTTCGTAGACAGAGTCCACGTTTGGTGATGGCGGAACCACAAGATGCCGCCAATAAGTTGATCTGTCCCCTGCTTCCTGTGCCAGCATGGATGGGGGGGGGGGGGAGAGAGAGAGAGGGGGGGGTGGGGAGGGGGGAGAGAGGTGATGTTAAAGAAGGTAAATGTATCTTCAAGTCATCTCAACCATTTTCGGAGATGACATGATTTGGTAATAAGAAGATGAATGAAGATTAACATGTGTAACGAAATCAAGTTTGAATGTGTTTTTAGAATGTGCAGAGAGAGAGAGAGAGAGCACAAGAAAGAAGGAAACTGAAGTCATTCAAAAAAAAAAGGGAAAGAAGTAGAGAGAGGAGGGCTTTGTGCGGGAAAATTTTTCAAAAGTGTAATTTTTAGAGGAAGCAATTGAGTGAATGGTTGTATCTGAGTTTTCATATGTTAATATAAAGACATGTAACAACGGTTGCAATGCCAACTGTTGTTATATGTGTCTTGTAACAGCGATTGTCAGACAATCGCTGTTAAAAGATTTTCCCTCTATCAAAATACCTGGGAATTGCTCACTTGTAATGGTGGTTGTTTTAAAACCGCTGTTATAAGTCACTTATAACATCGGTTTGACAATAACCGCTGTTATAACAGCGATTTTACAACAACCACCTTTACAAGTGTTTTAAATGAAGATATTTACGGAACTGCCACCGCCTCTTTTATAACATCGGTTTTTATCTAACCAATGTTACATCCAGTCGTTACAGGGATATTTTCCACTAGTGAACCTAGCAAGGATCGATTACGAGGACAGAACCCCCTCAAGCCCATGGTTGATCTTGATGACTCTGTTTTAGAGAGACTCTGTACTCTATGGCAGGACGCCCTTGTAGTCAAACTACTGGGGAAGCGACTAGGGTTTAATACCATGAAAGATGGGCTCACAAAAAGTTGGAAACTTGCTGCTGGGTTTGGGATGATGGACATTGGCAATGACTTTTTCATCGTAAATTTTGAAAATTAAGTAGACCGCACAAAGGTTTTGGACAGAGATCCATGGATGATCTTCGACCACTACCTCACAATGCAAACTTGGTCACCGAAATTTCTTTCCCCAACAGTAAAAATAGATAAGACAATGGTCTGGATTCGCTTTCCTAGCCTGAACTTGTTCTTTTATGATGAAAGCATCCTAATGACCTTAGCTGCTGCAACAGGTAGGCCTGTGAAAGTGGACACCAACACTCTGAATGTTAGAAGACAAAGTTTCGCTAGGGTTTGCGTAGAAGTGGACTTAAACAAACCAGTTGTGGGGAGAGTGTGGCTTAAAGGACACTGGTATCACATCAAATACAAAGGGCTTTATCGCATCTGTTCAAACTTTGGGTGCTATTGTCACATCACTAGAGATTGTAAAGCTGCCCAGCCAAAATCTACACCCACCGAAGAGCCATCTACTAATGTCACAAAGGGAAAAAACACATTGCCTGCACCAGAAAGCAGTACTCCCCAGATGAATGTATCCAATGAAAGGGGAAAGGGAAAAACCTAATCAACCTGCCGCTACCAGTGCAGACCCTATTCATGGGGATTGGATGGTGGTGAAGCGTAAGGCTCGAAACAACAAAGGTTCGAAACAAGCCAAAGGTAGCCATGAGGGTAAGGGTAAGTGTACTGGGAGTGGTAATGAGAAGCTGGAAAAAAAACCCAAGCAGGAATGATTATTCCAAGCTTGCAGCAAACTCTGGCAACCATAGCTTAGAGGAAGGTGGCTCAGGAAGTGACCCCAATAATCCAAAAGCTACTGCCCACAGGTCGAAGAACAAACACTATAGAAAGGACTTAAATATGTCCTCAAGTCAGCCAGCTAGCAATGATTTGAAGAAAGGAGAAAAACCACCCAAATCTAGCCAAAGTAATCTACCTAGCAACAAGCTGACCCCTTTACAGAACATATCCAACACACCAAGAATCTATGATTTAGGCAATGGTATGAAATCAACTGTAGCCATGATATTTGTGATAGGCTCCAGGTTTATCCTCATTCATGAAGAAGAGGAAAACACGAGTGCTAACTCCATGGACATAGCTAAGGAGAATTTTAATCTCGAGCAGGAGGGTGAGCCTCCTAACAGTGACCCAGGAACACAGGATTCATCACAACCTATGAATTTATAGGCTTAGGCCTCCCTCATTTCTTCCTTGGATTTATGGATCAATTTTCTGATTTTTCTATGCTTTCTTGGAATATTCATGGCGCCTTGGGTAGTATAATCCGGCGTTATGTGCATGATATTGTGTCTACTCACCATCCTTCTTTATTCCTGATTTATGAGACTCACAGTCCTTTTAATAGGGTTGAGAAGCATTGGTATTCCTTAGGCTACATGCCAGTTTTCATAGAGGAAGCTAGGGGGCACTCCGGTGGTATCTGGGTGCTGTCGTGTATGGATAACATCACCTTTTCTCTGATAGCTAGAAACATTCAAGCCATCACCTTTGCTGTCAAAAAAGGTAATACTTGGTTTTGCTCGGTTGTTTATACCTCACCCATTCCTTCCCTGCGTGATGAGTTGTGGAATCACCTTATCAGCCTGAGAATTTTAATTGTTGGTCCTTGGCTCTTGCTGGGGGAATTTAATGAAGTTCTTAGTGCCTCAGAGGTTTTGGATGGGATCTTCAGCTCCTCTCAGGCTAGTTATATGGCCAACATGATGGCTAATTGTGGCCTCATGGATTTGGACACTATTGGTGGCTAGTTTACTTGGAGAAGAAACACTCGGCAAGGAGGGCATGTTAGGAAAAGGCTTCATATGGGTATGGCAGATGTTGCTTGGCTCCTCTTTCAACATGCTCTCATTGAAACTCTGAACCAACACAACTCTGACCATAACCTCTTACTCATGAGCTATTTGAAAGCTAGAAGTAAGAAGGAGAGGGTTTTTCACTTCCAAGCAGCCTGGATTCAACATCCTGACTACAGCAAATTGGTGGAAGATACTTGGAACCTACCAGTTGGTAATGCTTTGAATAAACTGGGAAGGGTCCGGGATAAATCCACCACCTTCAATCAAGAGGTTTTTGGTAACATCTTCAGAAGAAAAAGACAACTTGAAGCTAGGATAAAAGGGGTTCATCACCAAATTGATATTTTTCCTACTTCGGATCTCATTAAGCTGGAGAAGGAGATGCATCATGATTAAAACCATGTCCTCACTGAAGAGGAGATCCTCTAGTTCCAGAAATCCAGGGAGAACTGGGTTTAGTTTGACAACAAGAACACCAGGTTCTTCCACACGCAGGCTGTTATTAGAAGGAGAAGGAACAAAGTTGTAGGACACCACATTGATGGGATTTGGACTACTGATGAGGAGGTCCTCAAGAGAGATGCTTATAAATACTTCAAAGCTCTTTTCTAGAATAATGATCCTTGTATTCCAAATGGTCTGTGTCTCAGAGCACTCCCTCAAGTGGAGCCAAGTCTTTATGAAGAATTGATGAAACCTGTTTCCATGGAAGAAGTCCAAGCCTCTCTTTTCCATGAGTCCCTACAAAGCTCCTAGGCCCGATGGATTCCAACCCATCTTTTTTCAGAATTTTTGGTAGGTGGTTGCTAAGGACACTTGGGAGGTGGTGGCTAAGGCTTTTGTGACTGGCTCTATTGCTCCTAGCTTAGCAGAAACTCTTGTAGTGCCAATCCCCAAAGTTAATGCCCTGGACAGTCTTAAAGATTTTAGGCCTAGAAGCCTATGCAATGTCATCTTTATGCTCATATCCAAAGTTTTGGTGAATCGGCTTCGCCCCCACTTGGACACTCACATTGGCCCCTTCAAGAGCAGCTTCAAGTTCCTTCCTTCTAAGAATGTCCAGCGCACCAAGATTACTAAGTTTAGCGCTGCAACTGGTTTTGCTCACACTTATAACCTTGGGAAATACCTCGGATTTCCTCTTCTATCGGGTAGAGTGAAAAAACAGAGATTTCACTTATATCATGGACAGATTTAATGGAAGACTCGCGGGTTGGAAAGCTAAAACCCTCAACAGGGCTGGTAAAGTGACCCTTGCCAAATCGGTCTTAACCTCTATCCCCATTTATTCTATGCAGAACATCTAGATTCCTAGTGGAGTGTGCAACCACATAGACTCTACAGTTAGAAGCTTTGTTTGGGGAGGGCATCATAACCATTGGGTGAAATGGTGCTCGATCACTGAACCCAAAAATAAAGGAGGACTTGGTATCAGAATGGATAGGGACACAAACATTGCCCTATTAGGTAAGCATGTCTGGTCTCTCATGCACAGTCCTCATAAACTATGGGGAAGAATGTTGTCTAGCAAGTATCTTAATGGCAATCACATTCTAAATGCTAAAAAGAACCCTACTTCCTCCTTCATTTGGTCCTCTATTCTTAAAGCTGTGGAAGTCTTAAAATCGAGGTTTAAGCTCAGAGTGGGTAATGGAGACATCTCCATCTGGTATGGCCAATGGAGTGAGGAAGACTTAATTTATAATTTAGTTCCCTTTATGAACATTCAGGACACTCATCTCAAGGTTTGAGACATATTTTATAGTGGGGAATGGCACTGGGAAGCCTTGGCTACTTTGCTCCCCATGGATATCAAAATGCAAATGGCTAGCCATTTCATTGATGGATCGTCTAATGACTTTATTATTTGGGGAGATTCCACCTCTAGCCTATACAGTACGAAAGTGCCTATCACTGGCTAGTTAAGGACTCCCTAATCCAGTCTAACAATGAAGAAGCTTGGGGTTGGATCTGGCACTTAAAAATTCCTGAAAATATTAAGCAGTTTTTGTGGATCATCCAACACAACAGTCTCCCCACTAATATGTTTCGCTATAACAGGCATTTCACTCCTGATGCTTCCTGTCCTAGATGTGGTTTTGCTCAAGAGTCAATTCTACGTGTCCTCCGTGACTGCCACAAAGCCAGATCTGTTTGGGGAATTCTTAGACTAGACAGATCTCAGGATTTCTATTATATGGGAGCTTATGCCTGGATATGCAAGAATGTAGAAGGAGATAAAGGCCTTACCTTCGTTGTGACTTGCTGGATAACCTGGAAAAGTAGGAATGCTTCAGTCTTCAGTGATGCCAATTGGGAGGATTGGCATACTGTGAACCAGATCCGTGTGCAATAAGCTACTAACTTCCATTCTCTTCATACTAGTGCTTCTCCTCTGGTGCAGAAGGAGGTGATATGTTCCCTCCACCTGAGAAATCCATCAAAGTGAATGTGGATGGCAGCTCCTTCGACAATCCGGATAGATCTAGATTTGGAGGCTTAATTCGGGATATGCAGGGACACTGGATCCTTGGCTTCTCTGGATCTTGTGGCTTCTCCACCAATCCGTATGCTGAACTGATGGCCATCTACAATTTAATTTAGGTTGGGACAAAGGTTACAAACACATGGTGTGCGAATCGGACTCAACAACTACCCTTGATCTGGTCTCTTATGGGACTCACCATCTTCACCCGCATGCTCCTCTTGTCAACAACATTCGTTCATTCTAGCCGTGGGAGGTGAGCTTTCAGCATACCTACAGAGAAGGGAATGCGTGTGCGGACTGGCTTGCCAAGAAGGGAGCCTCCTCAGATTTGGATTTTACTTCATGGAACTCTTGTCCTCTTGAGCTTCAGTTGTCCTTACTAGCAGATGCCTCTGGTGTTGTTAGGATAAGGCACTAGTCTTTAATGAATACTAAAAGTCAAATTTTGCATCACTGCTTTTCTTGATAAGTGTTATAAAAAGAAAGTATTGTCTTGATAGCATCACATTATTTTTTATTTTTTTTCTTAGGATCACACTATTTATTATAAAAAATCTTTTTAACAAAATAATATTTGCTTTTACTTAAATAATGAAGATCACATTCCACTAAAACAAACCTACAGCCTAAACGAGGGATAATGGGATATAACAAATCAAAGTAAATAAAGTTAAACCCTAACCTTTTCAGTTTCCAAATCAAAGTTTTCATTTTTCTCTCTCAATCTGTCTATAACCTCTTATCTTTCTCAGACACCACTATGAGCCATCTCCATCCTAGGCACCACCTAGCAGCCAGCACACGTTCCACCATGATTGCATTCCTTTTCGTCTCTCATCCAAAGCACTGCTTCCTTTGTCTTCGGTTCTAGTTCACCACAGTGGTGACCACAACGTTTGGCCGTCTTCTCTGATCTGGTTTTGAGGTGTTGCTATCTTAAAGTTCCAACCTTTCTTATCTTTTTCTTCAGATCTGCTTGTTTGTTGATGTTAAGTAGATTTTTTTTGAGATTTTGTTGAAAAGTTGAGGATTTATGTTTCAGGGTTTGTTTCGGTTAAAGCTTCATACTTCAATAAACTTGTTTTTTTTTTCGATCCAAAACCGATTTAACACACCTGTCACTCACCCAAAACGTCCAATCCGCCACCTGCTGAAACCGTTCACTCAAACAGATGGAAATGGATTACCTATTATGCTCTTCGGCTTTGGTTGGTTTTGGATTTTTCAGCCTGAAACCGATCGTCATTCACCCCTACTACTAGTTTCCCGGATTGATTGGTGTCAGACCATATTCAGCTCATTGGCCTATAAAAAAAGTACATTCGTACTAAATAGCATTATCATAACGATAAATATTCTAATTTTTTTTAATCAAGTAATTAAAACTAGGAAAAGAAAGATTACATAGGGAATTGGTGTGTTTAACATTTATAAAAGTGAAATGCTTAGTTTTCCAATGAAAACTTGCTTTTTCTTGGTTCCTTAAAGAGTGCCCTAAGGGCACTCGTTAGCATGACCCTTAAAACTATAATAATTAATGTTACTTTCTAAATATGCAAATAGTTTGTGTTCTACATACATACACTTTTTGATAATTTCTAGGTTCATCAATTATCTTAAATTTTCCTTCTTTTGTGAGCTTGTTTAATATGATATTTAAATACTTTCAAGTGAAGTTCTTTGACTCCACATCCTAATATAAAGAAATGTAAACAAGAAACTTATGACCACATCAATGGATGTATATATACAACGTGTCCTAAATATCATACACAAGCAATTAAGTGCTTTGCGTATATTTAAGTTTTTTTTTTTTTGTGCATATATTTAAGTTTGCTATTGTCTATCCTGTGGATATGCAACCCTAGCCAATAATTTTGTAAATCTCACCATATCTCAAACAATGGTGAACTTTCCTTTCAAAAAAAAAAAAAACACAATGGTGAACTTTCTTTTTCAGGTTAACTTGCACATGTTAAATTTATATTCTTAAATACTTAGGCCAATTTATCCTAATTAGTAAAAAGCAATTGTATACAACTGACCATTAAAGTTAGTTACCCATAATTCAAAACGTACATGTTTTAAAACATGTATTTGAAGCATGTTTGATCACTAAAACATTAGTCGTAGCTTGACATGATAGATTAACATCACAATTTTTAAAATGAGATTCGCAATTACAATTAATGTCGTAACATTGTGACTTCTGACAATGTCCGCAACTGCAACACGGTCGCAGTTGCGACTGCATCACCCGTATTTTTTTAATTATCTGCAATGACGATAAACACATTGTAAATACAATCACGATTTAAAACCTTGATTAATATTGTTACCGCTGTTATTGTTTGATATCTCAGTTAGTCCTAGTTTCAATCAAAATGTTGTGGTAACTTTTTGTAAAATGGTTTGTAGCCGAGGAATGATTATGCCAACCTTTTTTGAGTTGATATAGAGTCCAAATTACTCAAAGTATATGTATATGGGCTTTATATACAATAAAGTAAATACTTGCAAAACTATATATCTTAATAAAAATTTGGTGTTGTCTTCTAATAACAGATGAATACATAAAGTGATGATTGATACAATGTGATATATAATACATTATAAAATTATCGTGTATAAATTAAATGAAGTTTAATGTCTTTATTAATTCAAAAAAATTCGTGTATACAAGAATGGTTATGAAAAAGAAGAAACAAAAATATAAATTATTTTAACTTGCCGAAGGGTTAGAGTACACCCCTTGTACTCTAGTTAATAATACTCCTTGTATTTAAAAAAAAAAAACATACTGAAGCAAGGTGATTATAACCATCTATTTCTACACATAAAAGTTAACAATAAATATTATTATAAAATATTTATACACAATAATAATTGCCTCAACTTTATTTCTGTAATTCATAGCATATATGATATTTTTAGAATTTGGCTTTAATTAGAATTAGGTCATTTAAAAAAAAAAAATTAGGTCATTTAGACAAGACATTGTTGTCACAAATAATATGGGCCGGATGACAGCAACTAATATAAGCATTGGTCAGTTAGCTTTTAATTCCTACATTGGTTGGTTATTTGTAAGTACATCTGTAAGCATAACGTAGTTTAGAAACCTACCGGACTTTGAGACAGGACAACTATATAAACCTAAATTTTATCTCAGAAAAAAAAAAACAACAATTATGATAGAAGATGCTTACAACTATATATAATCTTGTTCAAGTATCTTCACCACCTGTTTCTCCGGTCACCAAGGTCACAAGAACCGTCACCCCCTTCTCCACTTCAGGTTCACTCACCCTCTACCTCTTCTTCTACAACTTCACCTAAAAATTTCCCTCTTCTTAACCAAATCCCTATTGCCACAAATGTTCTATCTCAATCCCTCAAAACTTTCAATCTCAACCTCACTCCAGAAAATAACTGACCGGAACCACAACAAAAAATCTCACCAAACCCCTCACCAATCCACTCTTCACCACCCACAGAAAATCAACCACTTGTTCCAATTGGAGAAACTTTTGGTTCCCTTATCTCACCTCTTACCACTTCTTAGAAACCCCAAATTTCCTGGAAAGTACCCATTTCTTTTCTCACCACACCTCACAGAGGAATACCAAAAACAAACACCCCTCCTTGTAGTGCCTCCTTTCATACATCTCTCACTCCCCAACCCATTAACTCCATAAATCCTAATACCTTAACCCTTGCTGACCTTCAAGCAATAAACAATCTAGTTGGAGAACAGACTACAATAAGGCTAAATGAAGCCTAATAGAAATAGAAGCCTAACCCAACTTCTTGCATTTGGCCTAACACTGTTATGAAGTTGTGTCCTAACAAAGGAATCTATCCAAAGCCACCAGTGTCTGTGGAACTGAAAAGTAAGAAGAAGATCTCTCTGCTAAGTAGAACTGATGTGATGCTGAAGTATGCTCATTTGACTACCTCCTTGTGGGAGTCGTACTGAAAGAAGAATTGTTCAAGATCCTTCTCACTTCTCTAGATCGCACTAGTCTGATAGGCTTTTGACGTCTTGTGGAGATAGGATCTCCTTTTATGGGATTCCTTGGGTAGGATATCCTTTTATAGGATTCCTTCTGCACCCTCTTCTTCTTTTGCAACTGGCTTAACCAATCTTGCTGTGGATCCTGTTGCCCGTGATGGGATTGCAAATCTTCACAAGAAATTGGAAGACATTGAGCTGTTCATAAGAGATTATTTCTCTAAGTAGAATAAATAGTTTTTACTGTTTTCTTTTGTGTCACAATGTACTTGTCAATGATGTTCTGAATAATACTGCCTTCTCTCTTTATGTTTCTATGTTTTTGTTGATGAGAAAGGGGGAGACACATATGCGAACTAAAACATATGCGAACTAATACAAAACTAATAAAAAGCAAATGACCCTAATAACCTGATAAACATATGCATAAGTTTAGGGGGAGCATAAGCATGAGAATAAGCATTACATATATCTAATGTGTTTGATCTGAATATCATTACATCTACTCTAAATATGCTTTTTATGACGTTCATTAAATCATAAGAAAATGTTTGTCATCATCAAAAAGGGGGAGATGGTTAAGTCTAAAGTTTTGACATCTCTAATTTTGATGGATCCAAACATTGGTATTAAATGATTTTAATATAATTGTTTGAAATCTACTAACATGTGTATTAAGTGTGCAGGAGAATAAGTGTTTAAAACAGATAGAATTTAGTAAAACAAAGCGTATCATATTAAATCATGCATTTGAGTTCACTTATCAATGTGTTTGACTGGCAACTCAGCAACAACTCCTTACGCAAATGAGTCTGATCAATCAGAGTGTTTGAAAGAACATCTTTGTATCCTCATTTGAAGTCAAGCATATTCCTTCGAATATTGAAATCAAAGAACGCTGACCCAAGTACAAAAAGCATAAAGCACTAGCTGCAAATTCTTTTTGTTGTAACAAGCTAAGGAACTTTACACTGTCATATACCAATGTTGCATAAATAAGGAAAGTTGCGCTGCCCAAGCTTGAAAAGCAACTGCACCTACTCTGAAATATGTTGCACTTTGATAAAATAATGTAAAGAAGTACGTTCATCTTGTCTTAAAGCACTCAACGATCATAAACATTAACATAGGATCAGAACGATTCTTTGGTATTTATGAATAAAAGAATGAAAACCCTATTCATATGAAGTATGTCTCACAACGGATTTATTATTGATGAATATAAAAGGAAAACTTTGAAGGAAGTTTGAAGACAATCATTCAATACAATCAACTTAAAGCATTCAATACTTGCCTCGCATTCAAAGCTCTTAAAATTTCGTTCTTCTAAGAACACTTCTCTACTTAATCATCTGTATTCATTGAGAAATTATTTCTGCAGTCATACCAACCTTATTTCATATTCACTCTTTGAGCGTTATCTCAGTTGATTTGTAAAGTTGTAAATCTTGATGCTGCCGCTTCATTAAATCTTATCGTTTGTAAAGCCTGAAGAGGCTTGCTTAAAGAGTACTTGTTAAGGAGCCCGGAGAGGCTAGGTGTGGAAACAATACTTGACGGAGCCTGAAGAGGCTAGGTGTGAAAATAATACTTGTCTATAACCTGATCAGTTATAGTGGAACCACTTGGTGAAACTAAGGACTAGACGTAGCCCAAGGTTTGGGATGAACCAGTATAAATCTCTGTGTTAACTTTCTTATCCATATCCTCTTTAAAGTTTGCTTTATATATTTTATTGTGCTAACAAGGGTTAAAATTGTTAAACCTTAAACAAACCTTTCTTTGTTTATTCCGTCTCAGACGCATCTAAGTTTCTAATACTTGTTCTTTGAGAAAAGTTATCTGTTTTTGAAAATAGTAAAACACAATTCAACCTCCTTCTCGTGTTTTCATTTGTTCCTTTCATGGTTACTGTCAGAAAGAATTTATTTTGCCTTCAGAAGTGATTTTGACTAAAAGTAACAGAAAGTAGCTTTTGCGTTGAATTGAAAATTTTACACTATGTTTTATATCAAACTTGTTTTCAAAATAAAAACATCCAAACATAAATCACTTCACTTCAAACTCAATTATAACTATATCAATTTTACAAAATCAATTTCATTTGAAGCCACTTTTATCTAACGCTTATCCAAACATACATGAAACAATTGGAATAGGTCTTTGAAGATGCATGTTTAAGTAGTTTTGGAATACTTTGATTCCTTCAAAAATGGTGATTTTTCCTAGTAGGTGAATATTGGATAGAGTTCCCATCAAACTTAATTACTTTAGGAGAAATGTGATCTCCTCCATTGATCAAGTGAGGTGTGTGCTGTGTAATTGTGAATTAGAAAGTTTTGTATACTTGTTTTTTCTTGTACATTCTCTTTTCAGGTGTGGGTGGTAGTTTACGCTTGGTTGTTAAGGGTAGTTCTACCTTTGGATGGCAAATCACATTTTTCAACATAGTGGTATATATGGTGAAAGTAAAGAAGTTAAAGCAGGTTTGGATGGTGTTCTGGTTTACGGTTTTGTGGTCTGTTTAATGTGCAATGAGAATATCTTTAAGTGAACTGTAATATAATTCACATTGTAAGTGGATCTTATTAAGGTGAGATTGGTCTTGGTTTTGTACTAAAGTCGCAGTTGGAAATTGTTTGTTCTCATATTGCGGTGTCTCTTTTTCAATGTATGAAGCTTTTTTTTTTTTTTGTGAGGTCATTGATAAGGTTTAAATTGTACGAGTTAGAGTACCCCTTGTACTCTTTAATAAAATTTTGTTTATTTAAAAATAACAGTTCATCTGCAAAGTTGATTATCTAAATGAACCAATTGAATCGTTATTCAGATATCCTGTAGATAAGGATTGGTTGTGTTGTGGTCTCCATGTGTGATCAATGTGGCTGTTATGAGGAGTCTCTTGATCATATTTTTCTGCAGTGTCCTTTTGCTACCAGACTATGGAATTGGTTAAGTGCCATATTCATGTGCAGCTTTGACACAGCATCTATTGATTCTTTGTTTCAATCTGTTAAGCATCATAGTAGTGTTCAAATTAAGAATATCATGGTGGCTGAAATCATCAATGTTTGCTGGTTTTATCTGGTTTTCCCGAAATCAAAGTAGATTTCAAAACCATAGATTGTCTTTTAGTCATATCTGCAGTGAGATTATTGCAGCTGTTCAATTTTTGGTAATCTGTCTAAGGGCTATATGAACAATTCAGTTGATGATCTTATGATCCTTAAGTCCTTCTTAGTCTCGGGTAAAATTAAAAAAGCCCCATTGATCAAAGAAGTTTGTTGGCTGCCTCCTCTTTATAACTGGATTAAGTGTAACTCTAATGGTGCAGCTCATGGTTCTCCTGGCATGACTGCTTATGGGGGTACTTTTAGAGATAATGCAGCTGATGTTATTGGTTATTTTGTTGTTAATATTGTCATTTCCTCTTCTTTGGTTGCTGAGTTAAATGGTGCAATGTATGCCATTGAGATTGCTTCTAGTAAAGTTTGGAAAAACCTTTGGCTTGAGTGTGATTCTATGTTTGTGCTCCATGCTTTCAAATCTTTAGAAGTGGTTCCTTGGCATCTTCAAAATCGTTGGAAAAATTGCATTGTTCTATCTCAGCAATTAAACTTTGTTGTTTCCCACATTTTTAGAGAGGGTAATTACTGTGCTGACAAGCTTGCTTCTTTTGGTATTCATAGTTCAGGATTTGTTTGGTGGGATTGTCTTCCTAGTTTCATTAGAAGTGATTTTACCCGTGATAGGCTTGGATTGCCTAATTATAGTTTTGTTAATTTTGTTTTATTTCATGGGTTTGGTTTATGTCCCCCTATGTCTCTGTATTTTTTATTATTTTTAATAATAATATCTTAGTAGTGTGCTGCATATGATTGGTGGGGTTGGTGGTGCCAACCTAGTTAGGATGTCCTTCCTCATTGTGATGCCTCTGCATGCTACTTCATTAAAAAAAAAAATCAATTAAGTTTTTAAAACATTGATTGAAATTAAGCTTGTAGTTGGAGGTGGAAATGGATATTGTTTTTTAGACAATCTCCTTTCCTTACTACAGGAATAATTACAAATCTATTCACTGTGAAGCTTTAGGTGACAGAATTCTGGAAAAAGTGCAAGCTTTGTTTTTGGGTGGTTAACATATAAATAGAAGCTGGGAAATGTATCTTTCTTTGACTGGTGTAGCAATATCATAAAATGTTTAGCAGTTTAGTTTATGTCAATATGTATGAGTGTATTAATTGACAGATTAATTCTATTAGTGGTTGGTCTTTATGTTATAGAACAAATTTTGTTGCCTTTTAATTGTAAACATTAGAGTACCCAACATAGAATAACAAGAACAATAACATTAGACTGAAAATCTGGATGACCAAACTAAAAGACAGCCTAAATCCCAATGAGACTAGACCAAATATAACAGTGACACTAAGACCAGATTTTCATACTCCAATGGCAATAAAGCGATGATAGAACCTTAAAGTACATATATACACATTGGAGAACATGACAGAAATATAGCGCCCAATTAAAAATCTTTCCTACTTTATTAACTCAAAATTAAAACACCAGACCAGCTTAGAGCTTCAAGTTCAAGTCCACCATCCCCTTCCCTTTAGAAGTTCCTAGTGCCGCATTTCGTGCCACGTTTGGTGCCCCATTTGCATCGTTTCCCCTTTGTCCGGAAAGGTGTCTCTCCAATATGGGTAAGAAGTCCTGGGTAGGGTCTAACTGAGATATAAGATCTAAGGTCCTCTTCTCTGGAGGAGGAGAAGAAGAAGAACCATGATCAACAATATGAGGCACGGGACCAATTGGCATGATTTCCTGTCTCAAGTAAGGATGGTAACGCAGGAAACCTTTCCCACATGGTGAAGGTCCAGGCCTTGATGTGATTGGGTTGGCCCTTGGTGGTTGTGGTAGCACAATTGTTGGTGTTGGCGGTTGGGGAGGCATAACTGGCTGGGGTCCATTACAACGAACTAGGTTGAGGAAGGTTCTGTTCATGTTGCAGCTCACCGAGGAGAGTGGAAGGCCCCTTTTTCTCTTTGATGTGCCATCAGTGCACCACCAGTGGGGAAGGTGCAAGAGCAATTAAGGCATCTGAAGGTGCCGGTGGTGCGAGGAGGAGGGAGGAGGAGGACGAGGGCGAAGAGGAGAAGCGCGAGGAGGAGGAGGAAAAGAAGAAGGAGAAGGAGGAGGAGGATTATTGATGGTGTTATTCTTTTCACCAACACCAGAACTGCCAGTGCTGCTCTCAGTGTCTGAGACTGGAACATTTGATGCCATTTCTATGAGCAAAGGTGGGTTTGGAGATGGTATTAGGGACACGATGAAAACGATGCTAGCTCTAGTTGTCTAGCTTGAAGATAATTATGTTGTATCAAAAGGAAAGGAAGAGAGAGAATGTGTTTGTGAGAGGCCTAGAGAAATAAGATATATTTATAGTGAGGGTTTGGAGCTAATGACATGGTTTGGATCCCTATTTTTTAAATAAAAAATAGATTTTGAAATTTAAAGGAAGATTTTTCATGTGTGGGGATCTATAGCTTTTCAAAATATTACCTTTTTAACTTATTACCAAAACAAGGGAAATTAATTAAGGATGTTATTAATGGTGTTTATTAATTATGAGCTGTATTTGATATTGTGATTAAATATTGTTAGATGAGAATTCATTTAATCGGTTAATTATATTTTAAAATATTATTATTTTTTACTAATAAAGTGATATTCTTAAAATAATAGGCAGGAATTGGTCTTTTCAACATTTGTCTTAATTATTTTGTTTAATATGATCTCCTATATTTTATTTTTGTCAAGCTAGTCTTTTATGTTTGCATACGTTAACATTGTTACCCATTCAGTCCGTTAATTAACACCGTCCAAACTTTCGTTAAAGCGTAATAAAAAAATTATCTCTTCGTTTTTTCTTCCACCCTTTTTTCCGATCAAGCACATGTGAGAGGAGTGATATGGTAATGAAGAGTGAGAAGAGAGAGAAGAGGGAAGAGAGAGAAACAATAATATTTTATTGAATTTTAACGGATGATATGACAGTGTTAGATGAATTTTAAATTCTTTTGTAGAATAACAATTAGTTTTGTTTTCCGTGATTAATAAAGGATTAAAGTAGTATATATTGTCAGTGTAAAAAGTTTTTACATTGTCATCCACTAACATTTTGGCATATGCGCTTTTATTTAAATAATTAAGAGAGAGAAATAACAATAATGTTGATTTGTCAAGATATTATTGGATATAAGTATAAAAATTCTTTATATTGACAGTGAATAAAAATTAAACTCTAACGAAAATACCATATATAGAGCATATATTGTTTTATTGATTTTTCAGCCCCACAATTGGGAAAAGTAAATAAGATGAAGCAACTACTACCAATTAGGGTTAGGGTTGTTCGTTGGTTCGGATCGATCCGATAAACCCAAGAATCCGAACCGAACCAATTAAATTGGTCAATAGTTTTTTTGTGTTCGGATCCTAACCAAACCAAACCAAACCCGATGGTAATTGGTTCGGTTCTCAGATTCACAGATTCTAGAACTGAACCAAACCAATTAATATATTTTTATATATTTTCGAATTTAAATATTTATTATATTTTAAAATTTATATATATTTTATTTTTTAGTAATTTAATATTTTTATTTTATTTTATTTTACATATATATGATTTAATATTTTATAGTTGTAATATTTAATTATATTTTAAGATTTAATATTTTTGGGCCTGATCTGATCCGAACTAACCCATTCTTGAATGGTTTGGTTTGATTTGGATTTCCTAAAAAAAAAAAATTACAAATTTAAATCAAACTGAACCAGTTGATTTTGATTGGTTCGGATTTGTTTTTCATGCAAATCTAAACCAAACCGACATGCGAACACTCCTACTACCAATATGTGGTTTCAAGTGATAACAGTCTCAAGCCCCTTAAGCGAGTGGTCAGATATTCAACTTCTGACACTTGCGTATGGAGAAAACTTAATTGGGAAGGGACAACCCTTAAATGTCATCTAGGTCCTACAACAGAGATTAATCACTATTTATAATGATGGATACTTTATTTCAATAACACAGTTAACAAAAAAAAAATTAACAATGAAGCAACTCCCGCTCTATACATTACTGAGGATATATGATTACTTTATTCAATATAATTAATTTAGTGTTTGATATTATCAATTTGTTTGCCACATTATATAATAATCAGTACAAAGAGAGATAAATTTATACACTAGATAATTAATATATATACAAACTCTTCCCCAGGAAGTATGCATAATTCTTTGGAAAAAAGGGAGGCAATCTAACAAAGACAATGAGGGTATTAATGGGAATTGGGTGGGGGAAACAGGGAGAAGGAATAAAAAAATATAAACAGGAAGAATAATAAGGGAAGTGACAAGTGAACAATAGGTGTTTGATTTGTCAAAAAAAAAAAAAGGAATGGACAATACAAAAATTTTTATTCCTTGTTTGATTTGAAAAATAATCCTGGGATTGGACAAAAAAGAGGGTGAGGGACTAGACACAAACCCAATTTTTTGTCCCTTATCAAACAATGGGACAACTTTTTGTCTTATGGACATACCACCCAAAAATATAAAATTATCCGTACATCTCCCTCTCTCTCTTAGACACCAGCCCCAAACGTTTACTTATAAAATAAAAATATTATTAGTATGTTACTTTACGTATTGTACGTGTGTGTGTATATATATATATATATATATATATATATATATATATATATATATATATATATATATATATATATATATATATATATAATTTATAATATTAAAATTACATTATAATATATTAATATACAATATTATATTATAATATATATTATATATACAATACTCATTATATATATATATATATTATCACAAGGGATATTATAGTAAATTTAATATTATTTTGTTTGTCTTGTCCATTGTTCATCAAACATTGTACAAGACAAAAAGTTGTCCAATGACTTATGAGGTTATCATGTGTTGTTCTCCTTTTGTCCTGATTGAGTAATAAAATTTATTCTCTTATCTGATTGTATAAATCTTCCAGAATCTTCCTAAGTGAGATAACTTTAAAATATTCTTAAAAATTAAAAAATTGAGCGTTTTGGATTTAAAAGAAATTATTTCAATTTTCTCCCTTCATTTTTAAAAAATTTCAAAAAAAAACCTTTTCCCTCCCAGACTTCCCTCTCTTTTCAGGTGGATTCTAGCATGAAGTATATTGTTTATGGGTATACTAGTGAGGCACCAAGTTCTCGTATGAAAACTCATTTTTACCCATATCCTGTCCCACCCCATCTATCATCTTCTTCATCCCACCACCACCACCACCCCAATCAGCAACCACCCCACCCACTGCCACCACCCCATCTCCTCCCAAATCACTCTTCTTCCTCTCTCACAAATGGTGTTTCTGGTTGTTGGAATAATCAGAAAGTGTTTTCTGTCGGTGATTTTTACGAATTCGTCAATAGCGAAGCTCCTTGACCTAACGCCGCCAATGTCTGTATAGGGCTCTAAACATCCGCCGCATCAAGTTCTCCGCCGTCTCTATGGGTGGGCTCCATTCCTTCTTGCCGACGCGACTCCTTCCCTTGTCCCCTCTCGTGCCTTCTGTCACGATCTAATCTCTGGTTGCTCAAAGCTTTTCTTGCTCTGTTTTCTGATGCGCCTATGAGCAAGTCTGCCAAGCCGGATGTCGTACACAGTGGTAGGGTTAGAGGAGGGAATTGGGAATATGAAGATGAGGATGAGGGAGGTGGCAACGAGGGCCGATTGCACCAAGACCGCTCATACGCGACGTATGAGGGAGGTGGCGACGTCGCAATTATGGATTCCGATGTCACAGGGCCGCCCGCACCAGGACCGCCGTGTCGTTCGCACTGTAGCCACCGTCCGTGCTGCACCTTGCTCAGATGAATCGATGAAGCGCCGCCGTGGATAGGGATGAAGGTGGTGGTGCGGCTGGTTGGAAGGCTTTTGATGTTTAAGCTTTCAAGGCTTGGATGACAGGAAGGGTGGGTGAAGGGTAAAGTGGGATTTTTCAAAAAAAAATTGTTTTTAATTTCTTTTGGTTCAATAAATCTGGATGGTCCATTTATTTAATTATTATATCCAGCGGTTTAAAATTATCCATGATAAAAAAAAACAGAGGTATACCGATATACCCATAAACAACCTGCTTCATGCTAGAATCCACCCTCTTTTCATCCATACTCATTTTCTCCAAACATGAAGATTTATCTAGTTAATAATTACGAGGGATAGGCAATCTGTAAAAAGTTGTAAATTTTACCCCAAAAAAATACATGAAATCTAACTCAACTAAGATGGTATCTATTAAAATTAATAACTACATATACGGGTGCATAAAAACATAAATATATCTTAATAAACAATCGGTATATTGGTACTTGTTAGCAATGGAAACCTTTCTCAATAAAAATTTAGGCAGTTTCATTTTTGTTAGAGTTGTATTATTTGAACAACTAAATTTAGACACCGTATATATTTCTTTTCTTTTCTTTTTTTTTTTTTTTTTGGGTACAACTCTAGAACCCTAGTTGTCCATAGTTGATTCTTTCATAGGACGTGGCTTCTTCATTTCTGGCCTTCAGAATGACGTTACCGGTGGTAATTGGAGCACATCCTAGACTCTCATACATCTCGTCAACATCAACATATTTAGTGGAATCAAATTTACTTTTCAAAGTGAACGAAGACATACTTGTTGATGACGAATTTCTGAGTTCTTGTATAAGAAGAACACAAAGTAGAGAAACAATAAGAAAAAGAGAGAGATGCAAGTAACTAAATATATAGCTCACTTCTTTATTACACATAGTATTACCTTAAACCCCTGATGCACACTCTTACAACATTTTTCACGAGGCACCTGATAAACCGAATAAACCACATCAAGGGCTAGCAACCAGACCAAACTAAAGTTAAGAAAGAAGAAATTCTTCCCTTGTTGTTTATGCTAGAAATATTTAGTAAATAGACATTGACTCATACATATTATAGAGAATTATAGAAAGAGAGTGCATTATATCTATGTATCACAGCTTGAGAGTCACGTCCACCCCAGTATTGGAAGTGACCTTGTTGGTGCCCCTTTTTCGAGGGAGCCACTCCACATATGGATCAACACCATATCCTCCCACATCGGCTACATTTGTACCGTTTCCCATTTGTCTGTAAGGTTGTCTCTCCAATTGGGACAAGAAGTCCCGGGTAGGGTCTAACTGGGATATATGATTTATGGTCCTTTTCTCTGGAGGAGGAGAAGAAGAAGAACCATGATCAACAACACCAACACGAGACACAGGACCCATTGGCATGGTTTCCTGCCTCAAGTAAGGATGGTAACGCACCAGGAAACCATTCCCAGCAACGTTGTTATGCCTAAAAGGCGATGGTAAAGGTGCAAGCCTCGATGTGATCGGGTTAGCCCTTGGTGGTTGTGGTAGCACAATCGTTGGTGTTGGGGGTGGGTGGGGAGGCATAACTGGTTGGGGTCCGGTACCAGGAACCAGGTTGGGGATGGTTCTGTTCATGTTGCGACTGATCGGAGGAGAGTGGGAGACCCCTTTCTCTCTTTGATGTTTCATCAGCGCACCTTTGGTTGGGAAGGAGCAAAAGCAATCAAGGCATTTGAAGCTGCCGGCGGCGCGAGGAAGAAGAGGAGGAAGACGACGATGAGGGCGAGGGCGAGGAGGAGGAGGAGGTGGTGGGTTATTGATGGTGGTGTTGTTTTCACCAACACCAGAACTGCCTGTACTGCTCTCAGTGTCTGAGAGTGGGACATTTGATGCCATTTCTATGAGAAAGGGTGAAGTTGGAAATGGTACAAGGGGCACAATGGAGACGATGCTAGCTAGCTCTATCTAGCAGCGTAGCTAAAAGAGAATTATGTTGTATCAAAAAGAAGGGAAGATAGAGAGAGAGTGTGTGTGTCTGTGGTGAGAAAGCCAAGTGAAATAGGACGTATTTATAGTGAGGGTTTGGAATTAGACATGGTTTGGATCTCAACTTTTTTTAAATAAAAATATAGATTTTGAAATTTAGAGGAATGTTTTTCATGTGTGGGGATCTGTATCTTTTAAAAATATTACCATTCAACTTATTACCAAAACAAGAGAAACTAATTAAGGATTTTAGTAATAGTGTTTATTATAAATATGGACTATATTTGATATTGGGATTAAATGCTGTTAGATGAGAAATCATTTAATCGGTAAATTATATTCCAAAATATGTTTTTTACTAATAAAGTGATATTATTAAAATAATTGGCAAAATCAGTCTTTTCATCCTTTATCTTAATTATTATGTTCAATTTTGTCTCCTAATTTTTGTTTTTGTCAAGTTAGTCCTCTGTGTTTAAATAAGTTAACATTGTTACCTATTCCATCAATTCTCATCTAACACCGTTAAAATTTTCGTTAAAGCATATATGAAAAAAAATTATTTTTTTCTCTCTACTTTTTCTTCCCCATTTTTTCCGACCAAGCGTACATGAGAGGAGTGATATGGTAATTTAGCTTCAATTACCCAAAAAATGGTGGAACTCACCAGGAAAAATGGTGGAATGAAGAGTCAGAAGAGAGAGAAATAATAATAATGTTATTGAGTTTTAACAAAATATATGAAATTGTTGGATGAAAACTGGGTTAACGGTATTAATTAATACTTACAAATATAAATGTGTGTGTATATATATATACCGCCACAAATAAAAGTTATGAAACTAAGTTGAATAAAATATTTAAAATAAGGGTCTTACTAACTAGTATTTATTGAGATTTCTCAGGGATATATTTTTAAATTTCTTTATAAAATGATAATTAATTTTATTTACCGTGATTAATAGAAATACTAAATATATCAATTGTTTTTATTGAGTTTTCAGCCCCACCATTGTGGGGCTGAAAATATATATAAAAGTAAGGTGGTGGCTAGGGTAAATTTATAAAATCACTTCATATTAGCTGGGGTATAATTGATATTTTATTTTGCCTAATAAAGGATATTTATGATGGGGTATAATTGGTATTTTATTTTCCTTATAAAGGATATATATATATATATATATATATATATATATTGTATTATATTGTTTTTAATTATCTTAAAAATGAGCCCCCTTAAATCACTATTTAATGGGTCTTTATTGTTGTGAGCACCTATTTTTGGGCCTTATTTATTTTTCAATATGTAATTTTAATTTAATTTAAAATTTTATTTCCAAATTTTCATTTCATTTTAACGTTTACTTTTAAATTTATTTTTCATTGTCATTTCTAAATTTTATTTTTTAACTATAAATTTTAGTTTTCATTTTTTATTTTATTTTACATCATTTTAGTTTGATTTTAATTTTATTTTATTTATTCAAAAAACAAAAAAAAGTATTGGATGTTTCACCTTCCATATATTGATAATTTTTTATTTTTTATTTTTACTTTTTATTTGGTATTCCATGATGGGGTGAGTTAATGGGTTGAGTTATTGCTCTTTGTATATTAATACACATATATAAAAATGCAAGAATATGTAAAAAAAAAAAAAAAAAAGATTTAATAAATACACATTATGAATAGACAATGAATGTTATATAGATTCAATTTTTTTATTGGTTATATTATAAAATTGGATTTCACATGTTTACATATGTGTGTGTTTTCTTCATTACTAATTTTCTATTTTTTTAAATATATTGTCAAATAAATAATTTTTTTTTTTTTTATTATATTTGAATATATATAAAAGTATGGAATGCATGAGTTTTTTTTATCGGTCCAATTGCAGATCATTATTATATATCATGTGTGACACTCGGGGCTGACGAGGGCGGGGAGTGGTCGCCGGTGCAAGAATGCACGTATAAGAAGCGGCTCCTGGCAGGCTTCCAAGCAGAAGGATATATGAATGAACCGATTACACACCGGAATGAGAGGGATCCTGAGTCTGTGTAGGTATGAGACTATGCAGTTGAGGATGACTTATATAAATTGAATGGTACTACCTGTACTAATAAGATGCATCTTCTTTTCGGGAGCTCATCACTTAAGAACTCCACAGTTAAGCATGCATGACTTGGAACAATCATAGGATGGGTAATGGGTGATCTCCTGGAAAGTTTTCCCAAGAAGCGTGTGAGTGAGGACAAAGCACGTTGAAGAGACCGGTGTTGGTTTGTGGGGACAGTCATCAATGTATAAAGCAGCCAGGGATGTTACATCATACATAGGTATATTGTTGTGTATTGTTTGGGTATTAGGGTATATGTTTTTTAGTGTATATGTATGTGGTAACCATTATCAAATAATTTACATTTGAATACACGGAAAGGTCTAACTTCTCTATATTTTATGTTTTAATTATAATAGAAATATTTAATTATTAGTCTTTTTATTATTTTCTAGTTTCAAATATAAAACATATTTTAATATGATGCAAAATATTTTATGAAGTTAATTTTACGTTTTTATGGTTCTTTTTAATTTTATTAAACTACAAATAATGTGAATATAAATCTAAGTACTTATGATAATTGAATCAATATTTTTTTCTTATTTTATTTTAATTTAATATGGAGTTATAAAATCACTTCATACTAGCTGGGTATAATTAGTATTTTATTTTGCCTAATAAAGGATATTTATGCGGGGGTATAATTGATATTTTATTTTGCTTAATAAAGGATATTTATGTATATATATTTTTGTATTATATTGTTTTTAATTATTTTAAAAATGAGCTTCCTTAAGTCACTATTTAATGGGTCTTTATTGTTGTGAGCACTTATTTTTGGGTCTTATTTATTTTTCAATATGTAATTTTAAATTTTATTTCCAAATTTTCGTTTCATTTTAAAGTTTACTTTTAATTTTTTTTTTCATTGTCATTTCTAGATTTTATATTTTATTTTATTTTTTAACTATAAATTTTACTTTTCATTTTTTATTTTATTTTATGTCATTTTCCTTTGATTCAATTTCATTTTATTTATTCAAAAAATAAAAATATTATTCAATGTTTCACCTTCCATATTGATAATTTTTTTTTTTTTTTACTTTATATTTGGTATTCCATGATGGGGTTGATTAATGGGTTGAGTTATTGCTCTTTGTATATTAATACACATATATAAAAATTCAAGAATATGTAAAAAAAATATGATTTAATAAATAGACATAATGAATAGACAATGAATGTTATATAGATTCGATTTTTTTTATTGGTTATATTATAAAATTGGATTTCACATGTTTATATGTGTGTGTATTCTTCATTATTAATTTTCTACATTTTTTAAATATATTCTCAAATATATAGTTTTATTTTTTTGTATTGTATCTGAATATATATAAAAGTAAGGAATACATGAGTATTTTTTTCGTCCAATTGCAGATCTTTATTATATATCATGCATAGGTATATTGTTGTGTATTGTTTAGGAATTAGGGTATGTTTTTTAGTGTATATGTATGTGGTAAACATTATCAAATAATTTACATTTGAATACAAGGAAAGGTCTAACTTCTCTATATTTTATGTTTTAATTATAATAGAAATATTTAATTATTAGTCTTTTTTATTATTTTCAAGTTTCAAATATAAAAAACATATTTTAATATTATACAACATTTATTGATTTTATGAAGTTAATTTTACGTTTTTATATCAACACAATGAGGAACATGATAAAAGTTGGGGGCTAGGCATAGAAGGAGCCACCTTTGCTAAACAATGGGCAACTCCATTGGCTTGTCTCCTAACAAACCTCATATTAAGGTTTTGAGAAAAGTTTAGAAGCCTAGAGCACTCCTTAATAATAGAACCAAATTCAGAAAAATCTACACTAGGCTTGTTGATGCTATCAACAACCAACTTACAATCATTTGCAAAAATAATATTAGAAAGTCCCATGCTTGTGCACCACTGAATAGCAAATAAAAGACCCAAGGCCATTCCATCAGGGACACTCAAACAAGGGTTACTCCAGCTAGTCTTGGCAGCAACAAAAGAGCCATTAGAGTCTCTAAGACAACAGCCCCAACATGTAATACCATCTCCTTGCGCAAAAGATGCGTCCACATTGCACACATAGAATCCCACTGGGGGTTTTGCCCACTGCGCAACAGTACCATGCAGGACATTACCCATAGGACCATGTTGAAGGACTTGCGCTTGCTGCTAATCACCCAGGAAATGTCGGGCATTGTTGTAAACTCCCAAGGGCTAATGAACCTCATTATTCCATAACTTAGCTTTTCTAGCCTGCCATATGCTCCAAAAAACTGATGCAAAGAGAGACTTAGAGTCATCGTCCAGTTCATTCAACAACAACAAACACCAATCTTGGAAACTTTCAGCTCTAGACATAGCATTATCAACCTGGACATGAAGACCAGCTCTATGCCAATTGTAATACCCTGTTTTTCTGTTAAGTGCTTTTGTATGCTTGTTTGGTTGGTTAAGCCTTAAGACTTAGGTTGTGGGCTAAGTGGGACTTCTAGGCTTGAAATCCCTTCTCTTAGGCTTGTGCCTTGTGACTTTCTTGGTCACAAGCACGGTTGTGCTTGCTAAGGAGCACGACCATGCTCGTTGTGAGTGAGCGTCTCGCTGACGCTGAGTTGAGCACTCCCGTGCTCAAAAATGAGCACGCCCGTGCTCAATGACTGGACGCGCTTAAGCGCTAAGTTGAGCACGACGTTGCTCACCAGGAGCATGACCATGCTCAAGTCTGTGCCTTTAAATATGGAACAGTAACCGAGGGTTACGTCAGAACTCTATTTTGGCATTAGCAGTTTCCCTAGTACGGCTGCAACCCTTTCGTTTTCTATTTTCTCTAAATTCATTTCGTTATTGGAGCAGTGGAGACCCTTGGGAGTGTCTAATTCGTCAGTGTTAATCCCTATATGTAACGGTTCCTTCCCCTTAGAGTTTCCTTTTTCTATTATTAGATTTGAGAAACTAATTGGTTAATGTCCTTGTTTGACCAAGGCTTGGAGAGTTAAACTGAGCCGCTCGAGGAATGCGTGGGTTACCATTTGAGTGATCGCTACCGGATTCTTCATACCAGGTATGGGAGAAGAATGGTGTATACACTAGGCTAGGGGGTAGCGTAAGATGAGGGGTTCCCATAGCCCCGTTTTATTGTTGTTATAACTGTTATTAATGCTACGTTATGTTTGATTATGAATATGCCTTAACTGTTGTCAATGCCATGATCTGCCTGGTTGTATGATTATTATTATGTTGTTAGTTGGCTAATTGGTATGCCTCTTTGTATAGAGTTATGATGTCAAATATTAAATAGTGTATGCTAATGAATAATTAATGTTGTTGGATGCCATTGGTTCATATATGATGATGTTATGAGATTGTTGTCAACTGTTGTTATGGATGATTGGCTGAGTGTTGATGTTGAAACTATTAATGAGACCCTAACGAATTTAATTAGGACTCTTAGTTAACATAAGAATTATTGGGTTAATCCCTTAAAGTTTCATAAGACATGAACTGTTAGTGAGAGGTGAGGAATGTTGCCATTTGGATTAGTCCAAGGACCCTAGGATTTGATTTGAGAGCGTTATGGAGCCAAGAACTCCAAGAACATAATTGAATCTGCCCAGAACAGTACGGCTGGCCCAGGAGCATGGCCGTGCTGAACAGGGAGCACGGCCGTGCTCCCAGTTGAATTCTGGAAGGTAGGTCGCGCATTGAGCACGACCGTGCTTCAAAGTGACAGCATGACTGTGCACAACGCCCGTTCCCTTACTAGTCAGAACCTGAGATTAAAGGAATTAAGGGGTGTTTCACCCCAAATGTCCCCAATAATGTGATAAGACACCAATCGAATAATGATGAGTTAGATAATCTCATTAAAAGGATAATTAAGATAATAAAGAATAATAAGCTGGTTAAGCCGGTACCCGTTGGGTTACCACACATTGATACACTTTGGTGCTTTTTGGCCAAAGTGCCCTCGATGCTTTTTGGTCGAGGTGTTGATGAGTTGAACCTTGGTGTTTTTGGCCAAGACGTTGTTGTTGATGATGTTGATAAGTCTTGGGTGTTTATCGGCCCAAGCAAAGGAGGTGGTTGCCTTGTGTGTCGTTTGCTCATGCATTTATACGTTGAAGTTGATTAGTGGGGGATGTCGTCCAAGTTATGATGATCTGGCCTAAGTCTCGGGTGGTTCACCCACGGTTTGGTGAACCGTGCGCCCCCGAGGTGTCGTATCCAGTTGTGATATGTCGGCTATCCAAGGGGTTCACCCATAGTTTGGTGAACTGCCGGCATTGGTGCTTTTATGACCAATGTGGATATGTAACTCCGAAGTTGACTTCCTGAGATAGTTGGATCCACATGCATAACAGATAGTGGAGTAATGTTGCACCGCATAGCATCTATTAACTGTTGACTTGTATTATGTAAATGATGATGTTTGTTGCTATGCTTGATATGATGTATGTTCATCTTATTCCCTATTCTCATGCCGTTGTGTTTACATGATTTCTTACTCCCTATTTTCCTGTTTCTGTTGTTGCATGTATCTCTTTATGTAGAGGATGGTGAGCAGCCAGTGGAGGAGTGACTCTGAGGAGCCGCGACTCTAGTTAGGATGCCTATTTGATAGTTGTTAGTTTATTTCCAATTTTGTTGTACTGCGAGGATTTTACTCCGGAACGGTTATACCAGCTCTGTATATGACATCGGGGTTGGGTTATCTTCATGTTTTATCTTTTTAAAACCATGTTGTTTCCGCGTTGTTGAGATGTGAAACTTTTTATCCAAGTTTTATTTTATCCAAATAAATGCATGTTTTTATAATTCCTATTTTAAGTAAATGTTTTATATTAACGTGCGGGGTAGAAGGGTGTCACACCAACAGCTTGCACTATGAGAACAGGTTATAAAAGTGTGCCAGTTATTTTCCAACTCACTCTCACAATGCACACACAGGCTGCCCCATTGAACTCCTCTTCTCTGCAGCTCAACACGGGGTGGGGAGAGAGTTGCGGCATGCTCTCCAAAGGTGCAGCTTCATCCTAGGAGGAACTTTTAGGGTCCAGATTTGCTCCCATGACCGTCGTTCCTAAGGTGAGAGCTATCAACCAACCTGTTCATGGCCAAGTAGTACCCACTTCTAACTGTGTACACCCCATTACTAGTGAGGGACCAAATTCTAGCATCCTACTCAATATGAGGAATCAGAGGAGTGTTCATAATGGCTTTAGCTTGGATGTTAGAGAACAACAAATTTATAAGACCAGGGTTCCACACCTTATGACCTTCATGCAAGAGGTCTTTTACCTTCAAATTCTGCACACCGTCAACTTCTGGATGAATTTTTACAGGGCCATTGGGTTGAGATCACGAATCCAGTTTGCACCACACATATCAATAGAGGAACCATCACCAATGCTCCATCTAACACCTTCTTTCAATAAGGTTTGAGTGGATCTTAGGCTTCTCCAAGTATATGAAGGGTTGTGTCCCATTGGAGCATCAAGGAAATCCACATTTGGAAAATACTGGGCCTTGAAAACTTTTGTCACCAAACCATTAGGGCAATGAATAAATTTCCAAGATTGCTTAGAAAGCATAGCCAAGTTAAAAGCATAAATATTACGGAAGCCCAAACCACCAAACTTCTTAGAGATAGTAAGTTTATCCCATTCTAGCTAGTTAATTCCTCTATTATCCCTTTGACTAGAGCCCCAAAAAAATGAATTAATCATGCATTGTATTTCATCCCTAAGAGATGAAGGAATGGGATACATACTCATGCAATAAGAAGGAATAGAATGAAATAATTGATTTAATAAGGACTTCCCTTCCCGCCATAGATAGAGTTTTACTCTTCCAAGAACTAATTTTTTCCCACACTCTATCTTTTATGAAATTAAAAGTAGCCTTTCTATTTCTCCCAATAAGAGAAGGGAGACCGAGATATTTACCCTCACCAAGTCTCTGAGAAACTCCCAAGATACTAGCTAAGTGAGAGCAAGTACCTTGAGAGACATTTGAGCTAAAAATCACCTCGGATTTCTGCAGGTCATGGATTGACCAGAAGCTTGTTCATAAACTGAGAGGATATTTTTCATAGCTACAAATTCCCTCTCCGTAGCCCACATAAATAAGAAGCTATCATTAGCAAAAAGCAAGTGGGATATGGTAGGGGATCTCCTACAAATACGAATGCCATGAATAGAACCTGAGGACTCCACTTTCCTAATAAGAGAAGTAAGGCCCTCTGCACACAAAATAAACAAGTATGGAGATAGTGGGTTACCCTGCCTCAATCCCCTCTCTGGCTTAACAGGCCCTACATCATCCTCATTAACATGAATAGAATAGTTAACTGACGCAACACACATAGAAATCCACTCTACCCATCGGTGATCAAAACCCATCTTCATCATAATAGCTTGGAGGTAGTACCAACTGACTCTATCATAGGCCTTACTTATATCAATCTTCAACGCCGCTTCCCCTTGTCTGCCACCTCTTTTACATTTCAAATACTGAACCACCTCCGAGGCTATCATAACATTATCAATGATGGACCTCCCTGCTACAAAGGCAAATTGCTCCTCCAAAACACATTTCGAAATAACCGACGATTGTCCACCCCTAATAAGATCTATGGTCCTCATCTCTGGAGGAGGAGAAGAAGAACCATTATCAACAACACTAATACGAGGCACAAGACCAATTGGCATGATTTCCTACCTCAAGTAAGGATGGTAATGCATGAAACCACTCCCACGCATTCCGTTATCAGCTACATTGTCATGCCTAAAAGATGACGGTGAAGGTACAACCCTTGAGGTGGTCGGGTTGGCCCTTGGTGGTTGTGGTGGCACAATCGTCGGTGTTGGTGGTGGTTGGGGAGGCATAACTGGATGGGGTTCGTAACCACGAAGCAGGTTAAGGATGGTTCTTTTCATGTCGTAGTTAATCAGGTGACAGTGGATGGCCCCTCTTTCTCTTTGATGTGCGCTGGTGGGGAACATGCAAGAGTAATCAAGGCATTTGAAGATGTCGATGGCACAAGGAAGGAGGAGGAGGGGACTGTTATCGATGGTCCTGGTATTTTTACAAGCACCAAAACTATCAATGTTACTCTCAGTGTCTGAGAGTGGGACATTTGATGCCATTTATATGAGAAAGGGTGGGTTAGAGATGGTATTCGGGACACGATATAAACGATGCTAGCTCTAGATGTACGTCTAGCTAAAAGAGAATTATGTTGTATCAAAAGGAAGGGAAGAGAGAGTGTGTGTTAGTGGCGAGATAGTCTATTGAAATACGATATATTGATAATGAGCTGGGTTTGGAGCGAAGGGCACGATTTGGATCTCAATTTTTAAATTAAAAAAATTGAAATCTAAAGGAAGGTTTTTCATGTGTGGGGATTTGTTTCTTTTTGAAATTAAATACAATTCAACTTATTACCAAAACAAGAAAAAGTTAATTAAGGATGTTATTAATGATGTTTATTAATTATTGACTACATTTAATAATGGAATTAAATTTTGCCAGATGAGAATTCATTTAATGGGTTAGTTATACTCCAAAATATTAATTTTTTTTATCAATAAAGTGATATTCTGAAAATAATAGGCAAAATTAGTTTTTTCATCTTTTACCTTAATTGTTTTGTTCAATCTGGTCTCCTAACTTCTGCTTTTGCCAAGGTAGTCCTCGATGTTTGCATACGTTAAAATTATTGCTCATTCTGTCAATTTTCACCTAACACCAATCAAACATCCGTTAAAACATAATACAAAATTTATTTTGTTCTCTCTTCTCTTTTTCCTCCAGCATTTTTTCGGCCAAGCATATGTGAAAGGAATGATATTGTAGTTTAGTTTTAATCATCGAAAAAATGGTGGAACTTGCTGGAATAAAAATTATGGAATGAAGAATGGGAAACAATAATTTTTTTTTTTACTGAGTTTTAATGAAAGATATGACTAGGGATGACAACGGGGTAGGCCAGACATGGGTAGTAGTCCCTGGAAACGTGTCCTTCCAGATAAAAACTTCCCTTGCACCCTCCCCATACCCGCAGGGGTGGACATTAAGCGAGTTCTTAACGGATATTACAAATATTTGCGGGTATCCGCCCCATACCCTCCTTTGTTTTTAAATGTTAATTTTCCGTATTTAAATGTTTATATGGTAGCCGTAATCTCATATTTTAAAATTTTTAAATTTTTCGTATTTAAATTCTTATATGCTAGCTGCAATATCAAATTTTAAAAGTTTTAACGATATCAATGTTTTCACATTTAGAAGTTCCAAACAAAAACATATGCAATTATTTTTAATTTCAAATAATACACAAATACTATTCGTTTCTCTTTTAATTTTTTATTTTCAACATTTAAAAATATAATAAAATAATCATACATAATACGCCCGTGCATCACACAACTTTTAATCATATCAGTGTTTTCAAATTAGAAGTCTCAAACAAAAAAAAATAAAATCATGCGATATTTTTTCATTTCAAATAATATATGAATACTTATTTGATGCTCTTTAAATTGTTATTTCAACTTTTAAAAATACAAAATACTATAAAATAATCACACTTAATATGCCAGTGCGTCGCACAAGTTCAAAATCTAGTAAGTAAATAAGATAAAGCAACTACAGTTCTACACTTTACTGAGAATGTGATAATTTGACTAAATATAATTAATCTAATGTTTGGTATTATCAGTTTGTTTACCACATTATATAATTAGTAAAAAGAGAGAACAATTTATACACTAGATAATTAATATACAAATAGGCAGATCCTTTGGGGAAAAAATGATGCAATCCAATCTAATAGAGATAGCGAGGGTATGATTGGGAATTTGGGTGGGGATACAAGGAGAAGGAATAAAAAAAAATGGACGGGAAAAATAAGGGAAGTGAGCATTGAAGGTTGAGTAATAAAATTCATTATGTTCATGTACAGTTGTATAAATCTTCCAGAATCTTCCTAAGTGAGATAATATTAAAGGATTTTTCTATCATGTACAACTTTGCACAGGTTAAGAAATCCAAAAGTAGAAACTATCTATTGAAAAACTAAGCATTTCAGTTTTGAATGTATAAAAAACACAAGTTTCAATACAAATTTACTCTTTTAGAATCCTTAACCTGTGCAAATAGAAAACCCAACATTAAAATATTCTTAAAAATTAATAATTGAGCGTTATGGATTAAAAGAAAAAAAAATTTCACTTTTCTCCCTTCATTTGTTTTAAAAAAATTTAGATAAAACTTTTCCCTCCATAAGCTTCCTTCTCTTTTCATTCATTCCCGTGAGTATAGAAACATAAAGGCATCTTAATAAGCAACTGGTGTATGGTTAGCAATGGAAAGGTTTCCCAAAAAAATTTAGGCAGATTTATTTTCTGTTAGTAGGGGTGGGCACAAGTCTGGGCTAACCTGATGACCCGACCAACCCAACACAACCCAACCTTGAAAATCCGGGTTGGTTCTAGTAGTTGGGTTGGGTCAGTTCCTAGACCATGAAATTCGAAGAGTTTGGGTTGGGTATCGGGTTCCACTTAACTTGATCCAACCTGACTATACTCATTTTCCATGTGTTTTGACCATGGCTTCTTGGATCCCTCACTCATCGATAGTCTTAGTCTCAAATCTCTCACTCACTGGCTTATAGCCCATTGTCTTCTCCCTTCTCCGCTCGGCGACCAGGCAAAAGTAGCGCTTTGCACCAGCAGCAGGCACGGTGCTCGTTCTCTCCAACCCAAATGTATTTGGGTTGTTTCGTTTCGGGTTATAAATTTTTCTTTAAAACCCGACCCAACTCAATCTGACCAACTTTGACTAGTGTGGATTTAGTTTTCTTCCCAACCCAACCCGTGTCCAACCCTATTTGTTATCATTATCCTAAAAATCCTGGAGGGCTTTCACCGTAATATCATAATTAAATCGAATGCCAGGTGGCATTAACTCTACAACACTATTTTTTGTTTCTGCAACCCTACCAAACTAGTTGACCTTAGTTGATTCTTTCATCCAGGACGTGTCTTCTTCATTTCGGGCCTTCATGTTGACGTTACCTAGTGGTAATTGGAGCACTCCCTAACCTCATACATTTCGTTAACATATATAATGGAATTAAATTTACTTTTCAAATTGAACAAAGACTAATTTGCTTACTGATGATGAATTTCTGAGTTCTTGTATAAAAAGATTGCAAAGCAGAGAAATAATCAATATATGAGGAAGAAAAAGAGAGAGATGCAATTAATTAAATATGTATAGCACTTTATTATTATTTATTGCACATAGTATTAATATTAACCCCTGATGCACACTATTAAGACATCTTTCATGAAGCACCTCATGAAGCGCGATTAAACCACATCAAGTTTTAGATACACAACCATATAAGGGAGTAGCAACCAAACCAAAGTTAAGAAACAAGGGAATTCTTCCCTTGTTTATGCTAGCTAGATTTAGTAAATAGACACTGACTCATGCATATTATAGACAATTGTAGAAAGAGAGAGCACTATCTCTATGTAAGCTTCACAAGTATTGGAAGAATTAACCTTGTTTATGCCCCTTCTTTGAGGGAGCCACTCCGCATATGGATCAGCAAGTGGTGGTAATTCATCACTGCCAACAGAAGCTTCTAGAAAGTCACCGGAACCACCACCAAAGCCTCCTACATTTGCTCCATCTCTCATAGGAAATATTTTGAGCTAGCTCAGTAAAAGTAAAAGGAAAAGGAATTGGGGTCTCAGCATAAGTCTTGTTAACTCCAGACCATGAAGGAGCACCAGTACTATACCCTTTACTTCCCTGATTCGTAGGCATGAACTCATAAAATGTTATAACTTTGTTGGAAGGGCCACAACTAAGGCGTAGGTCCAAGTCAATTTGGGGTGGATAATTATCCATAGGTGCTAGTACAATAGTGTTACTGGCCATACTGGTTTGTGGTGGTTCTATGGCACTAACAGTAACAGGACTAATTTGAGTGTGAATGCACATTGCTTCATGAACTATATCCTCTTCTTCCTTTCTTCTTTCTGCTAGAATTTCCATATGCATCCTGTGCATCGTGTTTTCACGATGAGCATTATGGAGGAGGAGGAGGAGGAAGAAGAAGAAGTTGTTGAGCTCTCAGAAGAAGAAGCACTTCCAAGACTCAGCATTTTTTGTTAGGGAATTTAAGAGGAGTTTGAAGGGGAACAGAGAGATCAAAGGGTAAGAGTAAGTGACATTATCAATTGTTGTTTTTCTTCTTAGCACTAAAAGCTTGAAAACAATAAAGGGTATTTATAGCGAACGTTTTGGAGTGACTCACTCAATAGCACAAATGGTCTATAAAAATGCCAAGTTTCATCAAAAGAGCATTGAAGAGGAGCGTTGGGGGGTTTCAAGACAACGTGAGAAAGGGTAAACCATACTTGTACAAATTACTTGCAGTAATAGTGAGAAGAAAGGAGGACGCGTGGTTCCTGACCTGGAAAGAAGCAATTCACCCCGGGTTGAATGGATCACTCTACTTGTATTTTCCAGAATTGAAGGAATCGATAGAATTAAAAAAATTAATCTATAATAGACCAAATTTTCGTTCTCCAATGACAATTAAGAGATAATAGAACCTAAAAGTACACATATACACGTTGGAGAACATGACAGAAAGATAACACAATTAAAAACCCGTCTTACATATTAACTGATAATTAAAACCCTAGATTAGTTTAGAGGTTCAAGTTCAAGTCCACCATCCGATTCCTTTAGAAGTTATCAATGCTGCATTTGGTGCCACATTTCCTACATTTTCACAATTTCCCATTGTCCGGAAGGTTGTCTCTTCAATTGGGACAACAAGTCATGGGTAGGGTCTAACTAGGATATAAGATCTATGGTCCTCATCTCTGGAGGAGGAGGAGAAGATGAACCATGACAACCACACCAACACGAGGCACAAGACCAATTGGCATGATTTCCTACCTCAAGTAAGGACGGTTACGCATGAAACCACTCCCACGCGTTCCGTTATTTGGTACATTGTCATGCCTAAAAGATGACAATGAAGGTGCAACCCTTGATGTGGTCGGGTTAGCCCTTGGTTGTTGTGGTGGCCCAATCGTCGGCGTTGGTGGTGGTTGTAACATCCTGCTTTTTAGCTACGCTGTATTACCGGTAACAATATAATGATTTATATTTTAATCTGAGACCAAGAAAACGATTTTGGATGAAACAAAATCATATTCATACTCTACCTTATGGTAGAGGGTTACGGTCAAAATTTGGGTTTAAAATCCAGCGGGAATCCGGTCTGTATTTTCACTAACAGTAAAATGTTACTAAACAGAAAACCTAATTTTGAACCGAGAAAGGAACAATTTAGTTTTATATCATATTTCCAACGATATAGGCTATTTTAAAATTTTTAGTCAAAAATATATTATTATGCATTTTACGGGCGAATTTTCAAAGAAAACGCGTGCAAAACCTAAGTCGGGGAAACGACGGAGCTGGATACGGAATTGCAGAGACCCGCCAAGAGATCGGGACAACGAGTCATACATGATGACTCATGGAGGATGTGGTCATCCATGAGGTCACCATGTAATCATGACACAAATAATATCTAGATATTTTTCTAAGTTAAAAGACCTTTTTGCCCTTGGACTTTCCATGTAATTCCAAGCTTGTCCCAAATTGTTTTGGACCATTCACACGGGCCCTAGCACCCTCACCACACTTGGTTGTTTCATTTCTACACTTCTTCTCTTGCAAACTACATTTTCTCTCCAAAAACCCTAAAATCTCCATTGTGAAACAAAGCTTGTTTTGAATTAATTTCTTCATTTCTTCATCATCAAGAGGTAAACCCTCATTGAATATGATCATGGTTGTATTTTTATTCATTCATTTCCACTCATTTTTGTCAAGAGCAGCATTTTTCTATTTTCATTGATTTTCTTCATTTAATTCTAGAAAATCATAGAAAAATGTCTTAAGTGTTATGACACTTGATTTTAATTCTCTAATACCTCTATTTGCTAGATCTAGAAGCTTGAAATCAACAGAATTTCCTAGCTAATTTTTCTAGCTATGACTGAATGCCCTCTAAATGGGTCAAATGAGATTTTAAGCTATCTAAGGTTTCTAGATTCTAGATCCAAGAGCATGAGAGCAAAAGAAATTTCCTTCCTAAATTTTTGGCTGATGGCCAAAACCCTAACCAAATGAGTTGGATGAGTTTTGTTTTCAATTTTTGACTTGTGACAAGTTTTCTATGCTAGTTAAGACTCTAGTAACTAGTATCCAAAAGATGGAATTGAGAAAATAACCCTAGCCCTTTTTGGTGTCTTGGCCGAACCCTAGCCTAGAGTTGTCGTAGATGGATTTTGTTTGATTAATATATTTTATGTTGATTTGGTTGAAGGTTAAATTGGTAGCTTGTGGTGTGATAACGAGAAGCTTCAATTATATGTTGTTCGGAAGATATTCATGTGGGTGAGAGAATGAATGTAATTTAGACGTGCCTAACCTAAATAAATAATATTTTACTATGATGAGATTAATGACGTGATATAACTTGAGATATTTTATGAGATAGTGATGAGAGGTAAAGGCACTAGGGTATGACACGATATACGTTGGCAAGACCATGTAGATGCATGAGGTAGATCACAGTCGTGTGAGTGGAACGCATGAGTTCAACATATTCATAGATATATCCGTAGTTCTTGCAGAGCGGCTCCATATAGCTTTGGGCTACTGTGGCTTCGGGCTACTGTGGTTTCGGACCATTTGTGTATACATATGTATCTGGATATATATATGATAAAGGGGAGTGCTCGCTCTGACGAAAGACTAACATTCCTATTATGATGGAGGTTGTGTGACAAGATTGTAGTGGTCATCTCTGCATACTAGTGTAAGATGTGGAAACAGTTCTTAGTCAAGAGAGGCGGGGGGGTGAATGACCTTTTTAAAACTTTTCGAAAAAACAATATTTATATTACCTTTTTCAAGTAGTGTAGCAAGAGTGTAAATTTTCCTTGAAACTTAAGCAAGAACAATTGCTATATCAATTCAAGAGTGCACTTAAAGATATACAATTGCATAAGCTAAGAGAATGTATCATACAACAATCATGCACTATAGTATCATAATTAAGCATAGAACATAAAGAATCATGCATACGATAATAAAGATTGCAAGAAAGTAAAGAGAGTAGGGATAGAGAAAGTGACACAAGTATTTTACTGGTTCGGCCCACAACTTAAGTGGCCTACGTCCAGTCCCCAAGAATCCTCTTGGAGAAATTCACTATGACAAAGTTTGTACAAGAGATACCACACTCCTTACAAAAGTCACTCTCCTTTGTAGGATGCCTCACCCACAAGTACCACACTCTCAAGAGATACCTCACTCTTGAAACTTGTTGGATACCTCACCAACAAAAACCACAAGAGATACCACACTCTTGCCAACAAAGGGATGCCTCACCCTTACTTTGAAGGATATCACACCAACAAAGATTTTTCTCCAATGGTCACTTTGATGGATACCACACCAACAAAGATTTACACCCCTCAAGGGATACCTCACTCTTGAGTAACCTTAGGATTCAGATCGACTCCCAATACAAAACTCAGAATTACAAATTGAGTAGAAGAGAAAATCCTAGCACAAACACTTGTGCATCAAAGCTTGTAAGCTTCTATGATCACTTGTAACAAAGGATGAATAGATGGCTTTCTATTTTGGCATTATAACAGTATATTTTTGCATATAATTTAAAAAAAAAAAAAAAACTCTTAAGCATGTGCTATTTATATAGACTTCAATTGGAGCTGAAAAAGGTGAGCTTTTTCTGAATTTTTGGGTGAGTATTCAAATACTCTCACAGGGTATTCGAATACTCCCTACAGAATCCAACAAACTCAACAGAACAGGGGGTATTCGAAAACCAAGCAAGGGTATTCGAATACTCTCCCCTAAAATTTCAAAAATGCTTGTTAATGGCATACATGAGTTGGTATTTGAATACTCTTGAAGGAATTTTGAGTTTTCCTCAAAATAGACCAATAAACAACTATGTATGCGATTACTTATATACTTTCAAAACATTTTTAATCATTTGGAATTTTATAATAGCTCTAATTGATTTCTATCTTTAGGTTTAGCATTATTATTTTCTTAATTTTGTTAAGCCATCTAAACAAACTAGGTTACAAAATGACTTACATCAAAACATAGTAAAGCAAACATAAAACATCAAAACGATTACATCATAAATAATAATCATCAAAACAATTTTCATTTCTTCACTCTTGAACATGGGTGGAGATATTCTTCATGGAAGCACAATTGAGACTTTGTATCTCATCATCATCTACAATCTCCCCCTTTTTGATGATGACACTCTTTTGATCTTTTGATGAAACTTGAATCTTGCTTTGCTTTTGTATCATATAAGGTTTTGGTTGAATTTGAACTTGTGAATAAAGTGTATCATGATTTTTGCCGAACTCCCCCTGGATATATGACACTCCTTCTGAGCAAAGTAGTGATTCCTGCAAAATAAACACAAAAGCACACCTTTTCTCCCCCTTTGGCGTTATCAAAAAGCATATAATATGTGGAGAGAAAAGACACAGTATTCACCACACACACACACACACACACATATATATATAATAGGGATGCCATACATGCATAATCAAAGTATATTAGATAGGTTCTAGGCATGCATACTAACATCCATAATGCATATGTGTGATGGATATCAGAGTCAAGTGTATTAGAGTCAATTTTTATACCAACATAGGTATACTAACACAGTCATCCAAGAAAATAGAAAACAGGGGCCATATAGTATCATCACACAAATCCAGAATAAAATCAGAGAAATATAGGAAGCATACATTCATCCAACAAACTACAAGCATATAAAGCATAGAAATAGGAACTAGATAAATCAAATCTCATCATCATCTCCATCCTCTTCATCGTTGAACTGTGACTGCATCCTCCTCACTCTATCTGTCAAAGCAGCAACATTACTTGATATTCCTTGATTGCGAACATCCATGCTTGTGAACTCAGTTTTCAAGTATCCCTCCATGTTTGTGAACCTTGTATCCATCTGCGTTCCAAAGGCCTCTATTCTTGTTTCCATGCGATTAAGGGTTGAAGCCACAAAGCATTGAAACGGATCAGTGAAGTTCATTGCAGAGGTATTTGCAGAATGGCTTGGCTGAGAGCTATATGAAGCATGTATCTGGTCAGCCATGTCCAATTCCGCATCCAGCTCATCTGGAACATATTGAGCTTGGTTCACTGGGGATCCATCATGAAACCAAATATCGTTCACCTTCTTGATACTCATTCTAGCTATGGTAGTTGTACCAAATCTTCTAGTCACGGGCAAAAAGGTTGTGTTGAGATCAACGCCATAGAATTCCAGAAATGCTTCGATCAGATTAGCATATTGAATCGGGCAACGACGGTTGTTCTTACAAGCCAACCATCTCCGAGAAATATACCATGCCCAATTCATTTGCACATTAAACTTCATACAATACATCAGAAATAAATCTTCTTCAAGCATCATAGAGGTATTAGATTGCCTAGGGTTCAAAATAGTAGCTACTGCATAGTGAAGCAATCTACCCTCCATATTTAGTAAGCCAACCTTAGGCTTTCTCTCAAGGCGATTAGGCATAGGACCATTAGCAAAACTTTCTATTATTCCTCTCCTAGAAAAGCTCGTAATAGATGAGGGATCAGTGATTTCTAGTCCCACATAGGGTATTCCTATCACACTATCCCAATCCTGAGGATGAATAATAAAGTTTTTCTTAGCTACTGAACAGAGCAACGTACCATTTTCACCTTGCTTAAGGCCAGCAATGAAGAGTCTAGCCATATCTGGAAAATATGTCTCCCTCAACTCAACAAAGGATTTCAACTTCTGCTTGATGAACAACTTATGAAAAGAGAAGTTCTATTTCTCATACCAGTTGTATTCATGTAGATTGGACTTAACACTTTCCTGTCCATAAAATCTGCTTTGAATTCAATGAACTTTGACTTACTTGAAAGCCAAGAAGATATGCCCACTGACCCACTCTATCAGCATCTTCTTCTTCTTCTTCTTCTTCTTCTTCTTCTTCTTCTTCTTCTTCTTCTTCTTCTTCTTCTTCTTCTTCTTCTTCTTCTTCTTCTTCTTCTTCTTCCACTTGCTCTTCCTCTCCTTTCGTAGAGCTTTCATCCAACTCTTCAGCATCCCTCTTTTTTCCTTTTCCAGATCCACTAGCCAACCTATCACTCTTCCTTCTAGGAGATGGTTGAGTAGAGGATGTAGCTCCTCCTCTCATTCGAGGTTTCTTTCCAGCCATGATGATAAAGGAGGTTTAGGAGAGATAGATGAGAGTTTGATGATGACAAGAGAGAAGTATATGAAGAACAAAGACTAAGAACAAGGTTCTTTGAAGAAACTATGGTCTAAACATGATGTTCTTGCTATATATGAGAAGAATCTTGGAGAAAAGAGGTTTTATACCAATTGAATTCGAGCAAGGGCCATTTAAACATGAAAAAAGTTTTCAGATCTATAGAGTATTCGAATACTAGGAGGAGTATTCGAATACTCCCAAAATTTTGTACCAGATTTTTGCTGATATTCGAATACAGAAGGTGGTATTGGAATATTTCATAGAAAATAGGTAAAATTTGCAGAGTATTCGAATACACTGCAGTGGCATTCGAATACTACTTGGACAAAGAGCAGAATTCACATAGATTTCACATATATTTATACATATTGCTTATCTAGAGATCAAATCACATACTTATAAGATTAAAGATCAATATATATATGATTTGAATAAAACAAACATGCTTCCAAACAATCATAGCATATAAGATCAATCAATACATGTTTCATCTATGATCCCTAGTTCTTTTCTAATATAAAAGAAGTTTTCTCTAGGCAAAGGTTTTGTATAGATATCGGCTAATTGTTTATTTGATTCAACAAAATCTAGAACAATATCTCCTTTTTGAACATGATCTCTTAAGAAATGGTGGGGGATAGAGCAATACTAAGTTGCTTTTTACTAAACCATGAAATTAAGCAATTACCAAAAATATGACATGTGCCACTTGTACTTTTCCTATCAAGTTTGCATCCGGCAAAGTTCGAGTCCGAATATCCAACTAAACTACAACTAGATCCTTTAGGATACCAAAGTCCTACATTAATTGTACCTAACAAATATTTCATTATTCTTTTTACGGCGGTTAGGTGAGATTCTTTATGACTTGATTGATACACTACATATAATATCCGGTCTAGTAGCGGTAAGATAAAGTAGAGAGCCAATTATACATCTATACTTTGTTACATCTACCGGATTACCATGTTCATCTTTGTCAAGATAGGAGGATGGTATCTATTAAAAATTATTATTATATATATATAAGACTATAGAAACATAAATATATCTTAATAAAAAATCGGTGTATGGTTATCAATGGAAAAGTCCCGCAATAAAAATTTAGGCAGTTTCATTTTTTGTTAGCGTTATCCAAAAAATCTTGGAGGTCTTTCACCATAATATTAGAATTAAATCGAAGACCAAGTGGCATTAACTCTACAACAATAGTAGTTTTTTTCTTTTCTTTTTTCTTTTTATACAACTTTACAACACTAGTTGATTCTTTCATCCAGGACATGTATTCTTCATTTCTGGCCTTCATATTGACGTTACCCAATGGTAATTGGAGCATTCCCTAACCTCTCATACATTATGTTATCATATTTAATGGAATTAAATTTACTATTCAAAGTGAACGAAGACTTGTTTACTTGTTGATGATGAGTTTTGAGTTCTTGTACATGAAGAGTTCAAGGAAGAGAAACAATTAATATATAAGGAAGAAAAAGAGATAAATGCAGTTAACTAAATATATACAACACTTTCTTAATACACATGATATTAACATAAACCCTTGATGCACGCACTTACAACATCTTTCATGAAGCACATTATAAAGTGATTAAAGCACATCAAGGGCTAGCTACATTATCATATAAGGGAGTAGCAACCAAACCAATCTAAAGTTAAGAAACAAGGGAATCCTTCCCTTCTTGTTTATGTTAGCTAGATTTAGTAAATAGACACTGACCCCATTATAGAGAATTATAGAGAGGGCGCACTATATATATTTCTAAGTAAGCATCACTACTTGAGAGTCATATCCACCCCATTATTGGAAGAATTAACCATGTTGGTGCCCCTTGATCTTCGCGGGAGCCACTCCACATATATATGTATCAGCAAGTGGTAGTTCATCACTGTCATAAGAAGCCTCAAGAAAGCCCCCAGAACCACCACAGAAGCCTCCTACATTTGCACCATCCCTCACAGCTCAGCAAAAGTAGCAAGATTATAAGGACAAGGAATTGGGGTCTTAGCATAAGTCTTGTTAACTCCAGACCAAGAAGGAGCACCAACACCATAACCTTTACTTTCCTGATTTATAGGCATGAACTTATAAAAGGTCATAACTTTGTTGGGAGGACCACAATTAAGGTGCAGATCCAAGTCAATTGGGGTTGGATATTTAGCCACAGGTGCTAGTATTGCAGTGTTGCTGGCCATTTTTGTTGGTGGTGGTTCTATGGCAATAACAAGACTAATTTGAGAGTGAATGCACATTCCTTCACGATGAGCATTCTGGTGCCCTCCCACAGCCTTGACGGAGCATAAGGTCCTGCTACAGTGTGCACAAGTGTCGCATCTTGGGGGACTCAGGATCAACTGCATCCCAAGCTGTTTTTTCTTGTCTTTGGAGGATTGATTAGTTGTTGAACTCTCAGAACAAGAAGCACTTCCAAGAGTTAGCATTTTGACGAGGAATTTGACACTACATTGAAGGGAGAGAAGGGGAGAGAGATTAAAGGTAAGAGATATTAACAATGGTTGCTTTGCTTCTTAGCACAAGGAACTTGAAAACATTAAAGGGTATTTACAGCGAACGTTTTGGAGTGACTCACTCCATAGTGCAAATGATCTATAAAAACGCCAACTTTCATCAAAAGAGCATTGAAGAAGAGTGTTGAGGGTTTGAAGACAGCGTGGAAAAGGGAAAACCATACATGTACAAATTACAGTCAGTAATAGTGATGAGAAAGGAGGATGTGTGTTTCCTGACCTAAAAAGAAGCAATTCACCCCGGGTTGAATGGATCATTCTACTTGTACTTTCCAGAATTGAAGGAATCGGTAAAATTAAAAAAGTAACCGATAATAGACCAAATTTTCGTACTCCAATGACAGTTAACGGATAATAGAACTTTAAAGTACATATACACACATTGGAGAACATGACAGAAAGATAACATCCAATTAACAACTTGTCTTACTTATTAACTCAAAATTAAAACCCTAGATTAGCTTAGAGGTTCAAGTTCAAGTCCACTATCTCATTCCCTTAGAAGTTACCGATGCCTCATTTGGTGCCACATTTCCTACATTTTTAATTGGCATGATTTCCTACCTCAAGTAAGGATGGTAATGCAGGAAACCACTTCCACGTGTTCCATTATCAGCTACATTGTCATGCCTAAAAGATGACGGTGAAGGAGCAAGCCTTGATGTGGTCGGGTTAGCCATTGGTGGTTGTGGTGGCCCAATCATTGGTGTTGGTGGTGGTTGTGGAGGCATAATTGGCTGCGGTCCGTTACCAAGACGCAGGTTGAGAATGGTTCTTTTCATGTCGTCGTCGCACCAGGGGCAGTGGAAGGCCCCATTTTCTCTTTGTTGTGCCATCAGCGCACCGCTGGTGGGGAAGAAGCAAGAGCAATCAAGGCATTTGAAAGTGTCGATGGCGCAAGGAAGAAGAGGAGGAGGAGGAGGGTTATTGATGGTGCTGGTATTTTCACAAGCCATAAAACTATCAATGTTACTCTCAGTGTCTGAGAGTGGGACATTTGACGCCATTTCAATGAGAAAGGGCCCGGTTATAGATGGTATTCGATACACGATATAAACAATGCTAGCTCTAGATGTCTAGCTAGAAAAGAATTATGTTGTATCAAAAGGAAGGGAAGAGAGAGAGTGTGCCAGTGGCGAGATTGTCTATTGAAATACGATGTATTTATAGTGAGGGTTTGTAGCAAAAGGGCACGGCTTGGATCTCAATTTTTAAATTAAAAAAATAGAAATCTAAAGGAAGGTTTTCATGTGTGGGGATCTATTTCTTTTTTAAATTAATTACCATTTAACTTATTACCAAAACAAGATAGATTAATTAAGGATGTTATCAATCGTGTTTAATAATTATTGACTACGTTTAATAATGGAATTAAATTTTACCATATGAGAATTCATTTAATGGATTAATTGTATTCCAAAATATTATTTTTTATTAATAAAGCAATATTCTGAAAATAATATGCAAAATTAGTTTTTTCATCTTTTACCTTAATTGTTTTGTTTAATTTGGTCTCCTAACTTCTACTTTTGTCAAATTTATCCTCTATGTTTGCATACGTTAAAATTGTTGCTCATTCCGTCAGTTTTCATCTAAACACCATCCAAACATCCGTTAAAGCATAGCAAATATTTATTTTGTTCTGTCTTCTCTTTTTCCTCCAGCATTTTTTCCGGCCAAGCATATGAGAGGAATGATATGGTAGTTTATTTTTAATCACCGAAAAAATGGTGGAACTTTCAAGAGGAAATTATGGAATAATGAAGAGTGAGAAGAGAGGGAAACAATAAATTTTTTTATTGTTTTAACGAATGATATGACTGGGGATGGCAACGAGATGGGCCTCGCATGGAAGTAGTCCCCGACAACCTGTCCCGCCGGATAAAAAACTCCCTCACACCCGCACCATACCCGCACGGGAGGACATTAAGTGGGTTCTTAATGGATTTTACAAATAATTGCGGGTAACCGTGAATATCCTTGTATATTTATTCAAATTTTTTAAATGCACGTTTCTACAAATAATAAATATTGTCACATAAAATTGTAAAATGAAATTTAACTGAAATTGCCATATGAATTAACAAATATCATTCACAATGTCATAGAATAATTGTTTCACACCTTAGACCCAAAATTATAGCACACAGAACTGTTAATTTAAGATACTCATTTAAAATATGCTATAACCTCCTGAGTCATGACTGATGAATATCATCTATCATTACCTTAACTACCTATTAATTTTGTAATTTAAAAAACGAAAAAAAAAAGTGTATTGGTATCTTAATACTCGCCCTCGCCCTAACAACAAGCGAGTAGCAAAAATATCCAATTATTTTAATCGCAGGTACCCATTAAGCTACCCACCCCATGCCCATTATGAATTTTATCCTTGAATATCCATGGGCACGAATAAAATTGTCACCCCAAAATATGCAAGTGTTAGATGAAAACTGACCTAAAGGTTAACGAAGTTAATTAATATTTGCAAATATAGAGAACTAACTTGGCACTAATAAAAGTTATGGAGCCAAGTTCAAAACAATTAAGATAATTGACAAGAAGAATATATATAAACAATTGGCCAAAAATAATTGGCTAAACCTGTAGGATCAAACAGCAAAGATCTAAAGGTTCTGAATTTGATTCAGTGTAATTTTTTCGTAGGTACATAATTTGTAATTACTAATGTAAAATTTCTAAAATATGGGAGAAAAAAACTTTCAAGCCATGTCTATAGAGATTTCTCATGGAATTATGTTTTTAAATTTCTTTATAAAATAATAATTAATTTTGTTTTCCATAATTAATAGAAATACCATATATTGAGCATCTATTGCTTTTATTCAATTTTCAGCCCCACCATTGGGCACAAGTAAATATTTTTTTTATTAGCAGAAAAGAGTTAATGTGCAAAGGCATCACAACTAAGCTGGCACCTTAGTCCACATCTATCATTTGCAGCACATTAACAAATTTATTTAAAATATGATAAAAGAATACAAGAAAAAAACATTGGAGTAATGAATGATGCTTGGTTGTCTCATTGGAGTAGTGTGACATGCTACAATTTAACAAAATGTCATTCAGACCATTTTCCTCTCATGTTAACTCAATCTAGAGGTGCTAAATCCTGTCATCCACTTTCAAATATTTTGAGATGTGGTCAGAATATCCTAATTGCAATAGGCTAGTTAAGGAAGCTTGGTCCTTGTCAGTTAGTGGTTGTCCAATGTATGTTTTGATGCAGAAGTACTTGAAGCATTTAAAAGCTAAGTTCAAAATCTGGAACAAGCAGGTGTTTGGGGATGTAAAATTGAGGGATGATGTTGCTTTGAATTTATCATAAACAAATAGAAGATGATGGTTATTCAGAGTTACTTCATCAATAGGAAATTAATGCACAAAAGGAGTTGCAACATGCTTTAGCTTATGAGGAATCCTTTTGGTAGCAAAAGGCAAATTTGTAGTGGTTTAGCTGTGGAGATAGAAACATATCATACTTCCATAGAATTTCAAAAGTTAGAAATTCAACCAAGAAAATGTCCATCTCGAAGAATGAGGATGAGGTTTTGGAGTTATCCACTGATATAGAACAACATGTTTTGCAGTTTTATTCCAACTTGTATGCCACTGAGAATCAATGCATAGACAATGATTTAGTGGAGAAAGTCATTCCAAATATTGTTACAGCTGAAGATAATGCAATGCTTATTAGTATTTCCTCTATAGATGAAGTCATAAGTGTTGTATTCTCAATGAATGGAGCAAGTGCCCTGGGTCCTGATGGATTTGGAGGTTCATTTCTACCAAACTTTTTGGAGCATAATGGGCTCTGATGTGTATAAGTCCGTTGTTCAGATTTTTACACAGGATTGGATATTGCCAGGACTGAATTCAAACATGGTGGCTCACAACCCTAAAATTTTCCAGAAGCTGATAGAGTAAGGGGCTATATGTTACACCCTTCTCGGGCGCTACATCGTAAGTGACATTTTAAGGCTGAAAAGTAGGTTAATCAAAATTATCTATAAAAGAATGGGGAAATTTTTTTTTCTTTTTCGTAAGTCGTAAATATAACTACTTTGATTTAAATGAATGGACAATAAAATTTTCCATTATCACAATTAGGATCATAAGTTCGAAAATCATTTACATAATACCCCACCCGACTCATAAACATAAATCATAATAGTATACAGATCCAATATAAAGATATGGAGACACAGCTCCTAAAATATAAGATACTTGGAGTCGCAGCTCCATAAACAATAACATTAACTCCTAAACAGACCCAGCTGGCCAAACTAAAATAAAAAAGGCAATCCTTTCTCGTACATCGTGAGAAAGACAAACCCAATTGACGAGATCTAGTGAAAACTCTATTTGAGTCCACTACGGACATCGTCACAAAAGACACTACTAGAGTCACTACAAAATTAACTCTCGGATAAGCCATTTCCTCTTCCAAGAGGAAAAATATGGTCTACGAACCATCAACAATATGGAAAACGTCCACCAGAAACTCCAACATATCATCCACATGCTCGAACCTCATCCTCTACGATGCGTTAGCCAAGCGACATCTTGACGTTTCAATCTTCTCAAAAGAGTACAAAAGGCCCATATCCAACCAACATAGGCAATATAAAAATAAGGAGGTGAGATTTCCATTTATCTTACACATAAGGCAGACATGCAGTGGTACAACTCTCAGGTACGAACAATTATCAATATTCAATTATATCTACACTCGTAACAGAACAATAATGTTTCACAGAAACATGACCACAACACAATGTTTTTCCTAGATAGAAGACATCTAAGACTTGAGGAATGACCTCTGAATTCACATACCATGGTTTTACGAACACTAGGTGAGAGCGGTTCGGAGGATTGTTCCGGAGGTACCAGCCTAGGGTAATAAAAGAATGTCGAGTATGTCGGTGCATTTCCATATCACCATGCCACGGAGGAGCAACCTACTGGGCCTATGTGAGTATTTCATAACCCCGACATCCCCGAGCATCAATGGATCATCACTACGGAATTCGCACCCTCATTAAAGTGTTAGCTCAATCTCCTAGACACAACAGCCTTATAGAACATAGTTTCACTATATGTTTACGCTAAATTGCTGGAAAATGCGTTCTTCTTGTCTTTCCATCGGATGACATCTTGATTCCATCGGAATTCTTTCAACTTGCTTTCTCAGATACTAGAACTTGACATACAAACCCCTAAGCCAGATCGTTCTAGACTCATACTCACAGTCCGATGGGATCGAACTGCTCTGATACCATAATGTAATACCCCAAAGTACATTAGGATACTACTAGATACAAAACATAAGATACACTGAAATTAGCTTTTCGCTAAAGATCTCATATATAATATATAAAAATATCTCATACATTTTCAAATTATACTTAACAAGTAAACAATGACGTTATGACTCTTAACTCCGATCCGGTGACATCTTCCATAAAAGAGACATCTTACATTGGAACAACTGCCAAGTATTTCCGGGGATACTTCACAGTTCTCCAACATAGAAGGGATTAACCTGAAACAAAAGGGTGAGGGGGTGAGATATGAAATCTCAGTGAATTCCCTGCAAACAGAGTACTCAGTCCCACACATATACATATATTAGTAAACTTATACATATCATCAGGTATAAACATCATTGATGCCCCCACGCACCAAGGTACTTGAGAGGGACTAGCTTTGGGTTTAATCCTGGTATCATCATGTCATTCATAATATTTATGAACCACTCATTTGGACATTCCTTTTTAATTTTGTCAGTGAAAAACATTGTTGTTCCCCGCGCACCGAAGTACTTAAGAGGAACTAACACTTCGCTGCTCCCCGCGCACCGAGGTACTTAAGAGGAACCAGCTCTATACTGTAAGGCAGGACATACGTCTATGACCACAAGCGGCGTCCCACTTGCTTTGCACTTACTTACTTGCCTTCCAAAATGAAAGGACTTCTGTGATTGCCTTCCAAACGGGAAGGACTTTATACTTGCCTTCAAACTGAAAGGACTTCTGTACTTGACATCTGTAATGTCATTGATAACCATTCTAATTCGATTCATGAGTAGAATTAGCATGGTTACTACCTTTGAATGCCAAATGGTGTTTCCCATTAATTTCATCATACCATTGAATAACTTAACTCATATATCAATCTATAGCTTAATAACTAATGACCTAAAACAAACATATAAACCATTCGCATGAACATTATATAATCTCTCAATTAGAATACAATACTACTATTAATAGGAAATTCCCAATTGAAAACACAGCATTACAACAACATTGATTAGCAACATATGCAGAATTTCTGCAGTTTTCAGTCGGATTCTGTGATTTTATTAAAATACCAAACAAAGTCGGATTTAGGAAAAAGACCCTTATATGGAAAGCTAAATAAGTCTAGTTTATAAATATAATTTTATTTTTGGGAAAAAGCATTCCAAAAAGTACAATTTTAATCAACATTCTACTGCATTCGAAAAACAGGACAGCAACTGTCCTCTAACTTCTAACAAGTTTTTCTTCATCAATACTCAGTGAAAAACAGTAAACTTAGTGCCTAAACTGTAGAAAATCGAGTCTAGTTTCTAACAAAACAAGAATCATAAACAAAGGAGTTCTGAAGAAATAGTTATAAGCAAAACATTGAACATATATCCATACGAGTTTTCAGGATAGCAACATCATCTAGGACATTTCACATGCATGCAAATAAAACAGATTATAACATCAATATGCAACTCATTCCAATGTTCAATCTTCTCATAGTCAACATACAAATAGAAAATCAACCAATTAAAGCATTTATCAACAACTCCTAAGCTTGGATTTATGGTTACCAAGCACTAAAACTAAGGGAACTCACTTGATTGAAGCTAGAAAATGAAGAATTGGTGATTTCCTCTATCACTCTTGATCTTAGAGAAATTCTCCCAATTATCAATCTATCAATTTCTTCCTTTGCTTCCTAGCCCTTGGAATGGTGAGAATAGTAGCTTCTTATCTCCTTGATTAGCTCACTTTTGTAGCTAGAAAAAGAAGAACTTTCATCTAAACCTAAATCCTTCCATGACCAATTTTGAAGGTGAAGAAGGGATGTTTGCATGCTCAGATTTTGGATTGGTTTAAGAGGAGTGTGGTGGTATTTTTGCTAGAAAGTGAAATGAAGAGGAGAATGATGTAGATTGGTGGTGGTTTGTAGTGGTTTTGGTGGAATGGAGGTGATAGTGGTGGTGAGGCTTCTTTGAGAGAATAAGAAGAGTGTTCAGATTCTTCAAAACTGAATAAGTGAGTATGGGGGAGGGGAAATTCGTGGGTTATGTCAAAAGAGAGGGGGTGTATGCAGTAAAATAGGGGGTGCGACTAGAAATTTAAGAAAATCAGCTTTTAATGAAATATGTGTTATATTAAAATCAGGTTGTTTCATAAATAAATTTTACCCTTTATAAACCCCCAAAATAATTATATTTTCTCACTAGAATATTTCTTAGCCAAAGATAAATATTATTTGATACTAAATTATAAAATACCATTTTACAATTATAAATCAAATAAGATATTCATCGGCTCAGCCTAAAAATAATAAAGAGAGGTTCAACAATTCATAATTCTTATATTTGCATACTCATGAGATGAAAGGAATTAAAGCACACTAGTGATCACAATCATAATGAAATGACTAAAATATCCTTGGGACAAGATATTACATTACTTTCCCCCTTAAAGAAATTTTGTCCTCAAAATTTAGTAAAACCTACCTGAGAGAAATGCATTGGCAATGATTTCTCGAACAATAACAGTTGTTGCCTTAGCAAAACTTCCCACCTCATGATATTTAAAAGCATGCAAGTGATAATTGAAAACACAAAACTACTTCAGTTTGCATTGAAGTTCCTAAATGGTTTCCTACAAGATCCTTCGTCTAGTAGCTACTAAGCTTCCGGGTTTCAAAGTGTGGTCAACAACTTGAACCAGCATACGTTTGAAAGTTAAGATGAGTCTTAAACTCATTTAGTTTCTGCTGCGGACTCTGATTTCTAAAGTCCTGAAGTCCTCGCTCTTTGAAAAAGAAACTAGACCTACAAAACGTAACTACTGATATGGGCTTCAACTCTACTAACCCAAACCTATGTGCCCTAGTCTCAAACTTGATATCACATATACTATAATTCAATTTGCATTAAACATCATATTTTATTTTATTTTTTATTCTAAACCAAAAAGAGTCAATAACATGCTAGACTACTATTGCTAGTCTCATCAATGCTAACATAGTACGTCAAGTTTAAAATAGAAGGAATTGTGCAATGCTACTTGGGTACCATAAAAGATACTACTAGTGAACATGCAATCAATAACATAACCACTATGCATTTAAAACATGCAAGGATCCATTTACAAATCTTGATGCCTAGAACAATTTCTCTTTTTTAAAACTGGTAACAAAACAGTTCAAAGCAATGTTATAATAAAGAGGTGAGTCAATCGACACCACATTACAACATACTACACAACTGCTAATCTGATTTAATTATATGTCCCAAACATCTTATGAGGTTCACAGTCTTAAAATAAAAGTCTCATGAACTCATCAACTAGTTCAAGAACAAAGAAGCATCATACAGTCCTCTTAAAAAATTTAAAAAGAAGCAATCAGGTACAAGTCAGGTATTTGCATACACTCATTCTTTTCCATTAACAATGTAAGTCAAGTAATTAACAAGCTCGTTACCATTTACAAACTATGGCATGTAACATCCTCCTCAACAAGGTTTATTTGAAATGTGATTCTACTCTACCTATATACTAAATCATTTCCCTGAATTCATTAAAGCACATGATGAATTTGAACCGTTGATGATTCTCTGGCTTGAAACCAAGAACATACAGCAATGCATCTTAGATGATTTACGTGTACAACCAAACTTATTAAACCTTCCCAATCTTGCATCAACCATCACACCCCAAGACATAATTAAGGAAAATTAAAAGATTCTCATGCATAGAAGTTAGTTTGACTTAATGTAAAACTAGGAAAGCGTTTAGAAAACACAAACGTAAATAGATATTTGATCTTAGTGGTAGCTCATATATAATATGAAAAATCCTAGGGCACAAGACCATAATAGGTATATCACATGGACCATAGGTTAAGTTATGTAAAGGAAAACAAAAGCTGAGTTATAGACTTTGTTCACGCAGTTTCAAACAGGCCGACAAGAATTTGATCAGAGCCCAAAAACAAACAACAACCTTTTCCTAACTTAGGAATATTGTTGCAGGACAGAGCAGTTACATGCACGTAAATATGAAAGACTTAAGAAGTTTATCAATTATACTTAACATTTTGAAATAGATATTGAAATTAATAACATCTTATACATTCAATTTAACAGACAAAAGTATCATGCAAAGTAAAGAATTAAAACATGAAACAAAACCGAATAAGAAGGAAGGAGTTGTTCGCTGTTAGTGTACATGGTTTTACTGCATTCCACCTAACAAGTCAAAACCGCACAAAGGATACAACTTTATAACAACAGCCAAACTTATTAGATTCAACGAGGGGAAACACAAAACAATGTGCAAGTCTATCCATATTTACTACTAGTCTAAACAAAACACAATTCAAAACTCTAACCCATACAAGGCTAATCCATTCAGTTAAATTTCTCGGCTAGCAACAATTACTTAGCTCTATACTGAAAAGATAGTGCATGCTTCTTTCATATTTATATATCATGTTCAGTTGACCTTCATGGTTACAATCAAAAGAATGCATCGTATAAGGCAACCAGTTCCCTTTCTATTCTAAAAACAAAAGCATATAATAAGAGATAACTTAACTTGCGTTTACCCTGGCAACGTCAGGTTACCAAGGTGCAACAAAAGAACTTGGAAATAGACAGAGCACTCATTCTTTGCAAGCATCTGAGCTTGTAATGTTCCATGGTGTCCGACTAGAGGGAGAAACTTAAAGATCATGGTAGATACTCCCAAAACATATAGCAAGACATAACAACAACACATAAGCATGCGAATGTTATATTATTGCTACCAGCATTTATTTCCATACTCAAGTAATCTGAATTATCATCTGATATCACACTCAGGCATAACAATTACACCACACAAAAGGTAAACACTCAGATTATAGGGAATGCAATTGTATTATTACTTTCTTACACTTGCGTATCAATCACAAAGAAAGAATATAACTGTTTCAATATGATCTATACTGTAAGTCTACACACAACATAGCAACAACACATGATTCATTGGTTTACATTTCATTTTCTTTTCCTTATCTTATCTGTTGTTACACTGCCAGGCTTGTCAAATTTGAACTCCTGAGGACCAATGTAACTACTACACTACCAGGCTTGTCAGATTTGAACTCTTGAAGACCAGTGTAGAAAGCACAAAAGAATTTGATCATTCTGAAAAATAACTTCTGAAATGAATATATTTGTATTTTGGAAATACAACAATTCATTTAGAAGCGCAATAACATCAGCATTCATAAAAGAAAACTTTTAACTTGTGTTAGTCAAAAACATTTACTGGCAGATACTGCTCCGCTTAACTTATAAACAACATTTATGTTCATCAAACTTCAACTAATTCAAGGGTTTGAAAATCGATTTATGAAGGGTGTACGATTAAAATATTTTCAAAAGATGACTTGTACAAAAGACTTGTCCTTGTGGGGCAATACTCTTCGTCATTCTTTACGTGAATACCTGAGGTGGCCTACCTCATTAATTCACATGAAGAAAGTGGAACAATATCAGCCCATAGAACTTGACATACAAACCCCTAAGCCAGATCGTTCTAGACTCATACTCACAGTCCGATGGGATCGAACTACTCTGATACCATAATGTAATACCCCAAAGTACATTAGGATACTACTAGATACAAAACATAAGATACACTGAAATTAGCTTTTCGCTAAAGATCTCATATATAATATATAAAAATATCTCATACATTTTCAAATTATACTTAACAAGTAAACAATGACGTTATGACTCTTAACTCCGATCCGGTGACATCTTCCATAAAAGAGACATCTTACATTGGAACAACTGCCAAGTATTTCCGGGGATACTTCACAGTTCTCCAACATAGAAGGGATTAACCTGAAACAAAAGGGTGAGGGGGTGAGATATGAAATCTCAGTGAATTCCCTGCAAACAGAGTACTCAGTCCCACACATATACATATATTAGTAAACTTATACATATCATCAGGTATAAACATCATTGATGCCCCCCACGCACCAAGGTACTTGAGAGGGACTAGCTTTGGGTTTAATCCTGGTATCATCATGTCATTCATAATATTTATGAACCACTCATTTGGACATTCCTTTTTAATTTTGTCAGTGAAAAACATTGTTGTTCCCCGCGCACCGAAGTACTTAAGAGGAACTAACACTTCGCTGCTCCCCGCGCACCGAGGTACTTAAGAGGAACCAGCTCTATACTGTAAGGCAGGACATACGTCTATGACCACAAGCGGCGTCCCACTTGCTTTGCACTTACTTACTTGCCTTCCAAAATGAAAGGACTTCTGTGATTGCCTTCCAAACGGGAAGGACTTTATACTTGCCTTCAAACTGAAAGGACTTCTGTACTTGACATCTGTAATGTCATTGATAACCATTCTAATTCGATTCATGAGTAGAATTAGCATGGTTACTACCTTTGAATGCCAAATGGTGTTTCCCATTAATTTCATCATACCATTGAATAACTTAACTCATATATCAATCTATAGCTTAATAACTAATGACCTAAAACAAACATATAAACCATTCGCATGAACATTATATAATCTCTCAATTAGAATACAATACTACTATTAATAGGAAATTCCCAATTGAAAACACAGCATTACAACAACATTGATTAGCAACATATGCAGAATTTCTGCAGTTTTCAGTCGGATTCTGTGATTTTATTAAAATACCAAACAAAGTCGGATTTAGGAAAAAGACCCTTATATGGAAAGCTAAATAAGTCTAGTTTATAAATATAATTTTATTTTTGGGAAAAAGCATTTCAAAAAGTACAATTTTAATCAACATTCTACTGCATTCGAAAAACAGGACAGCAACTGTCCTCTAACTTCTAACAGGTTTTTCTTCATCAATACTCAGTGAAAAACAGTAAACTTAGTGCCTAAACTGTAGAAAATCGAGTCTAGTTTCTAACAAAACAAGAATCATAAACAAAGGAGTTCTGAAGAAATAGTTATAAGCAAAACATTGAACATATATCCATACGAGTTTTCAGGACAGCAACATCATCTAGGACATTTCACATGCATGCAAATAAAACAGATTATAACATCAATATGCAACTCATTCCAATGTTCAATCTTCTCATAGTCAACATACAAATAGAAAATCAACCAATTAAAGCATTTATCAACAACTCCTAAGCTTGGATTTATGGTTACCAAGCACTAAAACTAAGGGAACTCACTTGATTGAAGCTAGAAAATGAAGAATTGGTGATTTCCTCTATCACTCTTGATCTTAGAGAAATTCTCCCAATTATCAATCTATCAATTTCTTCCTTTGCTTCCTAGCCCTTGGAATGGTGAGAATAGTAGCTTCTTATCTCCTTGATTAGCTCACTTTTGTAGCTAGAAAAAGAAGAACTTTCATCTAAACCTAAATCCTTCCATGACCAATTTTGAAGGTGAAGAAGGGATGTTTGCATGCTCAGATTTTGGATTGGTTTAAGAGGAGTGTGGTGGTATTTTTGCTAGAAAGTGAAATGAAGAGGAGAATGATGTAGATTGGTGGTGGTTTGTGGTGGTTTTGGTGGAATGGAGGTGATGGTGGTGGTGAGGCTTCTTTGAGAGAATAAGAAGAGTGTTCAGATTCTTCAAAACTGAATAAGTGAGTATGGGGGAGGGGAAATTCGTGGGTTATGTCAAAAGAGAGGGGGTGTATGCAGTAAAATAGGGGGTGCGACTAGAAATTTAAGAAAATCAGCTTTTAATGAAATATGTGTTATATTAAAATCAGGTTGTTTCATAAATAAATTTTTACCCTTTATAAACCCCCAAAATAATTATATTTTCTCACTAGAATATTTCTTAGCCAAAGATAAATATTATTTGATACTAAATTATAAAATACCATTTTACAATTATAAATCAAATAAGATATTCATCGGCTCAGCCTAAAAATAATAAAGAGAGGTTCAACAATTCATAATTCTTATATTTGCATACTCATGAGATGAAAGGAATTAAAGCACACTAGTGATCACAATCATAATGAAATGACTAAAATATCCTTGGGACAAGATATTACAGTTTTCATGTGTGGGGATCTATTTCTTTTTTAAATTAATTACCATTTAACTTATTACCAAAACAAGATAGATTAATTAAGGATGTTATCAATCGTGTTTAATAATTATTGACTACGTTTAATAATGGAATTAAATTTTACCATATGAGAATTCATTTAATGGATTAATTGTATTCCAAAATATTAATTTTTTATTAATAAAGCAATATTCTGAAAATAATATGCAAAATTAGTTTTTTCATCTTTTACCTTAATTGTTTTGTTTAATTTGGTCTCCTAACTTCTACTTTTGTCAAATTTATCCTCTATGTTTGCATACGTTAAAATTGTTGCTCATTCCGTCAGTTTTCATCTAAACACCATCCAAACATCCGTTAAAGCATAGAAAATATTTATTTTGTTCTGTCTTCTCTTTTTCCTCCAGCATTTTTTCCGGCCAAGCATATGAGAGGAATGATATGGTAGTTTATTTTTAATCACCAAAAAAATGGTGGAACTTTCAAGAGGAAATTATGGAATAATGAAGAGTGAGAAGAGAGGGAAACAATAAATTTTTTTTATTGTTTTAACGAATGATATGACTGGGGATGGCAACGAGATGGGCCTCGCATGGAAGTAGTCCCCGACAACCTGTCCCGCCGGATAAAAAACTCCCTCACACCCGCACCATACCCGCACGGGAGGACATTAAGTGGGTTCTTAATGGATTTTACAAATAATTGCGGGTAACCGTGAATATCCTTGTATATTTATTCAAATTTTTTAAATGCACGTTTCTACAAATAATAAATATTGTCACATAAAATTGTAAAATGAAATTTAACTGAAATTGCCATATGAATTAACAAATATCATTCACAATGTCATAGAATAATTGTTTCACACCTTAGACCCAAAATTATAGCACACAGAACTGTTAATTTAAGATACTCATTTAAAATATGCTATAACCTCCTGAGTCATGACTGAGGAATATCATCTATCATTACCTTAACTACCTATTAATTTTGTAATTTAAAAAACAAAAAAAAAAGTGTATTGGTATCTTAATACTCGCCCTCGCCCTAACAACAAGCGAGTAGCAAAAATATCCAATTATTTTAATCGCAGGTACCCATTAAGCTACCCACCCCATGCCCATTATGAATTTTATCCTTGAATATCCATGGGCACGAATAAAATTGTCACCCCAAAATATGCAAGTGTTAGATGAAAACTGACCTAAAGGTTAACGAAGTTAATTAATATTTGCAAATATAGAGAACTAACTTGGCACTAATAAAAGTTATGGAGCCAAGTTCAAAACAATTAAGATAATTGACAAGAAGAATATATATAAACAATTGGCCAAAAATAATTGGCTAAACCTGTAGGATCAAACAGCAAAGATCTAAAGGTTCTGAATTTGATTCAGTGTAATTTTTTCGTAGGTACATAATTTGTAATTACTAATGTAAAATTTCTAAAATATGGGAGAAAAAAACTTTCAAGCCATGTCTATAGAGATTTCTCATGGAATTATGTTTTTAAATTTCTTTATAAAATAATAACTAATTTTGTTTTCCATAATTAATAGAAATACCATATATTGAGCATCTATTGTTTTTATTCAATTTTCAGTCCCACCATTGGGCACAAGTAAATTTTTTTTTTATTAGCAAAAAAGAGTTAATGTGCAAAGGCATCACAACTAAGCTGGCACCTTAGTCCACATCTATCATTTGCAGCACATTAACAAATTTATTTAAAAAATGATAAAAGAATACAAGAAAAAAACATTGGAGTAATGAATGATGCTTGGTTGTCTCATTGGAGTAGTGTGACATGCTACAATTTAACAAAATGTCATTCAGACCATTTTCCTCTCATGTTAACTCAATCTAGAGGTGCTAAATCCTGTCATCCACTTTCAAATATTTTGAGATGTGGTCAGAATATCCTAATTGCAATAGGCTAGTTAAGGAAGCTTGGTCCTTGTCAGTTAGTGGTTGTCCAATGTATGTTTTGATGCAGAAGTACTTGAAGCATTTAAAAGCTAAGTTCAAAATCTGGAACAACCAGGTGTTTGGGGATGTAAAATTGAGGGATGATGTTGCTTTGAATTTATCATAAACAAATAGCAGATGATGGTTATTCAGAGTTACTTCATCAATAGGAAATTAATGCACAAAAGGAGTTGCAACATGCTTTAGCTTATGAGGAATCCTTTTGGTAGCAAAAGGCAAATTTGTAGTGGTTTAGCTGTGGAGATAGAAACATATCATACTTCCATAGAATTTCAAAAGTTAGAAATTCAACCAAGAAAATGTCCATCTCGAAGAATGAGGATGAGGTTTTGGAGTTATCCACTGATATAGAACAACATGTTTTGCAGTTTTATTCCAACTTGTATGCCACTGAGAATCAATGCATAGACAATGATTTAGTGGAGAAAGTCATTCCAAATATTGTTACAGCTGAAGATAATGCAATGCTTATTAGTATTTCCTCTATAGATGAAGTCATAAGTGTTGTATTCTCAATGAATGGAGCAAGTGCCCTGGGTCCTGATGGGTTTGGAGGTTCATTCTACCAAACTTTTTGGAGCATAATGGGCTCTGATGTGTATAAGTCCGTTGTTCAGATTTTTACACAGGATTGGATATTGCCAGGACTGAATTCAAACATGGTGGCTCACAACCCTAAAATTTTCCAAAAGCTGATAGAGTAAGGGGCTATATGTTACACCCTTTTCGGGCACTACATCGTAAGTGACATTTTAAGGCTGAAAAGTAGGTTAATCAAAATTATCTATAAAAGAATGGGGTAATTTTTTTCTTTTTCGTAAGTCGTAAATATAACTACTTTGATTTAAATAAATGGACAATAAAATTTTCCATTATCACAATTAGGATCATAAGTTCGAAAATCTTTTACATAATACCCCACCCGACTCAAACATAAATCCTAACAGTATACAGATCCAATATAAAGATATGGAGACACAGCTCCTAAAATATAAATACTTGGAGTCGCAGCTCCATAAACAATAACATTAACTCCTAAACAGACCCAGCTGGCCAAACTAAAATAAAAAAGGCAATCCTTTCTCGTACATCGTGAGAAAGACAAACCCAATTGACGAGATCTAGTGAAAACTCTATTTGAATCCACTACGGACGTCGTCACAAAAGACACTACTAGAGGTACTACAAAATTAACTCTCGGATAAGCCCTTTCCTCTTCCAAGAGGAAAAATATGGTCTACGAACCATCAACAATATGGAAAACGTCCACCAGAAACTCCAACATATCATCCACATGCTCGAACCTCATCCTCTACGATGCGTAAGCCAAGCGACATCTTGACGTTTCAATCTTCTCAAAAGAGTACAAAAGGCCCATATCCAACCGACATAGGCAATATAAAAATAAGGAAGTGAGATTTCCATTTATCTTACACATAAGGCAGACATGCAGTGGTACAACTCTCAGGTACGTACAATTATCAATATTCAATTATATCTACACTCGTAACAGAACAATAATGTTTCACAGAAACATGACCACAACACAATGTTTTTCCTAGATAGAAGACATCTAAGACTTGAGGAATGACCTCTGAATTCACATACCATGGTTTTACGAACACTATGTCACGGAGGAGCAACCTACTGGGCCTATGTGAGTATTTCATAACCCCAACATCCCCGAGCATCAATGGATCATCACTACGGAAATCGCACCCTCATTAAAGTGTTAGCTCAATCTCCTAGACACAACAACCTTATAGAACATAGTTTCACTATATGTTTAGGCTAAATTGCTGGAAAATGCGTTCTTCTTGTCTTTCCATCGGATGACATCTTGATTCCATCGGAATTCTTTCAACTTGCTTTCTCAGATACTAGATGTTCTTAACATCGAGCTGAAGTTCTCAAGTAACCTTTCATCTTTGTGTAAAGATATCTTAAAACACTTGATTAAAAATACTAATGCATTATTAGATTGGAACACAAGTCCAATTATTTATTTCTCTATACTTTTTAATTGAGCATTTTTCTTTGACTTCCAAGAAAACAAATCATTTTGAGTCCACTAAATTTTATGGAATATGGATAATGAATTATCCATACTTTATGACATAAGGTCGTGTTCCACCCCACGTCATAAATTATTACGTTCGTATTTTCACAAAGTCGTTCTTGACTTAGGTTTTTACATATTACCGTAAAAGCTCGTCTTTGAAGACTAAAATCCTTTTGGCTTAAAATCAAAACCTTTAGATAAAATAAAATCTATTTTCAAGAATAATTTCCCTCAAAGATACATAGATATCATTTTATTAAAACATTTTCTCGAAAATCATTAAAAACGCTTAACGACGGTTTCGCCGTTTTTTACTGAATTTAGATTCAAAAGTCATACTTTTGATAATATGGTTCTTCACCTCAAATCTATTACTCTCCTAGGTTATATTACTCATCTTAAGATGTTGAAATACTGATTTTTCATTTTTCTTTCCAGTTATACCAAATTCCTAAAACTTGACCAAACGTCGTTACGTTCGAAAATTGCGTAATTTATTTTTCGACGATTTTAAATTCTAATGGTCCAAAACTCATTTTGGAGTCTTAGGAAAAAAAAAGTCCCTTACTGTCCAGGTAGGTATATTTTGGAAAATTGCAGTTTATTCCCTAAACTATCATTAATTGCAAAAAGATCCTTATGTACTTAAAACCTTATAACTTTTTATCTATAACTCCAAATATCACCAAATCAACTTCTATAGAAATATATTTTCAGTCACCATGAAATTTCCAGAAATTACATTTCTGCCCCATATTTTACAATATTTGCAAAAAGGTCCTTGTTTACTAAAAAGCTTATATCTTTTTATGCATAAGCCCAATTAACATCAAACGAATTTCTATTATCTTATATCATTAAGGACTACAATCACAATACTTAAAAATATAATTTTTAGAACAGTCCCTGAAATTCTCAGAATTTGCATATTAGTCCTTATATCTTTAAAATCCATAACTTTCAATATAATTAACCAATTCAATTCAAACCAATTTTGAATCATTTAAAATAAGATAAGACAGTCCTTAAAAATAGGACAAGGCAGTGTATACTGCCCTAAAGACAGTCTTTCAAACTTAGTGATTTTTCTTGGTTTTGTTATTCTTTAAAAACTTGAAATACTTATAAGATTCCATGATTTTAATCCTTAAGATTTTCATAACCCCTTTTTGTTTCACATCATAGCTGAACCATGAACACACAAATGAAGATTTTCTCTTCATCAATCAATCTCAAAACATCATACATATTCATATATATCAAAGTACAAATTCATGACATACACTTTTAAACATATTAGGCATACTTTGTAATATATGACTAAGTGTGCAACATGTGATTTTTCTTCAAGTAAGCATGCATCATATAGACATATAATTCATAAATTTTCATCACACAACATGCATCACATAATTATTACACCAAGTCCTCTTAGAGGCTCACAACATAAGACATAACCCTAACTTTTAGGATTTCAAGACAACATAAAAACAATATAAACCACATACATATCTAAATTAAGGTAGGATAGTGGTAATCTCCCCCATACCTCTTGTAGATCACATAGAGATCAACCAAAAACAAGCTAAACCAATCAAGGTAGGCCACGGTTTTGTCCACCAAAACCTAGCCCAAAAATCATCAACAAAACAAAAGGATTAGACATCTAGGCTTAGCTATGATCATAGAAGATAGTTCATGATGAAGATCACTTACTTTGAAGTGAAGAAATTGATGAATCAAAAGTGGATGATCATAGGTTAGAAAAACCCAATTCTAAGGAAAGCTCTAAATGAGATTTTGTGTGAGATGAGATAGTCTTAGAATGATTAGAGGAGAAAGGATCGATGATGGATTTATGAGACAAACTCATAGATGGTGGTTTGGAGGTGGAGGCCGAATCTATGGAGGAAGGAAAAGGAAAGGAAGAACTTTGTTATTTTAGAGAAATGACTTAAGATGATGAAATAAAAAGAAATGAAGATGGTTGATGATGAAGTCTTGGTCGTGTGGTTCAACTAATGAGGAGAAGAAATTGTTTGTTAATATTAAATGAGAACCATGGTGAAAGATGACCAAGGTTTGGTTAGGTTAGGTTAACAAAAACTATATTATAACCTAGCTAGTTTAGTAATCATCATGCTAGGAAATAATGTGTGGTGAAGGTGTGACTGTGTTATACACCACAAATGAGGAGAAGTCATCTTGAAATTGTGTTGTGAACCATGGTTGAATTAACCAAACATAGGTTAGGTTAACTTAGGGGTAATTTGGTCATTTCACTTGAAGTCATCATGACAAATGAGTGGTTATGGTGAGTAGGAGGTGTGGCTGATTTGTGACCACATGTGAGGAAGAAGAAGCAAATTTGATAATGTCTTGCCTTAATCATGGTTGTCATTTAACTAGGATAGGTTAGGTTAGGGGTTTTTTAGTCTTTTCACATCTACTTGTCATAAATGTTAGGTGAGTCACCCCTATGAATCACCACCCTAGGTGGCAAGATGTCCCATTATCCAGAGTCCAGTTTTGTCTCCGCACTTCCATTCTCGACTCCGTCGATTACCCGTTTGTTAATGATGCGCCCGAATAAAGTATAATAACTTATTTATTTTGAGAATTTTCAAAATAACCAATATCATTGGAAAAATAATATAAACCTAAACCGTTTCATTCACGAGTCCAAATTAGGTTTTCTGATCAGTAAACTTTTACTGTCAGTGAAAAACACAGACCGGGTTCCGCCTGAATTCTAAACCTAAAATTTCACCATAACTTCTTTTGATATAGAAGGTTTCAACTATGATTTTGTTTTCTTCAAAATCATTTTCTAGATCTTCGGTAATAATATAAAATATAATTACCAGTCAAGACGCGAGAAAATAGGATGTTACACTATAGACCAATAGCTTTAGCAAATTTTCAATTTAAGGTCATCTCAAAGGTCTTGGCTGACTGGTTGTCTATCATTGCACCTAAAGTGATTTCATCTCAGCAAAGAGGCTTTGTTAAAGGAAGGCAAATAACTGAATGTGTATGCATAACCTCAGAGGCAATCAATATGCTGGAAAACAAGTCATTTGGTGGTAATTTAGATCTCAAGTTTGATATCAAGAAGGCATTTGACACTCTTGATTGGGGATTTCTATTCAAAGTTCTTTCAGCTTTTGGTTTTCATAAAAACTTCTGTAATTAGGTGCATACAATCCTAAAGTCTGCAAAGTTATCTTTTCTTGTCAATGAACATTCAGTTAGTTATATGGCTTGCAAGAGAGGTGTGAGGTTCCCAAAAATTGACTATTAGTTAATTTTATAGGAATTAGATTGTTAGAATTATTATATTTAAAGTTTGAAGTGTTTATAATCTCATAAGTGGCTCAAAATAAGTTAAATAGATAGTTTTGAGTGTTTTGGGCCCAAGTTAAATAGATAATGACCCAACATTCATCTTCAAATAGATATAACATACTCAAAACTAACTCTTTTATGCTTAACGTACACATAAGAAATTTAGCTCTGTCTCTTATCTTTCCGTAGACACCAAATTCGTCCAAATTGGATTCTTGTAGCTCAAGTTATGACCAAATTCGTACATGATGTTCAGGTTCCAAAGCCATCACCGTTTTTCTGACTTCTAGCGCAGTTTTTACCCTTTAAACGTCTATTTCAGATTTTGTGATCTTCATAAAAGTTGTAGACATTTTTGTTAACTTTTTAACTATATAAAATTAAAAATTTTTGGATATCTATAACTTAAGATATGTCCAAAATACTATACCAGACACTGGATAAGTGGGACATGACGCATTTTAATACGTTTTGAGCTTTGAGAGACCTATAAATATGAACCTAATGTGTATTAGCAGCATTTTTGGAACATTAATTACATTAGAAACTCATAAAAACACTAGCGAAGAGAGATTTCAGGATTTGGGGAGAAATAATGGTGGAAGAAGGAGTCTAGGAAGAGGAAGATGAGGAGAACTCTTGGTAAACCCTAGGATTCGTCATAGGAATTGCTTGAAACTACATGGAGGACTTCAAGAGGTGAGTAAAAACAACCTTTTCTCAACCTTCCATGTGCAAACGATTTGGGAAACTGAGTTTTTAATTTAAAATATTATTTTTGGAGAGTTTTGAATGCAAGAACTAACAGTTGATCAAATCCTATTTTCTAAATTGGGGGTTTAGTATAAAAACAAAATTAATATTAAATTAAGTGATTATTACTATGAATTATGTGATTATATATGAAATTGGTATGAGTTTATGGTTGATTGATATGTCTTTATATGTTATATGTTGTTGTAGGGTTGTCGTGACATGCTCTGTTATGTTATATGATATTATAGTGTTGTTGTGACATGCTCTATTATGTTACATGATGTTACAGTGTTGCCTCGGCATGATATTATATCATTGTTAGTAATACATGGAGTTTGAGAACCAATTTAGTGGTCATCTGGGATGACATATTTCATTATGCATGAGTTGGTCATCACCTTTCGGAAAGGGATGACGATATACATTCTATTCCGGGAATAGGATGAGATATATCACCATCTCCGATGGATATCAAATTATTGAAAATATCCACATCTGGGATGGGATATGAGGTACCTCCATCTGGGATGGGGAAGGTAGTGCGACGTCATTGCATGGATATGAGCTCATAGACCTTAGTGGATCTGAGATTCACACCGGTTCTGGGAACCAAAGAGTAAAGTCAAGTGATTCTCGGAATCACCGAGTCGTGTTCATGGAGTTGCATTGCATAGAATATGCATGATTGACATGATTAAAAGCTTGAGATGTGAATGTTTTGACTGTTGAGATATTATTTTAAGGGTTAAATATGTTTTTAGTCCCTCATTTTTTACAAAAGTTTGATTTTAGTCCCCCATTTGTAAAACGTACTTTTTTAGTCCTCCATTTGTTAAAATGTGTCAGAAATGGTCCCTATACCAAACAATTTTAGTCCCTTATTTTTCACAACCACACATTTTTAGTCCCTCATTTTTTATAAAAATTCGGTTTTAGTACCCTGTTTTTAAATGGAAGTGTTGTGCAGGGACCATTTCTAACACATTTTAAAAAATGGGGGACTAAAAATGTACTTTTCAAAACGGGGGACTAAAACCGATCTTTTGCAAAAAATGAGGGACTAAAAACATATTTAACCCTTATTTTAATTATATGTGATTTTGAACATTTTTTGCTTATTTTAAAGGGATTATTATGTATATGACTTTTGCGGGTACCATGGTTGATTTTTAGGTTACCGCGCTGGCAGAGAACAACACTATTTTGTGAACCTTTTTTTTAAATTGTTTTTTTTTGTTACATATTAAATTATTTTTATTCAATGTAATTATAAATCTCATTAAAAGTGTTGTTTTCAGAGCAAGAAGACGTCCCTTTTGAGACTGAGGAGACTTGAAGACTTAGTGCTTGATTTTATCTATTTATTATATTTGGTTAGTATTATGTTCAATAAGCAGCCATTTGTGGCTAGAACCATATTATTTTATTTTTATCATTGGATTAGTTTTAGTTGACGCCCAAGTTTTCAGACAGCTGCACCAGTATCAGTACTAGTACTAGTTGGTGGAGCGGGCCCGCAGCAGCGAGGCCTTATTTGTTACAGATGCGGAGGCTCGCATCATATCTAATATTGCAGAGAGAGACATGGTTGCTTTGTTTGTGGTAAATGATGAGTGTGATTTCACCTCATATTTCCTTGTCATTTTGCATGCATTTTCATATAGTTTAGGCATATTTAATTTGATTTTTGTTAGTTTTTACCTTGGAACGGGTAAGGTGGTTCTGTGGTGTTTGTGTGTAGGAATTCATGAGTAAAATAATCAAATCCAGTTGAATCGGAGTTTGTATGAAGATGGAGCTTGAAAAGCAAGGAAAATGAGCAAAGCAGAGACCATCACGGCCTGGGTGTGACAACCATCACGGCCGTGATCGCGTGGGACTGAAGAAAAAAGAAGAAAGTGCAAGTCAGAAGCTGTCACGGCCTGGCCGTGACAGCCATCATGGCCGTGACAGACATCACGGCCAGGCCGTGACAGCCATCATGGCCATGACAGACCATCAGCACAAGAATTCACAAAGCAGAAGCTGTCATGGCCTGGCCCTGACAGCCATCACGGCCGTGACTCGTAAAATCTGGGATTTTGGGATTTGTTTTTTATCTGATTTGTAATTGATTTAATTCCAAGTTAACCTACACTATAAATAGGGGAATTAGGCTCGAAAATAGGACCTCTGGGCTGCTACCTTAGGCTTAATTTTAGGATTTCTCTTCTTCTCAATTTCTTCTCTTCTCTTAGGATTTTCATGTTTTTGTTATTCAACGTTGCTATGAACATGGCAATGTGTGAGTAGTCGCTTTATTTCTAGGAATTGGGGCTATGCCCAAGACTCGTTTTATGTGATGAATTGACATTTTACCTCTTGTTAATTTCAATTTGCTTTCGATTTAGTTCCTATTGCATGAATTACTTGTAAATTTGGTGCGCACTTATTTGCATGTCTTAGATACTCTAAGGATGAACCTAGCGGTGAACTTAGGTATTGGATCTATAGGAATTGAACTTAGGACTTAAATCACGAGAGTTAGAAGCGGTCCTTCGAGGGTTCATTGAATTGTCACGAATCTTAATGGGTTCAATTTAAATACAATTACCACGAGAGTAGGGGTTGGTTTAATTGGGCACGGTTCTTGTATCTCGAGAGGGAACATTAACTTTATTAGGATAAATTCACCTTCAAAGCAATTTTGATAATTAACAAGAGGAGTAGTCAATTTAGTAGCATAGACAGTCTTGTTGGTAACCCAATTCCTGGAAATATCTTTTAATTTGAAAAACACCAGATTAGATTTGATTGCGATTTTTTACTGATTTCGTTTTAGATATTTGATTTGTTAGTTAATCTTGATTTTAAAAACCAAATCTTTTCCAAATCCTTTTTTATATAGTTTAGTTAAATTGATTTAATAATTAATTGTTATTTAAGATCACGGTCTCTGTGGGTTCGATCTTTTTATTACTTGACGACGAAACCGTATACTTGCGGATTCACGCTATCAAGTTTTTGGCGCCGTTGCCGGGGACTGTGCTTTCTTGAATTTCAATTTAATTTTTAAATTGATTTTTCTGGACTTTTTTTTTATTTAAAAAATATATATTTCTTTTTCTAGTGTATCTATCTCTCTCTTTGCAGGTATTTTGTCTCTTTTATGCGAAGATCCCAAAGTCTTGGAACTCTTATTGAAGTTGATCCCGAGATCGAAAGGACTTTTCACAGACGTAGGAGACTACAAAGACAAAGAGTGAGAGAAAGGTTGATCCCCATCCCACTCATGGCCGATCAACCGGATACCAAACCACTGAAGGACTACGCAGCCCCAAATGCTAGGGGTTTGCGAACTGGGATTGCTAGGCCAGAAATTGAGGCGGAGAACTACACTATACCGCCCCAGTTAATTGGCATGATTAGGCAACATCAGTTTGGAGGATTACCCTCGGAAGACCCGACTGACCATGTAGAGACATTCTTGGAGTTCACCGATGCAATAAGAATTCAAGGTGCACCGGTTGATGCTATTCGCTTGAGGTTATTCCCCTCCTCTCTGACTGGAAGGGCAAGAGCTTGGTTGAAATCAGTGCCTGCCAATACTTTGTCAACATGGGACCAACTGGAGCAGGCATTCTTGGAAAAATTCTTTCCACCATCCAAGACTGCTTACCTACGAACTCAGATCACCGGCTTCTTCCAAAAGGACAGAGAATGCTTATCCGAAGCTTGGGATCGTTACAAGGGATTGCTAGAGTCTTGCCCACATCATGGGCTCGAAAAGTGGCTATTAGTGCATACCTTCTACAATGGATTGGATTATTCTTCGAAGGTGTCACTTGACTCCGCAGCTGGTGGAGCATTGATGAATAGACCACTAACTGAAGCATTCAATATCATTGAAAGTGTTGCCACCAACTATCATCAATGGGGTTCAGAAAGAGGTAATAACCCGAAAAAGCTTTCGGGAGGTAAGTTTGAAATGAATAGTAATGATTTAATATTGTCTAAATTTGACTCATTGAGTAAGCGCTTTGATAGACTTGAAAAGGCTAATGTGAGTTCATTAGGTGCTACTAATGTTGCTTGTGAGATTTGTGGAGTGCAGGGACATGACTTCGTGGAATGCCCACATGGAAGTGCTCACGAATCAGGCGCTTCAGGGGAACAAGTGAATTCATGTCACAACTTTTATGACACGAACCCGAAGTTGCCAAACTATGTTCCCCCAAATTCTTACAACCAAGGAAGGAAGAATAACTCTTATCTCTCATACGGGAATTACAACAACACGTTGAACCATGAATTCCAAGAAGGCCAAGGTAATAGGAAACCCGCATTGGGGTATCCTCAGGTACAAAAGTCTAAACTTGAGTCTCTTATGGAAAATTTTGTTGAAACTCAAACAAAGCAAAATGAAGAGTTTAGGCAACATGGTAGGGCTATGGGCGAAGCCATTAAGGAACTAGCTTCTAAGGTAGACAACTTAGCTATTCACAATAAGATGCTAGAGACACAAATTGCCCAACAAGCTAGTACATCTTCTAGGACTAAGGGTACGTTTCCGGGACAACCCGAAGTTAATCCCAATGAGCACTGTAATGCTATATACTTGAGGGATGATAAGCTTGGGGTAGTTGAAAAGGGCATGGAATGTGAGGTAGGCATGAGTGAACAAGAAGAAATTAAACCAAAATATATACCTCCACCACCTTACCAACCCCCAATACCTTTCCCACAAAGGCTAGTCAGGAAAAAGCAAGTAGAACAAGAGACTAAGAGCTTAGTTGAGGAGCGTGATGAAATGATAAAAACTAATATGCCTCCTAAATTAAAAGATCCAGGAAGTTTCTCTATTGCTTGCTCAATTGGAGAAGTTAAAATAGATCATGCCTTATGTGACTTAGGGGCTAGTGCGAGTTTGATGCCACGTGCCATCTTTGAGAGGTTAGGAACCAAGAAATTGAGCCCATCCAAGTTCTCTTTACAATTTGCGGATGGCTCAACTAAAACCCCTCTAGGCATACTAGAGAATGTCCCCATAAAGGTAGGGAAACTTTTCATTCCTACTGATTTCATGGTGTTGGATATGAACGGGAATTCTAAATTCCCTATCATTCTTGGAAGGCCATTCTTGGCCACAGCTGGAGCAATAATAGATGTTAAAAATGGCAAGCTCTCTTTGAATGTAGAGGAAGGTAGGGTGGATTTTGATTTGACTAACTCATATAACAACCCTCCTTTTGAGAGTCATGTGTGCAGGATTGAGATAATGCCTCCAAAGGTGAAGGAAGAGCTTAACATGGAAGCAACTCCCAAACTTTGCATTACAAATGATGCACTGAATAAAGATGAACCAATAGTTGATCAACATGTGGAGTTAAAACTTCCGCCGGGAGGAAGTAAGGCCATGAGACTTAGAGTGAAAAGAGCAAAGCGAAAGCGCATGTGGCCATATGAACACTATAGGCTCATTGATGGACTTCCTTGGAAGAGAGGTGTTCATGCACTTCAAAGCCCACCTGATCCCGGTTGATTTAAGAGAGTATGGTCAAGCTTACGACCAAAAACAAGCGCTTCTTGGGAGGCAACCCAAGCTTTCCTTCCCTTGCTATTTTATTTTTGATTTTTGTTTTCATTAATTTGAGAAGATTAGAGGAGAAAGATCCAAACTGATGGTTTTGCCAAGTGTGTTTACAGGTTGGAAAAACACAAAAAAAAAAAAAAAAAAAAAAAAAACCTCACTCTCTGGTCAATTCATGCAGCACCCAACACCACCTAGGTAAGTTGTACCAATTTTCTCCTCTCTCTGACTTAATTATTTACATTGGGGACAATGTAAGTTTTTAAGCTTGGGGTAGGGGTATTTTTGTTGCTTTTTGTTGCATTTTGCATATTACATGTTGCATTCATTTAGGTGTAGTTTTGCATAATCACATCATTAGATTGCCCCTTGTTTTGAAATTGCATCCAATTGTGAGAACTTTGTGCCAAATGAATTGAGACAGTGAATTTTGAACCCAATTTTTGTATTCTTGTGATAGGCTAAAATTAAAAATTCTAGAGATGATCTTTTGATAGTTGATAATTAGCATGTGGTTCCTTGGATTTGTATTTCTCATTGATTTTTGAACTACTAAATGTGAGATATTTGAGCCTAAAAGGGGTATTCACTAAATTTACCCCCCTTCTTGTGATTGAGTGTTTTCTTCCTCTTGGATTGTATTCTCTAGAACTTGACTTGAAACCGTTTTGAAACTTAGAAATTTTTGAAAACATATTTGAAAATGATTGAGGCATTAGGTATTTTTCTGGCCTTCTGAGCTTTGATTAATTAAATACTACCCCTTAGTTGCCCAATTTTGAACTTTAAAAAAAAATTGCTTTTCTTGGTACCTTGATTGTTTTTCATGAATTATGCATGGTATGACACCTTTTAAAGTATTGGAAAAATGGCAAAATGGTAGTTGAAAAATTTGTGGGATGGAAAGAAATAAAAAAATAAAAAATAAATGTTTCTCTTGAATTGCAAATCTCCCCTTCTCCAAATTGATGAATGTTAAAAAAAAAAAAAAAAAAGAGAAGGGGATGAGAAAAAGAAAGTGAGAAATTAAATGAAAAAAAGAGAAAAGAAAGGTGGAAAAGTGAAATATAAAGCCCAAAAGAGGTATTTTAGAAGGTTGTCATGCGTTGCATTGTTTTATATTTTGTTAGCCTTCTTGAATATCCCCTTTCTTGGTTTCCCCACCTAACGATTAATCCCATGACCCCATTACAACCAAAATAAAAGACCTCTTGATTCTTATGTGTTTTCATTAATAAAGTAGAGATTTTGGTTAATAGTCAAGCTTATGGTAGGGTACTTTCCTTGAGGATATTGAGTGAATTGTCATATACCCTTAAAACACTTGAGTGAGGTGAGAAGAGTGCCCGAAGTAGTGAGTGATATGAATTTAGGGAACCTAAGTTTCTAATTGGACTTGAAATTGATTGTCTCTTGGTTTCTTATTGGATATGCCTGTTACTTGGATTTATTACTCGGGTTCTAGGTTCACTGTCCATGCTCTAACTGTTTATCTTGTCTGGCCTTAGTTATTGCTTGAGGACAAGCAAAATCTTAAGCTTGGGGTAGTTTGATGAGTGTGATTTCACCTCATATTTCCTTGTCATTTTGCATGCATTTTCATATAGTTTAGGCATATTTAATTTGATTTTTGTTAGTTTTTACCTTGGAACGGGTAAGGTGGTTCTGTGGTGTTTGTGTGTAGGAATTCATGAGTAAAATAATCAAATCCAGTTGAATCGAAGTTTGTATGAAGATGGAGCTTGAAAAGCAAGGAAAATGAGCAAAGCAGAGACCATCACGGCGTGGGTGTGACAACCATCACGGCCGTGATCGCGTGGGACTGAAGAAAAAAGAAGAAAGTGCAAGTCAGAAGCTGTCACGGCCTGGCCGTGACAGCCATCATGGCCGTGACAGACATCACGGCCAGGCCGTGACAGCCATCATGGCCATGACAGACCATCAGCACAAGAATTCACAAAGCAGAAGCTGTCATGGCCTGGCCCTGACAGCCATCACGGCCGTGACTCGTAAAATCTGGGATTTTGGGATTTGTTTTTTATCTGATTTGTAATTGATTTAATTCCAAGTTAACCTACACTATAAATAGGGGAATTAGGCTCGAAAATAGGACCTCTGGGCTGCTACCTTAGGCTTAATTTTAGGATTTCTCTTCTTCTCAATTTCTTCTCTTCTCTTAGGATTTTCATGTTTTTGTTATTCAACGTTGCTATGAACATGGCAATGTGTGAGTAGTCGCTTTATTTCTAGGAATTGGGGCTATGCCCAAGACTCGTTTTATGTGATGAATTGACATTTTACCTCTTGTTAATTTCAATTTGCTTTCGATTTAGTTCCTATTGCATGAATTACTTGTAAATTTGGTGCGCACTTATTTGCATGTCTTAGATACTCTAAGGATGAACCTAGCGGTGAACTTAGGTATTGGATCTATAGGAATTGAACTTAGGACTTAAATCACGAGAGTTAGAAGCGGTCCTTCGAGGGTTCATTGAATTGTCACGAATCTTAATGGGTTCAATTTAAATACAATTACCACGAGAGTAGGGGTTGGTTTAATTGGGCACGGTTCTTGTATCTCGAGAGGGAACATTAACTTTATTAGGATAAATTCACCTTCAAAGCAATTTTGATAATTAACAAGAGGAGTAGTCAATTTAGTAGCATAGACAGTCTTGTTGGTAACCCAATTCCTGGAAATATCTTTTAATTTGAAAAACACCAGATTAGATTTGATTGCGATTTTTTACTGATTTCGTTTTAGATATTTGATTTGTTAGTTAATCTTGATTTTAAAAACCAAATCTTTTCCAAATCCTTTTTTATATAGTTTAGTTAAATTGATTTAATAATTAATTGTTATTTAAGATCACGGTCTCTGTGGGTTCGATCTTTTTATTACTTGACGACGAAACCGTATACTTGCGGATTCACGCTATCAGTAAACCAGTTCATCTGGCTCGTGACTACAAGCAGAGGGTTATGCAGCAGCCGGTAACAACTGGTCGAGGAGCCGGAGCAGGTAGAGGGGGAGCTGAGAGAGGAGCCCCAGTTTCAAGGCAGCATGTGGCCAGACCTCAGGTCACTGGGAGGGTGTTTACCGTGAGGGGAGCTGAATCCTCTCTATTTGTGGATCTTATACAAGGTATGTGTTTGATATCTGGAAGACTCGTCAGTGTTGTTTGACTCAGGTGCTACACATTCATTTATCTCACAAGAGTGTGTGGATAATCTACAGTTACCTGTATCTCAGTTACTCTATACTTTTACTGTGTCTAACCCTACCAGTGATTCCTTGACTACTATGTCTGTCTGTTTGCAGTGTCCTATAGTTGTTGAGAATAGGACATTTCTTGTAGAACTTGCTAGCTTACCCATGCAGTAGATAGACGTGATTCTTGGCATGGATTGACTTTTGGCTAACTATGTGGTGTTGGATTGTGCTAGAAAGACCTTGTCTTTTCTTGAGCCTTCTATCTTGATATCTTCCAATGAAGGGATATCTATGAGGAGTGACGATTCTCGGCAGTACGTGATTCTTTTCTTAGTGGAAGCTTAGGAGACTCCGAGTATAAATTCTATGCCTATCGTGAGAGAGTTTCCTAAGGTTTTCCCTCTCGATGTTCCGGATTTGCCACCAAAGAAGGAGGTAGAGTTCACCATCGATCTCATACCAAGAACAATACCTATTTCGATAGTACCCTATCGGATGTCAGTCGTGGAGTTGGCAGAGTTGAAGAAGTAGTTGGACGATATGCTGAAGAAAGAGTTTATCAGGACGAGTGTTTCACTGTGGGGAGCATCGGTGTTGTTTGTAAAGAAGAAATATGGGAGTGCTAGGCTGTGTACGGATTACAGACAGTTGAACAAGGTGACGATCAAGAACAAGTATCCGCTACCTAGGATAGATGATCTGATGGATCAGTTGAAGGGAGCTTCAAAGTTTTCTAAGATTGATCTGAGGTCTGGGTACCATCATATTAGAGTGAAGAATGAGGATATACCCAAGACAGCTTTCAGGACGATGTAAGGGCACTACGATTATTTAGTTATGCCTTTCGGTGTGACTAATGCTCTAGCAGTGTTTATGGATTATATGAACAAGATCCTTAGACCGTTCCTCAACAAGTATGTGGTTGTGTTTATAGATGATATCCATATATATTCTCGTACGTGGGAAGAGCATGAAGAGCATCTGAGGATAGTGTTGCAAGTGTTGAAGGATCTGTAGTTGTATGCTAATCTTTCTAGGCGTGAGTTTCGGATGAAGGAAGTCCAGTTCTTAGGACATGTGATCAACAAGGAAGGGATATCAGTAGATCCGGATAAAGTTGAGGTAGTGCTTAAGTGGGAGAGACCTAAGTCAGTGAGTGAGGTGAGGAGTTTTCTCGGATTAGCTAGATACTACAGGAGGTTCATAGAAGGTTTCTCGAAGATTGCGTTGCCCATGACGCAGTTGACGAGAAAGGATACAACTTTTGTTTAGACGGATGAGTTCTAGAAGAGCTTCCAGAAGCTGAAGGACAGGTTGACCACATAACCAGTACCGAGATTATCAGATCCTTTAGGACAGTTTGACATATTCTATTATGTGTCATACCAAAGTTTGGGTTGTGTGTTGATGCAAGAGGGAAGAGTTGTGGCTTATGCTTCCCGTCAGTTGAGAGTGCATGAGAGAAACTATCCGACCTATTTTATCTGGAGTTAGCAGCCATAATGCTCGCATTGAAGATACGGCGACACTATCTGTATGGAGCTAAGTTCAATGTGTACAATGATCATAAGAGTTTAAAGTATCTATTCGATCAGAAGGAGTTGAATATGAGGCAGCGGATATGGATGGAGTTTATCAAGGATTATGAGTTTGATCTTCGGTACCATCCTGGGAAGGCGAATGTTGTAGCGGATGCGTTAAGTACGAAGTCTTTGCATGTGTTCGCGATGATGGTGAAAGAGATAAAGTTGATAGATCTGAACCTAGGTATGGAGTTGGTTAAGGATAGGATTTGCTTAGGTATGGTCACCATCATTAGTGAGTTTCTGAGAGAGCTTAAGGATAAACAAGTTCATGATCAATATCTGCATGAGGTTTAGTAGAGGTATAGAGGCGGGTAAAGTGTCTGAGTTCAGTAGAGGTTCAGATGGTGTATTAAGGTTCAGAGATAGGATATGTGTGCCAGAGGATGTGGAGCTTAGGAAGATGATTTTGGAAGAGGCACATAAGAGTAAGTTGAGTTTTCACCCCAGAACCACGAAGATATATCAGGATCTAAAGAAGATTTTTTTAACTCTAGTTTTTAAACAGGATCAACTAGAACCTTTACAATTCAGAGAACCCCTTACACAAATCTCAGGATATACTCTCCCTTGTACAAGAACCTCAAAAAGTTTTCGTGAGATTACACTCACTAAAAATTCAGAAAGAGATTACAATGAGATACCACTCAAAAGTACAAATAATAAACAAGTTGAAGCTCAACAACAATGAACACCTATGTGGTGTGTAAGGCTCTCAAAGATTAGTGTAATCGAAGTGTAAGAAAAATAGAGTATTAGAGAGTAAGTTTTAAGATGAGAAAGTCAGAAAATATTCAGAGTGTTTTTGTTCTTGGCTTTCTCTTAGAATGACCTTTTTATAAAACCTTGAAGCTTAGGTCAAAATCTCTTAAAAACTGATTTTTCACATGCAATAATCGATTATTCAAAGAGCATAATCGATTATTTTAAGTAAAAACACGAAGCTCATTTTGAAACAGTCAAGACATAATCGATTATACTAATCGATTACTTGTTCTCTGTTTAAGTTCAAAGACTGATCAAATAAGGATAATCAATTATACTAATCGATTATAAACTCTCTGACTTTTGATTTAAAATCAATAATCGATTATGTATGGGAAAAGCCACTATTTATAATGATGTATGGTCAAAACAATGACAGTAATAAAGGCATGTGTTTCCAAAGCAGTCAAAATTACGTAACTTGCAAAGTTTCGAGACAAAACGTAGGGAAAAAGAATAAATGATGTGACCATTAAGCTGAATCCCTAAATGGGCTGAAATCCAAAAGCCCAAAACGGTTCACAACAACCGTCAAAGGGGCAACTCGGCTCGATAAGTAAGCTCTTAATTCTTGCTAAAGAATCAGAGCTTGGGGGGCTGAGTAAACAATAAAGTCTAAACACAAGACTTAAAGAAAATTACGAAGGGCACAATAAAAATAAAATACTGAAATATAAAATTGTAGTGCATATATTTCTCGGCCATAAGGCCGATCAGTCACGGTTACAAAATATGCCTTAAAAAAGGGCCGAATACAAAAGTTCAAAAAGAAGGACAAAGATACAAGAAAAGAGAACTCAGGGTGCTGGGGGAGCAGAGTCAGCATTCCTAGCAGAGGTGACCTCATTCTCGGGGCCTTCGGTCTTGTCCCCTTCCTGGCTGAGCTGACTCTCGTTGACCAACTCCCCATTTGACATCTTTGTCCATGTCCATTACGGAGAAGTCGGCATCGGGGACAATGACATGGGCTTGACGTTGACCCTTCTCAAAACCTGCAATATGCTGGGTCATGAGCTCCTCCTTGGCGGCTTCCAGCTCTTGCTTGTAGAACTTCTTTTTTCGTCTTTTCTTCTCCATAGCCGAAGTGAGCTCATCATTCTTCTCTTGCAGCATGTCCTTGGCAGCCTGTTCCGATGCTAACTCGGCCTCTAAGGTCTCCCTCCCAGTGATCAAGTCCTTCAGCCTGTCATCAAGATCGGCCTTTTGGCCCTCGAGCTCGGATACCTGGGAGAGATCCTTGGCCCCGTTAGCTTGAGCCTCAATCAGGTCAGACTTTGTCTTCTCCAACTTGGACTTCAACCTGTCCACATAAGCGAACTCGAGCTTCATCTGTTCCATCTTACTTTTGTTCTCGGAGAAGTCACTCAGAAGAAAATGGGCAGTAGCCATGGCCCTTAGAAGCATCACCTGGAGTCCCTCCACCTCTTCCTCAGGGTTGTACTTCTTCAAAAGCTTCAAGTCAGTGCCCTTCATAAAGTCTGGCTTCAAAGCAGCGGAAGGGCAGAAGTCGTTTCCAAAAACAGCTGATGAGCCAGGCCGAGCTGCCACATTATACCTTTTAATAGGGGCGGAAGGAAGACCTGAAGACTTTCCGGAACAATGCGGGGGCGAGGCAGCATCTAAATCCACTAGAACTGCGGGGCGCTTGGAGGGAGACTCGGCCGGAGAATTATGAGAGCTCCCATTTCACCCCCTCTTCGACCGAGCTTCATCGGCAGCAGACGAAGGCGCTGATGAAGTCGGCACAGCAGCAGTGGCTGAGGTCTTTGGCTCTTCAACTGAACCAAACTTAGCCGAACTATTCTCCTTCTTTAAAGAACGGGAGTCAAATTTCCCCATTTTTCCTGCAACACCAGAACAAATGGTTAGTGATAAATGGTAAGAACGAAAGCCATAACAAGATACTCACTATTGGGATATCCCTAGAGAATGGGAGGGATAGGAGGCTCTAAAATATCTTTATAAAGGAGAGGATGAGGAAGTTTGTTCAACTTCTTTATACTCTCCCTCTCGGTGTCAGCCAAAACCCCATCACACTAACCCGCGAACTTGATGTGAAGGCGGGTCCAATAGGGGAAGCGAGGCTTCCCCTGTGGGTCAAAAAATAGGTGTGAAAACCCGTCAGCAGGCCTCACCTTAAAGAAGTCTCCTTTAAAGTACTTATAGGACGACTTGTAAGCATCGATGATACCCCGGCCGTGAAGCCCACTCAAGGAAATCCAGCCTATCAGGCTCCCAAACCGGATCTGATAGTAATAAAGGAAAATTGGGGCAGTAGGGGTGATGCTCATTCAAGAGCAGAAAACTTGGAAGGCTTTCATAAAAGCCCAACTGTTTGGATGAAGTTGGGTAACATTAATGGCAGAAAGGACAGACCTCTCGAAGGATTTGAAGGGGAAGGAAATCCCAAGAGTCTCAAAGAAGGTTCTATACACGAAAGTAAGGGGGGCTGGTTGTTAGAGGCAGCAAGGAAGACCTGATCGGTATCAGAGCAGTGCTCAAGGATGAACTTATCCCTATATTTATCATGCAAGATAGAGACTGACTTTTGAAGTTCCACCATGGATTAAGGGGTTCGGTGCTTAGACCAGTACGTCCCCACGTCGCCCCTGACCCACTCATACCTGGGTATGGTGATGGGAGGCGGAGGGTCCTTTTCAATCCTAACCGCTTTCTTGCGGCGGCGTTTAGGAGGAGGAGGCTGCAAAGTCACGACATCATCCTCCCCCATCGCTTGACCGGCACGGAGGTAATTGGAAGAAACTTCAAACTCAGCGGAAGGGAATGAGGAGTTAGAGGGGGAAAGAGAAAAATCTTCCCCAATCCCCTGAATTTCGGGCTCTCCGGGAATTGCTCTAGGAGAGGGTTCAGGCGAGGAACTCATAATGAATAAAAAAGGGGAAAGACAGGAAAATGTATGAAGTTTAGGGGCGTACATGGAGACTTAAGGTGGAAAGGAAAGGGGGATTTGCCAGTAGAGACGATGAACAGGGAAAATGAATGAGGAAGCGTAATGGCGAAGTTCTTAAGGGAACTACTTATAGAGTGGCATACATAAATCCTCGAAGCGGTGTGTCAATTAAACCATATTTATGATGCCCCTTCGCATTCAAATACCAGAGGGAACGTCTTTTGGATTTCCCGGTTGGAGAGCAGTTGGGATTTGAAAGGTTGTCCAATCGAAGGGACATGAGTCGCCCTAGGAGGATGCTTTGGGAAGAGCCATCGTAGAGGATCATAATGACACCCGTAGAGTAAGAAGCTGTGACGCAGGAACCTTGATCTGACGTCTAGCCTAAACCATGAAGCTCCTTCCCAGAAATCAGCTCGAAGCTTCGGGGGTTTGTGTACTAACATCAAAATATAGGGGCAAATTACCAAACTAACCCATGAAAGGTCGGGCATATCAATGCCCTCCAAGTATGGCCCTGAGGGTCGAGCCAAGCAGATCACATCGCCCACTGAGGAATCCTGCGCCAAATAGAACCGAGCACTAATCGAAGGGAACGCGGCCAACTAACCAACTAGGGCCGAATTGGCCCTAGTTAGTACAAGAGGTCGAGTAATGGATATCTATAATGTGATAAGGCGCATCGATGACCAAATCCCTACAATCAGGGGATAATGATTAAGATAGAGGAAGCCCAGGAGGCGCCTCCGCCCTTGCCCTTCATTATTAGTGAATACTACTCACAATAATAAGCGTTAATGAGCCTTTATAAAGGAGTTGATTTAGGGCATGTGTAAAACATGTCCAAACAACCCTTCATCAGCGAATTCAACCACTTTATAAATAGGTGACAACCCAAAGAACTACGTCTAAGCTTTGATTCCACATAGGATACGTAGAAGCAGAACTTTGGTTCTGTCAAGCTTAACATCTAAAATACCCGAATTGTGAGAGAAAGTGAGTTGAGTGATCAATTTCTTCCAAAATCTCATTACAGAGGTTTTTTGGACGGAACACAACCAAACAACACAATGCCTAATTAAAACCCCCCTCCCTTGCCCTCCCCTCCATTAAAATTCATCCCATCCCCTCCCCTCCTTTGAACCAAATACACTAATTCTATGACAAGTGACAATTGTATTCTATTTATTTTTGTTACCCACCGGAAAGGCAACATCCGCAAAACATACCCGCCGCTTTATTTCTGCTCTCCCAAATTCTCATATTTGCAACAGCCACAACACAACACAACACATCTCTCAATCTTAAGTGCACAAATTCGTTTTTTTTTTTTTCTTTCCCTTCAATGAATTCTTGTTCTTCTTTAGGTTCCTTCATCCTCTTATCTCCACCACTATGCAAATTCCACCCACGTCTCCAAATGAAACACTATTCTCGTGGCAGTGGTTTCAGTCTCTCTTCTATTTCAGTGACCCCAAAACCCAATTTACCCACTTTGCTCAAAGCCACCACTGACTCAAACATTGATGCTATAATTTCTGAGGAGGATGCTTCTGTTATACCCATTGAAGAGGTTATTGAGAAGGATTGGTCAGTGCTTGATTCTGATGAATCAAGTTCTGGAGAGGAATTCAAGAGAAGCATTGACCGTATTATATCTGCTGGTAAAGTTGAAGAGAGTTCGAAGGTGTTGGTTTCAACTGGGTCTGAAGAGTTTGTGGATTTATTGGTGGATTCAACTCAGTGTAAATCTCTTCTTGTTGTCCATGATTCACTGTTGATATTGGCTTTAATCAAAGAGAAATATGATAAGGTTAAGTGTTGGCAAGGAGAGATTGTTTATGTTCCAGAAAAATGGGCTTCTTTGGATGTTGTGTTTCTTTATTTCCTGCCTGCTTTGCCCTTCAAACTTGATGAGATTTTGGGGTCTTTGGCTAAAAAATGTGCACCTGGTAAGTTTTTTTCTTGAATTTTAAGAGCTTTGTTTTGTTTTTAGTTTCCTATAATTACAAAACAAAATAAAAATATGGTGTTGTTTTTGTAGTTATTTATGAAAATTGGAAATGAAAACACGAAACTCTAGCCAAAACAAACATGTATGTTGTAATAGCAATTTATTCTTCTATGTTACTGTCCATTTCATTGCATATTGAAAGGTAGAAAACTCAATAAAGCTGCTTCCTTTGTTCATGATTTTGTATATGAAGTTATCAACTATACACAGTATAAGTGGTCATTCCATTTACTTCTTTACACATCTTGTGTCTCAAATTTTGCATTTCTGTAAGCTTGAGTAATGTTTCTCTGCACTGTTCCCCGGGATAAGAAATTACTTTTTGAAAAACAGTACTTGCATACCAAAATTTCTGCACCTGTTATTACATTCTGGCTCTTAATTTGATTGTAACTGTTTTTATAATTTAAGCTGAAGATGTATTTGGAAATCCAATTGGGTCTTTTAAACGAGTTCAAAATTGAGTTTCACTTTGCTTAAACATATTTGGCAAAATAAATTATCTGTAATTGGGTTTTGTGCCCATGCTTTGATTGTAGAAGAAGTAACAAACTATCACTTTTTTTGTTCATTAAAACTTAGTTAATGGAGTTAATGGGATTCAAGTATTACTTTACCTGAATAACCTTGCAAAATTATATATATCCAAACAATATTCATTTTATCAAAATCACTCTAAAAAAATATCTGAACAAGTTTCACTTTACTGGAAACTTACTTTTAAACAAAACCAGTTTATGAAACCAAGTTTATCAAAACTCAGTTTTGCAAACTATAATCCAGACACACATTAATCATGTAAAAACAGTGCATCATACCAACAAGCTGTGGTCTCAGTGACTAGTAGCTTAGGGCCTTTAACCATATGTCCAGGGGTTCGAATCCTGGTGATGGGAATAGAGTTGCATCTGTGGATAGAGGAGTTGTCCCTTAATCGGTACTTTACATCCTCAGGGGATTAATCCTACAGCAGTCGGCTGTGGGATACCCTGGTTTCATCTCGGACCATTAAAAAAAAAAGAAAAAGAGGGCACCATATGGTATCAAACTTGATGGATTTTCTTAATGCACCATACATTTATCTTAGCTAAATACTCTTGCCTCTTTTGACACTTATCTTAGTGCTATCAAGATGCTTCCTTCTTTTTAATTTTGGATTTGACATGTAGGTGGAAGGGTGATTATAAGTCACCCCCAAGGGAGACAAGTATTAGAACAGCAACGACATCAGTACCCTGAAGTAGTAGTTTCTGACCTTCCTGATAAAACAAATTTACAGAAGGTTGCAGCTGCTCATTCTTTTGATGTATCTGAGTTTGTGGATGAACCTGGCCTCTATTTAGCTGTTTTGGTCTACTCGGGGTCTTAAAGACTAGAGAAGATACATTTCAGCACACAATTTGGTTGGACTATTTTATTTTAGTTTTTGCTTTATTTGCTGTTAGCTTGAATTTTTTAGATGAAAACTGAAATTGTAGAACGATTCAATTTGGTTGATGTGAGGTTTTTCCCTGATTTGTAAAATCCATGGTTTGGTATGGCACTTGGAAGGTCAATATCCTTAATTTTGGAGTTGTATATTTATACAATGTTTGTCCTTACAAGTAACTGATGATTCCACCAACTTGGTATCAATGTTTGGTTTAGCACCTGGCAGCATTGCATGTTAAAGCTCTTAGTTTCTCGTATAGGGTCTGAGAAGATGTGACCGGAACGTCATCCTTAAATTATTGCTCCAAAACAGAGTATTTGCATTGAAACACCAGCATTTTGGCTCTCTTCATAGCACCATTTTTAACGGATAACTTTTCTAGGGAACGAAGGTCAATGGGAAATTTGGAATACTCAGTTAAAGATGCGTATAGAATCTCTTATAAAAAACTTATTTTGAGCTTCTGAGAATAACTTATGAATATAAATTTATGCAAATAGTTTATAGAAATAAATTATAATCTTACTATAAGCTTCTTTTAGATTATTTGAATAAGCTAATAAAAAAGTTTATAAAAATAAATTATTTATTGAATAAGCGTTTAATAAACTGTTTAGCTAAACACATAGTGCTTTTATGAAAAGAGTTTGAAAGCTCAAAGATGTGGTAGAAGTATTTCGAGTGATGTGATTTGGGGGAGTGATTTCAAATATGGGTCAGTTAAGCTTCTAATGGACCACCATTCTGAAAGTTGCTGCGGTGTATACCAATACCGCTTCCTAAGAGTAGTGATAGGTGAACACCCAAATGGGACACCCATTTGAAACATCTGGTTAATCACGTATAAATATTTAGTTAATTCGGTTTATTATATGGTTAATCACGTTAATGAACTTATTTACCATAACCATGTAAATATTTGGTTAATCACATGCAAATATCTGATTAATTCAGTTCTTTATATGATTAATAGGTCATCATGAATTAACCAAATATTTGTACGTGATTAACCATATAATAAACTGAATTAACCAAATATTTATATATGATTAACAAGATGTCCCAAATGGGTGTCCCATTACCCATTTGGGTGTTCACCTATCATTACTCCTTCCCAATTCCCATCTATACATTTCAGGCTCCAATAATAACTGTATAATGGAGCCTACAATTTGCGCATAGGATTTCATAATACTTGCACAAATTTTTTTATGTGAGACTCGCATGAAAGGATCTAAATTTGAATTCAATTGTACAAGTCTCCATCAGATGATAAAAATTTTGACTTTTTCCATTCCACCAAATATTTGTATGATTCACCAGATATTTGCACATACTTATCAAAATCCATTCACCAGATAATGAACTGAATTCACCATATATTTGTACATGATTCACCACTTAACGAAAAAATTTATTTCTCAACAAAACCCATTCACCAGATAATGAATTGAATTCACCAGATATTTGTACATGATTCACCAGATAATTACACATACTTAACAAAAAAATTTATTTATAAAAAAGTAACATTAAAAAAAAAACCGAAACTTAAAAAAAAAAAAAAAAAAAACAGTGCCGCACTGTGCGGCACTGTACGGTGTAAGTGTAGGAAAGTGTGTCAAGATAGCATTTCTGAGATGATAAAAACCATCAACCTTTGTCAGGCAAATGCTTTAATCATAATTATAATGTCCGCTCAAAATTCCCAATACATCTTTCAGTATGAAGTCTGCTTTGATACCAGCATAACAGAAAATTGCAAAGAACAAATGCTTCATGGAAACAGGGTATTTATGACCTCACACAAAAAACTTCAAAATACCAGCACTCTCAATCTTTCTCTACATCAAAAGAAAGCTAAAGACAAATTGGGCACCAATTATCTAATCAAGCTATAGGCTAAAATTGGAAATTGCTGAAGGAAGCTTATTGTTTACCAAATTAAAGTACTCAAACCTCCATCACCATATATGAAGATAGGGACTGGATTCCACAACAGCCACCTTATACTTCTCACTGTATCATTTTAAAAAATTGAAAACCTTAAGCTATTACTTGCTGTAAACAAGTTGTATTCCTCCACGGTGGAAGTCTCTTTCTTGTTGCAGGTACGGACTTTCTCCACAAGATCTTCTGGACCTTTTGAGCCAAAATCCCCAACAGTACCATCAATTGAAGTTGTAGGATTCAATGTTGAAAGGGCAAAAGGCCCATCCGAATGAAACAATGAAAAATCACTGTTATTCTCTTGTGACTTGGCAGAATTACCATTTCTAACTTCTCCATTCAATGCTGGTTTTTTGGAATCAGTTCCAGCTGGGAGAGCCCTATCTACCACAGATGCTTTCAGATGCCCTTGTATGGAATGTAGCTTGGAAACTCGAGTCTGTTCCTCTGCATTTAAGACATTAGCTCTGGCAACTGGCTGATAAACTGGTACGGCAGGGTTAAATAAGGGAGTTGGTTGCTGTAAGGCACCATACTGCAAGCAGAAGTGTGGGTCCTCATTTAAGCCATATCCAAGAGGGGCAGCATATAGATAGTGATTAGGATGTGGGAATGACATTAACCCATTTGTGGGAGCTGCTGGCCATGAGACTGGACTTTGATGGAAATAGCCCATTGTCGAAGGAGCTTGGAACACTGGAAATTGTATATTTTGTTTTGGAACTAGGGGAAGCATGCTTTGAGGTTGGGAACACACATTAGCAGAGGAAAAACCATTATCAAACTTTTGGGCTGTTTCTATCCCACGATTCCCCAATGCATCACTTCCTTTACCATCCAAAGAACCAAACAATGAATTTGACCTTCTTGCCAAACTCTCACCATTTGCATTCTGATTATTCTCCTTACCAATTTCATGAAAGTCGCACATGTCATTTTCAATGCAAGCTGAACTATCTCTCACTTCATATTGTTGGCTACCATCTTCTGAATCTGATGTGGTTGAGGATTCTGTATTTTCATGGTTTGAAGAGGTTGTATTATTATCACCCTCACTTAGGCATGATGAGCAGTTATCAGAACTGAAAGTGCTACTTTGGCTGGGATCAGACGAATTATTCAAGGCGACTTCTCCAATCGGTTCCATCACAGGTTCCTCAGAAGCAACATCCGTAGAGCTACAAGAGCCTTCAGCTTCCACATTAAAATCATTTTTACAGCCTTCTTCCATTCCACTTGATCTCTTCAAATTACAATCCACATCATCATTTTCACCTGAATGAACAGCTTGACCAACACATGACTTGATCAAATCAGACTGAACTCCCTGAACCTTAGTGGACCTCAATGTAACATCAGAGTCCGAATTACTACGTGGATACTTCTTTTGAGATTCCGTAGGCTCCCAAACTTTCTTTGATTGAAACAAATCCCTGGTTGGATAGTTCCCCGAGATAATTTTGCTTTTGGATCTCCCATTACTATCATGAATGTAGTCTACTTGGTTATACTTAACACCACGATAAAACTGCTTAGATGCATCTCCGGCAGATTCATAATTACTTGCAGTTTTTGTCTCCCGACTAACTCTTGTTCTATATTCATTATTCAGGTTACAACTGCAAGAATGGGAATCATATTTGTCATTCATCCGGTTGCTGGAACTATAGGATTTCTCATTATACTTGGCACCAACATTACGACCATTGGGTTTGGTTGGAACATTTGTTCTTGATTGCCTATTCAATCCATTGATTACCCTAGATGATGTCACAAAACTCTCTCCATAAAGTTTTGGCTCAGATCTGCCAACCATCACACCATTTTCTGAACCAACTGCACATCGGCGTCTGTCAGACCACTTCATAGGCATATCCAGTTGAAATTCTTTCCTAAATCTTGGTCTTCGGCAAGAAAGCATTGATTGCTCAACTGTAAACTGACCTGTCCCATCTTTTGTATTGGAAGTTTCTTCATCACAATCATCATAACAATGGTCTTGTGTTCTCAAAGTATTACACTCACTAGAGAATTCTTCATCTTCAATGTTAGGAGAATCATTCCTCAATAAATTGGCTTCATCTGTTTCAATAACTGAATTCCTGCAGCTAATAGGATTATTTTGCTCAGTATCAGCAACAGCAGACAATTCTTCCTTTGAGACTTCAGGAGAACCAAGAACATCATTTGATTCAGAACACATTTCTTTATCTTTCTCCTTTCCTTTTAGCCTTTCCTTCCTCCGGAGTTTTTTCTCCCTTTCTTTTGTCCTTCTCCTCTCTTTGCGTTCTTCTTCTTCACGTTTTTCCTTTTCTTCTTCTTCAAGAAGTTTCATCTGTAGACAAAAGACAAAATCATTTAATTAGGATTTAGGAAGTGTAATTTCAAAACAGAAACAAGAGTTTTCTTTTTTCTTTTTGTTTTTATCCCCAAAAGTTTTTTTTCCTTGAAGCATAATAACTAAGACCTGCTTTTCTAATGTAATGATTTCTTTGCATGCTACATGCACTCGTTCCTCTAGCAGCTTTAGTGCAAGACAAACAAATATGCTGTGTGCATTTTGGCGTGCTGTCCCTTCTCTGAAAGCCTTTTCAACCTGAAAGGATAAGACATAGTCAGCCGTTGAACAAGAGTACAAGACAGACAGACACAAAAATAATGTTAATGTTAAACATGCCTGTTCTTTAAAAATAACAGTAGCAGCATCTAGAAGAAATTCTCGAGCAAGTTCAGGGCTCTTTGCATGTTTTTGGGGACGGGAGCATTCTCCATCAAGTTCATTCCCATCCTTGTCCATCGAATCATCATCCTTAAATCATACATTGTATAATAACATATGAAACTAAGCCAGACAAATTCCTCAAAAATAATAAAAAATAATTATCAAATGGCAGAATCCTGTTATGAATAATAGCAAGGAAGTTGATTTCCTTAGTGAAACTTGTATTACCTCGTCTTCCTCTGCCTCTTCAGCATGCTCAAAGAATCTTCTGATACTTTCCCCTTTTGTGATTGTAATGTAACCATCTCCTACAATTAGCCTGCAATGTACACATTGCTGGCCCTTCAATGAATGAGCTTTAACAGTAAGTTCAGTACAGCGTCCATCTAGTTTCCAAGCTCGGAGGGTGATGAAACATGCACTCAAACCACCAAGATCCAGGCCACCGACTTGAACACATCCATTCATTCCAACATTTTCAAATTCCAAAATATCAGATTTTCCTTCAGTTGTTCCCACAGCCCACTCAAAGTGATGATAGGATCCCAAAGCATCAGCAAATGTCTGACGCCAATCAGCTTGAATTGAATCGTCAGATACCTGATAAAAGCAAATGGATAAATGTTGTTTTGGTAGAATATCTACTGTAGTCGTCACAAATAGCTTGATAAATAATCTTTTTATAAGAATGATAGTATAGATACTATTGAGTATAGACTCTACCACCGAAATCCCAATCACAACAGATTTTACAGCATACAAATATGAAAGTCACACCTCATACTGAAAGGCTGTGTCAGCAGCACAAAACCAACTGGTGCAACGAGGTTCTCTACGCATGCGTTTTAGTTCTTTCAGTTCCTTGAATTCTCGAATAACATTTCTTCTACAATCTCTGCAAAATCTCTTGCTGTCAAACCTGATGGAAAAACGGCAACTTATTAGTAAAATTTAGACCAACAAAAATCCTTGTAAAACATGTGAATATATATATATATATAGCACATCAGCAAGGGGAAGATCTAGACAGATACTACAGTGCCTTGAAGGAAAGTTTCATATCTAATTTCATATGATGACAAAAATAGATTAAATCATGCTAGAAAATAAGGAGTAGGTATTGCTTCTATGCATTTCAATGAGCGCTAGAACAAAGTGTAGGAAAAGAAATGGCTATAGAATCAAAAGAAGTTCATTTCTCTAGTCTAATAGCATGAAGACCCACATGATGACAAAAAACAAGTACTCTGACAAAGTAACAAGCCAGCACCAGACACAATGTTGGAAATTTTAAATAAACGGTAGGGAAAATAAGGCTTCACTTAATATCTTTTGCTGACACATCGTAACTCCAGAGACAAGAACGCTAGCAGAAAGCATTAAATAAACAAGTAACAACATGCAAATAGCAAATATAGCAGTAAATATACAGCAATATTTTCCTACATGTATAAGAAAGGTAAAAAAAAGATGTTAATATTCTAACCTACCATGGTGCCTACGTCAAAATCAGTCACTGTGAAAGTTCAGAAGCCTAGTCCATTCCTCTACTTCATAATATATATTAATAAACTGTTATTCAAATTCTCTTTGTGTTTATTTAAGAATATAAATTATACATACTCTATTGTGTTACCTTTCAACAGATCTCTTTACAAACAAGATCGCCAAACTCTCGCAAATGGGTCAATGAACATTAATGTGTTAAATTATTGCCAATAAAGATGGCCATATTCAGGAAATTTAATCCCTTCAGATGAATGAATGTTTAGATATTCTCATTCTTTGCATATCAGTTTCAACTATATAATTGCCTCTAGTATCAGAATTTATATAATTATTTCACAAATAACAATCAATCACTAATCTAAAGCATAGCACAGTGAGAGGAATATACAAATAGATAGACACCTGTACATAAGTCTCTCAATAAAATCCTCTTCCTTCATCCTTAGAAGAGATTGACGAGTCTCCTCTCCCAGTGCTGACCAAAAATCCACCAGTGTATCACACGAGAGTCTGGCAGTGTGCAAGGCACATGTTTCTCTTGTTCCATGTCCTCTGCCGTAACTCGCTACTCCTTGGCTTATCCAACCACGGCCTCCCCCACCACAGGCATCGGGATAAAGCAGTTCTCTTTCCCGCTCCCTTGCACGTGCCCCGTCAAAGACCTAATATGAGCAAAAGATTAGCTACCAAACAGGGAAAATAATTGCACGAGAATCCAATTTAATGTGCAGCACTTACAATTTGCAGTCCTTTAAGAGACTTTGAATACAAGTAGCAGTTCATTAGCGTCAATGAACCATCACGCGTTGTGGTCAAACCTCCCCAAGGATGAACAGATGGATCTTGAATTTCATCTTGGCACCCATTGATAGTGCTTGATCCATCACTGTTTTGTTTTTTCAAACCTCCAGGTCTGATGCAAGGGAAGAGAGCACCAACCCCTTCCTGCGGCAAAGATTTCCCATACATAACAATCTGCAAAAATCCGTCAAGAAGCAACCCGTTGCACCTAGAGCAGTACATGTTTTTACGAGCTTGCTCAAATAAGGATTGCTTGTCTATCCTCAAGAGTTCTTGCCGAGCTTGCGGTGAAAGCTCACTCCAGAACTGTATCACAAGAATGTAAACCACCCAATAAGATACAAGTTAAGCATGTGACGAATTGTAATTTTATCCACAAACAAGGTATTGTGGGAAAAATGCAAATTGTCTAAAATTTTGATATTTGATTACAATCATTGATAAGCTAGGAAGCACGGATATGACAGAGAACACGCTTTTGGTATGATGCAGACAATAGAATACTGAAAATATTAAAAATTATAGCACGCAACATCGCAGGGTATGATACAAAGCTCCAGCCATGTGTGGGGTCCAGGGAAAGATCAGACCCACTGTGCGGGTCAATAGTAGGCAGTCTTACCTTGCATTTGCAAGATGCGAATTTCATGATTCGAATCTATGACATCTGGGTCACATAGTAATAATTCCAGCCGTTGCGCCAAGGGTGGATTAAAATTAGCATAATATATGATACATATACAAATCCTATAACCTTTTTTGGTTTATAAAAATATAATATTAACACAAACACAAACCCTAGATTAAAATAGAGACATTCATTTTTTAAAGTTCAACATTAATTATTATAGACACAATAAGAAAATATTATCTATCTCATTAACGCGGTATCCTCGCTATACCGGTAAAATTCAAAAAAAAAAAAGTCAAAAATTGTAGTATACTAGGTAAGAGTATCCGACGGTGTCTCCGAATTAACCAACACTGACACGTGCCCAACAACCATACGGCCGTACCATTACCATTTTGAAGTGTCTATACTACACTTCAATCATGGTAAGTCGTTACGCCAGCTAACAAATTACCGGGAATCTCAACATTGATAACTAAAAGTATAGCTAAAAATATCAGAATCCACATGTAACATCAGTAATTTTTCGATAGCTTTCACGGCACTGACGTGAAGATACAAAACAGTTAACTGCAGCTCATTTATCAAACAAAAAACACTGAATTAGAAACAGAAAAATATATATACACACACATTATACATCCAAAACCCCAACAAAGCAATCAAAAAATGTTTCACCTGTAAGATCCAATACAAAATTCACATAAGTCATCACTATCAGCAGAGTAATCGATTCAACACAGTGATCTAGCAGCAATCTAAAAACTAATTCAACAAAATGAAAACAAAAACAGATAACAAAAAATTAAGGAAAAATTCCAGTACCTTCTGGAGCTGATTATAGCTGACATCGTCACGATTCTTGGACCAGAATCCAATAGCAGAAAGGGTCGATGAGCCATTGCTGTTCGTTTGCGCTAATCCGGGCATTTTTCAAAGTCTCAGAGATTCATTCACCAATGTTTAACTGCTTCCATAAACTTTAATTTCAATCAATTCTTAAAAAATTCATATCAATCAGATACGAAACTAGATAAGCATAAATAAATAAAATTAAACCAGAAATGACGATGATGGATCGAAAGAGGTTGTTGTTGTTGCTGTTGTTTGAATTGAAACTGAAGAGAAAATTGGTTGAAAATGAAGATGCAATAGCGATCGAGCTAGAATTGGGAGAGAGAAAGAGGGAAAGGGTTTTTGGTTGACGAGAAAGAATGAATGAATAAAACGTCGTCGGAGAAGATGATGAGATTTGGAGGTGTGTGTGCGTGCGACTGCGGGTGTGAATATATATATATTTTTGTGGAGAAAAAAAAAAATTTGAGGGAGAGACAGATAATTTGGCAAAATGGCAATGGTGGTGTGGTGTGATGGAAATGGTGGCTTGTTCGTTCTTATATATATGGTGCGGTTAAAATGTACATAGCCCATTTCTATTTGCTGTAACTATGTCAACACCTTAACCCAAAAAATAAGAATAAAAATAAAAAGGGTAAAGGCCCATTTTGGTCCCTGATAAAATATGTGGTGCCCATTTCAATCCCTGACAAAAAAAAATTATCACATTAGTCCATGATAATTACTAACGTGGGACAAGTTAGTCCCTGCGTGACTTCCGTTAGTCAGCGTCCGTTACTAAAATGTCTCACGATACTAATTGTCATGGACTAATTAGTCTCACTGTAAATATTGTTAAGGACTATAATGTCTCATAGTAATTGTCAGGAACTAACTTGTCCTACGTTAGTAATTGTCAGGGACTAATAGGGTTTTTTTTTTTTTGTCAAGAACTGAAATGAGCACCGCATTTTTTGTCGGGGACCAAAATAGGCATTTATCCAAATAAAAAATAGCATTTGCATATATCATTTACTAAGAGTTTAATTTTAAATGATATATCAGTCTAACCCAAGAGTCTTTCATCATAGTGGTAGTGGATTGTGTTCTTAAACGATTTTGCCTGTAAGGTAAGTGTTAGTGGTGGGCCAGCATCATGTCTTGGCAAGGCCCAGAAGGGGTAGTAGTCAGATCAAAACATGGTGCTAGCTGCTACTAAGGTTAAGCAAATAAAGTTGCGCTCTTTAGCCAAGTGGTAAGAGTTTGATCCTTCACTTGGTATCACAGCAGGTCATGGGTTCAATTCCCATGTAATGCACTACTGGCGTTGGAGGGGGATTATTGGTAGTGGGTCAATATCCTGCCTTGGCAAGGCCTAGTTGTGGTCGGAGTCTGATCAAGGTCGATTCCCGGTAAGGCACGGCAGGTGCTAGGAGGGGGGTTGTTGGTGCTGGGCTGGCATCCTGCTTTGGTGAGGCCCAGGTGGGGTCGTAGTTAGATCGAAACGTGGCACTGGCCGCTATTAGGCTTAAGGAAATAAAGTTGCACCTGACTAACACCTATGACTTTTAGCTTAGTGGTCATCATGTGTGTGATTCTCAAGGTAATCATGACAGAATCAAACATTGTTAATGATGTGACAATTTACAATCGGTTGTTACTGTAAAAATATTTTACATTGATAATGTATATTAGTTAAATCTTTTTAATATACTCTTAGTAGAAAGTTTTTATATTATCAATCTATCATACATTACCTCATGTATTACCTTTAAGGTAGTTATTATCAGATTCAGGCATTTGTGTAATGTACCAATATATGATTGATTAAGAGTTAAAAAATCTTTACATCAACAATGTAGTACAATTAAATCTATTCGTTAATCTAATCAAATAAAATATAAATAAATGGGTAATAATAATTAATAATTATTTTTTGTGGTGTAAAAGTAATTAAATATATGAAGGATATACCACTCTTTTGTATTCTATTGTGAATCAATATATGAATATATGAATAAGTTGTCAATTATTGATTACATTATATTTGATAAGTGCTAATATGACTAACGGATGGGTTTTGGTCTCTATCTTTTTTCCATAAGGTTGTGATATTTTTAACTTTTAAAATGTTGGAACTAATCCTTACTGTCAAGATGTATCGATAAGTGCTAATATGACAAACGGATTGTCATATCAGCACTTTCACATGCTTTTAAATACAAATTTTAGTGTCATGTGACATTTAAAAAATTAAAAAAAAAATGGTTTTAGTCCCTATACTTTTTTTCTTAGGTTTTGATCCCTGCAAATTTAAAAACGTTAGAATCGGTCTTTGTTGTTAGTTCCCAGCTATTAAGTGATAATATGACTAACGGTACGCTACATCAGCACTATAACGTGGAATAAATTAATAATTTGAATGTCAAGTTGGATTAAAAAGATCATTATTATATTTTTATAATTTATAATTATTTATATTATGTAGAATGATCTCAATGCTGCTCTTCTCTAAGTTGAGTTGATTTATATTTTGAATGTATTATTAGTTGAACAAAATTGTATCAAAACTCGATAATAGAAAGATTTGATGTACTAAAGCAATCAATGAGCTTTTGTGATAGCAGCCATTGAGGGTTAGAACTCAAGCATGTGTCATATGGAGCCACTTCGTTAAGCGTCGTTCCATGCGGTATAAAAAACCAATAATAATATTATAATAAAATTAAATATTTGAATAATTGTATATAATAAATAATAATATTAATAATATAAAGCATAAAAATATTAACAATCGTCAATGGTTATTTTACATTTCCATGCCCAATAATAATATAATATGCATATTGATATCAATTCTAATTAAGTTTTTTTTTTTAATTTTTAATTTTACTTTTAGCTTATATATATTCTGAATGTATTTACATATAATGATTTTAATCACCAACGTGTGGTTGGTCCAAATGGTAAGGGACTTGGACACCTTAAGTAAGTGGTTAGGGGTTTGAATCCTTACTCTTGTATATGGAGATTGTATATGGAGAAAACCTGGTTGGGAGGGGAGAACCCACCTTGTGTGCCCAACAGGTTCCCCGACGGGGATTAGTCACTGCTAACGGTGGTGGATATATACTTTGTACCTATAAAATGGTTACCCAAAAATTATAATGATTTTAATCTCACATGACATACAAAATTGTTAATTTATTCCGTGTGACGGTGCTGATGTGATGTAAATGCATCAACACTTAACATGAGAACAAATTACAAGGACTAATTCCAATGCTTTTTGATACAAATAGGGGCCAAAACCTAAGGAAGAAAAAGTATAGCGACCAAAACCAAAGTTTATTATATATATTTTTAAACATCACTTGATATTTAAAAAAATATTTAATGTCGCGTGGCAGTACTGACATGGCAATCCGTTGGCCACGTCAGCACTTAGCGGTATATCTTGATGGCAGGGACTAGTTTCAAAATTTTAAAAGTTAAAAACATCAAAATCTAGCTAAAAAAAGATGGAGGCCTAAACCGAAAGTGTCTATATTTGTAGGGACTAAAAAGTTCATTAAGCTTGATTTAAATTATCTAGTTACTTATACAATATTAATTAGGTAGTTAAAACCGGACTGGACCAGCTTGACCGGGAACCGGAGCGGAACCGGAGAAACCGGACAAAACCATTGGTTCACCGGTTCCGGCGGTCAACGAAAAACAGGAAGCACTTAGTATATATATTTTTAAACATCACTTGAAATTTAAAAAAATATTTAATGTCACGTGGCAATACTAACATGGCAATCCGTTGGCCACATCAGCACTTAGCGGTATATCTTGATGGCAAGGACTAGTTTCAAAATTTTCAAAGTTAAAAACATCAAAATCTAGCTAAAAAAAAGATGGAGGCCTAAACCGAAAGTGTCTATATTTGTAGGGACTAAAAAGTTCATTAAGCTTGATTTAAATTATCTAGTTACTTACACAATATTAATTAGGTAGTTAAAACCGGACCGGACCGGCTTGACCGGGAACCAGAGCGAAACCGGAGAAACCGGACAAAACCGATAGTTCACCGGGTTCCGGCGGTCAACGAAAAACAGGAAGCACTTATTATATATATTTTTAAACATCACTTGAAATTTAAAAAAATATTTAATGTCACGTGGCAATACTGACATGGCAATTCGTTGGCCACGTCAGCACTTAGCGGTATATCTTGATGGCAGGGACTAGTTTCAAAATTTTAAAAGTTAAAAACATCAAAATCTAGCTAAAAAAAGATGGAGGCCTAAACCGAAAGTGTTTATATTTGTAGGGACTAAAAAGTTCATTAAGCTTGATTTAAATTATCTAGTTACTTATACAATATTAATTACGTAGTTAAAACCGGATCGGACCGGCTTGACCGGGAACCGGAGCGGAACCGGAGAAACTAGACAAAACCGATGGTTCACCGGGTTCCGATAGTCAACGAAAAAACAGGAAGCACTTCTATTCCAACGACAGCTCCGACGATCCGACCATCGTTTTATTGCTTCTTCAACCTCCTGCGACTTGATAGAGGATGGGCAAAAGAGATAAGAGGACAAGAAAAAGAAGAAAGAAGAAGAGATGAGTGAGGTTGAACTTAAAAGAACATCTGTAACACCCCGTTTTTACTTTTTTCAATATCGGTAGAATTTTAATTGTTTATATTTTTATCTGAAACCTAGAAAATGATTTTGGATAAAACAAAAACATAATTATACTCTACCTTATGATAGAAGGTTACGGTAAAAATTTAGGTTGGAAATTCAGACGAAACCCGGTTTGCGTTTTCACTGACACTAAAATTTTACTGATTGGAAAACCTAATTTTAACTCGTGAACGAAACAGTTTAGGTTTATATCACGTTTACAACAATATTGATTTTTTTGAAAATTTATGATTAAAAATAAAATAGCATATTTTTATCGAGCGAAATCTTCAAAGAAAACGTGCGTAAAACCTAAATAGGGTAAACGACGAAGTCGGATATGGAGCTGAGGTGATGGAAGACTGATGTGATGAGCATTAAATGCACCTTATCAAGTCATGATGACAACCAAAATAACTAGATATTTATTTTAGGAGAAAAATCCAAAATGCCCTTGAACTGTCATTCTAATTACAACTTTGTCCAACCATTTTGGGACCAAAATGACCCTCACACTACACGGCCTCCTTCCAATACAAGCACTTGGCCATTCATTTTCATTTCATTCACTTCACTTGTTCATTTTCTTTCCTAAAAACTCTAAGTTCATCATACAAATTTACAAAGGAACTAGTTCTTGTTTGTTTCTTCCAATTCTAAAGGTATAGTCTTATGATTCATGATCATAACTCCACTTCTCTTCACAAGTTTTCTTCTTATTTCCATGTTTTCTTCAAGTTCCATTTTCATGAGATTTCATGGTTTAAATCATGGAAATTATAGAAATGAAATTTGTGAGTAATGGCAATTTTTCTATGCTATCTAATACTCTAGGATCATGTATCCAAGAGCTTGAAAAAAAATGGAAAACCCTAGCCTTTTGATCTTGTCTTGGCCGAACCTATGTCCAATGGGTTAAGTAGGTTTTTTTATCCTTTAACTTGTTTTCATGTTGATTGTTCATGGCTAGGTTTTGTTGTGCAAAACCGTGAGGCGCTAAGTGAACAACACCATCCCATTACTTGACTTTCCAAGTGATCAACAAAGAGATAGGGGAGATTATCATCATCCTACCTTAGGGTAGATATGTTGGTAGTTATTTAGTGTGTATATGGTCTTGTAATTTCTAAGTATGAAAGTTGTATATTTTATTGCATATGTGTGTGATCCTTTTGAAGAATTTGATTTGATGCTTGGCTGTGGTAGGGTATGTTACATGGTGGTTTTGGTTTCAATGATCTCAAGATTGAAACCTTGATTGTGGTTTGCTTGATTTGTTAAAAAAAAATGCCTAATATGATTATTTTAGGCCATTCGGCAATAACTGAATAAGTGGGTTCCATGTTGGTTTTATTTGTTTGGATAATTTTTATAGGGATTGAATGAGTATATAAGAGTATAAAAATTGGTTTGGATTGATTTGGATATTTATGTGAAAAGATATGAATTTATGAGTATATAAGGACTAATATGCAAATTCTGAGAATTTCAGTTGTTGTACCGAAATTTATATTATTATGTGTTTTGATTGTAGCCCTTGATGGTATAAGATCATAGAAATTGGTTTGATATTATTTGGATTAATACATAAAAAGATATAAGTTTTTTAGTAAACAAGGACCTTTTTGCAAATATTGTAAAATATGGGACAGAAATGTAATTTCTGGAAATTTAATGGGGACTGAAAATATTTCTTTAGAAGTTGGTTTGGTGTGATTTGAAGTTACAGATAAAAAGTTATAAGGTTTTAAATAAATAAGGATCTTTTTGCAATTAATAAAAGTTTAGGAACTAAACTGAAATTTCGAAAATATACACAACTGGATAGAGACTGTTTTTCATATCTAACTAAGTGTCCTAAGACTCCAAAATTAGTTTTTGGACCATTAGAGTTTAAAATCGTATGCGATTTTCGAACTTAACGACGTTCAGTCTAGTTTTTAGGAATTTCGTATAACTGGAAAGGAAAATGTAAAATCAGTGTTTTAACATCTTAATATGAGTATTATAAACTAGGAGAGTAATAGATTTGAGGTGAAGAACCATATTCTCAAAAGTATGACTTTTGGGTCTAAATTCAATAAAAAGCGGCGAAACCGTCGTTAAGCGTTTTTAAAGATTTTCGAGAAAATGTTTTGAGAAATTTATACTTGTGTATCTTTGATGGATATTGTTATTAAAAATTGATTTGATTTTATCTAAAGGTTTTGGTTTTAAGCCAAAAAGATTTTAGTCTTCAAAGACGTTCATTTACGGTAAAATGCAAAAACCTAAGTCATAAACGACATAGTGAAAATACGAACATAATAATTTATTATGTAGGGTGGAACAAGACCTTATTTTATAAAGTATGGATAATTCATTATCCATATCTCCATAAAATTAAATGGACTCAGATTGATTTGTTTTCTTGGAAGCCAAGAAAAAGGCTCAACTAAAAAAGTGCAGAGAAATAGTTAATTGGACTTGTGATCCAATCTTATAATGTGTTATGACTTTTAATCAAGGACTTTAAGAAATCTTTGCACAAAGATGAAAGGTTACTTGAGAACTTTAGCTTGATGTTAAGTACCGGAGATTCGGAAGTAAGAACATCTAGCATCTGTTACAATACGTTGAAAGGATTCCGATGGAATCAAGATGTATGGACGAAAAGAACGTATTCCAGCAAAGTTTGCCTAAACAAATAGTGAAACTATGTTCTGTAAGGCCGTTGTGCTTAGGAGATTGAGCTGACACTTTAATGCGGGTGCAAATTCCGTAGTGATGATCTGGTTGATGCTTGGGGATGTCAGGGTATGAAATACTCATATAGGCCCAGTTGGTTGCTCCTCTATGGTATGGTAATCTTGCAATACACTGACATACTCGACTAGATACTACGTGTTTTCTAGTAGTGTAGGATGTTCCCGAAAAAGCCTATGTGCACATTGCTGACTGTTGACGCATTTTTACCCAAGGCTGGTGGAATCCGGAACAATCATCCGAACCACTATCTCCGACTGTTTGTTAAAACCATGGTATAGGGAATCAGAGGTTATTCCTCGAGTCTTAGATACCTCCTATCTAGGAAAAACGTTGCCTTGTGATTATGTTTCTGGGAAACATTATTATTTCTGTTATGATTGACGATATAACTGTATATTGATAGTGTACGTACCTATGTGTCGTGCCACTGCATATCTGCGTTATGTGTATGATGAATGGGGATCTCACCTCATTTATGTATTTTCCAGTTTTTTGTTCTATTTTAAGTTCGGCGAAGATAACGACAACACTGTTTCTCCATCACACCCAACTGGAGTTTGAGATGATCTGAATACATGGACACAATGTCGACGGCCCTTACAAGAGGACTTTGAGTTGTTGGGCCCTTAAAAGTTTTTTTTTTTTTTTTTACATTTTTCAGAGTAAATACAAGAATAATTCTTATAAATTTATAACCATATATTATTTAAAAAATATGAGAATATGTTAATATTAGTAAATATATTATATTAAAAATTAAAAAATATTATTTTATTATTACCGATTCAACCACGATCGGACCATTGAACCTTGAACTAGTGCCTTTCACCAGTTTAATGACCGATCCAGATTTAAAAACCTATTATTAAATGATAACCATATGAAATCATTATTCAAAACAATAATAAAAGATTAATGAGTACTGAAAATAAGGGATAATCTACACAATAAAAAGTTTAAAATAAACAATTGTCGTGTATTGCACTGGTCAATTACAAATTTACAAGCATAAGCTCACTAAATCAGAAGGACATGAAAGACATTTTCAACTAACAAATGGGTTTTGGAAATTTCTTTTTCTTACCTTCATTCTTATAGGCTAAATCACGATCCAGACATGCACTATGCACACAATACATATGTTTCTCATTGAATAGGAGATCAAGTAGACCACATCATCATTGGCTTAGCTTAATTCAATCTCTAGAACAATGAAAACATAATGAGAAATAACTTCTTAATTGCGTTACAAATTGCACAAAATCTTATCACTCCACACTCCTGATAATTTGGTAAGGACAAATTGTCAAGCATTGGAGTCAGGACCAGTCGGTTTTGAATTGAGAAGTGGCTGGAGAGCTTTGACAACAATAGTCATGTTTGGTCGGAAGTCAGCTTCATACTGAACACAAAGTGCTGCAACCGCTGCCAACTACATATCCACATGAAATTATTAATCACAATCTCATAGTATCATTGGATACTATCTAAGATCAACTTCATCCGTACCTAAGATCAACTTAAGGTGACATTTGGTTCAAGAAATATTTTATTCTCAAGTAAATTACATTCCTGGGAATCTCATTCTCCAAAATATTTCCTTCTCACCCTTACATGGAAATAGAATTTTCAGGTTTTATTCACACACAACTTATTCATGAACATCCTTTTATGCCTAGAATGATTTTTTATCTCCTGGACCAAATGTGGGAAAATTATATTTTCACCTCACATTCCCAGGAATGTCAAAATATACCTGATACCAACCGTTACTTAAGTCAAAGTGATAGAATAAAGAATCAAACCTTAGCAATTGCCTTTGGAGGGTAGTCATTGTTTAGCTTAAGATCCACACATTGTCTCACCTTGTCCTCACTCAGCCTTGGAGTTGCCTGAAATAGTTAGAAATCACATTAGCAAAAGAGTAAACAATAATAGAAAAATAAGCCAAGGTTGTTAAACTCCAAAAGGATGATTGAATTAGGGGTAGACATACCCAAGTAACAAGACTTTGTTGCCCTTTGGGCATTGTGTGGTCTACTGGCTTCCTTCCTGTCAAAAGTTCTAAAAGTACAACCCCAAAACTGTATACATCGCTTTTCTGGGTTATCTGCCCAGTCATGGCATACCTGAAGATGAAAGTAATGATTCCAAAAAGCAAAATGATAACTTATACTAACATGAAATTAAAGTTTGATACACAAACTTTTGATACACAGAACACTCAATTATATGTGGTTGGAAATTTTTGTATATGGTGAAAACTGAAAAGTAACATTTGAATTTTTCATAGCCACAAATTTCAAGATTTGCATAGTTTCTGTGTTGAAAACTTTTTTGCATGTATCATTGCTCTTATTTTTATTACAAAAATAAGGTTAGTGTTTTATTAAGGATTGGATATCAAATATTAGCCAACAAGAAGCCCACATATTATAAAGTTGTATTCTACTTATTTGTGTTATGCCAATGTAGACATTCTTCATTTTGCATATAAGAAGGCTATGTTTAGTTATTAAGCCTACTTCATGTTAATGAGGGAACAGTATAGCAATAAGTTAAAAATCAACTCAATCCTTTCTTTAATCATGCCCAGTTGACCTTAACTGGATCTCAAACAAACTATGTGGAAGGTAGAATTCAAGGGCATACTCTGGAGCATGATATCCAAATGTTCCTAAGACTCTTGTTGAATGTAGCCTAGCTGCTGTATCAGAAGACTGATTTGTCAAGCTGAAATCAGCAATCTTGGCCTCATAGTCATCGAACAGTAAGACATTGCTGGATCGAACATCGCGATGAACTATAGAAGGTTGAGCCTTTTCATGAAGAAACTCAAGTCCTTTTGCTGCACCAAATGCAATTTTTGCTCTCTGGTTCCAGCTTAATACTGGACCAGGTTCAGCCCCTTGTACACCCTTCCTTCCTGCAACATCAAAAGCCTATAGTGTTCAGTCAAAGAACAAGAACTATAATTTCCTTAGTAGGAAAGTTTTATTGTTAGGCCTACCATGTAATATGTCATGCAAAGATCCAAGACTTGCATATTGATAAACCAAAATTCTGTTGTTTGCCTCTAGACAATATCCCATCAACTCCACAAAATTTTCATGCTTCAGTCTTGAAACAAGTGATAACTGCATAATGCAACGTAGCAAAAAGCATAGGGTGAGTGTGAGTGTGACAATATAAGCACGAACACAACATGGACATGGACACGCAGATATTACCAATATCCAAAATATAGGACACTGCAACATGGTTATATATATATATATATATATATATATATATATGTGTGTGTGTGTCAAATCAAATAAAATTAACATTGTTCGAGTCATATAGAAGTGTAAGTAATATCCAAGCTTTTATCGAGCCAAAAATAATAATTTTTAAGACGAAGTGTCAAATACGTGTTGTACGAGTGTCACATGAATGTTGCATGTCCAACACTCGGACACCCTAAAAGCTAGAAGTATCAATGCTTCATAGTGGTAAGAGCCAAAACATTGCCTCAATGGATTACAATCTCAAATAAAGAAGAAAAAAATCTTGCCTGAGATGCAAAATCAGAGTCATCTTCTGGCGAAGAACCGGTATCCAACTTCTTAATTGCAGCATCACTACCATTACTCAATTTTGCATAGAAAACCCTTCCATAGGAACCTTCTCCAATGAAAGCCTTTGAACCAAAGTTGCTTGTTAACCTATTTAACTCATCCAATGGTATAGCGGGTATCTCAATTGGTAATACTTTCTGTGGGGCACCACTTCTTACAGCATTGCTCCTTGGCTCTCCTCTATCATTGCCTATACTCAAAGAAGGTTGATGTAAACTGTTACTCATTAGTGATACCCTTGGAGAGGAAAGGTAGTATTTAACCAAGTGACGTGAGAAAGAGAAAAAAAAAAAGACTTAATTGCAGTTTTGTTCCTCCTATTATTGGTCATGACTCGTGTGCAATTTGGTTCCTAAAATTTTTTGTGCACATCTGGTCCCTCTATTTTTTCAATATTGCAAATTCGGTCATTCCGTCCATTATCCATCAAATTTTCAAAGAATAACTGGGAGGAACTACTACTTTAAACGCATAAAACCTCAGATTGAGCTTCTGTGATAAAAGACCTCGTGGTGAAATCAAAAAAAGTCTAGGCAAGGAAATACAAAAGCAATAAATAGCACAGATGAACCACATGCTGAATCGAAGAGACCGAGGAGGGAAAACTTCAACTAGAGGTGCGCTTTGAGCGGTCCTCTCTACCTCTCTTTTCATCATTGAAAATTTGACGAATATTGGACGCAATAACCCAATTTGCAACATTAAAAAAATTGAGGATTAGATGTGTCCTCAAAAAACTTTAGGGACCAAAATTGTACATGACCAATGAATATGAGACCAAAAGTACAATTAAGCCAAAAAAAAAAAAGGAAAATACATTAGAGCATTATTATAGATATGTTACCTCCTCCTCCACCGTATGCACTACCCCCTCTAGGTGGTGCAGTGTATTGGCTTGCAGGAGGGCCGCTGCTCTCCTCCTCAGCTCCTCCGCAACACAACATTAAAATTGAAATTCACTGCACTGCCACCAACAATTTGTCTCTGAAACTGGTTTAATAGACAAAGTGAAAATAAGACCAAAGCCCAACCAATATTTTTATGAGTAATGATATTTGGACACAAAAATGGTGTCCAACACCGTATAAAAAATACTCTACAACACTTATTTATTGTTTTATTCTCTCTCATCATATATTTCACCTCTCTCAAAACACTCAATTAACTATACGGTGTCCATACATGGTATCAAAATTTGTGTCAAAATATCATTGCTCTATTTTTATCCATGTGTATCAAAATTCTCTCCAACTCTAAATATTTTTGTATAGAAGCGAAGAATATATCAACTAAAAGTTAACAGTTTGTTCCTATAAGAAGACCACGCAAATTTAATACCCACACGATGTAATACCCACAAAACCTCTTATGTTATCAGAAAAGTTGATTTAAGCAACATTTTCTTGGATACCTTACCTTACGATGTCTCCATTTTTTGCATTGTCATGTAATGGGATGAAAGAGAAAAAATATAAACAAATGCATTAAAATTTTAAAATATAATATTGATATTAAAAATGTTGTACAAATAAGAATTAAAAAATTTATTGTTTATGATGCACTAAAGTCCCTAATGAGAAAACATGCCTACAAATTGAAAACAAAATTTGCAAGATTGTAAATGTGTTTTAGCGTCGTTAACAAGGCAGATCCAATCACGAAACAATAATACAATATTGACCGGGAACATCACATTAAAAATTCAAACCCTCTTCCGTTTATATGGAAATATACAAGTAAATAAAAAAAAATGTTAAAAGCATATGAATGACATTAACACTAACCTGTTCCTGATCAAACAAGGAAGCTCAATGAGACAATATGTGATGAACGATGTAGCAGACAAAGAAGGATATTATTAATTAAGAGAAATTTATATAGCAAATGACTTAGAGATTAGGGAATGCAGAAGAAGAAAGAGGAGGAGGAGGAGGAGGAGGAGGAGGAAGCAGAATTGGGTGTTTTTAGTTCCTAACTTCCTTGTGATGAAGCTCCGTTTTGGAACAAAGGCACATTGTTGTTCTGTTACCCGGGAAAGTCGGGTATTTTGTATATAAAGAGCTTAACCGAAAAACCAGAAGGTAACACCTTGCGAGGATTGTGTTGTGTTGTGTACCTACGTGCTCCCACGATGCACGCATTTCGCTCTTGGCCTACTATTTTAAATTTTTAATGAGTCTTTATGGTTTGTTTGTTCTAAACAAACAGCACAACACAACGTGCAAATCAAATGCTGAATAGTATGCACCATACTAATTACTAGGCAATCAGGTTTTTTTTTTTTTTTTCTCTGCATATAAATTAAGAAATCATTAATGTGTTTATATTTGTACCAAAATACTCTTATTTCTACCATTAATTATTTACAAAATCCAACTACATCTACTCCATACTCAACTAACCATTTATGTACTTGGAAGGTTTTGTGTATTTTCAAGGTATTTCAATTTAATTCTATTATAAGGGTATATATAGAAAAAAAAAATGGTCAAATATGTCTTGAGTTTATAAAACACCCATTGTTTTGTAATAAAAGCAAATAGCTAAAATTATCAAAGAAAAGAACGGAGAGAGTATCGGTTATTGAACGGGTGAATATATTGACTAATGGTTCATTGGTCGAACCGTAGTTTAATCATGATTGAACCGATTTTAATAAAATTCAAATTAATTTTAATAAATTATGAATATCAACTTTAAGTTTTTAATTTTTTTTATGGTAATATTTTATAAATTGTTTCTTAATAAATAAATTATGCATATCTTTTCTAATATTATTTTAGATTTTATCTGAATTTAGATAATACTTGTAAAATTCACACAAGATCCTATCTAGTTCCAATACAAAAATATTATTTGAACAAAAAATATGGACAACAATTCGACAATAGTTAATATTACCTCATATCCATATTATAAGAAACAAATGATAATTTTTTTGGTTTAAAATATTAGAAACATATATCAATTTTCACATATATTAAATGTTAATTTCCAATATTACCCTTATTTATAATATGATTTATATTTATGAGATACATATCAATTTTCCATGCAAGTAAGTTGATTCATCAATTAGAATGGGTATTTTTGGAAATATATATAAGTATTAATTACAATTTGCCCATTTCAAGACTTTTCATTGGTCTGTGTGATTTAAGGTTTTGTCTCTTATAATATGAACCGGAGGCTGTAACATTCAAAATTATGGTTAATAACATGTTGAACTTTTTTTTTTTTGTTCGGAGCCCACCCTAATTAGCCCTTTGGGCTGAGTGGGTCCATTAGAGTATCCCCACGGCTTAGACCCTTCGGGCTCGTTATGGGACTAATCTCTGGTTCGGCTAATTGAGCAGGATTTTACCATTTGATTCTCAGCCTCCCAATGGAGGTAACTCCACAAAAATTCGAACCCGGGTTCTTCAGGTTCTCCTTCGTATGGGGACTAGTTGCTTCCACTACACCAACTTGATTAATTATGTACAAAATCTTGGTTAATGTAACTCAATAGATGATTAATGAGGTACCAATCTTTGGTGTACCTATTAATCAAGTTCAACATGTAACGTTCAAAATCATGGTTAATAACATGTTGAACTTGGTTAATGGGTAAATATAAGGATGGGGTAATTTTTTTATTGATAACTTGATTAATGATGTATAAAATCTTGATTAATGCAGCTCAGTGGATGATTAATAAATTACCTATTTTTGGGATAGCCATTAACTAAGTTCATCTCCTCGTTAATCGTTGTTGATTGTTGTCCTATTTTTTTTTTTTATTTTTATCAAATAACAGTACTGTTTGAATAAGATTGTTTTTTTAGATTGATGTCTCGAACAAAGGCAAATGCTCTAGGCTAAGAGACCGTCTCTCACCATGAGTAAGCCCTTAAATATAATTTTTTTTATCATTCTAAAATTCTTAAAAAATTTTCAAATTTACAAAATCCCACCTCATGTTCTTCTCTCTCTCCCCCCCTTTCTCCCTCAGCCCTGGCGTCTAGCCACCACCTCCAAAATACCATGAACAAACACAAATTATTGAACAACACCATGAACCAGACACTCAGCCCACCCCTCCTCTATTTTTTCAATGTTCTTTGTTGTTCAAATCAGTATTTTTCACCTATTTGATTAAACATTTCCCCTTTCAATCTTCTTGTTATTCACCTTCGATTTGGATGCTGCGTCATTTTGCCTCGCTTCCACTCTCTCGTCCCCCAGGTTGAAAACGTCATCATTCGCGACGACGATTCCACTTCCCCCACAGTTTCCTCCAACAAATCCCACAGAACCTTCTCCATCCTATTCTGTTAGTCTTCAGTGGCATCGTCAAGCTCATTCAAGCACTGGGCTAGTTCTTGGGCCCAAAAAGAGCAACCTTAGCCGCCAGTTCTTCTTCTTCTTCGACTGCCTCGTCACTCGCTATCAGCAACGACGTGTTTGGTGATAGCACATGACGATAGTGGGATGGTTGGCGGCTGCATGCATTGGAGCTGATACGAGTTGGAGCTCTGGTATGGTTTTCTGCTTTTGAGGACGACGTTGCCACAATGGTTGGAGGAACACATCATGGATGGCAGTGCCGCAATGGTGGAGTAACATCATGGTGACAAGTGGCCTCATGGAGGCAAATGATGTAGGCGACGAGGGGACTGGGATGGGAGGCGACAGGGTTACGGGATGGGAGGGGTGCCAGAGGAGAGACGAGAAGATGGGTCAATTTTTTAAATTTGAAAATATTAAGAATTTGAAAATAATTAAAATTTTGCTCAAATGTCCCTCTTTATGGTCTCTCACCCTAGAAGCTGCTCTCGAACAAATAAAAACTTCTAAAATAGGACATATTCTCATGCAAGAATTTCATTCGCATCTTACAACATTCTCAACATACCCCAAAGTGGAGTTTCACAATTCCATGTTCAGAAGCAGGTAACTTTTTCCGAAAGAAAAAGAGAAGAAAGCTGAAGGCCAACTTGAGAGTGACCTTCAAGTCTAAAGTTACAAGCAGTGTGGAATACAAATTCAAAAGATAACCTATGGAGAGATAAGTAGATCACTAGTGCTTCATTCTTTGGCTGAGAGCAAAACCTTATAACAATGGTTACAGGTTTAACATTCTTTCCATATACACTAATCATAGTGGCATCCCTAATATATTCAATATGAGTCTTGCTAACCAATATCCTAAGAGTACTGATTAAGGAATATAATGAAAGTAAGTTTCCATTGGAAAACGAAGGATTACACTTCTCAAAATTTTAAATGCATCACTTCCAATGAAAATTTTCTTTTTTGAATTCCTTAACAAGTGCTCTATTGGTTAGCATTCTCAATTCAATATTATATTTACATATCTCAATCTTCTTTCCATATACGACCAGTGATCCTCAACTTTAACTCCTTTCTATCCCCACCAGAAAAATAAAGAGCTAGGTTCCTGTGAATGATAAGTCCATCTTGACAATCTCTTACTTTTCTATGATGATCACGAATGCTCCTTGGAATTCCTTGCCATGTAAGTTTGCGGCCATTTGCACCAACTTCCAAGCTGTAGCTGAATTTCTTTGCTTCATTTTCATCACCCATAAACCGCAAAAAGGCCATATAAACTGGAGCAGTGCCAAGGTTGAATGCCTCAAAGTGCAAGCAGAAATACCTTCCAAAACTATTAAAAATCTGCAAACAAGAGACTTCAACATGTAAGTGGGGGGAGGGGGGTTTATGTTAGGTGTAGATTAGAGTTTAACACCAAGAGGTCAAAATAAAATTTGTGATGACATGTATTCAGAAGAAAAAAAAGTGAACTCGTATATTAGCTTAGACTTAAAGAAACACGAGTGAATACCATTTTGGTCGCTAAAATTGTAGGAAGGTGACAAATTGGTCCCTCACATTAAAAAATAGGCAAAAACATATCTCAAATTGAAAAAAGTCCATCAAGTTAGTCCAATTTGACAGTGTTTTTCACTTTCGGGAATCATAACATAGTTAACGTTTTTTAATTTGGGGGGACATTTTTGTCTGTTTTTTAATGTAAGAGACCAACTTGCTACCACCTTACAATTTTAGGGACCAAAATGGTGATTCACCCATTTATATATATCTAAATCAAAGAGGGAAAATTTCCACCCTAGAATAAAATTCAATGTGTTCAAATTATTCATCAAAAGTCAAAAGAAAGACCACATGTCTATGTGTATGTCATGTGACCTATGATGCCATACTTTGTGAACTGTTTCTCAGAAAACAGGACTAAGAAACTATTTCCCAACACCACTAGCAGAGAATTAAAAACAGTGCAGAAATACATCTAATTTACCAAACAGAAACAAGTATAGCCATGTGCACACACAAAATTAAATGTCGCATGTTAGAAGATATGAGTGAAAATTTAAGTATTAAACAATAAAAATAACATGCAAAAACGCTAACCTATGAGAAAATAGTACATCAAATCATCAAACAAACCATCTATTATATCTATTATAATTTGTTAAATAACTTACAGTTAGCATCCATGTAGCATTTTCAACTTCATGTGGATTTGCTTTAACATATCGATGATTGAAGGTGCATCCATCATGCATGTCAACCTTGTGATCTTCCTTAAGATGGGCAACAAGAGTTGGAATGTCACCCATCACAGAGCATTCAGATCCAGCATAGGGGCAATTGTATGGGCGAAAATCCACAAGTTGCCTCATGCTTAAGCTTAGTGTAGTATGGGAATATATCATGACAGCCTAGAATCTGATATCTGCAAGGAAGCTCCAATGATTCTGCCACTTTCTCTAGAGCCAAACACCTTATATTCCCAAGATCATGGTGACAGGTTGGGCAAAGATTATGGACTTCAATCTTACAATTTGAACATAATGTATGGCCATTTGGGCACTGAAACACACAATGCAAACATAAAGGAAATATTATAACTTAGAAGAAGACTGGAAAAATTTACATTAAACTTGTGAAGTGAAACTAGCAAAACCTACATACACTCCTAAAAGTATTTTTTTTTTTTTTTATGATTGTTTTTTAACTTCTCCTTCCTACCCCGTTTGAGTGTAAATGTCAATTAAAATCCACTCTCCTTAGCATGGGCCATCTAACTTTACCTGGGATCTCAATCAATATTTATAGATATAGGCCTAGAATCTGCAAGTCTCATTCCTGATTATCCCTTTGCAGGACGTGCAGGATTATCCGAATCAAGCACACCATAGAAAGTGACTATAAAAGCCTATAAACTGAAGGTTTTATCTGTTTGTAAGTAATACTCCAAATCATTTACTTATGTAACAACAAAAATTAATAACAAAGGAAGAGGAAGAAATTGTTGAATGTGAATAGCTATAATGTAACTCGCTTTACAGATAAATTGAATAGATACCCATGATAATGGAAGATCACTTGTATGTTCCATACATATCCCCATCAATTATATAATGCCACATATTCTACTTTTTTAATATCACATAAAAGTTTAACTTTTGTGGCAAGATGTTATTGGTGGGGATAGGGTGTGATACAACAAAATGGGACAGGTGACCTCTATCCCATGATAACTTCATGAAACCCCAAGGATTGAAGCTGTTGAATTTGTTCATACTGCTCCCTACATCCCTCCATTCATCACTCACTAAAGATAAATGGCTAAACTAATTCCACACAGTCTAGAAAATTAAGGTTATTAAAATGAAGTTTAATATGTAACAGCATTAAGCTGCATGGTGCAGCCTTCGAATCACAGTGGAGGAATAATAAACAAGTGATTTTATCTTCAAATGTACTAATTCTATATGGACTACGGAGAAAAAGGGTTACAATGCCACTATTTGTATGCCTATATCTATTTCATGTCATTGTGCATTACGAGAAAAAGGTTTCTCAAATACAAGCAACCAAATAAAACATAAGAAATTGCAAGCAATATACCTGGTGAATTGGGGGATGCATCAAATTCTTGCATACAGGGCACTCTAGTAAGTCATGTACGTCACTCTTTGAACTAATTCCATTCTTTCCGCTCAACCCAACACTAGATTTTGTAAATGTACTGTTACTCTTCGCCTCGGACTTAGCCTTGCCTGTTTCATAATCTGAACAAATCAGGTGAGATTCAATAACTTCTTTGAAAGCACTGCCTCCAGGAGCCATCACATCTACAGTATTTCTTTTTCAAATGACTAGCACCAAAAACTCCCCTTTAGTCCACTTTCTTCTGCTTTGAATTTTTTTTATGGCATGCTACATCTGTTAAAAAGTAAAATGGTCAATGCATAAGAATTTACATAAGATATGCTATATTCAAATTTTAAAATCCTTTAGTCCAAAATATTTGTGTGTGTGTGGGGGGTGGGGGGTGGGGGGTGGGGGGGGGGATTAAAAAAATAAAATAAATAAAGAAGCAAGAACAACTATGATGACCCTTTTCGGTCTGAAATCAGAATAATGACCTTATACAGTTTTCCTGGAATAATTTAGCACATCTGAGTTTCATTCATATGAAACAGTAAATAGATTAACTTCAAATTTAACTGCCTGTTGTTACAAATCCATGGATCAAAGGGATGAAGGTCAATTTGATAGGAGAGGTAGAGAGCATATTGATACTCATGAGGTAACATTGTATTGATTGATTGAAAAGGATGAAGAATTGTACAATAGGTGCTCTTATTTATAGTGAGTGCAGAGCACTAACTAACTAACTAAATTCAGAAACTAACCTAACAAACTCACTAACTTTTTAATCTCTATTACCTGTGTTTCTGGGCCATACTTATCATGTAAATAATAATTTTCATTTAACAGTTCCCTCCAAGATTCATGAAGTCAAGAAAAGAAAATATGCCTGATTCCTGAAACATTATTACAACATCATGCAACATAGTTACCCCTAACGCAATCTGTAAACTGAACCTCTCACTATAAAGACATGGATAAATTGCTCCATAAATGAATTTTCACATATCATAAAAATTGATAAGTTGAATAACTAGTAATAGTCATTAAACCATAGCAGAAAGCCAGAAACATACTTTTCTTTCACATATATCAAGCAAATGATATGCCACTCCATATGAGTTACTCACTACTAGCTACATGCTTCTTGAAAGACAAATAGAACATGTATTTATTCACAAACAACATGCCATTCCAACTGCTAAACTACTATGAAATTGTGAAATTGATTTGAAGTTTAAAACTGCTTCAGCTTGAAGACGGAGAATCAAACAAATAACTTTGCCAAGTAAAAATCATAACAATAATTTCATTCCAGATTCCAAAACCCCTCTCCTGCCCCCAGGCTCATTTTACTACATATCTGGGAAACCGAAACCCGGATCAATTTTCAGACAGAAGTTCCTCAGCAGAACATGACTCAGTCTCACCATTCAGTAACATTGACCCAATGACCCTCATCTTAGTCCTTTAATATCTTAACATGGAAATAGACAAATCCTAATTCATAGTTTCATACCTTCAATTTTACATGAAAAACTGAGTTATCCCAGAGATCACCGTGGACCATCTCTTATCTCTTCCCACATTTAAATTATCCATCAATTAATCAAACAGATCAAAATAAGAAGAAGAAGAAGAAGAAGAAGAAGAAGAAATTACAGAAACAAAAGAAGAAGTCAGAAACTCAACCAAGCATCATAATTCTGGTTGAATTCGCCAGGAATTATCCATAAAAAGTCAAAATGACAGAGAAAATTACTAAAAGAAAAGAAACACTCAGAAATTCAATCAAGCAGTACCCTTTCCTACTCAATCCAACCAATCATATCTGGAACAAACAGAGAAAGACCAAGAAATCAAGAAAGAAAAAAAAAATGCAATACCTGAAACTGTGTTTAACACTGGGTTTCTCCAACAGGAAGCTATGTATATATAAAGTTAACACAATGCAATAAAAAAAGTAACATTATTACAGGCAAATGAAAACAAATCTGAACTCAAACATTCAAAAACATTACCAATAAGAGGAAAAAAACAAAATCCACGATATGTGAACAAAGAACAAGACAAACTTTCTAGTTTTTAAAAAATAGAGACAATAAAAAATAAAGAAGTGAAAAAAGAGTGAAAGGATAATGCAAATGAAAATAGAAACATTTCGTACCAAGTGCTCCGGAAGATGCGGAAATAAGCACCCCGATATGGAGTAAGTATGGAGATTGAAGAAAAAAACGCGTCCCTTGTTGAAATCGATATGGATGATGCTGACCAAAGTTAAACAACGTTGTTTCTTGTCTTTCTTTTGCTTCGAAATCGCAGTCCCGGGATTTCTTTGTATTGTTCTATGTTTGTTTCCTTTTTTTTTATTTTTTAGTTTTGGGAAATAATTATAAATTATTATTTTGGCTTTGTCTGAGAGTAATAAATGTCTAATCGTCTCTGACTCAGTGGTCTCGTCACCTTCCCGCACGCGACGTTTAAAGTTTAAAAAGGAATACATTTTTTTCTTTTTCTTTTTTTTTTTCTCCCGCTTTTGGACTTTTCATTGGTCCGTTGACGTCAATTTTCTTGCACTGGTAACTGTTTCCCATGACTGAAAGGTTACTTTCGGTAAGTTCAGTTTTGTGCATAAGTCATCTGCATTTTTACTCGTTTAGCAATAATTATAAAATTAAAACAACCAGTGAGGATGTTAAAACAACCATTAGATTTAATATTTTAAAATTTGACTGGTTGAGATCAGTTGAGGGTAACCTGTGCTACTGGTAGCATAAACTTTTTACATTTTGACCCCAAATTTTCTGAAAACTTCAACATATATAACAGCTTAGTGGCTCAATTTATCTTATTTTCGTTGATCCGAAAAACCAAAAGCCCTAGTTATGCTTTGCTAGGATGGTGTTTCGTGTCTCTAGGTTGAGCTCGCCACCTAGTTATGCAATGCACTTGTCGTCTCTCCAAGTCATTAAAAAAATCAGCTTCACTGATGCGATATGGACTGTAATGAGTTAGCTGAAAGTTTGATAAAATTCGTTCTCGTTAGTATGTTAGTTTGAAATTTGTGGTTGTCCGAAAGATTCATAAACTTCTTAGCTAAAAGATTAATATTGTCCGGTTTCTGAAATACAAGTGTGATTTGTAGTGTGTGGTTGTCATTGATTGGCACTAAAGTTGTAATGAGAATGCAATTGATTATGACTCAGATCTGATGCAAGATTCCTCTTTCCTTTGTGAAGTTATGCCTTTGTTTTCCTCTGTTCAATGGTGTTCTGTTTTTGCCGAGGATAGGTTGAAGGAGGTAGTCCTCATACTTTTCATGTTATTTCATTTGCATACATTAAGTGATGGTTAAGGCCAAATGAATTCCTAACAGCCACCAACTTTCACACATCATGATACAAAGCCACTAATTCCAAGCCTCAGAATCCATCCCCGCATAAGGTATATTATATAAGTACACCCATTGTTCCAGAAGTTGAAGAAAGAAACTCCCCCAAACAAGCTTAAGACAAAACCAAAGATGGATGAATTATGCCTCTTATGTCAGCACCACACTAGAATCCAACAAAATAAAGCATGTTTATAATTTTTCAAAGAAAAGACATCAACTCCATCACATTTTCACCAGTACCAGCACCCATATAGTAACCAGTATTAATGCTCTCACTTTACCCATATATATAATACCTAATCTATGGTTCCTATTGGCTTCAACGAACAGATCTTAGCTAGGAAATGCACGCTTGCAAACACGAAATACACCACCACCTACGAAAGCCCAACGATTTCTAGCTGGGAAAACAATAAAATCATTCTGAACTACCTACGCCATCGCGACCTCCTTTTGTCTGTGCTAAATACATGTGAGGCTTGCTAAACTTGGTGACACTTTGGACTTTGGAGGCTCCCTTTTCATGTTTCCAGATTATGCCCACACACCTTTGAGAAAGGGACCAGGGACTAAGATGACAATCTTGTTTTTCTTTTTAAAAGTACCATTCAAACTTTAATTTTATGGAAAAGACCCGTGTTTACTTGAGTGCTACCTGCTACTCCCTATTTTTTTGGCTGCCTCACCGGTGATGGGATTTAGTAGATCCCTCACCGTAGACTTCACCTATTAGTTAAGTCCTTACCAAAAAAAAATTTGATTAGTTAAGTAAAAAATGAAGTTAGTCAAGTGTCAAAATCATTTTGGACCAAAAGGATTGACCTAAGCCAATAGCGCTTGCTTGGCCCAATAATACTTATAAGCCCAAAATGACTTACTCAAAAGGACTCAACAGTTTAATAACCATTAGTAATATTTAATGATATTACTAAGAAAAAATAATAACAAAACATTAGTTATATAACAATACATACTTGAATTAAATATCGTGTTTAACATTTTATTATTAATCAAAATGTTAAAATTTTTGTCTTCTAAAATTTTTCCAAAAAAAACTAGGCCTACTTGGAATACTTTTAAAAACCAACGCTTAATATTATTAATCAAAATTGTCCCCTTCTAACTTAATTATTACAATAGATTTTGTAATTTTTGTTGTCTTTTTTTTTTTCCCTTGCCTAACTCACAAAGAAAAACTTATTATTAATATCACTTTATTTAAATATTATTAAACTTAAATTCTTTTCAAATTTAACCACATAATATGAATCAACCAGCGCTAATACAACTTATGCAAAGTAATTATATTTCAATTGCACTTAACTTAATTACAATCCAAAATACCGATAAATAGGTCACATTGATAAAGGTCACATTGATAAAAAACAAAAAAAACTACATTAAATATTTATCTTGTTCTAATTATCATTGCACAAAGGCCAACCAAAAAATTAATAATACAAAAAAACTAATGCAATCATAGCAGCCAGTGAACATGATCAACCCTTTTCTTCAACCAAGTTTAATCTATCATTCCATTGTCCAACCTCCATCCCTTAGATCCTTCATTTGGTCTACCAGCCTTCCTCACTTTAGAATTTTTCCATCTTTTTTCCATCCACGTATCCTGAACCACACTCATAACTCTCCATTTCCAGAACACCATTCAACAAAACCGCACACCTTACAAAGATAAAATAACCTATTTGAATTACTTTGTGTTTCACTGACTTTGATATCTGTTGGTCTCCCACAGTTGCAAATCTTCTTCCACTGTCTCGCTAACATCACTCTGCTGTCCCCAACGCTTAATGAAGATGCCATTAAAAACGAAGCAGGGTCTTCAGACGAGCCACCCCAGACCAACTAACAGAAAAGGGGGTGAGACAGTCAACCTCAAGTCTAAACCCTTCTTCATGTATATGTCCAATTGATCCCCAATCCGAGGCTTCTACGCTCTTTAAATCAGTTAAAAAAAAGTCGTAGTTTATATGAACTCCTGTAACAACACTTCACTGTACGAACATGCAACCTGCCCGTCTCAGGCTCTCACCACTCCAAATGGACAGACTAACGTCGTTACTAAAAAATTTTTCACCCAAAATTATAGAAAACCAATTACTGCTTTAGCTGTAAAATATCAATATACAATACTTTTGCCCATCGCATCATTGCTTTTCTGCTTTTCGTGTGTGCGGTGTAATTAGAAACACTTTTCGAGGAGTGACTATGGTTACCATGTCCTTCTGACTACATAATGAAAGAGGACAAATTCTAAGTAAATGGACTGAGTAAAAATGCAATAGTGGACTAATCCGATTGGGGAAATTCTACTTTTGGGCCATCCATTTCTTACATTGGGCCGTAGTCTTGCATTAGATTACACACATAATGTGGCCCATTAACTTAAAAAGCCCTAAAACATTCTTTATTGTCCAACCTGGTACCTGCTCCTCCATACCCGAATTTTTTTATCCCATTTCTTACATTGGGCCGTCCTCTTGGATTAGAGTAGCCCATTAACTAAACCAACCCTAATACATACAATGAAAATCTGACCCAATTTCTTGTCCTCCATACCCGAACAATCTGTCATCTATACCCGGAAATATTTTACCGAAAAACACCTCCACCACCGACATCCATTCATCAACGCATTTTTCTAGCAATACACAATATGCAACAAATACTACCACGAACAATATCAACAACCTGCATAAATGTGGAAGACGGCTTCTGCTCTTTGACTGTGGTGGGAAGAAGCGCTTCTGGTTGAAGACGGGTTCAAACTATTGACTGACCCATTATAGACTTCCGTATGGAGGTTGAAACCTGGGTATCTGCTCTTTAAATCGTGTCATGCACGTTCGCGGGAGACAGTTTCACTTAGGCAACCATTATAATGAGTGAAGGAGCTAGGGTATGGGACCTTAGGAGGCAACAAAGATTCAGTGAAAACAATAAACATTTATTAAAAACTATTCTTTTTAATAATGGGTTCCTTAAATAACATAATGATTTCTAGACATGAATTTTTGACGCAATTTATGGACACTGTACAGCTGATGGGGTGTTTTGGGAGCGATGAAATACTGATGAGAGAAGAAAACAATAAATAAGTGCTAGATATATTTTTACACGGTGTTAGCCATCATTTTTTGTGTTTAAATATCATTACTCCTTAAATAAATACGTGCAACTACAATGATCCAATTGCAAATAAGGAACTCAGCTCACATAACCAATTAATCTGGTCACAAGTTAGAAGAGGCTAGATTTTATGAACATCCAACGGTCACGATATGTCCACCACGTGGGGAGATGTTTACACCTCGTTTTGGGGGGTGCATATAAGTATGAAGTCGTAGGAATTTTTTTCTTGATTTGGAAAAAAAAAGGAATCAGGTCCCACAAAAAGAATCTCTTCTACGAAAAAAAACAAAAAAACATGCAATGATTTGGACAAAATACAATTTTTATTTTATTTTGTACTGTGCAAATATATTATTAAGATCAAATATATCTCTACAAGCATAATCAACTTTGTTTTTTTCCTACTCTTTTCTACTCTTTCCTTTCAAACAAAATATTTTTTGTTTCATGATCAAACAAAGCTTAAACAACAACGCTGTATAGAATACTCCCTTGTGGAGTTGGAGGATCCATCCTTGAGTTTTAACCATAGATTTAATATCATAATATTCCAACGGTCCAGATTAAAAAGGGCAAAAATGGGTATTATAAGAATATTAATTTATTTTGTTTCAATATATATATATTTTATATATATATATAAATTTATTATTAAATTAATTAAGAAAAACCCTTATAGCAGCAAAGCTGCGGTCCTACGGCGGTACGTCGGCGCCTTCGCCAGCGATCTCCTCCTCCGTCGTCTCCACCAGTGGTTTCCTCCCTCTCTCCATCTTCCTCTTCTCTCTCCTTCTTCTTCCTCTCATCATAAATTTCTCCCTCTCTGTCAATTTTCCCCCAGTCATACCCATTTGCAGATCCGAAGGAGAGAAGCCTACTCCTCCAACAATGCTCCCACCACCCACCCCATTCTCCACAGCATTAAATCCCTCGCCGGTGCCACAATCTTCTCCACCGCCATCAAATTTTTCCGCCCTCCCCGCCAGAGCAGAAACCTCCGGCCACTATTATGAGCAGTTTGAGGTCCTCGAAGAAAACGGAAAAAAAGGGCCTCGCTTAGGGTAAATCAGAAACAAAACAGAGGGAACACAATTTTCATTGCAATGGGGTCGAAAGACGTTCCACGACTGTTACTTATTCAACGATGGGTTGTCGGAGAGGTGTTCCAATGGCGCACCGCCGTTCTGAGACCAAGCGGCCTACCATATCCAACACAGTGTTGGATCTCGCAAGGGTGCTAACGATGACGAAGATGATGCGGCAGAAGAACAATTCATAGGCAGAAGTGGCCGTCGACGGTGGCGAACTTGGAATGGTGGTGGTGGTGGCGGCGGCCGAGGACGAAGGTGGGTGGTGGTGAAGGTGGTTGCAAGAGAGAGAGAGGAATCATGGGTTATGTTTTATGTGTTTTTATTTTTTATCTTTTTATTGCACCAACATTTATTATTTATTACTATTTGGGATTATTATTTGGGGAACGTGTTGCAGCTTTGGAGCCATATGATGTTGTAGCCGAATGACGAAGTGACACGTGTGCTCAAACCGGGTCCTGTCTAAAATTTCCTAATCTGTTTCGACTAATTTAAACAAATTTTATTTTATATTATTGATATTAATTAAGATGAATACAATTAAGATGTAGCGTCCGTTAGGAGAGCGTTACTGTTACACCAACCCGGTAGCCACACGTGTCACTGGCGGGGTCGTCATAAATGTTTCTGGATTTGTCTTTTTTTTCTAAAGTTCAATGGGGAACAAGTTATTACTGTGCACGAATGAAATTTTGACACGTGTCACCTACGGGTCTCACAATCTTTTTTGTTAATTTTTTTAAAATATTAAATATACTAAATTTTTTATTAATTTTTTAATCATTTATTCTAGAGCCTTTTTCCTTTTTTTGTACCATTGTTATAATTAATTGGTTAAATTATACATTTTTATGTTTGATATTTATTCTTTATTTTTAATTTTTAATTCCTTCTTAAGACATAGTGCGGCATTTGGGAATCCGTCCCATATTTTGACCATCTTATCATTATAGACGAATTGGATGACGAACACGTTTCCAGTGGTGGGTCCCAGCTCTAATTTTGTGGTTTTGCTGTGTTTAACAATTTAAATAATAATATTTTTAAAAATAAATAATTGTTTAAATTATATTGTGTCATGCTTTTACTGTGGACGAATAGGCGGGCGCCATGTGTCATGGAGATTCTTCCATTAGAATCCTTTTGGCCTCTTGATTTTTTATAATAAAAAAATATTTACATAATTATTTTAATTGTTGTATTATTATTTATTATATGGGCCTTCCCTTTTTCATTTTTTTCCAATTTTGGACCTTGCATTTATTGTGGACGAATAAATCGGCGACACGTGCCATGGGCAGGGCCGACATATATTTCTGTCCTCGGGCATTTTTTTAATTTTTTTGTTTGTTGATAAAAGCATTTTTAATAATATTTACTTAATTAATTATTTTAATTATTGTATTATCTATTCTATGTTCTTCTCTTTAAATAAATATCTACCATGCTTCTAGTGTGGACGAATAAACCGGCGACACGTGTCACAGGTGGATCCACATATTATTTTAGCTAATGATTTTTTTAATAATAAATATTTATTAATTATTTTAATTATTGTAATATTTATTCTGGGGGGCCTTCTCTTAAAATAAATTTGTAGCATGCTTTTGCTGTGGACAAATAAACCGGCAACACGTGTCATGGGTGGATCCACATATAATTTCAGCCTAACGAATTTTTTTAATAATAATTATTTAATTAATTGTTTTAATTATTATAACATTTATTTTGGGGCCTTCTCTTAAAATAAAATTTCTACCATGATTTTGCTGTGGACGAAGAAACCTACAACAAGTGTCACCGGTGGATCCATATATAATTTCAGCCTAACGAATTTTTCATCCTCTGGAATTTTGTTAAAATAATTATTTAATTAATTATTTACTTATTGTATTATTTATTCTATGACCTTTTGTTAAAAATAAATTTCTGTCCTGATTTTACTTTGAACGATTAAACGGGCTACTCGTGTCACGGGCGGGGCCCACATATATTTTCATTCTCTGAGTTTTTTAATAATATTTATTTAATTAATTATTTTAATCATTGTATTATTTATTCTAGGGCTTTTGTTACAATAATTTGTAACATGATTTTACTGTGGACGAATAAACGGGCGACACTTGTCATTGGCGGGGTCCACATAAAATTTCAGTCTCTGACATTTTTTTAATAATAAATATTTAATTAATTATTTTAGTTATTGTATTGTTTATTCTAGGGACTCATCTTTTTTATTATTTTTTTTATTTGGGTTGTTGTTCTCTAATGCAGTTTTGGAATATCTGGTCACTGTATAGTGACATGTGTCACAGCGGATCTGTGGACTAATGTTCATCAGTCTTTTTTTTTAAAATTTTAATTAATTATTTAATTATTATTAATTGATTATTTAAATAACCTATTAATTATTGTCTTTCATTCTTGATTCTTCTCCTTTCAGCTAACTTTTGAGTAGAGCTGTCAAATAGGGCTGTGATCCAAGGAGACTAACCTTCCGCCTTCATGCGGGCTGTTATTTTTAGTAGCCCAACAAGGAAAGGGCTTGACTGTCCCTAACCCAAAAACTCTCAAATTTCAAGGGTCGGGGTGGGGCTATCCCGTTATCAGCCCTCCGCCACTCTCGAGTCTTGACTTTCTCTTCCTTGCACTGCTCACATTCTTCCTTGCACTGCTCGACTTTCGTTCATGCTCGACTTCCTCTTCCTTGGTTCCTTGCTAATCGCTAGCTATGGCCCTCTTTTCTGAAATGATGATGAACTCTAACCCCAATTTTTGAAATGATGAACCCTAACCTCATGCGACATGTCTACCCAACACTAATTCCGTGATTGCATATCCCGTCCAGGTGCATTCCGTGATTATTCAACTTTGTTTTGTTGGTTCTTGTGATTATTCAATGCTTATTTCTTCTTTTATTTTCTTCAATACAATTTCATGCTCTTATTCACCTTGTTTTCTTATGCAGTTTTGGAGAAGTTTGTGATCAAACTCTGATTTCACCTCTGCTTTGAGAAGAACGTGAAACAAATTCTGCACACTGCACTGATTTCGTCCTTGCAGGTTCATTCCTCAACTTTGTTTCATTGTTGTTGTGATTATTCAATGTTAATTTCTTTTGGGTATTCTGGGTAGCACATGTAATTTGAAAGAAAAATACCTAGTTTATGAAAATTACCCTGCATTGATCCCAAGAATCTTCTATTGCTGATAATAGCTTCATTCCTCATCCACCATCACTAGGTAGGAATTAATTTTAGTTCAAATCAGCTTACTTATTAGTTGTTGCATGACACCCTTTACTGCAACCAACTTCATGTGAAATATGTTTGCGATTGTTACTTTGCTTAGTTTTCAAAAGCTGAAAATCTGATCATATATCCACCTTTCACTACCATGAATATCTTCCATGGCTGCATGTTTTGTCCCGTTAATGCCTTTGGTTATAATTCTGCTTGTTTTTATCCACCTGCACATTTTATCAAAGATTAAGATATGATACGGGTGTCTGTAATTCAATGCCCCTGATTTCCAAAGTTAATTGTTGAACAATGTTAAAGTGTTGCAATACATTTGATGAAACAAGTGTTGCTACTCAATAAAACCAATACCTGATTGAAAGAGCTTGTTTAATGGACCAATCAATCTCAGTAGTTGGACCACAGGAATTGACCTGTAATAGGTTGCTGGGATTTACTGTAGTGGAGGGTGGCAGGGCTTGTGAGGACCTTGTTAGTAAAACGAGTGGACACAACAAATGTAGTAGTCCTTGGGTGCTTGATCGGCTGTGATCAGCACTAAATAAGACTGCCCCACATGAACATCAATTGAGGAAGGTAAGTTGTCTGCACAGTGTGAGTTCCCTCAACTTCTACTAGTTTTCATGCTGTGCCCTTGAACCCTGAAGTTAAGAGTGTTTGAAGCCCAACATTTTGATATTCTAAGCCCAACACTTTCAACCAAATAGACATAGTTGTATTGTTGTTGTAAATGTTGACATCAATTCATTTCTCTACAACATATTTCATTTGTAATTCCCATCTGTGTTGAATATGCAAAGAAATTTATTAGATGTCACTGCTTTTGATTTACATCTCTTTTAAGAGGTTTTTGGTGCTTATTGTTTTTTATTCAAATGAACATCATTGGCTAAAACTCATGTTATTGTACTGAATTGTATAGGAACATAAAAAATTAATATTATGGAGTCATGCAAATCAAACTATGAATGTAGAAGACGAAGGTTTTTGTGAAACTACTGCTGCTTTTTCTGAAAAATACTGCATCAACAAGAAAAGCAATTCAACTGTTTGGAAGTTTTTTTACCAAAACTGGTAAAGATAAGGATGGTATTGAAAGGGCTAGTTTGCAATTATTGTGGACGTACATATGCAACAGGTAAAAAATCCTAAGACCAAAACAAGTTTGGGACTTCACATTTAAGTCGCCATATTTTGGCTTGTAAAGAGATTTTGAAATCAAATCTGAATGTGGATGATGTGTTCTTGTCTAACTAGAAAATCTAGTGCTAGAAAGATTAAGCAAAAGACCCATCGTGACTTGCTTGCAGAAGCCATTATTCAACATGATCTTCCTTTAATTTTGTTGAATATGAGAAGATTAGAAAATGGGCAAGTTATTTGAATCCAGATGTTGTGATGAACTCTAGGAACACTGCTGTATCAGATATTAAAAAAATTTATACTAGGAGAAGGACAACTTAAGGAAGTTATGTCCAAAATCCCTAATAGAGTGTGTTTAACTTCTGATGTGTGGACGACCTCTACTACAGAGGGGTATATTTGTTTAACTGCACACTTTGTTGATGAAAATTGGAAATTAGTTAGCAAAATTCTTAATTTCCGTCGGATGAAGCCTCCCCACACCGGATCTGAATTAAAAACTGTTGTATTTGATTGCTTGGAACATTGGGGAATTGATAACAAACTGTTTTCCATTACTTTGGATAATGCTTCCTCTAACAAAAGTATGCAAGACATTTTAAAAACTCATCTTCGTTTGCGAAGTACTTTGTTGTGTGATGGTGAATTCTTTCACGTGCATTGTTCCGCTCACATACTTAATCTGATTGTTCAAGAGGGTTTGAAAGTGGCTAGTGAAGCAATTGGTAAAATAAGAGAGAGTGTTAAGTATGTGAGAGGGTCGGGACGGGAGTATGATTAAATTCAAGGGTTGTGTGCAACAAGCAAACATTGGACACAAGTGTTGGTTTAAGATTGGATGTGTCAACTAGGTGGAATTCAACATATTTGATGCTTGAAAGTGCAATCAAATATGAAAAAGCATTTGGATATTTTGAAGGTGACAGATACAAAATTTTACTGATTGTCCATCGGATGAAGAATGGAGAAGGGGGGAGAAAAATGTGTGAATTTTTAGAACCATTTTATGAGATTACAAACATTATATCTGGTTCATCTTACCCGACCTCTAACTTGTATTTTTTTCAAGTTTGGAATATTGAATGCATGTTAAATGAAAACTTGGTAAATGATGACAAGGTAATAAAGGAAATGTCTATAAGGATGAAAAAGAAATTTGATAAATATTGGAAGGAGTATAGTGTGGGTCCTTGCTTTTGGAGCTATTCTTGACCCGAGGATGAAACTTGATTTCGTACTCTACTGTTACAAGCTTCTTGATAGGTCAACCGCTGAAGAGAAGGGTAAAAATGTGATGGAAAATTTTGAGAAGCTTTATGGAGAATATGTAAGTAATTTCAACACCCCAAATGTTTCTCAATCTCAACCAGCCGGTGAATCTTGCATGTTAAATAAGCCAAGTGGAGAAGGAAGTAGGTCCAAGAGAGCAAAAGTATTCAGGGTATTATTTTTCAATGCTAACTTAGTCATTATTTCTTTCTTACTTCCATTCTTGTTGTTTAGATACTTAATATATTATATATTGCAGGATTTTAAAGTGTATCAGAGTGAAACTAAGCCTAAGACTGGAAAGAGTGAATTAGATCTTTATTTGGAAGAAAAAGCTCTTGATTAATGATGACGATGAGGATTTGGATGTGCTTAATTATTGGAAGACTAATGAAAAAAGATTTCCCACACTTGCTTCCATGGCACGAGATGTGTTAAGTATTCCAATTACTACAGTAGCATCGGAATCCGCTTTTAGTATCAGCGGACGTGTTCTTACCAAATATAGAAGTTCCACCCTTCCTAAAAAGGTTTCAGATGCTTATTTGCACTAAAAATTCGTTGCATGGTTTTGCTTTGAATCCTAATGGTAATAATTTGTATGATCTCTTTATAATCATACTTACTATTAATTAATTATGTTGGAATTGAATGTCTAATTGTTTCTTAATTGGTTGTGAGTTTTTAGATGAAGATGATGGTCAACCTATTTGTCAAAGAGACTATAGGGAGCGGAGTTGAATGTGCATCAAGAAGATGAAATTCAAGATGAAATTGAAGACTTATGTGTTTGAACTACAAATTAGTTTGCTTTTATTGTTGGTTCTGTTATTGGTTTGTGGTTTAGGAATTGCAGGTCTGTTCTATTTTAATTTGTGGTTCCGAAGGTTGTCTTGTTGGCATGTTGCTTGTGGTTCTGGTGGTTCTTCAGTTTTTCACCATAATGTTCATTTTACATTATGGAATGTTGCATCAGAATGTTCATTTATAGTACACCAAGTGTAATGCAATATGTTTTTTTGTATAAATATGTGCTTTTTATTGAGTTTTGAGTTTGAAATCCTTTTTTTATTGTAAAACAATTTGGCCCATGGGCTGACCCTAGCCTCACTTGGCCCTAAGGGCTTTTTGGCCCTATGGATTTTATGTATTTTGGCCCTTTTGGCCCTATGGGCTTTTTGGCCCTAACCCATGTGGGACTAGGGCTAAATGGGTCAGGGCCGGCCCGTTTGACAACTCTACTTTTGAATATACGAATCCAATTGTTACACACAATAGTATTATTTTATATTTAAAAAAATAATACATTTAATATTGTTATTTTAAAATTATTTATAAAAAAATTATTACAAAAATAATCATCTAGCAACTACATTAGTATTCATGAAAATCCTTCTTTTAATTGAGCTGGCACATTTTAAAAAGGGAAGCCTTTTGAAAATAAAAGTCCCCTCCTTCATTCCATTTCATTCGGCGCCCACCTAAAATCAAAAAAGCACTCTCCCTCACAACAGTACAACACACTCACTCCCTCCACTCACACCAAAAATTGAAAAAGAAAAGAAAAAGAAAAAACAAAAATTCATTTTCCCTTCTTCCTCATTCTCCTTCCTTCTTCACTACACACAGTACCACCCACCAAACTCACACTCCTCTCTCTCAAAACCATGGACGAAGAAGATGACCAACAAAAACTCCCAGATCTAGTTAAAGAACTCGTCCTCCGCTTACTCTCCCAAACCTCAACCTCCGACTCCTCTTCAAACCCTAACTCCTCACACTTCCAATCTTCACTCCGTTACGCCCACCGCATCCTCTCCAGCCGCCTGACCCCCTCCGTCTCCGCCGACGCCGCCGCCATCGCCGACTCCATCAAACGCCGCCTCGCCACCCAAGGCCGCTCCTCCGAGGCCCTCTCCTTCGCCGACCTCTACACCAAATTCGCCGCCAAATCCGGCCCCGGCAGCGTCAATAACAAGTGGGCAGTCATCTATTTGCTCCGAATCATATCCGAAGACCGAAAAACCGCGAAAAATCACTTCGATTCTTCGGTTCTTCTGCCCAATTTGGCTCTCTCTAACGCTGAATTGAGTAAAGGTTCTTCTAGGGTTTTGAATAATAATAATGGGGTTTTGTTGGTTGCTAAAGATCCCGAGAATCGCCGTGATATAGCGTTTAGGGAGTTTGTGAATTTGGTTAAGGAAGAGAATGAGGTTTGTGAAGAGGTTTTAGTTAGGGATGTGATTTATGCTTGTCAGGGTGTTAATGGTAATTATGTTAAATTTGAGAGTGATAATGTTGGTTATGTTTTATCTGATTTGGTTAAGGTACCTAGAGCAACTAGGACTATGGTTCACAAGCTTTGTGAATTGGGGTTTTGTTTAAGAGGGTTACCGGGTTTATTCGCGGAGTATGGATCGGTTTCCAGCCGAAGATGTTGGAACTGTTGGGCAGGCGTTTTGTTCTGCATTGCAGGATGAGCTTAGTGAGTATTATAAGCTGTTGGCTGTGCTGGAAGCGCAGGCTTCGAATCCGATCCCATTGGTGTCGGGGGATTCGGGGAATTATCTCTCGTTGAGGAGATTGGCTGTTTGGCTCGCGGAGCCGATGGTGAAGATGAGGTTGATGGCTGATTTGGTTGAGAAATGTAGGGTTTTGAGGGGCGGCGCCATGGCTGGCACGATTCATTTGCACGCCAGGCATGGTGATCCGCTGGTTCATGAGTTCATGAGGAGGTTGCTGCAGCGCGTGTGTTCGCCTCTGTTTGAGATGGTGAGGAGGTGGGTTTTGGAAGGGGAGTTGGAAGATATCTTTGCTGAGTTTTTTATCGTGGGACAGCCGGTGAAAGCTGAATCCCTTTGGAGAGAAGGTTATAGGCTCCATGACGCGATGCTTCCTTCGTTCATTTCTCCTTCGCTTGCTCAGCGGATCTTGAGGACTGGGAAGTCCATAAATTTCCTTCGTGTTTGTTGTGAGGATCGTGGTTGGACTGATGCCGCAACAGAGGTTGTCACTGATACAGGGGCCACCGCAAGAAGGGGCGGTTTCAGGTATGGTGAAACCGATACCCTTGAGTCATTGGTTGATGAAGCTGCGAAAAGAATTGATAAGCATCTGTTGGATGTAATTTACAAGAGGTATAAATTCAAAGAACACTGTCTTGCAATTAAGCGGTATTTATTGCTTGGTCAAGGTGATTTTGTGCAATATCTAATGGATATTGTTGGACCTGAGCTTTCTGAGCCAGCTAACACTATAAGCTCTTTCAAACTTTCTGGATTGCTGGAAACTGCAATTCGGGCATCCAATGCTCAGTATGATGATCCTGACATTTTGGATAGGCTCAGGGTCAAAATGATGCCACATGAAAGTGGTGATAGGGGCTGGGATGTATTTTCACTGGAATATGATGCTAGAGTTCCACTAGATACTGTGTTCACAGAGTCTGTGATGGCAAGGTATTTAAGAATTTTCAATTTTCTATGGAAGCTTAGAAGAGTTGAACATGCGCTTATTGGTGCCTGGAAGACCATGAAACCAAATTGTATTACTTCTAATAACTTTACCAGATTGCAACATACAGTAAAGATGCAGTTAGTTTCAACATTGAGGCGCTGCCAGGTTCTTTGGGTTGAGATTAATCACTTTATTTCAAACTTGCAATATTATATAATGTTTGAAGTCTTGGAGGTATCATGGTCAAACTTTTTAAGTGAGATGGAAGTAGCCAAGGATCTTGATGACCTTCTCACAGCTCATGAGAAATATTTGCATTCCATTGTAGAAAAATCTCTCCTTGGAGAGCTTTCCCAGTCCCTTTACAAGTCACTATTTGTAATATTTGATCTTATATTACGTTTTCGGAGTCATGCAGATCGGCTGTATGAAGGTATTCACGAGTTACAAACAAGGTATTGTTATTATTCTATCCCTATCATCCTCCCTGCTCCTTCCCCACTTAATCCCGCTTCCCAAAGAAAAGAGTAGTATATTGCCATGCTTGACATTTGATCATGTGTTTGTTTCAGAATCATAGAATCTTCTCTACCCTCTCGAGACCAGAAAAAATCACGTAAGCAATTGATTGATAAGTCTGTGGAACAAGGATCCTGGATTGCTGATGGGAGGAAAGCCCTAACACAACGTGCTGGTGAATTTCTTCGAAGTATGGGACAGGATCTGGATGCAATTGCTAAGGAGTATTCATCATTGCAAGAGGAATTCATTTCACAGTTGCCTGTACAGCAGCATGTTGATCTGAAATTCCTTGTTTTCCGTCTTGACTTCAATGAATTTTATCGGTCAGTGTCTCCTAGCATATAAGAAATCTGTGAATAAGGGTGAGGGTCAGGTTGAAGCATTGTTTCTTCAAGAAGACAAGGCATTAACAAAGCTTTGCAACTAGCTAACCACCATCGAGTGTTTGAGTGGAAGAATTCTATTGATGCTAACATCCGTCCTGACCAACCATTCCATTGGTCATTGATTGACTATAGGTATGATGGATATCTTTGTTTCTCGTGTGTGCATGCGTGTGTATATATATTGACGTTTTCCATGATCTGACCCTCTTTCTCTCTCCAGCAGATAGCCATTTTTTTGGTTTGAAAGTTAGTTTGTGGCGGATGTGAAGGTACTAATATTCTGATTGGATGCATAATGTGAGTGGTACACATGTAAGTATCTGAATATCTGATGATTTAATTAGTGTTTTCAGCATTGCAAGCTGTGCTTTCCAGAGATTGTTCATCTGTATCCTAGATTTTTTATTGGTTGAATGAAAATGGGTGTCTGAGAGTCCTTGTTTCTGCAATCTCTTCTGGTTTACTACTATCTCTTCTCACTCTGCAGAGTGCTTGAATATTTGCCTTGTGTCAGTAAAAATAAAGCCACAGGTGAATCAAGTATCAAGATGCTGCTATACTTTATACATGTGTAAGGTAATAAAGGAGCATCTTTATGTTTTTTTTACTAGCCGGAGCATCTTTATGATTTTTTACAAGCCCAATCCCTTGAATTGACAAGTGTGAAGCTTTTATTTTGTGATTTTTTAAATAGTAACTACGCATGAATAATAGAGCCCATCTGTGTACTGAGACACATGCTTAAGTTGACACATGCTTAGGTGCGATCATACCACCATCAGAACTCTGCAGTTAAGAGTGCTTGGATGAGAGTAGTATTAGGATGGGTGACTTCCTCAGAAGTCCTTGTGTTGCACCTCTTTTATCCAATATTTTCCTTTATAAAAAAGTGCTCAAGTTGACACTTAACAGTAATTGTATTTCAATTTGGAGAATTGGCTGATATAAACTTGATTGTTGTGGCTTTAGAAAGAATATTCCTTTATTTTAGTGATTATAACATATCCATGTATATTACATGTATATTAGACACTTAACAGTAATTGTATTTCAATTTGGAGAATTGGCTAATATATAAACTTGATTGTTGTGGCTTTAGAAAGAATATTCCTTTATTTTAGTGATTATAACATATCCATGTATATTACATGTATATTAGACACTTAACAGTAATTGTATTTCAATTTGGAGAATTGGCTAATATAAACTTGATTGTTGTGGCTTTAGAAAGAATATTCCTTTATTTTTGTGATTATAACATATCCATGTTGATTAGAATTTTTGAATGTTTAGAAGGAAATAATTATTGGTTTGACTGAAAATGTTGGAGTTGCAAGTAACTTCAGATGTTCAAGAGTATCATGAGAAAGGTGTAAAGGATTGAAGTTATTTTGTAGAAATTTTGAAAGATCAGGAGTATAGGGCACATGATACAAAATAATAGTATTCTTAAGTCACTGATGCCTTTTCATCTTTTTACCATCAAGCCAGTGGCTGAAGTTATATCTAACCCAAAAAATTATTTTGCCAAACCAATGATATTCTTTCTAACATGAAAGTCCAGAAAGCTGCATCCCAAAACTCCATTTGGCATTTGCAGCTATTGGCTAGTGGATAAGATTGAAGGAGTCTCGTGAAATTTTGCTGCCAATGTTATTTATTTTTATTTTTTAATGTTTTAAAAGAGTAGATATTTTTGTCAATATCTGACTTATCTCAATCTTTTGCATCTGCACTACATATATGATATAGGTTGAATTCTTAACTAAGGTACAATCTAGCTTATGTAACTCATAGTTCAGATATTACTTTTTGATAATATTATTAATGGTTGAGTAATGTTGCTTGCATTACCAATCAGCATTGTATAATAAAGATTGGCTCCTGGCACCTAAAGTGGCTGGGTGAAGTAGTAAGCAGCATGTGACTTTCAGAAGCGGACGTGTTCGAATCTTACTCGAATCATCATCTTGGGAAGAGCTTTTTTTAAGCAGACTCATCCTTGGAGATTAGGCTTCCTTGCTTAACCTTTGTGTAGCCAAAAAAATTTGACTACTGGCTCCTTTGTCGATCTGATAAGTAATCAGATTATTTTCAGTTATCACTTTTCTATACAGCAAATATTCTCATCCATATTTGCATGAAAATACTAATCTTTGAATTTGTGACACAAATTCACATACGATCCAATGGTTTTACATATTTTTTGTCGTTTGTGTTTCTCATATAGCATCATCCTTTATTTAGCAGTTGATCGTGTAATATTATTCGTATGGTTCAAGTGATAGGAATGACCCGATTGACAATAATTGCTGCCAATAGATAAACACCATGCATTGCTGGAATATCATACATGAAATAATTATGGAATTGGAAATAGATGGATAGAGCTGTATTTGGAAGCTGAGATTGTTTTGAGATATTTATCACATCCTAACGTTATTTGAGTAGTTGGAAAAGCAAGTTTAGGAGTATATTAAAAAAAATTATTATTTAAGAACTCTGCTGTGTTATATATTGAAATTTATCGTCCCAACATGGACTCAAATGTTATTCATTGGCTCTGCATATTTATTGTCTTTGTTTCCTTGTAAGTGTTGTCATGTTCGTATTGCATTTTTTTCTTTCCACAGATAGTTGGAAAGGAGTAGAACTATAATTTTGACTGCTCTGTCAAGGTTCGAAACTACCTTTTCACTTTTTAGTGTGTTTGGATATTGATGTAAAGTGATTTTGAATGAAATTGATTTTGTAAAATTGATTTGGTTAGAATTGAGTTTGAAGTAAAGTGATTTATGTTTGGATGTTTTTATTTTGAAAGTAAGTTTGATGTAAAACTAAGGATAAAATTTTCAGCCCAATGCAAAAGTTACTTTTTGTAGTTTTTAGTCAAAATCGATTTTGAAGACAAAATTAATTCTATTTGACAGTAATCAAATATCTCATTTTTACTAAAATTATATTTGACAGGTGAAAGAATCAATTCTCGAGGTTTCCAATGTGGAATCAAATATACTTTTCAATGACTCATCGTGTTTGTTTCTCATTGCTAGTGGTGTTGATGCTGCAATTTTGCGTCATTATGATCATTAGAGAAGCCATTCATGCACAAAAAAGAAAAAGGAAAATAGTTTTTTTTTTGGGGTATCATTTTTCTCTTATGGAGAGGAGAGATAAAGACAAAGGAATGTTAGGTGGAAGGGATAATACAGATTAGGCAAAATTATATTTTTGGTCCTTCAAGTTATTTGTTTTGTTTAAATTGGTCACTTAAGTTTTTTTTTGTGACAAACTAGACTCGTAAGTTAGGTTTAGGTTTCAAATTGGTCTCTTAAGTTTTTTTGTGACAAACAAGACCCTTAAGTTATCTTCGGGTGACAAATTGGTCTCTTAATTTGTCAAAGGGACCAATAAATTAGATCCTTAATTTATTATTTTTAATAACTTAAGGGATTAATTTGTCACCCGAATAATAACTTAAGAGTCTAGTTTGTTACAAAAAAACGTAAGGGACCAATTTGAAACTTGAACCTAACTTAAGGGTCTAGTTTGTCACAAAAAAAATTTAAGGGACCAATTTGAATAAAATAAATAACTTAAGGGACCAAAAGTGTAATTTTGCCATAAAATTATAAAAGAAATTTCACAAATCTAGCAAATAAAAATTGTAAATAACCTTCGTATGATCATATGAGAAAAATAATTTGAGGATCTATTTCCTATGATTGTATGTGGTTGACTTTTATTCACAGGGAATATTGAGATACACATTTTTCTTCTTTCATGCAATGCTAGAATTACTAAAATGGCAAGTTCTATGATGCACAACTAATGTGGGTGGCTCATGGTGCACAAGTTAAAATGACCTTCTATTGCAAGTTTACCCGGTTGAACATAAACACTAACCAAGTCCTCATTGTTTTGGATATTTGCAAAAATGGCCGTTAGATGAGGCAGAGCAAAAATGATGCAATTTCTCGTCTGCCCCTATTGATAAGAACCCTAATGGCAGACATCTCTAGCAATGTTGATCCATGAGACCATTGATTCCTCAGACTTGTAGATCCTGCGTCTTTGGGGAAGCAACCCATTGTCGGCCACCACCAACGCCACCTAATGCCTGAGTCGTCACCAACGCCACAACCATTGTCCTTCCTTTAAACAAGCGTCCTACACGCCTGAGTTCGCGGGTCCCACATCGTGGGTAACAAGAACCTCCTCCCGTTCGCGCTGTGCTCATTGTCGCTCGCTCCCGTGACCTTATCCACAAGGACCCGACCCGTATTACCCTGGTACGACCCACTCCCGAACATGCCGGTGCAGGCTGAGACGGCCTCTTGTGGAACCGTCCCCGATCCCTGAAAATAGCCGCTATTGAACGGGTTCGTGACGGTTCCAGCGAGGAGGGTGGCTAGGTTGATGATCATCCCGTCGACGCCGACGTTGCCACCTCCATCTTTTCCTCCAATCGGCCACCACCAATGCCACCTAATGCCTAAGTCGTCACCATATTCACTTGCGACTCAGCTGCGAAGGGGCCACCGTCGAACCCTAAATCGAGGGGGCAAACTGCAAATAACATTTTACATGAACATGATCGGTTTAGCAAGCTAATCCCATCCGTCGGAAATTTTAGTGTTAAATCGGGCGGTCAAAACTTGGTTGTGCATGGTGGTGTTACCCACATTACTTGTGCACGATAGAAGTGCACGATAGAAATCGCCTTACTAAAATTGCCGACTTATTTGCCGGACTTTCACGAAAGGAAATACAGAAGCCGACAAGGAAGTTATGGAAAGAATAAAACTTCATCATAAAACCAAAATAAATAATGATTTTTTTTTCATTTAATCCTAAATTAACATTTGATATACATTTTAATATATATATATATATACTTTTTAAATTTAGGGTGAAGGGATGTTGTCTTAGTTCAAGGTAAGGAAAACCTTTGGGGTTCTAAAAGTTCTTACAAAGGGATTTATATTTACCTTCCCCTATTGAGACTAGTGGGTATTCCAACCTCCTATCATATATGAGACTCGATGTCCATATCTTCCTTCACTAGAGCAATCCCTTGGGGTTATAAATAGAACAAAGCTAAATATAAGAAAATGATATATTTTAACTTTACTAGAAAATAGAACCAAGAGGAATAGATCTATTTTATAGGCACACAAAAGTCCAAAGACATTCTTAAATATCTTGGTTGTAAGTAAAGAGAACGAGTAAAATTATTTTACCTGAATTTGAATTGCGTGCGAGCAGGCCGTTAGGGTTATAGGTTGAGCGAAACTGAGGCATTTCGGCTTGAAATCAAACTAGTCTATAATAGCTTTGGCTAGGGTGAGCAACCTTGTCATGTTGCTCACTATGAGCAACCACTTATGACCATTAATTAAGAAGTGTCATATAATATTATCATACACCTGCCACACTATATATATATTTTTTTATTTCCTCTCTCCCCTTTCTCCCACTCTCGATCCTTCTCTACCTCAATGGCCAAACCCCCTTTTTCTCCCCGCCCGGTCCCAGGTGTAGATCAATAGCCAAGATTTATGGAACATCCATGCATCTTGATGCATCAGCATCGTGAGACCATAAGATTAAATCCCATTTGGATTCACCATTGCGTGACACAAGTTTTTAATTCCAATTGAGATTAACTCGTTAGATCAACCACATTACTAGCTTCCCACAAATTTCACCAATGCTACAGGGTACCAACCTCTGCCAACGTGAAAAGAGGATTGAAAGGTCACACAATATGGTGACTCCCCAATTTCTCACCGGAAAAAAAAAAAGAAACAGAGAATATTATACATAGACTATAGAGCTAGAGATACACTACCCGCTCTGCCACCTCCGCCCTCTATCCCACCCCACCCCCACCCCCACCCCCACCCCTCCCATCAATTCCCTTTTCTTAGATCCCTAATTTTCTCCCTAGAATTTTCCAGAGAGAATGAGATTGAAAATGATGATAAATTTTCCCAAACATCGGGAGGCATTCTTGAAGATGATAAATTTGTTCTCCAACTAGCCGTATGATTTTCCTCAACACAGATTGAAGATAACAGAACTCTTTAAATGCTATTCAAACATAGTTTTTACAATACCTAGTAATAAATTCCTCATAATAACTTTTCCAAGAATATGATTCACGAGAATATAATTACATACCTTGAATGGGGGTAACCAGATTATCATTAAGGTTGGTTTTGGGTGCCAATTCTTGTTTGAGTGGAATTCTGCTTCTTTATATACTGAGATCAATCTTGTTCTGTTTTATCATTTTCTCCATTATCTTGGTCAGTATTTGCATTGTTCTGTTTTTGTGAAGAGCATAGCTCCTCCATTATTATCTATTTTTTTTTTATCATTTCAAATAGTGCATTCCCATCATACATTTTCTTCCATTTTCGTATCTCTGGTTTCTATCACCTTAAAATTGAACTTTACTATAAACGTGGTGTCGCTATGAAGGTAAAATAGCTTTTAAATACTATTTTACAAAATTGTTTTGAAAAACAAAACAAAAACAACCACAATAAAACAATAAATTATGTCATCGAAATTTTTTCAGGGACCTGTTTGGACTTTTATTTTTAGAGTTTATAAAAATTTTAAATAAATTCTCATATCTTAAAAGTTTTTAATTAGATCTCTATATTTCTAAAAAAATTAATTACATCTTTATTAACATAAATTTTAAGGACTTAATTTAAAATATTCTATGATTAGTGATTATTTAATTAAAAAATATTCATATAAAGGAAACTATTTATATTTTCAAGAAATATTAATACTTAATTAAAAACTTACAAACTATAATGACTTATTTAAAGAATTATGTGAAACTACAACCATCAAAAGATTAATATAACCTTAAATAAATATAGGAGTTGCAATGCACTGACAGTGTAAAGTACATAATTTTAATTACACTGTCAATCAATCATAAATTGTTACATCGTCAACCAATCATAAATTGTTGCATCATTGAAAATGTTTGACTCTTATCATTATTAACTTAAAAGTCATACGTAATTTCGCGGAGCCCGACTGTCTAGTCACAACAGTTGGCCACTGGTGAATCATAGGATTACTTCTTGGTTGACAGTATAAAAAAACTTTATCCTAATAGTTATCAAATTTAAACTCATAAATATATATCCTGATTCTTCATTAATTGATTGGGAAAGAATTCTTGTGGTTGGATTCTTTCCTTATAAAATTCACATGGTAGAAGACATAATTGGTCAATATCTTTTAGGCGACATAGTGACTTATAGGACTTGTGAAGGATGAATGCAACTTCCCTCATGTCGCACCCCATTGGGTATTTATAGATAAGAAAAGTCATTGTCATTGTGACAAGATCTTGACAAGTGTATTGAACTACGATAGCATCCTAACTCTGACTATGATACCTATCATGTCTAATTGTTACTTGCTTAACTTATAATAACCATATGAATTGAGATCTGAATTCAAATTGAATTTGTAATTTTAAATTCAGTTTGCTCAAAAAGCATTGACTAGCTGAAAATACCTTTAACTCTTGAAATTTGCTAGTAGTTGCAGGGTCTTGGCTTGTTTGATTTGCTCCATTTGCTTGTACTTGTCTCCAATCTTCGATCGGAATCTCGGTGCCTTGCTACTGTATAGTTGAACCACTTCTACAACTTAATTATATGAATCATCAATATATAACTTCACAAAAAACGTTCTACTTGGATTTTGGTATCCTCCTTGAATTAAAACGGTAAGGGAGTACGTGTTCATGTCAAGAATTATTTGGGCGATGGAATTTTCTACAAGTTCATCGTAAATCCAGATACAATGACATTGGTGTTCATGATCTCATCTACCAAGTTGAGTACGGGTTTTGGTTTATGCCTAACATTTGGGGAACTACATTGTTTTTCTGTGGCATGACATGTGATGAGATCATGAACATTAAGGTCATCGTCTCTGGATGTAGGATGAACTTGCAGAAAAAGATCATCGCCCAAGTCATTCTTAACATGCACATGTACTTTTTCAACAGCCACAAGAGAGGCAAGAAAAGTAAGGGAAACAAGAAGATATGGTTCCCGACCGAACCATTATAATTTTTTCAAAGTGAAAACAGTAAGCTTTGGCAAATTATTGAATATTTCTGAGCAATGACTATATCATCGCCTATTTATATGATGAATATAGAGATATACTTGATAATGGGTAACGATATTTTAAGTATTTCGATTAAGAGGATTTTAACTAAATTTAAATATTTCTTTTTATAAATGAAGCTATTTAGTAATTTTATTAATCCATAGAAATTTAGGATGGATATTTTGAAATTGGAAGAGTAAAAGATTAAATATTCAATAAAAAGATAAAAATAAATAAATTTTAAAAGAATTTAACATGTTAATCTTCAAATAATTAGAAGAATTATTAAATGATTCATTAGGATGATATCTCTTAATGTTCATTTCAACTATTAGTTCATTCCATATCTAAAATGTGATAATGGTAATTAATAATGGTGCTCATTTCAAACCAAATCCGATTTAATTACTTGAACTATTATTCTTTAAAGTGGATAATATAAGTTCTTTTAATGTTTTAAAACTTTAATCGATAATATTTTCTTTTGATCAAACCTAGTTACCAAAACGAATCTTACAAAAAAGATACATTAATTGCTCTGCGAAAGGCATGCTTCCCATATGCAGTGTCACCGTGTTGGGGTCAAAATATAAAATTTATCCGATAAGCCATATTACAAACAGATACAGAGAGGGAAGAGTAAGAGAGAAAGGAACGAGAGAGAAGAAACTAAATTTAGATTCTATAATTGTTGAATAGAATCAGTACAAGAGTGAACTATATATACTAGCTGCTAGGAGTATCTGACTCTAACAAACTCTTGCTGACTCAGCAGAGTATTACAACTGTAACCTAACTGCATCTACTTACATACACTAACATACCTCCTTATAATCATAGGGGTGTGTTTACAAGAGAGAACCTATCCACTATTCCTAGGTTCTTTCTCAATTCCTCAAATCTGTTCAGTGTTAGAGGTTTGGTGAGTAAGTCAGCAACCTAATTTTGTCCTGGTATGTGGATACTGCTAGAGTCATGTCTAGGACCCTTTCCCTTACAAAGAACAAATCAAGTTCCATGTGCTTTGTGCTGGAGTGAAGCACAAGATTATGTGAAAGGGACACAGTGCTCAAGTTGTCACAGTATACAACTGGACTTAGTGTAGGCACCTGTAGTTCTTTGAGCAGTGATTGCAGCCAAATTACCTCAGCTGTAGTTGCAGCTAAACTCCTGTACTCTACCTCAGTGCTGGAACGGGCAACTAGGGTCTGTTTTCTAGACAACCAGGACACTATATTAGGTCCAAAATACACACAAGGACCTGAAACTGAAGGCTTACAGGCTGAATGGACTTGTCTTTGTTGCTGGTTTAAGTAGCAGACCATGTAACATCCCGTTTTTCAAGTATGTGATTAATATGTGAATTAAGTATGTTTAAGTAATAGATAATGTTTATTATGGTATGAGAAAGTTATGTTTCAAATTTAAAGAGATGTGGCTTTGGAACGAACTCAGAAAGCGAAGAAACACGAGAAAATGCGATGAAACGGAACCTGATCAGCAGAGCACGCTCAAGCGTGGAAAACCCAATGTTCAAGCGTTGGCATGCTCAAGCATGGGTTTCCCTACGCTCAAGCATGGAATAGGTGGAAGCGGTGCGGTACAGTGGAGACGGTACGCTTAAGCGTGGAAACGGTCACACTGAAGCATTCTCATGCTCAAGCATGAGGATCTGCACACTAAAGCGTGCTGGAAATCTATAAAAGGACTTGGTTTTGGTCCATTTTGAAGTCTTGGCCGAGTATGTGAGCTCTTTCCCCCTAGTTTCGAGCAGAGCTAAGTCCAGAGGGTGGTGTTGAGGTTCCAGAACTCCGTCCGAGTAAATCGGAGTATCGAAATTGAAAACAAATCATATCAGTGTGTTCGTAGCTTCGAATTCTACAAGTTTCGATAATTGATTTCTCGAATCAACGAAGGTATGTCATAGTTTTATCGACGTACTTGGCTTGTTCTTCATCATTTCTTAGTTTGATGATATTTTAAGCCTGTTCTAAAATTCAGTTGTAGTTCCGGCCGTCGAATAAGCAAGGATTCTGCCCGTTGTCATGGAGACTCGTTCTAAGCTTCAAGGGAGCATGAAAACTGCGTGAGTACTCTCGAGGCAGTGTAAGTAACCGCATTCAAAGTGTGGTTGTGGATTAATAGTTGTTGACGTTGTGGTCTCTAATATGGTTCTGATATTTTTCTGTGTTTCTGGCAACACGTGATAAACATATATGTGCTTGGAATGGAATGAAATGGTGAATGTGTTGGTGTGGACTGTGGCAGATTCGATACACTATGAAATGTGATCGTAGGTGTGATTGTGATTGATGGTGATCGAGGGTCAAGGCTGTTCGTTAAGGAGTCGCGTACAGTCGTTATCAGGTGAGGAGGAAGAAATCTCAATTGTCGGGAAAATGGGCATAAAATATGATCATTAACATGTGTGGGGATTCTCAAACCCCGTTGATAGTTGGTATTTGATTAGTGTGTTTCTATATGTTGGTTGATAATATGATAATCTGTTAACTATGAGTTGTATGTTGATATTGTGATGAATCTGATCACTGTTAAATTGGAGATGTTTGTTATAAGACTAAGTTGATAGCTAAGTTGGAAAATATGATCCTATGGTGATATCGAGGTGATAGATGGAAAGGTTGTATGGAATAATATTGTGATGGATGCATGTGCATATAATTCACGTTGGTCAACCTTATGGGTAGCCACAATAACTGTTTGAGCGGTTACTAATATAAGGTTGATGATTGTGAATTGTGAACGACTACAACGAAAGTTGGATATCTGTCACAACTCACAAGGGACCGTATGACTAGCTGCGATAAGCCATTTGAGTAGCTATCATACGAGGTCGGATAATACTTGTGCATAGCTACAATAGCTGTTTGAGTGGTTATTGCACAATAGGTGTATCTGTGTATAACTGCAATAGCTGTTTGAGTGGTGGTCACAGTGGGGCCGTGTGGCCAGTTGCAATAGCTGCTTGAGCAATTGCCACACGAGGTTGAGGTGGACTATTCAGAGTGACCAAGATGACGGAACTCATGTTGGTAAACGCAGGAGCCAGTAACCCAACTACCGACTGAACGTTGTTGTAGAATTGGCCAATCATGCATGTAAGACCAATTGTGCATTAGAATAAGTGAAGATCCTTGTTGACGAGATATCGAGGTTGATTGACATGACAACGATCTTGGGAGACGGTTGTGTTTGTTGATGTACATGTTAATATGTAATATTTTATGCTGTTTCCTATTCTATGATGATTGTAGAGTTTCTTACCTACTGTGTATGTATGTTTCTATGTTTATGTTTAAATATTGGTTCGGATCGTGACTCGAAGACAGAATAAGCCTTAGATGGTGCCGAGACGAAGAAAGTGACCGAGGTGCGAGTCATTCTTCACGGTGACGAGAAGGTGATGAGGATGCGAATGTCTCTAATGCTAGAAGACTTTTAAAGATGTTGTTTAGTAGTTGTACCACGGCCAGTGGAGTGTCAGTTATTGTATAAGCCATAGCTTTTGTAATACTCTGATGTTGTATATATATGTTTATTGATCTAAACAAATGTTCTAAATGTTTTAATTGTTTCATTATAATCATATGCATTAACATCATGTGGCACTCAAAAGTGTTTTACAGACCATGGGTGACGGTACCCTGTAGGTACCTGAGGATACGCTTTACAGCTTTCCATTGTTCTTCCCGAGGTTGGGAAAGAAACTGACACACTTTCCAAACACTGTAGCAAATTTCTGGACGTGTGATAGTAGCATACTGAAGAGCCCCTACTATGGATCTGTACAGAGAAGGATCAGGAAGATAATTTGTACCATATTTACTCAGTTTGCAGGTGCTGGCCATGGGATTTGGAAGGGTTTTGGCTTCAGCCATATTGGCTTTGTGTAATAGGTCCTTAATGTATTTAGTTTGGGACAATAATTGAGCTCCAGTAGGCATCCTCTTGACCTCAACACCCAAAAATAGTCCAATTCTCCCAATTGCTTAAGTGCAACTCTAAACTGAGTTTGGAAATGAGTTGTGGATGCGATCAGAAGATGAACCAGTCACAATTATGTCATCTACATATATGAGTAAATAGGTGCAGTGACCTTCAAGGGTGTGAATGAACAAGGAGGGGTCACACTTGCTAGATTTGGATCCAAACCTTAGGAGAGCCTTAGTGAGTCTCTCAAACCAGGCCCTAGGTTCCTGTTTGAGGCCATAAATGGCTTTGTTAAGCCTGCACACTTGACTCGGGTTAGAGCTAATGAAGCCAACCGGTTGCTCCATGTAAACTTATTCAGCAAGCAACCCATTAAGAAACGCGTTGTTGACATCATGTTGTTGAATGCCCCAACCAAAAGTCACTTCCAAAGTAAGAATCACCCTCACTGTCATAGGTTTTAGCACTGGTGAGAATGTTTCTGTGTAGTCAAAGCCATGCTTCTGGTGAAAGCCCTTGGCCACCAAGCGGGCTTTGTACTTGTTGATTGACCCATCCAAATTCTCTTTAACACGAAACACCCACTTGCATCCAATGACCTGCCTATTCGGTGGCATATCCACTAAAGTCCAGGTGTTATTATGCACCAATGCATCATATTCCAGCTGCATAGCCTCTTTCCAATGAGGTAATGACAAGGCCTGCTTAGGTGAATGTGGTTCTACTTGTGTTAATAAACCAGTTAACACCCTAGCTTTGGATTAGGTGACCATAGTGTGTGTGTTAACAACCTGTTAATTAGATAGGTGGCAGTAGAGAAGGCATGATCCCAAAACTTCATGGGAAGACAGGCTTGAGAAAGGAGAGCAAGCCCTGTTTCAACAGTGTGTCTATGCTTTCTCTCAACACTCCCATTTTGATGGTGAGTGTGGGGACAAATGATGCGATGTACAATGCCTAGTTCAGCAAGAAACTTGTAAAAGAGCGAAATTCACCACCCCAGTCTGTTTGGACAGACTTGACCACTGTTTGGAATTGAGTTTTGACAAAATCTAGGAATTGTTTAAAGATATTTAAGGTTTCTGATTTCTGTTTTAAGAGAAACAACCAAGTGAACTTGGAATGTGCGGATAGGTAATATGAGTGTCCAGAGGTTGATTGAACAGGAGATGGCCCCCAAAGATCAAGGAAAAGCAGCTCAAAAGGTTTATTATACACAGTATTAGAGGGACTAGAGGGTAATCTGTGTTATTTTCCAAAGCAACAAGCAGTGCAGAAATCCATAATAGTTTTATTCATATGTGGTAGGTTACAATGCTGTATAACAGTTTTCAAGGCAGCATCATTGGCATGCCCTAACCTACAATGCCAAATGTAATAAGAGAGAGGCACATTGTTAACACTGCTGTAACTAGAAACAGAATTACATGAGATTTCTTCATTTACACAAGGACTTAATGAATTACAACTCAAAGGACTTGACCTAAAGACACTAAGACACAGCGGTAAAGCCGAGGAAGTCTTGGCAGCAACAGTTAGACTTGGAAACACATAGAGACCTTGTGAATTGATTTGTCCAATTAGAAGAACTTAATTATTGACCTGAGAAATGACATAACACTCATGAGAATGAAATTGAAAGAAGACATTATTGTCTTGTGAGAATTTACTAACACTGAGAAGGTCTTTGGTAATTTTAGGCACATATACGATATCTTTGAGTGTGAGTGTGATAGTGGTGCCAAAAGGAGAATTAAAATAAGTAGAACCAATTGAGGCAATAGAAAGGCCAAGTCCATTACCCATAAACACCTGGTCTAAGCCATTTGTTGAAGATTGTTGATGAATGTTACCTATATCTGAGGTCACATGATGTGTTGCACCACTATGAACATACCACATGTTGGAATCAGATCCTGAGCCAAAAGCAACCATAGTCATAGGGCCATGACCAGCAGCAACCATAGCCATAGGACCACCTAGCTGGGAGGCACAAGGAACTTGAGCATTCTGCCAAGGTAAAGGCAGCAGAGGTGGTAAATTGGCTGGATTGGCAGCTTGCTGGTTGAACGGTGGTTGTGAGTTTTGAATAGCTTGCTGAGGATATTGAACATAGTTAGAAGCTTGAGGCCGAGGATTGGCATAATACTGAGAGTGATGCTGCTGATATGAAGGATTAGGCTGAAATGTGAATTGCTGATCAAATCGATAGAAGCAATTATCAACAGTGTGATTGTTGCGGTGGCAGATCTGACACTCGATTCCTCCACGATAGTAAAATCTTCCGCCTCTGCCTCTGCCACGGTGGCCATAGTGGCCACCTCGGCCACCACGATAGCCATTACCAGAGAATGAAATGTGGTATTAGCAGCTGGATACTGATTATTATGATGAAAGGAATTGGAGGAGGATTGAGCTTGAGAATTCATCACCTGATTTGGCAAGTTATTGGTGATATGAGGAGATTGAGAGGTAGCATGTGCCACATTAACAGAGAAGGTGTCAATTGCAGTATTAGCTTTGAGACATTCCAATCGTGATTCATGAGATAGCAAAAAAGCTTCGATCTCTGCATCTGAATGTTGTTGCATGTGAGCTTTGATCGTAGGGAACAAGAGACGATATGTAACACCCCGTTTTTCGTAAAATGTTTTTATAAAGCTAGTTTTATTAATTTTAAAGTTGTGGTTAAGGGCTAAGTGGGATTTTAGCTTAAAAGTCCCTTTCTGGTACATGAGCACGCCCGTACTTAAAGCAGGAGCGTGTTTCTGATTTTAAGTTGAGCACGACCGTGCTCCATAGTGAGCACGCCCGTGCTCAATGTGCTGACCGCGTCTCGCTGACGCTAAGTGGAGCACGATCGTGCTCAAGGGTGAGCACGACCGTGCTCAGGTCCGAACTTTATAAGTTTGGCATAGAACCCGAGGGTTAACGTGAAAAACCCTACTTTTGTTGGCAGTCGTCACCAGTTTCGGCCAGAGTGATCCCTTTCCCTACTTCCACTAAACTCAACCCGTTTCTGGAGTTTTGGAAGCCTTTGGGAACCCCCTTGTGAGTCTTGTTGGTTTATAGGTAATGGTCTCTTCCCTCCCTTCAGTTTCTTTCTTGTTTTGGTTAAAGAAACTGACCAATTGTGTTTTTGGTGAACCAAGGTGTAGAATTGGTTTGAGCCGTTTAAGGATTCGGGACCGGATTACCGTTAGGAACCGTTCTTAGAGAAACCTTCAATCCAGGTATGGGGAGAAGGGGATTGTACTCATTAAGCAGTGGGGGTAGATAAGGTTAAGGGGTATTCCATGATCCCGGTTTGTTGTATATGATAATATGCTATTGACTGTTTAAAATACCATGGATGTATGTTGATGTTCATGTTGGTTGTTTAATGAGTGTGATGATATGTTGATTATTGTCCTTAACATGCTGTTGGTTGATTGATGTTGTGACTGTGATGATCAGTATGTGGTTAAGATATTAATTGGTTAATTAGGTTTAAGAAAAACGTGTTAAGTTTATAGGATTAAAGACCCTAAAATTTGGCTAAGAACTCGGTATCTGTTCCTGCCCAGAATAGCACTATCGCGCGATGAGCACGACCGTGCTGAGCAGGGAGCACGACCGTGCTCCCACTTGAATTCTGGAAAATGGCCGTGCTGTTAAGCACGGCCGTGCAGGTCAAACAGCACGACCGTGCTGAGTGTGAAGCACCATCGTGCTTCACTTAAAAGTGCAGCACGCCCTCACGTGTCCAAGCACGACCGTGCTAGGGTCTAAGCACGACCGTGCTGACCCCTCCTGGACAACATTACAATTAAAGGACTTAAGGGGTTTTAAACCCCATTCCCCAATAATGATAAGTAGAGATAGCTAATCAAAGAGAAAGATTAGACAACCTGGTTATTAATTATATAAAATAATTAAGATAACAAGATGGTAAGTCGGTATCTGTTGGGTTACCAACGTGTTGATAAGTAAAAGTCTTGGGTGCTTATTGACCCAAGCACGTTGAGTTGAACCTTAGTGCTTATTGGCCAAGGGAGCCTTAACCCCATGGTTTGGGTCTGAGGTTACGTTGAATGTTGATGTTGAAGTTGAAGTCTTGGGAGCTTCATGGCCCAAGCAAGGAGGTGGTTGAGATTGTTTGTTGTTGTGCCATTTGATAGAGCATTGGAGTTGTTGATGGGGGAGGTTCGATAAAGGGGAGATCGCCTGAGAGTACGGTGATCTGGCCATCCATGGTAGGTCACCCAAGGTTTGGTAACCGAGGCCCCCCGTGATGAGGCATCCGCGGTTTGATGTGTTGGCTATCCATGGGGTTCATCCAAGGTTTGGTGAACTGCCGGTGTTGGTGCTTTTATGGCCAATACGGATATGTAACTCCAAAGTCGGTCATCCTGAGTTAGTTTAGATCCACATGCATAGTTGGAGTAGCGGAGTAGTTGATGCTTTGCATAGCATACATACTTGGTTGATATAGTACTGTTGGATGTTGATGTATGTCTATGTTGTATGTTTACCTTGCTTGCTATTCCCATGTTGTATATGTTTACATGAATCTTACTCCCTGTTATTCTGTGTTTGGCCTGATCGGCATTTGCAGAGGATGACCAGCAGCCCGGAGAGGAGTGACTCTGAGGAGCCGCCACTCATTGTAGGGTTGTTTTAAGTTTAGATAGTTTGTTTCCAGTTGTATTCCGTGGATTTATTTCCGGAATGGTTATACCAGCTCTGAATTGTGACATCGGGGTTGGGTTATTTATTTGGTTATGTTGTTATTTGATTAAACTTATTTTATTTTCCGCGTTGTAAACGGGTTCATGTGGGACTTTTCTACCCATGGACAACTGTTTTATTTAATTCAGTAAATGCATGTTTTTCTTTTTAATTGTTTTATATTTAAATGTCTTATAACATGCTGGGTAGAAGGGTGTCACACGATACTCTTTAGGCAATCCTTCAAGGATTGCATTAATGTGCTCCTGTAAAGTAATATGACTTCCAATCGAAGCTAGAGACCTGGTATTATATCATAATAATAAAAACTGGATAGAGGTTACCACATTGTAACAAACTTCTCAAACGCGGAAAATAAAACATAACATAGTTTTAAAAGGGAAGCACAACAAACAAAACGAAACCCAACCCCGATATCACATTACAGAGCTGGTATAACCATAGTCTGAAACATCTCGGATAAACAACGTAAACTAAAGAAATCCTAAACTATGAGTAGTGGCTCCTCAGAGTCACTCCTCAGCAAGCTGCTCACCGTCCTCTGCATAACCAAAAAGATACATGCAAAGCAAACAACAAAGACGGGAAGTAAGAAACATATATGTGAACATAACAGCAAGGAAACAGTTAGCAAGATGAGCATGCATCACATATACACAGATACATAGCATATCAAAACATATAACATCCAACATATTAAATTCATATCATATCCATCATACCAACAATGTATGCTATGCGATGCAGTGCTACTCCACCACTCCACTATGCATTTGGATCCTATCTATCTCAGAATTTCAACTTCGAAGTTACATATCCACATTGGCCATTAAGTACCAACGCCGGGAGTTCACCAAACCATGGGTGAACCTATTCGATAGGCACCATGGGGGGCCATATCACTTAGATCACCTAGGACGGTCAGATCGCCTTATTCTCGGACGACCTACCCTATGTTGAACATCATCCACTAACATCTTCGATGCATGAATGCGTGAGCAACACAACACACAATCAAACAATCACCACCTCCGCTTGGGCCAATTGGCTACCCAAGTTTTATCACCATCAACACCTCGACCACTTGGCTATCGAGGCCCCCTTGGCCACTAGGCTACCAAGGTTCAACGTTATCTTTTATATCAAGATATCGGAAGAAGAATATCGCAAAGGCATTGATGGTTGCAAGATGATTCTCCATGGGCGATTGCTTTTGTCTAAAGGGGATAAAACTTTGAAGTTCAATGATCTGCTTGAAAAATTATCTGCTCTTAATTTAGCTTCTCGACTCGGGAAGATTTAAGGAGTATGTGGTCTATTGGAACTTGGAATTTGAAGCTAGGTTTGATAAGACTCTGACATGTTGACAAGTGACCTCAAACATAAGAGAGAGGGGGGGGGGGGGGGTGAATTGTGTGTGAATTGATTTTTGAAAACTTTTGGTAATTTAAACTATATTTAAAACTTGTTTTGATAAGCAATAGATTAAGAGTAAAACGTTGTGAAATAAAGCGTATGAAAAATAAAATCGTTGCGAGAAAAATAAAGAGATAAGGGAAGGAAATGACACAACGATGTATCCTGGTTTTGCCACACAACTACCCACGTGGCCTACGTCCAGTCCCCAAGGCAATACGACCAAGGGTTTTCAATCAACTCTAGTTTTTAAAATAGGCTAAACTAGAACCTTTACAAATCATAGCACTCTTAACACAAATCACAGGACGTACTATCCCTTGTGTAAGAGTCTCCAAAACAGTTCGTGAGATCACACTCACTTAGAGAAACTATATAAAAGAATTACAATAAGAAAGCACTCAAGAAGTGCAGATATGAAATCACAAATTGAAGCTCAGTTACAAAGACACCTATATGGTGTATAGAACTCTCAAAGTAGTATGGTCAAGTGATAGTTCAAGATAAAAACAGTATAAAATAAAATGATCAGAGATTTAAGCACAGAGTATGATAGCAAATGATTGTGTATTGAGGCAAGGCTGCCTATTCTCCTATTTATAGAAAACAGGTGATGGTTCATAATGAAATTAGGTCAAATCTCTTAAAGTTCAATTTTGGCGAGTCATAATCGATTATCATAAGACCATAATCGATTATTTAATTAAAAACTCAGGAAGCACGCGTTGACAGAAAGGTGATAATTGATTATGCTAGTCGATTAAGGGTCCACTGACTTTGTATAAAAGACCATAATCGATTATGTAATCGATTATGGGGTTTCTGAAATAAGCTCAAACGAAGTCAGAGAGGACCTAATCGATTATACCAAAGCCAGAATCGATTATATCATTGTAAATTTGAAAACCAACGGCTTTAATGTCATCATTAGTCATTAACATCAATTAAAGCCAATTAATCTTGACGCATAATCGATTATAGATAGACCATAATCGATTATGGTGCGAGTAAACTTGAATTTGAAATTCTTGACAATTAAGGAAAATGATTTCTCATTAAGGTTGGTTAATTGTCAATTTTAATCCATTAAAACATATGTCAAAAATATTTTAGCACATGTTAAACCCTTAGACACATGTTAAATGAGTGTGTGTGTGTGTGGGACTAATACTAAGTTAAGAATTCTACTTACCATTTACATATGATTCTAAAACAAACAATACAAATAATAAAATTCTCATTTTACCCCTTGTGCTTGCTTGCATTACAATCTTCCGCTTTTTGCACTATAGTCCTTCTAGACCTTTTTCTTTTGTTCATCATCAAAACAAATAACCTTGTGGATATATGCCTTGACAGGTACTGTAGTTTTGATGAATGACAAAAGGGAAAGGTCCAGGAGGACTAAAGTGCAAAAAGCGGAAAGTTATAAAGCAAGAAAGCACAAAGGGCAAAATGGGCATTTTAGTATTTGTATTGTGTGTTTTAGAAAATGTGTGTAAATGGTAAGTAGAGTTCTCAATTTAATATTGGTCTCACACACACACATTTAACATATGCTTAAAAGAATTTATCATGTGTTTTAAAGGGATTAAAATTGACAATTAATCATACTTAATGAGCAATCAAATTTCTTAATTGTCAAGTTTTTCAAAATCAATTTTATTCGTGCCATAATCGATTATGGTAATCCAATAATCGATTATGAGTCGAGATTAAATGGCTTTAATTGGTGTTAATGAGTAATTATGACATTAAAGCTGTTGAGTTTGAATTTTGAATAAGAATAATCGATTATGGTTTTTGTATAATGGATTATGTCATCTCTGACTTCAAACGAGCTTCAAACAGAAACCCTGTAATCGATTATAGCTTTTTATATAAAAGTCAGTGGACTCATAATCGATTAGTGTAATCGATTATGACTATTCTGTCAAAGTGAGCGCTTCCTGAAATTGGTTTAAATAATCGATTATGAGAATGTAATAATCGATTATGCTGCGACAAAAATGAATTTTAAGAGGCTTGACCTAATTTCTTTTGAACTCCTATAAAAGCAAGTTTAGGCAGCCTTCAAACAGATACAATACACTGCTATATTTTTCACTGTGCTAAAACTCTATTAAACATCTTTTTATACTCTATCTCTTGCACTTTCACATTGACCATATTATATTGAGTATTCTATTCACCATATAGGTGGTATTGTAATTGTTCTTCAATTTGTTTATCAGCACTATTAAGAGTGCATATTATTGGTAAGAGTCGTGTGACTCAAATCATTCTTTTCTACACCTAGTTTTTCAAGAGAGGTGATATCTCTTGGGGTGTTCTTGGATGTGATTTCCAAGTGTTTACAAGGGAGGTGATATTCCTTGTGGTTGACAAGAGAGGTGATATCTCTTGGGTTATTGTCTTGAGACTCTTTCACTGGGGGATGTGATATCCCTGGTCTGTGAGGAGTGCTCTATATTGTAAAGGTTCTAGTTGATCCTGTTAAAAACTAGAGTTGATAGAAATCCCTTGGTCGTATTGCCTTGGGGACTGGACGTAGGCCACATGGGTAGTTTGTGACCGAACCAGGATATATTACTGTGTTCTTTTCTCATTCCTTATCTTTTTATTTCTGCTTTATCTTTTGCAAAACGCTTTTAATTGCACGCGTATTTAACAAAGTTGTTTTTCATAATATATTCAAAGGAAAAAGTTTTATATTTGCAAAGTTTATGAAAAACACAATTCACCTCCCTCTTGTGTTTGGAGTCACTTGTCAACAAACCTGTGAGGCATATACTCACATCACAATGGACCGCTGAATTTAATCCTAAAATCCAAAAGCAGACACACTAACAATGATGGATTCAGATCTATGACTTGCCTCAAGAAAATTGGAAGCCAATAATTGTCTTTGAGATTTCTTTTGGTATTGTAACTCCTATATCCATTAATGAGATGACTCGTAAAAGACTTCATGGCCATTATGCTAGGATTTTGGTGGATCTTGATCTCACGATGAATCTGCCTAATGAAATTATGGTTGAAAGGGAAAATTTGTTTTTTATTTAAGAAATAAATATGAAAAATTGACATACTTATGTGGCTTCTTTCAGTCAATTGGACATTCCATTGATCAAGGCAACAAGAAAGAAGGTAATTGGTTTCCAAGAATCAATCTTTGCCTAAGAAAGACAATGTTGCAGTTGCTCAAACTTAGGTTCCTAAATCTATCAAGCCTGTTAGTAATGAAGTGGAGCCTGTTAGTAATGAAGTGGATGCTGCCAAGCAAGATTCTGCTGCGATGGCAATGGAAGCAGGTGCTAACTCAGGGAATAAGGATGGATCTCCTCTTATGGAACAATTAGATGGTGCAGATTTAAGCTCTAATGGTAACAAAGTTGATACTATTGTCCCAGATGGTAACACAACAGATGCAGATAATCATATCACTGATGACAACAAAGAAGGGGAGCATGTGCTTAATGACGTTGCTATGATAGATCACACAGTTAATTTAAACTATGATAGTGCTGGCTCAGGAAATGTTGATGATGATGCCTCTGTAGAAACCATCTATGATGAATCTCGTGAGGTTGTGTAACATCTGTATTTTTAAGACTTTGTTTACAAGTTTAAGACGTGTATTAAATGTCTAATATGTATGTCTAAGTATATTTCTGTCCAACCCAGCATGCTCAAGTGTGGCTGTGCTGGCGCTTGAGCGCAGGCATGCTCAAGCGTGGTAGTTCTCACGCTCAAGGGTGGATTGTCAACCAGACAGAATGTGATTTGACTTTACACATGGCAAGTTGTGATTGGACATGTGGACGGTGAGGGTGGTGACCCAATCTGGAAGGGAACCCCACGCTCAAGCGTGGGTAGCTGGGCGCTCGAGTGCTGGGGTGCTCCAGCGTGGCCAGGTAAATTTTCAACAACAAAAAGGGTCAGAAACTTTGACCATAACGAAAAACTAGAGGCAGAGAGTGAGTTGAGAGGACAGAGGAGAGGTTCCAATTTTCGGTCTCGATTCCGATCAATCCGTTCGTCCTAACTCAATTCCTATTACACCATTGTGATCGTGGCGACGACATCTTCTTAACCCTGGCTTTCTTTTCTCATATAGGCTAAGGTAAACCTATGCCCTTATTATTCCAAAATGCCGTCAGTGACAGTATTGAGGTTTTCTCATCATTAGTTTATCGGTTTCGAATTCTGTTTTCAGATTAGGGTTACCTGTGACGTATGCTTCATGTTGATGTACTCAGGTGAATTTTTGGAGCACCGGGGGTGCTATTTCTGGATGTGGCAGATTTGTGAGGTGTAGGAGAGTGTTCGTTTCGTTGCTCTAAAGCTAGCCTAAGACATCTCAGGGGGGATAAAAAAGCCACCTATCATCGGAAATGGCTAAGTAGCATATTTTACAATAATGGCGTAGGGCGACCTCAATCCTACTAGTGGGCGAATGATTGACAATGTCAATATCACATTGGCGACTACCTAGTGGTACCAATGTGTTGACAAGTGACTCCAAACACAAGAGGGGGGTGAATTGTGTTTTTTCAAAAACTTGCAAATATAAAACTTTTTCCTTTGAATATATTATGAAAAATAACTTTGTTAAATACGCGTGCAATTAAAAGCGTTTTGCAAAAGATAAAGCAGAAATAAAAAGATAAGGAATGAGAAAAGAACACAGCAATATATCCTGGTTCGGCCACAAACTACCCACGTGGCCTACGTCTAGTCCCCAAGGCAATACGACCAAGGGATTTCAATCAACTCTAGTTTTTAACAGGATCAACTAGAACCTTTACAATATAGAGCACTCCTCACAGACCAGGGATATCACCTCCTCCAGTGAAAGAGTCTCAAGACAATAACTCAAGAGATATCACCTCTCTTGTCAACCACAAGGAATATCACCTCCCTTGTAAACACTTGGAAATCACATCCAAGAACACCCCAAGAGATATCACCTCTCTTGAAAAACTAGGTGTAGAAAAGAATGATTTGAGTCACACGACTCTTACCAATAATATGCACTCTTAATAGTGCTGATAAACAAATTGAAGAACAATTACAATACCACCTATATGGTGTATAGAATACTCAATATAATATGGTCAATGTGAAAGTGCAAGAGATAGAGTATAAAAAGATGTTTAACAGAGTTTTAGCACAGCGAAAAATATAGCAGTGTATTGTATCTGTTTGAAGGCTGCCTAAACTTGCTTTTATAGGAGTTCAAAAGAAATAAGGTCAAGCCTCTTAAAATTCATTTTTGTCGCAGCATAATCGATTATTACATTCTCATAATCGATTATTTAAACCAATTTCAGGAAGCGCTCACTTTGACAGAATAGTCATAATCGATTACACTAATCGATTATGAGTCCACTGACTTTTATATAAAAAGCTATAATCGATTACAGGGTTTCTGTTTGAAGCTCGTTTGAAGTCAGAGATGACATAATCGATTATACAAAAACCATAATCGATTATTCTTATTCAAAATTCAAACTCAACGGCTTTAATGTCATAATTACTCATTAACACCAATTAAAGCCATTTAACCTCGACTCATAATCGATTATTGGATTACCATAATCGATTATGACACGAATAAAATTGATTTTGAAAAACTTGACAATTAAGAAATTTGATTGCTCATTAAGTATGATTAATTGTCAATTTTAATCCCTTTAAAACACATGATAAATTCTTTTAAGCATATGTTAAATGTGTGTGTGTGAGACCAATATTAAATTGAGAACTCTACTTACTATTTACACACATTTTCTGAAACACACAATACAAATACTGAAATGCCCATTTTGCCCTTTGTTCTTTCTTGCTTTATAACTTTCCGCTTTTTGCACTTTAGTCCTCCTGGACCTTTCCCTTTTGTCATTCATCAAAACTACAGTACCTGTCAAGGCATATATCCACAAACTCCCCCTTTTTGATGATGACAAACATCTCAGGAGGGATTTGCTAGAAAGATAGGGTTAGAGCAGTTCAAGCAAATATATCAGAGTTCTAAGTTCTAAGCGCAGTTTGCTCTACTCCCCCTCACTCTATGCATACATTCAAATCCACTCCCCCTGAATCATGCATTCAGATAACTCTCCCCCTTTTGGCATTATCAAAAAGCGGGAAAAGCAAATAAAGCAAGGCATATATTTAGAGTAATAAATATAGTCAAATAGTATATGCAGGCATCAGTGTAATTCAACCATTTGTGCGGAAGCAAGTGCCAGGATAGTAAAAGAAAATAATTCCCCCTTTTGCAAGTGTATGATTATTTCCCTTAAGCATGCAAATAATTCTCCCCCTTTCTAAAATTTTTTTTAAAATAATATTTCAATTTTCTAAGGCATTGGAGAGAAGAATGTATAGAGATGAAAGATCCTTTTCAAATAATTTTGAAGAGTTAATCATGTAAAAGGTTTTACCATGCATAATCGATTATGTAATCGATTTTGACTCTTCTGGAAGGAAACCCGCTTGCATAATCGATTATGCTAATCGATTAGAGACATTCTGACTTTTGCCTTTCTGCTCCTCGTCCAAGCGTAATCGATTATGTTAATCGATTACTACCTTACTGACTTTTGCTATTTGTCTTCTTTCTGCGCATAATCGATTCCTTTAATCGATTTTTGCCTTTCTGACTTCTCATAATTGATTATTGATATCATATAATCGATTATGACTTGAAAAACTGTGCTTTTGAATGACCATATTGAAATTCCAACTTTTGTTCTTGCTCTTCAAGCACTCCTGCAAAACAGAATCATATTTTGCCTTTTGGTACCCAAACCATTTTGGGTCCTTGAACATTAGTCTTGGGCAATAGGCCCTTTGAAATCCATGCATTTTTAACATTTATGCCTTTGTTTTTCCTAATGTTACAAATAGTGGCCGTGTGACCTTTTCTACCACAGTGAAAGCATTTAACAAAAGGACTACGGGACTTGTTGCTTGGACTAAAAAATTTCTTAAAAGATTTTTCATGAAATTTCGGTTGATAGCCCAAACCAGCTTTGTCATACATTCCTTTTTGATTTCCCAAAAGAACATTTAGGTTATCCCTTCCCATTGTGAATTTCGCAAGCGTGTTGTATAAGTCTTCAATTTTGATTTTCAAAACGCTGCATTCATCACATTCAGAAACTTCATTCTTTTTATTTTCACAAGATAAGCATGATGAAGTTTCATTTAAAACATCTTGTTTTTCTTTAAGGACTTCCATCTCTTTGCTTAAGACATCTATTTTTAGTTCAAGACTAGAAATGGTTTTCTTTGATGAGGAAATAATTTTTCGTAGTCTAATAGTTTCATCATTTAATTCCTCACAAGTAATAAACAAATCATCATAAGATAAATCAGTTTCAAGTTCAAGGTCGTTTACCTCAACTTCCTCATGATTTGCCATGAGACATAAATGTGCCTCCTCATTATCCGGCTCATCGGATGAGTCCATATCATTGTCTTCCCAAGCAATATAGGCCCTTCTTTCTCTTCGGTCCTTTTGTGGCATTTTCTCCGATTTCTCATGCTTTCTTTGGCCGTTAGGACAGTCGGGTTTTATATGACCCCTTTTGCCACACTTGTAGCATGTTGGGATGAAAGAGGTCTCTTCTTCCTTATCTTTCTTTTTAGGATTGGAGACTTGTTTTGCTTTGCCTTTTCGCCTTAAGAACTTTTTGAATTTGCGGATCATTTTGTTCATATCTTCCTCGTCTTCATCAAGACTATCACAATCATCAAAGTCACTCCCTTCATCATTTTCAATCATGCGTGCTTTGAGTGCATGGCCATTCTTTATCTTATTATCATTCTCCTCACTTTCCATGAGGCGATATAGTTCAAGCTCGTGTTCCTGCAATTTGCCAAACAAAGTAGCCAAAGACATAGATGATAAATCTCTAGATTCAGATATATCAGTTACTTTGGGTTGCCAATTTCTACTCAGACATCTAAGCACTTTATTTATCAAATCCTCATTATTAAAGGATTTCCCAAGAGCCCTAAGATGATTTATAATATGGGTAAAACCTTTTTGCATATCTTGTATGCTTTCACCCTGTATCATCCTAAATAGCTCATACTCATGGGTCAATGTGTTCATCCTAGCCCTTTCGACCTCGGTAGTACCTTCATGGGTCAATTGAAGGGTGTCCCACATTTCTTTAGCGGTCTTGCAATTTGAGACCCTATAGAACTCATCGTAGCTTAAAGCTGAAGTGATGATGTTCCTAGCTTTCAAATTGTATTGGACCTTTTTCTTTTCCGCATCGGTCCAAAGATTTTTCGGTTTATCCACTAAAGCACCATTAACTTCATGCTTAGGCACAAATGAACCATTTTCCACAGAATCCCAAATATCAATATCAGAAGCTTCTAAAAAAATTTGCATTCTTTCTTTCCAATAACCATACCCTTCACCATTGAAAGATGGGGGTCTGTTTGCGGAGTTTCCCTCGTTACAAAAACGGTTTGAACTCATGTTACCTCTTGAGGCGGTTTCGCCCTTTATATCAAAGAGTTAAGCCAATTAACACCAATTAAAGCCATTTAACCTCGACTCATAATCGATTATTGGATTACCATAATCGATTATGGCACGAATAAAATTGATTTTGAAAAACTTGACAATTAAGAAATTTGATTGCTCATTAAGTATGATTAATTGTCAATTTTAATCCCTTTAAAACACATGATAAATTCTTTTAAGCATATGTTAAATGTGTGTGTGTGAGACCAATATTAAATTGAGAACTCTACTTACCATTTACACACATTTTCTAAAACACACAATACAAATACTGAAATGCCCATTTTGCCCTTTGTGCTTTCTTGCTTTATAACTTTTCGCTTTTTGCAATTTAGTCCTCTTGGACCTTTCCCTTTTGTCATTCATCAAAACTACAGTACCTGTCAAGGCATATATCCACACAATGATGATATGAAGATTGTAGGTTTATCGCCGTTAGGTTAAATTTCAGATATTTGAGGTTGCATGACTTTGCCTATTGAGTTGCTTATTGTGTGTTGTTTGGATTAACATGCTATTTTTGGTTAATTATGTCAATTTAAATATTTTATTATTGTTAACATGCTTGGTGTGGTAATATGCTTTGTTTTCCATAAAGATGCGTAGTTGGTTCCTAGGCATTGATATATGATATTTTGGAGTGATACATGTTGGGGAGTGTCTGACATATGACTTAGTCGTGCCTAACCTAATTAATTAATTAATATTTTATTGATGATGAGATTGATGATATGATATGACTTGAGATATTGTATGCGATGATGATGGGAGGTTGAGGCACTAGGTTATCACCCGATACGAGTCAGTGACACTCATATAGATGCATTGTGTTGATCACAGTCATGTGGGTGGAACATACGAGGTTAGAGTATCCAATCATGGATACCGGAGTCATGGGTGAGTGCCCTGTGGATGATGAGGTTTGAGGAAGACTACTGTGATATTCCCATAGTCCTTGCTGAGCCTTCCCATATTTATATTGAGCAGCTATAGTGTCATGCTTTCCATGAGCACCTTAGCGGGAACTGGGGTGTGCACCGACGTGTACTGTGCAGCTGTAGTGTCATTGAGTTACATGAGTGCCCTAACGGAATGGGGGTTTGCACCGACGTTTAGGAATGAGCATCTTGGACGATTGACTAATATCCCATATCAGACGAGGGATGTGTGACAGGATTATGGTGGCCACGTCAGCATACAGGATCGGTTGCATGAGCGTGAAAGGTAGAGGAGAATAACATGCCTCGAGAATGCTCATTATTTATATATGTTTACACTGTGATGCATGTCTGTGTGCTATTATTGTTTATATGCTATGTATCATTTTCCATATATGATGGTAACTAGTTTCTTATCTCCCTGTTTCTCTCTTTGTATGTGTTGTCCTATCGTTTTGCGAGTAGACTCAGTTATCCAGGATATCGCTCCTCGACCATTCGTGGATGACCAGCCCTCTAGGGATCCCATTGATGGGGACCCTTGAATTCGAGTACTATGACGATAACGGGTGGCTAATGGAACCGGTTACCCGATTCGTAGTTTACATGGGTCCAATTTTTGTTTATGCCAGAATAGGAGACGGGCCACACTTCGGATTTGTCGAGACTCTTAGTCTCGGTCAGTCTTTTCCGTTTCCCATCTACTTTCCAACATCCATGCCACCTGTGCCGCCTTTGCTGCCTATGCCACCGATATATCCATGGGCATCTCAGGGCCCTGACATGGTCGTTCCTGATATCGATCCCGCTCCAAAGGTATGTCAGGGTGTTGCACGTCACAGTGCTCTTTATCGACAAAGATTTCAGCGTCGTCCACGAGGGAGTACTTCCAGCAGTAGTAGAGGAGCTACATCAGGTCCCTCCAGACCACCACAACAGAGACACAGGAGCATGGGGAAGGTAGTTATAGCCGTCCACGCTAGGATTGGCCACTGCGTGCTGTATATATATAGGTGGTGAGTATGAGTCCATTTTTGATGTATTTTGAGTGGGGCTGGGGTGTGACGTGTTGGTGAGATATCTTTTCTTGGACTTTGATGTATTTTCTTTTATGACTGTCTGTATTATAGGGATCCTACTAATGGGATATACTCTACAATATTTCAATGCAGTACGTTTGTATTATATATATATATGCGTGTTGTGATGCTTATATTTCTGTTATTAATATTTAAAGTTTTTATATATCCGTTGTTTTCTGTACGTACGTATAACGCTAATATCATGATTAAGTTTTAGTTAATTTAGTTTTCTTTAATGGGGCATCGGGGTTGTCTCAGGTTATCATTTTGGACTTGTTCCTATTGTTGCACACTAACCATAAGCTAGTCTGATCATCATCCCCTTCTTTTGATTCTCAAAAGAAGCATTAAATCTCATCCATCTTCTTTTAAGTTTCATCAAATATGGATGGAGCATCCTGACTGCCATAGATTAGTTGCCGAGGTTTGGAAAAAGGAATTTTATCAAATGTTTGTCCTTTCCCAAAAGTTGAAAGCTCTCAAGTCTGAACTGAAACATTAGAACAAAACTGTTTTTGGTGATGTTAATCTTAAAGTGGAGAATGCTTTGATTGAGGTTGGTAGAATCCGGAATCAGATTTCTGTGAATGGTTTTTCTGATGAATTGCATATTCAAAAACAAAAGGCTCACCTTGATCTGCAGTAAGCTTTGACCTATCGAGAGCAGTTCTGGAAAGAAAAAACAAGGATTAATTAGCATACATATGGAGATAGAAATACAAGTTATTTTCATCGGGTTGCTAAAGTAAGAAATGCTTCTAAAAGGATGACAATGCTTAAAAGTGGTGATACAATTCTGGATGATGATTCTGCTATTGAACTCTTCAATTCTATACATCCCTTTATGCCTCAGATAACATCTGTGTTGATAATGGTCTCATTGAGAATGTTATTCCTTCCATAGTTTCTAAACAGGACAACATTATGCTCTCTAATCTACCATCCTTCGAGGAAATTAAAAGTGCTATTTTTTTCTATGTGTGACCGCAGTGCTCCTGGTCTTGATGGGTTTGGAGGTTGCTTCTACCAATATCTTTGGGATATAATGGGCTTGGATGTTTGCAAGTGTTGTTGTTCTTTTCTCAGAATTGGTTACTTCCTAATCTCAATTCCAACTTAGTTGTTCTAATTCCTAGACATCTGGGTGTTGATAAATTTGAAAGCTTCAGGTCAATTGCATTGGCTAATCCCTGGTTCAAGATTATAACCAAAATCTTGGCTGATAGGCTAGCATCTGTTGCTTCTAAGGTCATCTCAGTTCAGCAAAGAGGCTTCATAAGGGGTAGGCACATTTCTGACCGTATCTCTACAGCCTCTGTGAATGGAACATAGATGGTCAAGCAGAATATCAAATCTTAACCACAATGCAGCACATGACAATGATGGCCACAGCTTATCAGTCTGCTACTGACTGTTCAGAGGAAGTCATTTGCAACATATTAACTGCAGGGTTTACAGGCCAATTGAAAGGACGGTGGGATCAGTCTTTTTCTGAGGAACAAAAAGAAAATATCTTTTCTGTGAACAAAACTGAAGAAGATGGAACCCCGATCCTCACCAGTGATGGTCAAACAATTCCAGATGCAGTCAATACTTTAATCTTCTCAATTTGTGGACACTTTATGGGAGATGCATCTACTTGGAAAGATAGGTCTGCCGATTTATTATCCAATCTTAAGTGTAGATCATTATCCAGTTTTAGGTGGTATAAAGATACTTTCCTAACTAGGGTTTACACTAGCAAAGATTGCCAAAATAGATTTTGGTAAGAAAAATTCATAACTGGCCTCCCGACATCGTTAGGAGACATTGTTAAGGATGAACTCATAGCTCAATCCCCAGATGGAAATATTCCATATGAACAACTGAGTTATGGACAACTCATTGCAGTCATTCAAAAAATAGGAGCGAGACTTTGTAAGGAAGATAAAGTTCGTGACCAATTCAAAAAAGAGAAAGCAGCAAAAAAGGATTTAGGATCCTTCTGCCAGCAATTTAGTATACCTCCTTGCCCAAAAGATAAATCCAAATCTTTTACCAAAACGGAGGAAAGGCCCCAAAAGTCTAAGTATACCAAGTATACTAAGCATAAGAAAAATCCTTATAGAAAACCTTAACCAGATTTTAAGCCAAAACCAGCAACAGACAACAAGTTTGCTAAGAAAGCAATTATTTGTTATAATTGTGGTAAACCAAGCCATGTTAGCAAATATTGCAGGCTTAAGAAAAAGATTAAAACCCTGAACGTTGAACCATCAGTTAAGGATCAACTGAATAATCTTTTAGTCCAAACCGATACTTCAGATGAATCAGATGGTGATTCCTTTGAAGATCTAAATCAAATCCAACAAGAAGATATTGGGAGCCAAGTTTCTGATTCATCACCAGAAATTAATGTATTAACTAAGGAGCAAGATCTCCTTTTTGAAGTTATTGATTCAATTTCTGATCCAGAAAATAGAAGAAAATATCTTGACAAATTGAAATCTTCAATGGAAAAGGATTCCAAGGGTAAAGGCAAAGTCATTGTTAAAGATCAATTAGATTTTAAGGCAATCATTAAACGTCTTGAAGCCCAACAAACGAAACCAGTAACAATTCATGATCTTCAACAAGAGATCAAGAATATTAAACAAGAAATAAAAGAAATATAACAAGAACAATCCGTTCATAAAATAATTCTATCACAGATAGCAGAAAACCAATCAGAAGAATCCCAATCAGATCAAGAAGACAGCTCTGAGCCTAGTATCACAAAAAATAATGAGACTAGCAGCCCTAACCAAATTCATGAAAGCAACAATCAAGTGGATGATCAAGCATTCTTGAATTTAGTTAAACAATTAAAAATCCAAAAGTTTTATATAAAGATCAAGATCATTATTGGAGATTTTGTTCTTGATACTATTGCGCTTTTTGATACAGGTGTTGATTCAAATTATATTCTAGAAGGATTAATTCCTACCAAATACTTTGAAAAAACTTCAGAAAGATTAAGTGCAGCTAATGGTTCTAAACTTAGAATTAATTATAAGCTATCAAAAGCATTAATAGAAAATCAAAGTCTCCAAGTTGATACCCCTTTTCTATTAGTTAAGAATCTAAAAAATGAAGTGATTCTTGGAATACCGTTCATAAGATCACTTTTCCCTCTATCTATTACGCATCAAGGGATAACAACCCAACATCTGGGTAAAGATATAGTCTTTCCCTTCGTCAGAAAACCACTTATCAGGAATTTAAATTTCCTTCATCATAAACTCAACCAAATTAATTTCAAGGAAGAAATTTCTTTTAAAAACATTGAGTTACAATTACAACAACAAAGTATCAAGAATAGGATCCAGATCCTCCTTGATGATATCCAAAAATCTATCTGTTCTGATTTGCCCAACTCATTTTGGGATAGAAAGAAATATATTGTAGATTTGCCTTATGAACAAGATTTCAATGAAAGGCAAATTCCTACCAAGGCTAGACCAATTCAAACGAACCAACTTCTCCAGTATTGCCCAAAAGAGATTAACGATCTCTTAAAGAAAGGATTAATTAGAGAGAGTAAATCTCCTTGGTTGTATTCTGTCTTTTATGTTAACAAACAAGCAGAAATTGAGCGAGGAACACCTTGCTTAGTGACCAATTACAAACCCTTAAATCAAGCTCTTAGGTGGATAAGATATCCAATCCCTAATAAAAAGGATTTGCTTAACCGACTAAACTCCGCAAAAGTTTTTTTTCCAAATTTGACATGAAGTCTGGTTATTATTAGATAGAAGTCAAAGATAGTGACTGATACGAAACAGCCTTCACTGTTCCTTTTGGACAATACAAATGGAATGTAATGCCCTATGGTCTTAAAAATGTCCTTCAGAATTTCAGAAAATTATGAATGAGATTTTCAATCCCTACTCAGGCTTTACCATTGTCTACATTGATGATGTTTTAGTCTTTTCTCAATCCATTGATCAACATTTTAAACATCTTAATATCTTCATAGGAGTTATTAAGAGAAATGGTTTAGCTGTATCTAAATCCAAAGTCAATCTATTTCAAACAAAAATCAGATTTCTTGGTCATAATATTCATCAAGGAACTATTATTCCAATCAATAGAGCAATAGAATTTGCGGATAAATTTCCAGATCAAATAATAGACAAAACTCAGCTTCAGAGATTCCTAGGATGTCCTACCTATGTTGCTGACTTTGTCCCAAATCTTAGCAATATCATCAAACCTTTGCATAACCGTCTTAGGAAGGAACCACCCACTTGGACAGACGAGCATACAAAGGTTGTCAAGATTATCAAAGCTAAGATAAAGGATCTTCCATGCCTTTATCTTCTAAATCCTTCTGCCCTCAAAATTGTTGAAACTGATGCCTCTGACATTGGTTATGGCGGTATTTTGAAACAAAGAATTTCAGGAAAAGAACATATCATTGCATATACTTCTAAACATTGGAATTCTACACAACAAAATTATTCTACTATCAAAAAAGAGATTTTGGCAATAGTATTGTGTATTTCAAAATTTCAATCTGATTTACTTAATCAAAAGTTTTTGGTTAGAGTAGATTTTAAATCAGCAAAAGATATTTTACAAAAAATGTTAAAAATTTAGCATCAAAACAAATTTTTGCTAGATGGCAAGCAATTCTTAGTGCTTTTGATTTTCAAATTGAATTTCTTAAAGGCTCTTCCAATTCCCTTCCTGATTTCCTTACTCGTGAATATTTACAGGGTAGGTGAGTGTGAGTTTGAGTGTGAGGCAGAAATGCCAAAATCAACAGCTTCCTCTTCAAATGGGAAGGCTAAAGGAAAATTAGTCCTCTCAGGACTCCAGCGCCATGTTGCACCTAAAGAATCTGGGTCATCAACCCAATTTGAGTCATCTACTCAGAAACAAACAACCAAAGCTAGGTCATCAACCCAACCTGGGTCATTAATCCAGCAAACCCAAACAACTAAACAGTCCAAGAAAGACTGTGGTATTCCCATCCAAACTCTTTTAGCCTTTCAAAAAATCAAGGGCTGACCAAACTCCCAAAATGAACTTGGGGAGACATAGTGGAACAAGATTCTCCACCCCTCCTCAAAGACTTAATCAAGAAACTAACTCAAATTGTTGCCCCTTTAAACGTTGTTGAGCTAGATACAAGATTATCAGTCAACACCAGTCAAACCTTTGCAACATTATGTTGCAAAAAACCAAACCCAGTTTGTCATTCAAATGGAACCAAGATTCTGGGATAACAATCCTAATAAAATCCCAGAAAAAATATTTCCAAATGGTTTTCATTTCAAACCAACACAAACTAACAAAAACAGGAATTTTTATGAGTTTATATTGATTGATACTGATTCAGTCTCGATTAAACACTATCAAGATCCCAAAGATCAATCAAAATACACTCATTCAACTCTCTAGATTTTAAAGGTTTTAACACCTAAACAATTTGGAAAAAATTTAAATGTTTGCAAAAAAATTTCTCAAACTTTTGATCCCATTGGATTTAACTATTGGAATTATCAAACAACTTGGTACAATGTTTTCTACTACCAAAACAGTCAAAATAGACATTCTTGGTTGATATATTTCAAGAAGAATGTCAATTATAAATTTCCACATTGGTTTGTCCATTGGTGGCAATTCTTTGGACCAATCAAGCAGATCCTTCCTTCAGATCTTTTGGAAGGATACAAAACATTTGAAAAATAATTTGATATCTAGGAGAGCCCTTTCCCTGAAAATCTAATATTTTTCTCCAAATTCTCCTTGGCATGGGTGTTCAGCTGGCAATACAAATACCAAAGACAAGATCTTTACCCTGGTATTTTGCCACTACTCCAAAGGTCTGCATATGTCAAGTGGTGGTCGCAATTCAATTATGCAGCGGCTACTAATGACAATGTCAAAATATGGTTTCAGCAGAATGGATGAAAGCAGCCAATCTAGAAACATGTGAATTTCTAAATCAGAGATCACAAATTGTCTCAGTTCTGGCAAGATCCAAATCAAAGGAGAGTTTTCTACAAAATATGGAAGCTATCCTAAAACTAGCAAAGGAAGAATTACCCCCATCATCTAGATCTTCATCCAAACAGAAGCTCCCCCAGCCTGATGAAGAAGAAGATGAGGAAATTTGCTCAAAATGCTCTGGCCCATTTTATCAGAATGAAGATGATTGTTATGGGATAGACACAACAATTAACAATTACCCCCATCATCTAGATCTTCATCCAAACAGAAGCTCCCCCAGCCTGATGAAGAAGAAGATGAGGAAATTTGCTCAAAATGCTCTGGCCCATTTTATCAGAATGAAGATGATTGTTATGGGATAGACACAACAATTAACCTGAGTGATGATGAATAGTTCCAGTCACTAGCCAAGAAGATTTCAAACAAATTACCGGCATGAATAGTTCCAATTTTGTCACCGGCACTGTTCATAACAGTTCCAGTCAGGATACCGGCACTGTTCACTAATCATTGTAATAGTTCAGGTCATGTTACCGTTACTATTGTAATAGTAGTTTTTATCCTCGATAAATAAGATGCTCCTCTCATGTTAAGGGCATTTGAAGTTTTAGAGAGATAGTCTAGTGTGAGAAACTTTGAGTAAGCTATAGGTTCTGAGTCATCTTGTGGGTTCTCCTCAGTTCCCCTACCCCCTCTCTTTCAATCTTTTAATCTTGTTTTATAATACTTTCTTATTTCAATAAAAATATATGGTTTAGTAATTCTCTCATCTCCCTCCACCGGTCTTGGTGAGGCTCTGCCTCCCTCCGGTTTCTTTTTTTACTTTATTTGTCCAGATCTCAGTAGGTTCAACTGTAACACCCGTTTTCTTGATTAAGGAATCAGACAGTAATTAAGTTGGTGTGAGAGCCTAATTTTGTTCGTTAGGTGTTAATTAGTATGTGTTTCAAATTTGGGGTCAATCGGACTTCAAACGAGTTCAGAACGCGAAGAAACGTGTGAATCAGAGATTCTGGTCAAATTGGTCAACGCGGGATTAGGTCGAGCTCAGGTATATTGAGCCGGGCTCAGACAATTAGGCCGGGCGCAGATTTGTTAGGCCGGGCGCAATTCAAAGGCGGTGATCTACGCATTTTGGCCGGGCGCAGAAAACTTGAGCCGGGCGTAATTGGTTGAGTCGGGCGCAGAAAACTTAGGCCGGGCGTAATCAGTGCTGACTCACCCCCTTAGGCTTTAAAATGCTAGAAGCTTGTAGAAAATTTTAGAATTTTGAGAGGAACCAGGAGGGAGCTCGAGAGTGAGAGGGAGAAAGTGGGTTTGGAGAGGAAAAATTGATTTTGAGGAAAATCCGTCCGTCCGATCGTAATTCCGACTTCGAATCTGTGACCAGCGCAGTGAATACTACAAGTATTAGCTAACGTTTCTTCGATCCAACAGAGGTAAGGCTCAAATCCCAACTTGGCATTGTCATTTACTTCTCTTGGATTCTTGCTTCAATTTGAGTTCTATTTGAGAAACTGTCGCAAGATTAGAGTTCATGACATTGCTAGGACTCTGTCCATGTGTTAGGGCAAATTTTGGAACATCAAGGAACTCCCTGGGGTGCAAAGCAGCAGCTGGTTAGAGAGGAAGAGAAGTTTGGACAACGATACCAGATAATCCAAGGTGGGGAGAAAGTAACCGACATTGTCGGGGAGGCAAGCATAGAGTAACAGTCATTTATGCATATGTGTAGGGTGCCCCAGACCCTACTAGTATATTGAATAATCAACAATAGCTAAACCGTAATATAATATTTTTAAATATGGTCTTGGGTTTAGTTATTGTAGATTTATCAATATTAGGCTTGAAACCCTAGGCTAGATAACTGATAATGATTGAGGTTGTTTGCTATGTCTGCTACTGTGATGACTGCTATAACATGCTTGATTGTGATGATTGATGTGATAGCCTGATATTTTATTATTATAATATATTGTTGATGATTGTTGGATGAATGGGATTGACTGATTGTGTGATTTGATTATATTGAGAGTTGACACCGTGGTAATGCCTTGAGACTGTGGCTTTAAGGCCGAGGATGTATTGCCATCCAATCTGAGACTGTGATTTTGAGATTTGGATTGTGAGAGAAGGTTCCGGTGTTAACTTAAGGATGGTTGTTGCATTGCATATTGCCAAGGTGGCGAGCCGTATGACAGGGAGTCATACGAGGTTAGTTGTACTCGAGTGCGAGTACGGATTACGGAGGGGCCGGTCTGTAAAAAGACCTTGGGGATGTACGAACTGGACTCGGGAGGCTCACAGTGACCATTAGGTAGCTCCTAGTGCGTCGTGTACCCCGGTAGAGCCTAGTTATCCCGACTTTACCCTGAGTATCCATGTCTAAGGTTGACTATCCGAGGCGACCCAGATACCTCTGATGGAGCAGAGCTCACAGAGATGCACTCTTATGGGTCACGGCGAGCGGAAAAGTTACCTAGACAAACTAACTGACGTTCCTTAAGCAGAGAGGCTTGATAAGGGAATGTCTTGGGGTTGAGACCCGGATGAGATATATCGGCCGACATGCATAGGAGTGAGACTCCTTAGAGGAATAATCTAAGAGTATGATCTTGAGGATGATTGTGTTGGTGTGACTTGATGGATGACTGTTTGATTGTTGTATGTGATATGTCTATGTGATTGCTATTCTATGTATCCCCATCCCCATTTTTATGACTATGTTCTGTTGCTTATCTCCCTTCTTCCTCTATCTTTCTTGTATGTTATCGGTATGGTAGATAAACAACAATGGCAAGATGGGAACGACAACTTGGAAAGATTACCGGCCACAACGGTATCTACAGAAGATTCCACCACGGGTATAAGTGTGCCGTTAAGGCGAAGGCAAGGGTAGTTATAGACGCCCACATCACTGATGCTTTGGATATGTCGGATGCGTCTGTAGGTAGTGAGCCTTTACGAGATTGTTTTGTATTTTGAGAGGCGGGCCGGGTATCTCTAGGACTTCTTCTGTGTCTCTTTGGTTAGTATGTATATGTTTATACTTTGAGTCTGTATAGATGGTTGTAAGTTGTAATGGTCCCATGGAGGGGACTTGGCGTACTCTGATAGATGTGGTGTATATATTTTATATATGTGTGGATGACGTCGCTTGCGTATGTTTAAACTATTTTAAAATAACTACAATTTTTATTTTACATATATTTTCGAATGTATTAATCGCGTTAACGTTAATACGGATTAAGGTTTAATTAATTAGGGTTTTCTTAATGGGACATCGGGGTGTCTCATCAACCGCCTTTCTAGGTTTTATGCTTTAAATTTATGCATTTACTATTTTTGTTTTATGTTTTATAATTTAATCTGCATTTTATAATTTATTTATTTTAATATTGTAAATCCCCATTGTTTCTCCTACTTCTCATCTTGCTCTCCTCCTCTTTTTCCCTTCGTGTAACTTCGTAATCCCTCTGCTCTCCTCCTATTTGTTATATCGTTCACAGCCGTGTGTATGTGACACATGAGGTCATAGAATGCGATCATGGATACCGGATTCACGGGTGAGTGCCTATCACACTAAGGTTGTGAGGAAAACTACCGTGAGATATATCCATAGTCCTTGCCGAGTTGATGCATGTCTGTGTGCTGTTATTATTTATATGTTATGCACCCTTTTCCACTTATGATGATAGTTAGTTTCTTATTTCCCTACTTCTTTCTATGTATGTATTCTTTTCGCGAAGCAGAGCTAGAGCGTCAGGATGTCCCATCTGAACCACCCGTGGATGACCCATCCTTCGGTGTTCCCACTGATGGGAACACTGGAGTTTGAGTTTTTGGATGACGATGGGTGTGTTCCCACTGATGGGAACACTGGAGTTTGAGTTTTTGGATGACGATGGCTAGCTCATGGTTTCAGTCAATTGTTTCGTTGTATATACGTTTTCCAGTATCAGTGTACGCTCAGATGGGAGGTGGACCTCATTTCGGATTCGTCGGGACATTCTATCTCGGCTAATCGTTCCTGTTTCCCATCGGCTTTCCTGCACCAGCACCACCGATGTCACCGTTACCACCGATACCCCCTATGTATCCCTGGCCAGTACCAGCACCAGCACCAGTACCAGTTCCAGTACCTCAAGCCTTAGACCCGGTTGTTCCTGACATAGATCTGGTTCCAGTTCCCGAGGCTCGACAGATGTCATCACGCTACAGTGCTCACTATAGACGACGTTTCCAGTAGCGTCCTAGAGGGCGTACTTCCAGTGCGTACTCTGCATGTACATAGATGTGTGTTTGTGAGCCCATTTTGATGTATTTTTTTAAAGGGTCTAAGGTGTGGAGTGTCGGTGAGGTATCTTTTCATGGCCTTTTGATGTATTTTTCTTTAGTGACAGTTTGTACCTTTATAGGGCCCTACTGATGGGGTTCCCTTTACAGTTTGATGTGGCAGACATTTGTATGATATTTTATATTTTATATATGCATGGGTGTATGATGTGATGTTTCAGTATGGTTGTTGTTTATGTTTAAGGTTATTATTTCTTCGCCGTTTTATGTTTATACACTTAACGTTAATATCATGATTAAGTTTTAGTTGAATTTAGGTTTTCTTTAATGGGACATCGGGTTATCTCATCAAGTCTGAACTGAAATATTGGAACAAAACTGTTTTTGGTGATGTTAATATTAAAGTGGAGAATGCTTTGATTGAGGTTGATAGAATCCAGAATCAGATTTATGTGAATGGTTTTTTTGATGAATTGCATATTCAAGAGCTAAAGGCTCACCTTGATCTGCAGTAAGCTTTGCCCTATCGAGAGCAGTTCTGCAAAGAAAAAACAAGGATTAACTAGCATACATATGAAGACATAAATACAGGTTATTTTCATTGGGATGCTAAAGTAAGAAATGCTTCCAAAAGAATGACAATGCTTAAAAGTGGTGATACAATTCGGGATGATGATTCTTCTATTGAACAACATGATCTTCAATTCTATACATCCCTTTATGCCTCAGATAACATCTGTATTGATAATGATCTCATTGAGAATGTTATTCCTTCCATAGTTTATGAACAGGACAATATTATGCTTCTAATCTGCCATCCTTATAGGAAATTAAAAGTGTTGTTTTTTCTATGTGTGGCAGCAGTGCTCCTGGCCTTGATGGGTTTGGAAGTTGCTTTTACCAACATCTTTGGGATATAGTGGGCTTGGATGTCTGCAAGTGTTGTTGTTCTTTTCTCAGAATTGGTTACTTCCCAATCTCCATTCCAACTTAGTTGTTCTAATTCCACTACATTTAGTTGCTGATAAAATTGAAAGCTTCAGGCCAATTGCATTGGCTAATCCCCAGTTCAAGATTATAACCAAAATCTTGGTTGATAGGCTAGCATTTGTTGCTTCTAAGGTCATCTCAGTTCAGCAAGGAGGCTTCATAAGGGGTAGGCACATTTCTGATAGCATCTATACAGCCTTTGAGACAGTCAACATGCTTGAATCAATTACTTTTGGAGGTAATATTGCTCTTAAGCTTGATATTAAAAAAGTATTTGATATTATTTACTGGAAGTTCTTGATTAAAGTCTTGAAATCCTTTGGTTTTAATGATAAATTGTGTGATTGGGTTAAGACAATTCTTCCAAGCTTTCATTTTCAGTGATTCATATCTTGCAAGAGAGGTGTGAGGCAAGGAGATCTACTTTCTCCTCTCCTTTTTTGCATTGCATAAGATGTTCTCAGTAGAAGCATCTCCCATTTAGTTAATTCTGGACTTCTGATGCCTACGAAAGAGTAAAGGGACAAAGAGGAATTTGGAGAATTTGATGTTTTTGTTTCAGCTGTATGGTCAAGCATCAGGACAATCGCTTAGCTATGATAAATATAAGTTTTACACATTGAAGCTTCCTCTAGCAGAATTATTTCAATCAGTAGAATCCATGGTTTCTTAGCAGGGGAATTACCTTCTACTTACCTTGGTGTGCCTCTCATCAAACTAGCATCTTGGAAGGCAAGGCCTCTCTTTAAGTTTATGCTTGACCTATTGTTATGTTGAAATTGCTTGATAAACAAAAAACAAAAACAAAAAAACTTTATATGATCTGGAGATGTTTTGATTAGAAAGGTTTCTCTACTATTGCTTAGCGCATAGTCTGCACTCCATTTAATGAGGGTGAGTTGGGCTTAAGGTTTCTAAGGTCAATAAATGAAGCTGCTATGCTGAAATTAACATGGGAACTGTTATCCTCTTCTAATCGATGGGCTGGATTGGTTATATCAAGGTTTATTAGGAATAATGCTCCTCTAGCCTACTATGTTCAGTCATCTATTTGGCTTGCTCTTAGAACCTAGTATAATAATGTTGTCCATAACAGTACTTGGCAGATTGGTGATGCCAACTTAATCAACTTCTGGAAGGACAATTGGCTAGGACAACCATTGATTGATCTGATGCAGATTCCAATTGGTATTCATAATTCTTTGCAGGCTCGATTTTTTTTTTTTCTATCAAAACAGTTGGTTAATTCCAAATGTCATAACTAGAAGGTTTCCAATCTTGGCAGCCGATATCTCTAAAGTCCCTATCCCTACTTATTGTGATGTAGATCACTTAGTTTGGAATGGTACTGACTCTAGATTCCTGAATTTTAAAGAGACACTTCCATCTTAACACTCCTAAACCTGTTGTTTCTTGGAGTTTGATTTGGAATGGTTCTATTCCTCCTTCCAAGTCCTTTCTTGCTTGGAGGCTCTTGCATAATAGACTTCCCACGTATGAAAATCTAAGTAAATGAGTTATACTATTGTGTCCATTTGTAGCTTATGTGGCTTGACTGATGAATCTTCTCAACATCTCTTCCTAGATTGTAGTTATGCTCGAGCTCTTTGGAATTACTTTAGCTCAATTATCAGATTCTCTATTGATTTAAGCTGTTTTCAGTCTATCTTCTCTGCCTGCAGCCATTATGCTAGCTCTCAGTTGAAGGATGTTATTTTGGCGGGCCTCATCAACATTGTTTAGACCATTTGGTCTTGCAGGAATAAGAACAGATTTGAAAATGGCTCTATTCCTTTAAGACCAGCAGTTAACATGGCATCTTCTTCCATTTCTATCTCTATGAATTTATCTAAAAGTAATATGTCATCTTCTATCACGAAGTTCTCTATCTTCCTGTTCTTTAAAGTTACTGGTCACCCTCCTAAAGCTCCTTCTATTAGGCAGGTTAACTAGTATCCTCCTGTTTGTGGCAGGTTTAAATGCAACGTTGATGGCTGTTAGAGGTTGTCCGGGACCAGCAGCAAGTGGACGTATCTATAGAGACAGTCATGTTGCTATCCTAGGCTGTTTTGCATCATGCATTAGGATTACTTTTTCTCTCTATGTTGAGCTCTTGGCTGCCATGATTGCTATTGAAATTGCTCATCAAAGAGGCTGGAATAAACACTGGTTGGAATATGATTCAAAGATGGTAGTTTCAACCTTTTCATCCTTTGATTTAGTCCCTTGGAAGCTTTGAACAAGGTGGAATAATTGTATTAATCTCATTAAAAGCATGAACTTTGCTGTGACTCACATTTTTTGGGAGGGGAATAGTTGTGTAGATAAGTTAACATCTTTTGGGGTTTCTTCCCAATATTTCACTTGGTGGGATTTGCCTCCTGATTTTCTTAGAGAAGACTATAATGTAATAGGTTTGGTCTTCCTGAATATAGGGTTAGACACCTTTTATATTTCTATTCTTTCATGGGTATTGGTTATAGTCCCCCCTGCTCTTATATTCATTTTTCAATTTTTAATAAATTATAGAGGGCTGCAAATGATTGGTAGGGACAGAGGTGCCAACCTAGTTAGGATTTCTTTTCCTATTGTAACGCTCTTGGATGCCTTGTTTATAAAAAGAAAATAAAAAAACTTAACCATGTTTTGGCACCTTCTTTTTTAGCAGGGCACAAATACCATCATAATAGGTTTCAAAAGGAGTGGTGGTTGTATATGTTTTGCCATCAAACCACACTCTTAAAGAGCGATTCCCAACATCATATAAAAACCTTTTGATCACTTTCATCTTTCTGAAAATCCTTTCTCCCTCATATTCTAATGTTATTTTAGTAGTTGGAAAAGCATGTTTAGCAGTATATCAAAAATTTTATGTATTTCAGAACTCTATTGTGTTATATGTTAAAATTTATTGTCATTACATGAACTCAAATGTTATTCAATGATTTTGCATATTTATTGTCTTTGTTTCCTTGTAAGTATTGTTATGCTCGTATTGGAATTTTTGTCTTTCCACATATAGTTGGAAAGGAGTAGAACTGTAATTCTGACTATGCCCTGTCAAGGCTCAAGCAATCTTTTCTCTTTGTAAAAAACTTAGGTACAATTTAACAGATACATTAGGTGTTGTTTTCCACTAGAATTAAGCCATGTGTAAAAGCTCATGCATATGTTATGTTTTAATTGATGAACCGAACAACACCTAATGTATCGTGGAATTGTACCTAAGTTTTGTCCTTTCTCTATTTAGCTTCAATGACTAATCGCATATGTTTCACCATGTCACTGCTAGTGGCGTTGACTGAGACACCCCGATGTGCCCCGTTGTGCCATTAATTATTTTTTTAACTTACTCGCGTACTTAATGTTAAACATAACCAGAAAATACGAAAATATAAAAAACTTAATTATAAACACATCCAACTTCGGAAAGTAACACCCCACACCATAATTATATTATACAAATACAAATATCTCTAACCGTCATGATACAAAACACTGTTTAGGGTATCCTATTAGTAGGATCCCTTACAGGTACATATTTGTACAAACTGTTATAATTTGAGGAAACTAAAACGTCTTACAAGACGTACTGGTCTTATACACTAAACTCAATCACTAGAATCCGCAGCTCTTCCTCCCGCATCAGGTTCATACGGAGTTTCGTCCAACTCCTCAACAACTGGTTCCTCCATAGAGTCTTCTCATGGAATAAAGTAAACATACAGAATATACAAACGTAAGGAGATAAGAAACAGTTCTATCATCATAAGCTGAAAAGAATACATAGCATATAATATAATAACAGTCGAAGACAAGCATCACACATAACCAACAATCATCCTTAAATCACGATATCTTCCTCTACCCTCAATCTCATGCAACTAAACCGTTATGCTGACGTGGCCACCACCAATCCTGTCACACATCCATCGTTAGGAATGTCAGTCAGTCGTCCAAGCAACGCGTCCCCAAATACGATGCACACCCTCGTTTGATCTCGAGGATGGTCATGAATATCAATGACACTATAGATGCACAATTCATCCGGTGCACACCTTCGTTCGTTCTCGAAGGTGCTCATGCAAAGCAATGACACTATAGCTGCACAACCTAAAACTAAGTTGGGATGGTCTCGCGAGAACTTCGGACATCGTGTGCGGTTGTGAACAACAATGCATATATATGAATCTCTCTGACCCGCTTCTGTTACAACCTAGTGCCTCAACCTTCCATCACAGTCTCCACACACATTCCATGTCACATCTCATCTATAAAATAATTAATTTAGGCTAGGCACCTCTAAGTCACAATCATTCTTTCACCCACATGTATATCTCCCGAATAACACATATCCTTGCCTAAAAGCCAACTAAGCATGATATCAGACCAAACAGCTTATACACAATAAAATAATAATAACTAAGCATGATATCAGACCAAACAACTTATACACAATAAAATAATAATAAAATATTCAGACAAATAAAATGTCACATATGGTAGATTACCACAACCAGCGCATCACAAACTGTTCAATAAAAATAAAATCAGATGTGACACCCTTTCCCCGAGCATCACATTAATTACTACGTGTCACGGAAAAAGTATTTATTATTAACGACGTGTCGATTTCTTTTGGAAAACATATAATTATTATGGATATTTACATTCTTGAAAATATCATAAAACTTTTCACCACCAAAGCCTTAAACATAAATAACGGAAATATAAATAACACCATAAATATACATAAACACCATTTTACATTAACAAAAGCCTTCTTGTTGACAGGCTATTTTGACAAAAGTTACATTGAGGGGTTCAACATGGTTTTTCACAACAACTTGTTCAAATATTAACATGCTTGAAAAGAGTTAAATACATTCAAAGAGACGTAGTCAGATACAAAAGTCAAAGTAACTGCATAGATACTACCACCACAAAATAAAATCCCTATGGCCGGTCCAGTCCTAGTGGTATCTGTTGGGGAGACCACTACGGTTATCTCCACCGTGCGGAGATACAACTGGTGGAGGATCATCCACCTCACCTCCTTCGTCGGGAGAATCATCATCATCATCGTCAAGTGGACGGTACTGAGGTTACTCATCTACTTCCTCAACGGGATCGTCCTCCAAATCCTCTTGAGGGTCCTCCTCCATAAACTCCGGTGGGCCCTCCTCAACAGGTTCAACAGGTGCTACCTCCTGATGAGGTGGATCCTGAGACTGCTGAGGACCTAAGACCACTAAACCCTGGGCGGCCCAATGTTGTATGCAGATGTCCACAGGTGGTAGTGTGATCCGCACCATCTCTGTAGTGTGAACCTTCCGAACAGGTCCATCCAAAGCTCTACCCTCCACTGTACAGACCGGGCCAGTATAGTAAGCTGCGTGGGCTATCGGTTGAAACTCCCACGCATCTGGGTCCAAGTAGTTCTCAAATATGAGGGCTCGCGCCCGAGAGTGAATCAATGGTGCGTCCGGATCCGTCTATTTTTTTTCCTAACAAATAAAATACCACGTAGAAAAGAAAACCAACAAAATGCAAGGGTGAGATACCAATATATGGATAATCATGATAACTACATACTTGCAACACAAAACATCAAGTACTAAAAATAACATCATATACATAACATGAAGATAATTAAATCAAACATGGTATCACACCAACACATCATCAACCTAAAAAAAAACGTATGATGTTTTCAAAAATTCAACTTTTTATGCAAGACTCCGGAGTTTTCAACTTTTTGAAATTGAGCTGATCAGGCTCGGTTGCCATATAAGCACAACGTGAATTTCCACTACACTGCCCAAAACTCCTGGCACAGTGTGCAACGTGCGTGGATGTCCATAGCATACTGTCCAACACAAGGCACAGCAATCCGGGCTAATGGACTTTATTGTCAATCAAGGCACATTGAAACAACATAGCATGAAATACCTGACCCTTCAAGGTATTCATACAAAACAACGTAGGCACGTCTGCCAAAAATGAATGCATGAGAAAATCATTTTATTTTCAGCTTTTCTTTGTGCTTTGTTATTTCCTTTGTCGAGGCTCAAGGCTCACGACCTTCCAAAGTCTTCAACGTCTTAAAACTTTTATTGTCAACACAGGACCTTAAGTCCGAGTGTCTAATCACAACAGTCCTAGACCTGTGCACTAGTCTAGAACTTTGTGGTCGTAGAAAACAACTTTCACCTTTTTATCATGTTCACAACGTTTTGATACAACGTGTATAGGACAAACAGTCCATAACAACGGGACACGAATCATAGATCAACGTGTTTTAAAACACTAGTATCCTGACGTCTCGGTTACTAGGTTCAACTTTTCAACTTTTCTTTTTCGTTCAGTGAAAAATACAAAATCCAAAAACAAAACTTCCATAACTTATCCAAGTTATCGGAAATTTTTATTTTAAATAAAATCTTTTTGAAAGACGTTTTCCTTTATAACTTTTTAAAAACCGATGACTCTTTTCCGCTTTTATGATGATAGATATGTTTCTTATCCCCTATATCTTTCTGTGTGTTGTATTCTGTCTTTTTATGGGATCGTACAAGAAGACCCTGTAGCTGAGCTGAATGAGGAGGGGCTGGATGGAACTCCTTACAAACCGGAGGCCGGAGGACGAGCTGTGACCCATGGCGATTAGGGTCTAGTTAGTCATGGCCAGTGCGTCTGGTAAAGTCAACACATGTGATGTAGTCAACCTGTCCTTCAGCTTTTGAAAACTCTGCTCACACTTGTCTGTCTGTATCTTTCCTTGCCAACTGCGTCATAGGCAACGCAATTTTCGGGAAACCCTCTATAAACCTCCGATAATATCCAGGTAACCCTAGAAAAATTCGTACCTTACTTACTAACTTAGGTCATTCTCACTTAAGAACTGCATCTACTTTAGCTGGATCTACTGCTATGCCTTCCTTATTGATCACATGTCCAAGAAACTGGACTTCCTCCATCCAAAACTCACACTTGGAAAGCTTAGCATAAAGATTCCTATCCTTCAAAACCTGCAACACCATTCTCTGATGTTCCTCATGAACTTCCCGCGCACGGGAATAGATAAGGATATCGTCAATGAACACTACAACAAACTTATCGAGGAACGGTCTAAAGATCCTATTCATGTAGTCCATGAACACTGCTGGAGCATTAGTCACACCGAAAGGCATAAATAAATACTCGTAATGCCTCGTCCTAAAAGCCGTCTTAAGTATATCTTCCTTCCTTACTCTAATCTGATGGTATCCAGACCTCAAATCAATCTTAGAAAGCACTGCTGCTCCCTTCAGCTTATCCATCAGATCATCTATCCTAGGCAACGAATACTTGTTCTTGATTGTCACCTTGTTCAACTGTCTATAATCCATGCATAACCTAGCACTTCCATCCTTCTTCTTAACAAACAACATCGGTGCTCCCCAAGGCGAAACACTCGGTCTGATGAACTCTTTCCCCAACATGGCATCCAATTGTTTCTTTAACTCGGCCAACTCTACGGGTGACATCCGATAGGGCGCTATAGATATAGGTACTGTCCCTGGTACGAGATCTATAGTGAATTCCACCTCCCTCTCTCACAATAGGCATAGAATCTATACTAGGAGTCTCATTAGCTTCCACTGCGAACAGCATCACGTACTGCCGAGAATGATCACTCCTCATGGATACTCCTTCATTGGCAGATACTATACTAGAAGATTCAAGAAATGATAAGGTCCTACTAGAACAATCTAGCATTACATGGTTAGCCGAAAGCCAATCCATGCCAAGAATAACATCTATCTGTTGCATAGGCAAACAGACAAGGTCTACAAGAAATGTCATATTCTCAACAACTATAGAACACTGTAAACAAACAGACATAGTAGTCATAGAATCACTAGTCGCATTAGATACTGTAAGGGCATAAGGTAATTTAGAAACAAGTAATTGTAAATGATCCACACACTCATGCGAAATAAAGGAATGTGTAGCACCTGAGTCAAACAACACATACGAGAGTCTACCAGCTATCAAACACATACATTGTATAAGATCCACAGATTGAGAGGATTCAGCTCCCCTCACGATAAACACTCTTCTAGTGGCATGAGGTCTGGCCAACTGTTGTCCTGCTGCTGGGACTCCTCTCCCAGCTCCACCTCTATAACCTCCAGCTCCTCTACTAGCAGCTACCGGCTGCTGCATAGCCCACTGTCTACAATCTCGAGCCACATGGCCCAGTTTCTTACAGTGGAAACAACTAGGTCTCTCCATGCAATCTCTAACATGATACGGTCCTCCGAATTTGAAACAAACAAAGCCTTGTTGTTGCTGGCTTTTTCCAACCACTGGTACTGTAGCAACTGGTGCTGGTGCAACTACCTACATTGGTCTGGTATATGGTCCCCGTCTCCACTGAGAACCACTACCTACTCTCCTTTGAAAGCCTGATAGAATAGGGCCTCCACTCCTCTGTTGTCTCTGCTCAGCAGCCTGCCTCTGGATACTATTGCTCTCTGTAGCTCATGTCACAGTCCCTCCTCGAACCTTCTACACTACCAATCCTCATCTGGAAATCTCTGGTAAAACTCTGAAAACTGAATCAGAGCCTCAAAGTGTGACGCATAATCACCAATAGTCATGTTGCCCTGTTTAAGATTCATGAACTCCCCTCTCTTTCTCGCGTCGGACTAATCACGGAAAATACTTCTCGAGGAAGCATTCACAGAATAACTGCCAACTGATGAGTCTACCCTCTGCATCCAGTAGTCTTCTCTTGCCTCTCCATCAAGCCTCTGCTCCTCCAGTCAGCATGAAGGCAGCATAAGTCACCTTCATATCCTCTTTATAGCGCATGGTACTGAATATCTTCTCCAACTCTTGTACCCACCATTCTACCATCTCTGGGTCATAATCTCCTCGAAACTATGGTGGCTTCCCTTTCAGGAAAGTAGTCATCCCTGCATCCTCAGCTTCTGCAGCTTTCCTCTGATTCTGCAGTTCCTGCTGCTCTTTGTTCATCTGCAGCATCTGTGCGTTCTATTGTGTCTGCTATAATATAGTAGTAGCTATATCTCTCATGGTCTTGAGAGTCTCAGCTGACTCTCCTCCACCTCCGGTATGATCAGTTTCAACATTGCTATCTCCGACAATTCTCTCGGGTGTTCCATCACCTCCACTTGTACCACGTCCCCTACCTCGAGCCATGATCCTGTAAAAGAAATCATCAGCTCCCATCCGTATGACATATAATACCACATAAACAAGTATATAGATACTATATATCATACCAATGGTAGTTATCGCGTTCGGACTCATTACCCAACTTCTAAGCATAGTCAATATCCAATGTGGATTCAACTAGACACGACCAGTAACAACATCCTAAATCTCATAGTCTGATCAGAATCAAACTGCTCTGATACCACCAAATAAGACACCCCATTGTGCCCCGTTGTACTATTAATTATTTATTTAACTTACTCGCGTACTTAACGTTAAACGTAACCCGAAAATACGAAAATATAAAAAACTTAATTATAAACACATCCAACTTCGGAAAGTAACACACCACACCATAATTATAATTATATTATACAAATACAAATATCTCTAACCATCATAATACAAAACACTGTTTAGGGTATCCTATCAGTAGGATCCCTTACAAATATATATTTATACAAACTGTTATAATTAGCGGATTCTAAAACATCTTACAAGACGCACTGGTCTTATATACTAAACTCTATTACTAGAATCCATAGCTCTTCCTCCTGCATCAGGTTCATACGAAATTCCGCCCAACTCCTCAGCAACTGGTTCCTCCATAGAGTCTTCTCATGGAATCAAGTAAACATACACAATATACAAACGTAGGGAGATAAGAAACAGTTCTATCATCATAAGCGGAAAAGAATACATAACATATAATATAATAACAGTCGAAGACAAGCATCACACATAACTAACAATCATCCTTAAATCACGATAACTTCCTCTACCCTCAATCTCATGCAACTAAATCGTTATGCTAACATGGCCACCACCAATCCTGTCACACATCCCTCGTTAGGGATGTCAGTCGGTTGTCAAGCGACGCGTCCCCAAATCTGGTGTACACCCTTGTTTGATCTCGAGGATGCTCATGAATATCAATGACACTATAGCTGCACAATTCATCCGGTGCATACCTCGTGTGTTCCCAACACACGGTTGTGAACAACAATGCATATATATGAATCTCTCTGACCCGCATCTGTTACAACCTAGTGCCTCAACCTTCCATCACAGTCTCCACACACATTCCATGTCACATCTCATCTATAAAATAATTAATTTAGGCTAGGTACCTCTGAGTCACAATCATTCTCTCACCCACATGCATATCTCCCAAATAACACATATCCTTACCTAAAAGCCAACAAAGCATGATATAAGACCAAACAGCTCATACACAATAAAATAATAATAAAATATCCAGACAAATAAAACGTCACATACAGTAGATTACCATAACCAGCGCATCACAAACTGTTCAATAATAATAAAATCAGACATCCTCGAATATTCTAAAATTTATCCTAACGGCGATAAACCTACAATCCTCAAATCATCATTGGCACTACGGGATAGTCACCAATGTGATTTTGGTCTTGTCAATTACTCGACCACTGATAGGGTTTAGGTCGCCCTACACCATTATTATAATATATACTACTTATCCATTCTGACGACAGGTTGATTCTTTCTCCCACCTGAGCTTATCACCGGAATCACGAAATGAATCTCCTCGTTACCACACCACAAGTTACCAATTAACCTTCAATCAAAACAACATAAAAACAAGTTAATCAAACAAAATCCATCTATGACACCTTAGGTTAGGATTCGACCATGACTAAAAAATAGGGCTAGGGTTATTTTCTCAATTCCATCTTTTGGATCCTAGTTACTAGAGTCCTAACTAGCAAAGATCAATTTTTTACAAGTCAAAAATTTGAAATAAAAATCATCTAACCAATTGGTTAGGGTTTCGGCCAAGGAAACAAAAATTAGTTAGAAATTTCTTTTACTCACAAACTCTTGGATTAGAACCTAGAGACCTTAGATAGCTTAGAACCATCATCATCTAAGCAAAAATTTGAAGAAAACTCATCTAGCCTACCTATACATGGATTCGGCCAAGCCTAGAAAAATTAGCTAGGAATTTCTTTTTATCTCCAGCTTCTAGAGCTAACAACTAGAGGTATTAGAGAGGTAAGATCAAGTGTCAGAACACTCAAAACATTTTTCTATGATTTTTGATGAATTTTTGAAAAACTAGATCTAGGAATTGAAATTTGAGAAAAGCTTGATGAAAATGGAAATTTGTTGAGGATTAATGAAGCTAAGATGATGAGGAAGAGGATCCTCACTTTGAAATGAAGAAATTTGATGAAGAATTTGAAGGAAATTGAAGAAATTAGCAAGAGCTACAATGGTGTTCTTAGTGTTTTTGTGAGAAAAGACTTAGAATGAAAATGAAGTGTTTTTGCTAAGTGTGGGGGAAGGGAGCAGCCGTGCATTTTGAGGGGGATGAGGGGGGTAGTTTGATCCAAAACACTTAGGGGCAACCTTGGAATTACATAGAAAGTCCAAGGGCAAATTAGCCTTTTCACTAAAATAAATATATAGATATTTTCAAAGCCATGATTACAAGTGACGTCATGGATGACCTCATCCTCCCTGAGTCATCATGTATGACTCGTTGTCCCGATCTCTTGGTGGTTCTCTGCAGTTCCGTATCCGGCTCCGTTGTTTACCCGATTTAAATTTTCTCGCACGTTTTCTTTAAAATTACGCCCGTAAAATGTATAATAATATATTTTTGAGTAACAATTTCAAAATAGCCTATATCTTTGGAAATATGATATAAACCTAAATTGTTTCATTCTCGGGTCAAAATTAGGTTTTCTGTTCAGTAACATTTTACTGTCAGTGAAAACGCAGACCGGGTTTCGTCTGAATTTTCAATCCAAAATTTTACCATAACCCTCTACCATAAGATAGAGTATGAATACGATTTTTTTTTATTCAAAAAATAATTTTCTTGATCTCAAATAAAAATATAAATAAATATATCTTTATCGATAATACAGCATATATAGAAAGCAGGGTGTTATATTGACGTAGCTATTTTGCGCCATTATGATGATCAAAGAAGCTATGCATGCACAAAGAAGAAAAATAAAAATAGAACTTTTTCTATCATTTTTCACTTATGAGGAGGAGAGATATAAGACATAAATGAATGTCAGGTGGAAGAGATAATACGGGTTATAAATGAAATTTTACAAATCTTGGTTAGATTTACCAATAAATTCCGTTTGTATCCTTTTTCACATGATCCTACGAGAAAAAATAACATGAGGATCTATTTCCTATGATTGCTTGTGGATGGCTTTTATTCACAGGGAATATTGAATTACACTTTTTTCTTCTTTCATGCGATGGTAAAATACTAAAATTCCCGACTTATTTACTAGACTTTCACGAAAGGAAATTCAGAAATTGGCAAGGAAGTTAAGGAATGAACAAACTTCATTATAAAACCAAAAGAAATCATGATTTTTTTTTTCATCTAATCATAAATTAACATTTGATATACGTTTAAATATAAGATAGAACAAATAAATTTTATTTTGTGTATTTTATAAATAGAACAACGCTTTTTTTGTCACTTTTTAAATTTAGGGTGAATGGATGGTGTCTCAGTTCAAGTTAATGAAAACCTTTGGGTCCTAAAAGTTTTTACAAAGGGATTTATATTTACTATCCCCTAATGAGGCTAGTAAGGACTCCAACCTCTTGTTAGATATGAGACCCTTTATTCATATCTTGCTTCACTAGACCAACCCCTTGAGGTTATAAATAGAACAAAGTTGAATATATGAAAATGATATATTTTAATTTTACTAGAAAATAGAACCAAGAGGAATATATCTATTATGTTGGCGCACCAAAGTCCAAAGACTTTCTTAAATATCCAGGTTGCAAGTGAAGAGAATGAGTAAAATTATTTTACCTAAATTTGAATGTACGTGCGTGCAGGCCGCCAGGGATATGAGTTGAGCAAAACTGAGGCATTTCAGCTTGAAAGCAAACTAGTCTATAATAGCTTTGGCCACAGTGAGCAACCTTGTCATGTTGCTAACTGTGAGCACCCACTTGTTTTGTTTTATCATTTTCTCCATTATATTGGTCAGTATTTGCATTGTTCTGTTTCTGTAAAGAGCATAGCTCCTCCATTATTATCTATTTTTTTTAGCATTTCAAATAGTGCATTCCCATCATACAGTTTCTTCCATTTTCATATCTCTTGTTTCTATGACCTTAAAATAGAACTTTACTATAAACGTGGCGTCACTATGAATGCAAAATAGGTTTTGAATACTATTTTACAAATTTGTTTTGAAAAACAAAACAAAAACAACCACAATAAAACAATAAATTATGTCATCGAAATTTTTTCAAGGACTTGTTTGGACTTTTATTTTTAGAGTTTATAAAAAATTTAAATAATTTCTCATATCTTAATTTTTTTTAATTAGATCTCTATATTTTAAAAAAAAATTAATTACATCTTTATTAGCATAAATTTCAATGACTTAATTTTTTGTTATCAAGTCAAGGACTTAATTTAAAATATTCTATGAGTAGTGAAGATTTAATAAAAAATATTCATATAAAGGAATCTATTTATATTTTCAAGAAATATTAATACTTAATTAAAAACTTAAAAACTATAATCACTTATTTAAAAAATGATGTGAAACTACAACAATCAAAAGATTAATATAACCTTAAATAAATATAGGAGTTGCAATGCACAAACAGTGTAAAGTACATAATTTTAATTACACTGTCAATCAATCATAAATTATTATACCGTCAACCAATCATAAATTGTTACATCATTGAAAATGTTTAACTCTTATCATTACTAACTTAAAATTCGTACGTAATTTCGCGAAGCCCGACTGTCTGGTCACGACAGATGGCCATCGGCGAATCATAGGATTACTTCTCGGTTGACAATATAAAAAGACTTCATCCTAAAAGTTATCAAATTTAAACTCATAAATATATATCCAGAGTTTTCATTAATTGAATGGGAAAGAATTCTAGTGGTTGGATTCTTAGTGACTTATAGGACTTGTGAAGGATGAATGCAACTTCCCTCATGTCGCACCCCCTTGGGTATTTATAGATAAGAAAAGTCATTGTCATTGTGACAAGATCTTGCAAGTGTATTGCTCTACGACAGCATCCCAACCCTAACTACGATACCTGTCATGTCTAATTGTTACTTGCTTAACTTATAATAACCATATGAATTGGGATCTGAATTCAAATTGTTTGTAATTTTAAATTCAATTTGATCAAAAAGCATTGACCAGTTGAAAATACCTTTAACTTTTGAAATTTGCTAGTAGTTGCAGGGTGTTGGCTTGTTTGATCTGCTCCATTTGCTTGTACTTGACTCCAATCTTCGGTCAAAATCTCGGGGGCCTTGCTACTGTATAGTTGAACTACTTCTACAACTTAATTGTATGAATCATCAATATATAACTTCGCAAAAAACATTCTACCTGGATTTTGGTATCCTCCTTGAATCAAAACGGTAAGGGAGTACGTGTTCATGTCAAGAATGATTTGGGCGACGGTATTTTCTGCAAGTTCATCGTAAACCCAGATACAATGACATTGGTGTTCATGATCTCATCTACCAAGTTGAGTATGGATTTTGGTTTATGCCTAACATTTGGGGGAGCTACATTATTTTTCTGTGGCATGACATGAGATGAAATAATGAACATCAAGGTCATCGTCTCTGGATGTAGGATGAACTTGCAGAAAAAGATCATCGCCCAAGTCATTCTTAACATGCACATGTACTTTGTCAACAACCGAGGCAAGTAAAAGTAGGGGAACAAGAAGATATGGTTCTCGACAGAACCATTATCATATTTTTCAAAGTGAAAACAGTAAGCTTTGACAAATTATTGAATATTTCTGAGCAATGACTATATCATCGCCTATTTATATAATGAATATAAAGATAGACTTGATAATGGGTAATGATATTTTAAGTATTTCAATTAAGAGGATTTTAACTAAATTTAAATATTTCTTTTTATAAATGAAGCTATTTAGTAATTTTATTAATCCATAGAAATTTAGGATTGATATTTTGAAATTAGAAGAGTAAAAGATTAAATATTCAATAAAAAGGTAAAAATAAATAAATTTTAAAAGAATTTAACATGTTAATCTTTATATATTTAGAAGAATTATTAAAATGATTCATTAGGATGATGTCTCTTAATGTTCATTCCAACTATTAGTTCATTCCATATCTAAAATGTGATAATGGTAATTAATTGTGGTGCTCATTTCAAACCAAATCTGATTTAATTACTTGAACTATTATTCTTTAAAGTGGCTAATATAAGTTCTTTTAATGTTTTAAAACTTTAATCGATAATATTTTCTTTTGATCAAACCTATTTACCAAAACAAATAATACAAAAAGGATACATTAATTGCTCTGCGAAAAACATGCCTCCCATATGCAATGTCACTGTGTTGGGGTCAAAATATAAAATTTATCCGATAAGCCATATCCGACAATTACATAGAAGGAAGGTTGACTTGTATCAGTGCCACCGATAATGGAGGTGACGAGTTCGACAAGTGGATAAATTTGAGTGGTGAATGTATGCCATGATTAATGTTGGAATGATAAGGTGATATGAGTAACCAAGAAGAAAATTGAGAAATCACCAAGTGTTGAAAAGAAAATATTTTTCCAATGAAGGTTCATTACGAAGCCAAAGGACAATAAGCAAATCACATTTGATGCGACGTCGAAACGGAAGGAAAGGGTGCAATGGGAGTTGAATCACAACTTCAATAAATCTTTAAGCATGAAGGAGTAAGGGACCAACTTTTAGCAAAAGCATGTTTCGACAAATGATTGTCGAATGCCACTTCAACATACTGTTGAACCAAAAGAAAGAAACATGGTTTTTCTAAAAGCCAAATAGGTGACCACTCGTGGCTTCAAACTAAACAAAGTGTGGAGTGGTGTTTGCTTTATGGATTGGCGGCTGTCCTCACAAACCGAAATTGGTCTTTTCAGTGTGTTTTGTCCTCACTCACATGCTTCCTAGGAAAATAATCCATGAGGTCACCCATCCCGGAATTGCTCCAAGTCAAGCACGCTTAACTTTGGAGTTCTTAAGTTATGGGCTCCCGAAAAGAAGACGCATCTGGTTGGTATAGGTAGTATCAATCAATTCGTTATAAGCTATGCTCCACTGTATAGTCCCACACTTGGCAAAGGACACTTTGAATTTAGCTTCTCGACTCGGGAAGATTTAAGAAGTGTGTTGTCTGTTGGAACTTAGAATTTGAAGGTAGGTTTGATAAGACTCTCACAATGGACCTCTGACTTTAATCCAAAAATCCAAAAGCAGACACACTAACAATGCTGGATTCAGATCTATGACTTTCCTCAAGATGATTGGAAGCCAATAATTATCTTTGAGATTTCTTCTGGTATTGGAACTCCTATATCCATTGATTGTATGACTCGTAACATTATGCTAGGATTTTGGCGGGTCTTGATCACACGATGAATCTGCCTAATGAAATTATGGTTGAAAAGGAAAATTTTGCTTTTTATGTGAGAATTAAATATGAAAAAATGCCATACTTATTTTGCTTCTTTCAGTCAATTGGACATTCCATTGAACAACGCAACAAGAAAGAAGGTAAATTGGTTTCCAAGAATCAATCTTTGCCTAAGAAAGGCAATGTTGTAGTTGGTCAAACTTAGGTTCCTCAATCTATCAAACCTGTTAGTAATGAAGTGGATGCTGCCAAGCAAGATTCTGTTGCGATGGCAATGGAAGTAGGTGTTGACTTAGAGAATAAGGATGGATCTCTTCTTATGGATCAAGTAGATGGCATAGATTTATGCTCTGATGGTAACATAGTTGATAATATTGTCCTAGATGGTAACACAACATATGCGGATAATCATATCACTGATGACAACAAAGAAGGGGAGCATGTGCTTATTGATGTTGCTATGATAGATCACACAATTAATTTAAATTATGATAATGTTGGTTCAGGAAATGCTGATGATGATGCCTCTGTAGAAACCATCTATGATGAATCTTGTGAGGTTGTTTCACCCATTAGGAATAACTCAAATGCTGGGGATGTTATTGATAATGATGTGGATGAAATAGTTCCAGATTCATTGCAGGGTAGAAGAGATATTAATGCTGTTGTCTCTGGTATGGATCTTGGTACTCCTGAGTTTGCTTCCAATGATAACATTCATAATAGTGTTGTTAGGAAGGACATTAGGTTGTTATAAAAAATTTGGACAGATGATGAGGAAGAGGATATTGAAAATCACTCTACTTCTAATTTGGATAATGATAAGGAAGATGAGGCTTTTACTAAAGTTCTCTTAAAGTCTCAGAGAAAGAAGTCAAGAAGAAATAAGAGGACTGTGGCCAATAAGGAACACAATCCGATCTAGGGCAAGTCATAAACATCTTACTTAATGAGCATCATTTATTGGAATGCTAGGGGTCTTGGCAATGAGACAACTAGGTTGATTTTAAAAATTTATGCACTAATCACAAGCCATATTTGTTGTTTCTCTATGAGCCTTGGATTGCTCCTGATCAGTTTCCTTAATCATTTTGGAATAATCTCCATCTTAAACCTTTCACTATCAATAGGAGAACTAATTAGTTTCCTAATCTATGGGGAGTGTGTAAGGACTCTCTTGATCCTGTTATTATTTCTGTTTCAGCTCAGCAAGTTTTTATTTCTTTAATTAGGGATTGTCAAACTGTCTTTATTGCTGCTATTTATGCTAGCACTTCTCATGTGTCAAGAAGAAGTCTTTGGCTTGAGTTGGCCTCTTTGTAGGAAGATCATCCAGGACCATGGTGTTTCATAGGAGATTTTAATGCCATCATTGGTGCTCATGAAAAGGAGGGTTGCTACCTTCCTCTTCAAGTGTCTTGTGAATTGTGATGAATTTAAGGCATGGTCTGATAGCTGCAACTTGACTCACATGCTTACAAGAGGAGCTGAATTCACATAGGAAAGTCAATGCTCATTATGAAAAAGGATTGGATAGAACTATTAATAATGATGCATGGTTATCATTTTGGACTTCTTCCTCTTATTGCACATTGACCAGAAGCTAGGATTAACTAGCATAAATATGGAGACAGAAATACAGGTTATTTTCATCGGGTTGCTAAAGTAAGAAATGCTTCTAAAAGAATGACAATGCTTAAAAGTGGTTATACAATTCTGGATTATGATTCTGCTATTGAACAACATGATCTTCAATTCTATACATCCCTTGATGCCTCAGATAACATCTGTATTGATAATGATCTCATTGAGAATGTTATTCCTTCCATAGTTTATGAACAGGACAACATTATGCTCTCTAATCTGCCATCCTTGGAGGAAATTAAAAGTGCTATTTTTTCTATGTGTGGCAGCAGTGCTCCTGGCCTTGATGGGTTTGGAGGTTGCTTCTACCAACATCTTTGGGATATAGTGGGCTTGGATGTCTGCAAGTGTTGTTGTTCTTTTCTCAGAATTGGTTAATTCCCAATTTCAATTCCAACTTAGTTGTTCTAATTCCTAGACATCTGGGTGCTGATAAAATTGAAAGCTTCAGGCCAATTGCATTGGCTAATCCCCAGTTCAAGATTATAACCAAAATCCTGGCTGATAGGCTAGCATCTGTTGCTTCTAAGGTTATCTCAATTCAGCAAAGAGGCTTCATAAGGGGTAGGCACATTTCTAACCGCATCTATACAGCCTCTGAGGCAGTCAACATGCTTGAATCTAAAACTTTTGGAGGTAATGTTGCTCTTAAGTTTGATATTAAAAAGGCATTTGATATTATTTACTGGAAGTTCTTGATTAAAGTCTTGAAATCCTTTGGTTTTAATGATAAATTGTGTGATTGGGTTAAGACAATTCGCCACTCCAAGCTTTCATTTTCAGTGAATGGTAATCTTGTTGGATTCATATCTTGCAAGAGAGGTGTGAGGCAAGGAGATCCACTATCTCCTCTCCTTTCTTGCCTTGCAGAAGATGTTCTCAGTAGAAGCATCACCCATTTAGTTAATTCTGAACATCTGATTCCTATAAAAGGCCCTAGGGGTTTCCAATCTCCTAGTCACATCCTCTATGTTGATGACATTTTAGTATTTTGTAAAGGAACAAAGAGGAATTTGGAGAATTTGATGTTTTTGTTTCATTTGTATGGTCAAGCTTCAGGACAATCGCTTAGCTATGATAAATGTAAGTTTTACACATGGAAGCTTTCCTCTAGCAGAATTATTTCTATCAGCAGAATACATGGTTTCTTAGCAGGGGAATTACCTTTTACTTACCTTGGTATGCCTCTCTTCAAAGGTAAGCCAAAGAAGAGACGTTTGCAGCCCATTACACACATAATTACCTCCAAACTATTATCTTGGAAGGCCTCTTTGTTGTCTATCATAGGGAGAGTCTAACTTGTCAAATCTATAATCCATGGTATGATACTTATAGTTTTCAAGTTTATACTTGACCAATTGCTATGTTGAAATTGCTTGATAAACCAAAAAAAAAACTTTATATGGTCTGGAGATGTTTTGGTCAGAAAGGTTTCGATCTCTACTGTGCTTAGCACATAGTCTGCACTCCATTTAATGAGGGTGGGTTGGGCTTAAGGTTTCTAAGGTAAATAAATGAAGCTGCTATGCTGAAATTAACATGGGAACTGATGTCCTCTTCTAACCGATGGGCTGGATTGGTTACATCAAGGTTTATAAGGAATAATGCTCCTCTAGCCTACTATGTTCAGTCATCTATTTGGCTTGCTCTTAGAACCTATTATAATAATGTTGTCCATAACAGTACTTGGCAGATTGGTGATGCCAACTTAATCAACTTCTGGAAGGACAATTGGTTAGGACAACCATTGGTTGATCTGATGCAGATTCCAATTGGTATTCATAATTCTTTGCAGGGCTCGATTTTTTGGTTTTTTTTTTTTATCAAAACAGTTGGTTAATTCCAAATGTCATAACTAGAAGGTTTCCAATCTTGGCAGCCGATCTCTCTAAAGTTCCTATCCCTACTTAGTGTGATGTTGATCACTTAGTTTGGAATGATACTGACTCTGTATTCCTGAATTTTAAAGAGCCATTCTTGCATCTTAACCCTCCTAAACCTGCTGTTTCTTGGAGTTTGATTTGGAATGGTTCTATTCCTCCTTCCAAGTCCTTTCTTGCTTGGAAGCTCTTGCATAATAGACTTCCCAAATATGAAAATCTAAGAAAAGGGGTTGTACTATTGTGTCCATTTGTAGCTTATGTGGCTTGATTGCTGAATCTTCTCAACATCTCTTCCTAGATTGCAGTTATGCTCGAGCTCTTTGGAATTGGTTTAGCTCAATTATCCGTTTCTCTATTGATTTGAGCTGTTTTCAGTCTATCTTCTCTTCCTGCAACCATTATGCTAGCTCTCAGTTGAAGGATGCCATTTTGGCGGGCCTCATCAACATTGTTTAGGTCATTTGGTCTTGCAGGAATAAGAACAGATTTGAAAATGGCTCTATTCCTTTAAGACCAGCAGTTAACATGGCATATGCTTCCATTTCTGTCTCTATGAATTTATCTAAAGGTAAATGTCATCTTCTATCACGGAGTTCTCTATCTTCCTGTTCTTTAAAGTTACTGGTCACCCTCCTAAAGCTCCTTCTATTATTAGGCAGGTTAACTAGTAACCTCCTGCTTGTGGCTGGTTTAAATGCAATGTTGACGGCACATCTAGAGGTTGTCCGGGACAAGCTGCAGGTGGAGATTCTATAGAGACAGTCATGCTGCTATCCTAGGCTGTTTTGCATCATACATTGGGATTAATTTTTTCGCTCCATGCTGAGCTCTTGGCTGCCATGATTGCTATTGAAATTGCTCATCGAAGAGGCTAGAATAAACTCTGGTTGGAATATGATTCAAAGATGGTAGTTTCAACCTTTTCAGCCTTTGATTTAGTCCCTTGGAAGCTTAGAACAAGGTGGAAGAGATGTATCAATCTCATTAAAAGCATGAACTTTGCTGTGACTCACATTTTTAGGGAGGGGAATAGTTGTGCAGATAAGTTAGCATCTTTTGGGGTTTCTTCCCAATATTTCACTTGGTGGGATTTGCCTCCTGATTTTTTAATGCAATAGGTTTGGTCTTCCTAATTATGGGTTTAGACAGCCTTTTATATTTCTATTATTTCATGAGTATTGGTTATAATCCCCCCATGCTCTTATATTCTTGTTTCAATTTTTAATAAATTATAGGGGGCTGCAAATGATTTGTAGGGACAAAGGTGCCAACCTAGTTAGGATTTCTTTTCATATTGTGATCCTCTTGCATGCCTTGTTTATAAAAAGAAAATAAAAAAACTTAACCATGTTTTGGCAACTTCTTTTTCAGCAAGGCACAAATACCATCATAATGTGTTTCAAAAGGAGCGGTGGTTATACATGTTTTGCCATCAAGCCCCACTCTTAAATAGCGATTACCAATGTCATATAAAAACCTTTTCATCACTTTCATCTTTCTGAAAATCCTTTCTCACTCATGTTCTAATGTTATTTGAGTAGTTGGAAAAGCATGTTTAGCAGTGTATTAAAAATATTAAGTATCTTAGAACTCTGTTGTGTTATATGTTAAAATTTATTATCACTACATGGACTCAAATGTTATTCAATGATTTTTCATATTTATTGTCTTTGTTTCCTTGTAAGTGTTGTTATGCTCGTATTGGATTTTTTGTCTTTCCCCAGATAGTTGGAAAGGAGTAGAACTGTAATTCTGACTATGCCCTGTCAAGGCTCGAAACAATCTTTTCTCTTTATAAAAAACTTAGGTACAATTTCACGGATACATTAAGTGTTGTTTTCCACTAGAATTAAGACATGTGTAAAAGCTCATGCATATATTATGTTTTCATTGATGAACCGTTACACATGTTAGAAAACAACACCTAATATATCTATGGAATTGTACCTAAGTTTTGTCCTTTCTCTATTTAGCTTCAATGACTAATCACATATGTTTCACCATGTCACTGCTAGTGGCGTTGACGCTGCTATTTTGCGCCATTATGACGATCAGAGAAGCTATGCATGCACAAAGAAGAAAAATAAAAACAGATTTTTTTTTTTTGGTATCATTTTTCACTTAGAGGAGGATAGATAAAACATAAATGAATGTCAGGTGGAAGAGATAATATGGGTTATAAATGAAATTTCACAAATCTTGGTTAGATTTACCAATAGAATCCGTTCGTATCCTTTTTCAAAAAGTATCCTTTTTCAAAAAATAACATGAGGATCTATTTCCTATGATCATATGTGGATGGCTTTTATTCACAAGGAATATTGAATTACACATTTTTCTTCTTTCATGCGATGGTAAAATACTAAAATTCCCGACTTATTTACTAGACTTTCACGAAAGGAAATTCAGAAGTTGGCAAGGAAGTTAAGGAAGGAACAAACTTCATTATAAAATCAAAAGAAATAATGATATTTTTTTCATTTAACCATAAATTAACATTTGATATACATTTAAATATAAGATAGAACAAATATATTTTGTTTTGTGTATTTTATAAATAGAACAAAGCTTTTTTTTTTTGTCACTTTTTAAATTTAGAGTGAGGGGATGGTGCCTCAGTTCAAGGTAAGGAAAACCTTTGAGTCCTAAAAGTTTTTATAAAGAGATTTATATTTACCTTCCTCTAATGAGACTAATAAGAACTCCAACCTCCTGTTAGATGAGACCAAATGTCCATATCTTACTTCATTAGACCAACCCCTTGGGGGTTATAAATAGAACAAAGTTGAATATAAGAAAATGATATATTTTAATTTTACTAGAAAAATAGAACTAAGAGGAATATATCTATTTTGTTGGCGCACCAAAGTCCAAAGACATTCTTAAATATCCTGGCTGCACGTTAAGAGAATGAGTAAAATTATTTTACCTAAATTTGAATGTGCGTGCATGCAGGCGGCCAGGGTTATGGGTTGACAAAACTGAGGCATTTCGACTTGAAAACAAACTAGTCTATAATAGCTTTGGCTACAGTGAGCAACCTTGTCATGTTGCTCACTGTGAGCAACCACTTATCACCATTAGTTAAGAAGTGTCATGATATTATCATACACCTATCACACTATTTTTTTTCATTTACTTCTCTCCCCTCTCTCCCACTCTCGATCCTTCTTCTACCTCCATGGCCAAACCCTCCTTTTCTCCCTTCCCAGTCCCAAGTGTAGATCAATAGCCAAGATTTATGGTACATCCATGCATCTTAATGCATCAGCATCATGAGACCATAAGATTAAATCCCATTTGGATTCACCATTTCGGGACTCAAGTTTTTAATTCCAATTGTGATTAACTCGTTAGATCAACCACATTGCCAGCTTCCCACAAATTTCACCAATGCTACATGGTACCAACCTCTACCAACGTGAAAAGAGGATTGAAAGATCACACAATACGGTGATTCCCCAATTTCTCACCGAACCATCAATTCCCTTTTTCTTAGATCCCTAATTTTCTCCCTGGAATTATCCCGAGAAAATGAGATTGAAAATGACAATAAATTTTTCCAAACATCGAGAGGCATTCTTGAAGATGATAAATTTGTTCTCCATCTAGCCGTACGATTTTCCTTGACACATATTGAAGATAACATAACTCTTTTAATACTAACCAAACATAGTTTTTACAAACCTAGTAATAAATTCCTCATAATAACATTTCCAAGAATATGATTCACGAGAATATAATTTCATACCTTGAATGAAGGTAAGCAAATTATCATTAAGGTTGGTTTTGGGTGGCAATTCTTGCCTGATTGGAATTATGCTTCTCTATAAACTGAGATCAGTCTTGTTCTGTTTTATCACTTTCTCCATTATCTTGGTCAGTATTTGCATTGTTCTGTTTCTGTAAAGAGCATAGCTCCTCCATTATTATCTATTTTTTTTATCATTTCAAATAGTGCATTCCCATCATACACTTTCTTCCATTTTCATATCTCTGGTTTCTATCACCTTAAAATTGAACTTTACTATAAACTTGGCGTCAGCTATGAAAGCAACAACATTGACACAGTAATAAAACCCCAGTTATAAAAGTTCAAAAGGGGTTAAAATATGTTTCTAATCCATTTCTCAGCTGCATATACATTGGAAATTTACATAATCTATCCATTATGATCAAACGACTAGTCTCCCTCAAACTACTTATATTACTATTAGGGAGGCCTAAGAGTGTTTCTTGGAGCACTTACCCAAGGGGTACCTGCAATGGCAAATCTCCATAATGCATTGGCATGCTCTGGCAAAGCGTATTGGATACCGACACGCGGACCTACCAATATGTTTTCCGGCTCTGGACCATCTAAGAGTTCCAAACCACCTGCATCACATACCCATCTTCCATTTGAGAAACAATTACTATCCATTTGTCAATTTTAAGTTGTATGCTGGAATTATAAGCTTACCAGGGGAATAAAGTGGATGGTTGGACCATTCGGTTGAAAGACCCAGTGCTTGACCAACCTAAGATTTGGGAGAACACTTAGATTGACCAATTTTGAGATTTGGAAGAACACTTAGATTGACCAACCTAAGTGATATTTTACATATGCAAGAACATTTTTGGGGGGGAAATTATCATCTTGACCAATATTCCAAGACCCCACTTCATAAGTCAAATGGTAGTGCAAAACATTGTGTTATTTTCCTCAAAAGCATCTAAGACAGATTAAAAGGAGGGAGGGAAAGAAACTAACCTTCCCAGGGCCGGTAAGAAGTATAGGCTTTTCAGTTTTCTGACCTCGGCGCTGTTGAATGACATCCAACCCTGTGATATTGTCAAATATTATAGGATAAACCTATAAAAAAATTATGCAAGGTTTCGTTACAATGAGCGCTAGTAAAGAAGGTGGCTTCTACCATGAGGGAGTTAACAAGTCCCTCATGTGTGAGGGAGTCTTTCTGACCATGAGATATAATAATATAAAATTTGGATGGCTGAGATGAGTTTAGGTGACCTAGGTGATCAGTTACTCCAAAAATTTATGAATTTGCCCCAAATTTTTTCGAAATTACTTAAGTACCATTCAAAATGAAATTCTGGAATTCGTATTTTTGCTTCATCACCCTCAGCTCGCCACCACCATTGAATATGTATGGTTGTGTAAAATCGCAGGAAGGTTCTCGTCGACCATCGTCGGCACAAATGTGATTGGTATGTTTCAGATGTTGTTGGTTCGATGAGTGACTGTGAAGAACAACGAAAGAATGGGGTCGATCCTGAGAAGAGGTGGTGCTTCTATTTTTCTCGGGTAAGTTCTTTAGATCCAAGAATGAATACATGGAAAATAGTGTTTAGGGTTTGTTGTATGTCTTGAATGATTGTCATTCAATGTTTTCCCATGTTCGGTTATTATCTGGATTACTTTTGGATATTTCCAATTATTTTTCATTAAGTATGCATGTAACCTGATATATATTTTTTTTAAATATATGTTTTGTTAATAAGCCAAAAATGTATTAGATAAAACATTATGGGTGCTCTAACCCCATGTACAATATAACCACAAAGAACCTGTTAAAGAAGTAATAAAATACCCTTTCAACCACAAATAATCCAGTAAAACAAGTGCATATCCACCTTACTAAAATTTATCTGTGCTACCTAAACCCAGGACGCCTAAGATACTGATAAAGACCCAATAAACTTGTTTGTCGCCAGCTAACCTGATATTAGTTCATTACTTCAACTCCTAACATTGCAACATTGCATAGCAAACCACTTCCCAAGTGGCAGCTTCAACAATCGCAAAATGGGTGCTAAGCATTTATGGTATAAAGTACAAATAATTAATAGATGAAGAGAATTTGTTTTCCCCAAAATTAGTTTTCATTCTTAGTAATGCGGTAAACATTTATTTTGACAATGAAAACTTAGAAGAAGATTTTTTAATCAAAATCATGAGTGGGCAAACCACTATCAGGCCTAATGTTACGTTCAAGAAATGGGTTTAAGAGATTAGCATAGAATAAGGAGTTGTGACCTTGCTCTATGACCTACGAATCTAACGGATCAAATGCAGAATGCTCAAATGCAAATAGCTACTGCTGAGCTGAGACCTTGCTCTGCTTCGGCACCTCTTTTAGGTTGGGGAAAATGAAGTACAGCTACTGCTGCCACTGACTTTCCACACACAAGCTCCAGCAGGTTCAACAAATAAAAAAATAGAACATTGCTTTCAAATCTTCCTCCATCTTCAGCGAGACTCGAGAGACCCGTTAAAACAAGGGCTATATTGTAAGACCCATATTTACAAAACCCACTGTTGACTTTTAAAAATAATAGTCAGGACCCCGTATTACTTTCAATACCCGGTAAAACAAACTCCCTCAGCTGTGAGGGATATGTTAACTCCCTCATGTTAGACGTAGCCAGTAAAGAAATCTAGTCTTGTTGCAAGAGTTAATTGAATTGTTAATGACACAAGAAAACAAAGAATCCAAAGTTATTTAAACAAAGGGAACCGTCTTCGGTGCACCACCCTCCTAAATGGAGCAGTGGTGCACCAACCACTTGTCCTCTTGCCCACCAATGGAGCTGCCATGTGGGTTTGTGACAGTTTGACTTTTCAAAGTTGAATGTAGTCAAACAGGTATATTTGTAGTATTCTGGCATAAAATTCATGTATTTTAAATGTATTGCTAACAGAAATACTGAAAATTAATTTTTTTAATAATTTATTTCCTTGTATTCTCATTGATTTGTGTAACCATAATAATGTGCTGTTTACTGTTGTTTAATTGGTTGATTTTGTATAATCAATGTTTTATGGACTTAATTTTTTGGTGTTGGTTCTTATATAGCTGGTTCTTTGGTGTTTGCCGCCATCACCGGGGACGGGCAGAGATTTACACGTTTGTACTGCCGTCGTTGTTATTTACACCTGAGTCGCGCAGACCAAGCCCTCTGACAAACCAAAAGTTCAAAGCGACAGCGAGCTGAGTTTCGAAGAATGAACGCAGCCTAAAGCTGTAAGGCCGCGAGCTGACTAACCAAGACAAATATCAGTGACCGAGAGCAGAATGGTGTTGACGAGCTCAAGGTGAATGTCGCAGACGGCTTCCTATCAAGGTAGCTTGGGAGAATACGATGTGGTAGAAGAGACTTGAAATTGTCGGGGAAAAGGAAGTATAATTTTCACTTTCTGTACCACAATAAAGTGTATTTGATTTTTACAAGTCATAAATTCAACGTATATGAAAATCAGAATATACAAAAATTGAATACGGTATTACTTTGTTGTTTGAATACTTGCACCTTGGTTGAAAAGTCAAATTCCCACATGGCTATATGATTGGACTAGAACCTGCCATGTGGGTGGTGCACCACTGCACCATTATGGTGGGTGATGCACCATAGACTCACCCCAAACAAAGATGCTGAACTTCTGCTGAAAGGCTCACCTTTCCAATTAGTCAGCCAGTTTCCTGTATGGCTTAGCCAAAAAATAGTTGCACATACATTTTTTAACAAACTTCTCTGGAAAGCCACTAGATGACACTCTGGGTTCAAGTGCAACGTTTTCCAATAAATGCAACATTTTTCAAATAGTTCAATATTCCAGTTTCTACACAGGTAAAATAAGCTACAATCTACAAGCTTGTGATGATTTCTTGGTTTGCACTCAACGCAACCTTAATTTAAGGAGTCATCTCCTCAAGCTATTCTTTTAAAAAGAAATATAAGTTATGTATCCATTATTCCATTTTATGAAGACACTTATCATATATCTCTTGATTCTCTTTATTCATCCAAATATTGAATCAATACTACAAAAAGCATCTAAAGAGCTGTAGAGGACATCTGATTTATCAAGTTAGTGGTTCTTTAAATTAACAGTAAGGAACGGAGTGTGACTCCTTTCAGAGACAGAAAGGCCCAAAAGAGTTACTGACACGAGAAGGAACAAAGAATTAGTGGTCATTGTAACATAGATGCTGAGCTTTACTTTAAATTCTACTGAAAGCCTTACCTTTCTAATTAAGTATGCAATATTCCTGCTTTGGCTTGCCCAAAAGAGTAATATTTGCACATAAAGTTTATTCACAAACTCTTCATAAAAGCCACTAGATGACACTCTGGGTTCAAATGCAACTTTTTTCAAAGAGGCCAGTTTGTACACAGCCAAAATAAACTACAATCTAGAGCTTGTGATGAGTTCTTGTTTTGCACGCAACAATGTGTTCATTTTAAGAAGTCACTATCATGACCTAGAAGATCTATTTATCAATCTATCTCATTATTCATCCATATATTGAACCAATAACACAGAGAGCATCTAAAGCCCCCAGAGGGCACCTGATTTAGCAGGTTTGTGATTCTTTTAATTAAAAATAGGCTATGAACTGCGACTTCCCTTCACAGAGACAAAAGCCCACAAGCATGCTTAGTGTTTAAGAGAAGGTATGCGCAAAAGCCAAAGTGAATAGTTTATACTTATAGCATGGTTTTAAATTGCTATTGCAGCCATAGTTGTGAACTTGTGATTATGTTGTGTTTACCACAAATGCAAACAATTGCAAGAAAAGGCGGCCATTGTATTCAAAATGCGATTGTGGAGACTATTATAACCACAATATTTCGACCACAAGTAGTTGTAGACCACAATTTAAAACCTTGCTTTATAGCATATTATGTATTATGTATGAGTCATACTATTGAGCATTACCGCTAATGGGAGCACAAGAACGTATCAAAACAGCAGCCCCAGCTCCTTCCTTGTCAGCAACAATATTCAGCATCATGTGGAGACCATAGCAAAGATAAACATATGCATGCCCACCTGGTCCAAACTACAAAATAGGAACAAATAACAAATAACACACAGCCAAATGACTCTACAGAACTCCCTCAGCATCTTCAAATATTCAATGAAAAGGTAAAGAATTTAGAGATGCAAGGTGAATAAGAGTGTGTTAATAGAAAAAGAGAATAAAGGAAGAAACTTACGACAGGGGCAGTCCTTGGAGTAATGCCAAACCGACCGTGACAAGCTGAATCACTTGGTCTATACGCTTCAACCTGTCTGATATTCATTCCTCGTTATATCACAAACAATGCAAACCAGTGTTAAATGTTACAGTAATTTCCAAATTCATCCCCGGAGAAAAAATGTGATCGAGTCTAATTCTTGAAAAATGAAAACTCCAAATTCAGTTCCTAACAACATCATAATCACTCATAAAGACTAACGCATCCTTGAAATTTGTCACTAATTACTGAAGACTGAGATTTTTAGAGATTAAGTTCGGAGGTTTTCATGTTTTATGGACCAAAGGGGCGTTTAGAAGAGCATATAAAAAAATTAGTTGATCTCATGAGAACAGTTTATGAAAATAAGCATATTTGGGCTCACAAGAACAGCTTATGAAAATAGTTCTTTTTAACTTATTTCAATAAGTTTGTAAAATAAGCTCATAAAAATAAGCTCTTTTAGCTTTTATCAAATAAATGGTGTGCATTTGGATTCCTAGTGGGAATGTCCCAAAACGAGTGTTGGACCTTCCCGGATGGGAATCCAAATACATGCACATGCTACTTAAGTTGTTTCCTCAAACACACCTTAGAGGCACATTTTTCTTCGGGCAATTACTAACGGTTAAAACCAATGTAAACCCTTCCCTATTTACCAACAGAACCGCACACATGCGCAAAAAAAGGTTCGTCATTTTTCACTTTACATCAAACCAATTTCAAAACTGGAAATAAAAAAACATAAACTTGACCCTCTTATATTGTAATGAGAAACCAAAACGAAGGGAGGAATGGAACATACCTCAGTAATTTGAAGAACGACGTCGTCTCTACGAAGAAACTTTCCCAGCAAACGCGGGGCAAGGTCTAGAGCATCGATTTGAAAGAAATGGGGTGGCAAAGTTTCCATCTTTATGTTTGATTCTGATGATGTTGACAAAGAATGTGCATGGGGTGGGGCTTATTCTGATTCTGAGGGTTGGGTTTAGAACGCCGAGTTTTCTGAACCGGTTTGTCGGCGTCCGGTTCGGTTGGTGGAACCGGCGACCTTGGTTCAGCTACTCGTTTGAATTGCCGAGTTCGCTTCATTAAGCTGCCGCGGAAGCAAAACGAATCAAACGAAATCGATGCAGTAGTTGAGTCTGCGAAAGACATGCCTCGCATATGCAATGTCACTGCCAGGGACGATTCGATTACCTGAGTAGTTCCCTTAAAAAAAAGGATTACTTCTAATAAGCAAGCAAAAATGTAAAACATGTATGATTTAAAAGAGGGGAGGGGACACCATGAATATATTTAATTAGATGTTATGTTTAGTTGAGTGAATGGAAGAGAATATATTTTTATGTTTGGTTGATTAGGGGAGAAGATGAATTTTAAAATTATGGGTTAAATATGTTTTTGGCAGGGTCGTGTATAGGAAATTTGAGGCCTTAGACGAAAATTATAAAGAGGTTTAATATTATATAAATTATCGATTCTCTTATTAATCATATAGCTTTTTGAGTTGTGAAATTATTTATCAAAGTTTCATAATTAAGCAATTTTAACATTTCATTCTCAATAGAATATGAAAATGAGGGAAAAAATTAGAAAAAACGAGAGAGCTCAAAGAATTTGGAGTAAAAATATTAAAACTTTATAATATATAGTAAAATGACAGTTAAATTCTGTAACCAAAAAAATAATAGTTAAAAAAGTAATTAAATCTTAACTAATTATCTCTTATGACTATTTTATACTTTTGCATAGTTGTATTTGTGGATATATGCCTTGACAGGTATATGTATTTTGATGAATGATAAAAGGTATTAAAGTCTAAGGACTTATTTGTAAAAAGGGTGAAAAAGGTCAAACAAGCAGTCAAGATTAGGCAAAGCAGTCAAGAGGGGTAAAAAGTGATTTTTACTACTTGTATTGTTTGTTTTAGAATTATTTGTAAATGGTAAGTAGGGTTCTCAAATTAATATGGTCACACACACACACATATTTAACATGTGCTTAAAAGATATATCATATGGTTAAATGTTTTCTAACATGTGTTTAAAACTGACAATTAATTAAGTTTAATTGGGTAATCGATTCCTGAATTGTCAAGTTTTTGAAATACAATCTCATACGCACCATAATCGATTATGGAAATACTATAATCGATTATGAGTCGTGGTTAAATGGCTTTAATGAGTGTTAATGAGCAATTATGATATTAAAGCCGTTGAATTCAAATTTTGAAATAAAATAATCGATTATTAAATTTGAATAAATCGATTATGACCTTACTGACTTTCAATGTACTTCAACAGAAACCCTGTAATCGATTATAACCTTTTATGTAAAAGTCAGTAACATCATAATCGATTAATAAAATCGATTATAATCTTTTGTGAAAAGTCAGTAACCACATAATCGATTATGGTAATCGATTATGCCTTTTTCTGTCCATATGCGCGCTTCCTGAAAACACTTTAAATAATCGATTAGTGGTCTTTGAATAATCGATTATATACGACAGAAATGCATTTTAAGAGGCTTGACCTAATTTCTTTTTGAACCCTCACCTGTTTTCTATAAATAGGAGACCTGGCAGCCTTGTCCAAAACACAATATAATACTCTCCTCTATTCTACTCTGTGCTAAAACTCTGATTGATTTTTCATTTTACTATTTCATCTCTTGCACTTACACTTGATCATATTACTTTGAGAATCTTATACACCATATAGGTGTTGCTATATTTGTGCTTCAAATTGTATTTTATATCTGTACTTTTGAGTGCTTTCTCATTGTAAATCATTTATAGTTTTCTCTAAGTGAGTGTGATCTCACGAACTATTTTTTTGAGACTCTTGTACAAGGGATAGTACGTCCTGTGATTTGTGTTAAGAGTGCTCTGATTTGTAAAGGTTCTAGTTTAGCCTGTTTTAAAAACTAGAGTTGATTGAAAACCCTTGGTCGTATTACCTTGGGGACTGGACGTACGTAGGCCGTGGGTAGTTGTGTGGCCGAACCAGGATACATCGTTGTGCCTTTTCCTTCCCTTATCTCTTTATTTTCTAGCAACGATTTTATTTTTGATACGCTTTATTTCACAACGTTTTACTCTTAATCTATTGCTTATCAAAACAAGTTTTAAATATAGTTTAAATTGCCAAAAGATTTTCAAAAATCAATTAACACAAAATTCGCCCCCCCCCCCCTCCCCCCTCCCCCCTCCCCCCTCTTATGTTTAAGGTCACTTGTCTCGGAGCTTAACTCTTGGATATAAAGGACGAAACCGTCTCAAGAGGAAAGATGACTTCAAACAGTTTTCATAATGAGGGTAATTCCGTAAACAGACATCCATCGTTCGATAGTGAGGGGTATGGTTATTGGAAAGAAAGAATGCAAATCTTTTTGGAAGCATCTGATATTAATATTTGGGATGCTGTGGAAAATGGTCCATTTATTCCCAAGCACGAAGTTAATGGTGCTTCGGTGGATAAACCAAAAACTCTTTGGACCGACGAGGAAAAGAAAAAGGTCCAATACAATTTGAAAGCTAGGAACACCATCACCTCAACTTTAAGCTACGATGAGTTCTATAGAGTCTCAAATTGCAAGACCGCTAAGGAAATGTGGGACACCCTTGAATTGACCCATGAAGGTACTACCGAGGTGAAAAGGGCTAGGATGAACACATTAACCCATGAGTATGAGCTATTTAGGATGAAACAGGGTGAAAGCATACAAGATATACAAAAACGTTTCACCTATATAATAAATCATCTTAGGGCTCTTGGGAAGGTGTTTAATAATGAAGATTTAATAAATAAAGTTCTTAGATGTTTAAATAGAAGTTGGCAACCCAAAGTAACTGCGATTTCTGAATCACGTGATCTAACGTCTATGTCTTTGGCAACTCTATTTGGTAAATTGCAGGAACATGAACTTGAGTTGAACCGCCTCATAGAAAGTGAGGAAAGTGATAAGAAAAAGAAAGGGCTTGCTCTCAAAGCAAGTATAAGTGAAACAAATGAGGAGGATATTGACTTTGATGAACTTGATGAGCTTGGTGAAGGAGATGAAAATATGAGTCCAATGGTAAGAAAATTTAAGAAATTTATGAGGAACAAAGGGAAAACACAACCAACCTTCACCCCTCAAAAGAAGGTTGATGGAGAAGGAACCACTTACGTGCCAACATGCTTCAACTGCAAAAAGAAAGGTCATATAAGGCCCGAGTGTCCTCTAAGTCAAAAGAAGAATGACAAATTTGAAAAGAGACCACAAAAGGACAAAAGAGGAAGGAGAGCATACATTGCTTGGGAAGACAATGACATGGACTCCTCCGATGAATCCGACAACGAGGAGGCAAATCTTTGCCTAATGGCCAATCATGAGGACGACGAGGATGAGGTAACTGATAATGAATTTGAAAATGAATTGTCATATGATGATTTACTTTGTGCATGTGAAGTATTGAATAATGAAAGCATGCGTCTTCGAAAAATCATTTTATCTTCAAAGAAAACCATTTCTAGTCTTGAAACAAAAATAGATTTATTAAATAAAGAAACGGAGGTTATCAAGGAAAAACAAGTTCTTTCAAACAAAACCTCATCATGCTTATCATGTGAAAACAAAATAAATGAAGTTTCAAAATGCAATGAATGTAATGTTTTGAAAAACAAAATTGAGGACTTGTATGATATTCTTGCAAAATTCACCAATGGGAGAGACAATCTCAATATTTTGTTAGGAAATCAAAAAGGAACTTATGATAAAGCTGGTTTGGGTTATCACCCTAAATTACATGAAAAATCCTTTAAAATTTTTTTTAGCCCAACCAATACTTCTAGTAGTCCTTTCGTAAAATGCTTTTATTGTGGTAGAAAGGGACATACTGCATCTATTTGCAATGCTAGAAAGAATGTGAATATCAAAGGCAAGAAAGTATGGGTTCAAAAGGGCAATGCGCCCAAAGCTAACTCTCAAGGACCCAACATGATTTGGGTACCAAAAGTTAAAACTTGAAATTGTTTTGTAGGTGTGCTTGAAAGCAAGGAACACAAATTGGTATCTTGATAGCGGATGCTCCAAGCACATGACGGGAGATAGAAACAAGTTCTCCTCACTCACACCCAAAAGGGGTGGATTTGTTTTCTACGGTGACAACAACAAAGGTAGAATCTTGGGAATTGGAACGGTTGGTAAGAGTCCAAATCACATCATTGAAAATGTTTTGTATGTTGAAGGTTTAAAACATAATCTTTTGAGTATTAGCCAACTTTGTGATAAAAACTTCAATGTTGTTTTTGATAACTTGAAATGCACGGTCATAGATTCTAATAATCAAACTAAATTAATTGGACAAAGAATTGGAAATATCTATATGGTTTGCTTAATGACCTATCTTCAAATGATGTATGCTGTCTAATTAGCAAAGAGGATGAAACTTGGCTATGGCATAGGAGGATGGCCCATATTCACATGGACCATCTTAATAAGTTGGTTCGCAAGGACTTAGTAATTGGTTTACCAAAGCTCCGTTTTGAAAAAGACAAGATGTGTGATGCTTGTCAAAAAGGAAAACAAGTAAAGGCCTCTTTCAAAACTAAAAATGTTATTTCTACAAATCGGCCTTTACAGCTTTTACATATGGATTTGTTTGGTCCATCTAGAACCATGAGCTTTGGTGGTAATTACTATGCGCTTGTAATTTTGGATGACTATTCTCGATATACATGGACATTGTTCATTCCTCATAAAAATGACGCTTTCGATGCATTTCGTAAACTTGCCAAGTTTATTCAAAACGAGATGGGATTAAACATTGTAACTATCCGAAGTGATCATGGTGGTGAGTTCCAAAATGAGGCATTTGAGGCCTTTTGTACTGAAAATGAAATCGGACATAATTTTTCCTCACTAAGGACTCCCCAACAAAATGGGGTGGTGGAAAGGAAAAATAGGTCTCTAGTAGAGCTAGCGAGGACGATGCTCAATGAGACCAACCTTCCTAAGTATTCCTGGGCAGACACGGTAAGCACCGCATGCTATGTGATGAATAGAGTCCTCATAAGACCTATTATGAAACAAACGCCCTATGAAATTTACAAAGGAAGGAAGCCTAACATCTCCCACTTTCACCTATTCGGATGTAAGTGCTTTGTTTTAAATAATGGTAAAGATAACCTTGGTAAATTCGATGCTAAAGCTGATGAAGGTATATTTCTTGGATATTCCAATTCTAGTAAAGCTTTTCGAATCTATAATAAAAGAACTATGACAATTGAAGAGTCTGTGCATGTATCTTTTGGTGAAACTAACCCTAAAATTGTAGTAGAGGAAAGTGTTGATGATGTTGCAGAAATTTTGGGAAACACCTTTCTTGAGGAGAAAAGCACTCAAGAGAAGGACATTATTGATCAACCACCTCTACAAGAAGAAGAGACACCCCATTCCGATTTCCAAGAGAATGGAGAACATCAAGGCACCATCCTCTTGACAGCATAATAGGTGATATCTCAAAGCGGGTAACAACTCGAAACTCTCTCAATCAAATATGTAATTACATGGCTTTCGTTTCTCAAATTGAACCTAAGAATGTTGATGAAGCCATAGTAGATGAACATTGGACACTTGCCATGCAAGAAGAGTTAAACCAATTTGAAAGAAATGATGTTTGGGAATTAGTCCCTAAACCTAAAAACCATTTAGTAATTGGAACTAAGTGGGTGTTTCGTAACAAGCCAGATGAAAATGGAATAATAACTAGAAATAAAGCTAGACTTGTTGCAAAGGGATATAACCAACAAGAAGGCATAGACTTTGATGAAACCTGTGCTCCCGTAGCTACACTAGAGGCTATTCGTATGCTTCTTGCTTTTGCTTGCATCATGGATTTTAAACTTTTTCAAATGGATGTCAAAAGCGCCTTCTTAAACGGTTTTATTCAAGAAGAGGTTTATGTGGATCAACCTCCTGGTTTTTCAAATTATGAATTTCCAAACTATGTTTTCAAACTGAAAAAAGCTTTGTATGGTAGGGCATGGTATGAACGCCTAAGCAAATTCTTACTTGAAAATGGCTTTCAAAGAGGAAAAGTTGATACCATACTTTTTATTAAAAACAAAAAGCATGACATTTTACTTGTGCAAATATATGAGGACGATATAATTTTTGGTGCAACTAACGAAACCTTGTGCAAGGATTTTTCAAAAATTATGCAAAGCGAATTTGAAATGTCAATGATGGGGGAGCTCAACTACTTTCTTGGGTTGCAAATAAAGCAATCAAAGGAAGGAATCTTCATCAATCAATCAAAATATTGCAAAGAGCTTCTTAAGAAGTTTGGGATAAACACTTCAAAAGAGCTATCCACTCTCATGAGCACATCCTGTTACCTTGACAAGGATGAAAATGGTAAATCCATTGACATAAGTAAGTATAGAGGTATGATAGGTTCTCTCCTTTATCTTACTGTTAGTCGCCTTGACATCATATTTAGTGTCTGCATGTGTGCACGGTTTCAATTGAACCCAAAAGAATCACATCTCGCCGCAGTAAAATGCATAATGAGATACCTCATTGGAACACAAAACATGAGTTTATGGTACCCTAATTGGATATTCGGGCTTTGATTTTGCGGGTTGCAAATTAGACAGAAAAAGCACTAGTGGAACTTGCCACTTACTAGGAAATGCTTTAGTTTCTTGGCATAGCAAGAAGCAAGCAAGTGTGACTTTATCCACCGTCGAAGCGGAATACGTTGCGGCGGGTAGTTGTTGTGCACAAATCATTTGGATGAAGCAACAGTTAAATGATTATGTAATTAGTCTTAACACTGTTCCTATAAAATGTGACAATACAAGTGCCATAAACCTCACTAAGAATCCTGTGTATCACTCAAGGACTAAACACATTGAAATTAGGCACCATTTTATTAGGGATAATGTTCAAAAAGGGGATTGCATGATTGAATTTGTGGAAACATCTAAACAACTTGCAGATATTTTTACAAAACCCCTACCAAAAGAAAGCTTCTTTTCCATAAGAACTGAATTAGGGATTTTGAACCAGTCATGCATCAATTAATTTCTACATAACACACCTTGTTATTTGCTAACATGTTTATTAAGTGTGCAGGCAGAAAGAGCATAATCAATTAGAATAATCGATTATGCCAAAATGAATGTTTCAGTCCACAACACAAAGAGGTCATAATCGATTACAATAATCGATTATGCATCTACTGACTTTTTGGGCAGCGTGGATAGAAGAGCTGTAATCGATCAGTAAATCGATTACACAATAGAATTCAAAAATCCAGAAAGTGACTAATCGATTACATAATCGATTAGTGTTCATCCATAATCGATTTACTATTGGAGAACCCAGCAAATAATCGATTACATAATTGATTACTAGAAGATGAAAGGTTGGCGCCAAAACGACACGGGCAGGATCCACCCAATCAGGAGCTGCCACGTCAGCAAAATAATCGATTATGTGGTAAGATAATCGATTATTGAGCGAGTTTATAAGGTGAAATCCGAAACCCTAGCGTCATTTTGCATGAGTAACACTGTTCTTGCGCCTCCTATTCTGGTTTTTCTCTGGTTTTTGCTCAAAACTCTTCATCCCTAATCAACTCCTATCATCATCATGCCTCCTAAACGCCAAAGAACTGCAGCAATCAATCCTGGTCCACTTACACAAGAACAAGTGGATAAATTGTTTACTAGTAGGGATCAGTTGGCAAACTTCATGAGCACATACATTGGCAAAGAAATTCAGAAACCTAGTTTTCTGGACATAGAGTGGATGAGAAAGAGCAACTTCAAATTTTTGGAGTATCTGGACTTTGCTCAAATCAGAGTTCCTGTCTCAATCAGAGGATATCTACCCAGACATGGTTAAGGTATTTTATTGCAACCTTAGGTTAGTTGATGGAGTATTAATTTCTGAAGTTTGTGGGAAACCCATTCGTCTTAGTGATGAGGCGTTTGGAAGAGTAGTTGGCTTGCCTTCTGAAGGCACCTACGCCACTGCCGAGGATCCTGCTGCGGAACCCTTGATAAATTGAATTTGCTAGAATTCAAGCCATTAAGGATGTCTTAATTGATCCCTCAGATGCAAATGACAAAGAAATAACTGGTGGTCAAATGAAAGTGCAAAGCAGGTAGTTGCACTATGTGGTAGCTAGGCTTTTATTTCCTAGACGCCATAATTTTTCACAGTTGTTGAGAATGGATGTTGTTATTCTGTGGCTGCTGGAAAAGAAAAAAAAAGTAAACTAGGCTGGTTTGGTCATGCAGCTTATGTATGACAATAGGGGTAGTGTTGATTTACTCTATGGTCATCTGGTGACCCGCATCATTAGACATGTTACGGTTAACCTCACTGGAGAGGCTAAACTGGATTACAAGAAATTCCATGCCATGATGAAAGAGGGTACAATTAACCAGATGGGAATCATGGCACGTGGTGGAGATTGGGAATACAAACCCAAAGGATGGAAATGGCGTACAAATCAGCCAACCAGCACCGATGGAGCATCATCTTCACAGGCACCTCCTGCTACAGCCTCACTAGAAATGATGGCTTTACTTGAGAGCATTCTTGCTGAGGTTCAGGTGAACACCACTGAGATCCGAGCAAATTCTATGGCTATTCGTGAGCTCTCATTGGAAGTGAAATCCTTGGAGCGTAGAGTCACTGCATTTGAGGCCACTCCATTCCGTGAGGCACCACAGCCTCAGGATGACTTGGACAGCAACAGCACGGATGATGGCACTGACGATGGTGGTGATGATGATGGTGGAGATGATGGTGATGAGTACTATATGTAGTACTCATTTTCACATTTAGTTTATATCTTCTATTACTATTTTGGATGACTATATATTTTTCATATTCCAGGCACTTTAGCTTCCGCACGCACACCTTTTTTTTATTATCTATGACTATGATGTGTGGTTTAATATCTATTTGCATGCCATGGATAAATATATCTTATGTTTGAAATATTTAAATTTTGGTAGATATATGCCATGAAGTGTTTAATCTGCTTTTCCCACCTTTTGATAATGCCAAAAGGGGGAGAGATATTTGAGTGCATGCTTAAGGGGGAGAATTTTAAATATTGCATGAAGTGAGGGGGAGTAGAGCAAACATTTTAAAAACTCTGATATATATACTCATTGCTCTAACTCTATCTTTTAGAAATCCCCTCATGAGATGTTTGTCATCATAAAAAAAGGGGGAGTTTGTGGATGTATGCCTTGACAGGTATATGTATTTTGATGAATGACAAAAGGTATTAAAGTCTAAGGACATATTTGCTAAAACGTGAAAAAGGTTAAACAAGCAGTCAAGATTAGGCAAAGCAGTCAAGAGGTGTAAAAATGGAATTTTACTACTTGTATTGTTTGTTTTAAAATTAGTTGTAAATGGTAAGTAGGGTTCTCAAATTAATATGGTCACACACACACACATATTTAACATGTGCTTAAAAGATATATCATATGGTTAAATGTTTTCTAACATGTGTTTAAAATTGACAATTAATTAAGTTTAATTGGGTAATCAATTCCTTAATTATCAAGTTTTTGAAATACAATTTGATACGCACCATAATCGATTATGGAAATACTATAATCGATTATGAGTTGTGGTTAAATGGCTTTAATGAGGGTTAATGAGCAATTATGATATTAAAGCCGTTGAATTCAAATTTTGAAATAAAATAATCGATTATTAAATTTGAATAAATCGATTATGACCTTATTGACTTTCAATGTGCTTCAATAGAAACCATGTAATCGATTATGTAATCGATTATAGCCTTTTATGTAAAAGTCAGTAACATCATAATCGATTAATGAAATCGATTATAATCTTTTGTGAAAAGTCAGTAACCACATAATCGATTATGGTAATCGATTATGCCTTTTCTGTCCATATGCGCGCTTCCTGAAAACACTTTAAATAATCGATTAGTGGTCTTTGAATACTCGATTATTATACGACAGAAATGCATTTTAAGAGGCTTGACCTAATTTCTTTTTGAACCCTTACCTGTTTTCTATAAATAGGAGACCTGACAGCCTTGTCCAATACACAATATAATACTCTCCTCTATTCTACTATGTGCTAAAAATCTGATTGATTTTTCATTTTACTATTTCATCTCTTGCACTTACACTTGATCATATTACTTTGAGAATCTTATACACCATATAGGTGTTGCTATATTTGTGCTTCAAATTGTATTTTATATCTGAACTTTTGAGTGCTTTCTCATTGTAAATCATTTATAGTTTTCTCTAAGTGAGTGTGATCTCACGAACTATTTTTTTGAGACTCTTGCACAAGGGATAGTACGTCCTGTGATTTGTGTTAAGAGTGCTCTGATTTGTAAAGGTTCTAGTTTAGCTTGTTTTAAAAACTAAAGTTGATGGAAAACCCTTGGTCGTATTGCCTTGGGGACTGGACGTAGGTCATGTGGGTAGTTGTGTGGTCGAACCAGTATACATCGTTGTGTCTTTTCCTTCCCTTATCTCTTTATTTTCTCGCAACGATTTTTTTTTTCATACGCTTTATTTCACAATGTTTTACTCTTAATCTATTGCTTATCAAAACAAGTTTTAAATATAGTTTAAATTGCCAAAAGTTTTTCAAAAATCAATTCACACACAATTCACCCCCCTCTTGTGTTTGAGGTCACTTGTCAACAGCATTCTCATTTCCCAATTGTTAATTATGCGAATTACTTTCAATGACAAGTAACTATGACAATGTACATGGAAGAGTAATAAAAGCATAAAGGTAGAGCCTTTGAAATGTGACTAAGGTTGTGGATTGCACTACCTATGATTGATTTTCGACATCAATAGTGTACACACTGTACGTGGAATTAGGCTTTGTTATTCAACTACTTGCCAAGTAAATTGCCATCAATATATATATATATATAAAGTAAAAAAAAAAATTGGGGCCTAAAGCAATGGCCTTATTAGCTATGCACTCTACACAATGCCCTAGTTTTCGGTCCCTTAAAAATAGCGAAAATTCATTTTTAGTCGCTCATTTTTAAAATATACGTTTTTTGTCCCTCAATTTCCAAAATAGTTCACCTTTAGTCCCTAAAGTTAACACCATTTTGTCTAGTTCTGATCTGTCAGATGGAGTTTTAAGTGGCTCAGGCTAATATTCTCCCTCCCCTTAGTTGAGTATCGATCCTCCATCTAATGTGACTGATTCCAACCAGTCACCTGGTCATGTCAAATTAAAAGCAATTTTTTACAATCTAAGACTCCACTAACGAGTTCCGGTCAAGATCCACCTCGACGGCACCCTCACTTGAAACGACATCGTCCCTACCGTTCCCCATCTCTTACCCCTCCCTCTGACCCTAACTCACCCCTTATCCATGCCCTTTCCAAGGACCTACCCCACCAATACCTCCCTTCGCCTCTTCCTCCCTCACCCTCCGCCACCCCCATCCACTTAGCTCCCCCTCACATCTAATTCCACGGCGGCTGCTACACCTTCAATTAGAAGATGACGGGAAAAGAAGGGAGGAAAAAGCTATACTTAACCGGAGATGTCAAAGAGATGAGAGAGAAGAGTCCCGACACATACGATTTATCTTACCCATCACATGTTTTTTAATAACATGATTAAGAATTTGCAGAAAGTTGCGAACTTGCAGGGAATCGTTTCAAATTTCAATAACATGATTAAATACACATCTAATAAAGAATCGTTGCAACAAAGTTTTCAATAAGACTAGGTTTTTTTTTTTCTAATTGCTTGCAGAGTTTGAATTTTCTTCAATTTCAACTCTTCGACAAATATGGTTTTGTCTTTGACCATATTTAAATGTTCAGTGTGGAGCTTTTAGACTCATACTTTAGATTTTATTTTATTTTTTGCTCCATTTAGTAGTTGAATGCAAAAGAATGTTTTTCCTTGCTCATTTGATCTGATGGTTGCATAATCTACACATTTGATGGAGCAAAGGCTGCCCACTGAGCTCCAAAGGAGCTACACGGTGGATGCAGGAACTGTTCTTGGATTGGGAGAGAAAAGAGGTGACCGAATTTCCCAGTTGTCAAGAGTTAGATGAGTTAAATCTCAATTGTTCCTTTTTCTAATAATAAATCAAGGGTCAAAATAAGGGGAGGATTGAAACTCAACTTTTACTTTGGAGGATTGAAGACTTTGCCATTTTAAGCCCCTTTTTCACGTCCCTTACTTCACTAACACCAGATGTGCTTTCACACAGGAATAGGGATATGAAACTTTGTTTAACAGATCAAATCCAGATGACATTAGGGACCAAAAATGAGCTATTTTGAAAATTGAGGGACAAAAAATGTACGTTTTGAAAATGAGAGACTAAAAACGAATTTTCGTTATTTTATAGACACCAAAAACATATTTAACCCTAAAATTAATTTACTTTATAACCCTTATAAATTTATAATTCAAAACATATATGCTAGCATATTTTAGACAATATATTCAAAATATTTTAAATCCCCCCTTTAATTACAATTTTGGTGTCTATAATTTTATTCCATTTAGTTTTAGCTGTTCAAATCAAGTTCATCTAATTCTAAAATCGAACAAATTAAGTCCCTGCGGTTTTAATTACTCAAATCAAGTCACTATAATTTCACAAATGAGTGATTTTGGTTCTTGTAGTTTCACTGACATGCTCTGTATGTACGTTCCCTTTTGGCATTTTTTAACTTTTAGTTTTAGTTTTTATGTTTTTTTTTTCAACTAATTAAATAGAACTAATCATACACTAATATCACATCACAAAGGGTTGACCAGGTCAACAACTCTAGTTTAGTATTTGATGATGGGTTGATAGTAGGATCAGATTTGTTCCATTTTAAAACTAGAGAGACTTGATTTGAACAATTAAAACAATAGTGACCAAAATCACTCACCGTGAAACTACTGGGACAAAATTTTTAATTAAGTCAAAATAAAAAGTAATGTCTTTCCACTATACGGTACTCGTGTATGCATAAGAGTCACATTGATTTTTAGGCATGTTAGTAAATTGTATGCATAGATATTAATAAATATATTTTTACTTTTTTATTTTATATCTTTACTCACTTTAAAGAAATTTTATCCTATAAAAAAAGGGACATTTTTACGTGATAGATAAAATAAATTATTTAGTACCTACAATTTACAAATGTGAAATATGTTAATTTTTTCTTTATTAGTTTGATGCCATTTAACTTAATGTATTTTATTGTGAACTAATTTGGTTCTTAAAAATTTTTATTGTGATCCAATTTGATCCTTAAAAATTTTTTGTTCTCCACTTTACTCCTTTAATACATATCGTCTATCAAATCTTATTTATCGAAAAATAGATCAGATGTTGAGAGTGACAAGAGTGATAAGACGATATGTATCCAGGGACTAAATTTAATCATGTTAAAATTTGCAGAGGCTAGATAGAAAAAATAAATGTTAATACAAATGGATGAAAAATGACAAAAGAAATAACATGATAGTTAGCCCATATTTGATTTCTATTTTCAGAAACAGTTTTTAAAAAAAATTTATTGAAATTCGTTAAATTTTTTATTATAACTTTTTTCAGCATTATTAGTTTTTAAAACGAATAAAAATGTTCTCAAAAATTGTTTTGTTATTTTTTTTCAGACCGAAGGATCTTGTGGTGCCTCCAACTAGTACTTATAAGTCAGAGACTATTGAGTACTTAGAGAATATGAGTTTTCATGCTGACAGAGTTATAATAATTTAATTTTATTAATGGTAATACGTAAATAAATTGAATTTTTCTTCCTCCTCCTTCCCACCATGTTACAAACTTTAGGGGAAATGGGCTTATTGTTTTCAAAACAATGATATCAAACTATTTTTGTTTTCTTCTTTTCTTCTAAAAATAGCTTTGAAATACTATTTTACAAAATTATTTTGAAAAAAGAAAAAAGAACACAATCAAACAATAAATTGTGTAACCAGAATTTTTCGGCGACCTATTTGGGCTTTAATTTTTAGAGTTTTATTAACTTTTTAAATAAATTCTCATAGTTTAAAGTTTTAATTTAGATTTCTATATGTTAAAATAAATTAGTTGTGTCTTTATTAACATAAATTTTATTGATTTAATTTTCTAAATTCTATGATTAGTGAAGATTTAATATAAAAAATATCTATATAGAGGAATCCATTTATATTTTTAAAAATATAAAGACATAACTAAAATCTTATAAACTATAAGGATTTATTTTATTAAGTGAAACTAGAGGCAACCAAAATATCAATATAACCTTAAATAAATATACGATTCAATTGTAATGCACTGAAAATGTAAAATATTTTTACACTATTGATTAATCATAAATTATTATATCATTAGAAATGTTTAACTCTTATCGTAACTAACTTAAAAGTCATACATAATTTCTTTATTGACAATATAAAAGACTTCATCCTGACAGTTATCAAAATTAAATTCATATATATTCCTCCCACTTGATATGTCTTATTATACATATATATATATATATATAATCAACATTAAAACACAATGTAATATGACTTTTTTAAGTGGTTATGTGACATTTTAAAACTATTAAATAACTTTCAATTTTGACCATCCATGTATGGTTGTATGGTCGAGATTTAATCCTTTCACTCTCATATAAGAAAAGTCCTCTCACTAGATACATCCCCTTTAAAATTCTCTAATGTCGCACCCGCTTCGATATTTATGGATAAGAAAAGTAATTGTCATTATGATAAGATCTTGACAAGTGTATTGCTCTACAATAGCGTCCTAACCCTGACCATGATACTTGTCATGTCTAATTGTTACTTGCTTAACTTACTTATAATATTCGTATGAATTCAGATCCGAATTCAGATTGAATTTGTAATGTTGAATTCAAATAACAAAATTTTCAAAAATCATTGACCAGCTCAAAATACCTTTAACTCTTGAAATTTGCTCATAGTTGCAGGGTCTTGGCTTGCTTGATTTGCTCCTTTTTACTTGAATTTGTCTCCAATATTCAGTCAAAAGCTTCGGAAAAATGTTGGCCGTAGGTGAAAGAGTATGTGTTCACGTCAAAAATGACTTGGGTGATGATATTTTTTTGTAAGATCATTGTTCCAAAGATGTGACCTTGGTGTTCATGATCTTGAAGATGAGATCATGAACACCAATGTCATCGTCTCTGGATTTACAATGAACTTAAAGAAAAAAATCATCGTCCAAGACATTCTTAACGTGCACATGTGCTTTTCAACAACCATAAGAGAAGCAAGTAAAAGTAGGGGAACAAGAAGATATAGTTGTCGATCGAACCATCATCATTTTTCAAAGTGAAAACAGTAAGCTTTGGCAAATTATTGAATATTTATGAGCAATGACTATATCATCACTTATTTATATAATGAATATAGAGATAGATTTGATAATGAGCAATAATATTTTCAGTATTTCAATTAGAGGATTTTAACTAAATATAAATAATTTTTTTATATAGATGAAGCTATTTAGTAATTTTATTAATCCTTACAAATTTAAGATTGATATTTTTAAATTGGAAATGTAAATAATTAAATATTCAATAAAAAAGGTAAAAAAAATTAAAAGAATTTAATATTTATTTCTTTAAGTAATTAGAATATTTATTAAAATGATTCATTAGGAAGATATAAAAATATCTATATCTTAATGTTCATTCCAAATATTAGTTCACTCCATATCTAAAAATGCGATAATGGTAATTAATTGTTGTCATGACCCGAATTTCGCAGCCATGACCAGCCGAAAGGAAAAGCCTCAACTTTCCCCTTCGTAGCCTCACAAATATAAACAAATTCGTCTCATCCAAAGTAAAAAATTACATTCATTAATTACAATATAATACATCAAAGTGACTAACAACACAAAGAATTACGAAGTCCTTCTAAAAAAAATAAGGGTACAATCCCTCAAGCTATCCAAGGCTCCTAATGGCTTCGCAAATACCTACAACTGAAATTTTAAACATGGGATGAGTCCATCGACTCAGTGAGGGAGTTTTTCCCAAACACATGCAATCACCCAAAGTCAAGGGTGAAATAACGTCACGCACTTAGGCAAGCACTAAATCAAATGAATAGATAATTATTTTTCTTCTACACATCATAAACATCTTTGCATACGCAATTGTTTTCATAAACTAACAAAATAAACATCTTGTCCCTCTAGAGGGTACTTGTGGAATGACATGCACTATTCTTTATTTTCTCAAAACTTATGTCCCGCTCATAAGCGGATACATATCATATCATATTATATACAACAAATCTTTGGATCCACTTGGGGGTTGTACACATAAGGTCCCCCGCCCCGACAGTTTTAATTTCATACCTCGGAGATACCGCACCCTCTAGCCAACATCAACATCCCACCTCAACGCCTGGGGTATCTAACAGGGTACCCTCATCCCCGGCGATGATATTTATATACCGGAGCCTCCTGCTCCCCGGTTGGCCTACCCAAAGATTCATAATTATCTTTTGGCAATACATTCCACCAAGTACTCTCTTCGATATTTAATCACAAACATACATAGACAACCATATTGCCATCAAGATCATTTAATTAAAATTTGTAACACCCCGATTTTTAATGCTTTCTAATATCGGTAATAAATATATAAATAATTATATTTTTATCTGAGACTTAGAAAATGATTTTGGATAAACCAATGTCATTTCCATGTTATGCTTTATATTATAAGCTTACGATAAAATTTTGGGTTGAAAATCAGACGGAGCCCGGTCTGCGTTTTCACTGACAGTAAAAGTTTACTGCTCATAAAACCTAATTTTAATTCGTGAATAAGATGAAAAATATTTTTATTATATTTGCTACGATATTAGAAGTTTTGAAAATTTTAGTGTAAAAATAAAATATTATATTTGTTGCGGGCGAAAACGTCGAAATATCTCTAGGAAACCTGAGTTAGATGAACCAAGGGGGTCAGCAACGGAGCTGAGATGACGAGCATTTATGACGATCCTATCCGAATCATAATGGCCATAATGGCACATAAATGCATTAAGATATTTTTAGGAGGATTCAAGCCTTGCCATTGTAAATTTGGACCAAAATACCCCCAAACCCACGGCTCCCTCTTCATGTAACCACACTTAGGCAATTTTTCATTTTTCTTTCCAAGTCTTTCTCTCCAAAGTTCATCATTTCCTTAAGAACACCAAGAACACCATAAGAACATCTTATTGATTTTGTGAAGAACATCATCAAAATCATCACTTTCTTCAAGCATCAAGAGGTGATTTCTTCTCTCCTTAATCCCTCAACACTTTCTATTCACAACTTTTACAAGTTTATGACATGCATCATCATGTTCTTCATTTGATTCAAAGTTCTTGATGTTATCTTCAAAAATTCATAAGTAATTGTAGAAAAATCCTTTTGACTTGAAACCAATTGCTATAATCTCATAATCATCTCTATATTTGTTATCCAAGAGCATGTGTTCAACAACAATTTCCTTCCTATTTTTTTTTCCCTTGACCGAAACCCTCACAAATGGGTGTGTAGGGATTTTGTTTCAAAAACTTGTTGAATGATCATGTGATTCATCTTCTAATCCATTTGATTGTTGATCCAAGTAATTAGAAAACCAAAAATCAAACCCTAACCCAATTTTCTTCAAAGGGCCGAAAACCCTAACTTTGTTGTTGGATGGATTTTTTATTCAAAGTTGTTTTGTGACACTTGAATCCAATCCTATACTATGTGTATTTGTTAAATCCAAGAGATGGAAATCAAGTGAAGTTTTTAACCCCACTTTTGTGTCAAGGCCGAAACTTAGTTCATGGAGTCGGATGAGTTTCATTCAAAGTTCTTGGTTCATGATCTAGGATTAAGTGTTTTATTATGCTTAAGTTGCTTCAGGATCATAAATCCATAAGTTGGAAAATTTTTAACTTTCCTAACCTAGTGATTTAGAAGAGGCCGAACCCTAGACCTCATGAACAAGTTTGTTTTGTTTGATTTTGATTTATTTTGGTTGCAATCCGTTGTGAAGGAATTAATCGGATCGAGTCGATCTAAGCGGAACAGAGGAAACCGGATCCTAATTGGAAATTTTTGTGAAAGTTGGATTTGATTCTCCAAGAGGTAAGGGGGGACAGCCTGAGGAGTTTAAGATAATCGTATGCTATTTTTTTTGAGTCGTCTGTAAATTATCTGTGATGATTTTCTGTGATTTTTAAATCATTTATTGTTTAAGTGATTATATGCTTACTTGATTTTTTTTGTGATAAGTTGATTTACATGATTATAATTGAATTGTTAAATTATAATTGTGATGCATGCTATAATTTGGATATATGCCATGCTATATTGTGGTGAAATTATCTGTTGTTGAGTGATGGATTGAGAAACTTGACATTGGTTAGTGTTTAAATTAATTTGAGGATAAAAGCTTGATAAGCTTGGATAATTAATCAGAGTGATTAATTTATGAGAATTTGAGAAAAAGTGTAAAAAAATATTATTTTAATAATATTTTTGTGGAAAATGTGTCAATAAAGTGACAATAAGGGTGAAACTGTGAAATTTTTTACAGGCGCTAGTTTTTCCAAAATAAATTCAATTTTATTATAAAATGTTATTAGAGTGATAAAGTTATGAAAATAATGTAATATAGCCATCAGAACAATTATTTATGACAGAAAAGTCATTTAAGTTATAAAAAGATTTTTATGAATTTTTTGAGAAAAAGGTTTATATTATATTATTATAAATTTTATTTAAAGAGGACTTTTAAAAATTGATGTTTATTGAGAACGAAATTCAGAAATGAAGAATTTTGGATGGAAAAGAATTTATCGATGATTTCACGTTTTATAAACGTTTTAACAGAAAAGGATTTCTGAAAAGGAGTTTTTATTCAGTGAAAAACAATTTCGTTAAACTAGGATAAGTTTTCGGAGATTTTGTTTTGTATTTGTTATTTCGCTGAGTGAAAAGTTTTAAAAAGAAAAAACGAACCTAGTAACCGAGACGTCGGAGTTCTAGTGTTCTGTTGACACATAGAAAATCTTCTTGAATAATTAAAATGTGTTTTGTTATTGCTTATGAAAGAAAAACCTTTTGCTAATCTAGAAAAATACACTTTTTGCACCACCAAAGTGGAATTTATGGGCTATGTTGAAAGTGCTAAAAGTGTGCATATTGATAAGGTTAAAAGTGAGGTAAAGGATGCTTTCTTAGTAGGGCAACCAATAAATGATTTTAAAACTAATAATGTTTGCTTGCCTACTAATACTTCTACATTAACCTATGTGCATTAAATCTACTTTGAAAATAAAAACATTGAAACTAATGCACATCCATCAAGGTTCCCATTCTTTGAGAGAACCACAACACAAATTCAATATCTTTCCATATGTTTCTCTCAATAGTGGACAACCATTACCAAACAACCTCCAAGAGATTGCACCTTATGAAAAATATTTGAAAAGGTTGTTAACAAAACTTGTTTTCAAACGGGTGGTTTTTGACCCTGGAGGATGGGTTGAGAATTACAACAATAATAAGGGAGTTGCCTTCCCAAATAAGGGAGTTTTCCTTCCCAAAAACCTTTTTCTTTTAAGATCTTTATAAAAGGGGGAAAAAAACCTAAACATATTCTCTTTAATGTAGGGTTAAAATTCGGGACGAATTTTCTTCAAGAAGGAGGGGATGATATGGACATGGATTCACAAAGCAAAGGACCAAGCATTGAAGAATCACATGGACCCATAACAAGGTCAAGACTAAGAAGAGTCCAAGATATCTAGTTAGGGATAGGGCTTAGGACCTTTGTGTAGAGTAGAATTCATGTAATAAAGGTAGGGATTAGAACCCTTGTATAGAGTAGAGTTTATGTAATAAAAGTGCTTATTCAAAAAGCACTTAAGACTAGTTTAGGAATTGGGCCTATTGGGCCATAGCATAAGAGTAGGAGGCATTAGGCCCAAAACAAAGCTACTTGCACCTTAAGTAATAGTAGCTTGCACTTCAAGTTAGACTAGCTTGCACCTTAAATAGGATGAGTCTATAAATAGGCTTCATGTAAATCATTTTACAAGTATGAATACAATTGAGTTTTCTCACACTTCAGATTTCTAGAGAGAGTTGAGGGTTCTCCTCTTCTTAGTTCATGAGTTGAACTAATGATTCTTATCTTGAATTTCCATATTCAAGTGGCGAATCCTCCTTTGGCTTATCAATTTCAATCTTCTTCTCCAAGATGATAGTAATTGTGGCGCCATTCCCCTTCATTTCTACCTATTCCATTTTCTACTTTGTTCTTTAATTTTTGAACTTTAATTCTTGAAATTTACTTCTTGCAATTTACTTTCTAGTTCATATATCAATTGTTCTTCTCTTCTACTCCTTTTGTTTCTCTTGATTCTTTACTTGAAAATCAAGTTTCATTCTATTGTTCTTGTTTGTGTTTGATCTTGAATTTTTAGCAATTGGAATCAAAGAAAGATCCTCAAATGTTTAGTGATCAATCCTTGATCATATCAAGTGGTATCTAGAGCTAGATCTTTGATCTTGTTTTGAATTTTTAATCAAAATTTTCAAATTCTATGATGATCTTTGAGTTGGAGCCATTTTCATGATGAAATTCATGTGTTAGTTGGCGCCATTAATCACTTAAATTTGGATGATGAAATTCAATTTGAATCCAAATGTGATCATGGATCTAGCATTTGAGGTATTTAGTGATCATAAGAGTTTGAAATATCTTTTTGATCAGAAGGAATTGAAGATGAGGCAGCGTAGGTGGATGAAGTTCTTAAAGGATTATGACTTCGAGCTGACCTATCACCCAGGAAAGGCCAATGTGGTGGCCGATGCTTTAAGTAGGAAAACCTTACACATCTCCGCTTTGATGGTTTGGGAGATGGATCTGATTGAGGAGTTTAGAGACCTTAGTCTAGCTTGTGAGTTTACCCTAAGAGTATTAGGCTTGGAATCTTGAAGGTTACCAACAACTTGATGTACCAGATTAGAGAGGGTCAGAGGTTAGACAAGTTTCTCTTGGACCAGCGAGAGTTGCTTGCTCAGGGTAGAGACCTTAGCTTTAAGGACGGAAGTGATGGAGTTTTGAGGTTCGAAGATAGAGTCTGTATACCAGACATTCCGGAGCTTAGAAAGTTGATCCTTGAAGAAGGACATAGGAGTGGACTGAGTATGCACCCATGTGGCACTAAGATGTATCAGGACCTTAAGAGGATGTTGTGGTGGCCTAGAATGAAAAATGATGTGGCTGAGTTTGTGTATGCATGCCTAGTTTGTCAGAAGGCCAAGATAGAACACCAAAAGCCTTCAGGTAAGTTGCAACCTCTGAGTATCCCAGAATGGAAATGGGATAGCATCTCCATGGATTTTGTGTCTGGACTCCCGAGGACTCCAGCTGGTTTTGAGGCTATATGGGTTGTTGTGGACAGACTGACTAAGTCTGCCCATTTCATTTTGATGAATAATGAATATCCATTGGAGAAGTTGGCTAAGCTGTACATCAAAGAGATAGTTAGGCTTCATGGTGTACCCTCTAGCATAATATCAGATAGAGACCCGAGGTTTACCTCTAGGTTTTGGAATAGTTTGCAAGAGGCTTTAGGGACAAAGCTTAGGCTTAGTTCAGCTTGCCACCCGCAGACTGATGGGCAGTCTGAGAGGACCATCCAGTCCTTAGAGGGCTTGTTGAGGGCTTATGTGCTAGAGCAGTCGGGTAGTTGGGACAAGTTTTTGCCCCTGATAGAGTTCACCTACAACAACAGCTTCCATTCCAGCATTGGGATGGCACCGTATGAGGCTCTTTATAGGAGGAGATGTAGGACACCCTTGTGTTGAAATGAACCTGGTGATAATGTGGTGCTAGGGCTTGAGATATTGCAAGAAACAACAGAGAAAGTGGGACTGATTCAGGAAAAGATGAGAGTGGCACAAAGTAGGTAAATGAGCTACCATGATAAAAGGAGGAAGGCGCTCGAATTCTAGGAAGGTGATCATATATTCTTGAGAGTTACTCCAACGACTGGGGTTGGTGGAGTGATGAAGGCGAGGAAACTTACTCCGAGATTCATTGGTCCTTACCAGATTCACAAAAGAGTCGGCGAAGTCGCCTACCAAATAGCCTTACCACCGTTCTTGTCCAACCTCCATAATGTTTATCATGTGTCTCAACTCAAAGTATATCCATGACCCTTAGTCACGTGATAGTAGCCGATGCTATACAGTTGAAAGAGAACTTGACGTTTGAGGTGTTACCCCTTCGGGTCGAGGATAGGCGGGTGAAGCAGCTAAGAGGCAAGGAGATTCCTTTGGTCAAAGTCGTTTGGAGCGGGGCTACTAAGGAAAATGCTACCTGGGAGCTGGAAAGCAAGATGATGGAAGCATACCCACATCTTTTCATTTGAGGATGTAGAAATTTCGAGGACGAAATTTTTATAAGGGGGGTGGAATTGTAACACCCTGCTTTTTCGTTAAGTACTTTTATAAAGCTTGTTTGGTTGTTTAAGTTAGTTTTGTTAAGTTAAAACAGTTGGCTAAGGGCTTAGTGGGATTTTTGGCTTAAAAGTCCTTTTCTGGTGCATGAGCACGCCCGTGCTCAATGTGCGAACCGTGTCTCGCTGATGCTAAGTCCAGCACAACCGTGCTCAAGGGGAAGCATGACCGTGCTCAGGTGCAGCCTTTATATAGTTGGCACAGAAACCGAGGGTGACAAGTTAGCCCAATTTTATGTCAACAGCCATCACCAGTTTCAGCCAGAGCTATCTCTTTCCCTGCATCCACTAAACTCAACCTGTTTCTGGAGTTTTGGAAGCCGTTGGGAGCCTCTTGTGAGTCTGTATTGGTTTAGAGGTAATGGTCTCTTTTCACTTTTCAGTTTCTTTCTTGTTTTTGTTAGAGAAACTGACCAAGGATGTTTTTGGTTAACCAAGGCTTAGCTTCGGAGTGAGCCACTTGAGTATTCGGGACCGGTTTGCTGTTTAGAACTGTTACTAAAGCGACCTTTCAATCCAGGTAGGGGGAGAGGTAGTGTGTACATTGGCATTGGGGGTAGTGTAAGGTAGAGGGATTCCCTATAATCCCGGTGTTGTCATGAATGTATATATGATTAACATGCTAAATTGGTTATTTGTGATAACATGTTATTGGCTGTTTTAGTACGTTATTTCATATGCTTCGTGTTTATGGTATGTTAATGTTTATGATTGGTTGCCTTAAAAGCATGATGATATGTTAATCAATGTTATTAACATGATTTTGGTTGATTGATGTTGTCGTTGTGATGAACAGTATGTTGATAAGATATTAATTGGTTAATTAGGTTTAAAAACGTGTTAAGTTTAAAGGGATTAAAACCCTAAAATTGGTTAAAAGGATTCAGTTTCAGTTTTTGCCAGAACAGTACAGTCGTGCATTGAGCACGGCCATGCTAAACAGGGAGCACGCCCGCGCTACCGGTTTGAATTCTGGAAAATGGCTGCGCATTAAGCACGGCCGTGCAGGACAAGGAGGACGACCGTGCAGCTGAGCACAGCCGTGCCTAATAGGAAGCACGACCGTGCTGCTGAGTACAACCGTGCATAATAGGAAGCATGCTCGTGCTTCACTTATGTGACCAGCACAACCGTGCAGGGGATCAGCACGCCCGTGCTCCCCTACAGACCAGAGATTAATTAAAGGCCTTTAAGGAGTTGCAAACCCCATTTCCCCAATGATGATGGATGATACAATCAATCAATGTTATGGATTAGATAACTCAGTTAATAATTAATAAAGATGATTAAGATGGTTAAGCCGGTATCCGTTGGGTTACCGCACGCTGTTAAGTTGTACCTTGGTGCTTTATTGGTCAAGGGGACCTTGACCCCGGATGGGTCTAAGGTGTTGGTTATGATGTTAAGTCTTGGGTGCTTATTGGCTCAAGCAACGTTGATGTTAAGTCTTGAGTACTTATTGGCTCAAGCGGAGGTGGTGGCGTTTGCCCGTTGATTGTTGTTATGTTCATGCATCGCATTGGAGATGTTGTTTGGGGGACGTTCGACATAGGGGAGATCGTCCGAGAGTAAGGCGATCCGGCCATCCATGGTAGGTTACCCGAGGTTAGGTAATCGTGGCCCCTCGTGATGAGGCATTCTAGGTTATATACGTTGGCTATCCATGGGGTTCACCCGAGGTTTGGTGGACTGCCGGTGTTGGTGCTTATTGGCCAATACGGATATGTAACTCCGAAGTTGTTCATCCTGAGTTAGTTTGGATCCATATGCATAATGGAGTAGCGGAGTAGTGTTGCTTTGTACCGCATAGCATACCTGATTTGATGATGTTGATGTATGACGATTTGTATATGTTGATGTAAGTTATGATGTTGCCATGTTTGGTTGTTTACCTTGCTTCCTATCTCCATGTCGTTATTGTTTACATGATTCTTACTCCCCATTTTTCCGTTTCTTGTTTGGCCTGATTGGCCTTTTGCAGAGGATGGCGAGCAGACCGGAGAGGAGTGATTTTGAGGAGCCACCACTCATAGTTAGGGCCTTTCTTTTAATATTTAGTTTTCAGTTGTATTCCGAATTGTACGGAATGGTTATACCAGCTCTGTGTTGTGACATCGGGTTGGGTTTTGTTTAGATATTGTTTATTGGTTTAAAACATGTTTTATTCCGCGTTTGAGGACTAGTTCATGTGGGACTTTTCTACCCATGGACAAATGTTTTTATTTATTCAGTAAATGCATGTTTTTATTTTATTATTTATATATTTTTATATTGTATAACATGCGGGGTAGAACGGTATCACATATGTTGGTTTCAATGGTGATCATGAAAGGGAAGAAGAGCAATGGGATCTATGTTCTGCAAGGATCCACAATTCTTGGTGAAGCTGCAACTACAAGTGTTTCTAGTTCAGATAAAGCCATGCTTTGGCATCAAAGATAGGGACATGTAAGTGAGAAAGGACTTCGGGAACTTGATAAAAGGGGTCTGCTGTGTGGTGACAAACTTGGAGGCCCAAACTTCTGTGAGCACTATATTTTTTAGAAAGTCTTTGTTTCTATGCACTGCCGTGAGGAACGGAAGGTCACTTATGCTGCTTTCATGTTAGTCGGAGCAGCAAAGGCATGGTGGCGGAACAAGCAATGGCTATTAGAGACAGAAGGGCAAGCGATGACTTGGGATTAAGAAGAAGTAATTTGAAGTTTGAAGTGTGAGAGTGTGGTCATAGCAAAAGGTTTTAGTTTAAAAAAAGGTAAATGATAGCTCCAATTCAAACAAGCGCTATTATAATCGCTATTTAATAGAGCATTCTAAACGAAATGCTATTCATTATAGACTTGTTAATAGCATTTTCTTGAATAAACGCTATTAAGCCATTTCCTTTCTTTTTTTTTAAATGAATATTTTTCATTCCTTTAAATTTTTAATGCAAGCAGAACATTTCCTTTGTTACATTTTCACATATTTAAAATTCGTTTTTGAGTTTTCACTTCACAGTCATGACAATCAAAAGTTGTTAAACGGATAAGGATTGTACTTGTCGAGAACATATACCTTCAAAGTTTCTAATTTCTATTTTATTTCACTTCAAATACATTATTTTTCATTCCTTTGAATTTTTAATGGAAACAGAATATTCTATTTGTTACATTTTCAATGGATAATGATCAAAATTATAATTTATCTAGCTGTTCGGTTATTGCATTTTCACATGTTTAAAATTCATTTTTGATTTCCCACTTCACACCGATGATAATCAAAAGTTGTTAAATAGATAAAGAGTGCACTTACTGATAACAAATACCTTCAAAGAATATTTAATTTCTATTTATTTTACTTCAAATACATTGTTTGAGTTTACAATGAAAATAGAAATAAAAAATTAAATACAATATTATTGAGTATTCTTCTCAGCAGCATGTTAGTGGCTAGGGAGAAAACCAAATGAAGTTTGAAGCGATGAAGAACACACTGGAGCACCATCGCTTCTCATTTCATGAGGGCATTTGATAGCACACTCTCATATCTTTTTGTCGTCTGTCATGCCAAAAGAAATATTTGTTGCTTGAAAGGCTCCCCATTCTGTTCTAGGTCGCTAGAGCCTACCATAGCGTCAATCATTTCATGAGGACACTTTATTGCGCACATAATGGAGAGACGATGACATTCATATATCTTCCTATCGTCTGTATTAGCCCTCTTATGGACATCAATCATGACACACAACAAAAAGATATGAGAGTGCCAACCTCTTTTGGAATGATAAGAACACAGAAGAATATATGATGATATTTTAGAAAATTTTGCAGTGTGGGATAAGAAAACAGTGGATGGTTATTTATAAGATAAATTGGCTTAGGTTTAGGAGCGTTTGTTCAATAGCTATTAAGGCAGAATTAATTAAGAACAATTTTTTTATGCATTGAAGGTTGAATATCGGGTTTTCTGTGCAGAGAGTTTATTGTACTTCCATCAGCTCCATGAACTGTGCCAATGCCTAACGACTACGGGCAGAGAGATGGTCACCTAGAAAGTGTAGTATTAGTACGAGGAAAAGATAGCGTTTCCCCACTCAAGCGCTATGATAGATACAACTTCTATAGCATTTGTCCTAATAAACGCTATTAAAATTGTTAATTATGGTAGTGCTTCCAAGGTTAAGCGCTATTAATATCATACGGGGAAAGAGTTTTTTCCTTCAAAATAGGGTATGCGGTAAAGATAGTGTTTTCTCGGTGAAACGTTATTAAAGATTTATAATTTAGTAGTGTTTCCTCAAGTCAACACTATTAAATACTACGGCACATTTTCTCAAAGTGCCTCCACCTGAAACCGCTATTAAGTGTCCGCTATTAAATCCTAAATCTGGGGTAGTGATGTGACTTGATGATTGAAAACCATCTTGAGATCTGCTATAAAGGCATACATATATTTTATAAGATCTCGAATTTGATGGTGTATTTTGACACAAGTGGGTTAACTGTCTAGTTTGATTCCCATTGATTAGAAACAATTTATCAATGTTTTGTTAGCACTCACTTCAACGAATTAACTTATAAACATGACATCGTCGTTTCTCCGTTGCTACAAATTTCTGATTTTGGGTTTGAAAACCCTAACTTTTGGGACGAAGATACCGCATTGACCTGCCAAAACGACATTGTTTTGGGGTTTACTTCTAGGTGGATTTCACATTGTCATCATGTCGACGCTAGCTAGGACACTTAACAACAACGTATGACTGTTACTAACGACGTTGGACAAAACTAATGTTTAGGCCAGTGATTTAAGGATTGTAAACATAGAGAACCTATTTATCACATAATAAACTTAAAAACCAAATTGAAAAAACTAACAATTAAATTAAGGACCAAGTACTAAAAAGCACTTAAAAGTGAAAGTGTGTGAAAATAATATTCAATATTGACTAAAGACCCATTTTAATCTCTAACAGTTTTTGAGGTACCAATTTTCCTTATTGGGGGGAATAGTCCTTAAGAATGACAAAAGAGAGATGCTCTAGTCTCTCTTCGTTTGTCTCCGTCCTAAACACGTCGTTAAAGTGTTGATGTATATCGTTATGTGTTTGTGTGCTTAGACAACAGTCCTGCAAGCAAAATAGACGATGAAAACAATTATGCATTGACTCAATAAAGTCCCCAAGTATTATTTAAGTAACCCAATTTAGTCCCTAACATTTTTTATCATGGGACAAATTAGTCCTTTCATGTTACAAGCAAAAGACCACATACACCAGACATATCACACTAGATGCACCAATATAGGTCACATGTATCAGTTTAGCAGACACTTGAGTATTATAACAATACACATAAGGACTTTAACGATATTTTCAAGACGGAAACAGACGAAGGGACTAAAATGTCCCCCTTTTATCATTTTCAAGGATTATTCGGTAATTTTTTTTGTAGTGACAAAAAGTAATACCTAATAAATTATTGACTAAAAAGAATCTTTACTCTTTAATAATTCAGCTATGTTATTTGAATACAAAATTTTGACATCATTTGTGACATCATATATATTTATATCTATCTCTTACTTACTTTTTATCTTTTTGTATACACGCATTCCAAAAATACACAATAAAAACAAAGGGACACCATATTTGTGTCCATTTTGTGTGTTCAAAAATCATTTTCCTTAATAATTAAGGGTAAAGATATTTGGACACATAATTTGTATACCTTGTCTCGATACTGTAGAGCTTATGAGTATCTTGGAAGTGATAAAATACATGATAAAAACACGATAAATAAGAGAGAAAAAGTACCTTTTTTTTTATAGAAGAGAGAAAAAATACTTTTATACGAGGTTGAACACCAATTTTTTTTTGTCTACATATCATTACCTCATAACTAATTAATGATCAAAATATGAGTGACTCTTAGATGGGAAAAGATAGTTGCACACCCAAAGTTGACACCTTGGTTAATCGGTATAAATATTTGGTTAATTCAGTTCACTATATGGTTAATCACGTGTAATATTTGGTTAATTCATGATAACCCATTAATCATATAAAAAACTGAATTAACTAGATATTTGCATGTGATTAACCAAATATTTACATGATTATGGAAAATAAGCTTCATATAACTCATTAAATATAATGAATTGAATTAACCAAAAATTTACATATGATTAACCAAGATGTCTACTGGGTGTCGAGCTCAGGTGTTCACCTATCATTACTCCTCTTATTAGGGGTGTTCATCAATCGATCCAATCCAATGCCAACTGTACTAACCGAACCGAAAAACCGACAACCGAAAAAACCGCAAACCGAAAAAACCGAAATTTTTCATGGGATTGGATTGGATTTCGGATCCTATATATAAAACCGATCCAATCCAAACCGAGCCGAAATTATTTAGTTATCTTTATATTATAAAAGTAATTATTAGTCTTTATATTTTTATAAGTTATCGACTAGTCCTTATGTTACATGAGTTTAATTGGTATGTAAATGTAAAGTATGTGTAAAAACTTTTACAATGTTAACCAATTATAAATAATGTTATGAGTGATTTTTAATATATTTAGGACAAGAATTAAAAATTTATAATGATTTAACAATTTATGATTAGTTGATAGTGTAAAATATCTTTACACATGAGAGTGCATATCAATTAAATTCATGAATATCCCGTTAAAAAACTTATTAGAAATTGTCAACGTAATATTTTAAAATTAAATTTTATTCTAAATAAGTAACAAATACACATGACTTTTTAAATACTCAATTAAATCCAAATCAAACCAAAAGATTAGATGTTCTTTGATGTGATATAACTACGTAAATATGTATTGATAAAAACCGAATTATCCAATCCAATCCAAACCGCATTTAGTTGGATTGGATCGGATCAGATTTTTTTAAGGAAACAAACCGATCCAATCCAAATCACACGTTATTTTTATCATTAAATCGGATGATATTTTGGATCAAAACCGATCCAATCCAATCCAATCCAATCCAATCCGTGAACACCACTGGTGTTATATGCAGTGCAGGTCTTATCTGCGATCCCTAATCCAAGTATTCTGGTCTTTCTAGACTCTTCCTTCCATTCAACCTAATTTACTGTCCATTCCTTAGTTCTAGACCCTTCCACACTCATCAACACTTACTTTTTCTTCCCATCTCCCGAACCCCCACACATCCAACTCCAAATCCAATCCACCCACCCAAAACACAACAACAACACCATTCCTTCGTTCTCCTATGGCTCGTTACGGCGAGGGCGACAAACGTTGGATCGTCGAAGAAAGACCAGACGGCACCAACGTTCATAACTGGCATTGGTCCGAAACAAACTGTCTCGAATGGTCTAGAACCTTCTTCAACAACCTCTTCAACAACCTCACCGTCCTTAACGGCGAGTCCAACCTGTTCATCACCGTCACCAAGGTCGTCAAACTTGACGGCGAGGCCTACGTCAACGTCCGTAAGGGAAAGATCATCCCCGGGTACGAGATCTCCGTTACCCTTTCCTGGGAAGGCGAAGCCAAGGACAGTAACGGAATTTCGCTCCTCAAAGTCGACGGCACCGTCGAGATCCCTTACATCTCCGACGAGAACGCCGATGAGGACCCCGAATTAAGGGTCACCGTTAAGGACGAGGGTCCTATAGGGAAGAACTTGAAGGACGCGATGGTTTCCAAAGGGAAGCCATTGGTTTTGGAGAAAGTTAGGGTTTGGGTTGAAACAATGGCCAAAGGCGGCCCTGTGAAAGATGAATTGGAGTCCAAGAAGGCGGCTCCGCCGCCGCAGCAGAATAAGAATCATTCTGCCGCGGCTGCGGGGTCAACCGCGGCGGCGCCGCCTCCGAAGAAGGAGGTGAAGAAAGAGGTCAAGAAGGGGTGTAAGAATATTAGCTTGACGGAGAGGTTTAATTGTAGGGCAAGGGATTTGTATGAGATATTGTTGGATGAGAATAGGTGGAAGGGTTTTACGCAGAGCAATGCGAGGATTAGTAAAGAGGTTGGTGGAGAGTTTAGTATTTTTGATGGGTCGGTTACTGGAACTAATTTGGAGTTGCAGGAAGCTAAGTTGATTGTGCAGAGATGGAGATTCGGTAGCTGGAACGATGGGGTTCAGTCTTTGGTAAGTGTTTTTATAATTTTAGGCCATGATTGCTTTGTTTCGAGTTTCTTTCATTTTCCTGTTTTCATTTATGATCGTAAAAGTGACAGATTGTTTTCATTTCTTCTCATAGATTGTATTAGGATGAGGGGAAAACAAGGTGATATTATTGCAATTAGTAAGGAATACAAGAAATGAAAATAAGAAATATGGAACAAAGCAAATAAACCGTTACTCTATCAATTTGTGAGTATGCCTTATAGTAGAAATTATTATTTAGCTCATGAAATTATAAGTATCAATCATATCAGTCTTTGAAATGGTAGAGAGACTAATATAATAGCTGCTTGCAAATCCAGGGACTGAAATGGTAGTTTTGTCTTTTGGTTCTTTTGGTACTGTTGAATGTGTGTGATTGGTGAAAATATTTAAATAATGTAGAAAAATAAATTATTGATGGAATTGCTGTGCTTTGAAGATTACTCTCCAGCTGCTGTTTTCTGTGTCCTGGTGGGAAGTCGGTTTTCATTGCACTCACTTCCCACAAGGCCTTTGTTTTTCCCCCTACCGTTGAGAGGTCGGTTTCTTGTGCAAGAAACCAACCTATCTTAAACAGGAAAACAGGGGAACCGGTGCGAAATCGGTTGAGGAAGAGCTGACCTCCCAGAGGTTGGATAAAACTGGTTAAAAAGTTCGCCAAGTGCAGCATTTTGGGCATTTTTTTTTTTGTTTTTACATTATTTTAGAGATTAGATTGTTAATTTCCTAAACTTAGAGATTAATATGACAGGTGCACACAAATTCAGGGACTGATAGTGGCTTTTTCTTTTGGCTTTTGGTACTGTTTTTAATGTGTGTGATTGGTGGAGCAATGTTTAATGTTGAATGCCAATTTTGCAGGTGAGGCTTGTCTTTGAAGAGCCTGAACCGGGAGTTACTGTTGTCAAGCTGACCCATAGTGACGTGCCAGAAGAAGATAGGTTAGTGTTTTTTATACTATATTTATTAGTTCTATGGAATCTTTCTTTTGTTTAAATTTCAGTCAATTTACTTAGATGGTTGCTGCTTCCGGGTTCTGAATGCAGGTATGGGAATGCAACCGTGGTGGAGAACACAGAGAGGGGATGGCGGGATCTCATTTTCCAGAGGATCCGAGCAGTTTTTGGTTTTGGAATTTGAGATATTTCTGATTTATCTTCCATGTGTTAGAATTCATGGATTTTGAAAATTTAAGTGAGGAAAGATTAATGGATTGACATTGGAATTGGATGTTATGAACTGCTGTGATTGTGGTTAGTATTACCAGAGTGTCTATTCTGATAATACTTTCGCATCTATTTATTCAATACTTTATGCTTCCTTGTCTTTTTTCATCTTTGCATGTTATCTCTTGTGCTATAGCATGTTTCTTACTGGATGACTAATTTGAATGTGATTTGTCATTACTGTCGTTACTTGTTCCTGTTGTACACTGTATCTCTCATTAGGCAAAATTAAGAGAGGATTAATGATTATGGGTATCAAGTTATACCAGCTACATGTTTTAAATTTAACTTGCTCATAAGATCTTAGCAAAGATTAAAGAATTATTGTTTGAGACCTGTTTTGCAGTTTGGATGCTACCTATTGTGAACTTGGAAGTGAGGAACGATTATTTGAACTCTCTTGGAAATGATTGTCTGAATGATTTTAAGATAGGATGTTGTATTGTTTTTTGGGTAGGGGTACGTGGAGATTGTCATGATTTGTCTATCCTTACATGTCAGTTTGGTGTTGGTTCTGTTTTCTCAATAGATTTTCCTGTTTCCTTGGATTATGATCTCCATGGATAGGGATACTTTACAATGGTTGCATATAAACATTTTCTAGACAAAACGTTTGGATGTTGTGGCGTTTTACTGTAACCGAGATTAATCCGACTAAGATGTTGTGGTGCCCTTGTGTCGATACTTAATTTTCAAGGCTTTGAATTGTGACCGGGGTTGGGGTTTGGGTTGTGGTTGTATTGTATTTCCTGCTTTCGAAGACAATTGTAAGAAAATATGTTGTTGCAATTGTGATGCGGTTTTGGAGATTACCAAAATTGTAATGTCAATATGTCATGTCCTTAATTGTGGTTGCAAACCTAGATTTAAACCTCTTGCTTATCCCGGTGGTGATGGTGTCGAGCTTGATTGCCATCGGCATCGCATACTCGTGGGTCCTCCCTGACATTTTGCTTGTGGGAATTTTTATGGTGGTTGAGGTTGTTTTCCTACTAGCTTATTGAAGAGTTTAAGCAACCACATTTAGTAAGGACATTAAATTTAAGTGGAAAAAATCAAGACATGTTTTTCATTCCTACCTAGTAAGTCCCAAGGCATAAACTAGCAAACATCAACCTTGATAATGATATTCTTCACCCTTGAATCATCACCTACCAACTTGTACCTCATATCACCCACGAGTTCATCATCTGTTGGATGAAACTTGTATCCTGTAGGCATTGTTTTCCCCATTTTGCTTATTGAAGAGTACTATCAAAGAAGTTAAATGAGTGAAAAAGGATGAAGCAAACAGAGTGAAGTGAAACTGTGAAACGGTGAAAGAGCTGCTTCCATCTTGGGTAGAGAACGGTGTCGACGAGAGGTTGAAGACAGTGGGTGAGGTTGGACACGATGCCGTCGAGAGAGAATGGAATGAAATTTATTTTGGTGTGTGGATCAATGATAGAATTTGGTGGGACTGCTTGATCCAATGGTGATCAAAGGCACGGTGAGCGACTTTTATCTCCCGCACATGCTAGAACGAGCCTGAGTATTTTCATTTCCCACAAATAGCAGATTCACTAACGTAAGGACGAACCTTAATTCACCTTATACCCTTAATTCATATAAAAACATAACTCATGTTCTATTTCATTTCAATTCATTATTGGAATTAGGTTTCCAATTGAAAAATAATACCACAACTACCTAAACAGCATCATTTAAATTTTTTCGTGTCATTCATGAAGAATATAAGGTATTCACAATAATATTTTTTCAGCTTAATCCCAAGAAATTGATATTTGTTATATGAGTTAGATGAATTTATAATATTGTACCAAAAGGACAAGCTAAAAAGAATTTTCAGTCAAAATTAAATTACATAATTATATGGAGCTCTAATATGTACCTTATTAGGCGAACTTTACCTGCAAGGTCTGGGGTTCGAATCTTGGAGTCATCATTTTGGAGAGCCGCTTAACCATCACACATACCTAGTCAAAGACTACTAATACTAAGTGGAAGTTTGTTTAAGATTTTGAGTAACCCAAACTTCATTCTCAGGGTAGTAAAAGTGATTTTGGGGATTTGAGAGTGTTCGTTTGCAAAATTTCGGGTACAATATATTTTAAGAAAAATAAGAATTTCTAACTTTTCAGTTGAATATAATTGAATCTAGATATGGTGAAGGCTATGATACACCACCCACCAAAGTGGTGCAGTAGTGCACCACCCATATGACAGATTGTGGGCCAATTATTTTGATGGTAGTCGACCGGCAGCAGCCGACGGTGGTAGTGGACAACGACCGTCGGTGGTGGTGACCGGTGGCGGCCAACGATGGTTGCCAGTGGCGGCCGACGGTGGTGTATTTTGAAAATACTAAATATGCAAATACCAAATGCAAATACAATATATTTTGACAGCTAAAAATACAAAATGAGTTGAAAAGTCAAATGATCCACATGGCAAAATGATTGAACCACAATCTGTCATGTGGGTAGTGCTCCACTACACTACTTTGGTGAATGGTGTACCTTAGACAACACCTCTAGGTATGGGTCGACCCACAAAATTCTTTATATTTACATCTCAAAAGTGATTTTACTTTATCTTCCAAATAAAGTTAATTATTCTAAACTCACTTCTAAAATATCATTATAAAACACAAATAAATATTTTCACTTATTTTAGAATCAATTCTTTCAAAATCAATTAAATCAAAATCTAAAACAAACGGACCGTAAATCGTTCAACAATAGTTTCCTATCCTTATTAAACATAACAAAAAAAATATAAAGTAGAAACATATATTGTATATGGCGTAATAAAAGTATTTTTAATGATGATTTCTTTTGACAGTGGAGTCCAACAGGCTGTGTTTTAACAATGGCAAAGCATATTGAGTGTGCTACTGGTAGCGGCTCCGTGTTGATGGGATCGTCCAAGAAACCTGAGTGAAGCTGGTTGCAATGGTCTTAATAGAGATGCTACTGATGTTTGGATCACAAGGTTCTCGGTCCATATTGGTATCTGCTTAGCCTTTATATCTGAACTTTGGGGTATCCTCCACAGCCTTCAAGTGCCAACAAAGGGATTCGTCGTTTGATTGTAGAGTCAGATTCCTAATCTATAATAGCTACTTTGAAAAAAGGTAGGCTCAATGCTCCCATGAACAATTTTTCCCACAAGATTATCGATTGGGTTGCTAAGGATTGGATCATTCTCTTTTCCAATACATTCTGAGAAGGAAATATGTGCACAGACTGACTAACTAATTGGAGTTTATTTCAACAAATGGGTCTTCACGAGGTTTCTTACCTGGATGGTGATCTTGCTAGACTTATCTTGGGTAATATTTGTGAGACTTCCATATCTCAAGTTATTCCTTCTATGTAATTTTTGTTTTTTTTGGCTTTTACCCTGTTGAGCGAAAAAAAAAAACCAACAAATTGTATAAAACTTTTATTAAAAAATAGTATATTTCCCGTGCATAACACGGGTCCATCAATCTACTTGTATAAAACTTGAGCATTTCAAGATTTGATATGGGTGAAGTTATTTTACGTCGGCAACAATAAGAAAACGTGTTTCATATCATAAACGATTTCAGATAATTTAGTCTGTAATAAACTAATAATAATTAAAATGAGCACAACTAAGGGTTCGTTTGTTATAGATTAAAAAATAAGTAATTTTGACATTCAATAAATTAAAGAATGTTTTTTAGAGATTTTAAAGAAAAGCAGAAGATATTTTGTATTCTTTTACAAACATAAAAATCACTTTTTTTTTAAAGTAGCTAGTGATAAAAAAATATGATTTTTTTCTAAAAGCTAATAAAGTTAGCTTTTCATTTTAACCTCAATTTTTGTGAAAAGCTTAAACAACCTAATTAAACTCATTAAAAATGAATTTTAACTTTAAAAAAAACAAAGTGGTTTTCTCATAATTTTATTTCAACAAATGGGTCTTCACGAGGTTTCTTACCTGGATGGTGATCTTGCTAGACTTATCTTGGGTAATATTTGTGAGACTTCCATATCTCAAGTTATTCCTTCTATGTAATTTTTGTTTTTTGGGCTTTTACCCTTGAGCGGAAAAAAAAAAACCCAACAAATTATATAAAACTTTTATTAAAAAATAGTATATTTCCCGTGCATAGCATGGGTCCATCAATCTACTTGTATAAAACTTGAGCATTTCAAGATTTGATATGGGTGAAGTTATTTTACGTCGGCAACAATAAGAAAACGTGTTTCATATCATAAACGATTTAAGATAATTTAGTCTGTAATAAACTAATAATAATTAAAATGAGCACAACTAAGGGTTCGTTTGTTATAGATTAAAAAATAAGTAATTTTGACATTCAATAAATTAAAGAATGTTTTTTAGAGATTTTAAAGAAAAGCAGAAGATATTTTGTATTCTTTTACAAACTTAAAAATCACTTTTTTTTTTTAAAGTAGCTAGTGATAAAAAAATATGATTTTTTTCTAAAAGCTAATAAAGTTAGCTTTTCATTTTAACCTCAATTTCTGTGAAAAGCTTAAACAACCTAATTAAACTCATTAAAAATGAATTTTAACTTTAAAAAAACAAAGTGGTTTTCTCATAATTTTTTTTTTATAACAGATGCACTCTAAGTAAATAAGAGATAAATAATGGACAAAAACAGAAAACGTCGCCTGAGAGATTCGAACTCTCGCGGGGAAACCCCATGTACTTAGCAGGCACACGCCTTAACCACTCGGCCAAAGCGACGGTGTTGTCCATTCTACGTACTTAAAAATATAAGTAATTAATAATTACTAGTGGATATTTTGACAGGTTAAACTAAGAGGAGAGATCTCAATGGTTGGAATTAACGATCATGTTGAGCTCCTATTGATGGCTTTTCCGTGGGTAACACGTTGACAATATATACAAATGTTTTCAGCCAAATTCCTATTGCCAAGTGCGATTCTCCTGTGTTGTATCTCTGACGTCTGACCCTCTTTCTTTGTTTTTTTTTTGTGTGTTCTACTTTGCCATTTTTTTTTTCTGGTTATAAACAACAGTTGTGGTTTTATATAGGATTTGTTTGGCAAAAAACTAATTCTTAGCTAGGAGCTGAAAAACTAGCTAAGTGAATTTGAAACGTTCGGTAAAATTAGCTGTTGTACTAACTTATAAATATAAAATAATATCAAAGGACATGTTTATATGATTTTTATATATATTCTTTTTGAATTCAAATTAAAGGTTTATAACTATTGTTTAAGTTTATTTTTATTTTATATATTTGTATTGAATAATATAGATGAAATTACATGTTTGTATAATTTTCTATTTAAATTTTATTTTAGGAGATAGGAGCCAGGTAAAGAAAGAAATTTGTTAAAATAATTAAAAATGAAAGAAAAGCTAATATGTTATAAGCTAAATAAACTAGCGTATGAAAAAAAAAGCTATAAACTAATAAGATAAATTTGTTTACTAAACATCTCTACTTTGATTTAACAAGCTTATAAGCTTGATAAATAAGCTATAAGCTAGTTTAATATGATTGCCAAACAAAGCATATCTCCTATCATCCATTATTAAAACAGAAAAAAAAATGGTAGGCTGATACGAGACAAGATAGGGGCTCCTAGTGCCAAGCCCAAAAGAGAGTCAGAAGCCTCAAGCCTCAATATCTCAACATTAGGAATGTTCTAGAATAATATAGTTTGTTATGATTTACAATTTATTATTACTAGTTTGTTATGACATGTGTCCTTAGATACTTAATAGTAGGGTGAATTGTATTGAGTTGTTATTTGTAAATTGGTTATATAAACTAATAGTGATATGAATGAAGGTAAGCAAGAAAATTGATAACAAATATCTTTCTCCCTCTAAGGCTTTCCTATTCAATAGGAATTCAATCTCTTCTCCCAAAATTTTACTTCCTATCATTGGTGTTTTCATTCCTGTAACTAGAGCTGTCTAAACAGGCTGGCCCGACCCATTCGGGCTAAGCACTTTCTGGGCTGGGCTGGGCTAGGCCAAAATCTAGTCGGGATGCTAATTTCCTAGCCCAGCGCAGCCCTATGCGGGCTGTGGGCCAAACGAGCCAGCCCATGGGCCGATAACGTTTTTAAAAAAAATATTTTTATTGTTTTTAAAAATTCATTTTTTTAACTAGAAAATTTCATTCATATAGTTATGAATTAACATGTCATTCACCAAAAATCTCCTTGGTTATAATAAATCTCTATATGTACCATGGTTATATTAAATCTTCATCGTCATAAAAAAGCATAAATTTAAGTTTAACCATAAGTCATAACACGAAAAGTATAGGAGATGTATCAAACAATTCTTATTTAATATTATGTGCTCTAGGAGCAAGAGAAATGCCTTGCTCTGTATAACTAAACATGTGCCGGAGTATTGTGGGTTACCAAGTTCCATGGATATACGTATGAGTACTGCTACGGGGTATGTCAAAATTTCTAAAGGTATGGTAGGATATATTTTATAGAAATATACAAACATAAACAATAAAGTAACTACATCATAAGATAAATACAATTTTCATAATCTTCTAAGGTTCAACAAAACTCCATAAATTATTTCATATAAAGAAAGCACATGATTTGCAGGTGTAAAGTAGTAATTTGTTTCATTTAATAGCAAATGAAAAAACTTAGCAACAAAATTTGGTCTTTTGCATGAACTAATGACTTTTACTTGAGTGATATTGGGTACCTACGAACATTGGTACCTATGTGTACCCAATAACTAGTACCAGCAATGGATACGTACACAGCACATCTTTAGCAACCTTTTGGAGTGCCTATGCATATTAGGTGGACCATCAGTGTCTCCTACAGTCCTACCTTTTTTTTGATTTTTTGTTAAACTTTTATTATCTATAAAAATAAATCTTCAGCCCGCGGGCTGGCCCACCCCTCGATGGGCCAGCCCAAGGGGGGCCAATACATTTTCGGGCAGGGCCGGGCCAAATTTTGTTTGGGCTACTATTTTACCAACCCAGCCCATCGTTTTTGTCGGGCCAAATGGATTAGCCCATCGGGCCGGGTCCATTTTGACAGCTCTACCTGCAACTCAACCTCATTCATCATAAAAAATAAAACACAAAAAAATGCATAACCCATCCCATTCAGAAAAATCAGATTACACCCAACTCCTAGAATCCATCAAATCCCTCACCAAAGCTATCACTGACTTCAACCTTTCAGAGCAACATCACCATGAATGCCATCTCCCAAATTCACTTCCTATCATTGGTCCCATTAGTGATAATGTCAGAGGTATTGTAGAAATGGCTGGAAATCAGATGAGATACACAAGACCTCCCCATATGAAAACCATTAACCCAATTTGAATTGATGGGCTTATGTTTGGTGCAGCTGAGTTTATTGAGGAATTTTTTTTGCTTTACTGGGTTGATTGAATGTGGCATCAATCCAAATGTTGTCATTTACAACATCTTGATTAGATCTTTATGCACTCTTGATGATGTTGCAAGCTCCTTGAAATTTTTAAGACAAATGCAAGAGAAAGGAATAAGCCCAAGGTCTGATTGCAAGGCACCTTGGAGTAGCAAAGTCCCTGTTGAGCATGTGATGACTTGTCCGGTACCGCATTATGATCTTGAGGACAAGGCCAGTCTGAAAGGGTCGGTAATGATACGAGACAAGATAGGGGCTCCTAGTGCCAAGCCCAAAAGAGAGTCAGAAGCCTCAAGCCTCAATATCTCAACATTAGGAATGTTCTAGAATAATATAGTTTGTTATTGTTCCTGCCAAAAATCGTATTTGCCGGAATCTAGCCGGAACGGGGTGTGACCTATATTTCTAATGATGAATATTAAGGGTGTTTTAGGATATAGCATGACAGGAAGGTATCCTGCTCCTACGTATCCTAGGTGGGAATCAAAGCTAACATAATTCTCTCTGAAATATTAGGTGTCCTCCCTCATGGGGGTGGCCTTGTATTTATAGTGTAACTCATAACCGTTTATTTATCTCGATATCTTTTATCTGATACTAATTGATAGTCTTGTTGATATGATAAGATCTTGTTACGCATATATCAAATAGTTATTATTCGTTACAAATTGATAGTCTTATTGATATGATAAGATCTTGTTACACATATCTCAGATAGTTACAATTTGATGGATATCCTTCATATTTGTTACTTATCTTGATGAGTTTACATTCCACTATCAAGCTCGCCCTCCCTACTTCATACTCGGATTTAGCCTATCAAGCTCCTCCTCCCTACTTCCTATTCGGATTTAGCCTATCAAGCTCGTCCTCCCTACTTCATACTCAGGCCAAGCTCGGCCAGTACACCTTGTGCCAGGACCAAACTCGGCTATTACTCCTTGTGCTAGGATTAAGCTCGGCCAACCTTCATTATTTAATCCTGAGCAGTACACAAGTCCCCCAAGCTCTGAGTAATTGTAAGACGAAAGAGCTTAAATTAAGCCTCTAACTGAGCTTAACTTCTCTTATACTGGTATCACTTGGCCATAACAATGAAGCTCGATCAGTACTACCTAAACTCGGCCTCTCTATTTAAACTCGGCCAATACTTGGCTATTTTGGTCATATCATTTTCGGGATGTACACAAGACCCCCAAGCTCTAAGTCTTAATAAGGCGAAAGAGATTTTATTAAGTTATTGGTCGAGCTTCACATGACTGAATAATTTATGCCCTACTAGTACGTGATCGTATCAACTTTTTCTTTAAGCATAAATGCTTTGTTTACTCAAGTTCACTTTGACGTGCAAATTTTTAGGGATGTTGGTTTCTTGAAAACATAATCTTCTGATGCTCATCCGAGGCTCTTTGGATACTAATTAATTTTCTTATGTCAATGCTTTTACTAAGCTCGGCATCGTTATATTCGTCCCATGCTCGTCCAGAGCTAATACTTATCTCCAACACTTCGAGAATTAGCCTTATCTCATGATAAGCTTGTCTAATGTCGTCTGGAACTCGTCCAAGTTCTTTGTGGTTGTTTTACAATATAGTCTTCTATTGTTCACTTTGACCCTTCTGAAAAATACTCTTATTGTTCTTTCAATTCTAGTCTCAAGCCCTTGACAAGCTCGGTAATACTCTGCTCATTGTGAGCTTTTGGTAGACTGTTATAGTCGTTATTGTCTTCCAATACTTGACATAACTCATGATAATGTTGATCATACCTAGCTTTTTATTAGCCTTCGATAGACTCGGCCATTCCTTACCTTAATGCTTGGTCGAAGCTCATGGTGAGCTCGTTCTATGCTCGTTTAGAGCATCAAGAACTTTGGAGAATTAGACTTATCTCATGATAAGCTTGTCCAATGCTCATCTAGAGCAAATACTTATCTTCAACACTTGCAGAACCGGGCTTATCTATCTTATGATAAGCTCGTACAATGCTCGTCCAAAGCATAAATGATTATCTCCAGCACTTGGAGAATTAGGCTTATCTCATGATAATCTCGTCCAATGCTCGTCCAGAGCGAATACTTATCTCCAGCACTTGGAGAATTTAGATTTATCTCATGATAAGCTCGTCCAATGCTCGAACAGAGCAAATACTTATCTCTAGCACTTGGAGAATTTAGCTTTATCTCATGATAAGCTCATCCCATGCTTCATCATTCCGAGTTATTGATGGGGTTAGCGTTGAAGACTTTAATTAAAGCTTTACGAGATAATCTCAACATTTTTCTTTTTTACTAATTCTTGTAATAAGCTCGGTTATTAATACTCATGATGAGCTCGGAATTTGTGTATCCTGGATAGTCTTGGCTGACTTTCTTACAGCTCGGTTAGTAAGTCTTGATAAATTCAAAAGCTCGGTTTAATAGCTCAGGAAGTTTTGACACTTTGGTGTAAAAAATTTAGTAATATAGAGCTCGTATTCGGCTTGTAGATTCAACTTGATCATTTAAAATTTTAAGTTCGTATTCGACCGAGGCTTATGTTCAATCTCTAGTCATTCAATTTTGATGAAGACTCATACTCAGGCTTTGCCCGCTCAAATTTGGCTAGGGCTCAGGTTAACCCCTTTGAATGATCGGATCTGGTTGATCAGCAATGGGCTCTGATTGGCCTCTCTAAAATACTCGGATTTAGTTGGCCTGGTCGGCCTTTTTAGATACTCGGTCCTAAGCTAGGAGGCCGTGGTGGGTATGGAGGCCTAGCTTGACATGGTGGGATAGACCAACTATAATTTTGGAGGCTGAGCTTAGTATTTTGGTGTCCAAGCTTAGTATTTTCCGGATGTTTTGTGAACATTTTATTTCTATAGTATAATCTCGGATGTTTCCCAAATTTTATTTCATGTTATTTGGATTTGATAGTCTTTACTTTTGTAAACATTTTGATCGTACTTTTAATTGACATGTTAGTATTATCTTCCATATCTCTTCCTATACTCACCTTATATTTTAGTTTTCTCATTTGCTTTTACTCTTTTGGGAGGCCTAGCTTAGCATGAAGTAGGAGGCCGAGCTTGGCTTGGAGACCGAGTATGTTTTGGATCATATACAATGTTCCTTCTTATCATTGTATTCATGAGTATATATTGTATTAAAGGAGGCCTAGCATATGGCATATATACTGTTCAAGCGCCGAGCTTGAGCATTTGTTTTCCACTTTCCTTCATATCTGAGCATGCTTATCTTAGCCATGTGCTAGGGTTTTTGTGCTTTGTGTGTATACTAGGCCGAGTTTGGTGATTATAGTGCTTAGGCCGAGCTTGTAGTGCTTAGGTGCCAAAACATCATTTTGAAGGAGGCCTAGCTTAGATAATACAATTATATGAAGCATACAATCATTTATCTTACATCAAACGGTCTAACGCCTTTTTGTGTTCAAAATGTTAAAATCTTTGTTTAGAACATAAGATAAATTTCAAGCATAAACCGATTTTAACTAATTTAGAATCATTTTATATAAACTGAGCATAACCAATTTAGGTTCTAATATGGCCATGTTGAGACCGAGTATAATGAGTAACGTAGTTGATAGAAAGTTACAGGATTATCACTATTACATTACGAGCTTGTACACTTTCTTTTTCATAGGGTCTTATTCAATTTCATGCCCATCTCCTAAGCTGTGGAACTCCGGGAGTTTCGTAGGGTCTTATTCAATTTTTATTGTGGAACTCCAGGAGTTTAGTAGGGTCTTATTCAATTTCATGCCCATCTCTTGAGCTGTGGAACTCCAGGAGTTTAGTAGGTCTTATTCAATTTTTCATGCCCATCTCCCAAACTGTGGAATCTCCCAAACTGTGGAACTCCAGGAGTTTCGTAGGGTCTTATTCAGTTTTTCATGCCCATCTCCCGAGCTGTGGAACTCCGGGAGTTTCCTAGGGTCTTATTCAATTTTCATGCCCATCTCCCAAGCTGTGGAACTCCAGGAGTTGAGCTGTAGAACTCCAGGAGTTTTGTAGGGACTTATTTATGCCCATCCCCCGAGCTGTGGAACTCCAAGGGTTTGTGGGGTCATTTGGTGTGATGTACATGTAAGGACTTTATCTATGCCCATCCCCTGAGCCGTGGAACTCCAGGGGTTTTGTAGGGTCATTTGTTGGCTTCGATCTCCCAATGTGATGCAATCAGGTATATCTAGTTTGGCCTGGGTTCCCAAGCTGTTGAGATGAGGTCGATCGAATTGAGTAGATGAGCATGTCAAGCATATCTTGATCTCCGTCAAAAAGTAGTAGTGAATAATTAAATTTAAATATAAAAATAGCTTAATCATATGATAAGATATCATAAGACAAAATGAATTCAACTTAAATTCAAGTTTGAATTTAAATTCTAGTAAGAGATGACCGGAGTAGATAGGAAACCGGTTAGATAAGACAATTTCAATCATAAATTTAAATTATAGTTACAATTGAAATTCTAATTTTGAATCAAAAATCATAATAGAACTGTAAAAAAAAGTTCATATTGATACAATCCTTGCATGCCATTGTGCAAATATTCAAAAGATATTGCCATATTGTTTTTTTCTAACTTATCTAGATGAGTTTGAATAAAATAATAAGTCAAATTAAGGAAAAAAGGTGTATTTAAAATGCCACATTTAAGATGTCGGTTGCAAAACCTAAATATTATCATGGTGAGCCATTTAAAATATTGCATGTTAGGATGACAATCGAGCGATCAAGGAAACTCTTCCCAACAACTTCATTTATCAGAAAATTATGTAAGATATATACTCCTCATATTATGCAAATCTGGACAGATTAATAGTAAAGCAAGTTCATTAAAGGTAAACCAAATTTGATCAACACATCTAAGACAAACATATTAGAGATGCATACACGTTTTTTGTTAAGGGTCAGAAACAAGGACAATTTCCTAAATAACATGCATTAAATAGTAAATTATTTCAAACTACTCAATTACTAACTTATTTTTTTATGGGTTTTGACTCAAGGTTTTTAAAACCGGACCGGTCATTGAACCGGTGAAGGCACCGGTTCAAGGTTCAATGGTTCAACCGTGGTTGAACCGAGGTTGAACCGGTGTTAATTAAATAATATTTTTAAAATTTTTAATGTTTATATATAACAATATTAACAGAGAAAAGAGAAGAATCAGCAAAGATGCAGATATTCGTGAAAACCCTAACTGGGAAGACCATTACCCTCGAGGTTGAAAGCAGCGACACCATCGACAATGTCAAAGCTAAGATTCAAGACAAGGAAGGCATTCCACCGGATCAACAGCATTTGATATTCGCTGGAAAGCAGCTTGAGGATGGAAGAACATTAGCTGATTACAACATTCAGAAGGAATCGACTCTTCATCTTGTTCTCAGGCTTCGTGGTGGAATCATTGAGCCTTCTTTGATGGCTTTGGCTCGTAAATACAACCAAGACAAAATGATCTGCCGCAAATGCTACGCTCGTCTACATCCTAGGGCTGTGAACTGCCGCAAAAAGAAGTGTGGTCACAGTAATCAGTTGAGGCCAAAGAAGAAGATCAAGTAGATTCTAGCTGTTATGGTTCGTCTCTTTTTGATGTTGCAATTCAGATCATTATTGCTATCTCTGGGTTTGATTAATGTTTAAATTGTTTCGGAATACATTTCGGTAGTAATTATATTGTTATGATGACTTTATGATGTCTTTGAAAAAAAAAAATATTAAAAAAAAAAAACATAATATTAAAACTTTATCACATTAAAAACTAATTTTTTTTTTCACTTAAAAATATCATACTTATGTTTATTTTATTTTAACGATCCCAAGCTTCTCTAACCCGAACGTCTATTTTCCATGAATAATTATGATATATCAGGCTTTGGTCAAACATTTGGCCTAAGTATATATGTATATTTAAAGTTCAAATTTGGTCTAATAACCCACCTTACGGGCTTTCTTGTTTGAGTAGAACTTGGGCCCAAACCAAGGATATAATAATAAGTTGAAGAAAACCTAGCAGTCTCTCATCTTCACTCCACCGCCGCAAGCAATTTTCACAGACTCAGACTCGCCTTTCCTTTCTTGCTTCACAGACTCATCCATTCTTCTCTCTTTTTCTTTCTAGCTTCCATTGCGATATCTCTCTCTCTATAGTCACTGTACTAGTTCTTACGCATCCATCGTCTACGCATCCACTGTGGTGGTTTTCTTTCGTCTCTTTTTTTCCTTCTGTCTGAAAGATGGTGAAGAAAAAATAAACCGGGCAACCCGGATGAACAGCCGGTTTTACCGGTTCAGCACCGGTTCTATCGGTTCCTGTCCGGTTGGATTTATGAACGTTTTTGAGGCTATTCCGGACTGGACACCAGTCCGGTTCCCGGTCAAACCGGTCGGACCGGCCGGTCCGGTTTTGAAAACCATGGTTTTGACAGCATCAAAATATGCATGCGTTTAGAAGTAACCCTCTAACCCTTTATGCAAACTCACTGAAGCATATATTGAAGTTATTTTTAGAACAAACAAGAATAATATCACCTGAGTAAATATGCACCCTGCAGCTTGCTAATGAAAATGGATGTCGGTGAAGTTGACACAGGCAAATATAAGAAGGGGGTTGAATTGTGTTTGTTAATAATTTTCGAAAACAACCTTTTTCAAAACTAATTTTCTCATACAAGAAATAAAAGGTAGCGCATACAGAAAAAGATCCTTTTAAAGACTTAACAAAATCAAGTTCGAATCCCCACAGTTAGTATAAGTAAATAAAACTGAAGAGATAAGGAATTAGAAGATTCACGCAAGTGTTTAATCCTGGTTCACTCTCTTCCAACCAAGAGCTACGTCCAGTCCCTTCTATTTGAAGGTTTTTCTCCACTATTTTCCAAATAGATTACACCAAGTATTCAACACCTCTCCAGGCTACAAGTATTCCTTTCTTACCAAGCCTCTTCAGGCTCTAACTCTAATCAAAGAGATTGTTTGCTTTTGATCTTCTAACTCACTATGTGTGAGGATATAAAAATTTAAAATCAGTTGAATATTATAGCAATATTCAAGCTAAGGTATTACAGACTTTTGCTCTTGAAAGAATAAAAGATTTTGAGTTTGTAGAATGGCAAGCGTTTTTCTAGAAAGGTTTCTGTATTTGCAAAAGTTATTTCTTCAGAGGTCAAGGTCTTCTATTTATAGAGACCTTTTTCTTCACGTGAAATTCTTCAACGGTTGTTTTGAATTTTCCCGTTTAGAGATGGAATCAAATGCATAATATCCATTGTAACTGATAGCTTGAACGTGGCCATTGTGAAATGTACTATTGGTTATCACTCTTGCACAAATGGTCACACCTCTGAGCATTTGCAACTTGAAAACTGTCTTGCCTTCTTTGTACAAATTCCAGCTATTCCAACGATAAAGATGACAGGGTACAAGACGTTTTGTATTGTACTATTTTGCTTTTGCATTTCCTCATTTGTACTATGTTTCTCTCAAAGAAACAAGGAAATAAAACATTTAAAACAAATAGGAAAGACCAACATACATTTGAAATAAATATCAATCATTTGAAATAAATAGGCTAAATTACACTTTTGGTCCCCAAATTGTTTTTTCAATGTTCAATTTGGTCCCCAAGTTTTTAAAATGTTCATTTTGGTCCCCAAATTCCTAAAACTTATTCAATCGAGTCCTTCTATCATGTTGACTTACGGACATGGACGTTGACCCCGTCTGGTCAGTCGAAATTATGGACCAAATTGAACATTGAAAAATAATTTGAGGACCAAATTGAACATTGAAAAACAACTTGGGGACCAAATTGAATATTGAAAAACAATTTGGGGACCATTATTTTGGGGTCAACGTCCATGTTCGTTAGACAACTTGACGGAAGGACTCGATTGAATAAGTTTTAGGAACTTGGGGACCAGAATGAACATTTTAAAAACTTGGGGACCAAATTGAACATTGAAAAACAATTTGGGGACTAAAAGTGTAATTTAGCCAAATAAATACTTCTAAGTGGTCGAGGAAGCATTTTCTGAGCATATGAAGGATTCATAAAGAAAAAGAGCTCGTCTACTTAATAGAATACGTCTACACGCTCATAGTTAAAAACTCTTTTAGCTCGTCTATTGACGTGGCAAATTCTCTCATCTACTATCAAGTCTTTGGACTTGCTATATATCAGTGAGTTACTTTGATCTCCGTCTACTGACGTGGCACTTAAGCTCGTCTACTCATAGGAGTTAAAATTTCCGTCTACTGAGAATACTTTATATTCCGTCTACTCAAATATAATATAATAAATAAATATACCAATCATTTTGAGCAGCTCGTCTACATGGGTGGACGAGGATATTAAGAAACTCTTTCAAGGTTTCCATAACTTATTAAAAAGAACAATCCTGCATAACTAGATAGAGCATGTTAGATCTTAACTAATACTTTGTCAAGCAAATTTAATCCTTTTTGTTAACATCAAAACTCAGATTATTTAATCCAAATTACTTTGCTTCCAACAATCTCCCCTTTTTTGATGATGACAAGAACTAATTATATTTGAGTAAGCAAAGTCTAAGAGAGCTTACAAAGCTCCCCCTAAGACAAAGCATTCAGACTTAGCAGGAATAAAATATAAGACATGAACTCAGCAGCATATATCATATATACTTTATCAGATCAGTTCAACTACTTATCAGTAAAGATTTCAGATCATATAATTATGTTAAACATGTATAGACAAATGAAAGCATGCATAAGAAGCCAAAGTATACTTTCAAAAACTGACTTTTATATAAATTTAATTCTCTCCATTCTCCCCCTTTTTTGTCATTGGAGAAAAAGGTAAGAGGAGGGGACCATCAATGTCAGTAAGGAAGAAAATCAAAAGAAAAGCTTAAGAAGAGGGTGGAGGTGGAGGAGGAGGGTTTAGATTTGGGTTTGGTGGAGGAACAGGAATTTGAGTGAGCAGATTTTGACTTTGTTGAAAACTCAGCATAATGTTCATCATCTGGTTCATTGATAATCTGCTAGATTATGTGATTTATACATACTTTTTGATGGATTTTTGCTCCCAATTGTGCTAATTGCTTGAGTTTTGTCCCTGAGTTTAAATAATTTAGTTTTTAATAGTGTTTTACAAATTTTAGTTTAATTCCATGTTTTTAACATTAATATAATAATTTTTTTTTTTTTACATTTTTTTACTTTTATAGGAAATACTAAATGGTGTGGGATCATGACTACAATAGACTTGTTGCACCATATAGAAATAAACGTGAAAGAGAGGTGACATGTGCTAATGGACTTCAAGTAAAAAAGAAAAGGATCTTGGCCCATGGAAAAAAGAAAATTGAATCCAATTTCATTGTGAATGGATTTGGAAGAAAAGGACCAGAGGCCTTACGGGAAGCTTGTGGAGGCTGAGGTCTTGAATAAAAAAGAAAGAAGTGGACATTAAGCTGGTGGTTGAAAAAAGTAACGGAAATAAATGGAGTAAGGCAGCGTGAATAAAGAGAGGAACCGAAACAGTAATGCAAGGGCGGCGTGAATAATAAAAAGAAAAGAGTAATGCATAACGGGCAGGAGCAGCTTAAAACAAGAAAGAGGAACAACAGCGAAAAAACTGAAAAAAGCCAGGGGGAGACAGTAGCGTGGAAACGGTGCTGCCATACTCTTGGACACTGCTGGGATCATCTTGATTTTTATGCAGTTTTCTCTTCTCTCTTTATCCCTATTTTTTTTTTTTTTAGGATTTAGCATATCTAGCTAAATTCCTTTTTGCTGGGGTTTTGATGTAATCCTTTTATGATGAAGTTTTATCTGACAGTTTGATTATCTTATGAACAATTGATATTGTTGACGTGATGTTTACTATGTTTGCTTACATTTGAATGCCTAGCTATCATTCTTGTGTTTTGAGGGTTCATGTATATTCTAGGAATAGTGATATGTGGACTTTGCCTCTTATAAGCATTGCTGTTAATTGGGTTAATCTGGAATAGATAACTGGATTAATATGGACATTTCACAAATTCCATAGAACTTTTATCATCATGCCTTATTAATTAGACCTAAGGAATTAGGGTAATTGTTGAGGTTTGATAGAGTTGATTCACTAAGGAATTAGGCTTCAATTAATTAAGGGAATTTGTCCCTCAACATGCCAATTGGGATTAGGATAATTAGAGTGTCGGTAATTCACAGGATTCCTTGTCTATGAGGAATCCGGATTCATAATTGGATAAAATCAAATCCCTAGCGTTTTTATTTCTATTTTATCTCAACAAACAAAAATTCCAAAAATATTTCATTGCTCTTTTACTTTATTTTATTTTCAGCCCTCTTCATACCAAATTTTAGTCTAGATAGTTGTCAAACTTGTAAATTGGTACTTGCTAACTAATCCCTGTGGACGATATCCGGTTCTCACCGTTTTTATTACTTTCAGCGATTTGGTACACTTGCCAATTTTGCTCAACATTCATCATAACATTAGTTGGAGCCAGGGCTTCTGCAACTTGTTCTCTCACTTGTTCCTTGACCTCAACCTTTACTCTCTCATCTACAATTCTTCCAATAATCTCTTCAAAGTTTGGAGGCAGTGAGAGTGTGGGTCTTGAACTTTCAGCACTCTCTTGAGCATGTGCTTGACTTGTAAGAGTGTCTAAAGCTCTGGAAGATTGAGGTTGCTCTGATTGATGAATTACAGTCAGAGCTAATGGCTGTGATGATTGCTTCTCAGAAGTGTTTGGCCTAGAACCAGCTCAGTAACTTCCTCATTCGCAGTGACTGGTTGAGCAGATTCAATCTCCATAATAGAGTCTTCTACAATATTTTCTTCTTCAGTATGCTCTGAAGGTGGAGACGGTGGAGGTGAGTCTATAAGTTGAAGAACAGGTGGGGGCAACTCTTTAGCCTAGTGGACTAGATCTTCTTCACAAATAGGACTGATGACAGAAAGTCCTAAGATGTACTTGTAGATGAAAAATCTGCAGTATGATAGTCCACATTTGCCTCTGACCTTTGGAATGAACTTTTTCTCTTCCAAACTTAGACCAGATGAAGAGGCTTCTTCTGCACATTTCACCCTGTGATTTCTCCAAATGTCAACTGCCACATCTTCACAAATATCCTCAACAAGTTGTCTCAACCAAAAATTTATGATATTCTGATCTGCTAGGTTGACATCTTTAGGATTGATCATGCAAGATTCTGGAAAAGGCATCTTTCCAGTATTTCTTTGTTTCTTCTTGTCCTTGTCCTTGTTTAAATCAATCATTGGAAGTCTGGGACATAACATACAGGAATTGATTCCAATCTTTGTATTCAAGGTATGGAACAACCAAGTTGGAGGCACAAAATTTGCAGCCCTTACAACCCTGAGAAGTCATAGCAGACTTGGCTTTCCTTTGAGGTTGTTGTCTTTTTGTTGGAATAGCAGCAGCAACAGCCTTTGTTTCTTCAAAATCTTATTGATGGGGACACTGTCCACATCATCATCTTCATTATGACATAGGACCAGGTTCCTTGTCCTTTTCTGAGTTTTGGCAGGTTGAGGGGCCTCAGCTGTAGGTTCCCTAATTATAATGCTAGTAGCAGGCTTCTTCGGAATTCTTGTCCTAACAGTAGTGGTTTCTCTTTTAAGAGTTCTCTTCAACCCTAGAACTTCAGCATTGTTCTGCTCAATTTGTTCTTCTTTAACTTTGTACATATCTTCTTGCTTGGCTAGGGCAGCTGCAGTATATGTGCTTGATAACTCTTTTAATGAAGAGTTATTTACTCTTTCTTAGCTTGAGTTTTTGTATACTTTGAGTATTTTATGTGGATGTTTTAGGTGTTTTAAGTTAGTTTAGTGTAATATGTGTCATTTTATAAATTTCGTTTAATTTTCTATTTTTGAGTGTCTAGGAATATATTTAATGTGTTTCTTGAGTTTTGTTAGGTTTTTGTTGAAGTTTAGACCAGCTGCTGGAAAATGTTTTGGGCATGCTGCAGCATCTGGGCGCGAACTCTTGACAAGCTGCTGGAAAATGCTCCGGTCATGCTGCATCATATGGACGCGAACTGCTTATCAAAAAAGGACAAAAATGGGACCACATTCTCTCTCCTGCCAGGCTGTCTTAAAAGCTGACGATGTGGCCCAGTCACATGCAGTGGGTTTTGTCCTGGTGCAGTTAATGAATTGGGCCAAGACACTTATTTTAATATTATTTTGGTTGGCCCAAAAGTAGGAAAGAGAAAAGTGCCTTTGTAAAACCCTAAAAAAGGGAATATTCCTTACTTTTAAAAGAGGGGGGCTGCTTCATATCAAAGGAGAGTAGCTGGGGGTAGATAGTGTTGGGTTAAAGCAACCATCACACAAGAAGGGGGGTGAATTGGGTGATAATAGAAATTTAAAACTTTACGAAACATCAAAACATAAATAAGAGTTTTTCAAATAAAGAGAATGTAGATGGATAAAAGAAGATAATTTAAAAACCATCTAACAAAACTAATAACATATTTTTAATCAGTTTGGAAATAAGGAAGATAAAACATTTCACTTGTCTAATGGACAATATTGACTTGTCTGATTATCTCAGGCTAAACGTCAACCAGTTAGACAAAATCTAGAGGATAAAAACATTTGAAAACAACTTAGAACATAAAGCTTAAAATCAGTTAGAAAACTTTGTTGAAATACATAAGACAACAAAGATAAAGAGATAAGGGTAGAGAGAAGATAGACAACAAGATTTATCCTGGTTCACTCATATAAACGATGAGCTACATCCAGTCCCCAGCAGCAGCTGAGTTTTCTCCACTATCACATCAGATAATTACAATGAGTAGTCTTTGCACACCTAGCCTCTCCAAGCTCATTGAGTATTGTTCTCAACCAGCCTCTCCGGACTGTTGCAAGTATTCTTTTCACCTAGTCTCTCCAGGCTCAACAAGTATTATTCTTAACCAACCTCTCCAGGCTATTGCAAGTATTATTTTCACCTTGCCTCTCCAGGCTCACTGGATTTTGATGAAGATTACATAGAGAAATTCTCACAACACTCATAGAGTGATTTTACAAAGAAGTACAGATATGAGTTCTTCCTACACTCAAAAGAGTGGATATATTTTTTTAAGCACTTTAGAACTGAAAAAGAAATCACTCATAACACTCACTTGAGTGAATCTAGGATGATTACATTGAGAATGATTTATGTTGAGATGAAGATTGTGTGCTCTCATTTTTCATCAATTGTAGCAGCAGTAGCAGCACCAACACCAGCAACTCTTCTTCTTCTTTTTACTTCTTTCTTCTTCTTTGGTCTTCATTATATAGGCTTGACAAAATATACCCGTTGGAGTTTTTGACCGTTGCGCAAAACTTCTTGATGCTGACCACACTGTAGAGTGGTTTTGCTTTTACAGCTTTTGTCTTTTTGCAGCAGTGATATATTTCTTCTTTTTTCTTTTCTTTCAACATACAGTTGTATATGTCTTTTATCATTAAAGCTATTCTGACCAGCTGCACACCTTTTTGGCTTTTGCACTTTTGTGATAATATATAATATTAAATAGCTGTGCAACTTTGGTAGAAGAGAAACTTCAAGACATAACAGCTATCTTTCATTGCATGTCAACATGTCTTCAATTGTTGACACCTCCTGCTTTCCCATATAAATATTTAACTAATTCAGCTTTGTCTTATACTGGGAAGACACTTGGTTAGCTTCATTAGACAATTTTTAGATGAGCTTGTGAGATGCTTGGCTAGTGTTCATTAGATGCTTGCTCCTTTAGCTCCTAAACTCCGTCATCTTCGTATTATGCAATTTCGACCTTCTTAATGATCGATTCAGGCTTCGAGGTCTTCATGAAAGTTGTATCCCTGGATGTTAGCTTTTGAATGGCACCGGTTGCATCCAATTTGGACATGTAAAACTCAAGTTATGGCTATCAGACGCTTCATAGGTCTGTCTGTTAGAACAACATCACGTCACCAAGTTACGAATGAAATCTGACACTTACGTAGATCGAATTTGGTCTCGACGTTTTCATCAAAGTTGTAGATATGTTTCTTAGCTTTAAAATGACACCATGATCGATTCATTTGGATACCTAAAGCTCCAGATATTGTCAGCAGACGGTTGTATGTTCTGGTTGTCACAAACAGAATCACATCTTCAACTTGTAGATGATATTTCACTTAGATGGAGATTGATTCAGGTCTCGACTTCTTCATTAAAGTTGTATATATTTCTCTTATCTTTCCAATGAGACCAAGATCTTCTGATTTGAATGAGTGTAACTCAATATATGATGGCACAGACGATTGTAGAACAGACGCTTGAGCAGACGCCGGAGCGGACGTGTGAGTGGACGCGTGAGCAGACACGTGAGCAGGCGGGTTCAGTTTTTATGTCCTGTGGACACGCTAGTCTTTGGACGTTCTATTATTTGGACGCGCACTTAACATACAATAGACGACCGTTACTGGACGACTTATCAATTCACACATATCATGTTAAGATGCTTTCTAATAAAACACTTTGGCAGAGACACTTCAGTAGACAGGTTCATAAACATGCTTAAGGGAGATAGAACACCTTTCCTGTTACCACTAGACAGGTGATATTAGACGAATGAAGCACTTTTCACTTGTCTGCACACTTGAGCACATAATTAGCAAAGTTCACACATTTAAAAATTATTTATGCAATATATTTAGAAACTAACTTGTTTCTTTGATTTGTCATCACTCAAAACCATATAAACAATTACTCATAACACATATAGCATTTTCAGATAGCAGCAGCCAAGGGGTCATCTTCTTCCTCTCCGTTGCTCCATTTTCGTGCTCCCATGGCTTCTTCTTCCATTTCTTATTTTATTTCCAGATTTTGTAAGCTCAGTATGAGCTAGTTTGCTGCAGCGTACTGGTATGCTGAACTTGTAATGAATGTTAGTTGATGTTATGTGACGCTTTGCTGCTGCATTTTCTCTTAATCTGTGTTTAAATGCTGTTTTATTTAAGCTTGGCTATCTTAAGTAGAACTTCAGCTTGCTGAACTTGGAAAAGTGAAGCTAAGTGGATTTGGTTAAGAGATAAGGGTTAAGTCTCTAATTGGAAAATTAGTAGATGTTGAATGGATTAGGAATAATCATTCAAGTCCTTAAGCTAGCTGGAATGTGCTTATTAATAAGAGGGTGTAATTAATATGAATCTAGGAATAGAAGGCATTTAATGAACCTTATCTTTCAAGTGTTGGAAAACACAACTTTAATTTTATGGAGCTAAATGCTACAGCATGGCGAAGCATAACTGAAGCTAACTAAAATTACAAGGGATCATACTAGTAGCTGTTTTACCATTTCTATTCACAAACTCTTTTTATTATATTGTTCTCTTATTACTGCTTTTTAATATTGTCCTTTTTAATATTTGAAAATCAACACTTTCACACACTATTTGGTTACCCCTTAATCCTAACTACCAAGAACAATTAATCTGAATTTTGGTAATTGCTACAGCATTCTAATCCTCGTGGGAACGATCTCTTACTTACTCTTTATTACTTGTTACGATTGTATATACTTGCACATTGCACATTTTTATGCAACAGTGCTCAGATTCATGTCGGCAATGTTTATTTTACCAAACACAGCAACTGACATGCCCTTCTCTGGCAGAATTCTTTCTTGTTCTTCTCGAGGCTTAGAAGCAATAAAATCATAAAGATTTTGTGACTTGAAGATCTTTGATAAGAGATGACAATAAGGAATTCCAGTGATCTTCTTCCTAGTAACCACTTCATCCCTAAATCTTCCATATAGAATTCTGGGAAGATTGATTTTTGTCTCAGTAATTAGATAACAAAGGCAAAACTTGTGTAGGGCAGACAAGTTATTCTTTGACCCTGTTTTGTGAAGAATAACCTTATTCAGTATCTGATGAAGAATGCGGACATCATCCTTCATTTCCGCTGACTTCCATGCATGAGTTCTCACTTTATCTTGTCTCATTAGTAAGGCAGATATTACTTCTGTACCACCAAGTTCCTTCTCCCAAGTTTCAGTAATGACCTTTCCTTCTTGAGCGCAGTTGATTGCCTCAGAAATGGTCTTCTCAGAGACTACTATCCTTCTTCCAAGAATAGTACTAGAAATTTCATCAGTAGTTACCTGAGGGTTCCTCCAAAAAGCCCTAATCAGGTTTGGGTAAATAGAAATCTTCTCCACGAACATGATATCCCAACCAGCGGCAGTGATATTTTTGCTTACATCTAGGTTGTATTCCTTTAATATTCTGAAATCAAAATGATGTTCCGTGGCAAGTTTCAATTTTTCCACATTGAAATTTTCAGATGAGGAGGCCATTGTTGATGAAAGAGGGTTAGGGTTTTGCAAGCAGAAAACAGAGAGTTAAAGAGAGAGTTCGAAGACGAAGGTTAACGAAAGGTTTCCTCAGAGTGAAGGGACTTGCTTTAAAGGTTTTGAAATTCAAAGGTTTTTCTTTTGGAAATAAATCAAAAAGAAAATATTTGACAAGACATGACATAAAAGATAACACGGCTTAGTTGTTGATAGAAATTACTTACTCAGCAAAGAGAATATATGATAAATTTGTCTTTGAGACAAAATAAATACAGTTAATAAATAATATATGAATAGACGGGTTCAAGAAAAGAGCAAGTATGGACGCAACATGCAGTGGACGCGACACACAGATACAATGGACGCGATATGCAATGGACGCGCACTAAAACATGTAATGATCTTGTAATTCTTTTAGACTTACAACAAAATTTCTCAAGGCTGAATAACATAATCAATCCACACATAGCATGTTGAGATATTTTCTAATAAAAATAAATCTGTCCTCAGCAAGAGGATTAGTAAAGATATCTGCCCATTGATGGCCAGTATCTATAAATTGTATATCAAAAATACCTTTTTGCACATAATCCCTTATAAAATGATGTTTAATCTCTATATGCTTAGGTCTAGAATGCAATATTGGATTCTTAGACAACTTAATTGCAGCAGTATTATCACACATAAGTGGAATACTACTTATAAAACACATTGTAGTCCTCCAATTGATGTTTGATCCATAGAAGTTGTGAGCAACAACTAGCAGCTGAAATATACTCAGCTTAAGCAGTTGATGAAGCAATGATACTTTGTATTTTGCTTGACCATGAGACAAGGTTAGCTCCAATGAAGTGACATCCTCCACTGGTACTTTTTCTTTCAATTCTGTCTCCAACATAATCAGCATCACAAAAGCTAACTAATCTGTAATCTTCATTTTTCTTAAAACACAAACCCAGATTAGTAGTACCTTTCAAGTATCTAAATATTCTCTTAACTGCTGATAAATGAGATTCTCTAGGATCAGATTGAAATCGAGCACATAAACATATACTGAACATTATATCAGGTCTAGACGTGATAAGATATAGAAGGGATCCTATCATACCTCAATATACCTTTTGGTCTACCTTTTTCTCTTTATCATCTTTGTTCAGTATGGACGTGGGGTGCATAGGGGTATTCATTGGTTTGCAATCATCCATTTTGAACTTCTTTAGGAGTTCCTTTGTATACTTGGTTTGATGGATGTACACCTCGTCCATAGCTTGTTTAACTTGAAGTCCAAGAAAGAACTTGAGTTCTCCCATCATGCTCATTTCAAATTCTTTCTGCATTAACTTAGAAAACTCTTTGCACAGAGATTCATTAGTAGCACCAAAAATGATATCATCAACATAAATTTGCACAACTATAAAATTGGATTTAATGGACTTTCTAAACAAGGTTGTATCAACCTTTCCTCTATTAAAGCCATTTTCCATTAGAAATGAACTTAGCCTATCATACCAAGCTCTAAGGGCTTGTTTTAGGCCGTATAAAGCTTTCTTAAGCTTATATACATGTTCAGGTTGATATTCATTTTCAAAACCCGGAGCTTGCATTAAATATACTTCTTCATTAATAGAGCCATTTAGAAAAGCACTTTTAACATCCATTTGAAAAAGCATTATATTATGGTGTGCAGCAAAGGAAAGTAGAATCTTAATTGCTTCTAATCTAGCAACAGGTGCAAAAGTTTCAATGTAATCTATACCTTCTTCTTGAGAATATCCTTGTGCAACAAGTCTTGCTTTGTTTCTTACCAGTTTACCATCTTCATCAAGTTTGTTTCTATAGACCCATTTTGTTCCAATAACAGATTTGTCCTTAGGTAAGGGTACCAGAGTCCAGACATCGCTTCTCTCAAACTGATTCAGTTCTTCTTGCATAGCTAGAATCCAGCCATTATCCAGCAGAGCCTCGTCTACTGTTTTTGGTTCCAACTCAGAGACTAGTGCAGTATCTTCCTGCTCTCTGAAAGTTGATCTGGTTCTTAGCCTATCATTGGGATTTTCAATGATTTGATCTTGTGGATGATAATTTTTGAAGTGCCAAGATCTCTGAACAGTGTCTTGTTGAGAGGTGGAGGTTTCTGGTTGTTGAGAAGGGTCTTCAATTTGACCATCAACTTTTACTTCTGTTGTATCTCCTGAGATATTTAGATCAAGATCTGCAAAAGCTTCATCTAGCTCTGATAATTTCTTATCAGGCTGCTTGTCATCAAACTTGACATGAATACATTCTTCTACTACTAGAGTTCTAGAATTATATACTCTAAAGCCTTTTGAAGTTTCAGAAAATCCTAACAGAATTCCGTTATCTACTTTTGCATCAAGATTACCAAGTTGATCTTTCGTATTTAGAATATAGCAATTACAGCCAAAAGAATGAAAATAAGAAATGTTGGGTTTTCGTTCCTTCCACAATTCATAAGGAGTCTTGTTCAAGATTGGTCTAATGTATATTCTATTATGAATGTAGCAGGCAGTGTTAACAGCTTCAGCCCAGAAGCATCTAGGAACTGAGTTGTCATTGAGCATTGTTCTAGCCATCTCTTGAAGAGATCAGTTTCTTTTTCTCTACCACACCATTTTGCTGTGGTGTTCTAAGTATTGAGAAATTGTGAGGAATACCACTTTCTTCACAGAACTTATGAAATAGCTCATTTTCAAACTCTCCCTCATGGTCACTTTTGATTGAAGTGATACACGTGCCTTTTTCATTCTGTATACGTTTGCAGAATATAGAAAAGACCTTGAAGGACTCATCCTTGTGAGCTAGGAACATAACCCATGTCCATATCGTATAATCGTCTACAATGACTAGACCATATTTCTTATCACTGACAGAAGCAGTCCTTGTTGGACCAAAGAGATCAAGGTGTAGCAGTTCTAGTGGTCTATTGGTACTAACAACATTCTTAGATTCAAAAGAACCCTTGACTTGTTTTCCCTTTTGACATGCATCACAGAGAGCATCAGATTTATACTTTAGGTTTGGTAGCCCTCTCATGAGGTTATGTTTATTTAGCTTTGAGATTATTCTCAAGTTTGCATGACCTAGCCTTTTGTGCCAAATCTATCACCCATCTTCAATGGACACTAGACATAAGACACTTTGATTTGAGAGGTCCTCCAAGTCAATTTTATACAAATTGTTTTGCCTCTTAGCAGTGAATAAAAGTGATCCATCGTTTTTCTTGACATTACACATGTTCTTATTAAAAGAAACATCATATCCACTATCACATAATTGACTTATGCTCAGCAGATTATGTTTTAAACCATTTACCAGAAGAACATTATCAATGGAGGGAAAAGGGTGTTTACCAATTTTACCTATACCAGTGATCTTCCCTTTCTGGTTTCCTCCAAATGTAACCCAGCCGCCATCTTTATGTCTTAGGTCTTGGAACATACACCTTTCTCCCATCATGTGACGTGAGCACCCACTATCCAAGTACCAAGATATTTGTTTCTTTCCTGTTGTCAAGCAAATCTGCAACAGGTATTATCTTGTCCTTAGGTACCCAAAATGACTTGGGTCCTTTCTTGTTAGTTTTCACTGGACGCGAATGTTTAGCGTGCTTATTATGAATGCATCTATATGTAACATACCCACTTTTTCCACACACTTTGCAAAAGGTGTTGGACTAGCCTGACTTAGCTTTAACATAATTAGCTGGAGCCTTTGAAGCTCTATGTTGCATATGTGGTTTTGACTTACTATGAGATGCTTCATGCTTCTCCTTGTCATAACCAATGCCAGATTTATCATATGATGACCTAGAGTACCTTAATATAAGACTGAGCTTATCTGAGCCACCTACAAACTTTGACAGAGTGTCTGTCAAATATTTTACATCTTGTTTTAGTTTTGCAACTTCACAAGAATTATCAGGCTCACACTCTAGTTTGTCAGTTAGACTGACATTCTCTGAGTTTAGCTTATCATTTTCTTGTGCTAATTTTTGCCTCTCCATGCAGACTCTATCATACTCTTTTGTTAATTTTGTAAACTTCTTTTTAAGACTTTTGTATTCATGAGACAATATGGATGATATTCATGCAATAATTCATCAAAAGCATTTTTAAGAGTGGACGGGTCAGAATCCATTACCTCATCATCAGTGTATTCACTTTCTGATGATGTATCAGCCGTGAGACAAATATTTGCCTCTTCCTCAAATTCATCTTCCTCATCAGATGAAGATAGGTCTAAATCCTCCCAAGTAGCCATTAAGCCCTTCTTTTTCTTAAAGAACTTCTTTTTCTCTTTCAAATCAGGGCAATCAGCTTTGAAATGGTCAGGCTTTTTGCATTCAAAGCACAAGGGTGAACCTTTTTCCTTGGAGTCTGATTTCTCCTTGGAAAACTTCTTGTTGAATTGCTTTCTTCTGAAGTTACCTTTCTTTCTCCACATGTGTTGAATTTTTCTGGAGATGAAAGATAGTTAATCTTCATTTGATCCTTCTCACTATCTGAAGGTTCAGTGTCATCTGAAGATTCAGCAGCTTTGAGGACTTTTGAAGAACTGGCTTTCTTTGCCTTTAGGGCAATAGACTTTCCTTTTCTGGAAATGTCTTCTTCATTCAGTTCAAGTTCATGAACCTTGAGTGACCCGAGAAGCTCTTCTAGAGAAAGAGTATTCAGATTTTTGGCTTCCTGAATAGCAGTAACCTTGGGTCTCCATTGCTTGGATAAACTTCTCAGAATCTTCCTAACTTGGTCTCTATTTTCATAGATTTTTCCGAGAGATCTGAGACTGTTGGTGATTATTTGAAATCTTCCAAACATCTGATCTATTGTTTCATGATTAGCCATTTTAAATAGTTCATACTCGTGAACCAGCATGCTTATCTTTGATTCCTTTACTTGAGATGAACATTCATGAGCTAGGGCCAGAGTATCCCAGATTTCTTTAGCAGTGTTACAGCTGTGAACTTTGTCATGTTCAGATCTGGTGATGGCATACATCAAATAATGTTTTGCTTTGAGATTGAGTTGATGTTTGACCTTTTGATTTGCAGTCCAATCTGCTCTAGCAATAGCAGCTCCATTTTCACCTCTAGGCTCAGTATAGCCATTTTCAATCAGTTCCAAGATGTCTAAATTTTGTGCATCCAAGAAGGCCATCATCATCTTCTTCCAGCAGTCATAATCAGTTACATCGAAAAGAGGAGGTCTATTGATAGCTTGTCCTTCTGCATCCATGGTTGTTGGATCGTACTCCCTTAGTACTTGTTAGATGCTCAACCCTTTCGAGGCTGAGTTCTGATACCAACTGAAGTTGACACAGGCAAACACAAGAAGGGGGTTGAATTGTGTTTGTTAATAATTTTTGAAAACAACCTTTTTCAAAACTAATTTTCTCACACAAGAAATAAAAGGCAGAAGCACGTACACAGAAAAAGATCCTTTTAAAGACTTAACAAAATCAAGTTCAAATCCCCACAGTTAGTATAAGTAAATAAAACTGAAGAGATAAGGGATTAGAAGATTCAAGCAAGTGTTTTATCCAGGTTCACTCTCTTCCAACAAAGAGCTACTTCTAGTCCCTTCTACTTGAAGGTTTTTCTCCACTATTTTTCCAATAGATTACACCAAATATTTAACACCTCTCCTGGCTACAAGTATTCCTTTCTTACCAAGCCTCTTTAGGATCTAAATCTAATCAAAGAGATTTTTTTGCTTTTGATCTTCTAACTCACTATGTGTGAGGATGTGAAAGTTTAAGATCAGTTGAATATTATAGCAATATTCAAGCTAAGGTATTACAGACTTTTGCTCTTGAAAGAATAAAAGATTTTGAGCTTGTAGAATGGCAAGTGTTTTTCTAGCAAGGTTTCTGTATCTGCAAAAGTTCTTTCTTTAGAGGTTGAGGTTTTCTATTTATAAAGACCTTTTTCTTCACTTGAAATTCTTCAACGGTTGTTTGAATTTTCCCGTTTAGAGAAGGAATCAAATGCATAATATCCGTTGCTTGAACGTGGCCATTGTGAAATGTACTATTGGTTATCACTCTTGCACAAAATGGTCACACCTCTAAGCATTTGCAACTTGAAAACTGTCATGCCTCCTTTGTACAAATTCCAGTTATTCCAACAATAAAGATGACAGGGTTTGCATTGTACTATTTTGCTTTTTCATTTCCTCATTTGTACTATGTTTCTATCAAAGAAACAAGGCAATAAAATAGTTAAAACAAATAGGAAGGACCAACATACATTTGAAATAAATATCAATTATTTGAAATAAATACTTCTATGTGGTCGAGGTAGCATGGTCGAGGTAGCATTTTCTGAGCATATGAAAGATTCATAAAGAAAAAGAGCTCGTCTACTTAACAGAATGCATCTACACGCTAATAGTTAAAAACTCTTTTAGCTCGTCTACTGACGTGGCAAATTCTCTCGTCTACTATCAAGTCTTTGGACTTGCAATATATCAGTGAGTTACTTTGATCTCCGTCTATTGACGTGGCACTTAAGCTCGTCTACTCATAGGAGTTAAAATTTTTGTCTACTGAGAATACTTTATATTCTGTCTACTCAAATAAATTAAAATAAATAAATATACTAATCATTTTGAGCAACTCGTCTACATGGGTGGACGCAGATATTAAGAAACTCTTTCAAGGTTTCCATAACTTATTAAAAAGAACAATCCTGCAAGACTAGATAGAGTATGTTAGATCTTAACTAACACTTTGCCATGCAAATTTAATCCTTTTTGTTAACATCAAAACTCAGATATTATTTAATCCAAATTACTTTGGTTCCAACAGTCGGGTCCTGCTAATGGTAATGTCATAAGCTTTGTAGTGTAGCTGTCTTGTTATAAATAAACATATATCTTCCTATTGTGTTAAAGCGTCATGATGCACCGAGTTCAGAGGAGGCAGGGTATATAAAGCCACTGATAATCGGTGTTTAAGATGGTTCTCGGCCATATTAGGCATGGGTCTTCTCGGTATTGCCCATTAGTTTGTTCACTATGTTGCATATGGTTGTTCACGTGAAAGAAGGCTTCCCATGGAGTTATCTTATTTCACCAACCATTAGAATTGTTTCAAGCATATGGAAGCATGTCATGGATGAGTGTTACCTTCTTCTCCTTTGGGCTATGCTTACCAGAAACAATGTGGTACAACCGATCAATGGAGCTGAGCTCAGAGCTTGATGAACGACATTATGGCGGAGTCCAAGTTCGATATGGGCATCCAAGTAGTGAAGGTCGAACTTCTCATGGAGGCCGAGAAGCATACGGAGAGCTGGTATGGGGCTGAGAAGCGGACACCGAGCCTGTCGGAGTTTACCGTGGCAAAACTCATTGAGGCTGGCACATAGAGAGCCTGCTATTGTCTGATTGTGTTGAATATGCTGCACTTTGATCTTACCTACCTCTTTGAGCCATGTAAGCCACGCGCTTAAACACCATGAGGCCGAGTTGACTCAGTAGAGTTATGAAGACGAAGCTTTAAAGAAGGTATTTGGAAAGGTAGCCATGAAGCTCAGGCTAGGCGTTACAGTCCTGCCAAACTCGGCCTTGACTGTTCGACACGTCCAAGAGCTAACAACATTACAGATCCGTTGAAGCTCGGCCTCAGATAAACTCGGCCATCAAAGGTCGAACCCGTAGAAACTCGGCCATTGATTTACAACTATGATATACAATTTATTATTAATAGTTTGTTATGCCATGTGTCCTTAGATCCTTAATAGTAGGGTGAATTGTATTGAGTTGTTATTTGTAAATTGGTTATATAAACCAATAGTGATATGAATGAAGGTAAGTAAGAAAATTGATAACAAATATCTTTATCCCTCTAAGGCTTTCCTATTCAATAGGAATTCAATCTCTTCTCCCAAAATTTTACTTCCTATCATAGACATAGAACACCAAACAACAACGTTGTTGCAACCTTTGATCCCAATCACTTGAACACAGAACAAGCCCTAGGCGCTTCAACAGAATTTAAAAGTACAACACTTTGCTGAAGAAATTCAACCACAGAAATAATGAGCATCTGGATCGCAATTGTAACGATTGACGATGTTCTAATTTCGAGTCTAATAGTTGAAAGGATTAAGATACTAGGAATATTGAAGCCTGAAGAAGCAGGAGATGAGGAAGGCATTGAAGCATTATGTCTGGATCTGAGAGTTTTTCCGGGTCTCAATGATTCGTGTTCGAGGAAGAAGAGAAGAAAGAGTTCTAGGTCTAAGGAGTAGGAAACCGTACAATTTTCCTTATTCAAGATATATATAATGTATTTTTTTGTGAAAAACCTTAAACAATAGATATATGGAACATAGAGTAATTTGTTTGTCATTGAAAGAAAATGATTGTGATGTGATATAAAAATTTGTGCTTTTTTTTTTCCTCTGAAGATTTAGATGGAGGTAATAACACTAGACACATTTCTTTTTTGGCAATTTGGCTATTGTAGGGAGTTCCGTTAGCATATGATACACAACCTACAAGCTGTTGCTAACACAAAAACAAAATAAAATAAAAAATAGAATATTACTTTTCTCAATAACTTTTTGAGAATTTTAGAGGAGGAGGAAATAAGAAAAATTAAACTGAAGAACCTATCATAGAAACTTTTCGATCATTTCTCGAACTTCTTCGATGACTAGCCAACCCTTGTGGCCTCCAATTACTTCAGCTTTCATCTCTCCATCTTTCCATAGCTGCAAAGAATTCACCTATTTCATCTTATTTTCCGACTTGTATTTCTAAACTAACTCTGCCAGTTGCAACATATTTTTTTTTTTTTGGGTGTCGTATACAAAATTAATTTAATGGGGTACGCACCTGAATTGTTGGCATTTTCTGTGAAGCAGAACAACAAAATAAATAACGAAGTTAAAAAAAAAAAAACACCATAAAAAATTAACACAATATTACTAGAAAGAAATGAGAATTTCCCCCTCTAGAGTTGACTGATGGGTGGAGTAGGGGGGTTTAATTCACATTTTCGATTCACCTCACTCATCACATTAGAGAGTTGGGTTGGGTTGGATTGAAAGAATTTTTCCAAATCAAAAACTTGTTACATTATGCACGTCTTAATTAAAATTTATCTTCTTCCTAATAAAATAAAATAATAAAAAGTCATATAACCAACCTAAAACAAACATAATAAGTGTCAATCAAAAGAATAGATATAAATCTTACTAAGTTAATATAAATCTTATATATTCCATGGATCCACCACAATCATCACTTTCAATATCATTTTTCTTAACATACTATTTGTCATCAAAGGATTAGCTGGATTTTCATCGCAATAGTCTATTAAATGTTCTATGAGATTTTTATATCTATTTTCTTGGTTGGCCGGCCACGTCTTCAATTTGACCAAAAAAACCTACATTTAATCAAAATTGTCATCATCATCATAGAAAATTCAAAAAAAGTAACTTGAAATTCTTCAATTGCCATGTATTTTTTTTCAAACGAGGGGAAATTAAATATGTTATAGGGTTCAGATGATAGGAAGGGAGAAATTTTAATTAAATATTCTGTTTGGTTAAGAGGAGATGAAAGGAGGGGAAATAACCCTTACCCTATTTGGACATTCACAAGTGGTGAGGAGAGATTTTAAAACTAATTTACTTTTATTTTTTCCAAATCCAATCAGGAGCATTTCCAAGTTCTAGTTTGATTAGTTTAACTTGGAGCTTGGAGCACATGATTGAGTGCATGCCCTTCAACCCTTCCTAGAAGGTGGGAAAAGTTTTGACATAAAGATGCTAGAGTTAGACATATATTAATGAAATATTTAATTATCGAAAAAAATATACTTTTATATCATTATGATATTGGTTTTTAAAATTATAAATAAAGATATTTTAGTCAATATATTTAAAATGTTTTAACCCTTCTCCCTTTGAAGGGAGGCCAAAAATGAATAAGGAGGGATTTTGATTTCCTCCAATCCCCTCCAGAATGTTGAACCAAAAATTATTTTTTATTAAAATTTCCTTCCCTCCTCTCACCTTTCTCCCAACTAAACACACATATTGGGTACCTCATGAGTAGATGTATTATTAGGTACCAATATAACCCACATTTTGTGAATTGTTAGGGCGTTTGGTTTGTTTTCATTTTTTTTTTTTTTAGAAATAATTACAAAACGATTATCTTAACTTATTTTTAGTGTTTTTTTTTATTAATCTTTGAAAACATGAAAGAGAATAAAAACAATATGATCATTTTGTAATTATTTTTAAAAATAAAAAATAAAAACAAAAAATAGAAAACAAAGCAAACAGACCATCAAATATTCAAACATGTGAATTTAAGGGTTGGGACTAATGTTGCGAGAATGAAAAATCATACTTACAGAGACGTTGCCACGCTTGACTAGAGATTGAGGTACTTTATTGACATCCACGTAATAAAAATCGGTTCTGAAACAGTGACAAAAATGGCTTAGTAGCAAATTACAGGTTGCATTGGATTAGAAGAGAAATTGTATTCCATACTCGAATCCTCGGTAGAGGCTAATCGCTATCTTATAGTTGAAGGCTTGAACCACATCATCTTCAAATATGTAGCTAGCCTGAATTATCTTAGCTTAATTTAGTTTTAAATGGAGAATTAATTAAAAAAGAAAGAAAAAAAAAATCCTCAATTATCATGGGACTGAAGAAGAATGTGACTAGTAGTTTACTTGGTGTCAAATTCAGCAGCCAGTTTTTCCAACTTGGGCTTCAAATAGATGCATTTCCGGCACCAAGCAGCCATCCTGTATTCATACATAAAAAATAAAACAAGCAATCAAATTAGCAAGTCTGCCCGCAAAATTCCATCGTACAATAATTTAAAGGTTTCATTATTTAATTGGACCCGAAATTATTTGGAAATTTTCAAATAGATCCCTGAACTAATTATTTTTTTAATTGGATTACTAATTATATACATTTTTTCAATTGGATCCCTGGAGTTAGCTGCCATCAATATGTTATTTGTTGTGATGTCACTTGCCGTCGATATAATTGGTTATGGTTACAAAAAAGATAAGGAAAATAAAATAACTAAAGAAGGTTAAGAGAGTGTTGAGGTTGGTGGGATGTGCAGGTTGAGCGTACATTAGTAGTGAGAGAGGACGAGTTACATATCTGAGTGTTCAGGCTGAAATGTCACGTGGAGAATGCCATGAAAAAAGAAAGTTGATATAAATATCCAAGCTGGAAGATATCAATAATATTTGAATCCAATTGAAATTTTTTTAGACGTTTAACCAAGTGAAAAAAAATTAGGTGATTAAGAATCCAATTATAAGTTTTTTCTAGTTTAGGGACCTACTTGAAAATCCTCAAATAGTTCAAAGACCAACTAAGCAATTAAACCTAATTTAAATTTATGATTACGGAGTATGAGGACAAAAAATATATATATACATATAATTAAACTTCCATAAATTAATACTTGATATATCAATAATATTTTTATTATCGGATCAAATCCCTAGGGGTGTTCATTATTTCAGATTAGTCCTACGAACCCAAATAGCTATACCAAACAAACAAAATTGGTTCACATGTTTTGGTGTTCGAGTTCAATACAAAAACTTTGAATTCGAGAACTAAATCAATTACTATCCGATCTTAATCGGTTTGATTTGTATTGAATTCGAACACCCAAAAAATATGAACCAATTTGTTTGTTCGATATAGTTATTTGGGTTCGTAGGCTAATCCGAAACAATGAACCCTAAGTGGCATATTTTAAAAAAATGGTATATAAATAAGGAGAATTTTATTTTTATAATAAAAAATAGGGATAAGGAGAATTTTAACGAGTGCCTTAGAGGAAATTATTTAAGAAACAAAAAAAAGAAAAATTTTATTAAAAAATGATGCATTCAATATTTTGAGAAGTGATACACTTTATTTTCCAATAAAATCTTATTATTTTTAGATTCTTTACCGAATATATTTAGAGCTGTCATTAGCAAGACACTAAAAATAATATCATGAAAATGGTGGGGAGCTAACACTATTGTCATTGTACCCAAAACACTTGTAGGCTTGTTACTGTTATTATGGCCCACTCAACGGGATATGAATGTCTAAACAACATGAATTCTGTAGACAAAACGCTCTGGGCCTCAAGATATCAAATTTTAAAACGACACCCAAGTTCCCAACATAGCCTAACATAAAAAACGGATGCCAAAAAAACCTCAAAATATCTAGCTACGGTCACTTCTCAGTTAATAAAAAACCCTCAAAATATCTAGCTACAATCACTACTTACTTAGTGTCAGTACTCACTACAATTCACATTAAATTTTTTTTTTTTTTTTGATAAGGTTCACATTAATTGTTTTTATTCCTTAATATAATGGTGGGGCTAGCGCCTAAGACTAAAAGCAACACAACAAGGATAAGACACTTGCATAATATGATAATATCTATCATAATATACTAGGATTTAATGTTTTTGTAGCAAAAAGCTTATAGCCAGAATAAGATAGAAAGATTGAAATAATAAAAACATACCAGTCAATGAGTACGAGCTGGGAATTTTGCTGAGCATGTTGTAGAATTTGATCCAGCTGTTCACAATCATTAATGGCTTTCATCTCTAACGTACTTGGTCTTGACAAATCAGGCCACCAATTCGATTCCACCCTCAAATTCCTTCTAATCTTGCGTTCTCTGTTTCTGCCCTCAATCCATATGTTGCCACAGCCACTCTTAGGTGAACACAGATAGCCCCCACCATTTACCAACAAATATTGGTGGTGGTGCTGTTGGTAAACCTCTTTATTACAGATAATATGAGAATATGCGCCTATAACAGACATACCCTTCTTGTTTTAACAAGATGATGATGATAATGGTCTTATATGATATGTTGATGGCTAAGAAAAGATGAACAAAATCATTCTCGGTGGTTTGTTTAGTGGACAAAGTATATGGAGTTGTATGTCGGAAAGAGGATGGTGTTTAATTTTGTTGGTCTTGGACTATATAAAGCAGGGATGAAAAGGAGAAAAATGAATGAATACTAAAAGAAAATAATCTTAAATTTTTAGAGAAACCACGGAAACATGGAGCAAGTGCAAGGCTTATCCATAAGGAAACCATATGAGAAGGGAAAGGAATCACGGCCCACGCATTGCGGATAAACTCCCAATAGGTTGTATTATTTTTCACTCATTTTAAACTATTTAATGAAATGTTTTTAAAACTCGACCATCGTTAAATCGGTGAAAATATTGATTTAAGGTTTAATGATTTGATCATGATTGAACCGTGGTTGAATCGATAATAATTAAATAATAATTTTCAACTTTTAACATAATATATTAAATAATATTAACATAAATTTTAAATTCTTATATTTTTTTAAAAAAATATAAATAGTTATTTTAGTTTATGTTAAAAAAAATTATAAGAATAATTCTGATATTTACTCCCAAAAGCGTAACAAAAATAATTTCAAGGGCCTATCAGCCCAAATTTTCTTTATATGCTTTTTGGTTCAATCATCAGAAAAAAAAATAATCAAAATTGCACTTGGGTTGGATTAGGCCCATTCTTCATTAAAAAAGAACACAAAAAAAGAATTTGGACCCAAACCCATTTGCTGCAAGAACAAAAGAAAGCAACACTAGCTTTAGTTTCTATTCACTATTCAATATTCTTCAGAGTCGCCCCCACCCCCTCCCCCACCCCCAATCCGTGAGAGCGCTCCTTTGTACAACTCCTCCATCGCCCCGATCTTTGTCAGTCGTCGTCTTCAAACCCCGATTTCTATCACTCAACGTCTTCCATCCCCGATCTCTATAATTCGTCCTCCCCCACCCCCATCTCTGTTAGTCTGTCCCTCAAGTTGTCCCCTCTCAACTTGTTCTCCCCCATCTCTATACCACTAGAGGTTGCAAGTAGTTAGAGTTTGTCGGAATTGCTTGATTCAATAAGAACAGAGCAGACCGCCAAAACCTAGTGAACCAACGATTTTGTCAGGTTTCCCCAATTCCATATTGATGCGACGGTTTTTTATCAGGTTCATTTGTAGAGTGGTTACAAGGGTCATTCGGACCGGATGACAAACCGGTTTCCGGTTTGACTAGCAGAATCGACCGGTCCGGTCCAGTTTTAACAACTACGATTTAATAGTAAGACAAAATAAACTAATTATATTTAGAGTTACTTATTTATTTGGTAATTTATAACTAATTAGTAAGACAAACAATTAAAATTTATAACATATTACATATTAGTGAGACAAACAATTAAAATTTATAACATATTACATATTATATCAAGTTGAATGGTAATTTATACAAATATTAAAATATTTAGTTATTAAATAATAATTAAATAAATATTAAAATTTAAAATAACGGTACAATGCCAGGATATTTATTAGTTTAAATTGAAAAAGTGTAGTATAACCATATCTATATAGGTTAACAGTTCGTAATTAAATATATAGGTTAACAGTTCGTAATTAAATGAATTGTAGTAGGTTGGTCTAAAACTAAAACAGGTTAGAACATGTTCGGGAAAGATTATAATCTTTCCTATTCAGCTGTTTTAGGCTTTTCAGCTGTTTTGGAACTAACTATTTGTGTTTGGGGAAGTAGCTGAATATTGTAAAAAGCTGTTTTAATCAATTTTCAGCTGTTTTTTTACCATCTCAGCCGTAGGACTGTTTTGTGTTTCAGCTTTGATTATTTTACACTTACACATTTCATTCCCATAATAACCCTGGAACCTCTTTGCTGTCTAGCGGCTTAATTTCCTGCTTTTGCTTCTGCTATATCCAGGCATGGGCTATGTATGTGGTTACAGAGTTAATAACCATGCCACGATCTGCCTCTTTTTTATTATATCCTTTGGAGATGCTCGGTATAAAGTTGTAATTGCCAACTTTTACTCCAAGGGTCACTCACAATGATCCAGCTAAATTCTTTTGGCATGACAGGAATTGTTTCAATTGGTTAGCTAGCATCAAAATGCATATTGGATGCAGAATTTTTGAATTAGAACTTGGAGTTGAAGGCTGCTCATTTCTTTTTGTTATCAAACTGAAATATATATATATATATATATATATATATATATATATATATATATATATATATATATAAACTATTGTAAAAGAATAATATATTTTCACAAGATTTCCATAATCATAAAAAAAAAGTTAGACATTTTATTTAATTTTTATAAATACATAAAAATTTGATGACAAGATATAAAAAAAATCTAATGTTAAAAGAAAAACAAACATTATAAACAAATTACTTCATACCCTTTTTCGTAATTTACTATACAAAAGTGATTGTTTTTGCACCACCCAAACGAAATAGATTATCTTAAAATCGTTTTTTCAGCAAACATATCCAAACAAAAATAGATTCTTATTATAATCTGTTTTTAAATAATCGATTATTTGAAAAAAAATTATCAGCATAATCTTTTTTTCCAGCTTTCCCAAACACACTCTTAGTTAATACCAATTCACATATGTAGTGCTTAAGATTGCAGGTTTGCGGGCTGGTCGTGGGACCCAAAATGTAATTAATTAAAACAAACAATAAATGTTTGAATGTTGCCGACAAACACTCTAGTTAGGAGCATGTGAAAATTAATAATTAATTCTCTGCTCTAAGCAATCGGTTAAAGATTAGTAATCTTATAGTCATTCCAAAGAGCCAAAATTTGTAGAAATATTCTTATATGTCACTTGAGAGTTAAATATTCTAATTACGGTGATTCATAAAATAAAAGTAATAAAAATTACCTTGTCCGGATCAAAACGAGGGAGTTGTTCAATTTGTCAGCAAACTTCCGAAACTTTTCTATCTTCAAATAGCTTAGGCAATTAAGTAACTTTATCAGCCACCAAAAAAATGTATCTTACCTGTTAGGTGGAGATACTGTAAAAAAACTAGTGGTCCTATAATGCATTTAATAATCTATTTATTAGATTGTAACTCAATCATTACAATATGCTTAATCTTAGATCTTCTCAAAACAGTCTTCTCAGTACTTATTTTAGGAACAAAATCGAGTTCATAACAAGTGGCGCAAAGCTTAGCATATTCTAGTTGAATGCGCTTATTGCCAAACATATTTGAATTAGTATTAGAAGTTATTAAGAGATCGATCTTGTAGTATATAAAAGAAAAAGTTGTTTCCGGAGGAATCCAAGAACTAAATTATGTAGTAATGCGAATGCCAGTGGAAGCAAAGAAAAAAGTTGACGCCATCGCCACCTCAGTCTCGAGCACTACTTCCCCCTTTTAATAACATTTACATGTGCTCTTTATTAAGAGGGATCGTGGTGGGTCAAACAATGATGTTAGCCAACCCTTTTCTAGCTAAATATATGCCTGTGTGTGGTTCTTTTATACTCTTGGATAGGTAAAAATAAAAATGGCATATACATAGTTTTATAAATCTCCATATCTATTTGACAAAAAAAAAAAAAAAAAGCTAAAAATTCAAGTTTTATTATTATTTTTTTTTTGGAACCCACCATAATTAACGTTTTTGGCTCCTCACTAGATCACAATATATCCCACAAGTTTAGATCTTTTGAATCCGCTATAAGACTAATCTCCATTTGGATACTTAGTCATAATTAAGGTTCTTCGCTCTTCCTCAAGAATATGTTTTGTGGGATACGAACCCTGATCCTCCTCACAAGCTTAACTTGCGCAACGAGGCCACATTCATTGGGTCTAAAAAAGTCAAGTTTAATTAATGTCATACAGATACATTGTGTGACATGTATGGTAGATAAATTTATAAGAAATACCTTATTGTCTAAATTGGTTGTGCAGCAATTGGTGATGGTCCTAATATCTTAATTGTTAGGGTTTTCATATTCATAATTAGGCAGAGGCATCTGGTACAGATTGTGCTCCTTAATTAGTTTACTTAAAAAGAAAGAACACAATAGTAGTTCTCTCGCCATGTCTGGTGGGAGTGACTGCAAAGCATGCGTCTATAGCACAAAGACAAATTGTGGTCGGTGAATCATTTGACCCCTTTTTATTGTTAATGGTCACGGAGCCAAAATGATCATGTGACCAGCCCAAACTTTTTATTTCATCATGTCTATAAAGGCCGAAGGGGTTTCACTAATTTTAAATTTTTAATCCTTTACACTCACAAAATTATTACCATTTTCTTTTCAAAACAAAGAGAACTGTGATGGCAATTTTAATTAATATATATCACCCACTCTTGATCACATAGGTGCTGAACAAAAATAGATTTACTACGTTTAGAAAATCATACATTTACACATTAATACATCGTTAAATTAATTGTAGACTTTTTGAATACTTTCAGCTAATGGTATATTAATGCATAAGTGCATAATTTTTTTAAACCACACGAGAAACAAATTTTACCATCTATAGGAATTTATAAGTGGTTGGAGCAAGAAGCATTTATGTTTAATTTCATCAATTTCTATGGTAATTTGATATATATCTTATGTATTTTTATATCATGTGCAACTTTACACAGGTTAAGAAACCCAAAAACAATAACTATTTATTGGAAAACTAAGTATTTCAGTTTTGAAAGTATAAAATACACAAGTTCCTATGTAAATTTACATTTTTAAGAGTTGTCAAAAAATTCTGAATTATTATTTCTATGATAATTATAAATAATTAATGATTAATAAAATATTCAGCAACTAACTATAAATACCATATCCTTTAGAAGAAGAAAAATGAAAACCATAATATTACCCTTTCAAGCAAATAGCAATGGTGTATATCAATTCCAATGACTTTTTGGTCACGTCTTTATGGAATCACCTTGCTGGCCCCAAATGGTGGAGTCCAGTTTGGTGCTCCTTTCTTCGAGCCATGCTAATGCTAATCAGTATAGAATATTAGCCCTTCTTACCACTGCCACTGCCACTGCCACTGCCACTGCCACGTGGAGGTGGAGGTTCTGAAATCTCAAACTCTCATATTTAATTCGTTACTCACATGGTTTCCCTTCCGTCTAGTATGGACAAAGCTTACCCATATGCATCTATCCCATTTACTTTTAAATTTTGATTTTATATTGGTATTCTACCAATCTACTTTTTTAAGTCAAAGCTTATATACCATGTTAAACTATACAACCAGTCAAAAAATGCTTCATTTGTATACTCACACTTCAATTCTACCACATATAATTCCTCATGTGAGGAAATATGCTTTCAAGTAATATGTAAGAAGTGTTGCAGTGAAAAAAAAAGTAATGTGTAAGTAACATTATTCTAAACTATACATCAAACACTTAATGTTGATAAAAATAAAAATAAAAAATCAACCTATTGGATTTTCCTTAACATTGAATTAATTTATTTATATCATTTGTATGATGTTCCTATCAAGGTTGGTTTGACCCAATCCTGTACAAGACAACACCCCACGGCCCAAATCACTGATAGCCCAGTTCTTATCACAAGATCCCCAGTGATCACTGGAAAATACCTCCGCCGCAAACCAAGATCTCAGGCTCCCAAGTTTCACTAGAAGAGTCCAACCAGATTACGATCAACACAGGGTTCACACGCCAAAGGGGTTTGCGCCATGTTGGAGAGAATATTCTAGAAGAGGATTGACATGTAAAAAAAGAAAAGGGGCCCAGGTAGCGTAACCAACTCGTGCCTTCCAGGCTCCCGTGAGGGCTAAATAAGAATATCTATAGCTCTAGGACCACCAGAATAATCACTCACCCATGAACACTTTATAATTCACTTCATGATTGTATTAGTTCCGCCCCTCCAGAATATATGATACTCCTTTTCGGTCCTTATTATAAGAGGTAAATGACTATTTTTTTTTTGTTCAAAATATAAGAGACATACATGTATTTTGACAAATATTAAATGCTAATTTCCAATTTTACCCTTATTTATAATGTGGTTTATATTTACGAGACAGTACAACTTTTAATACAAGTAAGTTTGTTCATTAATTATTGAAGGGTTAAATTTGTAAATTTATATGAATATTAATTACAAATAGCTTATTTCAATGCATTTCCTTGGTCTGTGTGTTTTAGGGTTTTGTCTCTTATATATAGGACCAGAGGGAGTAATAAGGATAAACTATTACCGTAACAAAAAAATGGATTCAATAACTCACTGATTTTTTTTATAAGCTCAATTCAATAAATGAAGCTAAATCTTCAGCAAAAGGTCTGCTAAGCAGACAACCAAAATGTACATAGAAAATATGCTCTATATGCAGCAAAAAAAAAAAACATGAATCATAGATAAAACAACAATAAAACCCCTGTACATAGAACAACAAACAGATCCACAACAAAACACCCCAAAACAGCTATCAAACCGTAATGGCTTATGCAGTAACAACCAGGCAAAGCAGCAGACATAAGGAAAATAGATAACCAGCTACGCAAACTTATTGTAGAGCACCTCCGCATCAACAAACAGCCACTATAATATATAAACACTATTATATGAACCACAAGCAGCTAGAGAAATTCAAGGCAAGCACCTAGATTTAGAATCCATGATGAAAGAGGATAAGAGAAATGTGATTTTTTAGCTGATATCCAACTCCAAGAGTTGATTTTCACCATCTCCAAAATATGTTCCAAATCTGGCTCTTTATTGTTAAAAATATGGCCATTTCGAGGCAACCAAATTGTCCAATGACAGCAAACCATACAACCTGCCAACAGTATCTGTTTTTCGGATTACAATTTGGCAATCCTACAAATTGTTTAAACTGAGAATGATAGGAAATATGCATTGTTGTAGAGAAACCAAACCAGTTAAAACAAGCTAACCATATCTTAGAATAACACACTCACTAAAAGAAGAGATGAGTTGTTGTATCCTGCTGCTGTAGGCACCCTGAGCACATAGAACCATTTTATGTGAGAATGCCTCTTTGATACAGATTGTGCAATGTAGGTAGTCTATCATGGCCTAACCTCCAAACATGCATAATTACTTTCTGAGGCACACAACTAAACCAAATTCTTTTGAAATAATCAATCTCCATAATTGTTGCACTACAAGAAAAGGTGATATTACTGACAGACGTTTTCCGACAGACATCAGTTCCGTCAGTAACTAGGATATTTCCGACTAAAAAACCGTTGGTAAGAAAGAATATAAAACGATACAGATATTACCGACGGAACGACCGTCAGTAACGTTACCTACGGACGTTCCGTAGGTAATTACGATAACAACATGTGCGACTCACAAAACAGCATATAGACATATTTAAACATGACAACATAGAATCTCATAAATAAACAAATAATTTAGCAAAGGGTTTCATACCCAATCATCGTCATTTTTTAAAACAAATGCATGAACACTTCAATGTCAATATCTAACTTTTACCTAATCTCCGGAGATCCCAACACCGTGAAAAATGAGTTGATCAGACTCGTTTGCCAAATAAGGCACACCGTCAATACCATAGCACACTGTCCAACTCGAGGCACAGTGATCACCGTCAATGGTTTTATTTTCATTGTCCATCAAGGCACAATGATACACCGTCGCATGAAATACCTTACCCTGTAAGGCATTCATACATAAACACCGTGGGCACGTCTTCCAAATGCATGTAAAAACATTTTGTCCTCGTCATTTTTCTGTATGTTCAATCTTTCCTTGTCGAAGCTCAAAGGCTTTCGACCATCTGTAGTTTTTCATCGTTTTCAAATCTTTTATTATTAACACATGACACAAAGTCCGAGTGCTCATTCACGAAACTCTAGACCTGTGCACTAGCCTTAGGTTCGTCGTAGTAGAAAACATTTTATATCGTTTAACATCGTTTATTACACCGTGAAGTACACCGTGAAGTAGAGACAATGTCCACAGGACATTAAGTCTATAACACCGTGAGAATGCTAGTTTCCCGACGTCTCGGTTACTAGATTCATGTTTTGTTATTTACGCTATATTTCGTTCTGTGAGTGCGGTCGATTCCGCTGGTTAAAGGTCTTCGGTTAATTCCGTTGAAGTGAAGGAGGTGGCGTTTGCCCGTTGTTTGTTGTATGCTGCATGCATCAATGGAGATGTTGTTGTTGAGGGATGTTCGACATAGGGGAGGTCGTCCTAGAGTACGGCGATCTGGCCATCCACGGTTGGAGTAGATTCTCCTTGTGCCCCCGTGACGAGGCATTCATTGGTTTGATGCGTTGGCTGTCCAAGGAGTAGATTGTCCGGCGTTGAGTCGATTCTCAATGTGGATATTTAACTCCGAAGTCGTCCATCCCGAGTTTAGTGAATCCACATGCATTGTTGGTTTAGCGGAGTAGGACTGCATTGCACTACATAGCATGTTTAATGTTGATGATGTTAATGTATGTTTAAACATGTTGTTGGTGTATGCTTACGTTGGTTGTTGAGCAAAATTGGCAAGTATACGAAATCGCTGCAAGTAATAAAAATGGTGAGAACCGGATATCGTCCACAGGGATTAGTTACCAACTACCAATTCACAATTTAAACAACTATCTAGACTAAACTTTGGTATGAAAAGAGCTCAAAATAAAATAAAGTAAAACAAAAGAGCATTAAAATATTTTTGGAATTTTTGTTGTGATAAAATAGAAATAAAAGTGCTAGGGATTTGATTTTATCCAATTATGAATCCGGATTCCTCATAGACAAGGAATCCTGTGAATTACTGACACTCTAATTATCCTAATCCCAATTGGCATGTTGAAGGACAAATTTCCTTAATTAATTGAAGCCTAATTCCTTAGTGAATCAATCCTATCAAACCTCACTAATTACCCTAATTCCTTAGGCCTAATTAACAAAGCATGATGATCATAGCTCTATGGAATTTGTTAAAGACCCACACTAATTAAGTTATCTATTCCTAGATTAACCCAAATAATGGTAATGTTTACAAGAGACATGTTCATAAGTCACTATTCCTAGCATAAAAATAAATCATCAGAAACACAAGAATGATGGCCAAACATTCAGATGTTGTTAAGCATAGTAAACATCACATCAACAAAACCAATTATTCATAAAATAATCAGAGAGTCAAATAAAACATCATCATGAAAAGGATTACATCAAAACCCTAGCAAAAAGGAATTTAGCTAGACATGCTAAATCCTAAAATAAAATAAAACAAAGATAAAGAGAGAGGTGAGAACTCCATGATACTGATAACAAGAGAACACCACAGTGCTGGATTCCTCCTGCTATGCGCTGCTTCCTGTTCTTCACTGTTGTGCGTCACCCCCACTGCTCTCTATCCCCTTCTGTTTTACGCCCCACCCTCTTTATTTTTAATTTACGCTGCTGTTACAATTTTCCTATTCAAGACTCTTTATTTTTTATGCCCTCTTGTTCCCTTGTGCGTTACTGTCCAGTGTCCATCAATTCATTTTTCTTTTCATTCTAATAAAAGACCACCTCCTCCAGTAACTTCACGTTAAGGCCCTTCTTCTTCTTTCTTTTTTTGGTAAATCCATTTTCAATCTATCCAAAAGCTGCTTCATGCATGTGGGCCAGCTCCTTTCTTTTGTCTTCAAATTGAGCTTGCTTCTTGATCTTTAATTTTTGTTTGGAGCCCAATGCCAAAACTAGCGCAAATTTATATTATTTCCTACAAAATGAAACAAGTAAAAATGTTTATTATATTAACTCTAAAAACATAAAATTAAACTAAAATATGTAAAATATTATTAAAGACTCAATTAGCTAAACTTAGGGACAAAACTCAATCAATTAGCATAATTGGGAGTAAAAATCCACTCAAAAAATATATATAAATCACATAAACTAGTGGATCATCACACCCCCAAACCTAAGACTTTGCTTGTCCCCAAGCAAAAGTAACTCAAACTAACACACAAAACACTCAAGACAACAGACCAAGCTCTTATATGATTAGGAAAAACTGAAAGAGAGCACAATTAGACAAAATCACTATAAGGCAAAATTTGTATAAGGACTAATTCCTAAAACAGAAGCATCAACCAATAGCAAGCTCACATCCAAAAATGTCATGAAGCAAAAAGCATAACAACTTTGCAATCTCCATATTCTTAAAAATTAAAAGTCATGGCAATTTGGCAAGGGAAGAAAAAAATAGAACCTTAGTCCTTACAAGATGCACAATCATCAAATAATCACTCAAGTATATGGTGGTGAAGTGTTTCCCTCAGAGCACACATTAGAGTCATGGAACCATAGATTTGCTTTTCATCTAATTCCAAAAATCACAAACCACAAGCATGCACAAATCAAAGGGACTTTATTTTGGGTTGTAACTTGGCTAAAGTGAAAACAAGAGAGGAGAGAAACAACAAAAGGGTTAAAGAGAATAGGAGAGCAATTACAACAACTCAAATGTTTCAATATAAAGCACAAAATTCCTAATTGCTATAATTGAATTTTTTCTTTCTCCTTTCCCTTCTTTGGAGTTTTTCCTCAACTTATTCACAAATTTTTTTTTTAACCCATTTTTTTCACACTTTTTTTTTTTGGGTATCAATTGTTTTTTTTTTTTCAAAGCTTTCAAAGCTTTTCACATTATTTCATTATCTTCTCCCCCAAACCAAAGTATTTGCTTGTCCACAAGCAATTCACCAATGCTCTCCTATTCTCTAGTTAGAATAAACATGATCATTATAATTCAAGAAGCAAGGGGTGAGAATAAAATTAAACAATAAGCTCAAGGGGGTAAGCAAAGGAATTTTTTTATGTAAGGTTGGCTTTTTGGCTCAAGTGGTTTATAAAAACAATGCCCAAATCATTTTTGTGCAACACATGCAATTCATAAATCTTAGATAAAAGAATCAAGCAAATCTCAGCACATCAACTCAATGGTGCACACTCAGAAAAAATCAACAATCAAGCTCAATATCTCACCAAGGTCATAACCAAGATTCCAAAATTTTATTCCCCTCCTCATTGCCATGAAATTTAATGAAAAAGAAAAAATTATATGCAAAGAAGTTATGAAGAATGCTATGAACAAATTTGAAAAGTTAAGACTATACTACAAGAAGAACTTCTAAAGAAAGGAACATAGCCCGACAATTTGCACAAACTAATGAAAATGCCAAAAGTGACATCTCAAAATAGCATCCTAAACCTTTAAGTACTTGGCCTATTTTTATTCTAACAAAAACAAACTAAAACATGTGAAACACATCTAACAAGAAAATGAAAATAAACTAAAGAGAAGGGTTAAGAAAAACTCATTGTGAAGCTTCCACCCGGATCCCATTGCTTGTAGCATAAGGGCCAAGAGATGCTCAATGTTGAAAGGCTTCCTCCCGGATCCCATGGCTTGAAGAATGGCAATTGCAGAAGCAATATGACTCTTCCATCAATTCCTTCTAGCAAATGTATGAAAACTTCATTGACCTCTTTAAATACAATAATGTACTCGCCGCCTCCCGGGTCAATTGGTATTTTCACAAAGAAATATAACAGACAAGTGGAAGGGACCAACTTTGCAATGTCCACACATGCATGTAACCCAACATACTTATCCAATGCAGCAATTTCAGGTTTCTGGGCAAGCATGGTGAAAGATATTCCCTCTTGTGACTCATCTACCACCACCACTTCATCTTCATTCAAGGCCATATTCGCAATTGCATTATCCTCAATTTGATTCTCATGCAGCTTTTCTGCTAGCAATTTAGAATATTCGCTAGATTGCTCTTCTAATTTCTGAAAGTTATCACTTAGCATCGCCGCTATCAATTGAGAATGTTCCTTACGCATTTTAAGCCTCTGAATCATGGCACTTATTTCTTCCTTGTTACGCTCTATGCTCTGGATCACAAGTTGAGCATCTATCTCCCAAAGTGATTCCAGCACCTCGGGGTCCAGCATAAGGTATGGTGGTGGTTGTAAGGATGACAAATAACATTTCCATTCCTCCTTGGAGTATATCTTCACATGCTTATCAATAATACAATCAAGCATAACCCTATCAATATGATATTCCCGGTTCGGATAGTAATGATGATCCATGTATGGCATCCACCTAGCACAAACAATCCTCAAAAGAAAAGATCAAATATATACAAAAAATAAAAAATAAAAATAAAAATGTCTAAATTAGTTGTCTCCTTTGTTACTAATGATATTGGCAAAACCAATCCCCGGCAACGGCGCCAAAAACTTGTTGAGCAAAATTGGCAAGTATACCAAATCGCTGCAAGTAATAAAAACGGTGAGAACCGGATATCGTCCACAGGGATTAGTTACCAACTACCAATTCACAATTTAAACAACTATCTAGACTAAACTTTGGTATGAAAAGAGCTCAAAATAAAATAAAGTAAAACAAAAGAGCATTAAAATATTTTTGGAATTTTTGTTGTGATAAAATAGAAATAAAAGTGCTAGGGATTTGATTTTATCCAATTATGAATCCGGATTCCTCATAGACAAGGAATCCTGTGAATTACTGACACTCTAATTATCCTAATCCCAATTGGCATGTTGAATGACAAATTCCCTTAATTAATTGAAGCCTAATTCCTTAGTGAATCAATCCTATCAAACCTCACTAATTACCCTAATTCCTTAGGCCTAATTAACAAAGCATGATGATCATAACTCTATGGAATTTGTTAAAGACCCACACTAATTAAGTTATCTATTCCTAGATTAACCCAAATAATGGTAATGTTTACAAGAGACATATTCATAAGTCACTATTCCTAGCATAAAAATAAATCCTCAGAAACACAAGAATGATGACCAAACATTCAGATGTTGTGAAGCATAGTAAACATCACATCAACAAAACCAATTATTCATAAAATAATCAGAGTCAAATAAAACATCATCATGAAAAGGATTATATCAAAACCCTAGCAAAAAGGAATTTAGCTAGACATGCTAAATCCTAAAATAAAATAAAACAAAGATAAAGAGAGAGGTGAGAACTCCATGATACTGATAACAAGAGAACACCACAGTGCTGGATTCCTCCTGCTATGCGCTGCTTCCTGTTCTTTCACTGTTGTGCGTCACCCCCACTGCTCTCTATCCCCTTCTGTTTTACGCCCCACCCTCTTTATTTTTAATTTACGCTGCTGTTACAATTTTCCTATTCAAGACTCTTTATTTTTTATGCCCTCTTGTTCCCTTGTGCGTTACTGTCCAGTGTCCATCAATTCATTTTTCTTTTCATTCTAATAAAAGACCACCTCCTCCAGTAACTTCACGTTAAGGCCCTTCTTCTTCTTTCTTTTTTGGTAAATCCATTTTCAATCTATCCAAAAGCTGCTTCATGCATGTGGGCCAGCTCCTTTCTTTTGTCTTCAAATTGGCTTGGCTTAATTGAGCTTGCTTCTTGATCTTTAATTTTTGTTTGGAGCCCAATGCCAAAACTAGCGCAAATTTATATTATTTCCTACAAAATGAAACAAGTAAAAATGTTTATTATATTAACTCTAAAAACATAAAATTAAACTAAAATATGTAAAATATTTTTAAAGACTCAATTAGCTAAACTTAGGGACAAAACTCAATCAATTAGCATAATTGGGAGTAAAAATCCACTCAAAAAGTATATATAAATCACATAAACTAGTGGATCATCATTGGTGCCATGCTTGTATGTTTTACTTACTTCCTACCTCTTTGCTATTATGATTACATGATTCTTACTCCCTATGTTTGTTTGTTTGTTTGTTTGTTGTTTGCCTGATTGACACCTTGCAGAGGATGACGAGCAGCCTGGAGAAGAGTGACTCTGAGGAGCCGCCACTCATAGTTAGGACTAGTTTTTATGTTAGTTAGATTGTTTCAGTTGTATTTCGAGGACATGTTTTCCGGAACGGTTATACCAGCTCTGAGTGTGACATCGGGGTTGGGTAGTTTATTTGTTATATTTTATTTGTTTTAACTTGTTTTATTTTCCGCGTTGTGAACTGGTTCATGCGAAACTTTTCTACCCATGAACAAATGTTTTAATAATCCAGTAAAGTGCATGTTTTTCATCTAATTATTTTTATATTAAATGCTTTATATCATGTGAGATAGAAGGGTGTCACACGAATCAGTATGAGCATTATACTAATCAAACCATAACTAAAGCGCGACAAAACAACCACGAGCTAAAGAACAGCCATCAAAGCATACATAGGTATAAAAGCACCTACAGCTAATGATATAAAAAACCCGAGAAGAAAAACTGCCCCAGTACAATAGACCCCCAAGAAAACATTCACCCATAATATGAATAACCCAAAAAACACACAGGTGCTCCAAAAACGATCCAAGCATAAGCCCACCTAAAACCACAAAAATCCAGAAGTTGCGAAATAAATCCAAGACCAAAAAATTGTAAAACATCCTCCTAGTAGAACCATCTTCTTTTTATATTCTTAATAAGTGCCTGGCAATAGTTAGCATTCTCTTCTAAAATTAAATCTTATTTTACAAAGCATTATATTTAATTGGAAAATAGTATACTTAATTTCATAATGAAAACGTACTTCCTTTTTTATACTTTAATTTGTATACTAAAATTATTAATTAGCAAGATGTTTATTTTAAAGTGTGTAAATAAGAATATGCTAAAATCTCTATAACTTTTATCAAATCAAATATAAATATATTCTTACATTCTTGCTTTAAAATTAAACTTAATTACTTTAAGAATTCTTAATTTTATGTTTGCTTTAAATTGATGAAAGTCATGATGATAGGGGACTTTTGGTACGAATTTCCCATGAGCCTTACTCGAGCTGCATATTAGATTGGATGAGATCCGGGCCTTCATTAAGCTACCTCAGTCCTCAGGTTGATTTGCTTATATTTCCATTTTTGCCCTAAACACAGGCAATATCTATGCTATCCTAGCGATAATTAAATAGGATGAATTTCAAAGCACATTCCATGTGTTGTGAAGAGGGACACGCGTTAAATCCATATGTTGTTGTGAAGTTAACACATGGTTCCAATCTAGGACGAAGAAGTGATTGCACGCCATGTGTTCACTGCTGACGGGGTGCAGGCACTAGACAATACACAATGCAGAACTTTAAAATGCGAGTTTGACCAAAATGTATAAAAATTAGGGATTTGGCTTCCGCGAGTAAATTGTAAAGTGAGAAAGCAATGATATAATCATCATTGATTAAATAAAGTAAATTGAGATCTCCATATATTTTAATTAATTAAGTGTACATATATACATCTTTACTTTTTTTACTTTATATATTGTCCACTTGTTCCTGCCCAGATTGGGCTCAGTCTCAATATGGGCTGGTCAAACTAGAAGGAGCTAAAAACCCTACAAAGATATCAAAAACAAGTCCCATTTGCTTTCAAGACGTATTAGAGCATATCGGTTAAGACACCAACGGAGGTATCCAAGTCGCACGTTACTATCGCTCGAGTACTCTAACCAAAACATAAAGAACCCAGAATGATCAGCAACTTGGTCAGAATAAGAGGAAGACAACTCGATCGAGATATGAGGGAAACAACTCAAACGGAAGGTGACACGACATTTAGACCATCTTCTAAAACAATCATGCCATGATTGGAGAGAGAAAGAGAATCTGCACGACGCGACCACAAATCGTGCTAACGGCTTGGTGGACCCTACTCGGCGTAACCATCTCACGTGCCCGCACACGTAGGAAAAAGCTATAAGAAGGGAGGTCATTGTCCTCATAGGTCACACATATACTGGAACACACCACTTAGGCAAGAATCTATTTTACTTACTTGTAATTGTTGTGACACCGGAACATCACTTTAGAGGAGTTTTATCCAAGAAATAGTGCAAGAGGTTTTTATTTAGAAATATTATGTATTTAATCTTTTAAAATATTAAATATATTATTTTTAAGGCACTAGTAAGTATTCTGTTATTTCTAATTCTTCTTGTAATGTTTCTTTTATTAATGCTTAAAAGTATTCAAATTTTTATATTTTAAAATATTAAATTTATTTGGTAATTTTTTTGTTAAATTATTAGAAAGATGGATGTTGAAGAAATAAAAAAAAAAATGGGAAGTTTTTATTAAAAAACTAAAAATTCCACTTTTCAATACATTAACTACATCACTCCCCACGGAAATCATGTCGTTTTATTTCTTAATCAATATTTTTAAAACACTTGTTATCATTTTCGGAAAAAATATATAACAAAATTCATGTTTAAGATGGAAATTTATTTATGAGTTTAATTAGTTTTTATTGTTAGCAAAAAGTTTTTTATATTATCAATGAGCCTAAAATCATGGTATGAGTGAATTTTAAAATTATTATGATAAGAATCAAACATTATTAATGATGTATTAATTTATGATAATTAATAATATAAAAATATACTTAAAATAACAATCCATACAAATTAAATCTTTTATTTATGTGAACCGGCATGGTCGAAACTTGAAAGTGGAGAAAGTTTCCTGTCGGTGGAAGGGAGTTTGGTGAACGAATGTAACACAAATTCAATGCAGCATCGCACCGGTTCACCGAAAACAAACACACAAAGCAAAGAGTCAAATTATATAATGGTGAAACCCCTCGTTTAGATTTTAGTTCAATAATAACAAGTATGGTTCAAAGGCGGCTGCTAGCGTGTGCGACATGCACATATTGCCGTCAGATTAGAAGGTACCACACGATATTACGATACACTGCCTGTATCGAATTCGTTCTCATGTTGTTCTCTCTCATCGTGTCCAATACACCGTCCTTCCTCCGAAGCTCCTCCGCCTACCCTCTGGTTCTTCCTCCTCTGGTTCTTCCTCCTCTGGTCTTTGGTGAGAGAGACACACTAAGAAGAAACCAACTACCATGTCATTACTAGAAGAAACCCATAAATTTTATGCAAATTTATTGTGTATGGTATTTATTTCATAATAGTGGCTTTAATTCTAACTATGATTTTTGCGGAGAACTTAATCACTTCAAATAAGAGATCAATTCAATAACCTCACAAACCAAAAATTAAATATCAGAATCAACCGAGATCTATGATGAATGAAACCCAGAACACAGAACATCAAAAAACCCATAATCATGAGAAAACCCACAACCAACAAAAGTCAGAACACCCACAACCATGAGAAAAACCCACAACCATCGAAAGTTGCAACTTAGAACACTATATCTTCAAACTCACGTTGTTCTCGCGCACCACCACAGTCGATTAGGGATGGACTGGTGGTGGAAGTAGTAGATATGTGAGGTGCTAGGACTCCCACGACACTAACGATGCGCAATGGCGAAGACGAGACCAGCAATGGAGGCACGACCAGAGACGGTGGCGATAGTGGGCATCGTGAGGGAGATGAACACCGTCACAACCTAGAGGAAGGAGTCGGCCATGTGGCGGAGGTGGTCGCGGGCTCCGGACCTGGCGAAGCCGGCGATGGCTTCAGATGCCGTCGTGACAGAGATGGATGGGGGAGGGGCCACAGAGAGTGAGAGAAGAGAGAGAATGAAATGAAAAAAATGATATGGTGTGTGCAGGAGTACCATAATGTCGTGTGACTCTACCTGATCTACGGTGATCTATAGTCTCTCATGGTGAGAGACATGTGTACCTCTCTCACCATAGAATTTCCCATGGTTCAAACCCAAACTAACTAACTTTTTTTTTTTTATAACACCAAACTAACTAACTTTAAAGAATACTTCTTCTATTTTACAATATTTATTATTTTGAATTAAAAGTTTAGTTTCATTTTATTTAATATTTTAGAAAACTAAAAATTAACGAATTAATTACCTTTTCATTGTTATATAATCTTTTGATAGTCTCATTAAATAAAATGAAAGAGCATTTGTAGCAAAAATAAATTAAAATAAAATTAAAGAGCATCGATAACATGAAAGGATCATTTAGTTACTTAATATATTTTTTAATACTCATGAAGAAACCATAAATGAAACATATTAAGAAATAGAGAGAGTTATAAATATAAATTGACTTTAAACATACGCTAGTAGAAAAATGTCATTTAGCGACCGAATTTAGCGACCGAAAAAATCAGTCGCAATTAGAGATCGAAAGAATGATCAAAAAGCTATTTTTTAAAATGGGTTGCCAAAATGTATTTAGCGACCGAATTTGTTGGTCCTAAAATTATCGGTCGCTAAATCGGTCACTAAATTATAAAATATAGAAAATAATTAAGTGAATCATTTAGTGACCGAATTAGCGACCGATCGATCGCTAAAAGTTTAAGTGATCGCAACCCAATCAGTCGCTAATTCGATCACTAAAAATTTAAGTTTATTAAAGAATCATTTAGCGACCGAATTAAAGATAAAATATTTCGACCGCTAAATGTTAAAATCCCTAAAGCACCCGATTCTCTTCCTTCGTTGTCTCTATTCTCCCCTCTCATTTCTCAGCATACACTATCTCCCTCGTCTCTGTCTCCCCCTTTTCCTTTCCCCCTACCTCACTCTCTGCACGCATGTAAGGGGCTTCCTTTTCCCTCTTCTTCCTCATCTCTCTGGACCACCGCGTGCCTCTGCCCATGTCAGTCGCGTCGCCATCATTCGCCTTGTGTGTGACGAAGCTCTCTCCAGAAACACCTTGATGCGCCACACCACCGTACTATTGCAGTCGCACCATCACCTTGCTGCCGCCGCGCCGATCCACGATCGCGTCTAGGCTCTACCTTCGCTGCGCCGGTCCACCATCGCAGCCAGGCTCTCCGTTCCATGCGTGCCAACACCTCCGTAGGACAACACCACCGTCACCTCCACCTGCGTTCGCATTCAGGTATGTCACCTCCTCCTCCACCGTTAGTCGTGAACCTCGATTATGCTCTTGAAGGCTTGGGTTATGCTCTTCAATTTAGGGATTGGGGATGCTCGTCATGAACCCTAGAATTTGGGCATTCTTCCCTGTTGATGAGATTCTGGGAAATTATTTCTAAAATGTTAAAATTGTGAAGTAGATTAAAAAGAATGCTAGTAGGGTATGATTCTAATTTTTGGTAGCTGCAATAGCATCATGAGGCTAGTAGAGTATGATTCTAATTTTATTTCTAATCTGTTGGTAATTGCTATTGCTAAAATTCTAGAAGTAAAAGGGGAAATGATATTGATTGCTGGCTCCAAATGTTTTCACAGATATGGATGACACTCTCTATATATGTATCTTCTCTACAGTATGAGTATGTTGTGATTCAATCAGAATTTCCCAATGCTTAATTGACTGCCTTTAAACTATTTGATTAAATGTCAAATTTAATTATGTTATTTTTTTGTTTGGGTTCAGTCCCCTTGTTTTCAGAAATTACATGTGTGGAAGTTTGGCATTGATTCACAATCAGGTTAGGTAAGTTCTATGTAATTATTTTTGCTATATAAGGATTTGGTATATGAAAATTACAAGGTGCTACATTTTGACACTAGTATTATATACAGAACTTCTTATTCTGTTAAACCATAGAAGTATGCGAGAGCTTGTGAAAACATTTACTTTGGCTCAATGCTTAATATGACCTGTGTGTTATGTACTGAGAGGAGTATGAATTTTGTCTTGATAATTCCTGTCCCTTTCTCCCATAGAAAAGTGTCATATCTCAATTAAGTTCATGTGTGTCAGTGCGTGTGTGTGGGTTGTCGGTAGTGCTGTCTTTTTATTTATGCAATGATGCTGCATTTTGGTTTTGTTGTAGTTTTAGTTTCCATATTGTTGTTAATATCATTTCTAAGTCATTGATTCTGTATGGGGCGCTTCTTTAGTAATGTATCCTTATTGTGGCAGCTTCAACTAGTGGGTGTGAGGATTTATTTATTGTAAAGCAGGTTGTAACTTTAAATATACCAAATTAATGGTTTCACTTATGTTTGATACTTGGTTTTAATTGGTACAACCTCTTACTAATTATGGTATTAGTTAGTCCATCACTTGATTATGATAATTGCAGTACTCTTCAAGTTGATGAAGCTCTTGAGAGAAGTTTTGCAAGTATGGAAAGAGAAGGCTTGTCTCTGCATATATTTCTCCAATACAAGGAACACACTTTGGAAACTCTAAGCTTGAGTAAGAGATAAATAGGAATCTGTTCCTCTGGAAACATGGGAAAATTAGAGCAAGAGAAGCACACACGCATAGGTAGTGTTCATTTATTGCTATTTTGAGTTTCTCCAAGTAAGTTCCATTTCAATTATTGCTTCTAATATTCATATTTGATTGAATTCTTCTATTGAGTTTCTCCAAGTATATAACTTGTGTATTTTGCGTTATGCTAATGTATGTTTGTTTGGTCATTATTTTAAAATGGTTTCCTTTCATTGTGTAACTCAGGAACCGTCAGCTTCTCTATCACTGATAATCAGGCATATTATTCATACTAGTGGTGACTTTTACATATTGGTTAGTTTATTTAATAACTATGTGTTGTGTTGTACTTAACAGGCTAAACCAATATTGAACAAAGGGGAGATAGAAAAGCTGGTAGATCCAAGGCTTGACAAAGTTTAGATCTTGGAGCTGGATCAATAGTACAGTTGATGGATGTTTTTTGTTCTCAGATTGGTGTAATAGTCCAACGGACTGCTCTATATTGAAACTGGGAACTGGAAAGTAATTACAGGGAATTATGTATTTGGTTGGGGTGTTCTTTGATAGTGTGCAGGTGCGGCTTTTTGTGCAGGTGCCGTTCTCAAGGCTTGCGCTGGTTAGCGGCCTTAAAAGTAGGAAGGTTATGGTTATGTTTTTTGTTTTTTTGGAAATTACCTGATATGTATCTAGGGGGAAAGTTTATATGCAGAGACTGAATTTTGGTATTTCTGGTTTTTTTACACCAGCTGGAACTTTAAATGGGTTGGGAATGTAATTAGAGAAACACTTGTGTTGTAAATGCTTGAGTACATTTTATACTCTAATTTATAAATATATATATATACTTGATAAAAAAAATTTAAATTGTGACGGCTTAAAAGAAGTTATCTTTCATTTATTTTAAAACATTTGGTTTCTTATATGTTTTTTAAAGAAATCAGTCACTAAACTAGTTCCTAGAACAAGTTTTGGGACCAATTTAGTGGCTGATTTTTTTTTATTTGGTGACCAATTTAGCGACCGAATTTTCGGTTTCTAAAATTGGTCACATAATTGGTATTGGTGACCAATTTAGCGACCAATTTTTATAAATTAGCGACCGAATAATTCGGTTGCTAATAGCGATCGATTTCAAATTCGGTCGTTAAATCCTTTAGCGACTAGGGTTTTAGCAACCGTCACTGTTTGGCCGCTAATTGGGTCGCTAACCTATTTAGCGACCAAATTTTAGTGAATAGCGACCGATTTCTTCAGTCGCTAAATACCCTTTTTTTTGTAGTGATATTTGTTCTATCTTAAAGAATTGGGTTGCTTGTAGTAGAACCAATTATTGCTGATTTGTTATAGTCTCCTTGGTGTTGTGATGTGCCAGAAAAGAAGAACTGAGTACTTGCAAGGACTCTAGCAATCAAGTCAACATGAATTCAAGGTATAAATAATGAGTAAAAAGGTCCTTACTCTCATGATCTAACTAATATATGGTAGTTAATCAATCTGTTTGACTGAGATTGGAGTTAGGGATACTTTGGTCATTTTGGGTGTCGTGTGGAAGACTCGTTAGCATATTTCCCATGCCTGAATGATATTATGTGTTTCCTTACTCTGTTGTCGGTGGAGCAAGTGAGTTCCTTGAAGGACAACAAGCTTTGGTCCTTTTATGCCTAACTTAAAGTCTGAATCATTCAAAGTCGATTCTTTGACAATGATCATAGTGCTATGCTCTATTCTCATGAGGATTTGATTCATTGTTGTGATGTTTAGTGAAACACCCCCCCTGGGCATTACCTTGTGAACACGTGCAGAAATAAAATTAAAAGGAATTTGCTGGTTGATTTCGGAAATTGAATTATTTTGATGTCGAAAAATCTGGGTATAAAAATTTTTCTTCTGAATACTACAAACATAACGTGCACATCGCAATAGTAAAACCATATTACTCATACCAAAACTTTGACCAATATAAAGGTTTTCAAAACACCTACACAAACTTTCTCAAAACAAACTACTCAGAGAAAATCCTAAGCTGGTCACTCTACAAAACTCCAAAGGGAAGAACTCTTTAGTTCTTGCCACTATGATTGACCTCTTCAAGGATCAAGAGTAGTAGCCCCGATTGAAGTTAAAACTTCCTCCGCACCATCTACTGCCAGTACCAAGGTACAACGGCGAGAACGAATAAAACCTGATATGTTGTAAGGGTGAGTTACCAATTAATGAGTTTTACAAAGACAACCCCATGCACGACACACAAAACAGCACATACCATATAATTACAATATACAGAATTATCTAAACAGTAGAATAATTCAAAGGATTTCATATCCGACAGTCATCGTCATTTTATAAAAAAAAAATGCATGACACTTCAATATCTCGGCTCTATTTTGATACCTAATCTCATGAGATCCCACAACTTTCTGTTCGTTTTGAGCAGATCAAGCTCGCACATGGCACATTGTAAAAACGAAATAAACCAATGCCCAAGAAAAGAACACATAACACATTGGCAACATCTCCCTCGTCCAAGGTTATTGTTCAAATAACTTATTGGCTCACACAGAGTCTCAATAGTCACCGCGAATAACCTATTGCATCACTCAGAACATCAATAGTTATCGCATAAAATTGGACACACAGTCCAGCAAAATACATTGGTTCACACAGAAATCCAATGTGTCATATGGAACCATAGTCCATACCAGATACATTGATCCACTCAGGACTCAATGATCACATCACATGGCACGTCTACCAAAAATGCATGAGAAAAACTTTTATTCTCGTTTGTATTCTTTGTCGTAATAATCTTTCCTTGTCGAAGCATAAAGCTAACGACCATGCTTAATTTCTTATTAAGACTTTTACTGCAAACAAACACAGGACACACAGTCCAAATGTTTTAAACTCAACACAGGACACACAGTCCGAGTGCTCAATCGCAAAGCCCTAAACTGATGCACCAGTCTTAGGCTCGCGGATATGGAACTCACATTTTCCACATCAAATTAGGACACACAGTCCACAAAATCATTGCAGGACCCTCAGTCCAATGACACAGATCCCAGATCTACGTGTCCACAGAACACTAGAACCTCGACGTCTCGGTTCCTAGGTTCGTTTATCCTTTGTAAAATAGTTCGCTCAGTGAAAAACAAATACAAAACCAAATCTCCGAAAACTTATCCAAGTTTAACGGAATACTTTCACTGAATAAAAATCCTCTTACAGAAATTCTTTTCTGTTAAAACGTTGATAAAACGTAAAAATCATTGATAAGTACTTTTCTTTCCAATCACTTTATTTCTGAAAATGGTTCTCAATAAAAGTCAACTTCCAAAATGTCCTTACTAAATAAAATTTCATAATAACAAAATAAAATTTCTTTGTCAAAATTTCTCATAAAAATGTTTTTATAACTTAAATCACTTTTCTGTCTGAAGTAATTGTTCTGACTGCTATATTACGTCATTTTCGGAACTTAATCACTTTAAATAACATTTTATAATAAAATTGAATTTATTTTGGAAAAACTAGAGCCTGTAAAAATTTTCACAGTTTCGCCCTTACTGTCACTTTATTGACGTATTTTTCTCAAAAATATTATTAAAATAATATTTTTCCACTTTTTCTCAAAATTACACAAATTAATCACTCTGATTAATTATTCAAGCTTATTAGGCTTTTATCCTCAAAATTAATTGTACACTGACCAATGTCAGGTTTCACAGTCCAACAGTCAACAGCAGATAATTTTCATCACAGAACAGCATGACAGATATCAAGTCATGACATGCACCACAATTATAATATCACAAAATAATTATAATCAGATATATTCACATATCATATAGCTCAAATAGCTCAATTACTCAAGTAAACAGATAATCAGATAATCAGCAGACAGTCAATTAAAACATTAACAGCAGATAATTTAAAACACAGTAAATCATACAGATGACTCTAACAAATAAGCATGTGGTTATCTTATACTCCTCAGGCTTACCCCCATTACCTCTTAGAGAATCAAACTGACGTTTTCACGAAAACTCCTGATTCGATCCGATTTTCTCCGTCGTCGTTAGTTTAACTCAATCCGATCGATTCCTTCAAACGAATTGCAACCAAAATAAATCAAAATCAAACCATCATCATACTCATTCATGAGGTCTAGGGTTCGGCCTCATCTAATGATCTAGGTTAGGAATCATTAAAATTTCTAACTAATGGATTTATGATCCTTAAGTAACTTAAACAAAATTAAGCACTTAATTCATGATCATAGACTTAAGAACTTTGAATGAAACTCATCTAGTTTCAAGAACTAGATTTCGGCCTTAATACAAAAGGTGAGATTAAAATTTCACTTGATTTCCATCTCTTGGATTTAATCAACATACAAAACCTAGAGTTGGATTCAAGTGGTTTAAGACAACTTTGGAATCAAAATCCCTTCAACATCAAAACATAGGGTTTCGACCCCTTTTGAAAATAAATAAGCTTGGATTAGATTCTTGGTTTTCAAACCACTCACATACAATAACTATCAAGGTACAAAGAGATTGAATCATGATTCAAGACTTGAAATTGAAACAAAACCCATGAACTCCATATTTTCATGGATTCGGCCAAGCTTAGAAAAATAGGAAGGAAATTTCTCATGATCATATGCTTCTAGATGGTGAATATAGAGATGATTATGAGATCATAGCAATTGGTTTCATGTCAAAAGGATTTTTCTAGAATTAGTTATGGATTTTTGAAGAATGGATCTAGAAACTTGAAAATGATGTTCTTGGCTTGATTTTCATGAAAAGAATAAAGAAGAACACATGATTAATCATGGAGAGAAGGATTATACCTCTTCATAATGAACAAGTGATGAAGATGATCAAGTTTCTTCACAAAAATATCTTGGTGTTCATAAGTGTTCTTGAGAAGTTAAGAGAGAAAGATGAAGATGATGGAGATTTAGAGCAGTTTCGGTAATTTGGACATATCTCCCAATATACTTATCCGTTTTTGATGATCTTTACATCGTTGGAAAGAGGAGAGAAAGAGGAACAACTTTCATGTTGAAAGTTTTTCGAGATTCATAACGAAAAAGGGTCATAATCTCTGTGTAAATTCTGGCGAGTATGAACACTCATGGATGTTCTTGGAGTTCTTAAGGAAATGGTTGAAGATGATGAAGAGAAAATGGTTTTGGGAGGAGGAAGAGGGCTGGCGCAAAAGAAGGAGAGGAGAGGATAATGAACAAAAAGATTCATATGTTAAATGGAATGAGATGAAGATGTGTGGTAAAGAATGAAGCCATGTAGTCTTTGTTTAATGTGTGGTTTGAAATGGAAATGAAGACTTGGCTAGAAATGGTGAAGGGTGGGCAGCCTTATGGCCATAAAAATGATGTGGATGAGGGCATTTAGGTGGTGTGGTCGCCTCCTAGACCACATATTAGGGAGAAGATATTTTGTGTGGCAAATCATGGTTAATTAACCTCGGTTAGTTAACCAGACGTAGGTTAGGTTAACGTTTAAAATGTCTAGATATTTTCTTTGTCTGACTAGGGTAAATTATCATCATGATAATTCATTCCTCTTGAGTCATCATAGATGGCTTGTCGGTCTGTTTCCCGATATATCTCTGTACAAACGTACCCGATTCCCGATTAGGGTTTTTGAGAGAAATGAGTTGTGGTTCATGAAGATGAGATAAGTGAGTTGAAAAATTGCCTAAGTGTGCTAATGAAGGGGGCAGCCATGAGTGGAGGGGCAAAATTGTCCAAAATTGCAATGGCAAACTTGCAATTATCATGACAACCTAGGGGTAAAATCGTCCATTCCACGCAAAAATATCCATTTGTCATAAATGCGCCATTATGGCCATTATGATACGGATAGGATTGTCATTAATGCTAGTCACATCAGTCACATCAGTCATCTGAGCTCCGTTGCTGACTCCCTGGTTCATCTGACTCAGGTTTTCCTAGAGATATTACGACGTTTTTGCCCGCAGCAAATATAATATTTTATTTTTTTGCTAAAATTTTCAAAACTTCCAATATCGAAGCAAATATGATAAAAATATTTTTCATCTCGTTCACGACTTACAATTAGGTCTTCTGAGCAGTAAACTTTTACTGTCAGTGAAAAACACAGACCGGGCTCCGTCTGAATTTTCAACCCAAAATTTCATCGTAACCTTATAATATCACATATATCGTGGAAATGACTTTGGTTTATCCAAAATCATTTTCTAAGTCTCGGATAAAAATATAATCATATATATTTATTACCGATATTAGAAAGCAGCGAAAATCGGGGTGTTACATTTAGTCTTTTAAGGTTGATGTCATGTGTTTGGAGACCACAGAGTTCAAAGATGTAAAGGGATGAGTAACTAATTGACTGTTAAGTCAATTAGGACAGTTAGATTACATCTGTTTAATAGTTAGATTAACTACCCAAAGTGTATTAACTCCTAATCTCTATAAATAGAGAATACTGTATCAATAATTGATAGAATGCAATACATGAGATTTTGAGCATTATCACTTCCTTCCAAGCTTTCTAATTCTTTCGCAATCTTGTAGTTTCTGATACCTTTATGGTATCAGAACTCAAGATCCTGAAATGGCCACTTTCCGCGCAATCTCTTCCCCTTTCTCAGTCGATGATTGAAGTTGGATGATGACAACTTCTTGACATGGAAAATGCAGGCTTTGGGCACCATTAAAGCTCACAAGCTCTAGAAATACATTTCAGAAACAAACTCAGGAGGAATGCCTCAAAAATTCGCAAATGATGAAGATGCATCACTAGGCAAAGTCAGTGAAGCTTACGAGAACTGGGAGCAGCAAGATCAATATGTCTTTACATGGCTTTTGTCTTCAATGTCACAGAATCTCCACACAAGATTGGTGGGTTGCGAGTTTGCATACCAGATTCGGGTGCCACAAATCACCTGACTCCCAATGACACAAATCTGATGAGTAAAGCAGTTTATGGTGGTGATTCAAGAATTAGGATGGCAGATGGTGCTTCAACCTCCATTGACCATATTGGTAACTCCCTCTTTTATTCATCTAAGTCTGTTAAACCTCTTTTCTTGAACAATTTAATGCATGTTTCACATATACCCAAAAACCTGTTGAGTGTTTCACAATTTGCTAGAGACAATAAAGTCTTCTTTGAATTCCATCCTGATGTTTGCTATGTAAAATGCCAGGGAACTAATGCCATTATCCTTGAAGGGAAGCTTAAGCATGGACTTTATGCCTTTGAGAATATACACATACCAAATTCCTCTTCTGTTTCCACTATTAGTTCTACAAATAAAGTTTGTAATCTAGCATCTACTTGTAATAGCTCAGTCTCCAATGTTTCCTTAAACACTTGGCATGCTAGATTAGGGCACCCCTCCCCTAAAATTGTGTCCAATGTACTCAAAAGTTGTAATGTGAATACTGATATCAATAAAATTCCTAAGATTTGCAAAGCTTGTTGTCTTGGAAAGTCCCACAAATTACCTTTTTCAATCTCAAATACTGAGTATCACACTCCATTGCAGTTAGTGTACTTAGATATTTGGGGACCCTCTCCTTTACCCTCATCTAATGGAAGTCGTTATTACATACATTTTGTTGATGCCTATAGCAAATACACCTGTATTTATCTCTTACAAAACAAATCCCAAGCACTACAATCATTCATTCACTTCAAAACTCACATGGAAAGACAAACAGGACACTCAGTCAAAGCCATTCAAACTGACAATGGCAAAGAGTACATTGCATTCTCCAAATACTTAGCTGAAAATGGCATTCAGCATAGACTAAGTTGTCCTTACACAGATGAGCAAAATGGCTCATCTGAAAGAAAACACAGGCATATCACTGAAATGGGCTTGTCATTGTTGGCTCATGCTTCCATGCCATTGCAGTTTTGGGGTGAAGCATTCCAGACTGCTGTCCAACTCATTAACTGCCTTCCAACCCCCACTTTTCAAAACTCAAGCCCAATGGAACTATTATTCAACCAAAAACCAGATTACAAATTCCTAAAAGTTTTTGGATGTCTGTGTTATCCCTACATCAGACCTTCTAACAGGCATAAAATGGATTTCAGGTCTGAAGAGTGTCTTTTTCTTGGCTATAGTCCTAAGCACAAAGGATATCTATGCTTATCTTCTCATGGCAAAACTTACATAGCTAGACATGTTTTGTTTGATGAAATACAATTCCCATTCAAATCTAATCCACATTTTCTATCTCAAAAACAAGCTTCTGTGTGTAATATGCAACCTATTTCTCGTGCTCCTTCAATTCCAATTTTAACTGCATAAACACCATTACCTTGCACTAACAGATTTTCAATTCTGCAACTTGATTCTGACTCAAATCCTGAGCCACAATCAATTTCAGAAACCTGTTTCAGGTCCCTCTTCACACCAAGTGCCTTCTGCCACTCATGACTCTTCAATCACCACTATAGCTGCTGCACCATTAGTACCTGCACCATCAGTATCTGCACAACAAGCACCTCAAACTGAAAATTGTCACCCAATGGTCACCAGAAAGAAAGCAGGAACTACCAAGCCCAAGGTTTTCCTAGCTGCTGCCACAGATCTCACTGTCACTGAACCAATGACTGTGAAAAGTGCTCTTAATTCTCCTCACTGGACCACTACAATGAAACAAGAATTTGATGCTCTAATCAAGACCAACACGTGGACACTCACACCGCTTCCACCTGGCAGAGACCCCATTGGCTGCAAATGGGTGTTCAGAATCAAAAGGCATGCTGATGGAACCATTGAAAAATATAAAGCCAGACTAGTTGCAAAGGGCTTTCACCAGCAACATGGCTTTGATTACTTTGAAACTTTCAGCCCTGTAGTAAAGCCAACAACAGTAAGAGTTGTCCTCACTTTAGCCCTGACCAACAATTGGCCTATTCGCCAAATTGACATAAATAATGCCTTTTTAAATGGGGATTTAGATGAAGAAGTATTCATGGTTCAACCACCTGGCTTTGTCCAAGGGGATGGCAGCCTTGTATGCAAGTTGAACAAGGCTCTTTATGGTCTAAAACAGGCTCCCCATGCCTGGTTTCACAGGCTGCACAGTCACCTAACTCATCTTGGTTTCAACTCATCTAAGTGTGACAACTCCCTCTTCATTAGAGTCACTGGTGCCATCACTGTTCTTGTGTTAGTATATGTTGATGATATACTTATCACAAGCAACTTACCAACAGCAATTGCAGACCTAGTAGCATCAGTGAACTCCAAATTTCCCTTGAAGGACTTAGGTGGACTAAACTACTTCCTTGGCATAGAAGCTCACACTAAGGCAAACACAGTCTGCCTAACCCAAACAAAGTACATCAATGATCTTCTAGTCAAGGCCAGTATGCAGCAAGCCAAGCCAATGAAAACCCCTATGGTCACAGGCCTCAAACTCTCTGCCTCTGATACACCTGATACTGATGATCCCTCCTTGTACAGATCAGTTGTTAGTGCCTTACAGTATGTGACTGTGACTCGCCCTGATATAGCATTTGCTGTCAACAAAGTATGTCAATTCATGCATGCTCCAAAAGACTCCCATTAGCAAGCAGTGAAAAGAATCCTAAGATACTTAAGTGGCACCTCAACCTATGGAATAACACTCAGCAGAACCTCCTCACTTCAACTCTCAGCATTCTGTGATGCTGATTGGGGCTCTGACCCTGATGATAGGAAGTCAACAACAGGTTATTGTGTTTTCCTAGGCTCTAACCCTGTGTCTTGGTCCTCCAAAAAGCAACACGTAGTCTCAAGGTCCAGCACAGAGGCTGAATACAGAAGTTTAGTTGCAGTAGCAGCCGAATTAGCCTGGTTACAGTCACTAATGAGTGAACTGAATTGCAGCACTCCTCAGCCACCTAGAGTGTACTGTGATAATCTCAGTGCAGTGATGCTTGCTGCCAACCCTGTTCTCCATTCAAGAACCAAGCACTTCGAATTAGACCTTTACTTTATAAGAGAGAAGATTCAAAGACATGAACTAATTGTCCACCACATTCCTTCAGGAGAGCAAACAGCAGATGTGCTTACAAAGCCAGTGACTCACACTATATTTGAGCAGTGCTGAACCAAACTTAGAGTGCTAGATTCCACACCCATGGGTTTGCGGGGGGATGTAAAGGGATGAGTAACTAACTGACTGTTAAGTCAGTTAGGACAGTTAGATTACAGCTGTTTAATAGTTAGATTAACTACCCAAAGTGTATTAACTCCTAATCTCTATAAATAGAGAATACTGTATCAGTAATTGATAGAATGCAACACATGAGATTCTGAGCATTATCACTTCCTTCCAAGCTTTCTAATTCTTTCCCAATCTTGTAGTTTCTGATACCTTTAAAAGATATGTAGCTTGTAGCGTTTTACCTCGAACGGTGAACTCATATTTCATGGCTAGAGTAAAGACCCAAAGTGATCCCTCAAATTTTTTCAAGTAGGACAGTTTGGTCCCTAAAAAATAAAAAGGACAATTTGATCCCCAAGTTTCAAAACGGGAGACAATTTGGTCCTCATGGAGGGACAGATTATCCCCCGTTATGAAATTTGGGGAACCAAATTGTCCTTTTTTTTTCCAGGAACCAAACTGTCTTACTTGAAAAATTTGAGGACCACTTTGGGTCTTTACTCTTTGTGGCTATGACCACGACCTCTCTTACGCCGCTTCACGATGGATTGATTTGGTGTCGTTAAGCATCCACATAGACATGCTCTGTGGTGGAGGAGCGATCAAGGGTCCTTGATGTTAAGACACCTCTTGAAAACAAAAGCATAATGTGTAGATATCGAAATTTGATTTTTCAGTGCTGAAACATAGCCTGTAACATCCCGATTTTTACTGTTCTTCAATAACAGTAAATATATATATGTTAGATTATTTTATTTGGATTGGTCAATTATGTGGATAATTATTTTATGTGGTTTGGTTTGAGTAATTTTAATTACTCATTTAAAATGAGTTTATTAAAGTGCTTTAGCACTGCTTTATTTCAATGCATGCACGGTTACTAGACAATAATATTATGTTATTGTCACTATTAGTTTTTGTTTAGAAAATATTTTAAATGATATGATTGAAATAAAAGTATTTTTCACATTTTATCCTATTTAATTTTATATTTGAAAATAAATTGATTTGACATTAATTTGAGATTAATTTTGGATCATTGATTTTGTTGGTTGACCAGTTCAACTATCAATCTTTACCCTAATTCAAAATTTGAAATTATATATTTGTCACTCATCATTTTTAGATCCGATGCCAATATTATAATTTTATTTCTAGACTCAATCTTAACCACTCATTGTATACTTAACCATTAAGTAAATTATAAAAAAAAAGAAAAAAGAAGCCACACCCACCTTTCTCCCTACAACTTCTTCTTCCCTATCCTTGGACTTCATCTTCTTCTTCTTGCTGCTCTAGATCGCACCATTGCCCTGCACCCCACCGGAATCGCGCTCGACCGCCGCAGAAGGAGGAGGCGACGTGCCTCGCGTCCCTACACGCGTCGTCGGAGCAGTAAAACGGAGCCACCACCATTTTGCGTCGAGCCGTCATCGATCCGCCATGGTAAGCGCCATTCATGGTGGTTTCACCACTCTAGAGTATTAGATCTTAATTTCTCCTTCTTCTATGCTTTCTTTCATCTCTTTTTACCATGGTTGATGCAGAACCACCACGAACCGCTGTCCTCAGCTGCCTGCCGCCGCGCCGGTTGGCCTTCCAGCCACCATGTCCTCTCTTCTTCTCCCTTGGGTAAGTGTTTACCCTAAATCATTTCTAGTTGTAAAAGCCCCAAACTGATTTTGAAACCCTAACCCTTTAATTTCATATTTCAATCTTGAAATTTAACCTTGTTTTATGCAATTGGGAATATCAATTAATGTTTTCCTAAACTAGTTTTATGATTCTCTAAATACATCAATTTTCCTCAATTTTAAGGATGAATCTTAATTTCCCAAAATTTGATTTAAGTTGAAATTAGTTTTGTTTTGTGAAATTAAGTATGTAAGTAAGCTAATTTAATGTTATGGATGTTGAATAACTGATTTAGGGAATTGTCTGTTTGTTGTCATGCTTGGTTTGTATCTCTGGGACGTTGAACGTGGCTATGCTTGCTTAGTAGAGTAGAGTTTGCACTCTTGGAAACTAATTAGAGCATCAAGACGAGGATCTTTCTCTTGTCTTCAAAGGTAAAGGGAGTCAGTCTGAGGAGCTACCTGGATAGTCACGTACACTGTTTTGTGTTGTTTGGTTATATGATTGTTTTTAAATGTGTGAGTTAGAATTGATTGATGATTGTGAATGATGATGCATGTTGTTGTTATTGCATGGTTTATGTGAAAAATGTTTACGGATTTGTCTGTGTTGATATATTTGGACTGGTTGAGGATGAATATGTTATTATTACAATATTTTTTTTTATTGACTGTGATTGGCTGATGGCATGACACTGGTCATTGCTTGTTAACAAAGACTAAGACATTTAAAATGTGTTAATCCACAAAGGTTGAAACAACAATGTTTTGTTTTCTTTAAACAAAAGTGGAAAGAGAATCCTAATGGAGAAAGGGTGAGGTAGATTAAACTTAGGAGAAGAAAGAAAATGGAAAATTGTGGAAAGTCTATGAAAAATGTTTTGAGGAACAACGATTTTAAAAATGGAGAAATCCTTAGAAAACAAAGATTTTTTTTTGAGTTTTTAAAAAAGTGATTTTTCAACAATGGAAAGTTTTAGATAAAAGGATCTCTTGGATAAATTCCATTATGAAAGTTATGGATTTTGTACTAAGTTGAGAAAAGATTTTAGTGATTTTTCTAAGTTTGTGGAATATGGTTTCAAAAAGAAAAAGTGTTATTGAAAAATGTATTTCTAAGCAAGAAATTTTTATTCATGGTACAAAGTCTAGAAGACAAGGAATTTTGTTTTTCGATTTAGTTTTTCACTGAACGAAAAAGAAAATCAAGTGGAAAAGGAAATGAAGTGGAAAGGACCTAGATCACCGAAATTATGGGCTAGGATTCCTGTTTTGAGTTTTGAGGAAAGGAAAGGACCTAGTTTTCCGAGCTATAAACCCAGGCTAGATTTGGATTGCCGAAATATCGGGCTGAATTCGGAGTGCCGGTAAAGCCGGACTAGTGTTCCTGTTGAGAAGAACCTAGATCACCGAGATGTCGGGCTAATGTTCAAATTGAGGAAGAGATTTTTAAGATCATTGTTTTGGCTTAAAAATCTTGAGTTGGTATTTAGAATATATCTAATACCGGATGAAAGTAATCAAGAGCTTTAAGCCTTGACGAGGAAAGAAATGATGCGAAAAAGAAAAGCGGAAATGAGAACCCTTGATTTTACATGCATAGTCTGGCTAAAATGCCGTTGTGGCAGACGTGCCATTGTGTATCGAGCTACAGTTTCACAAAGGGTGAACTGACAAATCGGATAGTTACGGACCAGAGATGGATCCTTTAGTATTTGGGTCTATTAGGGACATTCGGGCTCGAAAACCCACGGAAGGCTCGGGCTTTTGCAACCTCGGGCCGTGGAAATCTGTTACCCAGCATGATATGTACTTAATCAGGAGCTATTCAATCTTATTTAGGCGAGATGCGATACCCTAGAGCATGTGGGGATTGGACCTAAATTGAGAGGCCAACCCAACGCGAAACAATTGTGTTATAGGCATTATCGTGGCCTATCATGCTCGACGAAGGGAAGTTAGGATCTCCGGAGAATTATGAGTTAGAGAGAAATTATTGTAGTGACATGAAAGTTTTTATAAAACTGCATTTGGTTGTTGGATTGAACTCTTTACTCTAACTATGAAATCATATTATGCAATATTCATGTTGTTATGTCAATATTTGTGTGTGATGTATGTGGCTACCATTAAATGCTCATATATTGGTGACTCACCTTTGCACTACTTTTGTTTGGTTCTCTCTTGTGGTATTTTGGGTTTGAGTATACATATGTTGCAGAGAAGTTCCCAGCTTCACTCGGGGATATTAGTTTTAATCCTTGAAGATGTCTGATGTTAGTTATAATGGTGAGAACCATGGGGTCCTTCCCAGGAATATCTTTTAGAATGACCAGCTTAGGTTTTTGAGACGTTATTGATTTATAATAGTATATATATTCATGGCTCAGAGAGCCTTTATTTTGAATGGAATGTTTATGGCTCGGAGAGCTTTCCATTTGGATGGAAATCTAAGATTTTCTTTTGGTCAGGTATAATTTGTTGATGTAAATATTTTCAGAATAACCCTATCCTGATGTATTTTGTATGATTGAAACTTTTGGATTGAAATTATAAATATTTCAGCGGGTGTTTTTATTATGGGATGTTGGAATTACAGAGGAGACTCTGTCGAAATTTTTGTAAAACTTCTAGTTTTTATTCAAGAACCTTTCAGAAAAAAAAATCAATAGGCTTGCCAGGCTAGGAGTGTAAGGTTGTGCGCCGGTCACGGCTTAGGTTTTGGGTCGTGACAAATTTTATATATAAGACCAGCAGGGCCGTCCCTGAGATTTTGGGTGCCCTGTGAGAACCGAAAAATTGGTGCCCCTTTTTTATTAGCCATATATATATATATATATATATATATATATATATATATATTATTGATTATCAAAAGCAGACAAAGTGGTGAATAAAAACTAGCCATTAATTATTTTAATACAACCCTAAGTGAAACAACATATAATAAAAAAAAAAGAAAAGATTACAGTAGCAAATTATAATAGAAGTATAGCAAAAATATTTATACTTATATCTAGCAGAAAATGTTGCTACAACATCCCTACATCAGCAATATCCTCCACTGATAACAAATGAAACACAAGAGCTGAATACTGTTCAGCAAGATATCTAACAACAGAAATTATTCTAACTAAAATATTCTTCCAATGTTAATTTTCTTTGCTTACAAGATGTTTATCAATTGTTATATTTTTCTGAAATCTGATTTGTAAGTCAATCCATTTACTCATGAAAGCCATGTGTTCACCACTTGATTCATGTTCTTTAAGCTTTATAGAAAGACGAATCCAATCATTAAAGCCTTCATTTCCCAAGTGGTTTGTTCTATGACTTGTACCAAATAACTTACAACAAAAACAAAAAAAACTGTATCTAATTCTTTTGAATAAACAAGCCAACTCATATCTTGCTCTTCTCCATTAGAACAATAACAATGTAATATGATGACGAGAAGTGCCTACCAAAAGTATCTTTAGGACCATTCACAATTGACATATCTCTCTTAGGACCATTCACAATTTACCCTATCTTGTTTATGATAACAAGTAATCATGGGTTAATGTCTTGTTAAGTTTTGGGCCTTAATTTTAAAAGACAATTGAGCCCTTAAATAAACAATTTAATTATATATATATATATATATATATATATATATATATATACACACACACCAAGTAAAAAAAAAATTTGGTGCCCCCTAAGACTTAAAATAGTTTTAAGTTTTACCGCAACCGTAGGAAAAAGTTCTATACCCACTTTCATGACCTATAGAGAATTAAACGAGATTTTTTTTTTGAAAGCAAAACCAGCAAAATTCTTTTTATTTAAGTTCTGCGACGAGTTAAGAGTTAGATATGTAACACCCAAGGGGGGTGTTACATAGCCATTTTATGAGGTCCAGATCTCTAAGTTTAGTTTTCCAGTGCTAATTGTTTTCGAATTAGCTGCAAGTTGGTTTCTTTTAGTGATGTCTCCGGCTATACGATGAGCCTCACTTGCACACAATAAAATGAGCCAATCTAACCGTAATGATTTATTGGTCTTAAAAAATTCAGATCTTCCTTTTTAATTAGATAATAATAACAATAAACTCATTTTAGAAGGATAATCACAATAAATTTCGAGAATTAAAATTCTTTTTTTAAATAATTTACTCTTAGAAAAATCTTTCAATAAAAGAGAATCAATTTAGTTGTACAATTTATTGTTTTTTCAACAATGCAAGTGATATCTAAGCTTATTACAACTTCAACACTCAAAGTTTGTTTTTAGAAATAAAACTGTCTATTTACGCTGAAAATAGAAAATAAATATGATCGAAAATTAAAATCCTCTTTGTAACACCATGCTTTTTACTGTTTTAAATAACAGAAATGCATTCGAATATGTTTAAGTGGTTATTTGAGTTTTAGAAAATTATTTTAAATAAACAGAGTTCATCACTCAACTCTACTTGAACGTAGAAAGCTATGATTAAAATTTAGGTTGAAAAGTCAGGTGAATCCCGGCCTGCGAATTTCACTGACAGTATATATTTATACTGATCAGAAGACCTAATTTTAATTCATGAACGAAATACTTAAGGTTTTTATTTTATTTGCTACGATTATGTATTTTTAGAATTATTTCATTAAAAGTGAAATAATATACGTTTTACGAGCGTTATATTCAATCGGATAAACGACGGAGCCGATTACGGGAGTTTCGAGACTCGATAAGTGGGTAAAACCTATATTCTCTTAGGAATAAGTCATCCATGTGAGAGGTTTAATGTGGCTTAGGGTTATGTTAGCAATTTTTAACAATTGCATTTTTATCCTTAAACTTTCTATTAATTGCATTTTGGTCCCTAAACTAATTTCCATGATATACTAAGTGAAGTGGGCCAATTTCTTGCCATTAAAACCCATTAAGGGTTGCACCCAAAAGGCCCAATTTCATGGCCAAGGATTCATCTCCATGAAGCAAATTCTAGTCTTAAATTTTCCTATGTCTTCATTATGCCTTAAGCTATTTTCAAGTGCAAAATTAATTGGACTTGGGCTTTCTTGCCCCAAAATTGCGCAAGGCCCATGGACTTTTTGGCTTGATCATAAATTCTAGAGGTCACTTGAAGCTCTAGCTCATTCTAACATATTCTCAACTATTCCATCATCTTCTCCATTCTTCTTTTCTCTCTTAAGCTTCCATAGCTTGATTTGTGAAGCAACTTAGTGATTCCTTGCCCATTTTCAAATTCCAAGAGGTGATTCATGTTCCTCATCATCTTTAGGCTATTGTTCTTTCATTTCATTTTATTTCATGATGTTCACCTTAGTTACTCTTAACTTTGATAAATCATAGAAAATCATAGAAAAATTCTAAAAATGTTAAACCAATTTCTATGTTCCTATTATCATCACTTCTATCATAATCCAAGAGTATGTTGAAAACCAAAATTTCCTCGCCACATTTCTTGATGAGGCCGAACCCTATGTTGAGCCGTGGAGGAAGATTTTGTTCATTTTCTATACAAATGATCTTATATACTATCCTTCTAGTATGTACTCATGTTGAATCCAAGTTGGTTTATCAACCAAAAACCTCTAACTCCATTTACTCCTCAAGTCCGAATCTAGGGTTTTGGAGGTTTAGAAGTTTTTGATCCAAACTTCGTTGATAAGTTACTAATCCATTGTCTTAAGTAATTAGGATCATTAATCCAATGACTTAGGCAATTCTAGAAGTTTTTAGCCACTAAAACTATGGAGGCCGTGACCTATTATAAGGAATTAGGAGATTTTAATTGTTTAATTAGTAATTATTTTATTGTGATTGATGAAAGTTTAGTAAATCGATTGTGTACGTGAGATCGGACTTCCGACAAAGTTCATTTAAACCGCTGAGAAATCTTCGAGAGGTAAGAGGGGATTGCCTGAGGGATTTATTCAATGGCTACGTGCCAATTGTGCTGTCTGTAATTATTTATTGGTGGTTGTTTAAGTTGTTTAAGTTGTGTTGTTTTTATCTGTGATGCTTTATCTGCTTATAATTGGTTATCTACGGTTATTTATTTTAATGCTGTGATGCATGATCTGCTTGGAAATATTACTGTGATATTGTTGTGGATGTTGTTTGAAAAGCCTAACAGTGGTCAGTGCCCAATCAATTAATTAGATAAAAGTTTTGAAAAGCTTTGTAAATTATATTCAATGTTTTAACGGTAAAATATTAGAATATAATATTAATGGAAAACATGTATTTGGGAAAAATAAGGAATTTTGGAAAATATCATTATTTTAATGATTTATCGTTGTAAGAGTGAATTATGAGTCACAGTGAGGGCGTAACCGTGAAATTATTTTTGTATTGCTGATTTGTACGTAAGAAATTCCGGAATATTATAAAAAGTTATTTTATGAAATTAATTTTCGAAAATAACTTAATTATGATTTTAGAAGATTATTTAAGTGGAAAAAGCTAATATTTGGCTTAAATGGCTTTTAAAATGCTAATTGACGGTAATTTGGAAAAATACCGACGGCAAGAAATCCTAAAGCGGCAGTGCGTGTTTTAAACAACTTTGAGCCTCAAGTGACCATATTTTCTAAAAAGTTAAATTTTAACTGGTGATTGTATTTCCCATTTGAAATGATTTTCCGAAATCAAGTTGAACTCAACTGTATTAAAGGTGGTTTTGAACTTAGTAACCGAGACGTCGGGGTACTAAGGTTCGTGTTGTGTTATGAACTTGGTGTCCTCTGGACTTTGAGGTCCTGTAGACTTGGTGTCTACTGTAGACTTAGTTGGTGTCTACTGTGTTAAAAACATTTAAGATATTTTCTATTACCACGAACCTATGGTGGTGCATCGGTCTAGGGGTGTCGTGATTGAGCACTCGGACTTTGAGGTCCTGTGTTATTAATTAAAGTTTTAAAGATGTTTAAAACTATGATTAGTTGTAAGCCATTTTGAGCTTCGGCAAAGGGAGATTGAACACAAAGAAAAGTGTCAAGAACAATGTGTTTTGTTGCATGCATTTGGCAGACGTGCCCACGGTTTATGTGTGAGTACCTTGCGGAGTCAGGTATCTCATGCTACGATTTTCTTCATTGTGTCCGGGTGGACAATGAAACCCCATTTACGGTTTTATCATTGTGCGTTGGGTTTGGACAATGTGCAATGGGTTTTTGGCTATGTGCCTATGGCTGCGTGCCTTTTTGCCTTGTGTGGCAATCGAGCTTGATCAACTCACTACAGTTGGGATATCTCATGAGATTAAGTGCGAAGTTAGACGATATGTTGAAGTGTTCATGCATAGTTTTTCAAATGATGACGTGTGGGGTGTGAAATCCATTGATAAACTATAGCTTGATATGAATGCTTATGTTGCTATAACATGTATATTTGTATGTTTTATCTGTGGTGTCGTGCATGTAGTTATCGAGTTAAATCCATATATTGGTTTCTCACTCTTGCATGTTTTACTTGTGGTTTCTCTACTTGTGCATATATATTTACGTCTGAGATTAGATGGACCCGGATATGCCTTTGGCACATTCGAGGCTGCGCTCGATCATGTTTGATCGCACACATCATGGTGGTGCTTGGGAGATAAACCTTGGGGCATTCAGCGCCACCTATTTCGGCCCTAGTATAGAGGTTGTCGACATAGTAGGGGTAGGACCACAGCGGAGGACGTATGTTGTCGAGACTGTCGAGGTATCTCTACCTCTAGTATGGCTTTACCTACAGTTCTTGGTCGGGCACAGGTTACTTGTCGTTCCACTTCAGCCTCTTCAGATAGTAGCACCAGCAGTACCTCCTCTTGAGGTGGCAGAGGATCCTGAGATCGAGGAGGACCCCGATGAGTACTTTGAAGATGATCCTGAGTTTCACCTTCCTGCCGTTGATGATGATGACTCTTCAGACGAGGATGCGGAAGCAGAGGTATCTTCACCAGATACACCTGCTGGGGGTAGGGGTGATCATCATGATCTCCCCAATGGTTTTCATTAGCTTGAACAGCTATAGGTATAGTTTTGGTGTAGCGAGTCTTGTTAGTTTTTGATCTAGCTACTGAGAGCCATAAGTTTTTTGTATGGTTCTAGACTGCTCGTTCCTTGATGTGTATATGTCTTTATTTTCTTTGCTTAGTTTGATGGGGAATAGCCTATACTTATGAGGGCTCTTTTGTAATCTCCTATTAGTGATGTAGTATGTATTTAACTAAAGACGCATATACGTATAGATATGTTTGTTTATGTCATGGATGTTTTAAAAAAATAATTTATCACCATTTTCACGATAAAACGTTTACTTTATTTTCCGAAAGTAACCAGCGATTAATAATTTTATTTTCCGCTTTTGGGTAACTATGTGATGACCCTAGAAGGGGTGTCGCACTCTTTTTTAAAATAAGCTACTTCTCAATACAAAATAAAAAGGAATCAGTTTAGTTGTACAACTAATAATCCCTTAACCATTCGAGAGACATCTAAGCTTACAGCTTAACCTCCCAAATTTTATTATTTAAAAATAAATTCTCTCTCTGCAAACTAAAGTTATAAAACTATGAAAATCCTCTTAGGAACAAAAAAGGATCAATGTTGTTGTAACAACTTGTTGATCCCGTAGTATAAATCGTACTTAAAGAGTCAAAAGACTCATTTTTTTGAAAATTTCAAAGAAAAAAATATAAAAAGGTAGACTCATGCCTCTCCAAGGCATAATCGACTCCCCAATCCTATTTTGTTTCCTGTTATTTCAAAAGATAAACCAGTTAATTTTCAAGAAGAAGCGTTTTCCCAATGTCTTCCAACAAAACTTAGGTGATGACACCCCCAAAAGAACCTCATTATGTCGCATCGATTACGACACTCAGGTCTGCTACCTTGAAAAAGAGAAGAAAAGAAAGTCTTGGCAAATCTTCTCACCTATCCCACCTTTGTTTTACAAAATATTCTTCTAATTCTTCTTTTTTAATCAAATTCCTTGTATATGTCCTGCTCATGTTTCTTTACTTAGACTTAAATGTTTTTTCTCTGGTTTTCACCCTTTTTTGTTTAGCTTATAGTTTTCAAAATCGGACTGGATTGACTGGGAACCGGTCAGGTGTCCGATTCATTCAACCCAACAAATTGGCTTGTTTCATAATCACTTAGTACCGATCAGGAAAATTACAAAAACCGGTGAAAATCGGTCAAAAACCGATTGTGAGAACCTGTTTGAACCGATCATTTTCTATTTTCCAATTTTTTTTGAAACTTTTATTTTTAAATTATAAAATATATTTTCCTCTTGTTTTTCCATCTATTATCTATTTCAAATTTTCCTTTTGTTTTTAATCTTTCAGAAATCCTCTTTCCATGTATTCCTGCCTTACCTTAGTATGCATACATTGTTGTTTATGATCAGTACGATACCCTTTCTGTCACCCCACTTGAAACATCTTCACCCCATGTCTCTGCTCCACCTCCTCCCCTTCATCCACATGGTGCTCCTCTACCCACATATGACCCTATTGCGCATCGGCATCTGGACAATGTGGAATTCTTGCTGCAGTCTATTAGAGATGAATTAGCTTCTTATGAATCTGATACCTAGGAGCTCAATAGAATTTTACATGCTCTTCTTTCTCAAATAATAGATTAGTTTAGTTTTCTTTTGTTTCTTTTCTTTTGTCAAAAGCAATATACTAGTCAGTGTTGTTTGAATAATAGGCAGATGCTAACTAGAATGCTATGGGCATTGGTAAAGAAAACAAAGATAGAAATTATGTATTCGGAAGTGATGAATTCAATTTTTCTTAAGTTTAAAAGTTACAATTCACAATGTAAAGTTTCTTTTTTTTTTTAAACCTTAACCAATGCCCCTCGGGCACTGGTTATCAAGACCCTAAATAATATGAGGTTTATTGTTGCTTATTTATGTTTTCATCATATCTGTTATCTCTTTATCTATGATTTGCTCTAATTATCTGTTAAACTCCTTGTTGGTAATGCCAAAAGGGGAGTTAAGTAGAATGATATGATATAAATGAACAAATTAAGTTTAATATATCATTTACTCTGATACGCTCCTGAACCTAAGTGTAAATTGCTTTAATATACTCTGACACACGCCTGATCATGTATTAAGCTATGAAAATGTTTCCAAATTGCTCTGATCAACTCTTTCTTATCTTTACTAAAAAATTATTAAATCATGTCAAATGTTTGTCATCATAGAAAAAATGGAAATTTGTTTTTTTTGATAGGCAAAGGAAATATATTCATAAAAAAGGCAGTTCAAGAGCACCAAAAGTGCCCAGAAACCAACAGCAAGAGATTATATGGTAATTGATGGGGTCCGGCAAGTGTACCGGATCGAAGCAAGTAATAATAAAATGGTAAGAAACCGAGTATTTTGACCAAGTCAATGGAGAGAGAATATTATGGTGTAATCAAGTTGAGATATCAAATCAAGTAGCAAATCGCAACAGAATCTAAACAAATCGTAAACAAATATCGAGATTGAAATTATGATTGGGGATATCTAAGGTCAAGATTTCGCCGACACAATCAATCTTATATCTAATTGTGATTTAGTTCTTTATTCCTAATTCAATTCAATGCCAACTAGGATCCCTAAGTTATTCGAATGTCTCGTTCGAGCACAAAAGAAAACACCCTAACACACTAACCAACTATATCTCTATGAAGATGAACATGCAAGGATTCATTAAGTTCTTGGTTCCCTATATCGATTGCACAAGTCTCCTATTATATCTCTATTAATAATCAACTTGTGTTCTTAATTCAAACCCTAAAGCATGAATCTCTGATCTGACTCATCACGCTTGGCTAGTTAATCACGAGCTCTTTTGATTAACATATACAAATCAAAATTAAGAGGCAAAGAATAAGAAAAAGGGAATAGAAAACTTAAAAAATATCACTATGCCATCATGTGCTGCTACGGCGATTCCTTAGAAAAGAGGACTAGCTCCTCATCGCATTCATAATCACCAAGAATTTGAGTAGAAACATCAACAAAACTCAGAAATATCACTATTGGAGACGCAACTCTCAAAAACTAGGATTAGCGTACAAAAATCGCACTAGTAACAAGCTTAAATACTAATATGAGATTTTGCATGCTCGCGGGGCGAGCAGCGTCTCACGGGGCGAGATTTGAATTTCAGCCCAGTCTAGATATCATCTTCTCGTGGGGCGAGACATTCCTTCACGAGACGAGACCAGTTTCGCAGGGCGAGACAGGTAACTTTCAGGATTTCCCACTCTGCTTCGCGGGGTGCCACGGAGATGCTTCAAGTTTTCCTTCTCTGGCTCCCATGGTGAGCTTTTTGCTCGTGGGGCGCCCCAGAGAGCTTCATAAACCTTCAAGTTCTTGGCCTCTGGCTCGTGGGGCGAGCAATGTCTCGCAGGGCGAGACACTCAAACAGCATGAAATGCTTTATATGACTCAAAATCATATATCCCTAAAAAATAACAAAATGACTTAAAACTTGCTTAAGGACAAATAAAGTTGATCTCGGGTAAAAACAAGATCAAACTCGACCTATTAGCACCCAAACCATGACCTTTCCAGCTGGAAAACTAGATAAGCCAGAGAGTTATCAAAATACCTCAAACTTAAATTTTGCTTGTCCTCGAGCAAACTAAAAATTAAAAGACTCAAAACTTGGCAAGCCCAATGGACTCAATCAAACTTCACATATACTTCATGCAATTTCTCAATTCAATTCCAATCAATGTTCTCATCCATATTATCTATATAATCCCCACATGCATATTTATTAAGAACTAAGAGAAATTCATAATTCATTGCTATCATCATTCCAAGAAAGGGATCCAAACCACACGCACAAGGGAGATCACCAAATCAAACAATTGCATTCCTCACAAGGGGGTATAATTTTCATTGTAATCGCTCAATTGTCTAGGCTTATCAATTTTCCATCAATCTCACATTTCGAGCAGACTTTCCATAAAATTGATTTTCATCTTAAACAAAGTTCCCACGAGAATATAAATGCATCATCAAAAGGTCTTTCAAAGGTTATAACGGGACCTGACCAAGGTAGGATAATCAAAGGTACAAAGTTAAAACCTTAGGAACTAAGAAAGCATGAAAATTTAGCAATTGATGTTCACCCTCATTCCTTTCACCACTATTAATTCATTCTTTTGGGTTGCTACAACCTTTTATCCTTTCTTCCCCTTTTATTTGCCTTTGGCATTTCTTTTTTTTTTTTTTTAACCACCACAACTTTTTGAACAACTTGTAGCCACCCCAAATTTAATTTCCTGCAACCCTTGTCTTGAAAAGCATTCATGATCTCCTAAATCCTAAGATTGGGTGCACATGGATTTTCTGGATATTTTGCTTAAAACATAAGGTTACCAAGAAAAAATAGGCTGTTAGGCTCATTGTGGCTAACTAAGGGAACATTCATCATGATTGGTTCTTTTTAGGCCAAAGTAGTTTAATCCAACAAAATGCCTTAATCATGTGTTGCAACATATAAACATACAAACCATGCAAAGATTCAAGCAAATTCGGGAAAGTACCATTCACAAGTGATTCACACAATTTAAGAACATGATGGAGGCTCAAATTCCTCACGTGGACATTTTTAGCAAATTATTCAACCGAGATACAATCCCAAGTGCGTGCACCCCTTCACCCCAAACCTATCATGAATCATGTAATTAAACAACAAATCTGCTCTAAGTTTCCAACTTCAATTTCTCACATGTGGTTCAACATTCTCAATTCATGGGGAAAAACATCAAATCTCACAATTATCATGCATTTCATCTATGATCATTTCAATCAATCCATATAAGCTTACCGACACTAACTCTATCAAAATTATTTATCTACAAGACCATCCATATGACTCATGAAAAAGAAAATAAAAAAAGGAAAAATAAAGGAGCAGAGTTTAGAAATGTTATCTTAGGGGGTCCGAGCGGACCCCATACTCTCATTGGTGCTCCTCCTCTCTTCATTCTCTTCCTTCATTTCCGGCTCACTAGTATTTGCGGCCTCCTCCTTTGGAGTTTCATCCTACCTGAAAGTCATCAAAACTTTGGCTCAGATTCACCCCCTGGATGAGGATCCTGGTCTCCAGGATAAGCAGGCCAGACGAACCGAGGCAACAAAACTTGTTTTCTTTTTAGTTTTTTTTTCACGAAGCGAAGTGGACTCGCAGGGCAAATCTGGAATACTAAAGATTCTTGAACTCCCTGTTTCGGGCGCAGCAGAGGACCCTCATCTGGGTACCTCTTGCTCGCGGGGCTAGCAGCTTCCCGCGGGGTGAGACAAAGACCTCCTGTTTTTGGGATCTTTGTCTCGCGGGGCAAATCTCTGCTCGCAGGGTGATCCAGAGATAAAAATATGCCCCTGTTTTCTAAATGTAACTAAGTCCTAATATGTTTCCTAATGCAATTTTTCTAACTAAAGGACCATATTGCCTCCTAAGAAGCGCTTGTTTAACATCACGAGCCTGACGGTCGTCGCCCCAGAGGGCTAAGTCAATGCAACATCAACATGTTGGCCATCAACTCCTTCCTCCAGAAAGAGCTTTAACCTTTGGTTATTAGCATAGAATATATCCCTGGACTCTTTGCAATCTTCCTCAAACGCATCATCAACATGAGTTGTTTTCTCCAGAATTGACCCATGCCAACGAGACTTTAATTGGTCCGGAAATAACTTTGACTATGAGTTGGTAAGGTGTCCATCTTAGCCTACTCTCAACTTTCCAGGGATAGATAGATCATGAAGCCTAACCTCGGGTTGCCCCTTTTACCTTGATCTTCCTCATAAGCTCTCAAGCGGATTTCATTGAGATCAATTGGATTTAGCATCATTTTTGTACAGGCTTCCATAATGAGCGAAGTATGCCGCTCTTGTAGGTCCTCATCCAATTTCCTTGGGTCACCCATAATAGATCTTGGCAACTCATCTTTATGCCCCACATGCGTCGGCTCATCTTTTTCCATGCCATCCTCAAAAGTATGGGATTTTACCAACACTTTATCAAGTGTTGAACCATGTGCTTCATGTGTGGAAGCTAATTTGACAAGAGGCTCAACCACATCTACACTATAGCAACTAGCTTTCTCCTTCGGATGCTTCATAGCTTCAAAGAAATCATATACCACATTTTCATCTTGCACCCGAAATATGAGCTTCCATTGTTGCACATCAATAAGCGTTCTTCTAGTAGCCAAGAATTTCCTACGTAATATAAGAGAAATTTCAGCATTTTCATCTATATCAAGCACCACAAAATCCGCCGGAAAAATAAAGTTGTCCACCTTCATAAGAAAATCTTCAACCACCCCATTGGGGTATTTGATTGATCGACCCGCAAGTTGGAGGGACATCATTGTGCCATTGGCTTCTTGAATTCCTAGCTTCCTCATCATAGATAGAGGCATTAAATTAATGATCGCCCCTAATCACACAATGCCTTCCCATAAGCCATCTCCCCAATGGTGCATGGTATACTAAAGGAACCAGGATCCTTCAACTTCGGAGGTAGCTTGCGTTGTAAGATTGCACTACACACATCGGTCAAAGCAATTGTTTCTTCACCACCAATCTTCTGCTTCTTGAAGAGAAGCTCCTTCATGAATTTAGAATAGGATGACATTTTCTCCAAGGCCTCTACAAAAGGAATATTAATTTGAAGCTTGCGGAAGACATCAAGAAACATGGAGAATTGTTGACCTTGCATTGGTTTATTGAGCCTTTCTGGATATGGTACCTCCATGTAAAAGGGAAGATCTTTGGCTTCAACATACTTCTTCTTTGCAAACTCTTCATCTACCAATTTAAGTTTCGCCTCCTTGTCTGGTACTTTTTCCAAGACTTCTTCTTCCACTACTTGCTTTTTCCACTTGTGGCACTTAGAAAGTTTCTCTTCATTATTAGTGCCTTAATTAGTCACCAAAGAATTTTCCTTTTGCACCAACATTTTGCTGCTTCTATCGGATATGGCATTACATTGGCCCTTGGGGTTATTCTCTGTATTTCTTGGAAAAGAGCCTGGAAAATGCTCATTCATCTGCTTTGCAAGCTGAGCTACCTGTGTTTCCAAGAGTTGGATTGCCGACCTTTTGTGAATTGCTAGCTTATCAATGGAGGTATCAATGTGCATTGTCAACTTATTAATGGCCGAGCTAATATGATTATCTAACTTTTCTGTGGCCAATTCCCAAGGCTGCTTCCCACTATCTGTTATTTGTAATTGAGTAGGTTAAGGAAGAGCTTGTTGGGTATTCTGATGATTGTCATAGTACTGCCTTTGTTGCAGTTGTTGTTATTGTTATCCTTCTCCCAAAACACCACTAGTATTGCTCCAAGAGAAACCCGAATGATCCTTCCACCTTCCACTGAAATTTTGCCCCTGGTGAGAATAATTTGGCCTGTTCCTCTGATAATCATTTCATTGTGGCACCGTATCATAGAAATTGTGACACGAAGCCACATGCTCCTGAGAGTAATTATAAGACAACTTGCACTATCATGATTGCCTTGACAAAAATAACAAAAATATAGGCTTTCCATCATGCACCGCATTCACCTTCATCTTTGTAAGGGCTCCATTTTGTTGCTTCAAGAGTGCATTTTGTGTTGGCATGGCAACGGGGCGGGGCGAGGTTGGGGCGGTTTTTGCCTTCCCAACCACCACCCCCGCCTCTATACCCGAACCCCGCCCCCGTCCCAAATCCTCGTTGGGGGTTGAAAACTCGCCCCCGTCCCCGATAATAGTAACACATCATATATTATTGAATCTGTGGAATTGTGTATAAAATAAAATTAATTATAATTATACGGCATAACATGTGTGATTGATTATGAGGATAGATTTATTCATTCTCATCTAGACCTTTACAAATTAATAAAATAAAAAATACGAACAAATGCAAGTTGAAACTATTAGTATTACCTTTCACTGTTAGCATTACCTTTCATTAGCATTTGCGGAAAAGGAACTTTATACAATCATTAAAATTGCAAGTTGAAACTATTAGTATTAGCTTTCACTGTTAACTCGTATTGGGGAGGTTGTCCTTTTCTTTTCAACGGTCGATAAGCAAATGCAATATACATTTTCTTTTATTTTTTTCAAAGACAAAAGCCTACTAAAACATTAGGGAGGTAAAACCCTAACTCAATAGATATATAATTAGGAGCAGTTTAGTAATTTCATAATAGCAGGTGGGTACGGGGGCGGGGTCGAGGTGGGTATCAGTATTCCCATTCCAGACCCCCCCCCCCGCCTATGGAAAGCGGCTTTTCCCCTCCCCCGAACCCAGTCAAAGCTGGGTTTCCCCATCAAAATCGGGGCGGGTTCGGGTGGCTTAGCACTAAGCCCCGATGCAGAATTTTTGGATGATGTAGGAGTATTAAGGTGCACATTCCGCTCATCCCGATTGCGGCTATAATGATTCTTGCCCATCTTCTCCAATAGTGCCCATAGATCTTCTGCCGATTTGCAAGAAAAAGAACCGCCAGCTGCGACATCACATATAACTTGGGTTGAAGTGAGCAACCCATTGAAAAAGTTTTGCACCTTCATCCATCAAATCAAAATAAGAATTCGGGCACTTCCTCAACAGCACATTATACCGCTCCTAACTTCACTAAATGTTTCACTCTCATGTTGCTTAAAAATAAGTGATAGCCTTTTGCAATTGTGTTGCCTTTTGAGGAGGAAAGAACCTTGTCAAGAAAGGTAATAGACGCAAACGAAGGGCTTCATCAGAAACTCCAACATACTTAGAAATATCACATATCTCCAAGAAACGAGAGATATTCCTGGGAGGGTGGCTTGATATCAAAGACATTCATATTGATGGGTGGCTTCACAATAGTAGAAGTACAATCCACCCAACTCGGAAGGGTGTACTCATAAAAAGGCTTGTAGGCAAGAGGTGGTGGTAGAGGAGGATTGTCAGCCATGTCTTCAAGATCAATTGGATTTAGTGCCGCGAGCCTTCTTTGTTCCCTGATTTGTCTTTTATCGTTCTCTTGGTCCTTCGAATTTTCGGGTCAAAAATAGTAAAAAGTAATTATTTTATTTAATTTCCTGAGAAACAGTACCTCGCATACAACGAAAACTCAAAAGACCAAGTGATCAAGAAAACTCAAGAGAAAAATTCCAGAAAAAATTAAATATTAAAATTGCTTGTTCAAAGTAATTATTTTATTTAAATAAAGAAAATTGGTTATGCTAATCCCGGCAACGATGCCAAAAACTTGATGGGCTCCGGCAATTGTACCAGATCGAAGCAAGCAATAATAAAACGGTAAGAAATCGAGTATCGAACATAGGGATTGGGTGACCAATTTATCAATATCTAAATCAATAAATATTTTGACCAAGTCAATGGAGAGAGCAGATTATGGCGTAATCAAGTTGAGATATCAAATAAAGTAGCAAATCACAACAAAATCTAAACAAATCGCAAACAAATATCAAGATTGAAATTATGATTGGGGATATCTAAGGTCACGATTTCACCGACACATTCAAGCCAAGATCTAATTGTGATGTAGTTCTCTATTCCAAATTCAATTCAATGCCAAATAGGATCCCTAAATTATTCTAATGTCTCGTTCGAGTACAAAAGAAAATACCCTAACACACTAACCAACTATATCTCTATGATGATTAACATGCATGGATTCATTAAGTTCTTGGTTCCTTGTATCGATTGCACAAGTCTCCTATTATATCTCTATCAATAATCAACTTGTGTTCTTAATTCAAACCCTAAAGCATGAATCTCCGATTGGACTCCTCATTCTTGGCTAGTTAATCACGAGCTCTTTTGATTAACGCATACAAATAAGAATTAAAAAGCATAGAATAAGAAGAAGGGAATAGAAAACTTCACAAATATCACTATGCCAGCATGTGCGGCTACGTCGATTCCTTAGAAAAGAGAATTAGCTTCTCATCGCATTCATAATCACCAAGAATTTGGGTAGAAACATCAACACAACTCAAAAATATCACTAGCGGAGACGTAGCTCTCAAAAACTAGGATTAGGGTACAAAAATTGCACTAATAACAAGCTTAAATAATAATATGAGATTTTGCACGCTCACGGGGCGATACATTCCTTCGTGGGACGAGACCAGTTTCGCGGGGTGAGACACCTATTTGTGTGGTGAGACAGGTAACCTTTAGGATTTCCCTCTCAGCTTCGCGGGCGAACCCTTGCTTCGCGGGGCGCCACAGAGATGCTTCAAGTTTTCCTCCTCTGGCTCGCAGGGCGTCCCAGAGAGCTTCATAAATCTTCGAGTTCTGGGCCTCTGGCTCGCGGGGGGAGACAATCCAATCTTGTATTCCATCTTGCTTTCTTCAGTTTTCCTAACTTCTTCCAGCTTCACTTTTTACCTGATACTCTAAATAGCATGAAATGCTTTAATTGACTCAAAAACTTATAAAAATCCCTAAAAACTAAGAAAATGACTCAAACCTTGCTTACTGACAAATATATCGAAATTCGGGTAAAAACGAGATTAAACTCTATCAATTTGCACACCAATCATTTCCAACTGTAAAACTAGATAAGCCAGAAGGTTATCAGTAATTGTAAAGAAAATCCTAGAAAGAACAGAAATATTAACCGCGAGATAAAACAGAACAGCAGGATGACTGAAATTAAACAAACCAAGGAGATTAACCACAACTCCTCTTTCGTCGTAATTTCAGACAAGCAATTGGGTTGGAGCACCAGGTTGCGAAAGTGCATTCATTCCCCTCCTTCAAAGCCAAAAACCAGCACCAAGAACGCACTTTTATCAAGTCTAAGACAACATGTAGATCATAAACACCATCTTGAAATACTATCTTGTTTCACATCAACCATAAAGACCAAGTAACTGTTGGTCGTGGCAACCATCACCCAAGAGGGGGATAAATTAGGTTTTAAATAAAAATGAAATCTTTTTCAATAAATCAAAACCCTTTTTAAAGTTAAAGCAGAATTTGCAGCGGATAAATAATTCTTTTCAAATTAAAGCACTTGAGAAAATAAACTGTTTGAAATTAAAGCGCGATAAGGTAAAGTACGATAAAGTAAACGAAAAAAATGTAAAGAGATAGGGAAAGAAGATGAACATAATGATGTATCCTGATTCGGCCACAAACTACCCACATGGCCTACATCCAGTCCCCATGCCAATATCACCAAGGGTTTTCACTCAACACTAGCTTTTAAACAGGCGTAGCTAGAAACCTTTACAATGAAGAGCACTCCTCACATACCAGGGATATCACCTCCCCAGTGAAAGAACCTCGATAAAAATAACCCAACAGATATACCCTCGTTTGTCAACCACAAGGAAAATCACCTCCCTGGTAAACACTTGGAAATCACATCCAAGAAACACCTACATGAGATATACCCTCTCTTATAAGAATGGTAACCAAAAGATGGTTTGAGTCAATCTGACTCTTACCGATATAAAGCACTCTTAATAGTACATATAAACAAATTGAAGCACAAATATAAGAACACCTATATGGTGTATAAAACTCTCAAGAGTATATGCTCAATGTTTAAGAATGAGAAAAGTAGTAGAGAGATTGCTTTTCAGAGTTTCAGCGCAATATGGAATGTAGTATTCTCTTTTCTGTAAGTTGCCTAAGTTCCCTTTATATATAAAATATGATTAGCTCAAGGAAAATAGGTCAAACTCAATTAAAACACATTTTCTCGAGCCATAATCGATTATTGGAAGGCCATAATAGATTATCTGATGACTAAGTGAGAAAACGCTCTGAAAAGGTAGTCGCAACATAATGGATTATGATAATCGATTACTGCACCATAATGGATTATGATAATCGATTATTGGCTCTCTTTGAAATCCTGACAACACTTAAAAACATATAACCGATTACATAATCAATTATTATCTCTCTGATTCAAAATTCAAATCTTCCAGCAGATGTATAATCGATTATCTAAATCTTATAATCGATTATATATGTTCAAAACATCAGATTTGAAAACTTAACGACTAAAAAACTTAATTACTCATTAAATCTCATTTAAAACCAATTAAGTCTATTTTAAACATGTTCAACAATATATAATCGATTATTCATAATACCATAATCGATTATTCTCATTTAAAAACAGTTTACTCAAAACTTAACGGCTATGAAATTAATTACTCATTGATGCACAAATAAACCCAATTAAGTCTGGTCACAATCGATTATTCCATATCAATAATCGATTATCTCTCGTATTTAAATTTGATTTGAAAACTTAAAAGGCAGAATTTTAAAAACACATTTAAGATCAAATAAAGCCATTTAAGTTTTATTTTAAAAGCTCATTTATGTGTGTGTATGACCATTTTAATTGGAGAGCTTTACTTATCATTAGCATCTTTTTCTAGAACAAGCAAAACAAATACAAAAATTCCCTTTAAACCCATCTTGTTTGCTTGTTTGACCTTTTGCTGCTTTGCAAATTAAGTCCTTATGGGATTTTAGCTTTTCAAGCTCTTGACATCATAGCTTCGCTTGTTCCAACCTGAACTTTTCTAATGTACAAATTTCTCAATGATCGCATTAGTTCAAGGTATAAAAAAATATTGATAACTCACATATATTTCATATACAAAGCCATGTATAATAATTCATAAGACATACTTTGAGATAATATCATATTTAATATTCCTTATGTCTTGAGGCATATAACAATAATTCCAAGTATAATTCTATGCCAATTTATTATATTTGTCAGTCACAAGCATATATAATATATAATTAAATATCACATGTTCATTCACTCATAATTATTTAACACATGTATATTTAATTAATATAATATTCATTAAGCACACTATCATTCATTAAGAATCCAATCAAATAGTCACATGGCATTTATCAACATAATATATATTAAGCCCAATATTCTTTTTATTGAATTAATATCATGATACTCTATTTGTCAACATCAAACCCATATCATATTGATTGGCCTATGTTCTCCCCTTAATACTATATTTGTCAACATCAAAATCTATATGACTGTATGGTTCACAGTAACTGTGTAACACCCCGATTTTTTGCTTTCTAAGATCGGTATAAATATAAATAAACTTTTTTATTTTTATCTGAAACTTAGAAAATGATTTTGGTTAAACCAAAGTCATATTTATATCTACTTCATTGTAGAGAGTTACGGTTAAATTTTGGGTTGAAAATTCAGACGGAACCCAGTTTGTGTTTTCAATGACAATAAGATTTTACTTATCAAAATACCTAATATTGACTCGTGAACGAAACGATTAGTGTTTTTATTGCTTTTCCAACGATAGTGGTTATTTTGAAAATTTTCAAAATAAATAGGTTATTATACTTGATTCGGCTGTAAAACCTGCAGAGACAAGCATATATAATATATAATCAAATATCACATGTGCATTCACTAATAATTATTTAACACATGTATATTTAATTAATATAATATTCATTAAGCACACTATCATTCATTAAGAATCCAACTAAATAGTCACATGGCATTTATCAACATAATATATATTAAGCCCAATATTCTTTTTATTGAATTAATACCATGATACTCTATTCGTCAACATCAAAACCCATATCATATTGATTGGCCCATGTTCTCCACTTAATACTATATTTGTCAACATCAAAATCTATATGACATTATAGTTCACAGTAACTGTGTAACACCCTGATTTTTCTGCTTTCTAAGATCGGTATAAATATAAATAAAAGTTTATATTTTTATCTGAAACTTAGAAAATGATTTTGGATAAAACAAAGTCATATTTATACCTACTTTATTGTAGAGAGTTACGGTTAAATTTTGGGTTGAAAATTCAGATGGAACTCGGTCTGTGTTTTCACTGACAGTAAGATTTTACTGATCAGAAGACCTAATATTGACTCATGAACGAAACAATTAGTGTTTTTATCGTTTTTCCAATGATAGTGGTCATTTTGAAAATTTTCAAAATAAACAGGTTATTATACTTGATTCGGGCGTAAAATACTAAATCGGGTAATTGACGGAGTCGAAAACGGACGTGCAGAGACAAAACCCAACATCGGATGAGGAAACATCTTGCCACCTAGGGTGGTGAGTCACAGGGGTGACTCACGCATGTAATGATGAATTTAAGAGTGAAATGTCCATTTTGCCCTTAGCTAACCTATCCTAGTTAACCATGGTTAAGGCAAGACAACTTCAATTTGGCTTCTTCATCTTTCTTGTGATGTAAATTCAGCCACACCTCCTACACTTACTCACCACAAATTTGTCATGATGACATTTTAAGAGGAAATGACCTAAATGTTCCTAATCTTTTATGACATGTCTATTTTTCCCTAAAACTTTTAAGTAATTTCCTCTATGTCCCAAATTCAATTCAATTACTCCTCTCTTGAGCACACTCACGGCAGCTCCTCCCCATTTCCCACATCCATTCATTTTTCTCTTCTTATCAAAATAGGACACATAGTGTAAATGAACATTTATGTCAAATGGATGAATCACCACATTGACATTAATGCCAAAGATGTGAGTCATAGGCAAAATTCCATTTCTTCTTCCCTTGGTTATTGTGTGGACGGTAGTCCCTCTGAGACACGCCGTTGTGCCCCGGTGTTTTATTAGATTAACTCCCCCTTAAATCATTTCTTAATCGCGCGCTTAGCGTGGAAAAAAAAAATACGTAAAAATTAAAACTTATTTGATGATAATATAACTTCTGCAAATTAGAAATATCAACATTGTAATATATAAATACATACCGGTTTATTCATTATAATACCAAAATATTGTTAAGGGTATCCTCTCAGTAGGATCCCTCACAGACATAAAGTTAACAACATTTATACTTAGCGGAAAAGATAAAATAGACTCCTTAGACACACTGGCCATAATGTCTATACTCTAATCGCCATGGATCACAGCACGACCTCCAGCGTCTGGTTCGTAAGAAGTTCCATCCAACTCCTCAGCAACCTCCGTTTCATACATAGTTCCGTCCAGCTCCTCAGCAACATTATCCTCCATTGGATCTTCTAATGTAAATAGAGCAGCCCACAAGAATGCAGAAATATAGGGGATAAGAAGCAGTTCTATCATCAAAAAACAGACAGGATCATAGTATATTATACAGTAATTGTCACAAACAAATCATCATTCAACACCTAACTAACAATCATCCTCAAATTAGCAATATCATCCTCTACCCTTACTCTCATACAACTAAACCTTTATGCTAACGTGACCACTACAATCCTGTCACACCATCTCCATCCAAATAAGAATGTTAGTCCTTTGTTCGAACGAGCACTCCCCTCTATCAATTATATCTATAGTAGCCCAATTACTACACATAAAATTATATCTCTAGTAGCCCAATTGCTACACATAAACTATATCACCAGTAGCCCAATTGCTACACATACCATTATATCACTAGTAGCCCAATTGCTACACATACCATTATATCACTAGTAGCCCAATTGCTACACATACAATTATATCTCTAGTAGCCTAATTGCTACACATAAAATTATATCTCTAGTAGCCCAATTGCTATACCCAATAGTCTATAAACCTCACCGACTCTTACGGGGTCATAACCTAATGCCTCAACCTCTCACTAGAAACTCATATAAATCCTCGAATCATATCTCATAATCTCATCTATAAAATGACGTAATTAAGCTAGGCACCTCGAAGTCCCAATTATTCTTTCACCCAAATAAACATCTCCCGAACAACGTATATCTTTCCTTACAAGTCAACTAAGCACATTATCAAACCAGGCAGATCATGCATAACACAGACTATCATAAATATTCAAATACCACCAAATATCACATAAGCAATTCAAAATAATCATAAATTCAATCAACCTCAGATAAGATAAAATCCTCCTAACGTCGATAAACCTACAATCCCCAAATCACCATTGGTTTTACAGAAAAGGTTTCCAATGTGATTTTGGTCTTGTCGATTACTCAACTACTAGTAGGGTTTAGGTCGCCATACACAATTATTATATAATATACTACTTATAATTTCCGACGGTAGATTGGTTCTTTCCCCCACCTGATTGACGTGCGTGTTTTCCCGTATAAGCTCCGAATGCTTCCACGCTACTACCACGAACCTCAGCACGCTTTCCAACAACATCCACAAATCTGCCACCATCCCTCCTTACACATCCACCGTTTCGCTTTCCGTCCCGATTACACGTACAAGTATCACAATTCGCCGGAAACACCCAAATACCAACCGAATCAACAATAGGGTTTTCAAATAAATAAATTTATTTGAATCAAGAGACAAAATCGATGGAAAAACTTACGAGAACAACGGCTGGACTTAGGGGAAATCGGATTCAAAATAAGCTCATGAATCCTAGGGAAAAGCTACCAAAACAGGGCTACTGTTCGAGCTCCATTTCTCTGGACAAAGAGCTTTATTTACAAAAATGAACGGTGACAATGAGTAAATATTCTTCCTACACCTTCTGACAAAGTTTCGGCCCGATCCAACGGTTAAAAAATCTCAGATCGTAATTATAGGGTGGCAGGTTTGATGGTATCCGGGTTGAGTTTCTCACCTCCTAGGCCTACTGTCCGAGCTACATATCTCACACTCTGGAGGTTAGTTCCCAATTCTGACCTTTGGATATGAATAACCACAGATCTTAACCCTTATATTAAATTTTGAGAATGATCCAACGGTTGAAGAGGGTTTGGCGACTCTCTCACTGAGACTGCTCCAACTAGGTTTCAAAGCTTCCAACAAAGGCTTCTTGTAACTTTTGAGGTTTCTCTCTCAATTCTTCTCCTCTAATCCGAAATAGTGGATGATAAAGAGAGTTAAGAAGATGAGGAAGAGGATCCTCCATTGAAATGAAGAAAAGAATGATCCAAGATGCAAGCTTTGCCATCATGGAGTCTTAGGTTTTTGAGAGAAATGACTTAGAGAATGAATGAAATGAATGAATGGATGAATGAAGTGATGAAGAGGAGAGAAGGAGCCACGAAATTGGCTAGGTGTGGAGGTGTGTGAACCATGAAATTTATGTGGTTGAGGGGATGAGATGTGTCCCTGGTAATAACCATGGTTGATGTTAACTAAGCTAGGTTATTAACTTAACTATAGTTAAAAGTAATCATGGTTAAGTTAAGAATGTGTGGCTAAGAATGAATGGATGGTGTGGCTGATTTTGCACCACATCTCATGAGTCATCCATGACTCATGGATCCAATCCATTAGCGGTTCCCGGAAATCCTGTACTCAGCTCCGTCATATACCCAATTTCGGTTTTTAATAGGAAAATGATGAAATGAAAGCAAAATGAAATAGGTAGGGTTTAGCGGACATGGCTGCACGAATATGAGGAGATGTGGGAGGTTTAAAACCATGTAAACTGAGTGGTTAAAAGTGCTTAGATGTGTCTTGTTAATAACCGCGAAAGCTTGGGGGTATTTTGGTCATTTTACCTAAAAGTCATGATTACTAGCATTTAATGCTCATAAATTCTTGGTGACTCATCCTCCATGAGTCATCATGTATGACTCGTTGTCCCGATCTGTTGACGGGTCTCTGCAATTCCGTTTTCTACTCCATCGTTTTCCCGATTAGGGTTTCTGTCTGTTTTTCGATCAAAAATTTTCAAACTAACCAGACTCGTTGGAAATATGATTTAATCATAAACCATTTCGTTCACAAGTCAAAATTAGGTTTTCTGATCATTAAAATCTTATTGTCAGTGAAAACACTGATTGTTTTCCGTTCGAACTTTCACCAAATTTCGTCTGAAAACACATAATATTTTATTTCTGATCAGAAATTTGGAAAGTAGAATTCCTCACGGAAAAAATATAAAAAATCTACAAATTTCAGTTTTCGGGTCAAATTAGAGTTTTCTGTCAGTATAAAATTATACTTTTCTGTCAGTTAAAAACGCAGACCGGCTTCTATCTGAGTTTTAAACCCAAATTTTAACCAGAGCTTCCTACAGTAGAATAAGTTCTAGATATGATTTTGTTTTCTCCAAAATCATTTCCTAAATCTCAGATAAAAATATAAATAAATATATCTTTACCGTTAATACAGCGTATCCGAAAATCGGGCTGTTACATTACTACCCCACTTAGAAAAAAAATTCCGTTCTCGGAATTTAGTGACTCAAAACTGGGTAACGTCTTACAAAAGTTTCTTAATCTAAAGATCCTACATCATATTTCTCATCACTGTCTTCCCTTTAAATAACAGCGGTAACTTCATAACAGAGTTCATGCTTATATCATTCTATTTATCCTCGAACTTATCCATCACTACATTCTGTTCATTGTCCTTAACTTTTCCAACTTGATCTATCATCCTTAAAGGACATAATCAAGACTTAATCCTTTACTCTTCTTAATACTGATCCACCAGAAATCCTTATTTCAACATCTACCTTTTACATTTAACATCGAGATCAAAACTACCTTAACTTCCTACTTAAGTCTTAGATCCTTGGAGCGTATTCCACTATTCCAAATTATATCAATATCACCAATTTTAAGTCTCCAAGTAAAACATCTCAACACTCCTTAAGATAGCTACAATCAAAAAACTACGCCAGCTAGGATTATCTAACTCAACCAATTTGAATTTCTCTAGTAACCTCAACTTACATCAGAAATCATCATTTCTGTTCATATTCAACTTAGGTGAAAATACTATATACACTTTCGTTCATTCTTCCCAAACTCATACAATCCATCTTAACTACGGACATTAATCATTGCCCTAGATTCCTTAAAGATACTATGCCTCGATCAACATTTGACTTATAGTACTTGTCTCACTCTGTGATATTGATCTTAAGGTTTCACATCCTACCAGTCACAACTATACCTCAACAAAACTCCCATCATTTCTTATATATCCTGCTACTTAGACAAACAGACAAAGTCTAGCAGTTATCAAATACATACCTTGTATAAGATCCCCAGATTGAGAATTCAGCTCAACTCATGGTAAACACTCTTTCAGTGGCCTGAGGTCAGGCCATCTGCTGTCCTGCTGCTGGATGTCCTTTTCCAGCTCCACCTCTCTGAACACTGGTATATGACATATAATACTACATAAAACTAGTATATAAATACCATATGCCACATAAATGTCAACTATCGTATCGGGACTCACTACCCAACTTCTAAGCATAGTCAATATCCAATGTGGATTCAACTAGACACGGCCAGTAACAACATCCTAAACCTCACAGTCTGATTAGAATCGAACTGCTCTGATACCAAATGAGACACCCCGTTGTGCCCCGGTGTTTTATTAGATTAATTCCCTCTTAAATCATTTCTTAATCACGTGCTTAGCGTGAAAAAAAATACGTAAAAATTAAAACTTATTTAATAATCATATAACTTCTGCAAATTAGAAATATCAACATTGTAATATATAAATACATACCGGGTTATTCATTATAATACCAAAATATTGTTAAGGGTATCCTTTCAGTAGGGTCCCTCACAGACTTAAAGTTAACAACATTCATACTTAGCGGAAAAGATAAAATAGACTCCTTAGAAAATTGAAATTTGTAGATTTTTTATATTTTGTCCGTGAGAATTTTGGTGAAAATTTGAACAGAAAACAGTCGGTGTTTTCACTGACAGTAAGATTTTAATGATCAGAAAACCTAATTTTGACTCGTGAACGAAATGGTTTATGATTAAATCACATTTCCAACGAGTCTGGTTAGTTTGAAAATTTTCGATCGAAAAACAGACAGAAACCCTAATCGGGAAACCGACGGAGTAGAAAACGGAATTGCAGAGACCCGTCAAGAGATCGGGACAACGAGCGTATCCGAAAATCGGACTGTTACACCCTCACCCACACAACCACATCATTTTGGTTTCAATTCATTGATACAACAATTAACCAAAGAACAAACTGGTTTCTTTCTTTTCTTCCTTGGATGTATGTTGCACCAACTTCACCATCACAAGGCAATGAAATTCTTTTCCTTTCCTTCCCCGTTTTGCGCCAGCCATCATCCCAACCCTTAGCTATTTTCTCTATTTCTCTTAAACTTCATCTTCTTGCTTAAGCTTTTCTCTCATTTTCTTAAGTAACTCATTATCAAATTTGTGAAGAAACCACTTGATCTCTTGCCAGTTTTCAAAATCCAAGAGGTAACATCTCTCCTCCTTGATCATCTAAGCTTTCATCTTCATTCATTCCATGATTTTATGCCATGAACATCACTTTTTCAATTTCTAGATTCAATTTTCAAAAATCTCTAGAAAATCATAGAAAAATCCTTTTCATATGATTCCAATTGCTATGAACTAGTTATGATCTCTAGTATCTTCATTCAAGAGCATATGTAAAAATAAAATTTCCTTCCCAATTTTCTTCAGGAGGCCGAAACCCTAATTTGGTGGGTGGAGGAGTTTTGTTCAATTTTTCTTTAAAGTGATGCTTGATTTCATCCTTTTAGTTCATATAAGTGTTGAATCCAAAGGATTGAATAAAAATGACATCTCTAGCCTATTTTTTTTATGGAAGGCCGAATTCAAGTTCTTGAGAATTTGGATGATTTTGTTTTATTTTTCAACTTATGGTAATTGTTTTCAACTCTATACTACTCTAGGATCGTGGATCTAAGAGTTTGTGAAAATTGAAAATATCTAGCCTAATTATTTTGTGAAGGCCAAAAAACCCTAACCTTGGTGTTAGAGGATTTTATTTCAATTTCAAGTCATGATCATTGATTATATAATCTCTAATGCTTAAGGATCACAAATCCAAGAGCATGTGACTTTTAGAAATTCCTAACCATTTTTACAAGGCATGGCCGAACCCTAGCCATAGAATTTAGGTGTTGTGATTATTTGTTGATTGATTATTTGGTTGTGGTTTGTTAAAGGGTAATTTGGTGTGAATTGTGTATGCGGAATTTATTTCGGAAGGAAAATTCATATCTGAGGTAAGGGGAGTACTTGGGGGATTTTTCCGATAGTTATATGCTATTAGTATGTGGTCTGTATAATTTAATTAAGTGTGTTTGTGGTGTTTTTAAATTGGCTTGCAGAGTTAATTTACTTGCTGTTATTATCTGCTTTTAAATTGTTTATCTACAATTAATTGTTATAGCATTTTAATGCATGTCATAAACTGTACTATTTGCTATAGTGTTGATATGAAATTATTATGGATGCTGATTGTTGATTGAGAAGTCTGACAGTGGGCAGTGTTCAATTAATTACAAAGATAAAAGCATTAAAAAGCTTTATATGAAATAGCGAATTTTTAATTGGTAAAATATAGTAATATAATATTATTTAATTATTTGATTGGTTAAGAATATGGAATAGTTGAAAATACTAATATTTTAATGATTTATTGACGTAAGAGTGATCTATGAGTCACAGTGAGTGCGTAACCGTGAAAATATTTTAGTGCTGTAAATGTTTACGTAAGAAATTACAAAATAATATAAAAGGTTATGATAAAAAGTTAAGTTTCAAAAATAATTTAATTATGGTGCTGAGGAAATTATTTTACTAGAAAAGTCAAATTTTGACTTAAGACGTTTTGAAAATGCAAGCGACGGTTAATTCCGAAAATATTTATGGAAAGCATTTTTTTTTAAAAAACAGTAATATTCGTTAGAACTGAGAAATAGTCTCAAATCAATGTTTTTCGTTGAACTAAAGTTTCAAATAAAGATTTTTTAAGAAAATGAGTTTTAAGTGATTTGATGATTTATAAACAAATTTCCAACGTAAAAGGATTTTCGGTAAATTAGTTTTATACAATGGTGTTATTTCCGACAACTTGGATAAGTTGCGGAGGTTTTGTTTTGGATTTGTGTTTCACAAAACAAAAATGATTTTTAAGTTGAAAAGCGAACCTAGTAACCGAGACGTCGGGATCCTAGCGTTCTATTATAAGTTATGGACTGTATGTCCTAAAGGTGAAGTTATGGACTATTCTGTCCTATAAAAGTTGTATAAGTTTTGTGTTTTATAATCTGCGAATCTAAGGCTGAATGCATCAGTCTAATGCTTCGTGATTTGCATATTCGGACTTGGAGTCCTATTGTTAAAAATGATGATAAACTTAAATGTTTAAAAGTTGAGTTGGTCGTGAGCCTTTGAGCTTCGACAAGGAAAGAAGGAACACAAAGGAAAATGACGTAAACAAAATGTTTTACATGCATTTCTGGCAGACGTGCCTATGGGTTTGAACTTGATTTCTTGATGGCAAGATAATCATGCAGTTGCATCATTGTGCCTTGACGGACAACGAAACCATAGACTATAGACAGTAACCACTATGCCTAGTTTTGGACAGTGCTATGGTTAAAACCGGTATGCCTTATTTAGCAAAGAGAGCTTGATCAACTCATTTGATATGGTGTTGGGATCTCCGGAGATTAAGTACAAAATTCTAGATGGTGAATATTAAAGTGTCATGCATTTGTTTTAAAAATGACGATGATTGTCGGATATGAAACCCTTTGATAAACTATTTTTTTTATTTTGAACATCTATGTTGTGATAACTATGCATGCTATATGTTGTTTTGTGTGTGTCGCGCATGTAGTTATCGTTTTAAAATCTATATATTGGTTCTCACCCTTGCACATATCTGTTCTTCTGGTTTTCTGTTGTACCTTGGTACATAAGTGCAGATATTGCAGATGAGTTCCTTAAGTCACTCGGGGACTTAGGTTCGGATGTTTGAAGTGGTGTTTGATCATGGGGAATGACCACGGGGTCTTGCCATGAGAATTTCTTGTAGAACGACCAGCTTAGGTTTGTGTTTGAAGATATATGTTTTGAGAAGTTTAGTACATAGGTCCTGATAATATTTATAGGGTTATAAGGGGAAAAAAATTTAGGAAAAACTTGTACGTTGTAGAAGATTGGATTATGAATAAACTTAGTTTATAGGTGTTAGTCAGTATAAGAGAGTTCTTACTATTGTGATGTGTGCATTATTTTTCGAAGTATTTAGAAGAAAAATTTTTACACCCAGATTTTCTGACTTAAAGTAAATCAATTTACGAAAGCAAACCAGCAAATTTTTTTTTAATTTATTTTCGCACGTGTTCATGAGGTAATGCCCAGGGGATGTTACAAACTGCATGCAAAAAGAGGTACCTAACATTGCGGAGCTATTTTCCCCTAAAAAAGAGCCAAAGTGCAGAAAATGATCATATCTTCCTTGATGAAAAGACAAGAGGCTCCAAGCCAACCATAAGTCAAACGCCAAACCTGATCTGAGACGAAAAAAAAAAAGACATGATCTTCGGACTCCATATGATTGAAACAGAAGACAAAGAGGTCCCTCGCTCCTCAGAAATGATATTCCTGTGGTGAAGTTGTTGTCTTGTAGGCAACCTATCCTACAACAAGCATCAAGAGAAATCTAACACCTTCAAGGGAATCATACACTTCCAAAGAATTTTGAAAACCTGCTGATAATAACCATTATGAGGGACAAAACTGCTTGATGTTGAAGAAGATTATATGTTGTTTTTACAGAAAATCAATTAGTAGGGCCAGCCATCCACCACCATTCATCCTCACCCTCCCTAAGTAATGGAACAAGTTGAAGGAGCTGTTTTAACTCACCAAGAGCTTCGTCTTCCTAGAAAAACAATTGTCTCCTCCACCTCCATCTCCAATGCCAAGATTCCTCCACCCATTCCCCTATATCCACTACCATGGCATCCTTATCTAAAGAACATAGAAACAACCAAGGAAACAACTCATTTAAAGCAGAGGTTCCCAACCACACATCATTCCATAAACTAATTTGGGTGCCACTCATGAGTTTCCTCCTCACCTTATTTGAAAACCACATAAGATGTGAATTGTGGACATCTTCAATCGAAAAAATATCTCTCCAACATATTGAGGATGCACCACCAGAAAAATTGAATATTGTTGAGTTTTCAAGCGTATGATGAGATTACCCTAAGTTTGGATGAACCCAAACATATTTAGAATGATTTAAATGAACCTTATGAAATCTACTAATGAGTGTACTTAGTATGCAAATATCCTAATTTGTCAGACAAAAAATTCACTCTCAAGAAAGATCATAAGTTAAAATCAAAGCAAGCATATGTTTGAGTCAAGCATCTACTGAAGTTTGTGATAAAGTGAACTGCATGCAGCAAGCCTCTGCTCAAGCTTCTTCATGCACTAAGCAGCATCTAAATGAGAAGACAGTTGTACAAGGATTGTTTATTATAGCTTAAAGTCAAAACACATTAAAACATGATTTTGTGCAAAAGTAACCTAGAATCACCTTTTGGATTGAAACAAAAGTGCTTTATCCTAAGCTAATCTGGTTGTTGAACAACAAGAGTAAAATATGTTATACAAGGACAAAAATAAGCATGCTGCTACTCTAATCTTGTTACTACTCGGATAAAGTAAAAGTGCTTCTCTATCATAATACAAATCAAAGATCCTAAACATTAATGGCTACCTAGAACGACTCTCTTGCATTAAATGAAGGTCAACTTATTCAAACTAGAGAATCCAAACTCAAAGGAATGTCTCTAATGTATTAATTTTTAATGAGGCTACAAATAAAGAAGAATTGAAGACGTGCGCCACCACATTGAACTACAAGAATCCTTAAGCACTGATTCAAGCATTCAGTTCCTTCTTTCTTCTCAATTATTTGTTCATGCATTATTTTTTAAAGAGAAGTTACCATGCAATGTTTTCCTACCTACCTTTCACATTTTAGTCATACTCTGAGTCATTACAAGAAAATTTGGTATTAGCGAGGGCCAAAGGCGAGCAAATAGCATAAATCCATCGCAAAACATGTGTTTCTGACGGATTTGCGACGGCCAAAAATCCGTCGCATACAAGGTCGTCGTAAACAGTTTCTGACCATTTTTTTTTAAATGGCCGTCGCTTCACAAATCAAAAGAAATTAGTGACGGCCAAGCCGTCACAAATCAAAAGGAATTATGCAAATCACCAGAGAGTAACAAGAAGGTAGCGACGGCTTGATCGTCGCAAATTGTAATATATATTTTTTTAAAAATATAATAACTTAGTTAATTAATTTTTTATTAATTCATTAAAAACCGTTGATTATCCAAGTTCATCCTCATCAGTATCTGCAAACAATGTGCAGATTAATGCTTGAAGTCAAGATGCAAGTGAAAATGGGAAATATGGTTAAGGAGATTAATCTAAACATAATCCCAATAATCATTTGATTTCACATAATCTACAAAACAAGAAATCAAAGGAATAACAAATCCAAATAACACCAACACAAATTACATTTGAACAAGAACAAAAGAAAAAAGAAACAAAGAAAAGAAGGTTTCAAACTAAAGGAAGAACATGTGGAGTTCCAATGGTTGAATGTTTGAAACCCAAAATGCTGAAACCCCCAAATCTCAGACACCCAGAACCCCCATACGGGTCATTCGTCGCAAAGCTCGACGTCGTTGGAGCCGAAGATGCACCGAAGTAGAGCAGATCGAACGGATCGAAGCACCATGGGTCTGGTAGGTGGAACAGTTGAAGGTCGCTGTGAGTTTTGTGAGGTGAATCGATGTAGTTGGGAAGTGGAAGTTTGGAGGAAGGAACTGCAGGTTGAAAAAGGGAGAAGTGGGGCAAGTTGGGGTTTTATTAGAAGTTCGCGACGGAATAGCGACGGCCAAAGGCCGTCGCAAAATTTAAGCTACATTGGCGACGGTCTAACCGTCGCAACAGGTATCATCGAAAACTGAATTCTCATATTAGCGACGGTCTGGCCGTCGCAAACAGGTATCCTCGAAAATTGAACTGTCAAATTAACGACGACCCGGCCGTTGCAAACAGTTATCATCGAAAATTGAATTCTCAGATTAGCTACGGCCTAGCCCTCACAAACAAAAAGTGCATTAGTGACGGCCTGGCTGTCGCAAACATCAACGAATACTGATGGCCTTGACCGTCGCAAACTGCAACCGACATTAGCGACGGTCTTGGCCGTCGCAAATAACAATTTTAGCGACGGCACCATGGCCGTCGCAAATAATCCGTCGCTAATCACCATTATTCTTGTAGTGAGTGTTAGTGAAAAACTTGCAAATTTTAATTAAACACTTCATTTAATTCTTCCTGAGTGTTGAGCCAAGAGAGTTTAATGAGAAAAGAATATTTATTGTTTGTTGAGCCTAGAGAGGCTTCAAGCTAGATATGAAAAGAATTCTCGTTTGTGACGAAATCAGTTATAGCAAAAGTCTTAGTGAAGTCAAGTACTGGACATAACCTAAGGTTAAGGGTGAACCAAGATAATCTATTTTTGTTATTCTATCTTTCCCCAGCTTTTAAATATTGCTTAGTTATTTATCTTGTAAATTACAAGGGGTTAAACTATATTTGCTAAACAAGTCTTTGTTAAAAGAGTTTTAGATGTCTGTTCTTTAACTCTTGTCCCTGACAAATTCAAAAAAAACCATCGTATATGTGCTTTTTCAAGCATATGCTTCTCTCTGTTATTGAAATAATTTTTGTTTTGCAAATTTTTTTTATGTAAATACAATTCAACACCTTTTCTGATGTTTACTTTTTCTTATTTCAGGTTAGCCATCTAATGGATTAGCCTCCAAAATTGAGAATTGAATCGTTAGTCAAGAATTAAGCAATTAAAATCAAGGGTAATTTACTTGTTTTGGGTTTAAAGGAAATCAGCTCCCTAACAATCTTTTTGATTTAACCTCCACTTTGTTATTTATTTTGCATATTTTAATTTGATTTTGATTTAATTGTTAATCGTTAATTGAAACATATTACTCGGTAAAGGAATTTCCAATTTTAATTAGTAAATCAACAATAGGAAGATAGCTGTCGAGAATACGATCCATAGATACAACATTCAGACACAATTTCCTTTCTATACCACTTGTGAGATATGATGCAATTGTTGAAAAATTACCAAGTGCATGTTTGGTTGATGTTACAAACGGAGCCCAAAATATCTTTGACATTAAAAGAAGAATATTTACTAATTAACTTGCCACTCCAAACTTAAGTTCACATTCTCCAAGCACAAATCCAAACATTCTACAAGTCCTCCATGCTTGTTCGAGTATGCGCTGGTTAGGGTGAGCAAGCTAGGAAACTTGCTCACCATGAGCAACTAATGAGAGCCATTGATTAAGTAGTATCACATAATATTATCATGCACCTGCCCACACTATAATATTTTTTATTTCCTTCTCTCCCCTTCTCTTCTCTGACTTTCATCCTTGCCTGACTACCCCTCCCCCGACCATCTCCGTCCGACGGTGCCTGTCTCCTCCTCCTCCGTCCGACGGTGCAAAGGGGCGGTGCTCACCTCTGCTAGTCGACACCTTCACGCTTCCTCCTCCCAAGATCTCTCCGGCGTGGCTCCAAACATCATAAGGTCTGCATGATGGTTATCGGTGGCGGTGGAAGTTCGGACTTGCGGCGGTTGTCGCAGTAGTGCTTCGATGTGACAAGCTCATTCGCAATGGGACGGCGACGTCGTGGGTTCGGCATCTCTGCCATCTTCACGTTCCGTCACCCAATGGGGTTTCTGGGTTCTTTGGGTTTTTTTTGGGATGGTCGTGGGTGTTGGGAAATCCAAGACTTCATCTTCGTTGCGCATCATCACCACCAATCACGTCCCGCCATTGCTCAATGCATTTTCGATTCGCCGCCGTCGAGCTCCATCGTCACACCTCCGCCCCGATGCCACTGGTGTCACCATCTCTAAACCCATTCATTCTTCATTTTTGGGTTTCCAGATCCATATTTCAACTTCTGGGTTTGAAATTTTTTTTTCATTTTTAAATATTTAATATTGTTGGTTTGATTCTTTCTTAAGATTTCAACACCTCCAATGTTTGTTGTTTGCTGTGGAAGGTGTCATAGTGGTGGCGGACAGAGGGTGCTCGGTTGTAGCAGGTGTCATCGACCACCTTCTGCGTGTCGATGGGAGAGGAGGCCGGCGGCAAGGTTAATGGCGGTGGGAAGGTTGAAGGTGGGGGAAGGTTGAAGACGGTGCTCTGTGAGAGTGAGGAATGTTAAAAAAAAAACTGCTATGTAAGGGTGCATGATAAAATTGGTGAACCTTTTGATCCAATAGCTCTCATTAGTTGCTCATGGTGAGCAAGTTTCCTAACTTGCTCACCCTAGCCAGCGCCTGTTGGAGTATATTTGGACACATCCACTAGTTCTTGTATATTTTTTTTAACCATAACATAAGTACGAAGTATCTACCATCGTTAATAGTGACTAATCTTAGTCGGGGAATCTGTTGGGCACATAAGGTGGGTTCTCCCTTCCCAACTAGGTTTTCTCTATACACAAAAATCAGGATTCGAACTCCTAGTTCTAGTATTTGAAACTTGCTTTCCTTTTTTATTTTATGAATAAAACAATTCTTTTCTTTAAATAAAAATAAAATTTTACTAACAAATGCTCTAAAAGTGTTTATTATGCAAATAAAATAATAAATATTAAAAAGGTCAATTTTTGAATTTATTAAATATTCAGTTTTTATTTAATATTAAATACTTTTTTATTCTTTAATTAATATGCTCGAGACCTTACACAGTAAACAACAAGTCCATCCGAATTCCGAACGTCCTTAAAAAGTCTTCAAAGAATGGACCTTGAGGCTCCAGAAGTGGTGGTGGCCCTACCATTGCAATGGCAACGCCTCGGACCACACACTTCAAGGGAGACCGACATGTCTACAGAATCTCCTTTGAAAAGATAAATAATGAAAAGGCAATAGAAAAATAAATAAATAAATAAATAATAAAAAACAAGGAAGGAAGGAACCGACTGGGTCGGAAAAGCGCGTATGGTGCAGTTAAGTACAAATGAGCGTCAAAGTTAGGAGTGTTTTTTATAACATGTTCTTGCGTGAAGTAGTGACATGTCTTTTTTTTTTTTTTTTTTAAAGTAATCTTTTGGTTACTATACGTGACACTGATTTTCAATTTGGTCCCTATACGTAAAAAATTATTAATTTGGTCCCTATACGTGACACTGGTTTTCAATTTGGTCCTCACCGCTAATTGGTCCCTATATAAGAGGATCAAATTGCAAATTATTGTCACAAGTAAGGACCAATTCAAACAAAAAAATTTGAAATCGGTCACTATATGTGATAATTATTTTCAATTTGGTCCCTACATGTGATAATAACTTGCAATTTGGTCCCTCTTATATAGGGATCAATTAGCGGTGAGGACCAAATTGAAAACCAGTGTCAGGTATAGGGACCAAATTGATAACTTTTTACGTATAAGGACCAAACGGAAAATCAGTGTCATGTATAGGGACCAAAAGATTATTTTAACCTTTTTATTTTACTCATCCTAATTAGTCATTGGGATCGAGTGAGCCCTGGAAGTTTTCCTACAGCTTAGATCCTTTGGACTCGCTATGGGACTAATCTTTGAATCAACCGTGCGGTTAGTAAAGCTTGACCAAGGATTGTTGCATACCCAAGGATCGAACACGGGCAGAACCCGAACGATTCGTCCTTAAGTAGCAGTGTGTTAATTACTTGCACTCAATCACTTGGTTGATGACATGTCTTTTACCTAAACTTAATTTAGGGTTCTAAAAATTATTCAATATTATTGTAAAAAAAATTCAATATTATTTTTTAGGAAAAGTGTAAATACACCCCCTTAAACTTTAGCTCATTTATAAATAAGCATATTTAACTATTTTTCTTCTCAATTAGTCATTAAACTCTTACTATTAATATCAATTATTCAGCTATTTTTTTGTATCAATTAGTCATTAAACTCTTGATATTAGTAAGAAAAACAATTCTTCAACTAACAAGCCTCAAGGCTTTGTTCTTAGTTTTTAACAAAAATTATAAATAAATAAAAATTAAAAACATACAATAGAAGTTTACTGATTGATTAGGAAGAAAAAATTATTTGAAGTTGTCTATTTGCAAATGGGCTAAAGTTTAAGAGTTATGTATGCACTTTTTCTTTTGTCCTTATTTTTCTTATAGGTAAATGTTAGTACGTTACTTGTTATGTTAATTTTTTTTTCTTTGCTAAGATTTGAATTTTATACTTTCAACTCCTTCGAATTCCTTATATCCTTAGCTCAAATCATTTGAGCTATCTCACCCGTCAATATGTTTAAATAGGAATACTACATGGGCTGATTTTATCTTTTTTGATATATTTATAAAATGTCTATATAGACTATAGTTTGTCAATAAAATAAAATAAAATGTATATAAAATTAAAAATTAAAAAATTAAATAAAAATATATAATGTTGAAACAACATTACAAAAAATTGATATTTAAAGAATATGACTAGTTGACCCACAAGGTGTGGTCCAGGTGGCTGGTAGCTTGGGTCCTTTAACCATATATCTAGGGTTCAAATTCTGATGATGGGAATAGAGTTGCATTTATGATTAGAGGAGTTATCCCTTAATTGGTACTCTATATTCTCGAAGGATTAGTCCTACGACTATTGGTTGTGAGGATATCCTAAGTTCCATCCCGGAAAAAAAAAAAAAAAAAAAAAAGAATATGACTAGTTCAAATCTATAATCCTATTTCCTTCATTTCATAAGAAAATAAGATTTTTTGAATTGAGCACTTTGAATAAATTAAGTAAGAATATATTCATCTAAAATAATTAATAAATTAAAACTTTAATATATTTTATATTAAATCAAGGGTTGATATATTTTATTTGTCCATTTTACATGTAAACTCAAATTTTTTTATTGATAAATTCATTTTTTTTTTAAAATAAATTAAAAATTCCAGACACATAGTCCTACTCACGAGAAAAAGGACGGCCACAGATCCAAGCCATTGAATTTGGTGGATGGTGAATGGTGAATACTCTCTGCACGCGTCAACACGTACGGATGACTTGGCTGTACGGCTGTGGAATTTGTAAGTTTTATTAATTAGAGTGATACTAATAAGTGTTCTTAGATATTTTTTAAGCAATTAAGAAAATCAATTTTCATCAAAAAATCAAGTATTTCATTTTTCAAGAATTATATACATTGATTTTTTATATAAATTTTCTTTTTTAATTCTTTAACAAGTGTTCCAAGAGCACTTGAAAAGACTTTGCTTATTAATAAACAGGGTACATGGAAAGTTGCATACCCCATTGCGGTTCTACAAAGATAAATAGAAAGTTACTTACCCGCTACGGTTCTACACTGGATAGAAAATTAGTTGCCCCGACGGTTCTACTTTCACAGATAAAATACAAAGTTACTTACCCCCAACGGCGGTATATACACGGCTGCATGCGATGTTTCCATCAGGGTAGAAAATTCATAGATTTATCGTGGTTTATTTTAAAAAAATCATTAACCGAGTATTCTTACAATTAAAGTTTGTGAAAGTAACATTTGGGTCTCGATAGTGATTAGATAAAGTCTTTTCTAAATCAGTAACTCCAAGATTCGAATTTATGATCATACAGTGAAGTTTGTCTGGAAGTACTATATCTACTTCCATTGTAACTAACCATTTCTAGATATTTATATCGTTGTTTTTAATGCATTTGGTGTCATATACACCATTTTATTATAATTTTTATAAGAATTTTTTATAGGCAAATGTTAGTTATTAGTTTGTTACATTAGGGTGGGATTTGAATCTTGCACTTTATAACCTCAACACCTTGGTCCCACGTTCCAAATCACCTAACCACCTTATGACTCATAATTTTCATAATAATGTCATCAAAATGTCCTTGGTGTCGTAACTAGTTTTTATTTTATTAACAACAAATTCATTATTTAAAATATATTGCATACTATTATATTTTTTAAAAACAAATTCTGAGATTATGTTATCATATATTGAATTTGTTTATTGTATATTGTTCCTCCTAGGGTCGAGCGTCTCTTAGGGTGTTTGTTATAGGTTATAGAATGCCATTCCCGGGAATTACATAATTGGAAATGCTATTATTAGGAATATCATAGTTGGATATTTTGTCAAATATGTTAGGTTAGCAAATAAAGTTTTTGAGAATATTTCTTGAAATTCCTAATAATATTCTAAAAATTTATTTGGTTTATGATGTATAATCTCGATAATAAATACGTTAATTATCAAAATACCCCGATGAAAGAAAAGGATGAATATAATTAGGTAAATATAAATGTTATTTCAATCGGGGGTTCTTATTCTAAATCATGTGGATAATGGAGGGCCAACATCTAAAGTAGCTAGGAAAGCTGAAAAAAACAAAAACAAACGTTGTAATCAAGCATAACTATGATTTAAATTATTTCTTCAACAAAAATATAAAGGTTTAATGAGAAATCTATTTAAAACTAATCTTATATTCTAATATATAATCAACTATTTTTTTCGTACATTATCAACTCATGGTCTTTGGTAAACTCACTACTGGAAAATATGTAATAAATGAGCAAGGTTAACATCTGTTAAACAAAAAATAGACGTTAAAAAGGAGGCAGTGACAGAACCGTAAATATTAGGTTCATTTAAATCACCTTTAACGTCTGTTATTTAAACAACAGACGTTAAAGATGCACTTTTAATGTTTGTTGTTTTAACAAGAGACGTTAAAGGTGATTTTAATTTTTTTTTATGACTATAATGTTATACCCGCGCGCACGCATTGCCTTCTTCACCTGTACTTTCACTTTCTGCCTCTGCACACTCCACCTCTTCTGCCCTAACCCTTTCTAGTGATCACCACTGCGAGCTCCTTTTCACCGCCACCACCGCGAGGTCTTCTCCACCACCATCGCGACTGTATTCTCAGGTGAGTTCTCTTCTCTCTACTCTTCTCTTCTCTCTTCTCTTTACTCTGTCTCATTTAAGGGTTTTCTGTCTCATTTAAGGTTCTCCACTCCACTCCACGGAAAGAACCCTAACAGAAGCCACTCTCCTTCACCACTGAGCCACTCTTCTTCTCCTTTCTGTGAACGCAGTAATCCCTAAACCCTAAACTTCAGTTTTGCTTTCTGTCATTTTGCTTTCTGTTTGGTTGCTTTGCCTTAATGGGATACTTATAAAATAAAATAAAAATAATGGGATAGCCCCTGCTTTGGGATATCTATGTTTATGATTTTTGAATCAATAAAAGTGTTGAGAAATGAGAAATGATAGTGCTTTCTTGGTTGTCTGGATTGTGGCTTTAGTGACTTGTGTACAAGTGTAGCTTAAGCAGTATTACTGTTGAGAAGCTGTGGTTCATTTCTTGGTTTTCACATGTTTTTTTCTTTGTTGTTTAGGTTGTGCTTTTGTGACTAGTATCAAATTTAAGCAGTATATTGAGTAATGAGTATTGAAAAGTTATAGGCCATTCCTTGGTGGGTTTTTAGTTTTTGCCCACTAGGATCAATTTGGGATTGTCTTCGCCAAGTTGACATTTTTTTATCTCAAACATGAATTACAAACTTTCCCTTTGATCCCACCCATAAGTAAATTTGCCTTAAAATCCTCCAACTTTGTTTTCTAAGTTCATGTACCATTAAACTTTATCCATCGCATTAAATAGGAATAACAAAATTGCTAAGAAAAATATATAAGGTTAGGAGGATAAAACTCTTCTAAAATGAGTTTAAGTATAAAATGAAAAAGTGTGTATTCGTCCTTAATTAATTAAAGTGAGTTGAGATCTCAATATACTTTAACTAATTAAAGAAAAATGCACCCTTATTTACTCATTTTACACCCAACTTACTTTTAAGGAGCTTAATTGGAGCCTACCATATGTTACATTACAAGAAACAAGCAGTACTTTTATAATTAGAGTAACGTTGTATGTACAATAAATTTGGATAACTTTCCTTTTTATAGTGCAAAATAATAGGACAAATGCTAACCAGTGTCCTACATTGGTAAAGAGGTAAATTTTTGTTAGAAAGTGTTGTAATTAAGCTATCGAGAAATGATATATTATAGTAGCAAGACCCCAAATGATATTTATATTTTTCTTTGTAAAACTTAAAGTTGTCTAGAAGTTATGAAAGGGAGGAAGGGTGGCCGTGAATTTTTGCACAACATTCTCGGGGAGCAAATTTCTCGGATGGAGTACCTCTCCATTTTCTCTCTCCAATATTACAGTTTTAGAGGTATAAACATGATAATGTGATATCAGATGGAGTCCAAATATCCTCTATACACCCTAAATTTCCCAACCTATCAAAATCCCATGAACCACCTGTGCGCACGAAATCAATGTGATACTTAGAAAGTAGGCAAGCCATTGGAAACACTTGCTATGAGGATATATCATGTCCATTTGAGGTCCACATGGGTATAGTTTTTTGTTGGGGTTAGATTTCTAGTTTACTCGGTAATAAGCTTATTGTTGGCATTGAAATGATGATTAAGATATATTAGGATGATATTTTAGCCACACTTAAGATATATACGGTTGTTAGATTTTCAAATACTAGTGCACTTTTCCAATCTCCCCTATTATGCTTATATTGGATATATGTGTGGATATCACTAGTGCAGAAAAGGGATTTCACATTGGTTATTTTTGGCTTTTCACATCGGTTTTCAAACTGATGTTGAAACGTCCGATGTGGTTTATTGACACTTTTCACATCGGTTTTAAAATCGATGTCAAAAATTTTGTTTTAGCATTGACAATGTTACCTATTCAGCACTTTTCACATCGGTTTCTGTAAAAACCGATGTGAAAACCTAACTTTCCACATCGGTTATTATCAAAACCGATGTTAAAAACTATATTTCCACATCGGTTTTTACATAAACCGATGTGGAAAGTACTTTTTTTTAAAAAAAACCCCCTTTACAGTAGTGACATCCTTTCCCCTGTTTCAGTAATCCAGATCAATACAGCATCTAAATATTCTCAACAGAATCATTTTTGTACAACAAAAACACACTAAATTAAAAGATTATAAACAATACATATATTCAATTACATTCAGACAACTAAGATAATTAAAAACCAAAAAGCTACATTATGATATATTATAGATTTCATATCAAAATATATGTCATTCAAAAGTACACTATAGCTAGTACATGATACGTTTATAAACTAACTACATAGAAACTATTGTTGGTACCCTTCAAGAAAGAAAGTTGCCCAACGCATCCTTATGTTTTTTATGTCGGCATCAGAGAGTGGAGTCGGATTGTTGAATATCTGCAAGTTTAATTGGACATAAGATTATATCTTTTAAGTAATAAACTAAAATAAAACATATAACGAATCTATAATTGTTACAACTAATTGTTACCAATTAGCATTTACCTCCTGCCATCTTTCAGTGATACCGGAGGAGATAATTTCGACCATCCACTTCATCACATAATATCCACATTCCCATGATCCACGTTGTTTACGGGACTACATACAAATGAAACCCAATTAAAATATGAGGAATTAAATAGAAATCAATAATTATACTCAATGCGCTTGAAGCTTTTGAACTAATAAATATCTTACGTTAGGGATAATCCATCTAATAGCCCGACGCCTATCACCACGCAGAATGCGGCTTGCATCAATAGAACTATCATAAGAAAATAAACATTAATTAAAGTATATCTAATAGATTTCAGATAATTTAAACAACTTCATTACTGATTATAAATTATTTTAATGCTTACGTTTTCATGATGTACTTCAGTTCATTCGCCGACTTATTTCCCATCGAGCAGAAGAAGACCACGGCATTCAATCGAGGGCACAAGATCAACAACTGCCAATGTTGTCTGCATTTGCGGAACAATTAGTGACTAAGTCATATATAGTTATAATTAAATAACTGGTACTTACTTATTGAGATAAGGCGCAAGGTAGAACTGATGATGGTCTCGGGCAAGTATATCACGTATAGTGGCGACTGGGTCTTCTGATGTTAGGAGAACATCACCCTGAATGAGCATGGGGTCAATGAATCCATAAAGGGTGAGGTTGCCCTGATCAACTAACATGCGATGCAGATACCTAATCTATTGATAAAACATGTTAATTATCATAGTATTTAAAATTTAATTATTTAACTTATAAATAAAATGTACTTACGTGTACCATAACGAGATGTGTGCAGCACTAGCCATTTCATGCTCGAGCGTCATCTCCATAATTTCCTTCTTTGGGATATACAGTTCGTCACCTGGCCTGGCATCATGTTCCAACCTTACCAAAGCTGCATCAACCTCCATGGTGACAACCTGTATAGCCAGAAGTTTAAAAACATCACCAGGGTCCCCTTTGTCGATCCCCTAAACAACAAAAAAGATATACATTAATCACAGTTAAGTTATTTCATTCGTAATTAATTGACTGGTCAAATGAATACCTTGGCAGGAGCAGACTTCTCTGGTCTTCCTGGATCTGACCTGTTAGGCAGAATATCATGATGATCATCAGCATACAGCTCACACCTATCAGGGTTGTCATCATCATCATCATCATCATCATCAGGCTGATGAGGAGGATCACATGAGCCCTTAGTGCTCACATGGACAGAGGGTTGGACAGAGGGTTGTACACTTGTGAATTGCTAGGACATAGCAGCCATTATTGCCATCTGCTGGGAAAACTGCTGGGCTATCTCCTGTCTAAGCTCATCTGCAATCTCCTGTTTTAGCCGTTCTCTATCTACAGCAACATCCCTGTGGCGTTGGTGTGAAGATGAACCATGGTATTGGCGAATGCCAACACCCCATCCAACACCAATGACACGGCCAGGGTGGTCTGGTTTACCGATGGCAGAAGCTAAGATATCCTCGCGTCCTCTAGGAACAAAGGTTCCTTGAGTGGCCTGCAAAAACAGTACGGCCACGCTCCACTGAGCACGACCGTGCTTAATAGGGAGCACGCCCGTGCTCCAGTTCGAATTTCAAAAAGGGCGCGCTGCTTAAGCACGCCCGTGCTCCATAGTTAGCATGGCTGTGCTTGATTATTGAGTTCACCACGCCCATGCTGAGAGGGAAGCGTGCCCGTGCTGACCTGAACAGAACAGAATGCATAAAGCTAAAACAGGGGTGTTTCACCCCATTTATCCAAATAATGAAAGAAAACACCAAACGAAGTAAGGACGAGTTAGATAACTTAAAGATAATAATGTACCTTGGTAGCCGAGTGGGCAAGGGGGCCTTGTTACTTAATGGTCAAGGTGTTAAGCTCTGGTGCTTAAGGGCCAGAGTGGTTAATAATTAAAGTGAAAAGATGTTGTTGTTAACGTTGTACCTTGGTAGTCGAGTGGCCAAAGGGGCCTTGATAGCCGAGTGTTCAAAGTGTTGTTGTTGTACCTTGGTAGCCTGGTGGCCAAGGGGGTCTCGATAGCCGAGTGGTCGAGGTGTTAAGCTCTGGTGCTTATTGGCCAGAGTGTTAATGAAATGTTAAAGCTAAAGGATTAAAGATAATGTTAACTTTGGTGCTTATTGGCCAAATACATTAAGCCATAGTAAATGGTGTTGATGGAGGTGGTGGTCAAACGATTGTTGATTGCATGCATGCATCATGCATGAAGTTATTAGGGGAGGTACGACAGTTAGGGGAGGTCATCCGAGAGTAAGGAGATCTGGCCGTCAGCGGTAATTCTTCCGATTAGGGAATCATGTACACCCGTGATGGCGCATCCGAGAGTATGGTGTGTCGGCTATCCAAGGGGTCCACCTATGTTGGGGACTGCCGGCATTGATGCTTATTGTCCAATGTGGATATGTAACTCCAAAGTCGTACACCCGGTATAGATGCATCCACATGCACTCAGAGTAGTGAGTCACATTGCATTATATGATTGATGTATGTGATATGTTGTGATATACTTGTTGTGTTGGTATAATGATTTATGTTATGATTGTTATGTGTTGTATGTTCATCTTGCCAACTATCTTGTTGCCGTTATGTTTATATATATGGTTCTTATTCCCCGTCTTTTGTTGTTTGCTTGCATGTATCTTTTTCGATATGTAGAGGACGGTAAGCAGCTTGCTGAGGAGTGACTCTGAGGAGCCGCTACTCGTTGTTTAGTTATGTTTAGTTTTAGTTTGTTTATTGGAGTTGTTTATCGGATTGGTTATACCAGCTCTGTAATGTGACATCGGGGTTGGGTTTCTTTTATGTTATGTTTATGTTATGTTTTTCTTTTAAACATGTTTTATATTTCAGCATTTGAAAAGTTATGTTACAATGCGGTAGCCTCTACCCGATTATTATTATTATAATATATATACATGTGTTATTTTCCTTTATATCTCTTTTATACTTTATGAATACATGCGGGGTAGAGGGTGTCACATCAGACCTGAGAGAACTCCCCATATCTAGACCTATATCACATTGCTAGAAGTCTTTTTACAATGGAACCCTTATAAGAAGCCACCTACAACATCTTTGATCAAGCCTCCACAAGCAGAACTCCTTCTTCCAATACCATGAGAACAATCTATGTTTAGCTTGAAAGCACCCTGCATAGGTTTGGTCCAAGAACCAGAAGCCACTCTCTAACTATTGTCCCTGGAGATCAAAGGATTAGCAGAGACATTTTTTTAAAAAAATGCACATGGTTGCTTACAATAGACCACGACTCCTCCCCCATACTTGATTGGTGAGAAAACACAAGGGAATTACTGTCCTTCCATATTGCCCAGATGGCAACTCCAAAAATTGTAGACCATTTCCAAGGAACTAGACCTATATTAGTAGAAGAGATATTCCAATCAAGCCAGGCATACTGTCCTAAGCTGAAGAATTTACTCCAATATTCTGGTTAGATGTAAACACATATAAATATATATATTTACTAATATAGAAAGACACAGAAATCGGGGCGTTACAATACTATCCCTCCAAAAAAAATTTCGTCCTCGAAATTACGCACCTGGAAACAGTTCAGGATATTGTAACTTCATTTTGTCCTCGACTTCCCATGTAGCTTCTCCGGTTGTATTGTCCCAAATGACTTTGACTAAAGAAATTTATTTACCTCTGAGCTGCTTTGTCATCTTATCCGCGATTCGTGTAGGCAAAGTCTCAAAAGACAAGTTCTCTTTTAATTGTACATTATCGGGTCCAATTATATGAGATGGCTCATGAACATATTTTCTCAGTTGTGAAACATGGAAAACATCGTGAATATTGGAAAGAAAAGGTGGCAAGGAAATTTTATAGGCTACTAGACCTACACGACGAAGGATTTGGTAGGGTCCAATGAACTTGGGAGTGAGCTTTCTGGATTTAATTACTCTGCCAATCCCAGTCGTAGGCACGACTCTCAAAAACACATGCTCGCCTTCCTCAAACTCAAGAGGTCGTCGTCTCTTGTCAGCATAACTCTTCTGTCGATTCTGAGATGTCCGTATTTTCTCCTGAATCATCTTCACCTTTTCTGTTGTCTGTTGCACAATCTCTGGTCCTAACAACAAACTTTCTCCATCCTGGTACCAATGATTAAGTAAGTCAAGCATATGATTTTTCCTCAAACAATCATTTTATTATCAACCAAATATTATTTAATCAAGTAAGCATATAATCACCCATAATCATTCATACACCTATCAACGTATTAATGATCTAAAGCATGGCATACATTTTTTTCATTTTAGGCATATTTTTCTATTTGTGATTCAAGTAAACCAAACTTAATTCTTCTCACACAAACATCAATCAAATAGTCAATTACACCACTACTCATCCACAAATTACAACTACAACCATCACACCAAATCCTCCAAGAGAATCACATAAACATACATATACATAACCCCTTTGACTTAGGGTTTCACAACAAACCAACAAACAAATAAACCACATACACACCCATAATATGGTATGATGGTGGTTAGTCTGCCCCATACCTCTTGTAGCTCACTTAAGATCAAGCAAATTGATGAAGCCAAACACCCAAGAAGCCACGGTTTTGGAAGGGTAAGACCTAGCAAGACAAGATTCATTCAAACAAGAGTTATCCACATTAATCTAGCTACGAACATGAAGGATAAATCATGATAGGAACCATACTTGAAGTAAAGATAATGGATGAGCCAAGAAATCAAGTTCTTGACACAAAATTCCCATTTTGCTAGAAGCCTCCAAAATGGATTTGGTGTACAATAACAAAGGCTTAGAAAGGTCAAGAGGAGTATGGATATGCTCTTGGTTTCTCAAGAGAGCAAGTGGATGATAAGTTATAGAGTTGGGTAGAGAAACCCATTTTTCAAACTTGCTTAAAATGAAAAATGGATTGAACAACATAGGCTTAGATGATCGAGAGGAGTGTGAATATGATGTTTGTTTTTCAAAAAAAAAATGAATGGAGAGTGATGTTATAGTGTGGGCCGAAATTTGTGACCATGGAGGAAGAAGAAGCTCAAATGGAGAAAGTATATGAAATAGAAAAGGCTTAGATGGTCAAGACTAACAAGGAAATGATGTTAGAACTTGAAAAACAAACTTGGATGGTGATGGTTAGGTGTTGGCCAAATTTGGCTATGGAGGAGGAAGAAGAAGCTTGGTTCTTTGGAGAAGATGAAGCGAAGAGAAAAAAATGAAAAGTGAGTGAGTGTGTGTGAGGTGCTAGCCGTGTAAGTGAGAGTGAGGTGAGAGAAAATGTGTGGTGGAGGGGATGGTCATGGTTTGTGAGGAAAAATAGGGGATAGTTTTGTTATTTTAGCTCTTAACTTCAGTGAGTAATCATAGTGTAATGATAGGTTAGTAATTGAGTTATGATATTTTGACATCAAAATTTGACACTATGGGGGACACCCTAATTTTGAGTAGGTTGTGAACTAATGAAATAAAGAGAGAGAAAGAGTAAAATGATAAACAACCTACTCAAAACTAGGGTGTGTCCCCATGGTGTCAAATTTTGGTGTCAAAATATCATAACTCTTAGTAATTAGGGATAAAAAGTACTCTAGACTTTTGTATAAAGTGTGACAACTTGTCACATCGGGGTCACATCATTGACTCAATGTCTTGTACTTCCCAGTGTTCTACTTCCTCTACTGCTCTGCCCTCGGTTCCGGTTTTATCCAAACACCCGAGATTGACACTTATTTCAAGATTTTCGGTCCCAAAATTAAAATAGCGACCGAATTAAAATAATAATATTTTCACCGGCTCCGCCTAAAAATAATACAGAGAGGCTAAAACAATTATTTTATTATTCAGTTTCCTCAGACACATACCAGCTCAAGGAATTCATGATTTACAGTGTAAATTCATACCGGTGTCAAAACACAGTCCGGTTCTTGTCTGAGTTTTTTTTTTAATTTGAATTCTGTTAAATTCTCATGTATAAACAGTAAACATTATTTATAATTGTTAAATTGTATTTCTCAAACAATTTTATCACAGAATTAATTAATAGACAGATAAAGCATTTTCTAGGGTGTTACAATCCCTAGGGGTGAGTGGTGATTTTTACCAAGAGTATAGAGGTTTATTAAGGATAGTTTAGTAATAAAAATGTTTTTAAAGTTGTGTAGGGGTGAATGTCCATGTGTTGGGGTGTAGGTAGCAGCCCCCTTTGTGTAGGTTTAACCTGAACCAACAAGTGAGTAGGTCCCAGGGATCTGATTCATTCTAATGGGCTCCTTTAAAAAGAAGAAAAAGCCCAAATAGAAGTTCCCATTTCAGGTCCATGGATGAAAATGTCTTTTTTCCAATACAGAGCAAAGAAACAATCACACTCGCAAGTCGTTAAGCAAGACTATTAGGTAATAGGTAGTTCTAGTGCACGATTGATGATTGTAGATCTCGATCATCATTATTATCAATTAAATCAATTAAAAGAAGAAGAATAATTTTTTTTTTTTAAAAAAGAATAGATAAGCTCGATTGTTGCTCTGTGATTGATTCTGTTGCACAATGCAAATAGCCGATTTTTAAAGGTAGATAACCCTCTTTCCCTTTTTCTCTTTTGCTTCTTCGATTTTCGTTGTTTTCTCTTCCTTATAAATATGGTTTATATAGATTTTAGATTTTTCAATTTTCGCGTCTGTAGAGCTGTCAAATGGGTCAGTCCTAGCCCATTTAGCCCTAGCCCATGTGGGCTAGGGGTCAAAAGGCCCATAGGGCCAAAAAGCCCACAATACAAGTGTAGATATACAAGTATAGATGTAGGAGTGGTATCTATATCTCTTTTAAGATATATCAAATTTTGAGGACGAAATTTTTGTAAGAGGGGTAGTGTTGTAACATCCCGATAATTAGGTATATGTGTTTATTTGAAAACTAGTTTTATTAATTAGTTAAATATTTATTTTTATGCGTTTTGCCTTATTTGATTTTACTTAATTATTAAACTATTTTTATTTAGTGTGTTAACACTGCGTTATTGCAATGTATGTACGTTTACAAGACAATAATATTATGCTATTGTCACTATTATTATTTGTTTAGAAAAATATTTTAAATAATATGATTGAAAGAAATTTATTTTTAGATCTTACTCTATTTAATTTTAGATTTAAAAACAAAATGGTTTGGAATTAATCATAGATTAATTTTGGATCACTAATTCCATTGGTTGACCAATTCAACCATCAATTTTTACACTAATCTGAATTTTGAAGTTATATATTTTTCCCTCCTTGCTTTTAGATCCAAAGGCCTAAAACCAATATCTTTTTCAAAACTTAATCTCCCCACCTTTCCTTTTCTTTTTCTTTTTTTCTTTTCTTTTATTTCTTTCTTCTTCTTCTTTCTTTCTTCTTCTGCTAACTTTCTCCTCCTCCTCCTCTCTTTCTTTCCACCTTCTCTCTAAATTCCGGCCGCTATTCCGGCCACGGTTGGCAAAACGGAGGCTAGATTCGGACTCCTCTCATCATTCTCTTCCTTTCCCACCAACTAATTTTTCCTTTGGCCACCGTTACTCAGCCACCACCTCCACTGTTCGGGCATTTTCCGGCCACCATTCACCAAACAAACACCATAACTTTGTTACTCTCATCCTCCTCTACAAAACCCCTCAAAAAATTTTAAGATCGGAGAACATTCATTTTCGGACCACCACACCGCCGTGAACCGGTGTCGCCGCGCTGGAGCTCCGTCGGAGCTGCTACCACCACCATTCTCTTCCTCTTTCAATGTTGAGTTGATTCCACCCTTTCGTCACCCTTCAGTGTGCATATCCTTCAAACTGCTTGAACCCGAAGTTCCTGATTTATGCTCTAAATTCTATTTTAAATTGTTTTATTTTAAATCTGAAAATTAGTATTTTAAATTAATTACTTGGTGATCATTGTACTGGTTTTGGTCCTGCTTGTTTTTGGTTGTGTTTATGGACAATTTCCATCCATGTGACCATGACTGTCATGTTTGGAGGAGCAGAAATTGTGTTTGTCAATGTCAGGTGGGGGAAGATAATACTCTAGGTGTAGTGTGGGTTTAATGCGGGTCTTGGGGTATTTGCTTAGGAAACAGCATGAAAATAATTGTTTGGGGATTGTTATTATAAATAAATGTTTTATTTGCATGTGAATTGTTTGAAATGTTTAGTTATATTTCTGTGAGTTGTGTAATTAGGACTTGAATTGATGTTGTGCTAAGTGATTTGTATGTTTGTGTTTGTCTCGTTTACTGTTGCTCTATGCTGGCCAATAAGGTGTGCCTGAGTTGATTTATATCTCGGAATGTTGGCATCCTTCTTCTACCTGTGGAGGTCACCGTGTTTTAGTTTGTTCCCAACAAGTATTAGATAAACTTAGAGAAATATTTGGGTGGATTAATTATGATAGTTGTTTAATACGGTTAAGTTCATGTCATCATGGAAAAATGAATTTTCTGGATATAGGAGTTATCGGGAGGAATCAAAATAATATAATCTGGGGTATGTATATAAGGCTTCAATTTGTGATGACCTATGTTGTAAAATAAATGTTGAGCACCAATTTGATGTTAAAAATACCATTTGGGTAAGAGTAGATGACTTTAAGTAATAGTCGACGATTGATGGAAATGTGTTAGTTTTAATTGTTTATGATGTCAAATTCGAATTTAGAAGGACTTTAAGTTTTGAGGTTAAGTTGGATAAATTCTAGGGTGAATTATAGTAATTTTTCTTTTAAGGGAATTGTAGATATATTAGAAATTAGGAAAATGAGTGATTTGGTTTTTATTTGTTGATGTTGCTTAGGTTGGAATTAATTGGAACGATCATAGGATTGGATGTCAGCTATGTCAAATTCGGATTTTTAGAAGGAGGCATAAAATTCTAAGTTGTCTCTAGTGAAAGCTTGAATGCTTTAAGTAGGAAAATAATTTGAGTGTAATTGCTTAGGAATTTATTTGGGGAATTCTTAGTATAGTTGCTTGTTCCTAATTGTTTGATTATCTGTGGATTACGATATTAATTGATATTGTGGTTGAACAATATTTCTGATGTAGCCAAATTGCTAAATTTAAATCGTTGATTTTTGGTATAAGGATTGAATCCGAAAACCTTACCTATTCTTGAAATTCCGGACATTGAGCGTCAATTCAATTTCGTTATAATTAGGCTCTAAGTGTAAGCCTATTAGTATAATCGTTAAGTCGCATAGGAACGTTTGTGACGTGCATTTGTTTCCGAACTTAGATTCGGGAGGTGTTGGAATGTTATTATCAGTTGGTATCAATTTCTTATTTATTGAATTTTTTAATTCAATCTTATGGTTTTTCCTTATTTATATATTTTGTTGAGTCTTGGGCTCGACATTAATTTAATATACAACATTAAGAATTTTGAAATGAAGCAGATAGACCAATTATTGAGAAGTTAAAAGCTTTCAAAGGGTTCAGTCGTTTGATGTTTTAAATTTATGATTTTAACATGGTTTTTAGTTAGTAAATATTGATTTTAAACTATTGTTATACATTTTACACCCAAATAGTCAAATGGTTATTTATTGAGGTAAATCATTTTATTGGTACTTGCACTTGGAAATAATTAATTTTATCCTAAGTATGCTTTAATTAATTTTGAAGTGTTCAAATGAATTTAAGTTAAAGAGAATGATTTGGATAGTGGTCTATTCGAGCTCAATTCTTAACATTAGCTTTTCTTTAAAATTGATATCAGCGCTTCTAGGACTTTTTAGTTCCCTCCTTCTGTCCTCGGACAACATTCCAACCTAATCATAGTCGTTATCGTTCTGAAAGCGTAGACACCTATTTATAAGATAATAGGGGACTGTGTGGGGGGGGGGGGGGGGGGGGGGCACGGAGACCTTGTGGATAGTCAGGCGTGGATCCTGCCAATGGTTCAGTGTACATCTGCACTGCACCGGTGGAGACCTGGATAGTAGGGCTATCTTGACACTCCACTGAACTAAATATTATTCAGATGTTAACTACTCTCGTGTGAAAGGACCGCGGAGATGGCTGTTAGCGTACTCCAATCGGGACTTGTGCACCAGTTGTTTACGAATATTACCTGAATACTATCCTGACAAAACATTATGACAACAATAGTCTCCTTGGAGCAAAGTTAGGTCTAGTTCTAGGCATGCATTCGAGTCTCGACCTTTTACTGAATGAATGCTTGTTTGTTTACTTGCACGTCCATATCTACATTGCTAGCCTATTGTAGAATCTTACCTGATTTGTTTGTATTTCTTTTCTTCTTCGTTCCTGGTTGGCAATGATAGTATCATCCGAGAAGTGTAAAAGAGATGAGGAATGACTTAAAGATACTGAGAAGGTGACAGAAGAGAATTATGATGTCATGTGTAATATGTTGTTGTTATATATGTTGTTATATATTTAGAGTTGTTTGTGTTTAAAGTATTTTGAAAATGTTATTATATTTTATTCTAGCAAGCGTGAGAAAATTTATAAGCTTACTTAGTTTTCGAAAACTCATTGTATGTAATTATTTCGTGTATTTATGAAAATTCATTTGGAACTGTTGTATTTAATTATTCTTAGTTTTTAGTGTATAAATGAAATTGTGTTTCTTTTCTCTCCTGGCAATTGATGTAAGACCAGTGATCAAACTTTTATTTGAAGAAGTTTTAAATTTATCAAATGTTTATCAGGTAATATTTTGATGAATGCAAAGTTCCAATTTTTAAAGAGGTTATTTCGAAAATAATTGTGAAAACCCTCATTTTATTAAGTTAATCAGTCTTAAATGAAACATGGTGTTACAGTTGCATTGTAGCAAGGGTTTTTTCTTAACTTCCTGTAGGTGGGTTCTATTACTATGTCTTCTTATGTGCTATGTTTTCTTTCAATCGACGTGTGTTCCACTGAAGTATCTTGAATACGATTTTTAATTTATTTTCATCTTTGTACCAAAATAGAGTTAATTTTGATTTTGGGGTTTGTACTTATGTTGCATTGGAATCTAGATTTGTGAAAAAAATTTGCCTGTTTGATTTTAGGAGGTTTTGTTGGTTACTAATGAATAGATCTGGTTAATGTTTATTTAACTGATGGAAGCTGTGGATTTTACTAAGTCTGGATTAACATCTATGGTAGTGACAATATGATGAAGATATGCTTGATTGAAATATGGCGTGTTTATTAGTTTCTGTGGCATGATTGAAATATGATGAAGCTGTGGATTTCCTGTTATTGTGCTGTTGAATTAAAGCTTCTCTTATTGAAAATTGAAAATGCAAGTATAATATGATGAGCATCTGTTCTTTATGATTGAGTCAATACTGAGTTTTTTTATTTATTTTTTTTAATTTCTGAACACGCTACGTTTTATAATCGTTTTTTAATGATATTAAATATAATAAATGTTTGTTGTCTAAGTTTCTTGGCTCTTCTTGTGATCTCAAGTAGTTGCTCTGCCTCTAATTGAACATGGATAATGAGAACTCACTTTTCATCAATAGTACACTAGTTTTGGTTCTCTTCTCCCTTGTCCCCACCATAGTTACCAGGAACGCGGTACGCTTTGGTTCGTGGTACGGGTTCGGGAACGTGGTACGCCGCTTGGTTGAATATGTGGTACGTAGGGGGTAGACTTAGTTGGTATGCTATTTCGGGACGTGGTATGTATAAAATTTTTGTTCGGGTCGTTCTTCATATTATGATATATATTTTGAGTTGTAGGAGGATATTTTTATTGATCCATCGTCATCAAATTTATATAGCAAAATATGTCTACTGATAAGCACCTATAAACTACATGATAAATATTCTATCCTATCAGACAAATTTGGCTGTTATTTTTCTAAACAATAGTATCACAAACTAATATTCAAAACTCCTAAATCTAAGTTATCCATTCCTTCTGAAGATATTTAGCATATTTTTCAATATTGTGGTAAGTTTAATTTGAAAATTATTTATTTATTTTGATCGATCATTTCATTTTTAATAGCATTGATTGGGAGCATTGAACAATCTCTCATTCTCTGTTTACATATATTTCATGTTTAGGATTAGTATTAATCAATTGTTTCAATATCATCACCTCGAGAGTGTTATATTATCTTCAACCATTTTAGTGGCTATTTGGCTTGGAGCCTTTCATCACAACAATAAAAGGTAGGATTTCTCTATTTCACTTTGATTTTTCAACTCATTGTCTATGCGTCCATTTCAAGAAGTTTTTTCCCCTCTTGCTTATTTTTTGCGGCAATTGTTGCATTTGCACCCTTGAAAACGTCATAAAATCTTCAATTGCTCAAGTGTTTATTTGCTCTCGAACCTTTCATTAGAACAAGCAAAAGCAACAAGGTTTCCCTATTTCAATTTGTTTTTTGATTTCATTATCTCTATGTCAACTTTTACTTTCACACCCTTGAAAACATTGTTTAGTTTCCACCCATTTGAGTGTTTCTTTGCCTACAAGCCTTTCACAAACATGAAAATATGGCGGTGGCGATGAGAAAATAAAAAAGATGGCTAGCGGTGGTTATTGCTTTTGTTTCCAAACTAGGTTGCGCCGCGAAGGGAGAGTGGAGAGAGTGCGGTAGGTGATGACGCACATGAGAGAGTTAGGTGAATTAATTTGAGGGTTTAAGTGATATAATTTGAGCCTTAGGATTAAATTATGATTAACGGGTAGGATTTGGTGTCAGACACTTTGGTGTCATTTGAACCTATACATATACATATACATATATATATATATATATATATATATATATATATATATATATATATATATATATATATATATATATATATATATGTATATATGTATATATGTATATATATATATATATATACCCGTGCCTGGTACGGGACAAAAATGATCTAATATGAATATAAATAATACATATATGAATGATTGATAATTTAATATCTAATCATTCAATGTTTAATAAATTGAAAGATATGGTAGAGGAAATCGTTTGAAAACCTTAATATTTTCTGTTTATTTTCAATCATATTATTTTTCTTTTTATTTAATTTGTTTTTCCTCTTTTCCCCATGATCATTTTTAGAAAAAATATTTGTCTATCATATCATATCATATCATCATCATCATCATCATCATTATGATTATTGATATTTTTCTTCTCTCTTGAAAATCTATTTGATTTATTTCTGTTATAAAAAAAATTATTTGATTTATTTCTCCTTTTTTCGTATTTTAGAAAATTTATTTATCTATCAAATTATTTTTTCTTCTCCTTTGAAAATATATTTGGTTTGTTTCTCTTCTTTTTTGTGCTAGTCAACCTTTTTTAAAAATATTTTTACTTATCTTGTTATTATTATTTTTTCTCTTGAAAATCATTTTGATTTATTTATCATGTTTTTCCCCGTATAAGTTAATCATTTTTAGAAAATATATTTATCTATCATATTATTATTTTTCTTATTCTTTGAAAATCTATTTGATTTTTTTTCCTCTTTGCCAAATGCAAGTTAACCATTTTTAGAAAATATATTTATCTATAATATTATTATTTATTCTTTGTTGAAAATCTATTGATTTATTTATCATATTTTTCCATGTGAGTTAATTGATTTTAGAAAATATATTTATCTATCAAATTATTATTCTTATCTTTTGAATATGTATTTGATTTGTTTTTCCACTTTTCCCCTTATAAGTTAATCATTTAAAAATAAAAATATATTTATCTATCATATTATTTATCTTTTCTATTTAAAATCCGTTTGATTTGTTTCTCCTCTTTTCCCCATGATAATTTTTAGAAAACATACTTGTCTATCATATTATTATTGTTGTTGTTGTTGCTGTTATTATTTTTCTTCTTCCTTGAAAATCTATTTGATTTATTTCTCATCTTCACGCTGTGTAAATTAACCAATTTTTAGAAAATTTATTTACTGTCAAATTAATTTTTTTTCTCTTTTGAAAATCTATTTGATTTGTTTCTCTTCTTTTCCGTGCAAGTCATCCTTTTTTTAGAAAATATATTTACTTATCATGTTATTAATTTTTCTCTCTTGAAAATCATTTTGATTTATTTATCATCATTTCCTCGTATAAGTTAACCATTTTTATAAAATAGATTTATCTATTATATTATTATTATTATTCTTATTCTTTGAAAATCTATTTTATTTTTTCCTCTTTACCAGTGCAAGTTAACCATTTTTAGAAAATATATTTATTTATAATATTATTATTTTTTCTCTGTTGAGGCTAATTATTTAAAAGTAAATGGCAAATAAGTCAATCTTAAAAGACCAATCAAACTGAAATGTCAACCAAATTAATGTCAGTTGTCATTGCTATTATTTTGTACCATGGTTTCTGCACATGAGACACCTAAATAATGAGATGTAGAATGAAAAAAATCAAGGTGTGGTCTTTTTGCATCAAATATACAATGTTCATATATTTTTAAGAAAATTAATGTATCTGAATGGGGGAAAATGTCCCAATAATGAGGGAAACAATGGACTTTCGTTTAAAAAATATGCTACAATAATGAATGCACTTTCAGGGAAAGAGTGAAAATTTATGGGCTATAGAATGTACTGTCCAGTTTTTTTTTTTACGAAGACATATAAGTCCACTTCAACCCAAACTGACTTCTAAATTGAGAATCTTTTCTTGCTTCCTTCGATAATATCTCCCCAGAATGGACCAACAATTGTTGATTCACCAATAAAGATATTACCACCAATCTGATTCATCTATGAAGATATCACCAATCAAAAGAAACATAAACTTATTTGGTTTCCGTTATTTTGTTTAGGATTCAGTCTTGCACAAATTATTATACTGACATGCCATATAAGATAATCAATGAAATGAAAAGTTGATTATTGTCAGAGACAAATTTTGAAGCAATGAATTGTATAGATTTATCGATAAGCTAATTAAAATTCAGAAGGATAAATACATACTTGCAAATTTATCAAATGGCTTACCAATACATACATTTAGATTTACCAATAATTTATTAGTTTATATTTGGCCTTTCTTTAATGATAAATAAATTGGATATTGACTATTTCTATTTTATAATACCTATTCAGATATCAGAAATCGATTGAGATTCACGAAGAGATAGAGCACCAATCTCTCAAGAACGATTCGCTGAAGTATGGAGTTAAAGGGACATCTTCCCAACGTTGGCATTTGCCAACTCTGTTGCGATATCAGGTTGGAGATTCTTTATCAATTTACATCTTGAGACTGCTACAGAAATTAAAAAAACAACCTCAGATGAACGATCTCATCCCAGAATTTTAAAAGATCAAATTTTTTCACAGAAATTTCATTTTCAAAACACGAAGGGCCACTCACCCGTTGGTAATGAACACCACAATAGGATGCAATGGTCCTAGAATTCGTTCCTTTTGTTAATAGTTGAAATTGGAAGCCAGTGTCTCCAAGGCCGCAACCACAGCGCATTACAATTGCAGAACTCGCTCATACGTGGAGCTACTGGCATGTGCCTGAAATAAGGAAGTTATACAATGACCATCTATATATCGGGATACGGAAGAAAGAAGGAATTCACTGTGAGAATGCCTCTAGGGAGCATGCGCAACTTTGTTGTCAGTCTCAAGTGATGCTTGAGTGCTTCGGCATCAAATCAGAGAAAAACAATAAGCAAAAGAGAAAAGGGAAGCTGAGAGAGAATGGAATTTGTTTTATATATTTTATTATATATCAATTTAAATTAATTTTTATTTCTAAATATGGAAAGGATTTAGAGGCTTGCAGAAGAAGCCATTTCATGACATCTTGACACATGTCCATACTTTCCTCCTAATGGGGTTTGTTATATATATATATATATATATATATATATATATAAGACTATATTAATTAAACCATGGTTGAACCAGTAACAATTAAATGATATTTTTTTAAAATTTTAATATGACATGTTAAGTAACACTAATATAAATTTTAAAACCTCATATATTTTAAACAATATAAAATATTTTTACATTTTATGTTGGTAAGTTTATAAAAATAATTTTTGTTTTTGCTCCTACAAATGTAAAAAGAAGCTTTCTTATATGTTTTGAATCCAATTATTATCAGAAAGAATAAAATATAAAACAAAGCTTAATTTGGGCTTATTTGAGCCCATTTTGAAATCTAAGTTGGACACCCTCAAGCCCATCTCGTTTTGGAAAAGGAGAAGGAAAGCATCCATAGTAGCTCCTTTTCATGTTCTTTTTCAGCTGCCACCTCTACCCACTCATCAGTATTCTTTCTTAATAACGCGATCTATCCCTCTGCGGAACCGACGGAGAAGAAGATGGCGCCGTCCCCTCATCCCCTCGACGCAGCTTGAAGTTGAGCGCTTGCTACGTCTTCCGTTTCGGTTCGCCGATTACACCGTCCCAGTGCGCGCACCACAGCGAACTAGAAACTGGGACGCAAGAACCAGTTCGTGGTTCTCCAGGGAAGGTAGCGTTCCAGGTAACTCTGGTCACCACCCTACCAAAATAAATTTATTTGACAGCTCTAATGGAAACTTAACTGAATTTGAGAGACGGCTCACCTTGGCACAACCCCACCTAATGTGTGGGGCTAAGTTGGCTGTCCCATGGGCTTTGGCCCTAATTGACAGCTCTACGCGTCTGGAATGATTTACAATTGTTAATATTCTTAGAAGGTTCATTAGGGGTTTTAATCTCTTTTTGGTTACCGAAAAGCTGAGAGTGAAACTAAGTGATGTTAGAAATTCGAATTAAGCTATTGATTATGATAAGGGAAATGCAAACCAGTGTCATCACTAGTTAAGGAATTAAAATGTTAAGATTTTATGAAGAAATTATGAAATTTTTTTTTTTGTTTTTTTGTCTGGAGAAATGGTGAAGTTAATGTATGAGAAGTGTATTTTTTAGTTTACCAGCAAAATAATGCTTTTCGCAGTTTCCGGGTCTGTTTGCGAGAGTCTTATTTTGGAGGGGAAGTAAGGGAAAGAGAAGGTTCATGAGAACCTCACCCTTGGTTGTGAGTGCAAAAATTTGGAGGGGAAGTTTTTTAGGATTTTAGAAAACCCCCCAAACCACTCCTCACCTCAATTTTTTGGTTTATCCCAATTTGGGGTTTTTTGGGGGTTTACCCCAATTTTTAGAGGAAAATGAATAATTTTTTTTGCATTAGTATTATTATTATTTTTGAACGGTGCATTAATATTATTTAACAAATATTACTTATGTTAATTTTCTAAAATAAAGGTAAAATTGTAAAAGTATGTTATAAACCCTCCATTTACTTTCCCTCGTACAATATGCACTCACAAACAAGGGGAGGGATAATATTCTCCCTCCCCTCCCCTTTCCTTCCCCTTTGATCCCCTCACTTTCCTTTCCCTCCAAACTCCCAAACAGACCCTTAGGCTATTGGTTAGCAAGACCCTTATGATAAATTAGGGTTCGTATAAAAATTTTTAAAACTTAATGAAGGATCTTCGAAACTTCCAAAATGCTAATATTCTGTTATATATATATATATATATATATATATATATAATATAATATAATTATAATTATATATTGGATTGGTAACAGTCAATTATCTTGTAAATTTAATTTTAATATATTTTGCAGTGTTGTGGACATGAAGGAAAAGAAGAACCCTGCTTCTACTTTCAAGCACATTTTAGTGAATTGTGCATCTCAGGTTTGAGTTTATCTTAAAGTGAACCAGAAATTTGCATTTGGTTTTGGGTTACATCACGAAATTGTGTGCAGAACCTTCTCTTACATCAGTTTGGTGCCGAAAACCAATATACAAAGTAATATCCATAATTTGTTAGTACCTTCAAGTCTATGAAGCACTGACATTGGCATTTGACACACGGACACATCTGACATGCATGTTGTACAAGTGTCTTAGTGTGTCTTTGTTAGAGTATCTTATATGTTATGACTTCAGTTAGCTTGGCTTGGAGTTAGCTAGTTACAGATGTAATACGGTTATGCAGTTAGTCAGTTAGTATTTTAGTGACTCTAGAATCATAGATAATTCTATGCAAACTGTATCCAACAGTTAAGAATTGTTTCAGAGTTTTCTGTTGGTAACAATTACATTCATTTTATTTTAGACAAACTTTCTGTCTCTCTCTATCTCTCATCTCTCAACTTTTCTATCACTTTCTCTCTCTTTCTCTCATTTTCTCAGTGCTTATGATTTCTACCATGGTATCCTGAGAACATTTTGATCCTAAAACATGGACAATTTTTCAAATCCTTTCAATTCTACCACTGAAAATCATTATCCTTCTGCTTCGATGTCATCTTCTGATCTTGTGAGCTTTTCTCACACGATTTCTGTTAAAATCGATGAGAAAAATTTTATCTGGAAGCAGCAAGTAGAAGCTGTAATCAAAGCTCATCGGTTGCTGCAGTTTGTGGTGAATCCTGATATCCAGCGCATTTTGCAACCTATTCTGATAGAGAATTATGAAGAGTCAACCCTGACTGCCGCAGCTGGGAATAATAGGATCAATTCCTGTCTTCGTTGCTTCTGTCCTCAATTGTCCGATGTGCTTCTCACTTGAGTAGTCAGATGTGTTCACTTGTGGAGACTGGCAACTCTGGAATGAGATCCATGCCTTCTTCAACTCGCCCGCACACGTGAAAGTGGGGCAATTCTGCTCGAAATTTTGTGACACAAAGATACGAGTGCGCACAATTTCTGAATACCTGTTGCAGACCAAGAACATTGATTGACTCTCTGATTTTCATTGGTCACCCTTCCACACAAGAATACTTGGATGTGATTCTTGAGGTCTTGCCTAAGGAGTATGCTTCCTTTGTCACCACAATCAACATCAATCCGATCCTCACTTGGTTGGGGAAATTGAGTCTCTGTTGCTTGCTCATGAAGCACGAGTTGAGAAGAATCGCCGATATGTGATTTCTGATGCACTATCAGTGAATAAGTAATCAGCTGCATCTTATGAGAAGTATGTTCCTTCTTTTCCGACCTCAACTAAGAATCAGTTTCAATTCTTGTATCCATTTCAGTCATCATATCCTTAGAATCCCAACTTGCAACTTCAGAATTCAGCTTTTGGTTCTCACGCCCCTTACTACAGTGGTACAGGTCAGCTTTGGTAGCTTTCGAGGTTGCGGAGGAGGTTGTTTTGGTTATTGAAGTTCAGTTGCATGTCCACTTTTTTTTTGGTAATAGTTGCATGTCCACTTTGTCATAGATCAAGATGTGATGCATCTGTGTTATCATTGATTTGATCCTTCGTTTGTTTTCTCTGGAACCTACTTGCAGCAGTATTCGCAGCAAAACTTGCAATTTCCATTTCCAAATCCACCATATTCCAAGCCTCCTGCTCCCACCTCCTATCCACCACAACTGTTTCAGTCACAGTCTTGGGCTCTTGCCTCTTGGCAGCCTTGTGGCTCAGTTCTGAATCTCCCTCTGTATTCTGCTGGTCCTGCTCAGGGTTTCCCTCAATTTGGTTCTTTTGTTGGTTCCCTGCAGTATCAGCGTCAGTTTGGTTCAGCTGCCCCTCAGCTACCACCAATGGCAATGCTTGCCACACTAGAAGGGTTTAATTCTCAGGCTTGGTACCTCGATTTTTGAGCCACACATCATGTGACCGTAGACCCCAATGCTATGCTACAGAGGACTAATCTCTCTGGCACTGTGATCAAATTCTAATGGGGAATGACCATGGCCTGTCTATTCAGTTAGCTGATTCTTCTAAGTTTCAGTCTCCTATCCATCCTAATATCTGAACATCCAATCCTATAAAACAAAACCCCTGCAAACTGATCCAAAAAATCGAAAACTGATCAAAACCGGCTTTTATTGGACCGTTTTGGATTGGTTTTATAAAGAACCAATCGGTTTGATTCGGTTTTCGGATTCATTTTCTAAGACCAAATCAAACCAAACCTCACATGTTACACTTATATATACATTTACTCTGAAATCAGCTATAGTGTTATCAAGTTTTGTCAATTCCTTTCTCAGCCTCTTGAAGAACACAGGAAGGTGGTTAAGAGGATACTAAGGCATTTCAAGGGTACATTAACCTATGAAGCAGGTTTACTGCAGCAGCCTGCTTCACCTCATTAGCCACTTCCCCTTCAGACCTACTGTGATGGAGACTAGGAATCCGATCCAGATGATCACAGGTTAACATCTGGTTCTTGCATATACTTGGCCTTAATCTTATCTCCAGGTGGTCTGAGAATCAACAATTAGTTGCCAGATCCCGCACTGAGGCTGAATAATCGTGGCACAGTCTCCCTTTCAGACAACCCTATCTTACATTCAAGAACCAAGCAGATGGAGCTGGATCTATTCTTTGTTATAGAAAAAGTTCTCAACTAAAGCCTGGTTGTTTCCCATATTCCAGATCACGATCAAAATGCAGACGTTCTCACTAAAGCATTATCAAATCTTAGGTTTACTGAGTTCAGAAACGCAGGATATACAATCAATTTGAGGGGGGAATGTTAGAGGATGATATATTTTATGAAGACTGTAATTCTGTTATTCAGTTAGCTTGCAGTTAGTTAGTGACAGCCAGTGACAGATGTAATACAGTTATGCAGTTAGTCAGTTAGGATTTTAGTGACTCAAGATAGTTAACTATCAACCATATAAAACAGTTAAGAACTGTTTCAGGTCTAAGTTTTCAGTTAGTAACAGTTACATTCAGTTCAGACACACTTTCAATCTCTCTCCTCTCAACTTCTGTATTACTTTCTTGCCCTTTCTCTGATTTTCTCAGTTGTCATGATTTCTATTAGTCCGAGTTGGACACGTGTTCGACATACAGACACAGCACCAATCTTGTGTCAGTGCTTTGTAGCCTTCAAGTAAATGGTTGGGGCGTCTTGTTGTTTGGAAGGGGAGGGAATGGGTTGTACAATAGTTGCTCGCCTTTTCTCTTATATTATTTATATTTATATTTATATTTATATTATATTATATTATATTATATTTATGTCTCATCATCATTACTTTTGATATTTAAGTACAAAAATTGATTTGGTTAAATCTCATCCAATAGGCAAAAGCATATGGTAGCTGTGTTGCGGCAAAGGTTCCAAGTATTGAACGTGATGTGTGTGCAAAGGAATTTCTGGCATTAAAAAGTTGTATGCAGAATACGGTATCGTATTCTACAATTGGCTTGACATAAAAAATTTGTTTTTACTCTGGCATTTTAGTGTTAAAATTGTTACATCATAAGAAAAAATGTTTTATGTTTTTCTCTTTAAGCAACAACATTCTGGAAAGACTGAAGAGAAACCTTTTTGCCGACTTCATTTATCATGACTTTCGAGAGTTGCGTGCTGTTTCTGATTGTAAACTTCTGTTTTTCCCCATCTGTTGCTTGATTATTATATTGTGTAGTTGTTACATCTCGTTAGGCATCTCTAATATATTTATGTTTCAAAAACAAATACTGCTCCAAACAGCTAAAAAAGAAGTCTTAAGTGTGCACCCACTTGATTCCTTGTTTCGGGCCACTAAATAAACAAACTACAAAGCTTGGAAGTTATTAACAGAATCATTTGGAGAAGAAGTTTGCTGTCATCAGTTTAAGAGGGAGGTCCTACAACTTTTTGCTTGTAAGGTTTAACCTTCAGCGCTTATATCTACTGTTAATAATAGATGCGTTACTTCTGTCTTTTACTATCTAGGGTAAATAATTTAGGATGGTTTGCTTTATTTTGTTATCTTACCTCTGCCATCATGTGTAAACAGGACTTAAAACATGTCTGGAAAAGCATCAACTTCGCAGCCTAGTATTGGTCTGAGTGGATCTGGTGGTCTTTCACATGCTTACATTCAGTATCCACCGCTACGGTGCAATGTTCCTGGATCAAGGGGATTATTTTATGACGATGGAAATAAGTTGCTACTCTCCCCAGCAGCTGATCAGGTAATACTTTATATATTTGTTGTTTGGTGAAAAATAATGTCTGTTATAAGTCCTTGTTTTTAAATTTTTCAAAATGGCAAGTCAGTTATCTATTTTTATATTTCCTTGTTCATGTGTTGATGATGTGGCATGTGTTTGTGTTTTCAATGTTTAGATCTTTTCATGGAAAGTTGTTCCGTTTGATCCTCTCATTGATCCTACCACTGATTCAATAAGTGAAGGCCCTATTATAGCTGTTCGGTATTCTTTAGACACGAAAGTTATAGCAATCCAACGATCGAACCATGAGATACAGTTTTGCGATAGAGAGACTGGGGAAACTTTTAGCCATAATTGCAGGCCAGAATCAGAAAGTATACTTGGATTTTTTTGGACAGATAGTCAACAGTGTGATATAGTTCTTGTTAAGACCTGGTATAGTGCTCTCTCTCTCTCTCACTCTCTCTTCTAATACTATTTACATTGTCTAAAGATGAATTTTTTTTTTACATATGTTGATGTTAAATTCTGATGAGACCCTGCTAAAGCTAGTAGTAGTGTTTCCTAGCTAGAAATCTGTAGTCTTATAATATTATGAATTATGAAATTATTATATTTTAAGAATCTTCATTGGATCAAGCATCTATTTTCTTAGGGACTAAGAGAGTTGAGGTTCTTGATGTATTTGAATTAGCGAGTGGAAATAAAAGAGTCTCGAATTTTCTTAGTGTTTGATTTAATTATTTATTCTTGGACTTGTAAGTTTGAGGTGTGATACAAAACCGTAACTGAATACCCCTATCTATTTATACTAATAATTAGGTGCCCAAGCCCACCATCCTAGCATTCTAACTTTTAAATACCAGTGATTAACATTGACCAGCTGCGGTGTTTAACTAATTTCCTTCTCGTTAATGTCTTTGGTATTTGCTTCTCCCCTAATTTTATTCCCCTTTTTCTTATTCTTTGGAGGGTGAGCTTTTTTCGTTTTTGTTCTGGGCAGAAGTTTGTCAGCATAAGATAAAGAGCAGGAACTAAATATCCTTACATTATGGTTGAAGAAAGAAGAAAGAGCAAGAAAAAAAATTAAGAACATTCATTAAAGTGACAGTGTTACACTTTCTTCAAATGTCTGTCAAAAGAACTCCCTAAATCAGTTTGTTGGCTCAGCAACATAATAATGCTACAACACTGCCTTACCCCAATAGGGTTGTGATGGCATGAATTTCTGCATAAGACTTCTGGCATAATGCTCCAATAAAGTACATCGAACTTCTGTAAACGTGGCACTTCTCCGCAAATATTTCCCTTTCCTCCTTGCTTTTCCATTTTATTTTAGTTTTTAAATAAAGATTTGCTAAATTGTTAATGTTTTCAACAGTGGTCTAGACTTGTATGCATATAATTCGGAGTCGAAATCACTACAGTTGGTGGAAACCAAGAAACTGAATGTGAGTTGGTATGTTTACACACATGAAAGTCGCTTGGTTCTTCTTGCTTCTGGAATGCAGGGCAAGATATTCCATGGATTTCAGGTAAGAGATGCATACTATTTACTTCTTTTTTCTTGTTAATTTATATATCAAGAATATATTTACTAGCTATGGCTAGTATTTTGTGTGCCACATACCCAGGCAAGATCCATTAACCTATTATGTCGTTATAATCTGGGTTGTTTGCTATTGGGAGCTCCTTCCAGGGTGTGAATTGGGATTTATAGCCAGTTAAGGGCGAACATCAATACGTTGTAAATCATTCAGTTGCTAAAATACCATATGGTGATGAGGTTTCTTATAGATCTTAGAAGAACATTAATTTTATTGTTGTTTCAAAATAGGATTCAACATCATAATTGTTCAGAAAATAATACATGTGTTGAATTGGAAGGTTTTAGGCAGGGAAGGAGGAAAAAAGAGAAATAAACTAACAAGACTGGTATTTATTTGATGTAGTGATGATGTGATTATAAAAGAAAACCTCAATAGTCTTATTATACTAAAAGTAGAATCCTAGTCTTGATCAAATAGAGAATCAAATCATAAAATATAAATAAGAAATAAATCCTAAGAGATCATCTAGGATACTCTAAAATATGAAAAGATATTTAGTAGATAAATATATGATTTTCTAACACTCCCCTCAAGCTAAAGCTTACTAAGCTTTAAGCTTGTTACACGGAAGAAAAAAAAAATGCATTCACCCTCAAAAGAAAATTAAAAATAAATGAATCATAAACTGAGATCTAGTGGATAAGAATTGCATGAGAAACACGGAGAAGTAGACATTCTCTAAAAAAATGAGCTCCACGAAAATAATGGTTGGAAGGCAACTCAAGGATGTTGGAGAGGTCGGAGAGTGTTACGGGAACGATAACTTAGCAAGATAGCTAGAGTGATCATCATCCTAACAGAAATTTCTTTGCAAGCAATCTAGCAGCAAGGTCCGAACTTCTCAAAATCCGCATTTGGAAGCTTCAACAACAGTATCGGAGACCCAAATTATTTAAAATTGAAGTTAAGGCAGATAGTTACTTCCGAGACTGAGACGAGGCCAGTGCATTTTGGACAAGGGGCCAAGGCTAGTGCATCTGAGAGAAAGACAGGCCAGTGCATCTAGGAAAAAGAGTCACCACCAGAATGATCATCGGTGGGAATAGAAGTCACCACTAATATGATCCATTAGTGAGGAAAGATGGCACGACAAACAAAAAAAATGTTTTTTTTTTTTTTTTGGTATGGTTGAGAAGATGCTTAGAGTTCCTTCATATTTAGCGGAACTTCGCAGCGGAATAATGATGGGACAGGTCACGGAGGATGATATTGCTTTGGTACCATGTTGAATTGGAAGGTTTTAGGTAGGGAAGGAGGAAAAGAGAGAAATAAACTAACAAGTAATAAGACCGGTATTGATTTGATGTAGTGATGATCTGATTACAAATGACAACCTTAATAGTCTTATTTATACTAAAAGTAGAATACTAGTCTTGATCAAATAAAGAATCAAATCATAAAATATAAATAAGAAATAAATCCTAAGAGATCATCTAGGATACTATAAAATATTCTAAGATATGAAAAAATATTATCAGATATTTATTTGGTTGTCTAACGACATGTATCGATGCAGATTCTGTTATAGCCTTTAATGTAGAATGTCAACTGATATTGCTCCTGTGTTATTTCATTTGTCTAATATAAAATGCATTTTTGGCTAGATTTCATCTGCAGATATTGTTCGTTTGCCAAGGTTTGAGATGGTTATGGCCAAATCTGAGGCAAATAGTAAGCCCGTTTTAGCTGCTGAAGACATCTATATTGTCACTGTGTATGTATCAGTTGTTTACTATATCAAGTTTAGACCTTCATAACTAACAAAGCTACCTGCTAAAGATTTTATTTATTTATTTGACCCTGCACATAGCAGTAACTTTATAGTACTAGGTTGCCTTTTAATTTACTTTTTTGACGATAAATCACAGTTATGGTAGGATATACTGCTTGCAAGTTGATAGAGTTGCTATGCTACTCCATTCATATAGGCTATACCGTGATGCTGTGATACAGCAGGTTAGTTTTGCTCAAATTCCATAGTGATTTACTATTTTAATTCACCTGTAATTTTCAATTAAAAAATTACATTCTAGAAATCTTTTCTGAACAAATGCCAATTTTTGTGAAGGATATTTTCCACCCTATTTTTCTTGGTGATATTGGAACATCAATTTTAATATACGAAGTTAAACAGATAAAAAATTATAAAAATAAAATGAGTATTAATAAAACAAATTTATTAACATAAAATGTAAATAAAATCGGTATTACTCATGATTTGATTTTGTTAGAGGCAAACCATCTGCAACAATTTAATAAGAAATATCAAGAGATCTTTGTGCTTTCACAAACTTACTAATTGGGAACAGTAAGATTGATTATACTTATCTAATGCAATTCTGCTTTGTTGCATCGACTAAAATTAACTTCCACCCTTCAAATTTTGTAGTACTTTTTTGCCTCCTTACAGTACAAACAACAACCAAGCCTTGTGGGGCTTTGCCTCCTGTTAGAGTATAGGCTTAGCTCAGGTCTAGCAATAGGTCCATCATTGTAACTCAACTGAATTGCTGAGTCAGCATTCAGTTGAGAGTTAGTTTCAGAGCCATCGAGCTCTTAGCTGTGCTATCACAGCTCTATATAAACTCTGTTCTCTGTACATTCTCATTCATAATGAAATACACAAAATCATTTCTTAAGTTTCTATCTTCTCTCTCTCTCTCTCAATTCTCTCAATTCTATTATGGTATCTACAGCTACTTTTCTGGCACCAAAACTCTGATTCATGGCTGAAAACGTCAATCCCTTCGATTTTCCGGCCACCGGAGCCACCGGAGGAGCTTCGTCTTCTTCGTCTTCAATGAATTTCAATCCACCTCTTTCTGTAAAGCTCGACGATCAGAATTTTCTATTGTGGAAGCAACAAGTAGAGGCCGTAATCATAGCGCATAAGCTTCATCGCTATGTTGTGAGCCCTAGCATTCCACCGATGTACAATTCTGAGCAAGATCGAGCCCTAGGTCTTCAATCGGAAGCGTACCAGCTCTGGTTGGTTCAAGATCAGATGCTTTTCACATGGTTACTCAGCTCAATTTCACCAACTGTTCTTCCGCGCTTCATCAACTGCAAGCAATCCTGGCAAGTTTGGGATAAAGTGCACAAGTTCTTCCATTCGCACCTTCGCGCTAAAATTCGCCAGTTCAGATCGGAATTGAAGAACACGAAGAAAGGTTCTCGTTCGGTCACTGAGTATCTCATGCGCATTCGTGCTTTGGTCGATTCGCTTCAAGCGATAGGGGATCCTGTTACAGAGCAAGATCACATCGACACAATCCTTGAAGGATGGCCAGAAGAATTCAACTCATTCATCATGATGATTTACGCTCGAGTTGAACCTGTTCCAGTCGATGACATTGAAGCTCTGCTAACGATTCAGGACGCTCAATTTGAAAGGTACAAGCAAGATCTCTCTTCTTCCTCAGTTTCGCTTAATCTTGCTCATAAAGAAGCCACTAATCAGTCTCCCTCTTCTGCTCCGCATTCTGATGCTGAGATGAATCCGAGACGTGATGATTATCAGAACTCCAATCGGGGCCGAGGACGTGGTGGCCGTAATCGTGGTGGTCGCAGCCGTGGAGGGTGTGATGCTGGTGGTGAAAGGCCAACCTGTCAGCTGTGCCATAAATATGGCCATGATGCATACAATTGCTGGCACAGGTTCGAGCAAGACTTTGTTCCAAGTCAACCTGCATCCAATTATGTCTCTCAAGGCTCTATCAGGCCTCAAACTCAGTTCCCTCAAGCACTGCCTCCAAGACCACCGGTAGTTCACCAAAATCAGCCTTCTGCATACATAGCTGCTCAGCCATATCAGTATCAACCCACGCAGAACATGACACCTCAGTCATATCAGTGCACTCCTACTCAGAACAGCTTTGCTTCTACTCCCACTCAAGAGTTCTCAACTTCTCAGATGTGGTATCCAGATTCAGGAGCATCTCACCACATCACACATGATCCACAAAACCTGAGCTACAGCACTGCCATTGGAGGACATGACCAAGTTCTAATGGGCAATGGGCAAGGTGTTCCAATTTCCTCTATTGGCTACTCTAAGTTTACCTCACCTAGTCACCCACACACAACTTTATCTTTAAATAAACTTTTCTTAGTGCCTAATATAACCAAAAATTTAGTCTCTGTCTAAATTTGCTAGAGACAACAATGTCTTCTTTGAACTCCATCCTCACTCTTGTTTTGTCAAATCACAAGGATCTAACCAGGTCCTCCTTGAAGGTTCTCTAGGCAGTGATGGGCTATATTGTTTCAAGCACATCAACATTCTCAAGGAGCCTTCTTCTTCAGTCATAAGTTCCCCACCCCCTACATCTAGTTCATACTGTAACTCAAATAATGTCAATGTCTCTACTCTCTCTGCTAGTGTATATACAAACACTGTTTCAAATTCCTATGTGACATGGCACAATAGGCTAGGTCATGCTCACCCAAATGCTGTAAAAACTATCATGCAATTGTGTAATGTTCCTTGTTCAAATAAAGTGGCCAATGAAGTTTGCCCTGCATGTTGTTTGGGTAAGTCTCATAGACTCTTTGCCCCTTCCTCTCTCACTGCTCACACTACAGCCTTTGAGCTCATTCATTCAGACTTCAGCACCCATAACATCATCAAATGGCTACTCTTACTACATAGCCTTTGTTGATGCATACACTAGACACTCTTGGATTTATTTTCTCAAAAAGCAGTCTGATTCCCTTGTTGCCTTCAAACTGTTTCATGCCTTAGTAAAAACTCAACATTCAGCAGACATAAAAGCTCTACAATCGGATTGGGGAGGTGAATTCAGACCTTTCACTAATCATCTTGCTGAACAGGGCATTGTTCATAGACTCACATGCCCACATACATCCCATCAAAATGGGACTGTTGAGAGAAAACACAGGCAAATTGTTGAAATGGGGCTAGCCTTACTCTCTCATGCCTCACTGCCCATGTCCTATTGGGACCACAGCTTTACTATGGCTGTTTACTTGATAAACAGACTACCTACTGCAGCTCTATCCAATTTCACTTCCCCTTACATGCAACAATTCTTGACTATACTGCCCTAAGAACCTTTGGGTGTGCATGTTCCCCTTTTTAAGACCTTACAATAAACACAAATTACAGTACAGGTCTAGTGAATGTGTCTATCTAGGAATCTCTCCACAACATAAGGGTCACAAATGTCTTGATCCCTCAGGTCGCATCTTTGTATCCAAAGATGTGCTCTTTAATGAAAATCGCTTCCCTTATTCCTCACTGTTCCTTGGCACCAAGTCCATCTCTCAGTCCCCTGAGTCCACATATCCCTCTGTCATTCCTATTCTCCAAACCACTCCTCTGAACCCCATGCCTCTTAATCAGTTTCCTCCCCCATCTCCTACATCAAGTATCCACCTAGAGTCACCTGTTCACAATCTCACCCCTATAAACTCACCTTCCACTGGTCACACCTCTGCTTAGTCACCTGAACAATCTCAGTCACCTATTCAGTCCTCTGAATCCACCACCTCACACTCCCCTCCCCTAGAAGAGGCTGCACCTAGCATTTCTGCACCCTCCTTGAACCCTTCCAGTTCAACTCCTTATCCTCTTCCCTCCCACCCTATGCTCACTAGAACCAAAACAGGGTGCCTTCCACCTAGACTCTATCTCACTCATATGGAACCTCACTCGGTAAAACATGCCCTGTCTAGCCCTGAATGGCTAGGTGCTATGAAGGATGAACATGCTGCCCTTCTAAGAAATCAGACTTGGTCATTGGTTCCTCTCCCTCCCAATAGAAAAGCCATTGGGTGTAAGTGGGTATTTAGAGTCAAGGAGAACCCTGATGGCACCATCAACAAGTATAAGGCAAGACTTGTTGCCAAAAGGTTTCATCAGCAGCATGGCTTTGATTTCCATGAGACTTTCTCCCCTGTCATCAAGCCAGTCACCATTCGGGTAATTCTCACCATGGCTCTCACCTCCAAGTGGGTGATACAGCAGATAGATGTCAACAATGCCTTCCTAAATGGCTTGTTAACTGAAGAGGTGTACATGACACAACCTCCTGGGTTTGAATCTGCTGACAGATCACTAGTGTGCAGGTTGCACAAGGCTCTATATGGCCTTAAACAGGCCCCAAGGGCATGGTATGAAAGGCTCACTAGCACTCTGCTACATTTTGGGTTTATGATCAGCAAATGTGACCCCTCTCTCTTTGTCTACAACAAAGGAGCAACTTGTCTGTATGTATTGGTGTATGTGGATGATATCATCCTCACTGGCTCCTCACCTCTCATTTCAGAACTGATCAGGAAACTGAATGCCACTTTTGCTCTTAAAGAGCTTGGCAACTTGGACTACTTCCTTGGTGTGGAAGTGAAACATCTTCCTAGTGGCAGCCTCCTGCTTACTCAGTCCAAGTACATCAGGGACCTTCTGTCCAAAGCCAATATGCTGGAAGCAAAGGGAATATCTTCCCCCATGGTTAGTAACTGCAAGATGAGCAAGTTTGGGACTGACACTATGGCAGATCCCAGCCTGTACAGGTCAATTGTGGGGGCATTGCAGTATGCAACTCTCACTAGGCCAGAAATTGCCTTCAGTGTCAACAAGGTTTGTCAGTTTATGGCAAACCCCTTGGAAACACATTGGCTAGCAGTAAAAAGAATATTAAGGTATCTAAAGGGTTCCCTGAACTATGGGCTTCTTCTCAAGCCAGCAGCACCCACTGCTCCTCTTTCCATTAAAGCCTATTGTGATGCTGATTGGGCTAGTGATCCAGATGATAGAAGTTCTACCTCTGGATCCTGTATCTACTTAGGACCTAACCTCATTTCTTGGTGTTCTCGCAAGCAGCAACTAGTGGCAAGGTCCAGTACTGAGGCAGAGTACCGCAGCATGGCCAATACCACTGCTGAAGTCTTATGGATCATGTCTCTGCTCACTGAACTGAGAGTTCCTTTCCTCACACCTCAGCTTCTCTGTGACAACTTAAGTGCAGTCTCCATTGCACATAATCCAGTGTTGCATGCCCGGACCAAACACATTGAATTAGACATTCACTTTGTTCGAGAAAAGGTGCTAACCAAAGCTCTTTCAGTTCACCATGTTGCTGCAGCAGACCAGCTAGCTGATTGCTTCACTAATCCTCTCTCATCTTCTAGATTCAGTACTCTCAGAGCCAATCTCAATGTCGTTGCAGCTCCTCAAGCACCTTGAGATTGCACGGGGAATGTTAGAGTATAGGCTTAGCTCAGGTCTAGCAATAGGTCCATCATTGTAACTCAACTGAATTGCTGAGTCAGCATTCAGTTGAGAGTTAGTTTCAGAGCCATCGAGCTCTTAGCTGTGCTATCACAGCTCTATATAAATTCTGTTCTCTGTACATTCTCATTCATAATGAAATACACAAAATCATTTCTTAAGTTTCTATCTTCTCTCTCTCTCTCTCTCTCTCTCAATTCTCTCAATTCTATTACCTCCTTACAGTAATGCTTAAAATTTGTAAGGATATTTGAACTTATTAACTGAATAAAATATGGCCATCCGGAATATGTACCTCTATCCTGTATCTTGTATGATAATGGTAGTTGTGCGATTAATGATTATTCATTGAAAGATTTTTGAAACTAAGACTGATGTTCATGATATTTGCAGGGTTCTTTACCAATTTATTCCAGCAGGATTGCTGTGAGTGTGGTTGACAATGTGCTTCTTATCCATCAAGTTGATGCAAAGGTTGTTATACTTTATGATCTGTTTGCAGATTCCCGAGCTCCAGTATCTGCACCACTTCCTTTATTATTAAGGGGTTTCCCCAGGTCTGGTACTTCTTCATCTCAATCTAGTGGTAGAGAAAGTGAGAGTTCAGATGGTAATGTGAGTAATCATGAAGCAGTTACCTATGCTGATACATGGACGTTCCTAGTGCCCGACCTCGTATGTGATGTGGCCCACAAGTTATTATGGAAGTTCCATTTAGACTTAGAGGTAAGTTATTTGTTCATTTATGTTTCAATACCAAATTTAGTGTGTTTTCTTTTCATGAATAACCCTATCTTGCAGGCTATATCTGCTAGTAGCTCAGAGGTCACATCAGTATTAGAGTTCCTGCAGCGGCGGAAGTTGGAAGCTAACAGGGTATCTTTCCGTACTTCACTATAGCAATGCTTCATATTGTTTAATTCTTCAACGTGCAATAGTGCAGCTGTTGCTAATGGTTGTTTATTTTTAATTCAAACAAAGCAAGTTTCCCTGTAGTTAGTCATTTAGTTGTACCTGGAATGTTGACCTCAAGTGTGCATCAACCTCCTTAAGTCTTGTGGCTGCTAATACATTTACAGTAGTTAGATTAGTTCCTGCATATACTGATTTGGATCCTAAAGTACAGTTTTAGTCGCCCAAAGTCGGTAAGTTTTATCCTCTTGCTGGAGGATGATCCTTCACTTCTGACGTTGCAGGCTTAGCGTCTTAAAAGAGGAAGCATTAAGTTGAAAATTAGGGTAAAGGCCCATTTTGGTCCCTGACAAAAAGTGTGTGGGCCATTTTAGTCCCTGACAAAAAAAAAACTACTCCGTTAGTCCCTGACAATTACTAACTGGGACAAGTTAGTCCCTACGTTCACTCCATTAGTCAGCGTCTGTTGCTAAATTGTCCGACGATACTAATTGTCAGGGACTAATTAGTCTCACTATAAATATTGTTAGGGACTATAATGTCCCATAGTAATTGTCAGGGACTAACTTGTCCCAGTTAGTAATTGTCAGGGACTAACAGAGTATTTTTTTTTGTGAGGGACTAGAATAGCCCACGCGCTTTTTGTCGGGGACCAAAATGGATCTTTACCCTGAAAATTATATATGTTCTTTACTTCTACAAAGACTACCCAACCCTAGTCTTCCTTTGGCATAACCTTGTGTGTAAAGTTTTTTTTAATGCACCATGTCTTCAGAATAGTTAGTGCAATGAAGTCTGCCTGCTATCACTAGCCACCCCTAGAGCTAACTCAGGCCTGATTATTGGTCTGAGACAAGGGCAGCATTGTCACCAAGAGCAGGAGCAACAGAGAAATCAGTAGTAGGTTTAGCTGGAACCCGAAAGAGGGCAAAAGAGGCTGTGGACATAATCGAGACAGTAGTGGAACCCAGAATCTGATTATAGGTGGCAGAGTACTCCTGAGGCAAGCCATAAAGGACAAGGAAAGAAGGTGTTGCATTGCTCAAGTTCCTTTTTAATTTCAGCCGTTGTGCTTGCGGCAGGAGGTAGGAGCTCGTTAAAATCATGGAGTGCAGCATGAACCCTACCAAGATAAGCAGAAATAGGACCATCAAACTTCTTCGGGGCAATGACAGTCATCAAATCATGACAAACTCCATAGAGACGCTGGGTATCATTAGTATAAAGTGTCTTGGCCTGATCCCAAATAGATTCACACGTCACATAAGGACGGAAGATCGGCTTGATGGAAGGATGGAGAGTAGACTGGTGACACTACACAACTATAGCGGACACAATCAGATTTGGTGGTACCCTTGACCACCAAGCCATAACATGATGTCCGAATCCCAGGTATCGTAATTGGTACCATCCAATTTCTCAGTAGGGTGGGGAGAAGTGACGTAGTTAGAGAAATTAGGGGTCTCAGTCTTAGGAGGATCTGTAGAACCAGAGGAAGACATAGATCGGTAACAAAAGGATAAAACGACAACTGCAAGATACTTGATGACCTGAAACAGTGCGCGCGTGCAGTGTCACAAGCAAAAGTGCTCAGATGGGGCTGGGAGGGCTTGGGCTCGAATGGACAGTGGACAATATACACTGCATTGGAAGTTTTGGCCGGAACGGAGCAACCAAGCATCAATGGTTGGATCCGCGCGCTGGAGCTTCGCGACACACGAGACAGCGATAGACGGTGGGTCTCGGTGGGGTGGGACACGCAGGTAGGTGCGCTTCAGATGGGGGGTGGTCGGCTGGAAAAGGTGGCGGTAGAGGGCAAAAAGTGACTAGAAAAGTGCTGGAAAGAGGTGGTGGCGGTAGAGGGCTAAAAGTGACTAGGAAAGTGCTGGAAAGAGGTCATAACAGTGGAGAAGGGGCAAACCAGAGTAAGAACACGATTTGCCAATAAAATTTCTCACCAGTTGATAGTGGGCCCACCAGGTAAGCACGGTTTTAGGGTTACCTCTGTCGACTCTGATACCATTTTAGAATTTGGGTTTTAGGCCTAACTCAACTCCAAAAACTAGTTCAAAAGGTGAGGACTGCCCAAGCCTTATAAGGACTACTTTAACCATATCTCTATTCGATGGGGGATCTCAGCAGTCTCCTAATAAGTGTATAATGTGTGGTTTAGATTCCGAAATCGGGCCTCATCTTTTATTTTCATTGTTGGATGGCGAAATTTCTCCGGAATAGATTTTTATTTATTTTTTATTTATTTTTTTAAGATTCTTGGATCAAGCCTATGGACTTGCCGTCTTTTCTCCTTGCAAAATTTAGAGGTTTTGGTTCTCGTAAAGATGCCAAAACTCAGTTTGCAGTGCTTAGTTTTAGCTGAACCCTCTAACTAACTAACTATTACAATTCTCCTTATTCCTGATTGAGCTAGTCCCTAGCAATATTGTTGGAAAGGAACAGTAGAATTTTTAATGACTGACTCTAGACTTCTTCTATGATAGGGTTACTCTTTTGACATCGTTTGGTGCTCTGCCCATGTGGAGGATTGACATGCTTTGCTGTATTTGTTGTATGGCTCTATGTCCTAGATTTAGCTGTTTCTTTTTGTTCTGTGAGGATGTCTTATCCTCTTTTGTACTATTCTCTTCTCGTCTAATAATACTTCTATTTTATATATATATATATTTTTGCATATGTTCATATTAAACTTTATTATTGGGCATTTTGGAAGCCTTGTAATTGTGTCCTTTATTACAAACTTTATTATTGAGGCATTGTACTGGGAGTCTGGAAGGAATGTGATTCTGGAAAAATTCTTTTCCTAACTTGGCCTCTAAGGAAAATATGTTATATTGATATCACCTGAAATGTCTTTTTTACTGCTTTTAAACTACAGCTATTAATAGCATTCTCACTTAGACTTATTTGGGTTGCAACTTCAAATTAATTGATTGATTTTGAAAAGCTTCACCTCATTGCTACTCTTTCAGGCTAAACAACTGTGCTTGGGTATAACATGTACACTTCTTTTAGAGCGTAGGCCTATATCTGTGGTTGCCAAGGCTATACATGTACTGGTCACCTCGTACTCCCATTCAATTAAAACTGGTAGCCATCTTAAAGGACTGAATCCAGAGAAGGCATCAGCTACTGGTGTACAAAATGCTGGGGCTGTTGTATCTGCTATAGGAGCAGATGCAATTGGAAAATCAATTGTACATGAATCTGCCGCAAGAGTAGACGGTGGATCTTTTAATAAATCTTTGACTGTTTCAAGTCTGGATTCTGAGGATGAGTCCGAGTATGCAAATCCAAGACACAATTCAAAGGAGTCCCAAGTTGGGGCTGACGTGAACAATGGAAACTCCCAGAGCTCTGAAGCTCATAGTGCATATGTGATGCAATCATCTCTACAATCACGGCAAGAGGAACCCCAACTTACTTCTGCAGCAATTTCACCAGATGAGATGTACAGCTTTGTCTTTTCTCCTGTCGATGAAGAGTTGGTTGGAGATCCTTCTTACTTGGTTGCTATCATTATTGAGTTCCTTCATAGGTATGTTATTACTCTTTAGTTTAGTAGTTGTTTTGACTCAAAGTTTTCAATATACTTGCTTTAGTTTCTAATGGATTTAAGTTTGGTCCACTGTCAGTGTATGGCAGTGAGTCATATGATTTCAACTATTTGAAGAACTTTTGAAAACTTTATACAACTGAAATGCCTTAACTACTCGATTGATGTGAGATTTTCTTATTTATGATTGTCTGTGGAGTTTTCCATCAATTCCAATACATTTGACTTTTGGTTATTTCTTTTATCAACTTGTACTGGTAGATCTAAAGCTTCCTATTTAAACACATGACACTAATCTGTCTTTACTAGGGCGGGCTTGATGTCAAAGTCAAAGATTCAATTCATGCTCCGTCCTTTTCCCTTCCCATTTCCCAGGTCTATGTGGCATCCTATGTAATCCATAGACAAAATATATGTAAGAATAATTATTGTTTGATATACCGGTGGTGGAAAATGGAATAATTACACTAGTAAGTTATATGCCATTATTTTTTACACTAACAAATCAAAATATTATAATCAAGTTTCTTATACTAGTCATACATTTTAATAAGAACTATTTTTTATTCATTCTATTTTTTGGTTTTAGCACAAAATCATGCAATAATAATAAAAATGTTATTTAATGCTGACTAGATCATATCAAAATGAGTGTTGTGAAGTATTTATCAACAAAAATATAGAACCGAATTGACGTGTAAAACTTTAAACTCCGCTACCAGAGTAAGAACACCATATGCGCGTCACTTTGCCATTAGTTATTACAAGTTAATTGTCAGACGAGGCATCCCTTGTGAATATTTCCCTTTCAGGTATTAAATTGTTGCAAGGACAGAAAGCATTGCATTTTGTGATTTTAAAACCTGCAATATTATTTATAGTATATATTGTAATTTGTAAATAATGAAGTTAAGACCAGTGTTATCAATGGCGGATGACGGATTATGGTGGTCAGCCAAAAATCCGCCATATAAACATGGCGTTGCGGCCTATGGCAAAAACACAGAAGATATAATAGGCGTTGCGGCCTATGTCGGCTGGCACAAAATCCGCCATGGCGGCAATTTGACAACACTGGTTGAGACACAACAGAAAACTTTGTGAAGCTTCCTAGCTTCCTACTGTTGTTCAGCTTGATAAGCCTAAGCCAACTAAAGACTTGATTTAGGATATTACCTATTAGGTCAGTTGGGCCAGGTATGCACTTTGAAATGATGGATGGAAATTAGGGACTTAAATGTGCTATTTTCTTTTTCTTAATCTGATCATAACTTCTACTTCCAGCCTTATGAATCCGTGCCCCTCAATGCTCTTTATTAATTGTTGCAGTGCAAATTTGGAAAAGATTCGAGTACTCCCAAATCTCTATGTATTGATAATTCAACTTCTGGTCCGCAATGAGCGATATGCAGAACTAGGATTGTTTGTCATAAACAAGGTTACCAAACTTTCTATTTTTATTGTGGAGGTGGGTGGCTTTTATATGTTAAATTATTGATTACTTTGATTCTGAGACCAGACTTTTTTGTTACAGATTCTGGAGCCCTCTAAGGAAGTTGCACTACAACTACTTGAGTCTGGTCGTCAGAATATCCAAACTAGAAAGCTTGGTCTGGATATGCTGAGACAGCTTGGTTTACATCATGATTATGTGTTGTTACTGGTGCAAGATGGATACTACCTTGAAGCTTTACGATATGCAAGGAAGTACAGGGTAATTTTCACTTTGCTGGCTCCTGGTACAGGACTTTATTATGTGCTGTTTTACTTGAAATTATGGAAAAACTGAATAATGTTTCTTATTCCAAAAGATTACAAGAGAATACAATATATAGGTACCACGATAGTTACACTAACTTTCCTATACGCTGTGGGACTATTTGTACAATATGACATAATGTGAAAAACTATACAATGTGGAACTATTTCTACAGTTTTAAATAATTCAGAGAGCAGGGGGCTATGGAAATCTGAGGTTTAGTTTTAATTTCTGGCATCTGGAGATAGTTCTTTGCTGAAAATGGGGTAGCTATGTGTTTACATACCATAATTATTAAACTCCTTTACTTAACCAAATTAATTAGGTCCCCCAAATCACATAGGGGGCTGCAGACCCCTTAAAGATAGAAATCTTAGATGCCTCGCCTTAGTGCTTCAACCAGAGAAGATGGACATAATAACAAGGCAAAGGATACCACCTTGCTAAGGGAGCCAACTTCACTTGCAATAGGGAACTACACTTTCAGTGGATGGATGGGTAGGTTTTATGGAAAGGAAACCTGTTGAGGCTTCATCACCTAGATCAACGGTGTCCTCCATGAGAAGTGGGTTAAGGAAGCCTCGGGCTCCCCTTGATAAGTAACAGCAAGGCAACATCACCTCCATTGACTTGATACTGACTCCCTTCAAATGCCCCTTCTGTTCACTGCCACACAAATCCTAAGAAATTTGACCCCCACCCTTGACTTGTCAGTATTAACCGGGCAGCCGTTAACCTGGCAATCAGGGAGCCTGCATTGCCATGCGGTGTGGCACTTGCTGCTTAAAACATCATCCTTCATGAATAACATCTTTAGCAATTCTCTTCCAGACCCCCTTCTTTAAAACCCCAATTACTCCTTGCTGAAACCTTGGGGAAAAATTCCTCTGAAACATAACATTATTCTCCAGGAACCTTGGTCAACATTCCCTGCAACTTCAGAAGGATCGTAAATGGAGATGTGCTGTTGCTGCTTGATCGGAGTACCCTATTTGGACATGACTTTGACCAGTAACTGTGCATAACTTATGCAGTCTTCCTTGTGTTGTCTTGCCCACACCTGAAGTGCTTTCCATGTTTTCCTCACTGCCCACAGGGCATCTCTCAGTGCATCCACACAATGATGGTGTACAGTGACCCATCTGAAAAATAGTGTGTAATCTAGTTAATGACTTTGCATCACTACACCTTATTCTACCAATTCATTTGTCCAGTTGAAGGGGTTGATCCACTCGACTTTCCTTGGGATGGATTCGATTTCTATATGATGGTTATCACATACAGAAATTTTATTATCTACTTAAATCAAACTTCACCGAGCAACTATTTATGATCATAAACTGAGTGTTGAACTTATTGGATTGATTGGGGAGATTACGGTTATGGTAGTTACTGTGGAAATTGGTAATGTAGTTATGTTGCTATTTGAGGTAAATGGTTGTAAATCTATCTTTTGTACAAAGTTAAAAACAGACCATCAAGAACTATTTCAAATATAGATGATAGTACTGTAGAAATTAGTTTATACGGAAACATGAACTGATGAAAGTATTGCCGGGTTTGTGTTTATGATTTTGTTTAAATTTTAAAACTTCAAAGCTAACTAGTGTGAAAATTATTTTCAGGTGGATACCATCCGGCCATCATTGTTCTTAGAAGCAGCATTTGTTTCCAATGACTCCCAACATCTTGCTGCAGTTCTAAGATTCTTTGCAGATTTTCTTCCTGGCTTCAAAAACACCTCGGAGCATAATCGATACTACCGCATACTGAATGAGATGAACTCATCCATGTCTGTTTGAGAATCTTACAAGAAAAAATTCACATTGAGAATCTTATTACCACATAATCGATACTACCGCATACTGAATGAGATGAACTCATCCATGTCTGTCTGAGTTTGCCCCTAGAGAACCATTTTATGCCTTTGAAATGCTGTGGCCCTAGCCAACACTTTCCTTTTCATATCGGGGACACCAAGCCACCCTCAATTCATATTGTAACCATGAGCACATTAGCACGACCATATAGTTGTATCACAACCATCACATGTTCCATAGTTATTATGTGATTCACTTCAACACATCTGTTTCAATATATATGTTTAAAAATATATTATATATCAGTACATTCGTACATATATGTATTGCAAGTGCCAATAATTTGAACAATTCACAAGTCAGGCATATGATCACCCATTATTTCAATATCAATATCTCAATACAACTAGTTCACATGTTTATTTAACTAGTCATGACTGATACCTCATCGCTATGGTACAATCCAATGTGTTGCAATACATACCTTCTATAAATATATATGGGACTACACTCAAACATAACGAGAGATATTATGAGCCATTTATCAAATCCTTTCATCACAACATGACATACAAAAGAAATATCCAAACACAACCACCATACGTAATCCCTTAGTTTTCAAAAACCCTTATCTAATTTAGAGTTTCACTTTGTTATTAAGTCCTTCCCTTTCATTTTAAAAAAGTACGAGTCGTTGAAATACTTTTGATAGATTCATTGTCCTTCATCTTCATCAACTCAAATTGTCTCTTCAATATGAGGAGCCTAACAGATTTGATCCTGTTACTGCCCTCAAATTCATCTTGGATTTTGCCCCATGCATATTTAGATGTTTCAAAGTCTATGATTTTGTTGAAAATGTGATATGCAAGTCGTGAATGCAGGCAAGTGATGCCTTTGTCTTTCTTGACCTTATCCTCCTCATAAGCTTTCATCTGAGCAATTGTAGGATTTTCTCTCAATTGTGGTGGATCAGCTTTATAGATCACAACGTTCCACAAACCTAGAGAACTCAAATGGAACTTCATCTTGACAGCCCAAATGTGATAGTTTTCACCATTAAACATTGGAATTACAAATGAAGAAATGTTAGAAGTAGACATATTTGCACTACAGCTGCCTAAATATAAATTGCTCAACCTCACTGTGTTTAGCACTCAACCTCACATGATTAGCCCTAAAAAAATAGGAGCTTTGCTTCACAGCCCGTAGGAAGTTGGCTATGATACATTGTTGGAAATAAATTTGAAAAAAAAAAAAAAAGCAAAAATTGAAACTTGCAGAGAAATGATTTGTCTTAGATTTTGGGTCTAATTCAGCCCCACAAAACAAGTTTGTAAGGTGAGAACTGCCCAAGTTTTATAAGCACAACTTAGGCCATATCTCTAGGATGTGGGACTAAACACAATGAGGGCAGGACAAAGTTGTCGCAATTAAGGCGGCTAAGGGCAGACGCAATTAAGGCGGATTTCCAACACACATGGTCACGCCTAGGCCCAATGGGCCTGGAGTGTGGATGATGCTGGCAACCTAACAACAGATCTATGATAGGCTCTGATACCATCTTAGATTTTGGGCCTAACTCAACCCAACAAAACCGGCTTGTAAGGTGACGACTACCCAAGCTTTATAAGCACAACTTAGGCCAGATCTCTAGGCGATGTGGGACTAAACACACCCCTCATACCCAGCACAATGAAGGTGCTGGCGGCTGCAATAAAGGAAGCACAAAGTTGCCGCAATTAAGGTGATTAGGGGCAGACCGCAATTAAGGCAGATTTCCAATAATTTGAGAGATTAAAAATTGAAGAAGGAAAATTGCAATAATATTTCATCAAAGAGAATGACTATGTATATAGGCTTACAACCAAATGAACTTCCTAAAATATCTCTGTCGTCAGATTTATTGGGAAAACATTAACAAATTGAAAACAAAACATAAAGATAAAAATTATGCAACAATAACAAAGACTCTATCAATAGGTCCTAAGATCATTTCAGATCAGCAAAAAGGTTTTATAAAAGGAAGAAGTATAGTTGACTGCTTGTGTATTGCTTCAGAAGCCATTAACAGGTTGGATAACAGAACCTATTGGGGAAATATTGCCTTGCAATTTGATATTAAAAAGGCATTTGATACAATTGGATGGAGCTTTTTGCTTAGAGTTCTTAAAGCTTTTGGTTTCAACGAGGTTTTCTGCAAATGGATTTCTTTAAATCTACATTCTGCAAAACTATCTTTTAATATCAATGGACATTCGGTTGGATTTATGTCTTGTAAGAGGGGTGTAAGGCAAGGTGATCCTCTATCACCCCTCTTATTTGTTTGGCAGAAGATGTCCTTAGTAGAGGACTAAGCATGCTGGTTAAAACAGGGAAGTTGAAGCCAATGTCAGGATCAAGGAACCTTTCCTTTCCTAGTCATGTGCTTTATGCAGATGATATATTTGTGTTCTGCAAAGGTTCAAAGAGAAATTTAACAGCTTTAATGCAGTTATTCAAGGACTATGCTGAGGTTTCTAGTCAGCATTTAAGCCTGGACAAATGTAGGTTTTATGCTGGCTCAATGAGTAATAATAGGATTGCTGAAATTTCTAGGTTATTGGGATTTGCTGCAGGGCATTTGCCATTCATCTATCTTGGTGTGCCTCTTTCAAGGAAAGCCTAAGTCTGTTCATCTTCAGCCCATTGCTAACAAGATCAAGTCTAAATTGGCTAGTTGAAAAGGTTTTACTCTTTCTATAATGGGTAGAATACAATTAATAAAATCTGTTATTCAAGGCATGCTTAGTTATAGGTTTCAAGTTTATCCATGGCCCATTTCTTTACTCAAAACAGTGGATAAATGGATTAGAAATTTCATATGGTCTGGTGACATATTCACTAGAAAACTTGTGACTGTTTCATGGAATAATCTGTGTTCTGCTGTGGAGGAGGGTGGACTTGGTTTGAGACGTCTTAGGTCAATCAATGAAGCAGCTCTTTTAAAACTAAACTGGGAGATGTATTCATCAAACAAGACTTGGGCAGTTCTGTTAAGATCAAAGTTTCTAAGGCATAATGCTCCAATTTTATATCATATAAAGTCTTCCGTATGGCCTGCTATTAGGCAACAGTCTACTGAGCACTGTTAAAGCACATAGTTGGTGGTTGATTGGAAATGGAGAAAAAAATCAGTTTATGGAAGGACAAATGGCTTCCTCATCCTATGGCTGAAATGTTGAACATTCCTGAAGAACTCTTTCATTTCTTAAAGGCTAAGGTGAAGGATATTATCTGTGATAATTCATGGCATTTTCCTGATTTTTTTTTTTTTTTTTTTGCAAATTCTTTTCCAAATATCATATATTGTATACAGAAAATTCAATCCTTGTGAGGATTCTCTTATTTGGCAGGATTCTTCTAATGGTACCTTATGCTTTAAAGAAACTTATAATCATATTAGAAGTTCTTATCATCATGCTCAGAGTGTAAATTGGGGTAAAGTCATTTGGAATTCTTGCATTCCACCCTAGAGATCCTTTTTGTTTTGGAGATTGTTGCACAATAAATTGTCAACTGATGAAAATTTGAAAAAAAAAAAGGGGGGGATGTCTAATTGTTTCTATATGCAGCCTATGTGGTGCAGCGGAGGAGTCCTCTTCTCATTTGTTCCTTAGGTGCAGGTTTGCCTTGGCAATTTGGACTTGGTTCTCTGACATAGTGAAGGTGAAAGTTGATTTAACTTATTTCAATACAATTCTATCCATTTATCATCATGGTTGGAGTTCTCAGGTTTCTGACATTATTATTTCGGTTGTTACTTACATTTGGTGGTTTATTTGGTTTGCAAGAAACCAAGCTAGGTTCATTAATAAATTAGTTGCTATTAAATATGTGATCTCTTTAGTTTCTGTTGCAGTTAAGTTTTCGGGTAACCTCTCAAAAGGAATTATGTATCCTTCCATAGAGGAGTTATGTATTGTGAAGAGTTTTCAGGTGTCGACTCATGCACCAAAATCTCCAAAAATCATTGAAGTCATATGGCAATCACCTCTTTATGGTTGGTTCAAATGTAATTATGATGGGGCAGCTTTAGGGAGTCCTGGAGATGCAGCCTGTGGAGGAATCTTGAGGGATAGAAGGGGAGCAATTCTTGGATGTTTCTCAGAGTATATTGGCTGTGCAAGCTCACTTGTAGCAGAATTGAGTGGAGCAATGGTTGCTGTCGAAATTGCTTTCTATAGAGGATGGTTCAGTCATTGGTTGGAAACAGATTACAAGCTTGTTGTTGAAGCTTTTCAAAATGAAAATGTAGTTCCTTGGCATTTGAAATCTAGATGGATGAATTGTATAGTTTTATCTAGGAAAATGAGGTTTATAGTTTCTCATGTATTTAGGGAGGGCAATTCTTGTGCTGATGGTTTAGCATCTTATGGTCTTAGTCATCGTTCCCTCTTTTATTAAAGAGGAGTTTAATAGGAATAGGTTTTTCTTGCCTTCTTATAGATTTTGTTGATACATGGGTATTGGTTTAGTCCCCCCATGTCTTGTATTCTTGATTTTTTCATTTTTTTTAATAAAATTTTAGGGTGCTGCAGATGATGGTCGAAGTTAGGGGTACCAACCTAGTTTGGATGTTTAACTTCATAGTGATGCATTAGCACTTTATCATGGCTTAAAAAAAAAAAAAAAACAAAGAATCTATCTAAAACTTGTTCAAATTTCAAATGAGGAAAAATCTCATAACTCTAACATTGCTTTCAAAAGTTAAAAATTTCCGCTTATCTTAATCTTGGAAATCCCATTGCAAAGGATTTTGTTGTAACATCCTAAACTTTTAGTATAATTATTTAAATAATAAGATTAAGCTAGTATTAGTTTTATTGTAGAAAATTGGTAGTATAAGAATATATTTGAATTGTTAGTAATTATAAAAGGATGCAAAATTGAATTTAAAATAATAATAATAAAAGAAGTAAAAATAAATTGAATTTAAAATAATAATAATGAGTATGAATTTTTTTTTTTAAAGCAAGGTGATTAAGTCACCATAAATTTATTAAAAAGAAGAAAAATAAAGAAGACAAAACCATGGGGGGACATAAACCAAAACCCAAGCAAAAAATAAAAATCAAATAAATTTATGATTAAGCTTTCTATTCCTTCTTAGGTTATACTTCTGAGATTTAGACATAACCACCGTGAATTTATCATCCTCAACAACATTATCATTATTCTGCTCTGTTGAAAGAGAGACATTCTCCAGATCATCCTTATCCCTATCTCCAAAAAACTTTGCAAGAACTTTCATAGTATGAATAACATTAGGATGCATTGGTGTTGAACTAATCACGGGAGTCTTACCACTAACATTTAAAGTATTATCACATGATGTTTCCATATTGGCGAATCCCAACAAAGGGGTAGAGTCTACCTTATAATCTAACCTATTATCTAATCGATTAGTTGGACTGTCATCTGCCTGACCCAATCAAATTCTGTTGATCATTATTAGTCCCTTGGATAGAATGTTCCTGAATAAAATCAGACACATGCTCCAATGAGTCCTGAACCCATTTCTTAATCCGAATTGATCGAATAGAGCTACTACCAAGTGAGTTTTGCTGTAAAACATTAACCTGACTTTGGTTCTTATTAACACCTTGATTTACCTGACCATTATTCCGACCTTCGTCAATCAAATGTTGTTGACTGATTGAACCATTATTTGGCCCTTCGTTCTTTGACTTCTTGGGGACATATTCCTGGATATGTTTCCAAGGAAGATGATTAATCTTCTTATCTTTGGGCACTTCTTGATCTTTAGCATCAAAAGAAGGTTTACTTATACATTTATCAAGAGAGTGGCCAATAGTTTGGCAAAAAGAACAAACGAAAGGCATAGTCTCATATTCTATTCCCACAAAGAAGGCAAAACCTTCTCTCTCCACCATGATTTGCTCATGTAGGTTGCCACATAAATCAACTTCAACAATCACTCTTGCGAAATGTCCGAACATCTTCTTGTTAGTTGCCTCATCTAGCGCAATAGGTGCACCAATACCAGCTGCAAGCGCAAAGATTATCTTAGCACACCAGTACTCCTGCGCCAATCCTATGATGCACACCCAACAATTGGCATGAGTCTACTTTTGAGTATAGGGGGTTAAAGTCCGGGGTCCATGAAGAAAGATGCAGATTTCCAGGTTTTAAACTCCAAGAACCAATCGATAAAACATTGTGAAGGTCTGATGGGGAAGAAAAAGAGAATTCATAAAACCCTTTCCCCAAAGAAACAATGCTCCAAGAACCAATAGACTTCCATAAGGATAAGGGTTTTGATTGCAGGCCCGCCACTTTTATAGGAACATCACACCTTCGATAAGCACCAAAGTTTAACACCTCGGATAAAAAAAACTAAGCAAAAGGAAAACCCTAAACTACGAGTAAGCAGATCCTCTGAGTCACTCCTCAACCAGCTGCTCACGATCCTCTGCAAAAAGAGATACATGCAAGCAAACAAAAGAAAACGGGGAGTAAGAAATCGATGTATAAACATAATGGCAAATGAGCAGTTAGCAAGATGAGCATACAACACATGTAGATATAACATATTAAATCATAACAACATCTAGCATATTAGCATCATTCACATCATCTCAATCAAAGTATGCTATGTGATTCAGTGCTACTCCACTACTCAGTTATGCATGTGGATCCAAAACAACTTCAGGAAGACAACGTCGGAGTTACTTATCCACATTGGCCATTAAGCACCAACGCCGGCAGTTCACCAAACCATGAGTGAACCGCTTGGATTGTCGATGCACCGTACTCTAGGATGCACCACCACGGGGGACCACGATTCACCTAACTCTCAGATGAGTCACCGCGGACGACCAGATCGCCTTACTCTTTGATGACCTCCCAAATGTTATAATTCCACCACTAACATCTCCAATGCGTGAATGCATGAGCAACAACAACAAACAATCAAACCATCACCCCCACTTTGGTCAATAAGCACCAAAGTTTAACACCATCAACAACTTGACCAATAAGCATCAAGGTTACTTTGGCCAATAAGCACCAAAATATAACAACGTGCGGTAACACATCCTTACCGACTTAACCATCTTAATGTTTGTGTTTAATTATCTTAGTTAAGTCTCCATTTAATTTTCTAACTTGTATTTACTTTGATTGGTGTCTTATTTCATCATAGGGAACAATTTGGGTGAAACACCCTTGTTCCTGTCATAACGTCTATTCTGTTTAGGGGAGCACAATCATGCTTCCCTAATCATGGGCGTGCTGGCATTTAAGTTGAGCACGTGCATGCTGTCTATTGAGCACAGCCGTGCTTACTGGAGCATGGTCGTACTATTTCTGGGCAGAAGGGTTGGAAAACCCTTGCTAAGCTTCCTAGGGCATTCATAGATCAATCCTATTGGCTTTTAACTACACCATCAAGCATTAATCTCATTGCTCTTGTTTAATCTCAATGTCTAACAGTTATCAAGGATTAATCCTGTAATTCTTGTTTCATTATTAACATCCCTAAAGCACTCATGGATCAATCCTAGTGTCTTAACTATACCATTGAGCATCAATCTCACTTTTCTTTACTATTGTTCATGTCTTATGAACATTGAGAAATTATCCCTTAACTCTTATATCATTATCAAGCTTCTAATGTATTTAATTAATGCCTTATTAACATTAACATTGGCATTACCACCCTCAACAACCAAAAATTCATTCATAACATGGCAACATCATCATCAATGGCATAATATCATCATCATCATCATCAAAATTAACAACAATTCACAACTAAAGCATGCCAATCATGATGAAAACATAACATGCATATAGCAGACAATATCAAATAAGTAAATAGCATACAATATAGTCATGGGTTAACCCTTCATGTACGCTACCCCATTGCCTACATGTTATACTAATCCCTTCTCCCCATACCTGGTTTGAAGGTTCCACTAACTCCAAGCATAAACAATTCTACTATGTTTTCCTTGAGCGGCTCGACGAATTCCTCAAGTCTTGGCCAAACACAAAAGGATTAACCAATTAATCTCCAAATCAAGAATAGGAAAAAGAGATTAAAAGAAGGATAACTATGTTACCTTTACTGACACTAGTGCGTGTGACTTCTCTCCCAAACTAGAGTAAGAACACCAAGAACTTGGTTGGGTTCAAAGAAAAGGGAAGATGAGAGGTTTCTGTCACACTAGGGTTGTCAAAAGTGTCAAAATGATGGTTGTACCTGCAACCTTCTTAAAACCTTCCTATTTATAACATCAGGCCCTGAGCACGGTCGTGCTTACCTTGAGCACGAGCTTGCTCAACTAAGCACGGGGTCTATACTATTCATGTCATTGCGCCCCACTTTCTGACACGACCGTGCTCCCCTTGAGCACGGTCGTGCTCGTGGCTCATTCAGCCACTGAGCACGCCTTTGAGCACGGGGTCATGCTGTAAATGAGCACGGCCGTGCTCATGCACCAGAAAGGGATTTTTCACTCTAAATTCCCTCTTGACCCCATAAAGCACTCATAAGGCAAAACTCTAACAACATACCTAGCACACATGTAAACACTTAAAGGTTTTAAACGAAAAACGGGGTGTTACAATTCCACCCCTTATAAAATTTTCGTCCTCAAATTTTCTACTCACCTCGGGTAAAAAGGTGCGAATACACTTCCATCATCTTGCTCTCCAGCTCCCAAGTATCACTTTCCTCAGTAGCCCTACTCCAAACGACTTTAACCAAAGGATTCTCTTTCCCTCTTAGCTGCTTCATCCTTCGATCCTCAACCCGAAGCGGTAGTATCTCAAAAGTCAAGTTCTCTTTTAACTGAATTATATCGGGTACTATCACATGGCTAGGATCATGAATATACTTTCTAAGTCGAGACACATGGAAGACATTGTGAAGGTTGGACAAAAAATGAGGTAAGGCTATTTGGTAGGTGACTTCACCAACCTTTTTTAGAATTTGGTAAGGACCAATAAATCTAGGAGTTAGTTTCCTCGCTTTCATCACTCTACCAACCCCAATTGTTAGAGTAACTCGTAAGAACACATGATCACCTTCTTGGAATTCGAGAGACTTCCTTCTCTTGCCATGATAACTCTTCTGTCTGCTTTGTGCCACTCTCATCTTATCCTGGATCATCCTCACTTTCTCAGTGGTCTATTGCACTATCTCATGTCCTAGTACAATATTCTTACCAGGTTCATTCCAACACAAAGGTGTCCTACATCTCCTCCCATACAAAGCTTCATACGGTGTCATCCCAATACGAGAATGGAAACTATTGTTGTAAGTGAACTCTATCAGGGGCAAAAACTTGTCCCAACTACCTGATTGTTCTAGCACACAAGCTCTCAACAAGTCCTCTAAGGACTGGATGGTTCTCTCAGACTGACCATCAGTCTGTGGGTGGTAAGCCAAACTCAATCTAAGCTTAGTCCCTAAAGCCTCGTACAAACTATTCCAGAACGTAGAGGTAAATCTAGGGTCTCTGTCTGATACTATGCTAGAGGGCACACCATGTAACCTAACTATCTCCCAGATATACAACCTAGTCAACTTTTCTAAAGGATACTCCATGTTCATAGGGATGAGGTGGGCAGATTTAGTCAACCTATCCACAACAACCCAGATAACATCACAACCAGCTGGAGTCCTAGGGAGTCCAGACACAAAATCCATAGAGATACTATCCCATTTCCATTAGGGGATACTTAAAGGTTACATCTTACCCGAAGGCTTTTGGTGTTCTATCTTAGCTTTTTAGCACACCAAGCACGCATAGACAAACTCAGCTACATCCTTTTTCATCCTAGGCCACCAAAACATACACTTTAGATCTTGGTACATCTTAGTGGCACCTGGGTGAACACTCAAACCACTCCTATGTCCTTCCTCAAGGACCAACTTCCTAAGCTCTAGAATATCTGGTATGCAGACTCTATCCTGAAACCTCAAAACTCCATCCGTTCCTTCCTTGAAACTAAGGTTCCTACCCTGAGCAAGCAAATCTCTCTGGCTTAAGAGGTATACATCTATCTTCCGACCTTCTCTAACCTGATCCATCAAACTATTGTTAATCTTCAAAGTTCCAAGCCTAATACTCTTAGGGGTAACTTTTCAAGCTAAGCTCAAGTCTCTAAATTCCTCAATCAAATGCATTTCTCTAACCATTATGGCTGAAACGTGCAAGGTCTTTCTACTTAAAGCATTCGCCACCATATTGGCTTTTCCTGGGTGGTAAGTCAACTCAAAATCATAATCCTTAAGAAATTACATCCACCTATGTTGCCTCATATTCAACTCCTTTTGGTCAAACAAATATTTCAAACTCTTATGATCAATAAAAACCTCAAACATTGCTCCATAAAGATAATGCCTCCAGATCTTTAAAGCAAACACTACAGCTCCTAATTCCAAATCATGGGTAGGGTATTTCTTCTCATGGGTTTTCAACTGCCTAGAAGCGTAGGCTACTACTTTACCATCCTGCATCAACACACCACCTAAACTTTGCTTAAAAGCATCGCAGTATACTACGAAAGGCTCACTAGGATTGAGCAAAACTAAAATTGGTTCAGATGTTAACCTTTCCTTCAAAGTTTGGAAACTCTCCCTACACTTAGAGTCCCACACAAAGAGCTGTCCCTTCTTGGTGAGACCGGTCAAAGGTAAATCTATCTTAGAGAAACCCTCTATAAACCTCCTATAGTAGCCTGTAAACCCAAGAAACTCCTATCTCAGTCACTAACTTTGGTGCTTCCCATTGGAGCACTGTTTCTACCATGGCTGGGTCCACAGCTATTCCTCCCTTAGAGATGACGTGTCCTAAGAAACTCACCTCCTCTAACCAAAACTCGCACTTAGACAACTTAGCATACAACTGCTTCTCCTTAAGGGTCTGCAAGACAACCTTTAAGTGTTCCTCATATTCCTCCTTGGTCTTGGAGTACACTAAGATGTCATCTATGAAAACCACCACGAACTTATCCAAGTAAGGGTGAAAGGTCTTGTTCATATAATCCATGAACACAGTAGGAGCATTAGTCACACCAAAGGGCATAACTAAGTACTCCCAGTGACCATAACGCATCCTAAACGTAGTCTTTGGGATGTCCTCAGACTTAACCCGAATCTGATGGTATCCTGATGTCAGATCTATCTTGGAGAAAACACAAGCTCCTATCAACTGGTTCATAAGATCATCAATCCTAGGGAGGAGATACCTATTCTTAACGGTCACTTTGTTGAGTTGTCGATAGTGGACACACAACCTCATGCTGCCATCCTTTTTCTTCACCAACAACACTGGCGCTCCCCATGGGGACATGCTTGGCCTAATGAACTGTTTCTGAATCAGTTCCACAACTGTTTTTTCAACTCTGCTAGTTCTAGAGGAGACATCCTATAAGTTGCTATGGATATGGGTCTCGTTCCCGGTACTGAGTCTATGGTAAACTCCACAGCTATCTCAGGGGGCAAGTTATAAACATCCCCAGGGAACACTTCAGGAAACTCTCTCACTATTGGCACGTTCCCGACATCATGCTTGCTCTCTACTTCCAGGGAATACAACATCATGTAAACTTGGGCCTCTTCTTCCACAGAAGCTTTAACTTGGTTGGCAGAGAGAAATATTGGATCCTTAGACTCTATCAGAGTTCCAAAAACGATGGTTTTATCGAAGTGGTTTAAGAGGACATGGTTGGAAGATAACCAGTCCATACCAAGAATAACATCGAGTTGTTTCAAGGGCAAGCACACAAGATCAACTATGAAATTTCTACCATCAATGGTAATGAGACAATTCTTGCATGCATGTGAGTAAGAACATGTTTATTTGTTGGTGTAGCAGCAATTAAATCACAATCAAGAAGGGTCACAGGCAATTTAAGACTCTTGACATAGTCATGCGAGATAAACGAGTGAGTCGCACCCGAATCAAACAAAACAGCTAAAGGAGTTCCATCAATGAGGCACATACCTTGAATCAAGTCCTCGAACTCGGAGGCCTCAACTCCACTAAGAGTAAAGACTCTTCCACTGGTCTTCAATCGATTGGCTTGGGAACTCTGATTCTTGATAGCACATTGCGGTTCTGACTTTGCCCCTCCACACTCTCGACTGATGTGGTCAGACTTGTCACACTTGAAGCAGATGACATCGGTCTCCTTGCACTTAGTGGTGAAATGATCCTACTCGCACTTGCCGTATATGATGGGCCTAGGAGCAGAAGAATCCCAATTCTTGAACCTGTTTGTAGAGAACTGGCGCTTCTTGCCACTCTGTTTGAAGTCTCGGCCAGCTGGAGCTAGACACTGCTTTCCCTTGTCCTTCTGATCATTCTTCCTGCTGTCTTGAACATCTGAACTCCTGTAGTTTGCCATTATGGATTTATAGGCATCCTCGAAGATCCTAACTTGTTCACTAAGACTGAAAAGACACAAATCTCCTGGTAGCTGATAGCTTACTTGATCTCTGGACACAAACCATCCTCAAACTTCACACATTTGGAGTGATCATCAGTCACATACTGATAGAGTGTGTAGTAACAAGCAAGTTCTTCGAACTTTGTAGAATAATCCCCCACGAACATATTCCCCTACTTCAAAGCTAAGATTTTCATCTCCTTCTTGTCGTGGATGTCAGCTGGAAAGTACTTCTCCAAGAACTTGTCCTTGAAAGCATTCCAACTAACCACTGTACCCTCAGCTTCCATACGCAGGCGACAATTCTCCTACCAATGCTCAACTTCTTCTGTTAGCATGAAAGTCCCAAAGATGACCTTCTAAATATCATTACACGCCATAGCCCGGAAGATCTTATCAATCTCCCGCATCCACAGAAGAACACCTTCAGGGTCATAAGTTCCTTCGAAGGAAGGCGGATTATTCCGCTGGAACTTATCCAAACCCTGAAATTTAGTTGCTCCTCCATTGTTGTTGTTCTGATTCTGTCCTATAGCATTGGCAAGAAGTGCCAAAGCCTCAGCGATAGCCTGGTCATTCCTACCTCTTCCTTCCATTGGTTCCTGCACTTGCCCAAGACAACTATTAAATACAGTGAACCAAGCAGGAAGAACTATAGGTTCTTATTACTACACATTATTGTCTATAACAATTATAGACAATTCAAACAAGAGCACACAGAAGACACATAACAGACTCATACCACGGCTTGATAGGACAGACCTGCTCTGATACCACTAAATGTGACACCCTATACCCCGCATATATTTATAAAGGCATAAAATAAAAGAGATAAAAGAAACACATGCATATTATTTATTAAATATAAAACATAGGTAAAAGATACCACATGAACTGAAAACTTCTCAAAACATTTGCGGAATTAAAACATAAACATAACACAAACTGAAAAATATAACATGGAATCATAAACCCAACCCCGATGTCACATTAAAGAGCTGGTAACCAACAATCCGAAAATACCTAGGATAAAAAAAACTAAGCAAAAGGAAAATCCTAAACTATGAGTAAGCAGATCCTCTGAGTCACTCCTCAACCAGCTGCTCACGATCCTCTGCAAAAAGAGATACATGCAAGCAAACAAAAGAAAACGGGGAGTAAGAAATCGATGTATAAACATAATGGTAAATGAGCAGTTAGCAAGATGAGCATACAACACATGTAGATATAACATATTAAATCATAACAACATCTAGCATATTAGCATCATTCACATCATCTTAATCAAAGTATGCTATGCGATGCAGTGCTACTCCACTACTCAGTTATGCATGTGGATCCAAAACAACTTCAGGAAGACAACGTCGGAGTTACATATCGACATTGGCCATTAAGCACCAACGCCGGCAGTTCACCAAACCATGAGTGAACCGCTTGGATTGTCGATGCACCGTACTCTAGGATGCACCACCACGGGAGGCCACGATTCACCTAACTCTCAGATGAATCACCGTAGACGACCAGATCGCCTTACTCTTGGATGACCCCCCAGATGTTATAATTCCACCACTAACATCTCCAATGCGTGAATGCATGAGCAACAACAACAAACAATCAAGCCATCACCCCCACTTTGGTCAATAAGCACCAAAGTTTAACACCCTCAACAACTTGACCAATAAGCATCAAGGCCCCCTTGGCCAATAAGCACCAAGGTTCAACATCATCAACACCTTGACCAATAAGCATCAAGGTTACTTTGGCCAATAAGCACCAAAGTGTAACAACGTGCGGTAACACATCGTTACCGACTTAACCATCTTAATGTTTGGGTTCAAAGAAAAGGGAAGATGAGAGGTTTTTGTCACATTAGGGTTGCCAAATGTGTCAAAATGAGGGTTGTACCCACAACCCTCTTAAAACCTTCCTATTTATAACATCAGGCCCCGAGCACGGCCGTGCTTACCCTGAGCACGGCCGCGCTTACCCTGAGCTCGGTCGTGCTTACCTTGAGCACGGGCTTGCTCAACAAAGCACGAGGTCTACATTATTCACGTCATAGCGCCCAACTTTTCGACACGGTCGTGCTCCTCTTGAGCACGACCGTGCTCATGGCTCACTGAGCACGCATTTGAGCACGGGGTCGTGTTGTACATGAGCACGGTCGTGCTCATGCACCAGAAAGGGATTTTTCACTCTAAGTTCCCACTTGACCCCATAAAGCATTCCTAAGGCAAAACTCTAACAACATACAACATACATAGCACACATATAAACACTTACAGGTTTTTAACGAAAAACAGGATGTTACATGGAAAGCATGGTCACTATGCAAAGATGTGCAGGAATTGAGCGTCTAGACTCAGGTATGTAAATCAATTTATTTTCTACTTGTTTGTTTATTTATTATTATGATTTTTTTTTTCTATAAGTTTTTAGATATTGAAATTTCGGGGACCAAATTCTTTAAGGATGGGAGAAAATGTAACATCCTAAAATTTTAGTATAATTTTTTAAATAATTAGATTAAGCTAGTATTAGTTTTATTGAAGAAAATTAGTAGTGTAAAAATATATTTGAATTGTTAGTAATTATAAAAGGATGCATAATTGAATTTATAATAATAATAATAATAATAATAATAATAATAATAAAAAATAAGTAAAAGTAAATTGGAGGGAGTCCACCTTTACAAGATTTGGATTTTAACCAAATTAGTGTTCTTAAGCACTATCAGTGTGCGTGAAATTATAAATGAAGAAAGAATGATGCGGGCCCCACGCGTGATTAAAATTATTTAAAAGAAAGAAGGACCATATATAGGTTATATATAGGTTATGTTTGGCCTAGCCTTTTCTTGGAGATTAAAAACTACTTTAAAGAAGAAGCTAAAAATAAGAGCTTCAAAAATAAAAGCCTAAGCTGTCTGGTGATTTCAATTTTTTATGACTAAACCCCCAATTTGATCCCTGAGAAAAACACTTAGGTCTGAAATAGTCCCTATCCAAAATAAATTATCCATTTAATTCTCAAGAATGCAATTACCGGGACATGTTGGTCCCTCCTATGGTTGACCACCTTTGACCTCTGGTCTCCAGCTGATGTGGCGCCCGTATTTGCTGAGTTGTCAATTACCTTGGCTTACATGTGTTCCAGCATGGAAAATAACATAAAAATAATTTTAAAAAAAAACCCAAAAATACTTAGCCCCAAAACGACGTCGTATCTCCCCCATCTCCCCTATGAACCTTTTTCTTCCTCCACCTTCGATGTTTCTCTGGTAAAAACCCTAGGACCTCTTCTCCCTCTCCATTATCAAACTTGTTCTTCTCCTTCCCTTCTGTCGTTGCTACCATCGTCACTACGCCTCCTTTCCCTCATCAATTCGAACTGAAACCCTAATTTGTATTTCGTCCCCTTTCCATCGTTTGAGAAGCATCGAAATGAGTTGGGCTCATAAGGACGTGTCTAGCCGTGACCATAGTTGGAGTGCTTCCTCAAGTACAGTAACCCCAAAGTTTCCTCCTCCAATTTGCATTTGTAAGAGGCCCTGTGTCATGAGTACTTCAAGAACACAAAAGAACCCAAACAGGCCCTTCTATGGCTGTGCCGGATTTAAGGTAATGAATCCCTTTAGTCCCATATTTTTTCATCTGGGGTCTTTACATTGTTGCTGGTTTTGGTTTCAGGAGAAGAAACCACATTGTGGCACATTTGTTTGGGTGGATGAATATGAGGCGCAAATGGAACAAGAGAGACTAAGGAGATGGAGATGGAGATGGGAGATGGGAGATGGGAGAATTCGTCAGCTGGAGATGGAAATAAGTGAGATGAAAACAAAGATGCATGAAATGCAACTCAAGATGTTGCTTATGTCCAAAGATCTTGATTATGTCCAAAGAGCACTTGTGATAGGGGTTGTCTTGGTGGTTGTTGTTATGGTTTTATTTTGTGTTCGGAAGTAGTGTAATTGTAATGGAAAGCTAGGTTATTATGTGGTTGTAATATTTTGGTGGAAAGTTATGTAATCCATGCCTTTTGGCTTTTCCAATGGAATGGAAATTTATGTTTTGCATTAAGATGAAAGAGGTGAAAGGTAAAAAATACCAACAAATATACTAACAAAATAACCCATTTCTGTACTTTTCATTGATATGCATTGTCAATTCATTACAAATATACCCTGTCACTTGCAAATATACCCAAAATGTACCAAAAAACAAAAGTATGACCCTGTCATTTGCAAAATTTACCCTGCTTCCTTTGTGTGCCTAAATCCAAATAAAAACCTTATAAAGTACCATACAGCAACATAAAACTCAAAACATTGTCATAAATAACATAAACATAGGACCTAGTAAACTACTGCAAACTCAAAAAATGGACCAAATGTCCACATGTCTTCCAACTGCTATCCACTTCTTTCTGCTCATTACATCACTCTTTACTTCTTGTCATTATCTTTCTGCGGTGGTGGTGGTTTGTATCCAGGTGTTGGAATGAACTTGAATAGCCTCTCTGCAGTCCCACTGCTTGCTGCTGCCAATGTCTCATTTGACACACTGCCCTCACCCTCGGCATATCTTGGAGGCCTGTATGGCCTAACTGGAGTTGGTGGTGGGCGTATTGACTGCATTGCCACTGCAGAAGAAGGACCTGGGGTGAAAGGAGGCGGAGTGAAGTGTGGTCTAACTTGAGCACGTGGCCTGATTGGTGGTGGCCTTACAGCTGGTGGCAATGGTGGTGTACTTTGATCACCCATTTCCTGCAAAATCAGACAGATTAAGCCAGTGAGGAACATATTCAAACATTTAAAATCGTGACCCAAATTAGTCCCTAACAAACTGTTATGTAACCCAAATTAATCCCTTACAAAATTCAAAGGAGACTGATTAGTCTCCTTGAGCATTGCAGAGTCTGTATTATTCTCTCTTTGAGCTGGTTGTTGGTTTCCTTCAACTGGTTCCTGAGTCTGAATCCAAAAAAAAATGTCATTCGAAATTTACACATTGATATAAGCTACAACTCAGTACATGTAAATTACCTGTGTTGCATTTTCTGCTTGTGGTTGTGATTGTGTTAATGACACCTCTTCTTGTTCTCCACTTTCCTTAGGCTTTTTTGGACGCCTTTTCCTAGCAACTTCTGGTCTAGCTAGTCCCTTGCAAGTTTTCTCATAATGTCCAGCTTCTCCACACTTAAAGCACCTAACCCATATCTCCTTTTGACTTTGGTTTGTTGGCTGCCTGGAGCTTCTTCAGATGCAGCATCCTTTCTTCTGTGCTTCTTTGGCCTGCCAATAGGCCTCTTAAGTTTTGGTGGTTGAGGTTTTGGGTGGTCAGTTTTTTCCCAAAATTCTCTGCTTGGAACTGGTTGGATCCAGTGCTCATATGTTGCATTAAAAGCTTCCATTGTCAGCCATTGATGCACATAATCCTCGGGACACTCATTCTTGTATGCTATAGCTGCTATGGCATGAGCAGAAGGACCTTTTTGTCCACTATACAGCATGACAGGGACCACATGGGCCCACACCTTCGCCACCCACATACCACACACTCACTCAGACAACACATTGACACAGGGACCACATGCTATATGTAAAATAAGCATTCAACAATCCAAAAATGCATAAACCATGTATACACATTGACACAGGGACCACGATGGGGTTTGTTTGCAATCCAAAAAGCAAGTTTTCAATAAAACCCTTAACCACCCCCCATTCCCAAAAATAGCAACAACAGACCCCCCCCCCCCCCCCCCCCCCCCCCCCAAACCACCCCACCATGCATGAGAAAGCCAACACCACCAAACACACATATAGAAACCCTAACACTCGATTCTCCACTATTTCAAACAAGAAAAACCCAAATGGCACAGAGATTAGGGAAGATAAAGGGACATACCGTTCAGAAATCGGATTGAGCTACTTTGATTCACGCGATTCTTCTCCCTTTAGCTGGTTGATTCACGCGACCCCTTCACTTCTTCTCCTTCGTCTGGAACTTCTTCGGTTTGTTACTGAATGAAAATGTGAGAGGGAACTAAAGGGTTTGGCAGAGACGACCCTACAGCTCCCTCCCCTCAACGCATGCGTTTTGGGTTTTTTTTTAAAATTATTTTTATGTTATTTTCCACGCTGGAACACATGTAAGCCAAGGTAACTGACAACTCAGCAAATACGGACGCCACATCAGCTGGAGACCGGAGGTCAAAGGTGGTCAACCATAGGAGGGACCAACATGTCCCGGTAATTGCATTCTTGAGGATTAAATGGATAATTTATTTTGGATAGGGACTATTTCAGACCCAAGTGTTTTTCTCATGAACCAAATTGGGGGTTTAGTCATTTTTTATTTTGCTTAAAAGCTACATTTTAGAAGCTGTTAAAATATATTATTCAATCATCTTCTTCTTCCCACCAATGAACAAGGTTTGCTACTGTCACTCTGTCAGCCTTTGTTCTTTCTCTCTGTTCACAATCACCAGTCATCTTCTTCATCTCCACTCCATTCTTCAATCTTCTAATCTTTTCTCCCTCTTCTTTATCTTCTTCCTCACAAAATCAACACATATTTCCTTCACCCAACCAGCACCGTCACTTCGTTGATGCCTGCCATCTCAGTTCGCCATCTCTTTCTCCATGACCAGAAACGTTGCCGATTTGAAACTCACCGCCAAATCTCTATTCACCGCCGCCATCTCTTTCTCCATGACCAGAACCGCCGCAGATCTGGAACTCACCGTCATCTGTGTTCATCGCCGCCATTTATTTCTCCATGACCATAACCATCGCAGATCTGGAACTCCAAGCCATCTCTGTTCACTGCTGCCATCTCTTTTTCTATGACCAGAACTGCCACACGACACAACCAACGTGGAGAGAGAGAGGAACGAGAGAGAAGGTGGCAATGGCAAGTGTGGCCGGCGGCAAAGACGGAGGAGGAAGGGAGGAGATGAGGTTGTCGAAGGAGAGAGGGGGGGACGAGAGAAAAAGGAGGTGGAGGAGTTGTTTCAGGAAAAACATGGACAAAGAAAAGTAGGGGGTGGGGGCCAAATAAAAGCTCCTAAAGTTAACTTTTTTATAAGTTCCTTCTTAACATTTTTTCGGACCCAATTATTCAAACCGTTTTTTTTGCTATCTACACCTTGCTCTTTTTTTTTGTTCATTTTCTTTCCCAAACTACCCTTGCTATTCCTCCCTCACACCAGACCTAGTGGAAAACCCTTTCCCTCCCACCTTTCACCTTGCGCACACAGCACCATTTGCCAGCAAACTCTCTGTGGCCCAGCATCGTCTTAGTCTCCCAAAACACCATAAGTTCCTCTTTTCATTCATGAACCAAAAGGTTATCCTTTTTTCAAATTCGATTGTTGTCTGGATTTGTTTTCAGGTAAGTCCGTGTAGAGTTTTCCGGACGTTGAATATCGGGGGAAGGGGATTACGGTTTCCGGATTTCCATTTCCGGAAGGCGTCAAAAAATTAATACATCCTAGAAGTTACTTTCCGGATGTATAAATTGTACATTCGGAAAGTAAAATCCGGGTGTGTTAAATTTAACACATCTTACAATTTGTACCTCCGGAAACAGTTTTCCGAAAGTGTTAAATTTAACACACCCGGATTTTACTTTCCGGATATACAATTTATACATCCGGAAAGTAAATTCCAGATGTATTAAATTTAACACATCTTATAATTTGAACCTCCGGAAACAGTTTTCCGAAAATGTTAAATTTAACACACCGGATTTTACTTTCCGGATGTATAAATTGTACATCCGGAAAGTAAAATCCCGATGTGTTAACAATGGTAGTAGCATATGCAAATAGCATATGTAACAATCTCCAATTTGAAGTCATTAAAGCGAAATGTAGTGTGCAATATAGGAAGATCATTAGAGTTCAGTGGCATTGTCGTTTGAACAAGAACTGTCTTCTTGGTGTCTGACGTGGTGCGAGTGCCAAACATGAGATGTATAAATTGTATATCCGGAAAGTAAAATCCGGATGTGTTAATTTTAACACTTCCGGAAAACTATTTCCGGAGGTATAAATTGTAACAAATACACATCCGGATTTTGATTTTCGGAGGTGTAACGAGTGTCCGGAATTCATTTTCCGGAAGCTTCCGGAAAGTAAATTCCAAAAGTTACATTACGATAAAAACTTGCAGAAACTCAACGAGACAAGCGACATGCATGATCGATGATGAACGATGATGAACGACGTCCAAAACACGAACGAAAACAACTTGCAACCAACTTATCTTCTTCCCTTTTGCAAAACAATGAAATCCAATACCAAAAAGAAAGTGTACGATATAGTGAGGTGAGTGAAAAGGGTGTTTTTGGGGAAAAAAAAATTAAACTGAAACTGCAAGGTGCAAATAGCAATTTGCAAGGTGTCAATTGCAGTGGCCTATTTTTTCTTCAATGAAAGTAAGCTACTTTTTTTTTTATAAGATCTTCTCATAAAATCTGTTTGGCCTAACTTCTACTTTTAAGGAGAAGAGAAGCCCAAAATAAGCTGGCCAAACACTATCATAGTCATGTATATCAGGCCAGCATTCACGATTTTTCTTTTGGATAAATATAAAACTCTGTGCAATTAGGAAACGGGCCTACGGTACAAAATATAATTGAGATATTGAGAGCAAGAAGGTAGCGTCAGTGCAAATACTAAAATAGAAAAAACCTATCTCAGTGGCGCCGCAAAACAACAAAAGACGGTTGAGGAGTATCATTGCAGTGGTGAATAGGGAGCCATGCAGATAAAAAATATTAGCAAAAAGAAGAAAGATTTTTAGTGAAGCACTAGCTTTTATCTTAGATAATTTTTAAAACTTTTGGAGGTAAGTAAACACCTCTTTTCTTAAACTCTCATGGTATATATTTTAAAGGGTTTGAGTATGATATTAAAGTGTAATTAATTGGGGTTTTGTCTTTAAAATGAAATTGATGTTTTATTGGTGATTAATTATTATGAGATTGAATATTTACATAATGGGTGATATGATTATTATTATTATTATTATTTGGTATTTTTTTTTATATGTGATGCCTCAATGTTGTTTTGATATGAATATGATGAATATTAATGCATGTGACAGGATGTTATGTATTGAGGTTATTTTGGAATGACCATATGGTAATATACGTGTGCTTGGTTATCTCCCTTGGGGAGAGATGATTGTTTGGGATACCTCCTTCGTAGAGATGACAAAGGGCCTAACTCATAGCGTTGATAGATTGGCCTAATGCGAGGCGATGGCAAAAGACCTCCTACATGGAGAAGGCAATGTTGGACATTGCATTGTTGTGGATACTTCCTTCGTAGAGATGGCAAAGGGCCTAACTCGTAGTAATGATATATTGGCCTAATGCGAGGCAATGGCAAAGAGCCTCCTACAAAGAGAAGACAATGAGATGTCATTGCACTCATGTTTGTATTTTGAAAATGACGGATTACCATGGTTGTTTTTCCTGTTACCGCAGCGGCTGAAAGCAACGTCTTTTCAAAAACATCTTAGAACTGTGTTTACTTAATGGGATTATAAATCTCATTAGTGGTGTTGTCTTTAAGAGTTTACAGGTGATGACATAGATGATGCAGCGACTTGAGAAAGTCTTGAAGTTGTTAGTTCTAGTTTATTCTTTAATTATTTCTTTTGGTTTATTAGATGCCTGTGCTTTGAGGCAAAAACAACTGTAAAAGAGTTATGTGATTTTTATTAATTAATATTTATGAGGATTTTATTTAAACTATGGATTTTAATTTATTATTGTCTTTGATACTATGAATGGATAATTATAATTGTTTCAACTTATCTATTTCGATGTAATGTCTCAAGACGTTACATTTGTCATAGATACTATGCATTTTTATATAGCACATCTATGGAAATCCCAATAGAAGAAATGAATGAATGAAACTGTTTTTGTTTTAAGGCTTCGCAGTATGCCATGTGACTATTGGCAAAGTTAAAATAGTGGTAACTATTTCATAGGAAGGGTACTAAAACCCTTTTCTTTGCATGCAACATATCCCATTAGTGAAGGATTTGTCGAATGCCCTAACCCCTCTATAAATAGTGATAATTTCATGAAATCTTACTTCTATATTTTGGCATTGAAAATTGATTGTTGGTATGAAATGAAACCTATGAAATCAACGTGGCATGATTTCCGATTAAACGTAGTTTTTTTTTTTTTTTCAAAGTTAATTATTAAACCGTTATTTCACTTGCTTTTACATGATTCGTCAATTTCGTATGGTGATTCTTTTGTACTATACAACAATGTTGTTTAGCATTATATCCTCGGACCCTCCCTCTCTTAATATAAATGGCATAATGATTTTTGAAAGTCCTCCCTCTTAAGAGAAGTAATGCAACAGTAAAGGGGCTTGGAGAGGAGGAAGAGTGAACAAAGGGGAAGGAGGAAGTCTGCTAGGGTTTCATTAGAATGTAAATGAGTCAAAGTTACAATAGATAGCAAAAAGGAATAAATATATATAGGCAACAAGTAAAAGACTAGACTATCCTTAAGGCATAAATAAACCATATTGTCTAATATCCCCCTTAAACACACGATGCATCAATAGGAAGCATCGAGAGTTTGCTAATCAAGAAACGAAAATGTGTAGTGGAATGCGATTTTGTAAACAAGTCAGCAATCTGCATGGAGGAAGATTCAAAGGGAAAAGTGATGGTTCCTTGCTGAAAATGATGTCTAGTGAAATGGCAATCAATCCAAATGTGCTTGGTGCGTTCATGAAAGACTAAGTTGAGAGTGATTTGTATAGCACTCATATTAGCACAATATATAGGAGTTGGTGCATAAGAGGAGAGATCCATAGAGTCAAGTAACCCGAGAAACAACTGCTTGCTTCTTACTCTTCCAAGAAATAAGAGAATCTCCTACAAAGATGCAAAACCCTGTGGTAGAATTACAAACGGTGGAATCACCACCCCAATCAGCATATGAATAAGCATGCAATTCCAATGAAGAAGATGAAGGAAATAGAAGGCTATGAAACTAAGTGCCCCGAAGATAACGAAGAATGCGAAGAACAGTTGCCCAATGAACTGTAGTAGGAGAAGCAACAAACTGACTAACAACATGCACTGCATAAGCAATATCAGGTCTAGTGATGGTAACATACACCAAGATGCCAACAAGAGTACAATACAAAGTAGGATCTAGTAGGGGGACACCATCAAATGAGATATATTGAGCATGAAGCTCAAGAGGAGTGTCTGCTGCTCGAGTATCAGAGAGACGGGCTTGCTCAAGAATGTTGCCAATATACTTAGATTGAGAAAGAAGGTAACCTCGAGAAGAGTAGGCGACCTCAATCCCCAAAAAGTAATGAAAAGTACCTCCTAAGTCTTTCATTTCAAAGTGTCGGTCTAATTGTAGCTTCAAATCTACAATCCCATTAACATCATCCCCAGTAATAACCATGTCGTCAACATATAAGGAGAGCAAGGTATAACCATGAGGAGTGCACCAGATAAATAAGGCAGAATCATGTGAGCTAGAGTAGAAACCAAGGGATTCAATCACAATGGAGAACTTCTCAAACCAAGCGCGAGGAGCTTGTTTAAGCCTTCTTCAATTTAAAGATTTCACTTGGATTATGAGAAACACTGGAGGAGGAACCATATAAACCTCATCTTGAAGATCACCATTCAAGAAGGCATTTTTAACATCCATTTGCTAAATGTGCCACTGACGGATAGATGCAATTAAAATAAGAGTGCGAATAGTGACCATTTTGTTAACAATAGCAAAGGTTTCTTCATAATCCATACCATATTGCTGAGATGAGCCCTTAGAAACTAAACGAGCTTTGTATCTCTCAACAGACCCATTAGACTTGGTTTTGATCTTATATACTCAATGAGAACCAATTGCAATTTTTCCTAGTGGAAGAGAGACAAGGTCCCAAGTATCTGTCTTGTGCAAAGCAGAAAGTTCCCCTACCATAGCCTACCGCCAAGAGGGATCAAGAACTGCCTATTTATAAGAAGAGGGCTCAGACAAACTGTGAATAGATGTTAAAAAGGAAGCAAAGAAAGTGGAATATAGACAGAATAAACAAAATCAGGTAATTTAGTGGACTTACGATCAGGATGAGGATAACAGGAGGAGGAGGATCCACAATCACAGAAGCTTCTTGGGGGGACGTAGGGACAAAGGAGGCATCTGGATCAGCAGAACTATTAGTGTCAACCCAGCAAAGCTCAACATTAGAGTTATTTTGACTATGAGTAACCGGAAGAGGTTGATGTCATGAAACACAACATGATGTGAGACATACAACTTTTGATTTGCAGGATCATAACAACGATAACCCTTCTGACCATCATCATAACCAAGAAAAACACAGATCATTGAACGAGACAACAACTTACTACGTTCTACATGCAGACGAAGAATAAGCCAAGTAGAACCAAAACTGAAGTGATAGAAGATAGGATTCAGTTAATGACATGTACTGCAGTGAAGACAGCTTCCCCTCAAAACTTACTTGGAACAGAGGCAGACAAAAGAAGAGAACGAGCAGTTCCAACAATGTGACAATGTTTCCTTTCAGCAGCTCCATTTTATTCAGGACTGTCAGTACAAAAGTTTGGTGAGAAGTCCCATTAGAGGCAAAAATTCATAAAATTTGTTAGAAGTATATTCACCACCTAGATCACATCTAAAGCACTTGATAACAAAATTATGTTGAGTTCTAACCAAAGCACGAAACATGTGATAAATGCTTAAAAAGTTAGAACGATGCTTCATAAGAAAAACCCAATAATAATGAGTGCAATCATCAATGAAGGAAACATAATATCTAGAACCACCTTTAGTAACAGTTGGGGATGGTCCCAATACTTCATAATGGATCAAGTCAAAAGGTACAACCGAAAAAGGCAGAGTAGAATACTTAGTAAGTTTGCAACCATAACAATCAGAAATATCATTAATTTGCAACTTTCCTAAAGCTCATGTAGAAGCTATTGAAGAGATTAAAGGTTTGTGAAATGCTTGAGTGCTTAATCCACTCAGCTGATCTATATTTATATACACTTAGGGAGTAAATACAATGTGTAATTTACAAGAATATTAATGAAGTACTATTTCCTAAGTACATGCATGTGATTTCCTAGATACATGAATATGTGACTTACTAGGTACATTAATAATGATGATTTTATTGGTACAACTACCCATACACTATGTGTTAATTCCAACACTCCCCCTCAAGCTGGAGCATATAAGTCAAATACTCCAAGCATAGAACAAATATTTTGAATTCTTGGACCACTCAGATTTTGTAAAAATGTCTGCTAGTTGATCATTAGAACTAAAGATTTGGTCAGCACTTCTTTAGAAAGGACTTTCTCCCGGACAATATGACAATCAATCTCGATATGTTTAGTTCTCTCATGGAATACAGGATTGGAAGCTATATGTAGGGCTGCATGGTTATCATAACATAGCTTCATTTGTTGAGTATCTCCAAACTTCAATTCCTGAATAAGTTGTTTAATCCAAATGAGCTCACACGTGGCTACAGTCATAGCTCTATATTCAGCTTCTACACTAAATCTTGCAACAACATTTTGCTTCTTACTCTTCCACGAGACAAGATTTCCTCCAATAGACACACAATACCCTAAAGTGGAACGCCTATCAATGGGTGATCCTACCCAATCTGCATCACAAAATCCAACTATTTGAGTGCTTCCTTTATCTTCATAGAGTAGTCCTTATCCTGGGATCTTTTTAATGTATCTCAGAATTCAAATTACTGCATCCCAATGATCATTATGAGGAGACTGCATGAACTGACTTACCACTCCAACTGCAATGGAAATATCTGGCCTTGTAATAGTGTGGTAGATGAGCTTCCCAACCAATCTCCGATATCTTTCAGGATCACAATAAGGCTCCCCCCGGTTGGGTAGCAATTTTTGATTTGGATCCATGGGACTATCAACTGGTCTGCAATCTGACATACCAGTTTCTGTAAGTATATCTAATGCATACTTCCTCTATGAGATGATAATCCCATTCTTTGACTGAGCAACTTCAATTCCAAGAAAATATTTCAGCTTTCCTAGATCCTTAGTCTGAAAGCTACTAAATAAATGTTCCTTCAGCTGAGAAATTTTTTCTGGTTGTTTCTCGTGATGACTATATCATCTACATAGACCACCAGGTAAACACATCTATTTGGAGAGGTATGGCAATAAAAGACTGAATGGTCTGCTTCACTTTGTTTCATTTCGAAAGGCCGAACAATTGAGATGAATTTTCCAAACCAAGCTCGTGGGGATTGTTTAAGTCCATAAAGAGACCGATACAATTTGCAAACCAAGCTAGCTCCCCCTGAGCAACAGTGACCAGTGATGGATGGCAGCAATGGCAAGAAATAGTCGAACAGAAGTAATTTTTACCACAGGGGAGAAAGTGTCTCCATAATCAAGGCCATAAATCTTGGTATAACCTTTGGCTACCTATAGAGCTTTGAGACGATCAATTTTTCCATTGGCTTAAACTTTTATAGCATATACCCACCGACAGCCAACAAGTTTCTTGCCCGGAGGAAGGGGAACTAACTCCCAGGTACCATTATGCTCCAAAGCCTGCATTTCATCAATCATGGCTTGTCGCCATCCTTGATGATCAAGTGCTTCACAAAGATTTTTAGGAAGAGAAACGGAAGATAAAGAGGAAACAAAAGAATGATAAGAAGAAGAGAGACGATAATAACTTAAGAAGTTATAAATAGGATGATGATTACGTGTGGACTGAGTACCTTTCCTGAGAGCAATGGGCAAGTCTAGATTCTCTTCAGGTAGGTCCGTAGTCGGGTTGTCTGCTAAAATAAGACATGATTCAGCTGTCTTTTAGTACCTTCGAGTTTTGTATTGGGAATTCGTGGACGACGCCGATATAGGATGGGTGATCTTTGAGTCTTTTCAGATAGAGGATTGGTAGGAATATCTATAGTAGAACTGACAGTTGACTCTGATTCCTTTAAAGAAGGAGATGGACCAAGATAGGGAATAGGAAAAACTTCTTGAAGAGTAGTAGACTCAGCGATGGAGGGTGAGAAATATGGATTTTCTTCAAAAATGTTACATCTGAAAAGATATAATAACGATTGTGAACTAGAGAGTAACATCGGTAACCTTTCTGTAATCTGGAATATCCAAGGAAGAAACATTTGATGGCTTGAGCAGCAAGCTTATCAAGACCTGGAGACAAGTCATGAATAAAACAAGTGCATCAAAAAATACATGGGACAACATGAAATAGTGGTTCATTAGGAAACAAAATGGAATGCAATATTTTATTTTAATATAGGAAGAAGGCATCAGATTTATCAAAAAAACAGGCTGTCAAAACTGAATCGCCCCAGTGTCGAACAGGCATATTTGCATGAAGTAATAATGTCCAAGCAGTCTCAACAAGATGTCTATTCTTCCTTTCGGCAATACCATTTCGTTCAGGAGTATGAGGACAAGGGAATTGATAGAGAGTACCCTATGATGACAAAAAAGAAGAAATAGCAGTAGAATAGTATTCTTTTGCATTGTCACTTCTAAGGATCTTAATTGTTTTCTCAAATTGAGTTTTAATCTCATTAACAAAAAAGGTGAGATTGGACAAAATTTCAGATCGTTCTTTTATTAAGAAAACCCAAGTTAATCGAGAAAATTCATTAATGAAAGTAACAAAATATCTATAACCCATAGAAGAAACACGACTAGGACCCTATATATCAGAATGAATAACTTGGAAAAGGAATCAACACGACTTTCAACAAGTCTAACAAAAGAAGAACAAACATGTTTTCCTAGTTGACATGACTCACAGGAGAGAGTCTTTATTTTTTCAAGATTTAGAACCATTATTTTTAATTTAATCAAATGCGGGTGTCCCAAATGTTCATGAAGGAGTTTTGGTGATGTGCCAGCACTGCATACCCAAGAAGAATTAAGCTTGAGGTAGTAAAGACCATGAGATTCATGTCCTACGCCAATCGTTCGACTCATACCACATTCCCGTATGATAAAGGAGTTGGCATCAAATGTTACTGAACAATTATGAGAACGAGTAAGCTGGCAAAGAGATATTAGATTGAAAGGACAGTTAGGTATGAATAAAACAGAGTTTAAAGACAGAGAAGAAATGGGTAATACATGACCGATTCCTATTGCTGCAACTCTAGAACCATCAACTAGAGTAATGAAGTGAGAAATTTTAGGAGGAGAGTGTTGACAAGTGACTCCAAACACAAGAGGGGGGTGAATTGTGTTTTTCAAAAACAATGGCAATTATAAAACTTTTTCCTTTGAATATATTATAAAAAAACAACTTTGTTAAATACGCGTGCGATTAAAAGCGTTTTGTAAAAGATAAAGCAGAAATAAAAAGATAAGGGATGAGAAAAGAACACAGCGATATATCCTGGTTCGCCCACAAACTACCCATGTGGCTTACGTCCAGTCCCCAAGGCAATACCACCAAGGGTTTTCAATCAACTCTAGTTTTTAAACAGGATCAACTAGAACCTTTACAATACAGAGAACTCCTCACAGACCAGGGATATCACCTCCCCTAGTGAAAGAGCCTCAAGACAATAACCCAAGAGATATCACCTCTCTTGTCAACCACAAGGAATATCACCTCCCTTGTAAACACTTGGAAATCACATCCAAGAACACTCCAAGAGATATCACCTCTCTTGAAAACTAGGTGTAGAAAAGAAAGGTTTGAGTCACACGACTCTTACCAACAATATGCACTCTTAATAGTGCTGATTAAACAAATTGAAGAACAATTACAATCACACCTATATGGTGTATAAAGCTCTCAAGTTTAAAGTGATCAAAGTGTAAGAGCAAGAGAGAAAAAGAGAGTTTTTGTTCAAGAGAATAAAACACAGTTCAGAGTAAAATGATTTTCGTGCTTGTGTTTTAGACTAGGTTTCCTTTAAATAGAACCTTGAAAGATTAGGTCAAATTCTCTTTAAAACTCATTTTTGTCACGCAGTAATCGATTATTTAAATGGCATAATCGATTATTTTGACTCAGTTTGAAAAGCGCCTCTTTGAGACAGTAGTAGCATAATCGATTATACTAATCGATTACGAGTCCACTGACTTTCATATAAAAAGCAATAATCGATTACAGGGTTTCTGTTTGAAGATCGTTGAAAGGCAGTAAGGACATAATCGATTATACATATTACATAATCGATTATTATAATTCAAATTCAAAACTTAACGGCTTAGCTTTCATTAATTCTCATTAAAACTCATTAAAGTCATTTAAGTTAATAAAAACGTGTTCAGCTATAGATAATCGATTACATAATCGATTATGGCAATTCAAAAAGGCTAATTTAAATTCTTAACCGCTCTATAATTGATTACTCATTAAAGCATGATTAAGAGCATGATAATCGATTATTCCTTGATTCCCTCTTGAATTTGAAAAACTTAACAGCTATAAAATTCATTACTCATTTAAGATCAAATATTAGCTGATTAAGTTTGATTCTTAAAAGCTCATTAATGTGTGTGTGTGACCAATTTTAATCTTGAGAGCATTATTAACCATTTACAATTAATCTAAAACAAGCAATACAATAAATAAAATTCCCTTAACCCATTTGACTGCTTGTTTGACATTTTGCCACTTTTTGAAATTTAGTCCTTCTGACTTCCCCTTTTGTCATTCATCAAAACTAAGGTACCTGTCAAGGCATATATTCACAGAGAGATGGATGAGAATAAAGAACTATTACCAGCAATGTGATCAGATGCACCTGAATCAATTATCCATGGACTTTGATCATTACTAGATTGGGAAATGCAAGCAGTAGAGTTGTGAGCACCTATAGCAGAAGATGTTTGAGCACTAGCGCAAGAAGCACTTTTTACGTCTGTTAAAAATGATTTTCACGTCTCAAAAAAGCCAGACGTTAATACAGCAGATGTTAAATGTGTGACTTTTTATATCTGTTTTGAACGGACATAAAAGTTTACAATTAACGTCTGTCTTTTACTAAACTGACGTTATATGTAACACCTTTAACGTCGGTTATACTATATAACAGACGTTAAAATTGCTACTTTTAACGTCTGTTGATTTAAAAAACAGACGTCAAAAGTTACTTTTAACGTCTTTTGAATAAAAGACAGACATTAAAAGTAGGTTTTTTTTTTTAAACAAAATTCTGTTACAGTATCCCTTCCCTCAGCTGGCTCCCTACATTCACTAATTCCAGAATACAGAAGTTGCACACACACTCATCACTAATAAGTCCATATACATTAACTCATGTATTTGCATTAATTCCAATATATATTTAGAACTGTTACTAGGTAATTAACACAATTTTTAATTAAAACAATTAGAACTGTCTTAATTAACACAATTCAGTCCACAATACTGAAAAATTCATAACATAATAATACATATATATTCTATGTACAAGTACATATTATGTATCTTCTAAGTATATAAATGCAAATTCATACATACTACACATTTTCGAAGTATGCAGGTGGTATATTTTGTATTCATTTTTCTATAGCATACTTAAAAAAGATTTCTGCAAATTGCGTCCTCAAGTCTTTAATATCGTCTTTCGCAAGAGGACCTTGATAGCCGAGAGTCTGCACAAGAAGAATATAATACACATTAAATCAAGTCATCACCAAAAATAAAATATATAATTAAATAACTTGTTTAATTAATTACCTTCCTCCATCCCTCGGTAATAGATGTCGTGACGATGTTCAACATATGATGTATCACATAATGGGCACACGACCAAGTATCTGGCTGAAAACGAGACGACAAAAGAAATGAAATTTAATGTCAATATATATATATATATATATATATATATATAGTAATTATAATATTAATTACTATTTAATAAACTAGCAACCTTGAGGTTAATCCATTTAGGATTTCCTTTAAACTTTGCAGACCTACTCTTCCTGTTAGCGCAAGATATGCTGCATGTCTTCATCGCGCTATCATAAACAAAATATTCATGTCAATTATATGTTCATCATGTGTGTAATAAAATAAAAGCAAATGTTACAAATTTAATTAAATAGAAGACTAATTACTTACGTATTGATAGAGGCCACCACATCCGTCGGCGGGTCGTTGTGGAAAGAGCATAAGAATATGACAATATGCCTGGAAGGATGAATTATGAGAAACTGCCAATGGTTATCCTTTAAGTAGGGTGCCAGATATATGTCTTTCTGATCACTTCCTCCCACTAAGGCGCCAACGTATTTACTGACTTTACTTTCATCGGACAAGAACTGAAATATGATAGTGAGGTCTAAGAATCCATAAACATTGCCGCCCCTTCAATTAGAAGGTGATGCGGATACCTAAAATACGAAATATGTAATTGTTAATTATGTAATAAATTGAAATTTAAATAAATTATAAAATTGAAATAAAATATAAAAATTAAATGAATTATAAAATTAAAATGTACTTACGTGCACCACAAACTCAAAATATTGTCGGATATCCAATGGCCATCTGTGCAAAAATTCCCAAGCTCATCACCACAGAATCTAAATTCAAATTTTTGGTTTGGGTGTGCAATCCATCCATCATGTTCCAGCAGGCATTCAAAAAGCTCCCACTGAAAATCCTGACCAAGAGAGAACATACGAGTAACGGGAGACTGACGAAGCGGCATCTATTTCTACTTTACCTTCAATTGTAAATAAAGAAAGTATAAGTAATTGAGAATAAAGAAAACATAAGTAATTGATAAATATGATCATTATGAATATACCTGGGACAACTCGAACTCCTGCATCACCAACTCCAACTCCAGCTGTTTCACCTCCAACTCCCGCTCCCTCTTTGACAACTCATCCACCTCCACATGTGTCTTTTGACAGCTCTCTTTTTTGTTCACATGTGAAGGTTTGGCAACTCCCGCTGTTTCTTGGGAACCCACGGAAGAAAACTACTGTCTAAACATCTCCGTGAGATTTGGGTCAGCTAGAAACTCTCTCAGCAACTCTTTCTTAAAGGTCGGGTCGGCAATGAACTCTTGTCTGAGCTACGCCCTATCAACCGTCTGCTCGACCCGCCTACGTGAGGAGCATTTCCCATAGAATTTCTTGATGCTCACCGTCCCTGGAACCCCAATGACCCGACCAGGGTGGTTATCTTTGCCTAGGGCAGTGATCAAGATATCCCGACGTCCATGTTGGACGAATGATCCCTGCTAGCTTTGTTCCTTAAGCTCCTCCTACAATGACAAAATTAAAAACGTGTAAGACAAGGTGTTAAAAATATCAACTAGAAATGCGGTTAGTTTGTTACTTACAATCTTTTTTGCCACAATGCGTGTGGGTTCAACTTTAAATTCTCCTTTTTTGACTTTCGGCCCTCCACCCAACAATCCTCGCGTGCGGGTGGAGACGAAGGATCAACGACTGTGTCCTCAAGTGCCTCTCCTATTGCTATCTTCTCATTCAACTCCTCTTGCCTCACCTTTAACTTATCCTCTATCATATCCTTTATCAAAGTGGGATACCCACCTTGAGACATGGTGTGGGTGTGAACATTCTTTGCTTGATTCCGCTACCCTTTTCCCTTTTAGCCTGTTACAAATAACACGTAATAAATTTAGTTAAATAGATTTTCTTTACTTAAATGTACTTTAAAATGGATAAGTAAATTAACTTCAACTAACCAGAAAGGCAGGTGTGCCTCAACTCCTAACAAAGGCATCCCACGTATCCTTATCTAGGTATGAGTAGCAAGGAAGAGGAGATTCGGAGCTCTTCACTCCGAATATGTAATTCCTAGTCAGATCGTGCTTGAACCCCTTCCAACGCGTAACCGCTAGTGAGAGCCATTTCTGCTTATGATCATCAGTATTCGGCACGGTCCACGTGATCTACATTAATTACATAAGAAGAAGGAGGAATATTAGATATCAAATAATTTCTTTAATAATGTACATCAAAAGAGTGTAAAAGTAAAATATCGTTATTGACTCCCAAGTCCGATCCTTCACATTCTTCGGTACGTGTTCCCAATCATCATACAGAATGCCAGTATGCTCTTTAGCCTCCTTAGCCACCCAACTGGTAAATTGCTTAGCTAGGGGTCCATGGGGAGTCAGTTTATGATCAAACCAGACCTCAAGCTTCTGACCGCTAAGCCTAGACTTGTCTAATTTTTTCAAAGCGGTGGTTGCTCTACCCCTTTTTTTGGAACACTGTGATGCTTGTTTGAACAAAAAAAATAGTAAATTAGAGGATTTGGTATAACATGGATAAATAAAAAATATAAGCCTAATTAATTAACATTATATGTATAAATAAAACTTGCACTATCAGCTGGCGTAGCCGCCACCGACCCCTCCGGTGCATGAAGGATGTCAGCTGAATTAGCCATGTGTATGCCTGTTTAGATGAAAAATAATAATAAATTGGATTTTTCATCTCTTTTCTAAATCCAGTCCCTTGTTCCTCAACTTTCCCATCATCCAAACAAACAAACAAAAAATCTTAAAACAAAAAAGCAACAAGAATGGAATTTTTAAACACAGCTCAGCAAGAAATTCATAGTTTCAAGACTCTGTTAGGATTTAGAAGAGTCTGTATCTTACAAATGTAGCAAAAGAAACAGAGATAGCAGAGGTCCAAGAGAGAAAAACTCATCCAAGCAACTCTTTGACTAACATTATGTTCTAAGCTAATAAACTGAAACTTTGAATAAAATAAAGCATTAAACAATAAACAAGATTGATGACAAAAATATTTGAAACAAAATAGGTCTCACAAATCATTCATACAACCAATGCAATACATAATATTTGAAAACAACCAAAATGACAAAAAGCAAAAATCAGGTTTAGGGCATTACCGGGTTCACAAAGAGGAGATGGAGAGTGGGTCAGTGGTGAAGGAGAGTGGCTCAGGGGCTCTCTTTCCTTGCGCGTGGAGAACCTTAAATGAGACAGAAAACATGGTCGCGGTGAGATGTTAGGGCAGAGAGAAGAGAACTTACCAGAGAATACGGTCGCCGTGGTAGTGGAGAAGACTTCGCAGTGGTGGTGGTGGTGGTGGAGAAGAGCCCGCGGTGCTTGAGAAGGGTTAGGGCAGAAGAGGTGGTGATTGAGAACAGAGGCAGAGTAGTGAAAGTGCAGGTGAAGAAGGAAGGCACGCGGGTTTATGTTAACGTATACTTTCACAAAAAAAAAATTTGAACTCACTTTTAATGTCTGTTGTTCAAAAAACAGATGTAAAAGATACACTTTTAACGTCTGTTGTTTAAACATTAGACGTTAAAAGTGACACGCATCACTTTTACGTCTATTGTTGAAACAACAAACGTTAAAAGTGATTTAAATGACCCTGATAATTACGGTTATGCCACCACCTCATTTTTAACGTCTACTTTTAATATGACAGACGTTAACCTTGCTCATTTATTACAAATTTTCCACTAGTGGAGGTTCCTTGGCAGCTTTTAACTGGAGGTACTCTTGATAATTAGCTTCTGAAAACTTTATCTCCGATGTTTCAGACTTAGAAATATTCATATATTTTCCGAGGAATCCGTGAATAGAGTAGCAAGTATCTTGTGTGTGACCCATTCTTTTACAATAAGAACATTAAGGGCGACCTCCTCTTCCATCTCATTCTCCTCGGTTTCCCCGACCACCTCGTCCCCCTCGATTAAAAACCATGGCAGAAGTTACAATATTGTCAACTGAATTTCCTCCTGTTTTTTTATGAGGGGGCCTGAAGGAGTCGAGTAATTAGATTTTCTAAAGAACGAACTTCTTGGCCAGTTAAGACTTGATCACGAATATGATCAAAATATGGATGCATCCCTCGTAGTACCAATACCATATACAGATTATCAAGTTTCTTCTTCACATCTTTGAGTTTATCGGCTTCTAAGGATAACTTTAACTCTTCCACTATAGATTGGGCTTTCGAAACATAGGCAACCATGTCGTGATCAACTTGTTCGAGAGTGGCCAATTTTTGTGCAGCATCATACAATTGTTGAATGTCATTGGCAAAAACACTTTGAGCCTTTTTCTAGAAAGAGTGACAAGTTTTGAAGGCTCTGAAATTTGTCAAGATGGTTGGCACAACAGATTGCCACAAGAGAGCACAAAGCTAATAATCAAGTTTCTTCCACTGTTCGTGTTTTCTTCTGAAATCTTTTCCGATGATTGCTGTAACACCTTATTTTTCTTATAAGTCTTTAAACACCTTTATATGTTTGCTATATATGTTTGTATGATGGGTAGTTGCTAGGAATATGCCTAAGAAATGTTAAAATGGGGCTAAGTGGGATTTTTAAGTTGAAAATCCCTTTCTGATGCATAAGTACGGCCGTGCTCATGTATCAGCATGCCCGTGCTCAAGGCGCGTGTCTTGCGGTTGTCTAAGTCATGAACACAGTCGTGCTCAAAGGGAGCACAGCCGTGTCGGAAACATGCTCCTATGACGGTGTTTTTGCCTAGCCGTGCTTAAACGAGCACGACCCCATGCTCGAGTTAACCACAATCGTGCTTAGTGGGGAGCACGGCCATGCTCGGGTCTGAAGTTATATAAACAGAGTCAGCGAGGGTTATGAGCGTTAACCCTCAAATTGGCACTCTGAGTAATCCTAGTGTGACAGAAACCTCTCCCAATTTCCTTCCTTTGAACCCTTTGAATTTCATAGTGTTCTTACGTCTGTTTGGGAAAGAAGTCATGCGTTAGTGCCATTAACAGGTAACGGCTTATCCCTCTATTAATCTCTTTTCCTAGTTTTTGGATTTGGGATTAATTGGTTGTTTGTTATGTGCTGACCAAGGCTAAACTCGTCGAGCCGCTCAAGGGAACGCGTTTAGTTTACTTGCATCGTCGTTGTTGGGAATCTTCATACCAGGTATGAGGAGAAAGGCTAGTATGAGCATGTAGGCTTGGGGTAGCATAAGATGGGGGTTAACCCATGACCCTGTTGCATGCTAATTGTCTAATTGATGTTGTATGCTATATGTATGATATGTTTTCCATGTTTTGGCATGCCTTGTTTATTGTATTGTTAATGTTGATGAATGATGTTGCCATGCTAAACATGAATGTTGGTTGTTGTTGTGGTTAAACCCAATGTTAATGATAATAAGACTTTAAAGTGTTAATGATGATGTTATAAGGATTAAAGGATAATTTCACAATGTTCATAAGACTTGAATCATAGTAATGAGAGGCAAGGTGGATGCTTATTGGTATAGTAAGACCCTAGACTTGATTATGGGTGTTTTAGGGACATTAATAACAAACAGGAATTAAAGGCTTAAATCCCCAATAAGTACAAGACATGGATATTAATTAATAATAATGAAATTGGTGTTGATGGTTAGTGAAAACCAATAGGATTGATCTTTGGATGCCCTAAGGAGCCAAGCAAGGTTTCTTCAACCCTTCTGCCCAGAAACAGCACAGCCATGCTCCAGGGAGCACGGCCGTGCTCAACAGTCAACAAGACCGTGCTTGACTTTAAAGTCAGCACGCCCGTGCTGGGGGAAGCACGACCGTGCTCCCCTGCCCAGAACAGAACGTTGAAGACAGAATAGGGATGTTTCACCCCAAATGTTCACAATGATAAAATAAGACACTAAACGAAGCAAAGGCAAGTTAGATAATTTAATGAAGACTTAATAAGTGTAATTAAACACAAACGTAAAGAGGGTTAAGTCAGTAACGATGTTTACCGCACATTGTTGTACCTTGGTGCTTAATGGCCGCTTTGGTGCTTATTGGTCAGAGTATTAAATGATGTTGTACCTGTTGGAACCAAAATAATTTGGATTAAATAATCTCTAAGTTTTGATGTTAACAAATAGGATTAAATTTGTATGGCAAAGTGTTAGTTAAGATCTAACAAGTCTTATCTAAGTCTTATAGGGTATTCAAATTTCTATTCTCCTAAGAGTATTTATCCGCGTCCATATGTAACTTGATTCTTTAATTGAAAGATTCCCTGAGTGGACGAGTCCATTCTACCACTGGAAGGATTTCTTCTAGCTCAAGTGCCACGTCAGTGGACAAGGAAGTCCCTTTTAGTAGATGCGAGTTGGTCTCCAAGTAAAACATTAATTACTAAGTACCACGTCACTGGACGGAGATCTTAAGCAACTCAAGTTCTGGCAAGACCAATGAATTAAGTAGACGTAGAATTTGTTGCCACGTCAGTGGACGAAGCCTTATAAGAATTCTTCTGACCTTGCTTTACAATTGTTTTCATGGACGAAGAATTTGAGCATTGATATCTTATTTAATGCAATCTGGACCATATTGAATTTATTTCAAATGATTGATATTTATTTCAAAATATATGATGGTCCTTCTTATTTGTTATTAACGGTTTTATTGTCTTGTTTGTATGAGAGAGACATAGTACATATGAGGAATTACAAAAAGCAATATAGTACAATGCAAAACGACTTGTACCCTGTCACCTTTTATGCTGGAATAGCTGGAATTTGTACAAGGAAGGCAAGACAGTTTTTCAAGTTGCATTTGCTCAGAGGTGTGCCCATTTCATGCAAGAATATTGTCACATAGTACGATGGCCACGAGCAAGCTAAGTCACAACGGATATTATATTGTTGATTCTATCCCTAAACGGAAAATTCATATACAACCGTTGATGATTTTGAAGTGAAGAGCAAGGTCTCTATAAATAGAAGACCAAGACCTTTGAAGAAACAACTTTTGCGCATATACAGAAATCTCAAGAAATCTCTTGCGAGTAAACATTCTTTTATTCTTTCAGAAAGCAAAAGTCTGTAATATCTTAGCTTGAATATTGCTATAATATTCATTTGATCTTAAACTTTCATATTCTCACACATAGTGAGTTAGAAGATCAAAGAAACCAAAAACTCTTTGTTAGAGGTAGAGCCTGAAGAGGCTTAGTAATAAAGAATACTTGTGAGCCTGGGGAGGTGTTGAATACTTGCTGTAATCTATTTGGAGAATAGTGGAGAAAACCTTCAAGTAGAAGGGACTGGACGTAGCTCTTGGTTGGAAGAGAGGGAACCAGGATAAAACAACTTGCATGAATCTTCTAATCCCTTATCTCTTTAGTTTTACGTGTTTATACTAACTGTGAGGATTTGAACTTGAATTTGTTATTCTTTCAAAACTTTGTTTTTCTGTGTGTTTGCTTCTGCCTCTTTATCTTTGTGTGAGAAAACTGTCCTTGAAAAGATTGTTTTCGAAAAATATTAACAAACACAATTCAACCCCCCCCCCCCCCCCTCTTGTGTTTGCTTGTGTCAACTTCAGTACCTTGGTGCCTATTGGCCAAGGGGGCCTTGATGCTTAATGGTCAAGCTATTGAGCTCTGGCACTTGTTGGCCAGAGTGTTAGTTAAAGACTAATGTTTAACAAATGAAAGATGATGTTAAACCTTGGTGTCCAGTGGGCAAAAACGTTAAACCATAATAAATGGTGTTTAAGGAGGTGGTGATCAAATGGTTGGTTGTTTGTTTGTATGCATGCATTCATGCACGAAGCTGTTAGGGGAGTTACGATAACTAGGGAGGTCGCCCGAGAGTAAGACGATATGGCCGTCCGCGGTGATTCGTCCTAGAGTTAGGGAATCGTGTACGCCTGCGGGGGTGCATCCGAGAGTAAGGTGCATCGGTTATCCTAGGGGTTCACCCATGGTTTGGTGGACTGTCGGCGTTGGCGCTTGATGGCCAATGTGGATATGTAACTCCAAAGTCGTATCCCGGTATAGATGGATCCACATGCATTTGGAGTAGTGAGTCACATTGCATTATATAGATGTTATATGTGATGTGCTTTGTGATGTATGATGATGTATGCTATATTTGTTTTATTGTATGATCATCTTGCCAATTATCATGTTGCCGTTATGTTTATATATATGGTTCTTACTCCCCATTCTTTTGTTTCTTTTTTTGCATGTATCTTTTATGCAGAGGACGGTGAGCAGCCAGTTGAGGAGTGACTTTGAGGAGTCGCTACTCTTAGCTTAGGATTTGTTTATAGTTTTAGTTTGTTTTTTCGTTGTAATCTCCGGATTGGTTATACCAGCTCTGTATTGTGACATCGGGGTTGGGTTTGTTTTATGGTTATGTTTTTATTTTTAAACTTGTTTTATTTTTCTGCGTTGTGAACCTTTTTGGATAATGTGGTGCCTTTTGCTCGATTTTTATTATCATGAATAATAAGCATGTGTTTATTTTCAAATTTTAAATTACTTCTTTTACGTTATTTATAACACCCCGTTTTTCGTAAATAAGCTTAATACATTTACATATGTTATATATATGTTTGTATATGCTTTTTATGTTTGTTTTAGATGCCTAATTTTATGTTTGGGGAAGTTTTTAGCCTTAGAAAGATTCAATCCTGTTAGAGTCCTAGTAACCTGTATCACCTTTTTGGCCATACTTGAGTTTTAGATGTCCGATTGCGTTGATTTCTATTGCATTGGAAAGCTAAGAGAATTATCTACAAGTCTTATTTCAAGTGTTTTGGTCAATTCAATCGTTTAGATGGTCTTGTAGTGCAATCTTTGAGCGTCCCGTGCTCAACAGTCAGCAAGGCCGTGCTCAGGTCACAGAGTCTATAAATAGAGCAGTTCCATGAGGGTTGCTAGCCAAACCCTCTTTTTGGCACTTTGGGCAATCCTAGTGCGACAGAAACCTCTTCCCTTTCCCTTCCCTTGAATCCCTTGAAGTTCTTGGAGATTGTGAGTCCGTTTGGGAGAGAAGTTACATGTGTTAGCATCGTTTAAGGTAACGTAGTTATCCCTCTTTAATCTCCTTTTCCCTTTCTTTTGAATTGGGGATTAATTGGTTGTTCTCTTCCCTTCTTGTTGACCAAGGCTTGAGGAACTCGTCGAACCGCTCAAGGGAACGTGTCTAGTTTGTCCACGTCAACGTTGTTTGGGAATCTTCATACCAGGTATGGGGAGAAGGGCTAGTATAAACATGTAGGCTATGGGGTAGCGTAAGATGAAGGGTTAACCCATGACCCGTTTTGCATGCTAATTGTCTAATTGCTGTTATATGTTATTGTATGATGTTATCTGCTCTGGATGATACGCTTTCAATTGATGATTAGTATGCCTATGTATGTATGATGTTATTGATGTGATGTATGCTATGATAATGATGTTGCTTTGATGATGAGACTGTTATAATAATGATGATGATGTTGTGCTCTTAATGAGTGTCGACTGATGAGGATGTTAATGCCAACAATGATGTTAAAAGATGTTAATGAATCTTTAATAGGATTGTTAATGATGTAACACATAAATGCAGTGTGAGAAGCGAGATTGTGTTCATAGGGCTTAGTTAAAGACCCTAGGATTGATTAGTGAGTGTTCTAGGGACATTAATAATGAAGCTGTGATTAAAGGATTAATTCCCCATAACGATAAGACATGAAGAACATTTAAGGATAATGAAGCTAATGATCAAGACTTAGTTAAAAGCCAACAGGTTGAATCTGTGAATTGCCCCAGGGATTTGGGAAAGGGTTTCTGACCCTTTATGCCCAGATCAGTATGACCACGCTCCATTGAGCACGGTCGTGCTTAACAAGGAGCACGCTCGTGCTTCAGTTGAATCCCAAAAAAGGGCGCGCTGACACCAAACAAAGTAAAGACAAGCTAGATAACTTAAAGATCATAATGTACCTTGGTAGCCAAGTGGCCAAGGGGGCCTTGATGCTTCATGGTCAAGGTGATAATCTCAGGTACTGCAGAACCAGAGTGTTAATAATTAAAGTGAGAAGATAACATTGTTGATGTTGTACCTTGGTAGCCTAGTGGCCAGGGGGCCTTGATGCTTAATTGTCAAGGTATTGAGGCTCTGGTGCATTTTGGCCAGAGTGTTGTTTAACATTTAAAGTTAAAAGATTAAAGATGATGTTATCTTTTGTGCTTGTTGGCCAAAGACGTTAAGCCATAATAAATGGTGTTGATGGAGGTGGTGGATAAACGGTTGTTTGTTTGTATGCATGCATCATGCATGAAGTTAATAGGGGGAGGTATTGACATAGGGGAGGTCGCCCGAGAATAAGGCGACCTGGTCATCCATGGTGATCTAAGTGATCTGGCCCTCCGTGGTGGCGGACCCGAGAATAAGGTGCGTCGGCTATCCTAGGGGTCTACCCATGGTTTGGTGGATTGGCCCGGCGTTGGTGCTTTTTGGCCAATGTGGAAATGTAACTCCGAAGTCGTACGCCTGGTGTAGATGGATCCACATGCATTAGGAGTAATGAGTTACATTGCATTATATGATTGATGTTATATTGTGATATGCTTGTTGTGTTGGTATGATGATTATGTTATGATTGCTATGTGTTGTATGTTTATCTTGCTAACTATCAAGTTGTCGTTATGTTTATATATACATGGTTCTTACTCCCCGTCTTTTGTTGTTGCTTTGCATGTACCCTTTTTGTGTTATGTAGAGGACGGTGAGCAACTTGCTGAGGAGTGACTAAGAGAAACCGCTTCTAGTAGTTAGTTTATGTTTAGTTTAGTTTGTTATCCTAGTTGTTTATCGGATTGGCTATACCAGCTCTGTAATGTGACATCGGGGTTGGGTTTCGTTTATATGTTTATGTTATTTTTTCTTTATAAACATGTTTTGGTTTTCCGCGTTATGTTACAATGCGGCAGCCTCTGCCTGGTTTTTAATATAATTGAATGTGTTCTTTCCCTTTTAAATTTGTGTCATCGCTTTTGAATACATGTGGGGCAGAGGGTGTCACATTATTGCTTTATAAATACATGCAGGGTAGAGGGTGTCACAATTTCTCCGGATGTTCATGATAAGCTTGACCAAGAAACCAAATTTCTATAGAGGCTGACCATGCTAAATAATTTTTATCGTTTAATTTCTCCAAAGTGATTGTTGGCTTTCCAAATATAGAGAAGGCATGACCATCAGTTTTCTGAGAGTTTCAAGCCATTTTAACACCTGAGAATGTGAAGAGACTAGCAAGCAAGTACCGGAAACGAAATATACAGAGACCAAGAACAAAGTACCAAGGTGGAGAAGACCAAAGTTTGGAGAAACGAAGAATTGATCACCTAGACAGGAAGTGCAACACCCCGAGTTTTTCTGATTTCTAATATCATAAATTTATATAAAAATGTGTTTATATTTTTATCTGAGACTTAGAAAATTATATTAATTAAACCGAAACCTTATTTACACTCTACTTAAAGGTAGAGAGTTACGATTAAAATTTAGGTTGAAAAGTCGTACGAAACCCGGTCTGCGAATTTCACTGATAGTATAACTATACTGATCAGAAGACCTAATTTTAATTCGTGAACGAAAAACTTAAGGTTTTTATTTAATTTCCTACGATTGTGGATTTTTAGAATTATTTCATTAAAAGAGAAATAATATATTATATTCGGGTGTTATATTCAATTGGGTAAACGTCGGAGCCAATTATGGGAGTTTCGAGACTCGATAAGTGGATAAACCCTATGTTTCCTTAGGAATGAGTCATCCATGTGAGAGCATTAGTGTGGCATAAGGTTATGTTGGCAAGTTTTAATAATTGCATTTTGATCCTTAAACTTTCTCTTAATGGCATTTTGGTCCCTAAACTAGTTCCATGATACACTAAGTGAAGTGGCTCAATTTTTGGCTCTTCCAAACCATGTGGGCTGTGGTTTTAAGGCCCAATATCATGGTCATGAATTCATTTTTTCCATGAAGCCAATTTGTACTCTAAACTTTCCTTGCCAGGTATTAAGACTTAAGCCATTTTCAAGCTTTAAAACACTTGGACTTTGATGGACTTCTTTAAGCCCAATTGTGCAAGCCCAAGCCCAACTTGTGGCTCATAAATTCTTGATGAGTCAAGTGAGTTCTAGCTCATTCTCACATATTCCATCATCTTCTCCATTCTTCCATTTTCTCTCTAACTCCATAAGCTTGAGTTTGTGAAGCAACTTGGAGATTCTTGCACTTTTCTTCAATTCCAAGAGGTAATCCATGATGCTCATCATCATTTAGCTATATGTTCTTCAATAAGTTTTTCATTTCAAAGCCTTAATCATTTTTTCCAATTCCTAGATCTAGAAACTTTGAAATTCTCTAGAAAATCATAGAAAAATCCTAAAAACATGAAACCAATTTCCATGAGTTAGTTATCATCTCTATAATCATAATCCAAGAGATTGTTGTAAACAAAGTTTTCCTCCTCAATTATTTGGTCATGGCCGAACCCTAGAAAGTGTGGGGGGGAGGAACTTTTGTTTAATTTTTGGAAAGTGATCATAGATCTCATCTTTCTTATGTGTAGCAATATTGAATCCAAGTTCTTGTATGAAAATAAAATCTCTTGCCATATTTTGATGCTTTGGCCGAAACTATGCTTGGAGGAACTTGGAAGTTTTTGAATGAATCTTTATTGATTAATCACTAATCTATTGTCTTAAGTACTTAGGATCATTAATCCAAAGACTTAAGCATTTTTAGAAATTTTAACCACGAAACCTTCACTTGGCCGAACCTAGCATATAGAACATAGGTGATTTTATGTGCTTGTTAGTGATTGTTTGGTTGTGATTGATGAAGGTTGAGTGAATCGGTTGTATACGTAAAACCGGACTTCCGACAAAGTACTTATTAAGCCACTGAGAAATCTTCGAGAGGTGAGGGGAGAATACCTGAGGAGTTTTTTTCTATAATCTTGTGTTATCTAGTTGATGTCTGTATTATTTATCAGTGGTGTTTGGTTCAGTTGTGTTATTTTTATCTGTGATGGTATATCTCCATTTAAATTGTTTATCTGCAGTTATATATTATGATGCTGTGATGCATGATCTGCCTTGGAATCCTGATATGATGTGTTGTTGATTTTTGTTTGAGAAGCCTGACAGTGGTCAGTGCTCAATTAATTAAACGAGATAAAAGCTTTAAGAAGCTTCACGAGTAATATTCATTATTTAATTGAGAAATATTGGAATATATTATGATTTAAATAATTATTTGAGAAATTAAGAAATTTTCGACAATATTATTATTTTACTGATTTATCGGTGTAAGAGTGAACTATGAGTCACAATGAGGGCGTAACCGTGAAATTATTTTGAGGACGTAACCGTGAAATTATTTTTGTACCGCTAATTTTTACGTAAGAAATTCCGGAATATTATAAAAATTTATTTTATGAAATTATTTTTCGAAAATAACTTAATTATGATTTTAGAAAATGACTTAATTGAGAAAAAGCTAATATTTGGCTTAAATGGCCTGAAAAAGGCTAAACGACAGCAATTTGGAAAAGTATCAACGGCAAGTATTTCTAAAGCGACAGTACATATTTTAAACAAGTTTGAGCCTCAAGTGACTCTCTTTTCTAAAAATTAATATTTAAGTAACCGATGATTTTATAAAGGAATTTTCAATTAGAAATGATTTTCTATAAACTTTACTCAACGATGTTATTCCGTCAACTTAGATAAGTTGAGAAGATTTTGTTTTGAATTTGTGTTTTACAAACAAAAGACGGTGTTCACGTTGAAAAATAAACCTAGTATCCGAGACATCGTGATACCAGCATTCTACAATAAAAACACGAAGATCTTTGATCCGTGTGACGATGAGAATTTTAAGATGTTGAAGACGATGAATAGTCGTAAGCCAATTTGAGCTTCAACAAGAATATAATGAACGAAAATAAAATGAAGAGAACAAAATGTTTTACATTTGCATTTACGGCAGACGTGCCCGACGTTGTTTAACGTGAGACCTTAATGGAAAATGTATCATGTGACGGTGTATCATTATGCTTGAATGGATAATGAGACGATGTATATGTATCATTATGCTTGAATGGATATGTATATGTATCATTATGCTTGAATGGACAATGAGACGATGTATTATTGTTGTGCTTAGCTAGCTAATGAGACGATGTAACGAGTTTGATCAACTCATTTTGAAAACGTTGGGATCTCCGGAGATTTGGTATGAAAGTTAGATGATGAATATTGGAGTGTCATGCATATTTTTAAAATGACGTTGACTGTCGGGTATGAATTCCAATGATTTACTATGTGATGCTATTATCTTTTAGACGTTGTAAATATATGTATATGTTATTGTGGTGTGTCGTGCATGTGATTATCGTTATAAACTCAAATATTGGCATCTCACCCTTATAATATATCAGGTTTTCGGGTTTGGCTTTTGTGTCTTGATACATGAAAGTAGATGGTGCAGAAAAGTTTTTAGCCTCACTCGGGAACATGGGTTCCGATACTTGAAGAGAGGTTTGAGTGTGGGAACGACCACGGGGTCTTTCCAGTAGATGTCTTGTACGGCGACCAGCTTAGGACTTTCTTTAGGTTGTGTATTTTTGGGAAAGTTATTATAAATGGTTTGAAACACCTTGTAAGGTGTATGAAAAACAATTTCAGAAAAGCTTATAGGTTGTGATGTTTTGGTTTACGAATAAATTCAGTTTGTACTTAAGTATAATGTAATTATACTATTGTGATGTATATATCTTTTTCTGAAGTATTTCGCAGAAAGAAAAAATTTTACCCCATTTTTGGACTTATTAAAACTTATAGAGGTTATTTTCCGAAAGCAACTAGCGAATTATAATTTTATTTTCCGTATTTGGGTAACTATGTGATAACCCAAGAAGGGGTGTCGCATTTGTGGTATCAGAGCTGGTAGAGTCTTTCGGGAATGTTGGGGAATAGGTCTATTGTGTTGATGTTGTGTGTTCTCTGATTAAGACTTGTTTGAATTACTTCTTAGAAGTAATGTGTGTTAATACATAAGTACCCGTTTCATTTTCTGGTTGCGGTCTAACTGATTCCGTCTTGTAGGTCAGTTATGGAACTAGCGTCAGAAGGTGGACGTGGACGCGGCCGTGGAAGGGGCCGTCGAGGTGGTCCCATTGGCAGTCGTGGCAACATGAATGAAAATTATGATGATGGAGTAGATTATGCGGCTCAGGTGATGGAACATGTGGCAGCTGCGATTGCAAATCAAACTGCATCTATGAATGCCCAGAATTTGCAAGCTGCGAAAGGCAAGGCTCTGATTGTGTTTCGAAGCCAAAATCCTTCACAGTTTGGTGGGGATGCTGACCATGAGAAAGCTGATTTATGGATTCAGGAACTGGAGAAAATCTTTGAACTGGAGGTCACCCCGGCAGAGGTTAGGGTTACCTATGCTACTTTCCTATTGATAGGAGATGCTAAGTACTGGTGGAAAGGTGCCAAACAACTTCTCGAAGCTGATCATCTGGAGATTACCTGGAATGTTTTCCGAACTGCATTCATGGACAAGTATTTTCCAGAGAGCATTAGGATCGAGAAAGAACAAGAATTTCTGGGGTTACAACAGCGAGACTTATTTGTGGGGGAGTATGCGGTGAAGTTTGAATCGCTTGCCAAATACTTTCGTTTCTTTCAAGCACAACCCAATGAGAGCTGGAAGTGTGAGAGGTTTGAGGCAGGACTGAGATTTGAGATTAAAGAGTTTGTCTTACCTTTGCAATTCAGAACTTTTCAAGCTTTAGTTGAGATGAGTCGGAAGATTGAGCAGATGAGGAAAGGAAGAAATGATAAGGGAACTGTTGGAGGACCATCTAGATCCAAGGATCAATTTCAGAATCAGGGAGAAAAGCAAGTGCAGAGAAAACCTTACTCCCGACTAGCAGGAAATGACCAGAATCAACAACAATATCGTCCAAATTCTTTTGCATCGGGAAATGGAGGCCAAAGGAACCAAAACCAAGGTCAAGTTAGGAGATGTTACAAGTGTGGAGATCCAAATCACATGGCTGATGTTTGCCCACTTAAGGGAATGAAGTGTTTCGATTGTGGACAAATCGGACACTTCTCAAGTGATTGTAATGCACCGAGGTTTGAAAAAGTTGTTAACACCTCAGGGACTGATAGACCCGCGACAAAGGGAAGAGTCTACATCGTGAGTGGCGCTGGAGCTTCACAATCTGATGATCTTTTACATCAGAAGTAGTGTTGAAAACTTCACAACCTGAAGGACTTATAGAAGACAGTTGCAGAGTCCTTCAGAAATTTCAGCAATTGGATCATGAAATAAAGACATTGTTAAGTATAGGAATCCTATATATATGAATTATGTACTTTAATGACCTATAATTATAAGTTTGTAATGGAATTCTAATAATAATCGTGTGTTGATGCCCTTGAGTATTTGACTCTCTAGGGTCTCCTATGTTATTAGTCTTTTCGGTGGGTGTATGTCAATTACGACTTTTTGGGAATAAAGGTTTGCTAAAAAAAATTATTCCAGTTTTCTTTTCCTTTTGATTGATTGTGACCAGTTTAGATTTTCGGTCAGATCTTTTCTTTTCGTAAAGTTATGAATTGCCCTATTGTTGTTCGGGATAGGCATTTTCTTGACAAAAGAAGTTTCTCAATGAGACTTAGTCTAGTCACTTTTACTTTTGGTGGAAGTGGTCAAGTCTGAATTTTATCGGACTTTCGTTCTTTTAAAACGTTGTTAGGAAAGATCTTGTGAAAGAAGGAACTTTATTAGATTCGAGTTTGTAAATGTGTACCGATCATGCATCTTTACATCCATGAACCTATTAGAGAATCTGTTATGCACAGGATATTCTTATATTCTTTTCAGGTCGATAAAATCTTTCTATATACTTTCTTGTGAAAGTAAGGTCTCGGGATCTTTCTATCTTGTCTAGCTTCGAGTCACGAAATTTCGATGACGAAATTTTTTTAAGAGGGGTAGTCTGTAACACCCCGAGTTTTTCTGTTTTCTAATATCATAAATTTATATAAAAATGTGTTTATATTTTTATCTGAGACTTAAAAAATTATTTTAATTAAACCGAAAATATTTACACTCTACTTAACGGTAGAGAGTTACGATTAAAATTTAGGTTGAAAAGTCGGGCGAAACCCGGTCTGTGAATTTCACTGACAGTATAATTATACTGATCAGAAAACCTAATTTTAATTCGTGAACGAAAAACTTAAGGTTTTTATTTAATTTCCTACGATTGTGGTTTTTTAGAATTATTTCATTAAAAGTGAAATAATATATTATATTCAGGTGTTATATTCAATCGGGTAAACGACGGAGCCGATTATGGGAGTTTCGAGAGTCGATAAGTGGATAAACCCTATGTTTCCTTAGGAATGAGTCATCCATGTGAGAGGATTAGTGTGGCATAAGGTTATGTTGGCAATTTTTAATAATTACATTTTGATCCTTAAACTTTCTCTTAATTGCATTTTGGTCCCTAAACTAGTTCCATGATATACTAAGTGAAGTGGCTCAATTTTTTGCTCTTCCAAACCATGTGGGCTGCGGTTTTGAGGCCCAATATAATGGTCATGAATTCATTTTTTCCATGAAGCCAATTTGTACTCTAAACTTTCCTTGTCAAGTATTAAGACTTAAGCCATTTTCAAGCTTTAAAACACTTGGACTTTGATGGACTTCTTCAAAGCCCAACTTGTGGCTCATAAATTCTTGATGAGTCAAGTGAGTTCTACCTCATTTTCACATATTACATCGTCTTCTCCATTCTTCCATTTTCTCTCTAACTCCATAAGCTTGAGTTTGTGAAGCAACTTGGAGATTCTTGCACTTTTCTTCAATTCCAAGAGGTAATCCATGATCCTCATCATCATTTAGCTATATGTTCTTCAATAAGTTTTTCATTTCAAAGCCTTAATCATTTTTTCCAATTCCTAAATCTAGAAAATTTGAAATTCTCTAGAAAATCATAGAAAATTCCTAAAAATATGAAACCAATTTCTATGAGTTAGTTATCATCTCTATAATCATAATCCAAGAGATTGTTGTAAACAAAGTTTTCCTCCTCAATTATTTGGTCATGGCCGAACCCTAGAAAGTGTGGGGGGGAGGAACTTTTGTTTAATTTTTAGAAAGTGATCATAGATCTCATCTTTCTTATGTGTAGCAATATTGAATCCAAGTTCTTGTATCAAAATAAAATCTCTTGCCATATTTTGATGCTTTGGCCGAAACTATGCTTGGAGGAACTTGGAAGTTTTTGAATGAATCTTTATTGATTAATCACTAATCTATTGTCTTAAGTACTTAGGATCATTAATCCAAAGACTTAAGCATTTTTAGAAATTTTTAACCACAAAACCTTCACTTGGCCGAACCTAGCATATAGAACATAGGTGATTTTATGTGCTTGTTAGTGATTGTTTGGTTGTGATTGATGAAGGTTGAGTGAATCGGTTGTATACGTGAAACCTGACTTCTGACAAAGTACTTATTAAGCCACTGAGAAATCTTCGAGAGGTAAGGAGAGAATACCTGAGGAGTTTTTTTTCTATAATCCTGTGTTATCTAGTTGATGTCTGTATTATTTATCAGTGGTGTTTGGTTCAGTTGTGTTATTTTTATCTGTGATGGTATATCTCCATTTAAATTTTTTATCTGCAGTTATATATTATGATGTTGTGATGCATGATATGCCTAGGAATATTGATATGATGTGTTGTTGATTGTTGTTTGAGAAGCCTGACAGTGGTCAGTGCTCAATTAATTAAACGAGATAAAAGCTTTAAGAAGCTTCACGAGTAATATTCAGTATTTAATTGAAAAATATTGGAATATATTATGATTTAAATAATTATTTGAGAAAATAAGAAATTTTCGACAATATTATTATTTTACTGATTTATCGGTGTAAGAGTGAACTATGAGTCACAGTGAGGACATCACCATGAAATTATTTTTGTACCGCTAATTTTTACCTAAGAAATTCCGGAATATTGTAAAAGTTATTTTATGAAATTATTTTTCGAAAATAACTTAATTATGATTTTAGAAAATGATTTAAGTGGAAAAAGCTAATATTTGGCTTAAATGGTCTGAAAAAGGCTAAACGACGGCAACTTGGAAAAGTATCGACAGCAAGTATTTCTAAAGCGGCAGTACGTATTTTAAACAAGTTTGAGCCTCAAGTGACTCTCTTTTCTATAAATTAATATTTTAGTAACCGATGATTTTATAAAGGAATTTTCAATAGGAAATGATTTTTTATAAACGAATTTTTACTCAACAATGTTTTTCAGTCAACTTAGATAAGTTGCGGAGATTTTGTTTTGAATTTGTTTCACAAACAAAAGACGGTGTTCACGTTGAAAAATAAACCTAGTATCCGAGACATCGTGATACCAGCGTTCTACAATAAAAACACGAAGATCTTTGATCCATGTGACGATGAGAATTTTAAGACGTTGAAAATGATGAGACGATGAGAATTTTAAGACGTTGAAGATGATGAATAGTCGTAAGCCACTTTGAGCTTCGACAAGAATATAATGAACGAAAAGAAAATGACGAGAACAAAATGTTTTATATTTGTATTTACGGCAAGCGTGCCCGACGTTGTTTAATGTGAGACCTTAATGGAAAAGGTATCATGTGAGGTGTATCATTATGCTTGAATGGATAATGAGATGATGTATATGTATCATTATGCTTGAATGGATAATGAGACGATGTATTATTGTTGTGCTTAGCTAGCCAATGAGACGATGTATCGAGTTTGATCAACTCACTTTGAAAACGTTGGGATCTCCGGAGATTAGGTATGAAAGTTAGACGTTGAATATTGGAGTGTCATACATATTTTTAAAATGACGATGACTGTCGGGTATGAATCCCAATGATTTACTATGTGATGCTATTATCTTTTAGACATTGTAAATATATGTATATGTTATTGTGGTGTGTCGTGCATGTGATTATCGTTATAAACTCAAATATTGGCATCTCACCCTTATAATATATCAGGTTTTCGAGTTTGGCTTTTGTGTTTTGCTACATAAAAGTAGATAGTGTAGAAAAGTTCTTAGCCTCACTCGGGAATATGGGTTCCGATACTTGAAGAGAGGTTTGAGTGTGGGAATGACCACGGGGTCTTTCCAATAGATGTCTTGTAAGGCGACCAGCTTAATATTTTCTTTAGGTTGTGTATTTTTGGGAAAGTTATTGTAAATGGTTTGAAACACCTTGTAAGGTGTATGAAAAACAATTTCAGAAAAGCTTATAGGTTGTGATGTTTTGGTTTACGAATAAATTCAGTTTGTACGTAAGTATAATGTAATTATACTATTGTGATGTATATATCTTTTTCTGAAGTATTTCGCAGAAAGAAAAAAATTTTACCCCATTTTTGGACTTGTGAAAACTTATAGAGGTTATTTTCCGAAAGCAACCAGCGAATTATAATTTTATTTTCCGCATTTGGGTAACTTTGTGATAACCCAAGAAGGGGTGTCTCAGGAAGAGGAGACGCCGATGACCAGATCTGGGCGAGAGCGCGGTGGTTCCAATGTCGGGAAGGTGGTGCGTGGCTTACACGCACCGTCAGGGAGAAGTGTAACATGACATCCCAGGCTGCTCTATGGATTGACGACTGTCCCCACAAACCAACACGGGTCTTTTCAGCGTGCTTTCTCCTCACTCACACGCTTCCTGGGAAAACTTCCCAGGAGGCCACCCATCCCAGAATTGCTCCAAGTCAAGCACGCTTAACTTCGGAGTTCTTAAGTGATGGGTTTCCGAAAATAAGATGCATCTTGTTGGTATAGGTAGTACCAATCAATTCATATAAGCCATCCTCAACTGTATAGTCCCATACCTACGCAGTCGGATCCCTCTCATTCTGACGTGTAATCGATTCATTCATGTGTCCCTCCGCCTATAAGTATGTCAGGAGCCGCTCCTTGTTCGTGCCTTCTTGCACCGACGACCACTCCTGGCCCTCGTTGGCCCCAGGTGTCACAAGAAGTGCACGTAGAGGCGCATGGATGGGTTTCCGGCAACGGGTCTCCGGTGGCCGGTCGATCGGTGGCTGCTGAGTGGTTATATCCGGCGGCGGTGGGTTGTGGGCTTGTCGGTGACAAAGACTTTGGGACCTTGAGGTTGTTGTTTGGGTAAATGGGAAAGGACGGTTTCATTCATGGACTTTGTTTTGCTGACCAGAAGCAGAAACCGTTAAAGGACAAACAAATTGGCTCTTGATACCATATTGAAGCGATTAAAGGTTTGTGAAATGCTTGGGTGCTTAATCCACTTAGCTGATCTATATTTATATACACTTAGGGAGTAAATACAAGGTGTAATTTACAAGAATATTAATGAAGTACTAATTCCTAATTACATGCATGTGATTTCCTAGATACATGAATATGTGACTTACCGGGTACATTAATAATTATGATTTTATTGGTACAACTACCCATACACTATGTGTTAATTCCAACAGAAGCCAGGTATTTCAAACGTGAAGAAGAAACATGTCCAAAACGAGAGTGCCATAAATAAAAACTTGAAGAAGAGGAAGTCAAACGAAATGATGACTGGTAAGCACTAGCAGCTGCAACACCTGGAACTCTTAGCCCATCCAAAATATAAAGTCCCTCTGTCTACGGATGTCCCAATCATCCTCTGGGATTGCAAATCCTGCACATAACAAGATGTCGAAGAAAACAAAACTGAGTAACAATAATTACATAACTGACTAACAAAAATAAGACTCACGTAATTTAGGAATGTAGTAAACATCGGAAGTGAACAAATGAGATGTGGAAACAGACCCAGTGCCTGCTAATGGCAGAAGGGTGCCATCACCAGTTATGATTGGTACAGATGAAGCGGGATATAAGGACACAAATGAGTTTAAATCAGGTGACATATGATGACATGATCTAGAGTCAAGGATGCATAAGGATGGAATATACCTGAGGAGTTAGAGGAGGACAAACTTATATTGGATTGGGCAAACATAGCAGGCATGTGCTCTCATCAGACGGAGGAATAACTACATTGATATTTGATGCAGGAGGCTTGAAGTGCTTGAAGTTTTGTTGGTCGAACTGACTTGGAATTTTCGATTGAGAGGGTTGTTGTGCTTGCTGCGGCTTATTCAACAGTTTTGGACATTGAAATTTCCAATGGCCCTTACTTTTGTAGAAGCTACGCTCATCATAACCAACCTTGCCATAAGATTTACCTATATTAGAAGGAACAACAATAACAGATAAATTGGGACTAGGAAGGATTCCTTTCTCAACATTCCCTTTATCAAATTGAGACTTGAGGCGAATTTCTTCAGCTAACAACTCATTAACCACCGAATCAATAGTTGGGAAAGGATTGCAGTGCAAAATCGATGCACGAATCCCTCAAAATCACCCCGAAGAGCCATCAAAAATTGAACCAGGCATTTTTCTTCTCTACCTTCAGTGTATGCTTTAAAGGCTTGCAATTCTGCAGATTCAGTAAGAGCCAACTGATCCCAAAGGTTGGACATAGTAGAATAGAACTCTTGGATGCTCATTTTGTTTTGTTGAAGAGCCCGAATATCAATTTCCAGCTGGTATTACTTTTCAAAATTGGACTGCACATACAACCTTTTCAAATGATCCCAAACCTTCTTGACTCCTTGACTGTTTCATATTTTGCTAATTGAACGCCTATTGACTGGGAAACAGAATTATTAATCCAGGTAATAATCTTCGAATTATTTGCTTCCAAGGATTCTAATTCAGTTGCATATTTTCCATCTTTTTCATCTTTTGGCTTCTCAGAGGTTCCAGATATATAGCCCCACATTCTCTTGCCTTTCAAAAAAATTTCAACACATAACTCCAATACGAATAATTTTGACCATTTAACTGCACACTAATAACTTGAAAAGAATCATCCTTTTCACCGGTCATTGCTAAAGCAAATGCAAACAAAGAGGAGAGAACAAAGGTTTACCAAACTAAGAGGAGATTGCTGAAACAAGGGTGCTGATTGCGCTACTGTAGAAATCAAAAAACGAAGGACTGTTGCGAAATGGAGATACAGATAGGTTGCTTGCGAAATGGAGATGCAGATGGGTCGCTAGAAAGAGCTGCAAATGGGTCGCCAGAAAAGGGGCATGTAGAGGAGGAAGAGAGAACAAAAGGGAAGGAGGAAGTCTGGTAGGGTTTCATTAGAATGCAAATGAGTCAAAGTTACAATAAATAGCAAAAGGGATTATATATATATATATAGGCAACAAGTAAAAGACTAAACTACCCTTAAGACATCTATACTCTATAATAATATATACATACGAAAATGTATGCATGAAATTTCTCTGCCACATGTCGCTCAATTACAGCACCACCTCACATGAATCCTAGGTGTCGATCAATCCATAAAATCATGGATTACTTCCATGCATTACTTTATGGATGTTATCCCATATCATTATGAATCAAGATATGCAGCCCAACAAGAATCAAATATTAAGGCAATCAAATATTAAACCTCTATAATATACCAGCATTAAAACAAAGTAATAATAACGAATCAGATTTTCCATTTCAAAAATGGTTATTCGAAATGCAAAATGATGGATGGTAATTCGCATTAAGAAGCAATAAAGATTATAAATTATAATTGATTGCCCAATCGTCTGAACAATTTGATTGCGATTCACTTAGCTTTTTATTTTTCAACGTGTGCTTTTATTTCCTTATTCGAAATATAAATTTGTTTTTTTTTTGTTGGAAAATATAAATTTGGTTTAGTACCAATTCATTTGGCTAATTGTAATTTAAAGGCTATTCAAGCCTTTTATGTATATATCAAACTATTCATTTGCATTAGTATATATCAAACTGCAATATTAAAAAAAAAAAAACAATTCACGCCTTACAGAAATTTATATTTTGGTTCTTTATTCATGCTTTTGTCATTTTTTTGCTCATTCTCTTAATTTTTTTTTCCTCACAGCTTCTTTGAAGACCATCTCTGCTCCTTACTCATTCGATTATCTCTCATATCAGGTAATGACTCACATCTCTTTGAAGACTATCTCAGCTTAATTTTTTTTATCACTGCAAGGTTATGAAAATTAGAACCCTCTAATTCTTGCTTTTTTTAATTTATCCACAACATCATCACAAGTCCTTAAAAGGTAAGGGTCCCTTCTCTTTTCATTATTTTCGAAGAACACGAAGAAGATGATGAATAAAACGATTACGAAGATGAATCGGATGACCTTTTTTTTCCTTGAAATATTCGATCTTTTTCCTCTTTATCTTTCCAATGTTTGTGAATCATTGCAATTGTTTATCCACGATAATAGTATGACTTCTCCAATAATTTTCTTTCACTCTTTTAACTATAAATTGAATTCATTGTGACTTTTCTTATTGTCATTACATACAATTATTTTTTTTAACCTATAATTATTTTATTTTTCTTCTTGAAATGTCGTTGAAAATCTAAATAATTTTTTTTTGTTTACAGATTTAATATTTTGTTATTAATATTATTTTAATTTCGAATTTCATTTAAAGGTAACATCTTTTTAATTTTATTTTTCTTTTCTAATTTATCCTTTTCTCTTATTCGCTACATTTTTTATCTCCTATCCTTGACAATTAAAATCTATGATATCAAAAGACCAACATTAAAGAGTTGATGAACACAACAGTTGGACAAGTGTGTATAAAAATGAAATTGAATTTTGATGTTATGGGAAGAAGGATGAAAGCATAATGGCCTCTTAACAATGATTTATTATGATTTCATCACCCATTTATTTTTATTCTTTATCCTACTCAATCAAAATGAAAAGAGTGTTAGGTCAAAATGATAAGAGTGTTAGTACGTCGTTTTTAATTATCATCTTTATGGGTGGATGTTTCGGAAGAAGCAATTTATGATTTGTATCATATTTTTAGACCCAAATCATAAATATTGAAGAATTTCTTTTATACAAGTAAATTGAAACCTTTTTAAACTTTAATATCTCTATGTATATAGAGTGATTAATATAGAAATTACAAATAAAAATATAATATATGGGATCAATTTTGAAAAGCATTTAAATATGTTTTTAATTCCAATATGATGTTAGGTAATATTTTTATATAGTCAATTGAAATTGTATTTGCTTAATATTTTCGTAAACATTATGTTATTAAAAATGCATATAGTAACGTTGAATTAAAAGCTCAATGCATGGGAAAACTAGCATTGAGACCCATATTCTCTCAATGCACAATACCCATATTCTGAAAAGGAAATAATTCAAAAACCCTAAACATATATCAAGTATTGAAGAAATTTGAAAACACATTGAATATCATCAATCAGTCTACATTTTAAAATGGCAATAATTAAAACAGTTTGAAATTTAAAATAATTCAATTGAAATGTCATTAATCAAAGCAAATCATTTGCAAAAATATATGCACATTAAAAAGGATGTTATTAACCAAATCAAATCTAATCAATTTAAAATAATATTAATATTTGTTGACTATAATGTTAATAAGAAAATTTTGACATTGATAAACGAATATTTTAATATTTTTTATTATAATACTTTAAATTTCTTTATCAAAGAATATTATAAAATTTGAACTTAAATATCATTAATAAATTTCTTCTTAAAAAAATATTAAAACTAATATTTATTAAATTTCAAACAAATATCATTAAAATAAAATTAATAAATTAAAATTTGAATTTATTACCTATAATATTTGTGAAAATCGATTTAATTAGCATTAATTACAATGAAGCAACTCAAACGACGCACTTTAAGTTTCTTAGTAGAATGACTCAATTAAGAACTTGCTTTGATAGCTTAGTTTCCACTAATACATCATTCATTTATGCAATATCAAACGGGATGTCATTAATGTCAATTGAAAATGTCACAATTAATATCATCACATTAACAACTCATTTTATAACACAGATAATAAATATTGAATAATTTATTTTATATAATTAAATTAAATTTTTTTTTATACTTTAATATCTACATGTAAAGATTAATATAGATATTAAAAATAAAAATATAACACATCGGTTAGTGTTTGAAAAGCGTTTAAATATGTTTTTTTTACTTCCTATATGATGTGTGGTAATATTTTTATGTAATGAATTGAAATAGTATTGGCTTAATAATTTTTATAAGAAAATAAATGAAAAACTATACATAAATACCATAAAACAACTCAATTAAGTATTTTTAGTTTTGTAATTAAGAAACCAAAAAGTCTGTTATTTAATTAAATAGAGTTAATTTGAATAAGTAACCATTTACAATAATACAAAAAATTCGTATGTTTAACTTTCATTAAAAAAACTTCATATTTCAAATTATATTTTGAAAATTTTCGTAAAAGTTTTGTTCTTAAAAATGTGTATAATAGATACTATTTGTGATATTTAGACTAGGATTACAATTTCAAAATAAAAAAAAAATCATTTTCAAAGTTTCTATTTTAATAAATTTGATTGTATATTAAAATGATATGTTTTTAATTAAAATTTGTTTTAAAAAAAAAATTCACTGTAATATTTATGTTGAGAAATATTAAAAATTAAAAAATTCAAATTTTAAAAATTAAATGATAGAGAAATATATTCTCAAAAAATGGTCAACTTTGACAGAAAATATGATAAGTAAATCAAATAGATTTTCAATAGAGAAGAAAAAAGTAATATGATAGATAAATATATTTTCTAAAAATGATTAACTCACATCGGACAAAGAGGAGAAATAAATCAAATAGATTTTCAAGAGAGAAAAAAAATATGATTTTTTTTAAATGATTAACTTGCACTGGAAATAAGGAGAAATAAAGCAGACAGATTTTGAAGAGAGAAGAAAAAATAACGTGATAAATAAATATATTTTATAAAAATGTTTAACTTGCACGGGAAAGATGAGAAATAAATCAAATAGATTTCAAGAGAAACGAAAAAATGTATAGATAAATAATTTTTTTTAAATGATTAACTTACTTGGGGAAAAGAAAAGAAACAAATCAAATAGATTTTCAAAAGAGAAGAAAAAATAATATGATAGATAAATATATTTTCTAAAAAAATTATATTTGAAGGAAAATAAGAAAAATAAATAAGAATATTTTCCAAAAAGATTTTATTTTTCATATGACAGATAAATATATTTTCTAAAAATGATTAACTTACTTGGGGAAAGGAAGAAACAAATCAAATAGATATTCAAAAGAGAAGAAAAAATAATATGATAGATAAATATATTTTCTAAAAATGGTTGACTTGCACAGTGAAAAGAGAAAAAAATAAATCAAATCGATTTTCAAGTGAGAAGAAAAAAAGTTTATATCATAGGTAAATATATTTTCAAAAAATTGTTAACTTGCACCAAAAAAAGAGGAGAAAAAAATCAAATTTATTTTTAAGAGAGCATAAAAGAATTCATAGAATTACCAAGATAATGTGAAAAGTTTAAAGTTAGTGTTTAAATATATTACTTCGAGAAACGATTAATTAGCTTGAAATGTAGTTGTATCATTGAAAATATACATAATATTAAATGTTCAACGAAGTATCATACCAAGGTAGTAGAAGAATGTATAGTTAGTCCTAATTTATATTTTTTCTTTGAAACAAACAATTTCACTCTAATATTTGTATTATAATATCAATAATATTTATTAAGTTAATATTTGGTATACTTTGTAATCGACGGTTTAGAAAAAAGTAATTTTTTTTTACTATTTTTGTATATATTTTTTTACAATTTTTGTATATATTGCCCCAAAAAAAATTTTTAAAAAAATGCAAAATAAAAAATAATATATTTCTTTGAGGAAATCCTAAAATATTCGCATATTCCCCGTTCATGGCACGGGTCATACACTAGTAAATAAAAGCACCATATTGTCTAACATTCCCCACACAGCTAAGTCGCATCTCAGCCTCCACGCAAGGTGTAGGCGATGAAAACACTCTATAAATGACTTATCTATCTATATTTTCTGAAGTCTTAAAATTAAAAAGCTAGATAGCTTAAAGCACACTTAGATGTCATTGCCAAGGATTAGTTGAATGTAGTTAGTTTGTATATGTCAGCTTTTATTTTCCAATGTCTCCCTTTTATTTGTGGTACCTCACCACTCTGCTTTTATGTGATGTTATTTTTTTTATTTTATTTTTTGATGGGTTTATGTGACGTTATTTGAATGTAATAAAACTGCTGCAAAATTAAATTATGCAGTCTTATTTTGATTCTTATAACAAAGTGCAAGTATCTAAATAGAAAAAAGGACAACTTTATGTTATGGAGTTAATGACAACATGTAATGCATAGGTAGAGAGAAAGGAACCAACTCAAGACTGGTCGTGTGGCAAGCATCTTGATCCCATATGGAAGAGAACACAAGTTTGAATCGTGGTGACAGATACATATTCTAGGTAGTTGGGAAGTTGCAAAAATCAAGTGCTAATTCCTTCCTCTAAACAGCTGATAGAGGATTAGTCTCATAGCCGGTAGAAAGAACCAAAACTTGTGGGGATACTCGGGATGCCACTGGGGAGCCAAAAACTCTAATATTTACGGTGGTTGATAAAAAAAGATAGAGAGAAAGAAAATGGATAGTTTAAAATTCTATTTTTTACTGCCTCAAATCTTAATAATTTGAATCTTGACTTCATGTTAGTTGGCAACAAAATCATTTTTGTAGTTATTTTAAACTGTGATTTCAACAGCTATATGCCAGGTACATTTGTGCTGTATATATGTTGATCGGATAAAGACAAGTGCATTATACAAGCCTTTGTTGATCAAACAAGATTTATGAGTATAATTAATTATCTTATGCCATTATTTTCGTCATGGGAAACTTTAGTAACTAAAATGGCATTTTATTTTGATATGCCAATGTCATCTTACATTAATAAAATATAAAAAGAATAATAACATGGTTCCAAAAATCAAATTAACCAAGGACAGCCTACTTTAGAAAAGGGAAAGAAAAATCAATGTCATTAAATTGTGGAGACAATATGATGATTGATGAGAAAGAAAATTGGTCAACAACTTTGAGATTGAAGTTGGGTTAGAAATGGTTTCTTAAATGAGAGAGTCAAAACCAAAATAGAGCCCAGCTAAAGGTGTGGGGATTTCCAGTCTTTTGATCATCATCACAAGCTGAAGCTCTATCATTACATTATTTTCATTTATTTTGAAAAAGAAAAATTACAATTTACAAAGCAAAGCAAAGCATTCAATACAAAAAGAAATCTTTTGCAATTTCGTAGAATGATTGGTTAGTTGGTGTGGGATGACCCCTCCAGAGTCCAGACCACAGTGTTATGCATTATTATAGGAAAATATGTGTAAAACACTACTTTCTCCTTTATTTGTTTTTGTTCCAAAGCAATGAATCTTTTATAAACCCAAGATATATTTTACAATTTTTTTCTATATATACCCTTATCATAGAATTAAATTGAAATACCTTGAAAATACACTAAACATTCCCTACCTAAATTCAGTCATAAATGCTGCATGTTCCAAAACAAAAGGGGCACATATTAGTGCACCTTGCATTTTAACAAGGTACATAAATGTTTATTTTCAAGGTACATAAATGACTAGTTATTATAGGAAAATATGTGTAAAACACTACTTTCTCCTTTATTTGTTTTTGTTCCAAAGCAATGAATCTTTTATAAACCCAAGATATATTTTACAATTTTTTTCTATATATACCCTTATCATAGAATTAAATTGAAATACTTTGAAAATACACTAAACATTCCCTACCTAAATTCAGTCATAAATGTTGCATGTTCCAAAACAAAAGGGGCACATATTAGTGCACCTTGCATTTTAACAAGGTACATAAATGTTTATTTTCAAGGTACATAAATGACTAGTAGAGTGTGGAGTAAATGTGGTTATAATTTATAAATAATTAATGATACTATAAATAAGGATATTTTGGTACAAATGTAAACAAATTAATGATTTCTTAATCTGAATGTAAAAACATTAAATTACCATAGAAAAAGAACGGAGGGAGTATAAATTACGTACGTGGTACCTTTTATTTATGATGTTCTATTTGGTTGGCACTGTTATCAAGTTAGATGTTTGTTGGACAAGTTTTAATGCATAATTTAATAGTAAATAATGCCATAGTCACACAAAAAATATTGTGTAAAAGAAATATTCAGGACATGTTTGCTTTTAGAGTATCTCCAATGCAAGTGAACTAAGCAACCCACTTTGGTTCCTTAATTAAGTGGACCCCACTATGGACCCCACAATGCCACATCACATTTAAGCAACCTATTTTTTACTCCAATGCTACATACAACAAGCAACCCACTTTTTTATTTTCACTTAAATTTATTTTTGCTGAATGGTCATGTTAATTTTACCGTTACACAGAGATTAGTCCAATGAAATATTTGGTCCAAATATCCCATCCAAATTTCAAAAGATTCATCAGATTTGGTCCAAATAGTCCATCGATATTTTAAAACCTTCTCTAGAATGTTCCTGGCCTTCCTTTACTCGATTTGTCCGTCACCCTCTCCTTTCATTTTTGTCTTCATCTTTCAATTCTCAGACTTCCTCTCAGCCTCCCTCTCTCTGTTTCACCTCGATGTGCATCTCGTTTTCACTTTTATCGACTCCATACATCACAAAGTCTTGGGCTCTTCCTCCCTCTCACTCTCCCTCGTTCCCAGTCTCCCTCCCTAATCGTCTCCCTCTCAGACTCAACCAACCACTCTCATCTCCCCTCTATTCAGATCAGCTTTCAGAGGTGCGTCAGAGGTGCGTCCAGGCGAGCGGAAGGGCGCTTCCAGGCGCATTCATGCCATGGATCTGGTGCTTTTGTATTTTTTTGCATTAAAGTTCTAATTTTTGTGATCCTTCTGTTTATTTTTTATTTTATTTGTTGTGAAATGTTGTTGGCACTGCATATTGGATCTGTTCCCCTTCATCTCCATGATGAATGTCGTTTTCCCCCTCCCTTTCCTGGTTCATTGATGTTTTGTGGTTGATTTTGAGAAGGAAAATTGTATTTTAATGTTAAGCAACCGTTGCTTATATAAGCAACTGTGCTTATTTTTAAGCAACCCAGTTTTTAAGCAACTGCCACCTAGGCAAGCTCCAATACAAAAAATTGATAAAGAACCATTGCTTAAATTTAAGAACCTTGTAGTGTACCAGCGTTGGAGATGCTCTTAGTCCAATTTGACATTTTCATTTTCTATTTTCAAAAATAATTATAAAATCGAGATCTTATTTTTATTTTATTTTCTATTTTTAAAGATTTATACATGAAATAGTGTAAATAATTTTTAGATGTCAAATTTATAATTATTTTTTAAAATAGAAAATAAAAACTAAAAACAAAATAAACATGCCCAAACTTGTATTAAAAAAAATCAAACTTTTTAAGAGTCACATAACATTGACAAACTAAAACAATTTTTACAAACAAATTTAATTTTAATGGTTTGGTTGGAAAAAGGAGATGATATGCAACTTTAAGGACGTCGATAAAGTAAAATATATTTGCAATTTTAAAGCAAAAGCTCTTTATTTATGGGTGAGGTTCCAAATGTTGACAATTTTCACTAGTCTTAAAGAAAGGTTTTCTCAAATTCTCAATATATACTCCCATTTCCATTCAAAGCAGGCAGAAAAGGGATAAGTACTAGCGGAGCTTGAGTAAAAAATTAGGGGGAGCCATAGGGCAATAGTGAAATGATGCATTTAAAATTCATAATTAATTATACATAATTTTATCAATCAAAAATGTATAGTGACAGTAAGTAAACATATATGTAAAATCCTAGTTATATTGTTTGCTCTTCTTGCAATGGTATAGATGTGTGTAGGAGAGATTAACAAGCTTGAAGCAAATGCCCAAAGGAGGAGAAATATAGTTGCAGTGAGTCCAAATGCTAATGGTGTCGAGTTGGAAACATCGTATTTTTTTATGAAATTGTCCGGCTATTTGATAAATTTTATATCAATAGGATTTGATAATAAAGTTTCACAAATTAAAATATATAATAATTATTTGTGGACTTTGCATGTTGTATATATATGTTGTATTGTTTAGCTATTTGAATATTTTTTAATTGTCCTAAAAAAAAGAATATTTTTTAATCATTATAGTCTAATAATAATATCCCACTAAATAAAATATATGATAAGTTGTGGATTTTGCATGATATATGTTGTACAAATTATTTAAAAGTGTCATATATATTTTTTATATAAAAGAAAATTTGCTAGATAAAATTTGAGGGGAAATTTGGGGGGAGCCATGGCTATCCCCAGATCCCAAGAAGGACTAACACTAGGAATAACGATATAAAGAAAGGGTTTTGTAACTAGTGGCCAAGGCATTGGTTAATAATTTTAATTAAAGTAAGTTTTCATTGGAAAACTAAATATAACACTTCTCAAAATTTTGAATACATTACTTCCCAGTGAAAACTTCCCTCTTTTTATTTATTAATCAATGCCATAAGGACACTGATTAGCATTCTCCATAAAGAAATATGATTTGCTTCTTGATTTTGTATATATAAAGAGTTTAATTTTGATACATTATTAGGATAAAGTTTTTATACTATTAATTACTAATAAATCATTCACGTGTGACTTTTAACATAATAATTAGTATGAATCAAATATTTTTAATGACGTGATAATTATAATTGATTGTCAATATAAAAACTCTTTATATTGATAGTGTATGATAATTAAATATTTCTTTATACAAAAATGTTTTGCAATAAACCTTTTTCTTATTTGATTTTGTTATGAAATTAATCAAAACAAGAGCAAGATATTATAAACTAAGAAGAATAGAGAAGAGAGTAATAGAGAAGAGATGAGAGAATGAGAGATTCTTTGTATCATACTCTTCAAAGGTGCAAGCTTCACAATGATATATGAGTCCTATTTATAAACATAGGACTTGTAACTACCCAAAGCTATTGAAAGCTATACATAATGATATATTTACAATACAATAAAATGTGATAAAAACTTTTACTAATGGAGGTTACAATACTAAATGGACATCCATCCATATTTGGCATATTTTTCATAACACTCCCCCTTGGATGTCCATTAAGGATATGTCTCGTTAAAACCTTACTAAGAAAAAACCCAGTGGGAAAAAATCCTAGTGACGGAAGTACAATATCCTTTATGTGGGAACTGTCTCATTAAAAACCTTATCAAGGAAAACCATGTAGGACAAAACCTTGATTAAGGAAAAAAAAAAGTACAATTTTCTCCCCCTGTTAGAAGCATCACTTAAGAATATGAATTCAACATTCTGATTATCTCCCCCTAAAGCATTTTGAAGCAATTTTCTTCTCTTGACACCTTTGACACATCCTCCTTTCAATTGAGCTTTGCATGACAATAGTTTCTTCAATTGGAATTACAAGATTCTTGGACGAGACGAATCATAACTTCAACCAGAAACATTAACGACTTCATTTGGATCAGACGAATACCTCTTACTTTTGCAAGATCAATTGCCAATAAGCTTCATGGAAAAATTATTATATCAAGCCATGTAATATTTAACAATATGTGTGCGTGCTTCTCTAACAATAAGATATAGTCTTCAGGACCAATTAATTTGTTATCTTTTTCAATCGAGATACCCAACTATAGTGGTGTACTCAATAGATACAACTTATCATGAGTCTCTTAAGAACTAATTCTTTATAATTTGTTAGACACCATATCACCTTGATAAATGCTCGATCTACGGGTTGAGACAAAACTTCGTTATTCAAAAGTATTTCATCGTAACACATTTCTTTATATTCAAAAGTATTTTATAGTTCTGGAACAACTTCAGGTCATTCCATAATATTCAAATCATCAAAATCATAGTAACCTTATTAAACACATTTACAAATTTCTTCACATAGATATCTAAAAAAAAAAACAAAAATCTTGTTAAGAAATTGAAATAAATTTATCTACTAGTGCATGAAAAACATCATGCAAATAAACTATAAATCCAAATATAAATCCAAAAAGAGTGACTAAGTCGTATGTACCAGCTGCTTATTCTAAATGTCCTCCTTTGGAACAACACAATGCTCTAAGCTTTCAGGTCTCAGTTGATCAGAGCTTGCTGATAACGTATTATGAAATTAATCAAAACAAGAGCAAGATATTATAAACTAAGAAGAATAGAGAAGAGAGTAATAGAGGAGAGAATGAGAGAGTCTTTATATCATACTCTTCAAGGTGCAAACTTCACATTGATATATGAGTCCTATTTATAAACATATGACCTGTAACCACCCAAAGCTATTGCAAGCCTATACATAATGATATATTTACAATACAATAAAATGTGATAAAAACTTTTACTCATGGAGGTTACAATATTAAATGGACATCCATCCATATTTGGCACATTTTTCATAACAGATTTCTCTTTAAAATAATATTTTTTTTCTTCCATCGCAATTAAGGATGAGGCTTCTATATTTTTTTTTTCTCTTTTCTGCTTTCCCTTCGGAGTGTTATATTTTCCTTCGTCTTTATTATCAAGGATGAGAATCCTTTACCATTTAAGAAAAAGAAAACTATAGAGGACCTCAAGCCTAGAAAACAGTTTTTATATAAAATGTTAAAAGAAATGTAGTTAAATGAAACAGATTGGTCATGAACTGCATGTGGTGCAGTTCTTTTCTATCTCTAGGAAAATGATCCAGTTCCTATGATCAACACTTAGGATCAATAATTAAGTATTTTATAACTTCGATTCAAGTATAGTAAAATATTGTTATAGACTACTCATTTCCTTCATTATCGAAGATATATATTTCATCATCATTCTTTGATCTGGACGCAAAGAGTCCCTATAGGTAATTGCCTGGTACCTCCATAATTAAGGTTGAGGGCAAAGAAATAGCATTTACAATACTTTAAGAAGATAAAGTGGCTTGATTCAAATCTAGTGTAGTTCTTCTTCTTGTGCTTAATTTGTCTTCTTTCTTGAGTAAATTTCGTTTAATCATTTGATTCAGGTAATGATCAACTTACGATCCCGTTAATTAGGTGACGTGGTGACACTAGGGTAAAATAAGATAAATCACATTATGTTGTACTTTTTTTTTTTTGATAAGCCAAAAGTATATTGATGACACTAGGTAAATGATTTGCTAACGGAATATATATACTCTTGGAATATATCTATACTCTCCAATTATTGCTTTTATATTAAATGGCTTATAATATGCGGGGTAGAAAGGTGTCACACTAGGTCGTGGGCCCCAACGAGCGGCCTGACCTAATCCCACCCCTAGGTAGGAATAAGTTTGTATACATCATATTCCGCCTTTAATGATGTTTATATATATATATATATATATATAGACACACACACCAGTATCTGGACCAATTAAATTAATTAATCTAACGGATTAAAATGTTTTAATTAAAAAATAAAATAAAAATTAGAAAACAAACATGTGACCCTTATCCTTCAGTTTTTTACTCCCTGCTATTTCGTTGTTGTTCTTGACCCTTTTCTTCGCTGCTCTGTCCCTCCCTGTATCTTATCTTCCCTGTTTAGTTGTTTCGAGGTGCACCTTTTATCATTTCTCTTGAGACTTGGAGTGTGAATTCTTGTTCACGGTCACCACTGTCAAAAGGATTACTTTTAAGGCATTACAAGCTAATACAAAAACAATTGAAGTATGCAAAAAAACAAAGAATACATAAAAATCATATAAACTATTCAATAAGCCAGAAAAATAAAACTACTTCAGTATCTTGTTACCTGGTAGGCCCAACAGGTCCTCTCATCTCATGACTCCTTCAATGATAGTTTTTCGTTCCCCTAGTCTTTAGCTGCCCATCTTGAGTATTCTTGCTGTTTGATCATCAGACAGTTTCCCAAGGAATTTCCGGCCTTCACAGATCACACAAAGCTCCATAGGGAGATAACAAAAGGTTTGCTCCTACTAATTTGCAAACATGACAATTTTCTGAATTTGTATGTCATAGTTATAATGATCTTTAAAGTAAGTCACAAGCCTCAGATTCTTTCCATCTTTGTGAGTAAACCAAAGATTTTCCAAACTTAAAAGAGGTTAAGTGTATGTTGAAAAACTAAAAACAACTTTGCACCATTTTCAGTAGCCTCTTCAGTCAGACCTTAGTATTGTTATTGTGGTTATAAAAAACCAAACTTTTAGTGTATGGGTTCCAGATCTTGTTGGGGTTTGCCTTTTTGTGAAGATTAGATCTTCATGGCTGAGGCGTTTATTCATTGTTTCTATCAAATTTCTTCTCTTTTCAAATTAGTGATTCTGAAATTAATGTATGAATTGTTTATGTGATTATTAGGGGCAAAACCATCATTATTGAAATGAAATATAAGATACTGTTTTCAACATTTTGAGAATTTAAAACCGGCGAAAGGTCTAATAATGGGGAAAGGGGGGCGAGAATAAAAGACTGGTAATGCAGCTCCTCCGGCGGCATCGGCGTGACGGGCTTCGCGAAGTTCCTGACAGAGAAGAAGAGAGGTGCTGGTGAGTGAAAGAGAATTGGAACTCATGACTTTCTTTTTAATTTTTTTTAATTTTTTGTGTGAGATATATATATATATATATATTTCGGACGTTATCTATATTAACGATGTTAAAGGGGTCAACCAAAAGATAATACTTTAGAAACGGTATCGTAGCTACCTTCTGTAAGGAAACGATGTCTTAAGTTGAAGATAATATAGCCTTCATGTGGAAACTAATGATATATTTAAGATAGTGCTTTATGTTGAAAATGTTATATAATGTGTGTTTCTAAAATAGTGTTTTTCTAAAGAAACGCTAACTATTCCATACTTCTTTTTTAAAAATATTAAATTAAATTATCTTTGTTTTCTTCATACATTTGACATTCATCCCCTACATTCAATATTCAAAACAACATTCAGCATATATCTCAACACTTTTTATTATCAAACAACAATAAATACCTCTAATGCAATAAGCACCAATCAACAAATTAAATAAAGCATGATATATATGATGATGAAATAAAAACAGAAATAGAACACACAACTTAGGCGACACAGAATTGACATGATCATGCATATACAATAATGTATAACAGAAGTACAAGAATTGAATTTTTCTTATACCATAATATCTCATAACAAAGGCACGGGTGTTTTGAGCATCATTCGTCATTGGGGATGTCATTTAACTACAATGCAATGAGAACAAACGTGAGTGGACAATATGTAAAATAAAAGAAGAAGATGGAAATAATCTGCCTTGTGTTATTTCTCAGAAACAGAGATGCAATATATACAAGAATACATATCTGTAATTGATGATTCTGCTCCTATAATGCAGCAATCCTATTCCTACAATCAAGCTATTCTAATATCAACAGTTACCATATTTACAGCAAGAATCATGGGATACAATTTGCTTTCCTAACACTCCCCCTCAAGTTGGAGAGTGAATATCAAGAACTCCCAACTTGCGCTTCATTGTAAGAAAAACTTCCTTCCCCAGTGGTTTAGTAAATACGTCAGCAAGTTGCTCTGCTGAAGGAACATATTCAGTTGTAACTGAACCATCTTGAATCTTGTCACGAATAAAGTGACAGTCTATCTCTATGTGTCGGGTTCTTTCATGAAATACCGGGTTAGGTGCAATGTGAAGTGCTGCTTTGTTATCACAGTGTAACAATGCTGGCTTTAAGTGTAATATCTGCAGATCCTTCAACAGAGATCTTAGCCAAGACAACTCACAACAAGCACCAGTCATAGCTCTGTATTCAGCTTCCGCTGAGGAAAGAGAAACAGTCCTTTGCCTCTTTGTTCGCCAAGAAATTAGAGAAGATCCCAAAAAAACACAATAACCTGTAGTCGATTTTCTGGTTATTGGGCAAGCTCCCCAATCTGAATCGCAAAAGGCACGTAAAGATAAATCATTCTGGGAAGGGAAAAGTAAACCTTGACATGGGTTGCTCTTTAGATACCGTAATACACGCATGGCAGCTTCGATATGAGGTTTGTGTGGAGCATGCATGAATCTGCTCAATATGTGCACTGAGTAAGTGATATCTGGACGGCTAATTGTCAAATAAATTAGGCGTCCCACAAGCTGCCTATATGAGGATGGATCTTTTAACAATTCTCCTTCATCTGACAATTTTACATTTTGCTCCATGGGAAAATCCACAGGTTTAGCTCCCAAATATCCTCCATCTTTCAAAATTTCCAAAGCATACTTCCTCTGTGAAATGAAAATACCTTTCTTTGACCGAGAGACCTCCATACCTAAAAAATACTTTAAGTCACCCAAATCTTTAATCCGGAAACGATTATGCAGAAATTGTTTAAGAACAGTTATGGCGATGGGATCATTACCAGTTATGAGGATATCATCAACATATATCAATAAGGCAGTGAATGATTTGCCCTTTTTACATGTAAACAAAGAGTAACCTGCTTTGGATTGAACAAATCCAGCTTCTTGAATAGCAGTAGAGAACTTGGCAAACCATTGGCGAGAGGCTTGTTTTAATCCATATAAGGACTTGTTGAGGCGACACACAAGATTCTCCCCCTGTCTCTGAAAACCTAGAGGAAGAGACATATAAATTTCTTCTGAAAGATCTCAATGAAGGAATGCATTATGGACATCAAGTTGATAAAGAGACCAATTTTGAGCAGCTGCCAAAGCTAATAAACAGCGTATTGTAACCATTTTAGCAGTAGGTGAAAAAGTGTCATGATAATCAACACCTTCAAGTTGTGTGTAACCTTTTGCTACTAGACGCGCTTTATAGCGTTCAAGAGAACCATCTAATTTGAGCTTGATTTTGTACACCCAATGGCAACCGATAGCTTGCTTTCCAGGAGGAAGAGGTGTAAGTGACCATGTATTGTTGGCCTCTAAAGCAGCCAATTCAGATTGCATTGCTGTTTGCCAATGAGATTGGGAGGCAGCTTGGTCATAACATGTAGGCTCAACATCATTAGTAATAGTAGCAATAAAAGACCTTTGTTTTGGTGAGTAACGGTCATAGGAGATAAAATCACAGAGAGGATACTGTGTACCTTTACTTGGAAATGATGGCGAGGATGACAATGATTGAGGAGAACTTACTTGATTACAAATATAGTCACGCAAGGCTGTAGGGGGAACATGAGATCGCTGAGAACGACGCAAGGTGGCTGTTGGTGAAGTAGCCGAATTTACAGGGATGGATTCTGCAGGGGCTAGCTGAATGGATGAGGAATATGAGATTGCAACTGGTATGACAGAATCCGTTTGAGGTGAGGAGGGGGAAATGGATTCATAGGGGAAAATATCCTCATGGAAAACAACATCACGACTAGTGAAGACTTGATGGGTGTCAATATCATATAATTTGTAAGCTTTCTGACCTACAGGATAACCAAGAAAAATGCATTTGGTAGCTCTAGGAGCAAACTTATGGGGAACATGAACATTAGTAGCATAAGCTAGACAACCGAAAACTCTAAGGTGTGAATAAGAAGGAATTTTCCCATAAAGTTTCTCGAATGGACTTTGCTGTGAAAGTATAGGTGTGGGCAGCCTATTAATTATATGAACAGCAGCGAAGACACATTCTGCCCAAAAATGTAAAGGGAGATAAGCTTGAAAACGAAGAGCTCGAGCTGACTCAAGGATATGTCTATGTTTGCGCTCGACCACCCCATTTTGTTGAGGTGTGTAAATGCAAGAATGTTAGTAAGTGGTGCCTTGTTGTTTAAAAAATTCTCGCGTAGAGAAGAACTCCCCCCCATTGTCAACCCGAATATTTGCTATAGTAGTATTGAATTGGGTTTTCACAAAAGAGAAAAAATTGGTTAGGAAATTTTTCGTCTCATTTTTATGATGCATGAGAAAAACCCAAGTAAAGCGCGAAAAGTCATCCACAACAGTCAAAAAATATTTAGCACCAGACAGAGAAGGAACTTTGAAAGGTCCCCAAATATCACAATGTATTAATTCAAAAGGTTTAACAGAAGAAATGGAACTAGTGGGAAAAGGCAGCCTCGTTTGTCTTGCAAGAGCACAGACATTACAATTATTATTTGGTTCCAAAGGGAAATGTAGCAAGGACTTGGCCATAAAGTCTAATCTAGAAGAGGATAAATGTCCTAGACGTCGATGCCACAAGATAGTAGAAGTGTTTTGAGAAGAATAGGCCTGGATGGTATGGACAGATTGGAGAGGATGGTGTGACTTATTTGCTGTCATTGCAACCAAGTAATAGAGTCCGTCTCGTTGTTTACCCAAACCAATCGTCATCCCCGTCATCAAATCCTGCAAAATACACCAATGAGGAAAGAATGTTACTGAGCAATTTAAATCTCTTGTGACCCGACTCACAGACATCAAATCCACCTTGCAAGATGGCACCCCAAGCACATTTTTTAAATAAATAATAGGACTCAAAGGTAAACTTCCAGTAGAAATAATTGGAGCCTGGTCTCCATTAGGCATAACAACTGGCGGTAAAGAAGTGTTATCCTTACTGTTGACAAGCAAAGCTGGAGAAGAAGTAATGTGGTCTGTTGCACCACTGTCGATTATCAGTTCAGGTGGGGACAAACTTGAAGTAGTGACATTGTTTGCCTTGGGAGTGGCTGATTGAGATTCCCCATTGCCCTACATAATAGACAAAATTTGTTGTAGCTGTAATTCAGTCATTCCATTCATAAGGGGTTGAACCTGTTGCATCCCTGGAGTCTCTCTAACATTATTTATTGAAGATTGATTGTTGTCACTGGGCTTGAAATGATTGTTTTTGGCTGTTGAATGCTTCGGATATCCAGGTGTATAACCATGTAGCTTCCAGCATGTCTCTCTTGTATGATGATCTCTATCACAGTAAGAACAATGCAGTGCCTTGCGGTTACTGGAATTAGGACGAGAGGAAGGACCAGATTTGTGTCGAACAGCAAGGGCTACTGGTTCATCTTTTCGAACAACCATGGCAGAAGCTTCTATTGTCTCCCGTCTTGCACCCAAATTTCGTTGCCTTTCTTCTTGAATAATGGATGAATAAGCCTGTGAAACATCAGGTAGAGGATTCATTAGAAGGAGTTGACCACGAATAGCACCATAAGATTCATTCAACCCCATGAGGAATTGCATCAACTTGCGTCTTTTATTGTTTGCTCCACAGGTGCAAACAGCATCATTGTAGGATCCTAACTCATCCCACAATTTTTTTAACTTGGTAAAATAAGCTGCAACTGTCAGTTGATCTTGAGTAAGACAAGCAATCTCTTTCTCGATCTGGAAAATCTGTGGTGCATTGCTTTGAGAAAAGCGATTTTGAAGATCTTCCCAAACTTCATGAGCAGTGTCATGAAAAATAACACTATCTGCAATATATATCGGGTGTCAAAGAATTAAGAATCCATGATAATACCATATCATTGCATTTTTTCCATGCTGCGTAGTCCTCTGGTTTGGTTTTGGCAGATGGTGCTTTGAGGGTTCCATCAACAAAACCAAATTTGGATTTTGCATTTAAAGAGATGGTCATGGCTCTGCGCCAAGTTGAATAGTTGTCACCATCAAGAGATTTAGAAACAAGAATCATTCCGGGATGATCAGAATGATGAAGAGAATAAAGACTGTTGGAATCTGATTTATTTCCATCGTTGGCCATAACGGGCAGAGTGAAAAATGGAAAAAAATAAAAGTAAAAATAAAGGCAGAAAAAGAGAGCAGATCGTCACTGCTCTGACACCATGTAAAATAAAAGAAGAAGATGGAAATAATCTGCCTTGTGTTATTTCTCAGAAATAGAGATGCAATATATACAAGAATACATATCTGTAATTGATGATTCTGCTCCTATAATGCAGCAATCCTATTCCTACAATCAAGCTATTCTAATATCAACAGTTACCATATTTACAGCAAGAATCATGGGATACAATTTGCTTTCCTAATACAATAAGGGTGGAGGATATTCAAACACAAATATCATCTCTCATCCTCAATAAAATAAGTAGCTTCATTGAACCTAAAACTGGAATTTTGTTCTTTTAAATCTTATTGTCCCAATTGTTTGCAAAATTTTCTGCAATTGTCTCTACAATTGGAACTCGTCATATCAACTTCCTGTAACATGAATACTTTAAATAAATACTTTAAAACACATGAATAGATGCAAAATCAAAATTTTATTTTGTGATACATATGTACTGAGGTTGAAGTAAAAAAAATTACAAACTTACCAACATGAGCCTGGCACCGTTGCCGGGGATTGGCATAACCAATTTCCTTTATTTGAAGAAAATAATTATTTTTGAACAAGTCAAAATTTTCTTTTTAATTTTTATTATTTTTAATTTCTTTGATTTTACTTGGTCTTGTGAGTTTTTTGTTATATGCGAGGTACCATTCTACCAGGAGATTTGCTATACAACCCAGAAATTCGTAGGACCAAGAAAAGGTGATGCAACACATGGACCATCATTACTATCCAAGCTGGAAATATCAAATTGATTGGGTCGTGTTTGATGGGATTATCAATAAGCATGTGAAGATATTCTCTAAAGAGGAATGGAAATCCTATTTGTCATCTTTGCAACCACCTCCACACTTCAAACTGGATCCCGATTTGGAATATAGATGCCTCTCTTTTGAGCCTGAGCATAGAGCGTAGCAAGGAGGAATTAAGTTGCATGATTCAGAGGGTTGAAATACGAGATGAGGAACTTTCTAAAGAGATAGCGGCATCGCTAAGTGACAACCTTCAGAAGTTAGAAGAGCAAGCTAGTGAATTTTCCAAATTGCTAGCAACAAGGCCACATGAGATCAAATTGAAGAGAATGTTGTTGCTAGTATGGACTTGAATGAAGATAAAGTTGTGGTGGAAGATGATTCAAGAAGAGAGGATCATGAGGAGGAGTGCAAGGAGGAAATATCTCCTATTGTTCCTTTGCAAGGGACAAATGAGACCAATCATGTGGAAAATACTTCTCTCACCATTCCTATTAAGGAGCCTAGAAATTCTGAGTTGGATAAGTACGTTGGTTTGCATGCATGTGTAGATGTTACAAAGTTGATGCCTTCCATTTGTCTACCACATTTTGTGAAAATACCAACTTTGGAGTACAAGTCATTGCCTAAGCATGGGGAGTATTCATCAATAGCGGCGAAGGCTCTAAGGTCGCCTCAAGAAGTTATGGTTCTAATGCTTCATGGAGAAACTAATTACATAAAGACCATTCTTGGAGTAGGTGACTTACCATTTGACCCGGGAGGAAGTGAGCTCATCATAGCAATTAAAGAAGTCAACGGAATCTCTTCGCACTTGCTTCTTCCATCTCCACTCCACAATAATTGACTTAGATTAATAATTGCATGGATGATTAGATTCTCAATTGTTTAAAGTAAATGAATGTGGGGATTACATTGATGAAAAAGGGGGAACCTTGAATAAGAAAATTGAATTAATAAAATTGCATGAAATTTGTGCTAAAATAATTGAGTCCTTTGAGCTTACTCAGTTTTGAGTCTTTTTTATTTTTAGTTTGCCTAGGGACAAGCAAAGTTTAAGTTTGGGGTATTTGCAAAAACTTGATGGACTCCGGCAAGTGCACATGATCGAAGCAAGTAATAATTAAAACGGCAAGTAGTTTACCGAGTATCGAACACAGGGATTGGGTGACCAATTTGCCTAGATTTGAAGAAGACAACTAATAGTTGACCAAGTCAAAGAGGAGAGAGAAAGTTATTGGGATAAAATATATTATATAAAAAATATATCAATTATTTAAATTAAATAAAAGGTGTTATCTAATCAATTATCTAGACTATGATACTGAGATCTAAGTTCACGAATTCACTACCCAATTAAGCAATAGATTCAAGTGATTAATTCTACCCCTAAGATCAATTTCTTTGCCAACCGGTACCCCTAAATTATCCTAAAGACACTACCAATGCTCTAAAGGATGTATCTAAACTGTAAATTAATCACCTCCCAAGTCTCATAACCTACAGTTAGACTCTATTAAGCTCTTGTTCCCTATATGGTTGCACCAATCTCTTACCCACTACCAATGCAATAATCAACTGGTGTTCCTAATTCAAGTCCTAAGCGCGAATCACCTACCAAGCCTTAACGCACTAGACAAGTTAACCAAGTGCACCTTTGATTAACGCAATCAAATCAGAATTAGGAAACAAGAATTGGGTTAAGGAAAAGAAAAACATCACATTGAACTATGCCGTCATGAGCGGCTTCATCGATCTCTCAGAAAAGAGGATTAGCTCCTCATCACGTTCATAATCAACAACAAATAATTGAAAAGAAAACAGAAGCTCCAACGAAACTAGGATTAGAACAATGTCAAAAAGCTCTCTAATCTGCCCTAAAACAAGCTATATATAGAGGGCTGCCCGCGTTCATGAGGCGAGCAGGGATTTTCGAGGCGAATATTAAGTTTTGGCTCCAGCCTGAGTTTGAATTCTCGCGAGGCGAGACACTGCTCGCTAGGCGAGCCTGAAAGATCTTCAAGTTTCATGCTTCTGGCTCGCGAGGCGAGCACTGCCTCGCGAGGCGAGGCTGAATGAGGGCCTGCTTCTGCTCAGTCTGGTCTTCTAGCTCGCGAGGCGAATCTTGCATTGTTGCCTTTTTGCTTGTTTCTTCAATTTCCTAGCTTCCTTAAGCTTCACTTTTACCTGAAACATAAAAAGTAGCATTAAATACTTTATTTGACTCAAAATTAACCAAAATATCCTAAAAATTACTTGAGAGACTCAAAATGTTGCTCGAGCCAGAGGCTTATCAGAGCCCCAATCAAAAGACACCCGTAAAAAAAGTTACAAACTTTCCTTTCAGCATGTTCGTCTATGGTGACTTTCTGTGAGCAAACCAATAATGTGAAAAATAGAGAGCATAGATTGGTCATAAACGATTATTTCACATGTATAATCGATTATATCTCTGCTGTCAGCTCAAAACATTTTTCACGTTAAAATATAGATTGATTATAATCGATTGCATAATCGATTATTTTCCAAATTTTTTTTTTCAAAGATAAAACCTTTTTAACCAAAAAAAGAAAACAAAATATTTCTTAAAACCATACTTCAAAAACCATTTTTGATGTTTAAAAACATTTTTAAGAACCAAGTCATTATTATCTTTATCATACCTTACAAATATTCTAAGACTTTTTTGAATATTCTTGAAGTCCTTTATTCTTGGTCTTGAATTTTGTTCTTCTTCAAATCCTTCCAGGAATATTGTCCTTCAAATAATAACTCTTCAAGCACTTGACACATCCTTCTATTCTTGATCATTCTCTTGATGAATGTAACATTGTTCTTGAATTCTTTACTCATCTAGACCTTGATATCATACCTTCCCTTGTTCCAACCTAAACCTTTATATTACATATTTTTCTCATAGACCACATTAGTTCAAGGTATAAAAAATAATAATATATTCATTCCATACACAAAGTCATGTATAATATTTCAACCCGTGAAGACATGCTAAGATAATATGATCAATTATCACATGTGCATTCACTCAATATTATATCAAATATAATTATTTAACACCTATACATTGGGGGTTGGGGGTAGCTCAACTAGTTTGAGCTAAGGGTATAAGGAGTTGGAGGTCCAAGGTTCAAACTCTGGCAAAGGAGAGAAAAACTAACATGCGGTAGCTTATAAGGATGGAAAAGTAGCACCGTTTGGTTACCGTTTCTAAAATTATAGCGTATAGCTTTTTTTCACTAGCTTATAAATTTTTTTCCAGACGTTACTTGAAGTAACGTTTGAGCTTATAGTGTATAGCTTATCATTTTTTTTTCCATTTTTATCCCTACTATCTTAATTAAATTCCTCACTTATCCTTAGCTAATAAAATAATATACTAATCATTTATTATAGTATATAAATAAGAATTAATTAAGATAAAATAGAAAATATTTTTTTATCTATAAAAAATAAAATTTATATAAAAATCACATCAATATATAATTTTATTTTTATTATCCCATTTTATTTATTCAAAATAATAAAACTAAATTAATATTAAAATTTAAAATTAATAATTAAAATTTAAAATTAATATTTTAAATTTTAAATGATAAATTATTTAAAATAAATTAAAGTGTTAAAAACGATAATTATTTTAAAATAAATAATATATATAATTTATAGAAAAAAATGCAAATATGTCATTTTACATTTATAGTGAAATTTACTTATATCTAATCGAACCTATATTCATTCTTATACTCAAATATTAAACAATATTTTATTATCTTTATTAACAACAATTATTATAATAAATCATATATTCTATAGACAAAATAATTTATTACAAGAAAGTCCAATTTAGCAATTATTACTGACTGAACGTTGTGTAAATTATTAATCAACACTAAAATTGAAGGGAGTTATTATGTAAATAAACTTCAAATACTGAAGTGTAAGCTCATCAAATAAATAAATAAATAGTGAAGTGTAATTTATTTTATTCCATTAATAAAAAAATAAGTGTATTTTATTTTTATTTTAAAAATAAAAAGGAAAGAGTGGGTTGAAGCTCTGGAGTGCACAAAACTAACAGCTACTCTACTATTTTGTAGTACCAAACACTGTTTTTTTTGCTTCGCACATAGGCTTCTTAATCCGCAATATCTAACCCCTGACACGTATTTGACCGTGATTGGTAGTACAGTACTAAATACCAATTCCAAGCTTCTTGTTTGTTTGTCGTCGCACGCGTCTCTCGTGAATGAATCTGTGAAAGCCTAGCACTACCAGGTAGGAACAAACCCCAGCCAGCCCATCACTTCTCCTCCCTATATGCGCGCTAAAAAGAGCTGAAAGAAGAATATATAATAGAGAAGAGAGAGATTCGTGTAACACATACGCGAGACCCACACACCCCCAAAAGAAAAGAAATTTATACGACTTGTTAGTAGTCTCTTACCAATTCTACTTACCATTCGTGCTTCAATTAAAAAATAAGGTTTGATTGAAAAAAAAAAAAGTTTTTGCTTTTTGATGCATCCCATCGCCATCGCTTCTAAGGCAAGGCAAGAGAATAATCTCCTCTAACCTCTCTCAAAATCCCCACCTCTCTTTCTCTCTCTTTCTTTCACTGTAATTGATGTTGATCATTATGTTCTATTTTCTATCATCTTTTTACTCACTGAACTAACTCTATCTGAGACTCACTCACACTTTCCCCTCTCGTCTCTTCTGGATCTGTCCTCCTCTCTTGCAACGAGATCTCCTCATTTAACTACTTAATTTCAATGTGCCTCTAATTCTATCCTTTCAGGTCAATATACCATTGACCTAAGCAACTTGTTCATTTTTTGTAACGCCTTTTTCCTCTTTATTTCCTTTTAATCAATTACACAACGCCTTCTCACGAATTATTGTTTACTTCCTTTTTTTCTATGTCAAATTTAGAAGAATCTTGGTTTAATGCTGAATTAGATAGACACTGAACCCTATTTTTATTGTGTTGATTATTGAAGTATTGAGTGGAACTTTGGAAGTGCCAATGGCATCAAAACCATCAAAACAAAGTGTGAAATCAAAGAGATTCGGCTTCCACAACTCCAAAGCTGCTAATTCGCCTTCCTCTTCGACAACATCGTCTTCGAAACAGTTCCCGGAAACATCGGTTGATGGTCAGAGCTCACCTGCATCTTCTTCGGCTCGAAGTAAGCTGCCGCATCATTTTTATCCAGAAACTGTGCCATTGGATACACAAAGAGCCAAAGAAAATGTCACTGTGACGGTCCGGTTTCGGCCTCTGAAGTGAGTGTTGCTTTCTGAAATTCATATATCATTGTTGTGACTGTGTTCTATATATACCTGTTGTTTTGAATGAGGTCTATGTGTTGGGACAGTCCAAGGGAAATTCGTCAAGGAGAGGAGATTGCTTGGTATGCAGACGGAGAAACTATAGTGCGAAACGAGTATAACCCATCCATAGCATATGCATATGGTATGATATGCAAAACTTTCATTTATGAATAGGTTTTTTGTTGTTTACATTTGTTCATTTGGTATTCTGGTTGTGAAGTATATATAAATATATAAATTATAAGTATAGTGCTTTTGAGTATGGCAGATAGATAGTGATGATTAGGTAAAGCTGTTTTCAAAAGTATTGGAATTTTTCCTTTCCTTCCTTGCTACTTTTGAAACCTCTAAAATTTATCATCAGAAAATGCTTCATGTTTTGAGGACATAGCCATGGTTCACCAAATACTCCAAAAGCAACGCTCCCTCTAAATGTAGCTTGCCTCTGGATAATGTAGAAACAAATGGTGCAGCTGTTTCTGAATTAGGACAATGCATATAGGTGATTAGGCCTTGTTAGGTGTATGGCTCTGCTGCATATCAACAGGTAAACCTTGTTAAGTACAGCCGCCCGAATGAAAGACTTGACCTTAAATACCTTATATAGAGTTTTGGATTTCTAAACAGTTTCTTAAGAAGTAAATTTTATGTGTCTGGAGAATGAGCGAGAAGTTGGAAGAAGGATCTGTAACAAAAACCCAAAAGGGACTCCAGTTCGAAGTACCTTTACTCAGAATCCGAGAGAAATGGGAATCCAAGAAATGTTGGAGCCCTAACTTATTTAAAATCGAGGATGGGGGAATTATGCAATGAAAAACTGCCATAAGAGGTGACAGGTGAGGAAAAGCTCCTGAAGAAAAATATCTCTGCCTATATTTACTCCTAAAATTTATGCACTTACCATTACCTACTTTTATGGAAGTTAGTCGTCTGAACAAAATGAGAAATATTACTCAGAAATGAATTTCAAGGACTTAAATGAGATGTATTGATTTCTGGATTGGCAATTTGGCAACCTATTCCGATGTAACCATGCTTTCTCCTTTATAACTAGGTGCCAAAGGAGGAATTCTTGAGGGTAAATGGCATAGGCGTTTGCTAGTCAAACAATGTTTTCGGACACCAAGCAATCTCCTTGCCACTCAAGGATTTCTCTATAGAAGGAACCCTAAATAAGAAAAGATCATTTGAGGACTTGGCAGTTCGCATCCGACCAAATTAGTGAAAGAATTGAGAAGCTAATTATCTATGTTAATTCTGGCCTGCCACTCTTTGTTATGTTAATTTTCAAGCCAATATAAAAACAATAACATAAGCCTTATCCACTAAGTGAATCAGCTCACTGTATCAATATTAGCAACTGGGCTATCCAACAAAAAACCAAAACTGCTCTAAAACCATTTATTGCAATGCCTTTATGAGAAGAGTAATAATATTTGAAGAGTAATGATATCCTAATGCTCACAACATAGGCAGATTAATAACATTTGAAGAAGAGTAATGATACTCACAAAACTGTCATGATCCTATTTGAGAGAAGGGTTCCAATTTTAATGAAATTGTACATTTATCACTGTTGGAAATTTGCCTTAATTCCAGTCTGCCTCTAGCCGTCTTAATTGCGGCAACTTTGTGCTGCCTTCATTGCAGCCACCGGCACCTTCGTTGTGTTTGGTATGAGGGGTATGTTTAGTCCCACATTGCCTAGAGATGTGACCTAAGTTGTGCTTATAAAGCTTGGGCAGTCCTCACCTTATAAGCCGGTTTTGTAGGGTTGAGTTAGGCCCAAAATATAAGATGGTATCAGAGCCTATCCTAAATCCGTTATTGGGTTGCCCGCATCATCCACACTCCTAGGCCCAATGAAGGGGTGTGTTGGAAATCCGCCTTAATTGCGGTTTGCCCCTAGTCCGTCTTAATTGCGGCAACTTTGTGCCGCCTTCATTGCAGCCACCAGCACCTTCATTGTGTTGGGTATGAGGGGTGTGTTTAGTCCCACATCGTCTAGAGATACGGCCTAAGTTGTGCTTATAAAGCTTGGGCAGTCCTCACCTTACAGGCCGGTTTTGTATGGTTGAGTTAGGCCCAAAATCTAAGAATCACAAATCAAAATTTTCATCATGTGCTTTTCATTCTCAATAGTCAATATATTGTCCTCCCTCCCTCTCTTGATTTGTCAATGTTGTTTATTAAATTATCAATTTTCTTTTTATTGCTTCTAGATCGTGTCTTTGGTCCCACAACCACAACACGTCATGTCTATGATGTTGCGGCTCAGCATGTTGTTAGCGGCTCTATGGAGGGCATCAATGGTAATTGACACATTGAACTTACTACTTACAACCTATTCAGCAAGGTCAAAGAATAAAATCTATTTGTGCTTTAATCAAATTATTCTTTCTTTTCCCTTAATATACAGATCGCATTTTGGGTGTATGTTTTTGAAATAATACTAAATACAAGTCTTATGTACACTAATTAATTAAGAGTTTGTGACATGATTTAGTGTAGTTTGACATTGCTGATAAACTCTTAGTTGGATACTACTATTCATTGAAATCCGAAGTTGTTATTTTGACTTTGGTAGGTACATTAAAAGATTTAAGAGCAATGCATTTCTAAACAAAGATATCCAAATTTTGTTTATCAAACATGACAAAATCAGAAAAAATTGTGCAACTATGGTATTGAATACCTTTTAGAAATATTCTGAAGGAGTGCCACTGCCATGGCATGCATACAATTTTGATCAAGTTGTCAAGAAGGCATACAACTTCTCTTATAAAAGTTGATAAAATAAGATTGCAAACCACATGTTTGTTTAGGTAGGTAGTCAGATCATGATTTAACCTCTAGAGGTTTGGACATCTTAGCAATTCACATAATGTTGTCATTGTATAAATTAACCAGTGGGTTTGAACCTTTGCATAATTCATGGGGCAAGAAAATGGTGTAACTTGATGGTTTGGACCATGGAAGTTTTTGCGAGACATCACAGTTCTTATGGGTGGCAGTCATCCAATTTCCAGGATATAGAAACCTATTCATTTTTAGCTCTTTCTTCTTGAAGTTAACCATTCCAATTAAAGTCGTCATGCATGGAGATCTATGTGGCTGAGGAATTTCTAGATTGTTTTCTCAATTGCATACCTGGCATATTAAGTAATTAACAATTGAACTCCTCTTTGGTTTTCGTCACAGGTACAATATTTGCATATGGGGTAACAAGCAGTGGGAAGACTCATACAATGCATGTGAGACCACATTTATGTTCTGCCTTCATCTTGTTGATCTGCATGTTTATGATAAACTTACCTATTTATTTGTGTTTGTTAAGGTTTTCAATGTCATGTTCTTAAGGTTATTAAACGACACTTGAATAACAAAGGCGCAATCCCTTAATTGACATTATTTTTCTGATATATTATTGACGAGCTGGTAATTTGAGGTCGTTTCTCTTTGTTGAGTTTAATTTTTATTTTATTTTTATTTTTTTATGGAGATGTAGAATTAAGTTCCATGACGAACTATCTCAATACACTTGCAACTTTTTTTTGGTTTCAGCTGCAGTTACAACTTTTAGCCTTCCTATGTTATGATGATGAATTTATGAAATATGTAAAATTACAGGAGAATGTGACCTCCATCTGGTCATCGGGATTAGACTTACTTCAAATTGTTCATGTAAATGGATCATTCTATTTAAACTTGTTAAAAGTTGCCAGTGGGTACAGATATGCTATAACTTTTAAAGCTCCATCCCTTTCTCTTTCCTGCACGCCTCTACTCCACTCCTTGTTTTCTTTGAAAGTTCTGCTAGAAAGAGAAAGGGATGGAGCTTTAAAAGTTATAGTATATCCGTACCCACATAAAAGTTATAGCATATCCTGTAGACTTGCTAACAGGAGCAATTGGTTACAGTACTAGCTCCAATTTCTGATCTTATTTTGAGACATAATTGTTCTACCTTAGAGGAAAGTGAAATTTCCAATATTTGTCATATATGCATAACAAGTTTAAGGCTGCAAGCCAATTACTTCTTTTTGTCAGTTGTTTATGTGACTGGAAACCATAAATAAGCTTTTGCATTCCTTCTCTGCTACTTAATAATATGTTATGCTACATCACCAGATAACAAATTAATTAATACTATCTGCTATTGTGACAATTGCTGATAGTGTCAAACTGTGAATTTGGATTGGTTAGTGTGACATTATATCATTATCTGCTCATAGCTCAGAAGTTCATATCATACCTCTTGCTCATAGGTTCATATTGCAGGGTGATCAAAGATCTCCTGGAATCATACCTCTTGCTGTGAAGGATGCTTTTAGCATTATCCAAGAGGTATATTAAATACCAGTCTATTTGTGGCACTTTTTTATTTTTTATTTTTTTATAGGAATTACATTGATTGTTGTTTCTGCACACCAGACTCCAAACCGAGAGTTTCTACTTCGAGTTTCGTACTTGGAGATCTACAATGAGGTGGGTTCTTCCAGCTTTCTAGCTTCTTTCTTGTGATGCTATGTTCGTGCTGATTGCATGAAAAGAAATTTGATTAATGCTGCTTTGTTCTTCTTCACACTGCTATCCTCAAAACTTTGTTTAATTTTAGGTGGTTAATGACTTATTAAATCCAGCAGGTCAGAACTTAAGAATCAGAGAGGATGCTCAGGTGCCAATTATAACTTTTCTTACCTTTTTATTATCATATTAATCTTTATTGTATATAACTAAATTAAGAGTAAAGATTTTCTGTTCTGAATTTCTTTGATTGCTTCTTTAGTGCCTAATGTTATTATTTTAAAATTCGGTAACCATAATGAGCTGATAATCAAATCTTGGAGGATATCTGTCTCGAATAGAGACAGCGACAACCAAAGCCTTTTCCCACTGGGTCACTAGGTGGAGTCATGTCTTAAATAGAAACATCATTATTATAGATGACATAGCATTGTGGGCATCAGGCACATGCATTAACTAGTGTAGCTTAAATATTCTATTGGTTTCTCTCTGCCATATCAGTTTCTTTTTCTGTAACCATGGTGTTAAAAGAACTGATTCTTTTCCTGATTGTTTGTTTGTAACATAATCTGCTTTCCATTTCTCATGGTTCTTTATCTTTAGTTAGAGACTGCCAAAAAACGTGGTTAATGATTTTGGACTTGAGACTCGATTTAACGCTGGACCAAATTTAGCACCAGTAGCTCTTATAGCTTGGTATTGCCACTCTTGGAGATGGTGATGGGAATAGTTGTAACTAGTTTGACTTTTTTAGGCCTTATTTATTTTTTTGATAAGAAAATAAATATTATTGGAAGTGAAGAGAAGAGAACAAAGAAGAAGATACGCTATATCCTCACATACATAAAAAAAAGAAAAAGCTTAAACCTAAGTTATAGAACCATGCAACAAAGCATGCCAATCCCTTTGCATGTCTAACTAAGAAACACCTCTAAAAAACCCATGGTCAGTGCTCCAAAGGGATGCTGAAAGAGTACCCCTATCCTGAACAAAGTCCAGGGTCGAAAAGGAGTCACAAAAAACAATCTACTATTCGTTTCCAGCCACACCAAAGCTCTACAAAAACAGAGCACCGCTTAATCTTTGCTTCTTTACAAGAGCCTGAAACAGACCTTCCTTATTTATGGGCACATGGTTTATTGGTTATGATATAGTTTGTTTTGCATGAAATTTTGTGCTGAGTTCCTACAATACCCAACAAAAGGTGAACCTCATTAGCTAACAAAGACCAGTGGGCCTAAGGGTGGCAAACGGATGGATCGGATGGATTTTGATTCGGACTATAATGGATCGGATAAAAATAATCCACCAATCCATTTCGATCCATTAAAAATATATTAAAAAATTCCAATCCATCCATGACTCATTTAATAAAAAACCATCCAACCCATCCATTAGTCATTTTTATATGGATGGATATCCAATCCATCCATTAAAACTATTTTAAAAATTAAATAATTTTTATAACTATTTCAAAATAATATCTCTTTCATTTATCCACAAAAATATTTTTGAAATTAAATTATTTTTACATCTTTTAAAATATTTATCTCTCCTCTTTCTCCCTCTCCCTCTCTTCACAAAATAAGAAAACGAAAAACTATGTTGCAACTTGCAACAGATCCAAATATATTGTATCATACGCGAGAACTAGTTAACTTTAAAAACAGAATTCAAAAAAATAAAAATAGATATAAATAGTTGCTCTCTCTACCAACTGAACTCTCTCAGGCCTCAGCAATGAAACTGAAATAAAAAATCATATGTTGATTTATGTTTAATTTCCATAATCAATAATTGGATTCGGAAATTAAGGAAAAAATCATAAAAGGTAAATAAATAATAATAATAAAGATTAAAGAAGAAGAAAATCAGTTGCAAGGAAGAAGAGGTAGAACGTAGAAGTGAAATAGTAAAGAAATAAGTGCGATAAAAGAGCCTGAGATCTGGAAACGAAGGCACTGGAAGCTGCATTTGTTTTGGGTGAAATGAAAATTGATTTGAAAAAAAACAAATAGTTTTGAAATGGATGAAAACCTATCCATTACTTTTTTATTGTTGGTCCAGTGGATTTCATAAATAAAATGGATGGGTCATTAACCATCCATTAAGAGAGGCAATCCAATCCAATCCAATCCAATCCAATTTTTTTTTTTTTTTTGTAAATGGATGGATATTTTAATGGATGGACTGGATGGACAATGGACTGATGGATCCTTTTGCCAGGCCTAGTGGGCCTTTTGAGAAACCCCTTCTAGTACATTAAAGTTATAATCAGGCAACTCAGTGGAGATTTTGGGCTCGGTGACATCGTCGTATGTGGTTTTTATCCAGAAATTTTTTTACCTTTGAGTTAGACTCAGACTTGAAGAAAGTTGGATGGCCATATTGTTGTTAGCAGCTCAAAAACTTCATGATTGGTTGTTGGGTGCTTTATCCTAGCTTGCTATTGTAGTCATTTCTTTAGGTTAAGTACCCAAGCTTGGATGAAGGAGAGGTGGCATATACTTCACGCAACGATCGTTCTGCCAAGTTTACGAACTTGTTATAGCATAATATTGCTTCTGCTGAGCACTGAAGTTCTTGAGACGAGGCCTTTTGATAGAACTGGACTATAATTAATATTGAAATATAGTGTTCTTATAGTCTATACAGAATCAATCTCTGAATGATACAGAATTTCCAGGTATTTGAGTTCAGTAAGTTCCCCTTGCAGCTGTGTAACCGTTGCTCCCACGGCGAACTGTAAGGTCAAGTTCTTGAACTTAGCCCTTCTGTCTTCTAAAAATGGCAACCAATCCATTCCGAGGAGGAAAAATTCCTATTATGCTTTCAGGCTTTGTAACTGCAAGCTAACTGCTTGGCATACCCCTTTGCCTTTTACCCTATGTCCATTTGCAACTTCCACATAGTAGGTAGGTAATTCCACTATGGGAAGATGTAATTCCTGCACCAACTCAGTATGTATAAAGCTACGGGAAGCTCTGCAATCAATCAAAATTGATACCTTGTACCCCACATCTTAAAGGAATTTGGGGATGTCAATCCCACACTGTTGGGCATGGGCAGGTGCAAAGCTTTGTAATGCAGCTCCTGCTTGTTCCATAGTGACTCCATTTCATCCTCCTCTTGAACCAATTCTTCCATTAACAGCTCATGGTATTATTTATTCTTACAAACATGGTTGGGATTGTATTTTTCATCACACCAGAAGCATAATCCCTTCTGAACTTCTCCTGCCACTTTGCATATGGGAGCCTTCTGTGGCTGCTGCCTCTACCCTTGAATGTGCCATTTGGCCTAGTGTTAGTGGCTTCCCCCATCAGATCACTTGTAGACTCCATCTCTGAACCCCCCCTGCTGGAATATTGTGTGTACTAGACTTGGATCCCAATTCATAGGTAACAGTCTTGGAGGATGGGTGGCTGTTGTAAGGAACTCCCACAGTCCCACTTTGCTTCCCATGGTTAATTCCCCTCTGCCCAAGGTCTGGTTCTTCTCATTGGTTAGTTGCACATAATCCATCATCTCCGGATGTGATTCTGCTCCGTGCAACTTCAACTCAGCTAGATTTTCTCCTTCAACCCATTCAAGAAAATACCCTTAAGATAGTCTTGTTGTTAGGAACCCAGGAACAGAAATGGAAAAGTAAAGGAAAAGAATGAATCTTTATTGAATTCTAGAACAGAAAAAGAACAAGAATAGGAGAGAAATCGAAGGGTTTCCCCTTCACAAAGGGTTGCCCCTTTTCCAATTGAGCCTTTGCCCAATTATTAAAAAGTTAATATTCTGAATGAATCCCTCTACTCCTATTCTCCCTTATTTATAACCTCTCCCACTAATTAACTAATCCCCTAACTAACTAACTAACTATTACAATTCTCCTTATTTCCTTATTGGGCTGGGCCCTAACACTATCTCAGTGATAGCAATGGTCCCGCAAAGATCTCAAACCATTCGCTATATTCTTGCACTTTACCACCCATGTTTCAGCCCCAGCAAAATCGTGTATGGGTTCTGAATCATGGAAGGTTGGAAACGCCTGATGACTATATTTCTGAACAGTGGCCAAGAAACGTTCACGGCACAGGACTCCCACCATTGGAACCACGATAAAGTTCTTACTTCATTGTCATCATAACCACTGTCATAGTCATACGATCTCCCTCTTGTACCCCTCTCAATTGGAAATATACCTCTCAATGCGATTGACCCACCCGTAGGCATCTTCTCTTGCGAAAATTGGAATTTTGAACTTACTCCACCTATTGTTGCCCTCTTCCCCATGATTCCCTCCAATCACATTTTTGCTCTGAGTCAAGGTTTGTGTTGCAAAGCAACCCTGATTACATCTCATCAATCTTGAGCAAGATTTGTTGCACCCCTGTTTCCGTGCTCTTGATGCGAGCATCTGTCAATAGTTGGCACTCAGCTTCTTCTCCCTGGTGCATCTATTCTTGCAGGTTTCTTTCCACCACTTCAACTTGAGCTTCCATCCTCATCCAGGCCATGAAACGCTCCTAGGATGAAAGGACTCTGATACCACTTGATGGAATTGGACCAGAATTAAGATGGAAATGTAATGTTCTTGATAGAACCAATCTCTGAATGATACAAAATTTCCAGGTATTTGAGAGACCTGGAACTCTTCCGCTCTTTTCCTCTCCTTTCCTGAAACAATCAATCCCCTCTCTTCCTCTCTGATTGTCTTATAACTACTGTAGCTGCCAAGTCACTAACTCCAGCTGTTCTGTTTTTTCTGTTATTAACAGATTAGGGCTAATCCCCTACTCTAACTCCTATTTTTCCTGATGTACACCGACTATTCCCTAGAAAAGTTCCCATCCAATTGAACCAAATAACCATTTGATGAGTAGTGTTAGAGGATAGAATATACTGCACAATCGACCTGAGCAGATTACAGCTTGAGGCGGTTACCATTCTGTTAGAACAGAAGCTATATAAATAGCTGTCTCCTCTTGTATCAATCATCAATTAGAATATACATTTCAGATCTAAGATTCTTGAACCCTCTCTCTCTCTCTCTCTCTCTCTCTCTCTCTCTCTCTCATTTCACTCTCTTCACTCACTGTAATATGGTATCAGAGCTTGAGTGTTCGACAATGGCGTCTCCGCCGTCACCGCCACCGCCACCGCCAACGCCTCCATGCCTAACCTCTCCTCTGTTATCACTACGAAGTTGACTGAGAAAAACTTTTTACACTGGAAGCAAATCGTGGAAGCCGTTGTTCGAGCGAATTGTTTGGAATGTTTTGTCGTTTGTCCACAAATACCTAATCGCTTTCTGAATGATGATGATCAAATCAATGACAAAGTAAATCCAGCGTATGGGAAGCTCAGGATCTCTTCATCTGGTTGCTCAACTCGATTTCTGAATCGCTTCATGCTCGAGTGATAGGTTGCACTCATGCTTGGCAACTTTGGGATGAATTACATAATTACTTCAATGCACAAACCAAAGCGAGCAGCACACAGCTTTGATCTGAGCTTCTTCACATTGTCAAAGGAGATCACACCATTTCTGAATATCTTCTTCGAATCAAGGCACTGGTTGAAGCGTTTCGAAAGCAAAGTTGGGTTTATATATGATGATTCACTCCAGCTTGTTTCATAAGTGATTATTAACAATCCTTGACTTTGCTGTTGAAAACATAACTGAGATGTGTTTTGGTCAATCTTTTGTTGTCAAAACTATGTGAAAACTAAAAGTAAAATAATATAGAAATGACATGTTCTTCCTGTTTTCGATAATAGTAACAATTGTTTTAAAGATTCTGAGTCTTGTATGTTGAGCCATGAACTTTATTTCTTGTTCTGTCTGTGTAGAATGTATACTGCAATTTGAGTCATCTGCATGTTGGCATTTAACAGACATCTAGCTGTTGAAATACTTATTCAAAGTTCTATAAATAGAAGTATTTGAAGTAAAGGTTGTATCATTTGTATGTTGATTCTTGATTCACATGTAGGGTACCTTCGTTGAGGGAATAAAGGAAGAGGTTGTACTCTCCCCTGCTCACGCACTGTCCCTTATAGCAGCTGGAGAAGGTAAAAGTGCTAGATAGGTTTGTTTTCTTGTGGATTATTTTAGTTTGCTGGTTTGGGTGTACTATAATAATGTGGGATATTTTGTTTTCTGCTTATGCCTTTTGTAATTAATTAGTGATGTTTATGTAATCTTAAAATTGAGTTTTTTTTTTTTTTTTTTTTTTTAATTAAAAAAATCTTAAATTGAGTATCGCTGTAAAGAGCAGAGGAAAAAACAAATTATCCCACTCATCTCAATTTACTTTGTGTAGTCGTTTTCTTTTGGGAAATGGTTATGCTTATGCATCAAAAGACCAGGCTTATTAATTAACAAATTTTAATATGGTATTCTCACAAAGTAGCTGCATATATGGTGTTTATGGCTGGGCTGTTATTAAAAACTAAAAACTAAATAAACCTGTTTTACTGGTTTTGTGAATGATCATGAGAAATGTGTTCTTCTACGGTTCTACTAGATGCCCCCTTTCTGTTATTTTATGTCTTTTTCTTGATTCTTGACAAAATTTTAATTTGAAAACAGAGCACAGGCATGTTGGGTCCACAAACTTCAACCTACTCAGCAGCAGGAGCCATACAATATTTACCCTGGTGGGTTTGTACTCTCTTAAAAGACGAATGATATTGTTCTAATTGATTAACAACATGGTTCTTATATTTATTTTATGTGCTAACTGCATCAACGTTTATATATATTTGCTTTGTGTTTACATCTTAACACTTGAGCATTTATATGTAACAAGCACATAGTGCAGCTATGTAATTGGTAAATCATGCCTGTAACTAGCAAATTTGTTACCATGGAGAATGTGCTGAATAGACACAGACCATCATCCTACTAAAGACTTCTTGTTGAGAATACCTCATTATTATTCTTATTTTTTCTTTCTAAGATAAAAATGACCTGCTGGGGGATTGGAGTGATTTCATGTAACCCATTTCTTTCAATTGCTTTTTATTGTATTACTTTTATTGTTTCTAACTGCTTACTATTTTGTAGACCATAGAGAGTAGTCCATGTGGTGAAAATAATGAAGGAGAAGCAGTAACGCTGTCACAACTGGTAGTTATTTTGAACTTTTTGGTTGCACTTAATTTGCTTTGTACTTTTGATCTCCACTTCTAAGCTTTAACATGGGTAATGATATCATGTTCATGCTTTGTACTTTTCTATTGTTTCTTACATTTTTTTTTTTTTTTTAATATTTTACTTATACATGCAGAATCTCATCGATCTAGCAGGTTCTGAGAGCTCAAAAGCTGAAACAACTGGCATGAGAAGGAGAGAAGGATCTTATATCAATAAAAGTCTTCTAACTCTTGGAACGGTGAGGTCTCAAACCTATTTTTTTGTACATAGGGCTCTAAGGCCTAGTGTGGGTTGGTAGACGGTAGACTGAAGTACAAGCAAAGAGGCCTTTGGGGGATTCAACATTGGAATCAAGTGGTCCCTTGGTCCCTGAAGGGACCTGGTGCACTTGGGCTACGGCTCTTGGGTACTCCAAAATGGTTGCTGTATCCATACTAGGGCACGTACTCAGTACCAATGAAGCACTAACACGGACACGCGGACACTTGCAATGTCCAAAATATAGGACACCACGACATGGCTATATATATATATATGTGTGTGTGTGTGTGTGTGTGTGTGTTGTGTGTGTGTGTTAAATCATATAAAATTAAATGAGTATCATTTGAAAGATCTAAATTTAAAATCAAGATTGATATATTTATCATCTGAAATAACTTGATAAGTATTTCGTTTTTCCTATGATAATGAGTCTCAAAAAAAATAATGAGACATCATTATTAAATTTGATTTTGAACACTTTGTTTCTTTACAAGTGGAGGTGCGGGCAAAAAATAGGGACTGCCAGAAGAAGGAAGGAGTGTATACAAGGAGGAAGTAAAAAAGTCGTTTAATGAAATTAAAGAAACGACAATGAAAATAGTCTTATTCTTTACTTTTTTTATTATTTAAAAGTTTTAATTAATCTTTTATTTTTTTTAAAAAAATTTGAGACGTGTCCTTGATGTGTCCAAAGCACATATAGAAGTGTCAGCAAAGTGTTCAGGAAGTGTCGAAAGCACGTGTTGTGTCAGTGTCACACGAGTATCGGTGTGGGATGCGTGTCCGACACTCGGACACTCCAAAAGCTAGGAGTGTATACACTCGGACACGTGCTGTACCAAGTATTTACTGGGTACGCATGCATACTTTACCCAATGCACACATTATAAGTAAGTACATAATGTCACTTAAATACAAGGTATCAATCCATGCAAAATACCATGTTTTGTTGCTAAGTTATTTGTTTTCCTGTTAAATGAAACAAACTTTTATTGAATCATATTCCTTCATAAATTTTGGCTTATTTGGAAAACTCAATGGAGTTTTGTTGAATCTTGTAGTTTAATATTATGAAAATTATATTTATCTTATGATTAAATAACTTTTGTTTATATTTTTATATCTCTATATAATGATCATGTCGTACTTGTACCCTAGCTTTTAGAAATTTTTGCCGTACCTTGCTCTACCACTCGTATCGGTACTGGCTCGTACCCGTATCCATGCTACGTAGCTTCTACATGATCCACTGGCAGGAAATTGGTCGCCATATTAAATTTCTAATTTTTCTTTCTTTGTATTTTGTTTTGCACTGTCAAACAGGTTGGATGGCTTGCAGCCCATTTTTAAAACAACCTAAAGTAAGGCAGGCCTTAGCCAGCTTGTTTAACCCACCAAAACTTGAAACTTTTCAAAAATTTAAAATGACAAATGTCATATAAATTTAGAAACCCTTGAAATGTGTATTTGGATTAGCTGCAAAAAATTGAATGTTTTAATATAGGGGTTGTTTTGGTTTTAGTCCTTGCAAAATAAAGTGGTAGGGATGATGGTATTGGTGTTTAGGCTTATAAGGGAGGCTTTCTGAGATGATGAGAAATTATTAAAAGATAAGAAATGTGAAAGAGGGTATAATGGCCTTTTTGTGCATTTCCTAATTCTTTTTCTAATGGCTATGAGCAGATTCTAATCTTTACTATTCAAATGAAATTCAGTTTCATCTTGCAATGAAGAGTTAAACATTATTACCTCATTCGGAGGTTCTGGGTTGGATTCTTGGACCTGCACAGGTTCCAGATCGGTCATATTCCTCATTGTGAATAATACCTTGCCTTTACCAAACCTTACATTCTCAAGAGCAGAATCTGTTATTCCTTGAGGTGTTTTGGGTGCAGGTTCAGAGGAATTTTCAGAATTGATTTTTTCAAGTGAATCATTAGGACTCTACTTCACGGCCAAAATATAGAGCAATCGGAGCAGGTTGGACGAGAACACGAAATTACCCTTGACACCCCTGGGTAGGAGGAGGACTCTTTGGAGGAAGATTGATTTTTTCAAGTGAACCATCAGGAGCTGTTTCTGAGTGGAAGAATAGCCCACAAAGACACATTTTAGAGCCCTCAGATATATTTCCCCTTGTTGTGATTGTGAATATGGACAAAGGACAAACACCCTAAAATTCCTTGGACAAGGTTGTTTGTGGTATGTATATCAAGGTAAAAGGAGAAAAGGATGTCCACTGGGCTCGAGTCCCAAAAATCTCGTAGTCAAACGATTTATAATATGAGTAGCTATAAGAACAACTTCCTCCCAAAAAGCCTTAGGTACGTTTTGCTGAAACCATAATGCTTGGGTTTTTTCAAAGTGTCAAATATTCCTCTCTGCTACCCCATTTTGCTGTGGGGTGTTGACACAAGATGACTCATGTATTATTCCTGCTTTTTGAAAAAATGGAGTAAGGGTTTGATTAAGATAATCCCTTGCATTATCTGATCTAAATCTCATGACAGTAACCCGAAATTGATTTTTGATCATAGAAAAAAAATCCTAGTAGCATGAGTGCAATAATCAATGAAAGACGCAAACCATCTTGCCGCAGAGACATTAGGAACAAGAAAGGGACCCCAAACATCACTGTGGATGAGATGAAAAGGAGCAGAACAGTTTTTTCACTAATTGGAAAGCTTACCTGCTTATGTTTGACAAGTTCACACATGTCACAATGGATTTTGTCAACATTTAGGCTGGTAAATGCAGATGGAAAGAGACCTTTAACAACCTGGAAAGAGGGTGTCCATTAGAACTGTCAAATGGGCTAGGGTCAAAAAGCCCACAGGGACAAAAAGCCCATAGGGCCAAGTGGGCTAGGGTCAACCCACGGGCCATCCAACTGTCAGATTTTTTTTTTTTTCCATTGTAAAAATAAAAAAAATCTTAATTATTCTTCAGGGGTGTCTATATGACTCTCAAACAAAGTAATCCTCCATAGAAAGTGAAATGAAGACAATGAGAGAAGTAATCAGCATATTTTTCATGAACATGAGGAGGAGCAGATTCTTCAGGAGAAAAAAACATGACAATATATGCAAGCAAAACAAGTAGCATTCCCACTTTCATAGGCATGTGAAATATAGAAAGTTGAAAATGAAGAAGGTACCAGAACCACTTAACATATCTATAATTTATACACCAATACCATCCTAGCTACACTCATAAATGGCAATTAACAACTTTAGCTCTTTCCTACTGAGTTTGTCTATAGCAGCAGAATGTACATACTACATACTTCAAGGCCTTCTTTACCAGATCTGGTCGTGCTGAATATATAGGAATCACAGGCTACTGACCAAATTCCCGTGAAAGGCTTAAAAAATGAATAAAGAAAAATGCCAAGCAACCACTCAAAAAACTTATAGGGGTGTGTTGAGATCCATGTTATTCCACCCGTATCAGTCCATGCTTCAGATATTCAGTCCTGAGCTTGAGGGGGTGTGTTGAGAGTCTCACATCGATTAGAGATATGACCTAAGTAGTGCTTATAAGGTTTAGGTAATCCTTATCTTACAAGACGGTTTTGTGCGGTTGATCTAGGCCAAAAAGCCCAAATTCTAAGATTTTATCTAACTTTGCTATTGATTTGATGTGACCAACAAAGTAATGAACCAATAAAAGCGGCCATTGACTGAAAGAAGAGATCGATAATTAAGGCCGATGAATGTAGAAGAGATAAAGGGATGAAATGACAAGCGGAGAATCATCGGCAACGAAGGCCTACTAATTTAGGATTTAAAAGGGTAAAAAAGGCTTTAGCGGAAAACAAGAGAAGTCGAAGGTCGGAACTGCTACTGCAAATAGAGATAACCAGCGATGAAGGCCAGCAAGCCAGTGATGTTTGATGTCTTCGGCAATGAAGGCCAAATGATTAAATAGAGGCTGTCCCAAGAAAGAACAGCTCTTATACCATCTTAGAAATTGTAGAAAATGTAATATGTTCTTTGAAAAAAAAGATGATAACCCAATGTGTTATTCCTAGATAATAAATGCACACCTATCTACAAGAAATAATTTAGGTGTCTTGATGGAATGATTGTGCATTCTTTTGAGATTGATCTTCTTGCAGTAGTTTCCAAACTTAGCATATTCATTGTATCTTTTGTATTCAATGGACCTTTGTTTATGCCTTTGGTGAAGTGGAATTATCTTTCTTGCACAGGTTATTTCAAAATTGACTGAAGAGAAACCTAGTCATATACCTTATAGGGACTCCAAGTTGACTAGACTACTTCAGTCTTCGCTCGGTGGTCACGGACGTGTATCTGTAAGGCTCTGCTTGTGTAAATATTTTCACATACATGCATTTAAAGGGCAGCCTGGTGCCATAAAGCTCCCGTTGTGCATGGGATCTAGGGAAGGGTCAGGCCAACACACATGCATTTATTTGTGAAAAATAAATTTCATTATACATATATTTGTGGTAGAAATGCTGAATTATAGATTAGCTTTTCTGATAGTTTATTGTCATTTAAAATACAGCTCATTTGCACTGTAACTCCTTCATCTAGTAGTACTGAGGAGACGCATAATACCTTGAAGTTTGCTCACCGGGCAAAGCACATCGAAATACAAGCAGCACAAAACAAGGTAAGTTAAATTTTTAGATTTTTTTTTTTTTTTGAATCAGAATTTTATTACTACCAAATAACAAAGCAGTACAACTTGCACACAGCACAAAGTACTTGATACAGTTCCTAATTTGATTTCTGCATAAATCTATTGGTAGTGTTACATTCAATACCAGTAGAGAACATGAGCTTATGCCTAACATCATCCTACAGTCTATATTGGATAAGATTTTCCGAGCAACAAGTATCTGTTTCCATTGCTATATTCCCTCTATATATATGATATAGGTGAGAGTAACTTCTCAGTTCTCACATGGATATAGAAAATAACAGCATGAATTGCAGTAGAACCTTTGAAAGAAAGTAACCACTTCATCTCACCCTCCCATGAGCATATTTTCTTCTTGTTTTCTTTGGAGGGTATGTATAGAGTTTCGGGTCCTTTGTGTAAATTTTTTTTTTTTTTGAGCTTTTTGGCTGCTTTTGTTGTAATTATATCTCTCTAGTTTTTTGGTGGAGGATGTCTGATCTTTGTATCTTGTAATCCTCTTCTTTTTTAATAAATTTCTTTTTCTATAAAAAATATAAATCCTAGGAAGACGTTGCCACTGTAGTCTCCTTATGAAGCTGCATTTAAAAAAGAAACACTGTCTTTTAATCACCCTACTAAAGAACGTAGCACAGCACATCGTAACCGAGAAAAAAAGAACACTGCACATTTTCCTTGTAACCCTATTTCATCAGTTCTTTTGGTGGTCAATCTATGGTTTAAGCTTGGTCATAGGAAAATCATTACAAACTAGTTTTTACCAGGCAGTATGTGCAATGTTTATCTGCAGGGCTTCCCATGTAGCAGCTAATTGAAAACTACCACATTCCTTGTTAATTAATAGAAACTTCTCACATTCATCACCAATTGCAGTCCTCAAACACTTCTTACCTTCCTCATTTAACTTCAGAAGTTCTCACAATCTCTGCAATCTTGGAGCATGTTTATCTCAATTTTTTTTTTTATAGAAGACATGTTACACATAGTTTTCTTTTTATTGCATGGAGGAGAAATTCTATGAACCTTCAGATTTTAGAAGGGAAGGTGTTTTGGGAGATTTTCTATGTTTGAAGCTATTGGGAAAAACCCAAGTCCCACATTGACTAGAGATAGTCTTTAATAAGAGCTTATAAGTAGTGGGCAATTCTCATCCTATAAGCTAGCTTTTGGGATTGAGTTAGGCCCAAAAGTCTAATATGGTATCAAAGCTATCCTAGCCCCATTGTTGGGCCACCCACCATGTTATCCACGCACCAAGCGCAATAGTGCTGGGTGTATTGGGAAAAACCCAAGTTTCCCACATTGACTAGAGATAGTATCTAATAAGAGCTTATAAGTAGTGGGCAATCCTCATCCTATGAGCTAGCTTTTGGGATTGAGTTAGGCCCAAAAATCTAATAGAAGCAGTCGGTGATTGAAATGAGATGCTTGAATCTTTGAAGTTCATATATTTTTGTGTACTTTGGGAAAAAAGATGGTGTTCTTGACTTCACTTCACTTTGGTGCTCTGCCTCTTCTGTTTCTCTAGGAGTCCCAACTACTAGACATTTAGCATGGTTGGATAGCTCGTATGATTGATGTTTTTCTTTTTTGGAACCCCTTTTCTTTAAGATGATCTCATCCTTTGTTCTTATAGTCTCTCTGATCCCTCCTTTTTTTTTTAAATTTAAATTGAACCTGCAGATAATTGATGAGAAGTCACTTATCAAGAAATACCAACAAGAGATTCAATGCTTAAAGGAAGAATTGGAACAATTGAGGAGGGGTATTGTCACAGTTCAGCCAAAAGATACCGGAGAAGATGACATTGTGCTCTTAAAACAAAAGGTAGGTATGATATATATAAAAAGCACAGCCTTTTATTTTGTTTGTGCTTTAAATTTTTTTTTTTTTTTTTTTTTTTTAATGTGGTCTAAAATTGGATTTCAAAATGTGAATGCTTCTATCATGTTTAACTAGAACATGAGGATAAATATCAAACTGTAGTGTTCATTTTTTCCTTGACTCTTGCACCTTCCAAGAACTTGGGACGAAGGGGGTGATTGGTAGGGGGTCGTCACCAGAATGGTCTGTTCATCCTTGAGTGCTACACCAATCAAGAGCCTCCTCTTGTTGCATGCTTCAATATGGTTGATCCTCTTCAGCTCTTGTACTGTTTGGGTCATCCTTCTCTCCAGTCTTTAAAGAAACTATGTCTTAGCTTGAGTCATCTGTCCATCCTAGAGTGAGTTGTGTCAATAAGCTCAACACCAGTTCTTTCCCTTTACATGTCTACAGCGGGTTGTGTTGCCATTTGAATTTGTTCATGCTGATATTTGGAGTCCTTGCCCTATTACTTCAAAATATGGATGTCGGTATTTTTGATATTCGTTGATGATTTTACAAGAATGACTTTGTTATATTTTATGAAATCTTGTTCTTATTATTCTCTATATTCTTAATTATTCTCTATATCCATTGCCTTTTGTTCTGAAATAAAATCGCAATTTAATACTCCTGTCTGTATTTTGAGGAGTGATAAAGCCAAAGAATACTTCGCGACTGATTTTTATTCTTACATGCTTCACCATGGGATGATCCATCCATAACCTGTCTTGAAACCCCCAACAAACGCGGTTGGTGCACAGAAAGATCGGCTTCCCATGGAAGTTCGAAATACCTATTATTTCACATGTGTCCCTAAATAATTTTGGGTTGATGTTGTTTCTACCGCTTGGTTCTTGATTAACCAAATGTCATCTTATGTTTTACAAGGTCAAATTCCTTTGTATGTTCTATTTCTTAACCTGTCTCTCTTTCCACTTTCTCCTTATATTTTTGGATGTACATGATATGTGTAAGATGTTTGGTTTGAAGTCTGCTAATTGGACCCTAAGCCCTCAGGTGTGTCTTCCTTGGTTATTCTCGCCCTCAGTTGTTTCTATCTGGACCTGGTCTGTATTTGATCTCCTCTTGGGTTCTTGTTGTGACTGGGAATATTCTGAGTTTGAGTCCTGTGTATACCTCCTCGATTCTATTCATTTATCTTCTCACCGAGATAAGAGGATTTGGTTCCTTGATCCCTTCGGAGAATTTTCATGTAAATATTTTTATCAGTTCCTCTTTCATTTCTTGAATAGGGATGTTTTTCCTCTTCATAAACCCTTGTGAAAATCCAAAGCTCCCTCTATGTTCAAGTCTTTTATTTGGACTGTGGTAGTTGATAGAATGCTGCAGGTTCCTAGGCCACATAAAGCTCTTTCCCCTTGTATGCATTTGACGTGTGGTGCTTGGTCAGAATCCATGCCTTACCTGTTCTTACATTGTTCTCCTGCCATTTCTTTTTGGCAATCCTCATTTGGCGTATTTGGTGCATGTTGGATGTATCCTAGGTCCCTGGAATGATTTTTGATGGTTAAATTTCATGGTTTTGGTAGAAGCAAAGATGCTAAATTTTGTGGCAATGTGCAATCTACGATATTGTAAATTTGGTTAGAGTGTAACTCTTGTATTTTTAAGAAGGTTTCTTCCACACATCATTTGATTTGGGAAAAGATTAGGCAGTTGGCGTCTATTTAGTACTAAGCTCATGGCCTTTTTCACCGGGTTTCTCCAATTGATATGTTGAGGGATTGGGAAGTGCTTTGTTACATTGAGGTCTGATAGAGTATATGGTAAGGTGATACAGTGCTGCACATTGTATCCCTACCCAGGTCAGTTAGAGGTAACTGGATTAGGCATTCGGTTACTTGAGTTGTTAGTAGCTAGCCTTTGTATAAATACACAACCCACTGTAATGATGAATTCAGTCAATGAAAACAATGGTCTCAGACTCATCTCTTTCTCTCTTCTCTCTCTATGAATTCTATCATGGTATCAGAGCTAGGTGAAGCATCCATGGCTTCCCACTCTCCTCCTCCTCCTCCACCACCACCACCGCCGCCGCCGCATTCTCCTACTCCGGCGCCGATCTCCGCTGTTCCTCCACCTGCCTTTTCCCTCACAATTTCAGAAAAGCTTACAGAGGACAATTTCTTGTTATGGAAGCAGCAGGTTGAGCCAATCATAAAGGTGCATCAACTTCATCGGTTCCTTGTTTCGCCGCAGATTCCAAATCGGTACCTCTCCGAGTCAGATAGACTCGCCGGAACCCTAAATCCAGAATACACACGATGGGAGCTTAAAGATTCGTTGCTCCTTTCTTGGCTTCAAGCTTCATTCACGACACCGATCCTCACTCGCCTGATCGGATGTGTTCACTCGTGGCAAATTTGGGAGAAACTCCACAATCATTTTCAGTCCAAGACTGGTGCGAGAGCAAGAATACTTCGCACCGAGCTTCGAAACACGAAGAAAGAGGATCGTTCAATTTCGGAGTTCATTTTGCGTGTTAAAGCCCTAGTCGATGCACTTTACTCAATCGGTGACCCTGTCTCAGATCAAGAACAAATTGATGTTATCTTGGAAGGGTTACCCGAGGAATATGATTCCCTTATCAACTTGGTAAGCACTCGGTACGATTCTAATGATCTGGATGAACTGGAAGCTCTCCTATTGGCACAAGAAGTGCGCCTTGATCGCTACAGGCAGAGCAATTCGAGAGCTGCAGCTACAGCGAATGTTGCGAATGTAGCCACCTCCACCGCTGATTCGATTTTGACACCTCAAGCACTTGTGGCTCAGAATCAGTAGCTTTACCCAGCGTCCTCCAGCCAGAACTATGGAGGCGGGCGCCGTGGACGTGGTCGAGGCCGCGGTGGCCATGGCAGGGGTCGCGGCAGCCGGAGTTCTGTTCAGTGTCAACTTTACCGGAAATATGGTCACAATGCAGTAGCATGTTGGTACCGATTCGATCAACAATTTGTTCCCCAACCACCACCTCCTCCACCCAATACCAACTATTTCCCTCACCAATACAGACCCAACCCTCCACCTTGGCAGAATCAACCACAATACTCCCAACCATCACCTTCCCCACAAGCTATGTTAGCCACCTCACAAAATGACTTCTCCAACCAGTGGTATCCTGACTCAGGAGCCTCACATCATGTCACTCCAGACATGCATAACATTCGACAGTCTCATCCTTACGAAGGCTCAGATCACATACTTGTTGGTAACGGTCAAGTTTTACCAATCTCTTCCTCTGGCTCTTCTTCTTTTAAGTCTCCCTTTAACTCAAATATTCAATTAGTGTTTCATAATCTACTTCATGTTCCCAATATTACAAAGAACTTAGTTAGTGTCAGTAAGTTTGCCAAGGATAATTAGGTCTTCTTTGAATTCCACTCTGACGTGTGTCTTGTCAAATCTCAGGTTACCCGTGAAGTTGTGCTTCGTGGAGAGGTTGGGGCTGATGGACTCTACCAGTTCCAGAATCTTCATCTTCTCCCCAAGCAAAGTCCTTCCTCTGGTCATAATAATAATACTGTTGTACCCTCTTGTAATGTTTCTTTCACTCCCATTGTTAATACTGCACATGTATCACTTCACACTTGGCATCTAAGACTAGGCCATCCAAACAAAGATACTCTCAAGCATGTATTACACAATTGTAATCTTCCTGTCAGTAATAAAAACTCATTTGACTTTTGTTCTTCTTGCTGTCTTGGTAAGGCTCACCGCCTACCCTCTGCTAATTCTACCACTGAATACAACAATCCTTTTGAACTAATCTATAGTGATCTATGGGGCCCTGCCCCAATTGTCTCCTCAACAGGTTTTCAATATTACATATCTTTCATTGATGCAAACACTAGGTTCACCTGGCTTTTTCTTCTTAAAACAAAATCTGAAGCTTTACAAACCTACCTTAATTTCAAAAACATGGTAGAACTCCAATTTAACACTAAAATCAAAGCCATCCAAACTGATTGGGGTGGCGAGTTTCGCTCCTTCTCAAAAGTCCTTCAAGAATGTGGTATCCTACATAGAATCATTTGCCCCCACACACACCACCAAAATGGAGTTGTGGAGCGCAGGCATAGACATATTGTTGAGCTAGGACTCACACTCCTTGCTCATGCGTCTCTTCCCTTCAAATTCTGGGATCATGCATTCCAAACAGCTGTTTATCTAATAAACAGACTGCCCACTGCCTCCTTAAACAAAGAGGTCCCTCACACTAAGTTGTTTCATCAAATTCTAAAAAGCTTCGGTTGTGCTTGCTTTCCACTCTTTAGACCCTACAATCATCACAAACTAGAGTTTAGGTCTCATTAGTGTGTCTTCATGGGGTATTCTCCATCCATAGAGTTTATAAATGTCTCTCCCCTTCTGGTAGGATCTTTATCTCCAAAGATGTGATCTTCAATGAGCTAAGGTACCCTTATAATGAGCTGTTTAATCCCCAACCATCCCTCACTACACCTATATCCCACCCACTACCACCTATTCCCTTACTTTCCCAAACCATTCCCACTCCTACCTTTTCCCAACCCACTGTCAATCCTAACCCACTTCCCATATCACCTATAAGTCAACCTTCCCCAATGCCACCTATATATCAACCTTCCCCAATGCCATCTCCAAACCCTCAACCAGCCTCTGCCACCTCTAACTCCAATCCCTCCTTCACACATACCTCAAGCTCCAGCCCTTCACCAACCTCCCTAGCCATACCTAGCACTCCCTTCCCTTTCCCAACTTCATCCTCGGTTGCTGGACCCATCAACACACACCCTATGACCACTAGATCCAAAAATGGTAGAGTTAAACCTCACCTACACCCTACTGTCCTACTGGCCCACACAGAACCCAAATCTGCTAAACAGGCCCTTGCTGATCCGAATTGGCACTCAGCTATGCAATCTGAATATGATGCACTGCTCAAGAACTCTACTTGGTCCTTGGTTCCCCTACCTCCTCATAGGCAAGCGATTGGTTGTAAATGGGTTTTCCGGGTCAAGGAGAACCCCGATGGATCCATCAACAAGTACAAAGCTCGCCTTGTAGCAAAGGGCTTTCACCTACAGCCCGGATTTGATTACATGGAAACCTTCTCACCGGTTGTTAAACCCACTACTATCCGGGTCATTCTCACTTTGGCTCTCTCCAATGGTTGGCCTCTCCAACAATTGGATGTAAACAACGCATTTTTGAATGGGGATCTAGATGAGGAAGTATATATGGAACAGCCCCCGGGGTTTTCATCCAAGGACTCAGGACTGGTCTGCAGGCTTCACAAGGCTTAATATGGCCTAAAACAAGCCCCTCGGGCTTGGTTTGATAAGCTTAAAGGAGCCTTGATCACACTCGGGTTTGTTGGCAGCAAGTGTGATCCATCTTTATTCATTTACCATCATCACTCTCAAGTTGTGTACATGCTTGTATATGTAGATGATATCATCCTAACTGGTACATCACCCACACTTATCCAACAGCTCATCACTAAACTACACTCCAACTTTGCTCTCAAACAGCTTGGAGAGCTTGACTATTTTCTGGGTATTCAAGTAAAAAGGACAACCAATGGCTCCTTACTTCTCACTCAAACCAAATACCTCCATGATCTACTCACTCGAGCCAAAATGGCTGATGCTAAACCAATTTCTTCTCCCATGGTGGGAGGCAGCAAACTGTCCAAACAGGGAGCTGATTACTTTTCTGACCCGTCCTTACAGCTCAATCGTGGGTGCATTGCAATATGCCATCATCGCGAGGCCTGAAATATCCTACTCAGTGAACAAGGTGTGCCAATTCATGGCACAGCCTTTGGACTCACATTGGACAGCAGTAAAGAGAATTCTCCGCTACCTAAAGGGAACTTTAACACATGGCCTGCACCTGCAACCAGCTTCCAACCAGTTTCCTTTGGTCTTAACTGGATTTTCTGATGCGGATTGGGCCTCGGATCTCGATGATACACGCTCCACATCTGGATCATGCATCTTTTTCGGCCCCAATTTGATCTCTTGGTGGGCTAAAAAGCAAACTGTGGTAGCCCGTTCAAGTAAGGAAGCTGAATACAGAAGTCTGGCAGCAACCACTGCTGAAATTGTTTGGGCAGTTCTTGCTCCATGAGTTGCATATTCAACTTCCTCCCCTAGTTATCTATTGTGACAACATGAGCACCGTTGCACTATCTCATAATCCCATCTTGCATGCCCGGACAAAACACATGGAGCTCGATTTATTCTTTGTCCATGAGAAGGTCATCAACAAACAGCTACGCATTATGCACATCCCCTCTGAAGAACAGAATGCTGACCTGCTCACCAAAGCTCTATCTCCAGCAAGGTTCTTGTACTTAAGGGACAAGCCCAAGGTGCTTGATCCCTCTACTATAGATCTCCCACCTTGAGCTTGTGGGGGGTATGATAGAGTATATGGTAAGGTGATACAGTGCTGCATACTGTATCCCTACCCGGGTCAGTTAGAGGTAACTGAATTAGGCATTCGGTTACTTGAGTTGTTAGTAGCTAGCCTTTGTATAAATACACAACCCACTGTAATGATGAATTCAGTCAATGAAAACAATGGTTTCAGACTCATCTCTTTCTCTCTTCTCTCTCTATGAATTCTATCAAGGTCCTCTTTTCATATTTCTTTTGTGTTTTGTTCTCTTGTTTAGGAGGATTCCTCATCCTCTTCACCATTTGTAATTCTTTTGTCTTAATAGAAGTATTCTTTTATCAAGAAAATATCAAAGGCAAACAGTTATTCTTTTTCTTTTAACCTCTTAAAGATATAATGTTTGGAGTCAGAAACGAGTGTAATTAATTATTGTGGATTATTGTGAAGTAAGTTTACTGCACATTGAGTTCATTGTTGTTCTATGAAATTAGCATTCTGATTTTGAATGCTTCTCAATTGTTGTGATTATGTGAAGTTAGAAGACGGTCAAGTCAAGTTGCAATCCAGACTGGAACAAGAAGAAGAAGCCAAAGCTGCTTTGTTAGGCAGAATTCAACGATTGACTAAGTTGATTTTAGTCTCCACAAAAGCATCACATTCAACAAGATTTCCTAACAGGCCGGGTCCCCGTAGAAGACATTCCTTTGGGGAAGAAGAGGTATTTCTCATTTTGCATTAGCTTTCTACTTTTATCCGAAAAATACCAGGATTTTAAATTACTTGTACATATTTTGTCTCAATATAGACTAAAGGGCTACTTTTTTCCTTGTTCCCTACATTTTTTAATCATCAATTATGTTGCAGCTGGCATACCTTCCATACAAAAGGCGGGATTTAATCTTAGACGAGGAAAATATTGATTTGTATGTTAATCTAGAGGGAAATGCTGCAACAGCTGATGATTCTTTTAAGGAGGAGAAAAAGGCAAAGAAACATGGACTGCTAAATTGGTTGAAGTCACGTGTAAGTTGTCCGTCGTTGTTTACTGATGCTAGGGAATTATAATAACTTGATTGTAATATAGGTTATTTTTCGATATATATACCATACATCTATTAATTATGATGAGGTTTGATTTGGATTCTTTCATTTTCTTCCTTTTAAAACTATCAGACTTATTTGAGTGATCCTCTCATTTGTTGTATGCTTCTCCCATGCTTTACCACTCTACATTTTTTAGCAATTAAAAACTTAAAAAGCTTGTTAGACTGATAGGAACCCGGATTTAATAAGAACAGAAAACTGTATTATTGATTGGAAACTAAATGTATTACAGAAGGAAGCCCCCTATAACCCCAGAGCAAAAGCTCCTCAGAGAAGAGACATTTCTCTCTCTGTCCAACCTCTAAGGTTCTTAATAGTAAAGATGCTGAATGAATCCCCCTTGCCATGCCCTCTCCCTATATCTATGTTTCCTCCTCTAACAAACTGGCCACATAAGCAATTGTAACCAATCCTTTATTGAGCACATTTGTTGGGCTTAGGCCCAAACCTGGTATCTAACATAGACCATGGTCGTAAAGTAATGTAACTAGTATGTTTGGCAATGGCGTTTCATGCATTCATTGATATTATTCCTTTATTCTTGTTGAAACTTTAGAAATTGGAATACATTTTACTTCTTTACAACGACAACAACCCCACTAGGCGGGGTTGGCTACATGGATCAAACAACACTATATTCTATCAAAAACAAAATCCTGTCTTAGATTTTTGGGCTTGGGCCTAACTCAACCCCACAAAACCAGATTGTAAGGTGTGACTGCCCAAGCTTTCTAAACACACCCTTCATACCCAGCACAATGAAGGTGCTGGTGGCTGCAATGAAGGCAGCACAAAGTTGCCGCAATTAAGGCGGCTTTGGGCAGACCTCAATTAAGGTGGATTTCCAGCATCCTCCAATGGACCATTTAAGTCTAAATCCTTTTTAACGGTTTCACCTAGAGTTTTTTGGTCTTCCTCCCTCTAATTATGGGGCTGCTCTCCATCTGATCAACTCTAATTTTTCCTACATTTTGCATCTTTATTAGGAACTGTTTAAAGTTTATTTTAATAGGTAATACTTGACATTAGAGAGTTTTAATCATCATTCCAAAACTTAATTGACTTTAAATACACCAAAAATCAAGCTTTCTCTGGGCCATGCATTTGTCACATGAAATATACTTTTTGCAAGTTTACAATCATCATTTTTATTTTGATTCATACGGGTGGCGTGTTTGATTAGGAGCCTTATTGAACATCTTATGTTTCCCAAGTTGTATAAGGGACCTTTTCATTTTGGGTATTCTTTCTTGACTAGTTAAATTTCCATTTGTTTAAGATAGTTGTTAATCTATTTTTATCAGAAACGAGATAGTGCCTTGACAGGCACCAGTGATAAATCCAGTGGAGCCAAATCTACTAGCACACCTTCTACTCCTCAAGCAGAAAGTGGTAATCATGCGGAGTCCAGACTGTCCCATTCTCTACCTGCCGAAAGCTCTCCATATGCTGATCTTATATCAGAGGCAAGAGAGGATAAAGATATTCACGAGGATAGTTTATTGGGACAAGAGACACATTTGGTATGTAATTGACTGCTTTTGTTGTTTCTTACTGCAGCTTTGGAGAAAAATGCCAATTTCTAGCATTAGGGAAATCTCATATTCACTCTAGCAATGAACAGGACGTAAACCAAATAGTATGTACTGCATATACGTTTTGCCAAAAGACATTAAAGCAATTTTTTGTCGAAGGTCACTTGAATGCTTTCAAAACTACTATGTACAACCTCAATTGTGCTAGTAATAAATGTATGTTTTAGCATCCAGTTTTGGCCTCAAGTGCAGTTTAGTGCATAAATGTCCTTGTCTTACCTGGAAACATGAATTTGAAGCAAGGTATTTTTCTGCCAATGTCCTGCATTGTTTATTTGTTTTGGGTCCAGTTATTACATCTTTTGTGTTTTCAAAAATTGCCCTTTCTTTTTCATATGGTGATCATTTTACTTGTCTGTACAAGTGTTGGACCTAAAAGAGTAGCCATGTGTTACCTTCAGTTTGATAAATATCTATTAAATTGCTGTCATTTGTTGGAGGATATTTCTGTTTTATCTTAAAATGGAGAAATACGGTGGATATGTGGCCATTCAGTTCTTGGCAGGGATGTGTGAATGATGACTCTATTTTATGTGGATATATATACTTTCACCTTATTAGATGTCACTTTTGTTTTCTAATTTCTAGACAAGCATCAAATCAGTTGATCAGATTGATCTTCTGAGGGAGCAGCACAAGATTTTATCTGGAGAAGTAGCACTTCATTCAAGTGCTTTGAAGAGGCTGTCTGAGGAAACAAGAAGAAATCCTCAGAATGGTCAGCTTCATGTATGACTATTTCCTGTTTTTGTCTATATGGATGTGCTTGTCTGTGTAATTAGAATTATAGCTGACTATTATGCCTGAAAGTTGCATTTTTCATTCATATGAAGGTGGAGATAAAATGGTTGAAAGATGAAATTAAGGCAAAGAGTGAACAAATAGATTTGCTGGAAAAGCAAATTTCTCAGTCTTTAATTTCTTCAGATGACATGGATCAATCAGGAGTATCACAGGTATGTTCCCTTTACATCATTGTTGCTTTGTTTCACTTGTTAGTAGTCCGACTTAATGCTGGTTGTTTTGTACAGAGGACTGTTGATGAGTTGATGTCACAATTAAATGAGAAATCCTTTGAACTTGAGGTGACAATTATCTACATCTTGTTAATATTTTCCATCATATCATTGCATTAGACAGAAAGTCCAGATAAGAATTCAATTGACAAGTAATACCCAGCAGGTCTTCTTGTGGAGCATATAGGAGGTCAAATCCATATTTATTCTTAAAAACAATTGAACTCTGGTACTTTCCAATCAGAACAAAAATAGATGGTAATATCCATGATTTGGTATAATTGATATTTTGAAACCCATGCTTCTGATCATGCTAGATGATATTGTCCTTATTATGTAACGTAGACATTTAACTGCCAAAGTGATAGTAGTGCATGGACATGGGGCCTTGCTGAGGGTTGTTTTCTGATAAGCCCAGTGTCAACTAATAATGCACTTTATTATGCTAATTCAGGTCAAAGCAGCTGATAACCGTATAATTCAAGAACAGCTTAATCAGAAGGTGAAAAACCTAGCTTATATTACTTTACCTGAAATTCCTATTATTCTTCTTTTTATTATGTTCTTAGCTAAGTCAGTAATTTGGAATTATTAGATCGGTGAATGTGAAAGCCTGCAAGAAACAATTGCCTCTCTGAAACAACAACTTGCAGATGCATTAGCGTTCAGAAGTTCCAGCCCTGCAGTCAATCATTCACAACATTTCTCTGTAACCAAAGACTCGTGTGGTGAACTTTATCTTGACAAGGGAAATGTGATGATAAACAATGCCAATGAAGGGACCCTTTTGCGAGCACAGGTATATTTTTGCCTTGTCTGATTTACATTCAGTGCTATTACAGTTAATCTTTTTCATTCCCCTCTAGTAGTGGTTATGCTTGCTCCTTATATATCCAGCAGTTGTTCTTAAGAGGCTGCCTACGATGCCCTTATAATGCAGTACCTGTTGCAAACTACCTGCTATTACTTTATTATTACTGTTCAGAATTTTTTATGTAGAGAGAACAGTATCTTAATATGAGAGGCATGAGGAGAGAATATGAAAGTGAGACATGGAAACACAAGAAGGGGAAGTTGAATTGTGTTTCTTAACTTTCTGAAAATCCTTTCGAAAACTCATATTTGCAAACACAAGAAAGCAAAGTAAATCACGCAGGAAAACAAGTTTAAGAAGAAAAACGTTAAGAACTTCAATAACAACCCCCAAGAGTTAGTTTAAAATAATTAAACAGAGAAGGGATAGAGAGAATCACAAAAGGATGTTATCTTGGTTTATTCTTTTAACCAAGAGTTACGTCCAAGCCCTTCTATTTGAAGGATTTAGCACCTTATAAGTATTCTTTGACGTGCCTCTCTAGGCTTCCTACAACAAACAAGTATTCTACACCTCTTTAGGTTACACCAAGTATTCTATTACAGTCAGTCAATCCTCTCTAGGCTCACTCTTACAGAGTAAAGAATTTGTTTGAACTTAGAGGAACTCATTATGTGTGAGAATAATACAATAATGAGCTCGAAAAGAATAACTCTAACAAAAGAGGGAGTATGAAAGTTTTCACAACACTGTTGTTCACTTTGAATATTAGAGAGCAGTTCTTTTTTATTTTCATGAAGTTCTTCAGGTATTTATAAGATTGAGAATCTCTTCATACTCTTCTTCAACAACAATAAATATGTCCGTTTAGAGATAGCATTAAATGCTATTAAGCCGTTTGAGCCAGCTTGGTCTGTTAACTTGTTGCTTCTTTTTGAAAAGTTGTCTTGGTTATCAGCTTGGCAAGAAGCATTTCTACTTTTCTTCGGTACAGGCTGATCCTTCCTTTCTACTTTTCTTTTCTTAGGATGATAGAGCAACATAGGTTAGAGAATCTCAGACAGTTGACTCTATTTTCTTTGGCTCGAAGTGTACTGCTTTGTGCTTTGTTTGTCTCTGATTCATAAATGATTCGTACGGTACCAATATTCAAATAACTTGGACAAATCCATTTAAAAAGGCAAAATGCATAAAGAACATTTGTGGACGGTCCAAAAGAATATTTAAAACAGGGCATAGCATTGTGTACACACTTCAAATAATACCTTTAGACTGCAGATTCATGATGAGTATAGTTTAAGTAACAATTGGACGCTCGATAAGAAACTCATTCACTTAAGTCAGTCTAATGTTGTATCAGTTAGAGAGATGTGCAGAGCTCAGACAGCGGCACGGTGCTCAGACAAGGCACGAGCAGCAGCAATGTGATAGAACTGGCTGAAATAGAACTAGTATACTGAATATTCTTCAAATATCATTGATAGTACTTTGGGAAATTATTTCCAACAGAGATTACAGTACAAGAAAGTATTACAGAGAATCATAGAGAGAAGGAGAAGAAACCTCTAGGAGTTCGAGAGCCTAGTCTCTTCTAACCAACCACCCATAAAATAGCTGAATGCTTTCACCTTTCCCCCTTACTCCTATTTTATCAGATACAATAATTCAAACCTATGGCAATTACATAACAGTTATTACATACAGCAGTTACTACTAATAAAAAAAAAAAAATACTATTATTACATGATTTTACATGACCCTGTCCTTCTATTTGTAACATAAGTCTTAGTGATAGGATAAGAAGGCCTATTACTATCACAACGGTGCAAGGCCTCAGGCAGATCTAGACTCAAACTGGGGTTGTCACATGATGGTGTGCTGTTGTCGCACAAAAAGCACGAGGCAAGGTGATGGCACAACTGGACAGTGGCTCAGGGTGGTGGTCGTGCGGTCACAAGGTGGTGACAATGGTGGGCTCAGTGACAGCGATGAAATGGACCTGCTGAGCTTGCTGGTGGAAAGTGACTGGTTGGTGAGGAAGAAACGGGTTATGCTGGTCTGCCTCGGATGCGAAGCAGAGGATGCTGGAGTTCTGGTGGTGATTTGGATAGTTTTTGGGTGGTGGTTTGGGTGTTTTGGTGAGTCCCTAGTTGATGGAAGATGTGGGTTTGTGAGCCACTGGTATGGAGATTTGAAAGGTGGAAGTAAATTTTTTTTCCTTTTTTAAGGAGGGGTAATATTTGCAAGACAACTTTTACTTAGCAAAAAACATGTCATTGAGGAAAGTAAAAGTCAGGTAAGAATCCTGCGGATAATAACTGAAGTTTTAAAATTTTTATCAGATGATCTTAATAATTTGAAAACGATCATAGTCAAAAGGGCATAACAAATACTCAGTATCAGTAACTATGAAAAGTTGGTATTGTTATTATTAGTTTTGCTTTTGGGGTTGAGTTAGGCCCCAACCCAAATTCTAAGATGGTATCAGAGCCTATCCTAGATCCGTTGGGCCACCCGCAGATGTTCAGTCCTGCAAACTTCACGCTCCAGATGTCCAGTCCTGGGCGTGAGGGGGGGTGTGTTGGAGTCCCACATTGGATAGTGATATGGCCTGATGAGTGTTTATAAGTAAGGGGCAACCCTCACCTTACAAGCTAGCTTTTGGGGTTGAGTTAGGCCCAAACCCAAATTGCAAGAGTTATTCAGGCGGCTTCTACCGTGAGAGGCATTGACATGACATGTCTCTCGTGTATCACTTTTAATATCCGTTGGATTAGGAGTTCCACGTGATTCTATTATACACCAACCACACCAGATTATTATTATTATTATTTTTTTTTTTTTTTGGGTTTCTTTCCCTCACTCTTGTTCAAGCTCGCCACAGACTTCAACCTCTCATCACGCTGTCACTGTCACTATGGCCACCGCAAGCCGCCGTCATCACTCACCATCTTTGTTGCTCCTCTAGGGCGTTGCTCTTCGTGCACCGCCACCGCTTTCCTCCATGGTCGTTCGACCCTCTTCGTCTTCCCCTTCCGTCGCCGTCATGACGTTGCCGCCGCTTCCGTCGCCGTCGTAGTGTGGTTTCTTGTTCGTGCCCCTCCCTCACCACTGCAGCTTTGCTCCTTCCTGGACCTGCACTGCACACCACTCTCTCTCCCCTCCGCTGCAGTGTCCTCCCTGGTTCTCTGTTGTTGTTGTTTCGGTTCGCTGACGTGCCACCTCGGTTTATCATCTCCGATCCACACTGCCGTCGTACCTCCACTCCCAGTTCCTGTTCCACGAATCTGCCTTCCAAATTGCGCCCAACAGCCACCGTCGTGCTCAGTTTTTAGCCGTAGCAGCTTTTAATTGGCGGTTTTGAAATTGCTATTTTTCTTTGAGCTGTTGTTGCGCTTTATAGTAGGCCTATGAGAAGTTACTTTTTGATTGAGGATTTTATTGAATTTCCATGGGGAGATTTTTCTTTTTAGTTATGAATGTGCTGATGAAATTTGAATACATTTATGCCATTGAACTTCCATCAGGTTTGTATTCCTCTCCTTTGACATGCTTGAGTTTTCACTGTGCATTCTTGAGGTTTCTCAATTTGGAGGGGAGTTTCCCTCAGTTTTTGGCATCAAGTGCTCATGTCTTTGATTGTTGATATATGGCAAGAGGGGCTTTCGATTGGGTTGGGGTTGGTTGATCTGAATGTTGGGGTTGGTGGGGGAAGTGTTTAGGAAATCTGGTTTTGGGAATATATGGTTTGAAGTAGATTTTTTCTTGGAAGAGATTGATCTGGAAAGATTTTTGATAGATAATGAGGTATGAAGAAAAAGAGGGAGGAGGAGAAGATCTGTATTCAAAATTGAGGGAGAAGGGGAAGAGAGAAGAATTGTTATGCTACATGTAGTCCATGATATTGTCATGTGGTTCTTTTTAATCTAATGGAGAAAAGTGGTCTCTCAGTGGGAGATATGACCAGGTCATGCACCCTAGCCAAAGCCTTGTTATTCATCAAGACATGAAATACAGTAGTATGAGATGAACAGAAGCATCTCTCACTCTGTATGACCAAGACAGAAGCTTTGTATCTTGTGAGCTCCGTGAGTAGGTGTGAAAGGAAAGAAGAGAAGAGGGACAGTATCTTGAGTGTCATGTGAGCTTCATGTGGATTCTTTAATAAAGAAATGTGAGCCTTTAGATTAGAATAAATTTAAGGGTGGAGATTTGGATTAAGTCTGTAAACTTACTCTCAGAGCAACTTGATCCCTCCTCTACATATATATGTGTGTGTGTGTGTGTGTGTGTGTGTGTGTGTATCACCTTGTCTACACTCCTATACTTAAGTTTGGAAAAAAGGCCGTAACCCACTAAAGCACCTATTCTCGTATTTTGGTTCAGGAATGTTTCTATATTCCCATTTGGGCTCTTTTTCTGCTTCTCCTATGAGCTTTTAGTTTGTGAAAGAAACTTTTTAAATGGAAATTATGTTGCTAAGTTTACAAAGTGAAAAATGAAAACCTATATATGCTGTTAGCCCTATGAAAAAGAAATGTCTATTAACTGATTAATTGTTTCTACCTGCCTCATATATTTGAGTTAAATTATCATCTTTAATGGCATCAAGTATTTTGTATATATTCAAGTCATCACTCGCACTAATCTTGTGCATTTCTTAATCAGATAAGTGAGGTACAAGAGCTGATGCAGAAGGTGGCAGAACTAACAGAATCAAAGGAGCAGCTAGAACTTCGGAATCAGAAACTAGCAGAAGAGAGCTCATATGCTAAAGGGCTAGCTTCAGCTGCTGCTGTTGAGCTGAAGGCGTTGTCGGAAGAAGTTGCCAAACTCATGAACCAGAATGAGAGACTAGCCGCTGAACTAGCTGCATCCAAGAATTCACCACCCAGCCAACGTAGAACTAGTGGAACAGTAAAAAATGGTCGAAGGGAAAGTCATGCCAGTGTTAGACGAAATGACCAAGGTGGATCAAACTCAGATTTCAAGAGAGAATTAGCCTTGAGTAAAGAAAGGGAGCTATCATATGAAGCTGCACTTTTAGAAAAAGATCAGAAAGAGGCTGAGCTTCAAAGCAAGGTTGAGGAGTCAAAGCAAAGAGAAGCATACTTGGAAAATGAACTTGCCAACATGTGGGTTCTTGTGGCAAAGCTAAAAAAGTCACACGGAACTGAAACTGATGTTTCTGGTTCAACCAGAGAGAATTTGCAATTGGATGGTTTTGAAAATTGAGGTGATCTTGTAATTGTGGCTTTTGAGTTGATTATTACAATTTCCTTTTAATAGGAGTGGCTTGAGAGAGAGGTTTCTAATGATTGTTCGCAAAAGGAGTGATTTTCCATTCCCCCTCCACTGTTCTCTGTCCTTTTTTGTCCATAGCAAGGTTTTTCCCTTTGTATATTCGAATAATGGTCGTCCAACACAGTTGTGCTAATTTGGTCCCCTTTTCATTGGGTTTGCATCTCCAGAGAGGTAACATTGAAAGTAATATTGGCTTCCAATGATAGTTAATAATGAAGTAGCATTTGTGTTTGTGCCCCTTTGTTTCTCTTGATGTTGGTAATAGGTGCACAAACAGACTGACAATTATGATGTACAACACCAAAATCGAACATAGTTCTGGTGGTTATCATTCCTAGCACTTTCCGCGTGCTGTTGTTCGTTGTCCATAAGAGAGCCCGGTTGACAAGTAGGATTAGAGCTCAAGATCTTCAACATGTCTGAAAAAAGTCTATCACATTAGTCCAATTTAGTGACATTTTAAAATATGAGGATGATAACATAATGAATGATTTTTAATTTGAATTTTTTTTTCCTTTTTCTCAATGTGAGGGAGCAACTTGTCATCGCGTTTCAAGAACCAAAATGATGATTTACTCAAATAAAAAAATTAATGTTATCGACAAAAATTAAAATAATAAAATTAATAATAATAATAATAATAATAATAATAGCAACAACAAAAACAATGACAATAATAATATTAATATTAATAATAATAATATTAATAATAATAATAATAATAATAGGACTAATATTAATACCATTGATAATAATATTAACATTAAAAAAATAATACTATTGACAAGAAGACAAGGTTTTAAAGTTAATGAAGGTTCAATATGGGTTAAAGCAAACACAAGAGCGTGGAATAGCCAGAATGACAAATACTTCGAAGAAAATGGTTTTACCAAGTGTCAACACAAGCATGCTCTTTATGCCAAAAATTAAAGGACATTTTGAAAGTGTATTTATATGTGGATGATTTGATCTTTTCACCGGCAACAACCCAAGATGGTTTGAAGAGTTCAAGTAGATGATAACCAATGAATTTGAGATGATGAATATCGAAATAATGGCATACTACCTTGGCATTGAAGTTAAGAAAAAGGACATTAGAATTTTTATCTCACAAGATTCCTACACGAGCGATGCTCAAATATTTAAAGATGGACAATTGCAAGCAAGCTAATAAGTACACCAATAGAATGCATAGGAAACATGGTAAAGCATGAAGATGGATTAAACACTACAATAAATATGTTATTTAGTAACCAATTTAGCGATCGATTTAGAGACGAAAACTTCAAATTGGTCGCTATAACAGTCACTACATATTAGCGACAAGTGGTTTGACAATTTTTTCTAATTGGTCTCTAAATCAATCAAAAACTCACTTAGCGACCAATTTGGCGACTGATTTGGAAAATCGGTCGTTACAAGTGCTGAAATTTTTTGATCTCTAAATTGGTTGCTAAATAATGAATTTTTGGTTGTGAAAGAGTAGGTCCAGCATTCTTCAAGAGCTTGGTTGGAAGATATGCACAAGGCCTGACATTCTTTATGGGTTGGAGTCACTAGTAGATACATGGAGAACCCGCCAACCTCTCATTTGAAGGCTTCAAAGAGAATTCTTCACTACCTTAAAGGCATGATAAATCTTGGCTTACACTATTCTATTTCTAATGATTACAAGCTTGTTGGACATATAGCATTAGTGATTGGGGTGGCAATATAAATGATCGAAAAAGTACAATTGATTTCATGTTCTACATGTGAGATTGCTTTCACTTGGATGTCAAAGAAGCAATTGATTGTTACTCTTTCTAAGTGTAAAGCTGAATATGTAGGTGCTACCTCATGTGTTTGTCATGCAGTTGGCTTAAAGTTTTGTTATAGGAGTTGGGTTTGCCATGAGAGGATCCAAACAAGATTGGCGTGTATAACAAGTTAGCAATAGCTTTGGCAAGAATCCAGTCTAAATGATTGAAGTAAACATATGGATACATGCTATCATTATATTACAGAGTGGATCCAGCGAATTTTTTGTAGTGAAAGAGTAGATCCAACATTCTTCAAGGGCTTGGACGTCCAGAGTTCAAACCTTGTCAAAGGAGAAAAAAACTAACAACTAACATACTAACATTTGCCTATCAAAAAAAAAAAAAGGAAAGGAAAAGAAGGTTCTCATCTACGAGAAACATAGTAAACATGTGCACGTCGTAACATGGAAAAAAATGCTTCAATTCAAGAATTATTATTGAATATTCAATCTATTAGCGAGAGAACAACAAATTCTAGTGGACAATAATAGTCTTAAATAGCTCCAACGAAGGAACTGACCCTCCCCTAGTTAATTATTTTTAACTAAAAGGCTATTGGCATGCAAAAGCATCACAAAAGGAAAAGGCATCCCAACTAGGTTGGCACCCCAGATCCTAACAATCATTTGTAGTATGCCAAAGATATATTAAAAAATAAAAAAAGAATACAGAGAAGACATGGGGGGTCTAAAGCCAAAACCCATGATAAAAGCAATCAAATCTGTAATTTGGCAAACCTAACTTATTTCGGAAGAAATCCTCCCGAATGAAGCTAGGAATATCATCCCACCAACTAGAGACTTGACTAGTAATACCAAAGTTTGCTAGCCTATCCGCACAACAATTACCCTCCCTATATATATGAGAAATCCTAAAATTCATTCTATCACAATAAATTTTACAGTTCTTCCATATGTTGAGCAGTTGCCAAGGTATGCCTGAATTAAAGGTAAAAGTATCCACTACCACTTTTGAGTCACACTCAAGCCAAAGGCAATGCCATGCTCTTTGATAAGCAATCTCTATACCTAACATTGCAGCAATGAATTCAGCATGAAGAGCAGAAAGATTACCAAGAAATGAAGAGAAGCAGCCTTGGAAAGAACCTCTAAAGTCCCTGAAAATGCAACCTGCAGCAGCCGAACTAGGATTTCTTTTTGTTGAGTCATCTGAATTGCACTAAGTCCATCCTGCCAAAGGGGCATACCAATCCACTTGTTTTATCAACGGTCCTTTTGAAGCATGACAAGCAAGTTTGAAGAATTTTACAATCTTAAATTCCTCAATAGAGTTAGATGGTGTGCCTTTTGAGAGTGATCCTGCTAAATGTGTATCTGCCACAATAAGGTTAATAGCATGACTAAGAGATATAACTTTGTTTCGAAACCATACAGAATTCCTGCAGAACCAAATTGCTGAAATTGAATTAATGATACCAGCAATAGATAAGTCCTTTGTTTGACTACCACTGAACCTGCTACAAACATAAAAAAGAGATGCAATTGAAGACTGATTTATCACACAATTCAGAACACCATGGAGCCAAGACCAAACAGATTGTGCAAAGCTGCAAGTTAAAAACAGATGATCAGCAGACTCATCTGAATTACTGCACAAGGAACATATAGAAACTGTGGTGATTCCCTTTCCTCGAAGATTTTCATCTGTTGGCATTCTTCTATGCATCAATCTCCATACCAAGAAAGACTTGGAGGGTGGAATAAACTGCTTCCAAATTAACTCACACCAACTTAAACTTGCTGCAGGAGGGTTAAAGAAATTATATGCATCTTTGAAATGCAAATCCCCTGAATCTGAGTGACACCAGACTCTCTGATCAGTTGCAGTATGAATAGGAATGACCACCTTCTTCATTTCATCAAGGATATTAGGAAATCTTGATTGCAACTCAGTAGGCAGACACAATAAGCCATCCTTAATAAAACCATTTACAGGAGCAGATAGAATTTGATGAATATGTTGTGGAGCATTGAGAAAGTCCACCAACAAAGTACCATTTGCTAACCACCTATCTAACCAAAAGTTAAATTTTGAACCTTCTCCAAGGATCCATGCTGAATTCTGATAAATTGTTTGCATCAGGTTCCTTATACCAGACCAAATAAAGGATCTAACATAAGACAAAGAAGGAGCTCCCTTTCTGAAATACCTTGCTCTTAGCAACCCTGCCCAATCCTCCTCTGAGACTGTAACATTCCAGCACAATTGTAACATAGCAGCTGAGTTTATTGATCGAATTGATCTTAGGCCTAAGCCACCTTCAACAACATGTTTACATAAATGAGTCCAGGCAACTGTAATAGTCTTTTTGACATGAATATTGCCTGACCAAATAAAATTTCTAATCCATCTATCAATAGACTTGAGTAAAGAAATAGGCCATGGATAAACCTTAAAGCTGTACAACAACATGCTATTGATTACAGAGCTGATCAATTGGCATCTTCCCATTATAGCTAGGAGAGATCCCTTCCAAGCTACAACCTTTGCCTTTATCCTATCTGCAATAGGCTGCAGATAGACCACCTTAGGTTTCCCCTTGAAGATAGGAACACCTAGATAATTAAAAGGAGTCTGGCCTTGAGAAAAACCAAGGACTCCTTTGATCACACTCATTCTGCTAGCAGGGATTGAACCTGCAAGGAATTGACATTTGCCAAGGGTCAATTTTTTACCTAAGGAATCACCATAACCTGAAAAAAGCTTCATCAAGTTTTTCAAGCCTTTCTTTGTCCCTTTACAGAAGACCATTATGTCATCAGCATATAGGATGTGAGATGGAGTTTTGAAAGCCTTTGGACCAATCATATGTTGTAACTGATTTGAATCCATCAAGAAAGAAATGCTCCTACTAAGCACATCTTCTACTAGACAAAATAGGAGAGGAGATAAGAGATCACCCTGCCTCACACCCCTTTTGCAAGACATGTAACCTACTGAGTGGCCATTCACCTGAAAAGACAGTCTTGCAGAATAAAGTATTGTGCACACCCAATTACAAAAGGCACTATTAAAACCAAAGGCAGCCAGCACCTTCAACAAGAATTCCCAGTCAAGAGTGTCAAAAGCCTTTTTAACATCAAATTTGAGAGCCAAGTTTCCTCCAAAAGACTAGTTCTCAAGCATGTTAATTGCCTCTGATGTAGTACATACACATTCAATGATTTGTCTGCCTTTTAGGAAGCCTCATTGTTGAGGAGAGACTATTTTAGGAGCAATGATGGACAATCTATCAGCCAATATCTTTGTTATAACTTTGAATTTGAAGTTTGCTAGAGAAATAGACTTATAGTCCTCAATTCTATCAGCTTCAATAAACTTAGGAATTAGAGCAACCAAATTTGAATTCAAACTAGGCAAAATCCAGTTCTGTGTAAAAAATTGCAGCACTGACTTGTAAAGGTCTTCCCCCAAATTCTCTAGGAGAGAAAACTGTGGACCAGGGGACAGTCACCAACTTTTTGTCAAGACATCACCTGACCAGATGAAGTTTCTCAACCATTTGTCCACTAACTTTATAAGAGAAACAGGCCAAACAAAGACATGGAATGAATGAAGTAGCATGTTGTAAATATCAGATTGGACCAGCTGCACTCTTCCCATAGTTGAAAGTAGGGCACCTTTCCAAGAAGCCAATCTAGACTTGATTTTGTCTGCAATCGGCTGAAGGCAAAGCTTTTTAGGCTTCCCTTTAAATAGAGGAACACCTAGGTAAGTAAAGGATAGATGACCAGAGCCAAAACCAATCATACTCACTATGATGGCCAATCTGTTAGCTGGAACTGAGCCATTGAAAATTTTGAACTTCTCCTTATTTACAAGTTGTTCAGAAGCTGCACTATACCTATTGGAAATATCCATTAGGTTTTTGACATTTGTTTTAGTTCCTTTGCAGAAAACTAGAAGATCATCAGCATACATCACATGAGTTGGGACAGTATATCCTCTAGGACTAGTTATTGCTCTAATTTTCCTTGGGAGACCAAATTAGTGATTGCTTTACTTAATACATCCTCTGCAATGCAGAAAAGGAGAGGGGACAAGGGATCACCTTGCCTCACCCCTCTCTTGCAAGGAAAAAACACAACGCTGTGGCCATTAACTAGAATGGAAACTTTAGCTGAGTGCAGGATAACTTTAATCCATTTGCAGAACAAAGGTGAAATAACCAAAGTGAACACAAGAAGGGGGGTTGAATTGTGTTTACCAACTTTTTGGGTTACTTTAAAAATATTTTTGCGGGCACAACAAGCAAGGTTTGAATAAGAGAAGGTTAGACGAGTGAAACGTCTAATATTGTAACAGGATAGCACACTCAATCAAAGAAGGTTAAAATAGAGTTTGATAATCACAGTATTAACTCCCCAAGTTAAAAGCTAAAACAGAAATAAAACTTAAGCAAATTAAAATATAAAGGGAGTAGAAATATCAGTCAAGAGATTTATACTGGTTCACCCCAAATCCACAGGGCTACGTCCAGTTTCTTGGCAGCACCAAGTTTCCACTATAACTGAGTAAATTACAGTACAAGTATTCTTCGCACACCTAGCCTCTTCAGGCTCAACACTCAAACAAGTATTCTTTTCTCACCTAGCCTCTTCAGGCTCAAAAACAGTAAAGGATAAAAGGTTTTGTGTAGTTAATACAACTTGCAAATCTTTCAGATCACACTCAGAGAGTGGAATAAATATGAAGTATGAAAGACTGCGAATTTATATCAAATGATTGAATGTGTATCCTTGTCCTGCACGGCCGTGCTGTTTAGCACGACCATTTTCCAGAATTCAATTGGGAGCACGGTCGTGCTCCCTTTTCAGCACAGTCGTGCTCATCGCGCGACAGTGCTGTTCTGGGCAAAGTTCTAACTTAGGTTTTTAGCCAATTATCCTAGGGATTAAACTCATTAATCCTAATCCGTTTTAGCAACATAACACCATCATCCAGCCAACAGTTATAACAACATACATTCAACCAACATATTATAATCACATTTTATATCAACAACAACCATTATAAAACAACCAATCAACTAACATGTAAATCATACAATCACATATAATCAACTGGGGTCATGGGGACCCCTTTACCTGACACTACCCCCACTGCCTAATGAGTACAATACCCTTCTCCCCATACCTGGATTGAAGGTCGCTCTAGCAACTGTCCCAAATGGCAAACCGGTCCCGAATCCTCAAGCGGCTCAGTCCGAAGCTAAGCCCTGGTTAACCAAAAATACACTTGGTCAGTTTCTCTAAAAAAAACAAGAAAGAAACTGAAGAGAGGTGAATGGACCATTACCTCTAAACCAACAAGACTCACAGGGGGCTCCCAATGGCTTCCAAAACTCCAGAAATGGGTTGAGTTTAGTGGAAGTAGGGAAAGAGATCACTATGGCCGAAACTGGTGACGACTGCCAACACAAAATAGGGTTTCACGTTAACCCTCGGGCTCTGTGCCAAACCTATATAGCTCGGACCTGAGTACGGTCGTGCTCAACTTAGCGTCACCGAGACGAGGTCAGCGCATTGAGCACGGTCGTGCTCAACTTAAAATCAGAAACACGCTTCTGACTTTAAGCACGGGCGTGCTGGATAATGAGCACGGGCGTGCTCATGTACCAGAAAGGGACTTTTAAGCCAAAATCCCACTTAGCCCTAAACCAACTCTTTTAACTTAATAAAACCAGCTTTATAAAAACACTTACGAAAAATCGGGTGTTATAGTTGGACCATTGAACCTTAAACCGGTACCTTCACCGATTCAATGACCGGTCCGGTTTTAAAAACCTTGCTTGATACACCTCCTACACATCTCAATCACAAAGCAGATTGACGGATAACACTCAACTACTCCCTCCATCTTCTATGTTTCAATACAATGTTCAAATCCAGTACAGCTCTGTTTTATTTTATTCAAGTTCTTCAATTGTTCTTCATTACCTTCAGTATTTCTTACATGTTATTCATTTAAATTCATTTACTTTACTGCAAATAGTAGTCTTTTAATAAAGTTTTATTCAAATTTTCTTTCAAGTTAGTGTTATTTTCACTTTGTACTTACGTATAGAATTTGTACAATTAGGAAGTTATTTTCATTTAAGAAACTCTCTTTTTTCTTTTCAAATTCAAATCACACTTTCAAACTCAAGTAGTTTTACTGTCAATTCCCATTTTGCCAATACTTTGTATACTATCTCCATATTTAACTTAGTATTAGTCCTTGCCAGTATATTCTCAATTGATCAATTGTCAAATGGAGGACAGTGTTTCAAACAAACATTCTGACGAGATTACCGCATAACTCGTAGATCCCTCACTCGTCTGATCTTCAATTATTTGTCCTATCGGAATTTTGGTCAGAAACCAAAAAACTGCGCTAACAATTTCTCCTTAAAAAAATCTGTCTTCTTCACAACCAAATTTTGTGCTTCTTTCTGAGCCTTGGATGGCTGCAGATAACTTCCCTGCTCAATTCTGGCCTGACATTGGTTTAAAACTTTTCTGTTTCAATAATAGAGGTCTGCAACTTCCTAATCTATGGTGTCTTCGTGCTAAAGACCTCCAGTCTATCTTGATTTCATCTTCATATCAACAATGTTCCTTCTCAGTTACATGGCAGAGCAAAACTGTTTTTATATCAGCTATTTATGCCTCTACTTCTTCTGTCAAAAGGAAACAACTTTGGCATGATCTGTTTAATGTGCAAAATCAGAATCTAGGGTCGTGGCTCTTTATTGGTGACTTTAATGCAGTGTTAGGTGCACATGAAAAGAAGGGTGGCTGCCTCCCATCTAAGTCTTCTCGTGATGGTTTCATTCTATGGTCTAATAGTAATCAATTAACCCATCTCTTGACTAGGGGTGTTGAGTTTACATGGTCAAATAAAAGGCATGCTAGATAACATGTTGAGATGAGATTGGATAGATCTATTTGAAATGATGATTGGCTCAACTTGGGATTGTTCTTCTTGCTGCACACTAATAAGGTCTCATTCTGATCACCATCCTTTGTTACTTATTCTTAAAAAAGGCCCTGCTACTTATCCCTCGTCTTTCAAGTATCATAATATATGGGAAGGCCACCTTGATTGCTCTAGATTGGTAAAAGAAGTTTGGTCAAGGCCTGTGTATGGATGTCTTATGTTCATCCTTAATCAGAAATTGAATCTCTTAAAGTCTGAATTTAAAAGTTGGAACAAAGTGGTTTTTGGCAATGTGCATAATAATTTTGAAAATGCGCGCCTTGGCTACTGTTGATGCAGTGCAGAATCATATTTCCCTTTCTGGTTTCACTAAGACCCTGCAAGAACAAAAGTTTAAAGTCCAACAAGATCCGCAACAAGCTCTTGACTATGAAGAAGCTTTCTGGAAGGAGAAATCATGGCTTAATTAGTTTACACAAGGTGATAGGAACAGTATCTTTTTCCACAAAGTTGCTAGTATTAGAAGCTCCTCTAAGCAATTGACTATTCTCAAGAAAGTTGATCAAGTGCTAGACACCCCTGCAGATATTGAGCACCATGTTCTACAATTTTTTACCTCTCTCTATGCCACTGACAATAATTGTGTACCTAATGATCTGATTGAGAAAGCCATTCCCTCTTTGGTTTCAAATGAAGACAATGTCATGGTAACAAATATTCCAACCAGAGATGTGGTCAAAAATGCAGTTTTCAATATGAATGGTTCGAGTGCTTCAGGTCCAGATGGGTTTGGAGGTTGTTTCTACCAATCTTTTTGGGAAATCATTGGCAAGGATGTATAAAATTCTATCCTTCAATTCTTTTTGCAAGATTGGCTTCTTCCCAACATAAATTCTAACCAGGTGGCTTTAGTCCCTAATTATCCAGGTGTTGACAAAATTGAAAGTTTTAGGCTAATTGCATTGGCCAACTTCCAATTTAAGATTATCACCAAGGTGTTAGTTGATAGATTAGCCCTTATTACTCCAAAATTCATATCCGAGCAGCAAAAAGGCTTCATCAAGGGCAGGTGCATTTTGAATTGCAACGGTATCACTTCTGAGGAAATTAACTTATTGGACAGAAAATCCTTTGATGGAAATTTGGCATTGAAACTTGGTATAAAGAAGGCTCTTGGCACCATAGATTAGAAGTTTTTGCTTCAAGTCCTTTCCGCTTTTGGCTTTCACAGCAAGTTTTGCAATTGGATTAAAACCATTTTGAATTCCACAAGATTCTCTTTTTTTGTCAATGGTCATGATGTGGGGTTCCTAGCTTGCAAAAGGGGAGTGAGGCAAGGGGATCCTCTTTTCCTTTTTTATTATTATTCTGTTTAGTTAAAGATGTCCTCGGCAGAGCCATCTCTTTGTTGGTTAGTTCTAAGGAATTGGTTCCAATGGCAGGACCTAGAGACTCTCCTACTCCTACTCATATTCTTTATGCAGATGACATCATCTTATTCTGAAAAGGCACTAAGAAGAATCTTTCTTGTCTCATGTCTCTCTTTAAGGCATATGGTGAAGCATCCGGCAGTACTTAAGTCCGGACAAATGCAAAATTTTTGCAGGAGCTATGTCAACATTTAGAATCAGTTCTGTGATAAATTTTGTTGGCATAGCTGTTGGTGACTTGCCTTTTTCCTATCTTGGTGCACCTATCTTTAAGGGTAAGCCTAAAGCTTTATATCTTTAACCAATTATGGATAGGGTAAAATCTAAGTTATCCTCTTGGAAAGGTTCTATGTTGCCCATTATGGGAAGAGTCCAATTGGTGCAATCAATCATCCATGGTATGCTTATTTACAGCTTCCATGTCTATGCTTGGGCAGTCTCCTTGATTAAATCCATTGATAAATATGTTAAGAACTTTATTTGGTCAGGGGATATGTACAAGAAGAAGGTTGTTACTGTAGCTTGGGACAAAGTTTGCTCTTCCTTGCAAGAAGGTGGTCTTGGCATAAGGTCTCTAAGGTCTATAAACAAAGCAGCAATGTTAAATCTTTGTTGGAAATTGGTGTCCTCCTCCAATCAATGGGCTAGTTTGCTTAGAGCCAGGTTCCTGAGGAGAAATATGCCTATTGTCCATTATGCAAGGTCTTCCATCTGGCCTGCTCTTAAGTATTTCATGCAGACTATGTTAAACAACATCTCTTGGCAGCTTGGCAATGGAAATTCCGTTAATTTTTGGAAGGATAGGTGGTTGTCAGAACCAGTGGTTGACTTGATCAAAATCCCTCAAAATCTGTATTCTTCTTTGAATGCTAAGGTTCGAGACTTCATCTTCAATCATTCCTGGTGTATTCCTCAGGAATTCCGTCTCAGTTTTCTTACTGTGGCAGTAGAAATTAGGAAAACCACTATCCCTCTTTTCTATGCAGAAGATCAGCTAGTCTGGTCTAAATTTAATTCAGGTGATTTAAAATTCAGAGATGTCTTGTAACACCTATGTTTTTTCTACGTTTTATCTGTTTCGATGTATCAGTAATTAAATATCTGTTTATATTTTTATCGGTAGTCAAGAAAATGATTTTTGGAAAAAAAAATTTATATCTAGAACCTACTATATTGTAGGAAGTAGGGTTCATTTTTGGGCTTAAAACTCATATGGAAACCTGTCTGCGTTTTTACTGACAGTATAGTTTTATACCAGCAGAAACCCTAATTTGACCCGAAACTGAGAAATTATAGATTTTGCCATAATTTCATTGATAAAGTCTATTTCTAAAATTTTTGCCAAAATGATTCGATATTCGGTATTACGCTATAGCGTAGCTATAGCTCATATCTTCATACCTTCATATCTCTAACTCGCTATCTCTAGGAGCTCGCTCAGCGAGCTTCGTATACTCTCTCTTTGGGAGAGAGAGAGTATACTTCCACTCAAGTGAGAAAATTCGGCCACTTCCTCACCTTCCTCACAATTCCACTTCATTTTCAACTTATCACATTTTCAAGAACAAAACTCCATGCTTTCCTTTCTCTTGTGTAATTTCGGTCATCATCAATAAACCATCATTCAATCACTTGTTTGAAAAACCAAGAGTAGATCCTTACTCCTCTAATCATTCTAAACCTATCCCATCTCACAAAAAAATCCACTTTGAGCCTTCCTTAGAAATGGGTTTTTCTAACCTATGATCATCCATTTTTGATTCATCCATTTCTTCACTTCAAGTAAGTGATTTTCACCATGAATCACCTTCTATGATCATAGCTAAGCCTATATGTCTAATCCTTTGGTTTTGTTGGTTGTTCATGCTAGGTTTTTCTGGACAAAAACCGTGAGGCCCTTGGTTGTTAGCTTCAATTTGTTTGAGTGTGATTAATTACAAGAGGTATGGGGGAGATCACATCATCCTACCTTAGGGTAGATATGTTGGTGGTTTAATTTATTTGTATATTGTCTTGCAAACCCTAAGTGCGAGGGTTATGTATTTTATTGTTTATGGTTGTGTGATCCTCTTAGAGGAATTGGTTTGGTGTTTGTGATTGAGGTAAGTTCATGAATAGAGATGTATGTGATTATTTGATAGATGATGGTTTGCAAAAAATTAGAATATGCTCACTTAGAGATAAATGCTCAAGTATGCCTAATGTTTTAAATTCATGACATGATTTAGTGCTTTGATACATGAATGTATATATGTGGTTATGAGTGGATTAATGAAGTGAAAATATTCATATTTTCGTATGATTAGTTTAGGCCAATACTTGAAAAAGATCATGACAATTGTTTCTTAAAACTATGTAATTGGTTTCTCAAGCTGATAACATTCTTCTAACCAATGTGCCTACTATGGAAGAAGTTAAGGAAGCTGTGTTCTCCTTGGACAGAAATAGTGCTCCTGGTCCTGATGGTTTTGGTGGCAGCTTCTATCAGGCCTTTTGGGGCATTATAGGAAAAGATGTTCATAGTTCAGTTTTACAGTTCTTTGTGTAGAGTTGGATTTTCCCTAATCTCAATTCCAATGTCATCTCCTTGCTTCCCAAGTTTGATGGTGCAGACAGAATTGAGAATTACAGGCCAATAGCTCTTGCTAATTTCCAGTTCAAGATCATTACTAAAGTTATTGCAGACAGGTTGTCTTTAATTGCTCCTAAAATTATCTCTGATCAACAAAGAGGTTTCATAAGAGGCAGGCACATTTCAGATTGTATTTTGATTGCTTCTGAAGCTATAAACATGTTGGATAACAAGCAGTTTGGAGGTAATGTAGCTTTAAAATTTGACATTAAGAAGGCTTTTGATACTTTAGATTGGCAATTCCTTCTTAAAGTGCTTAAAACTTTTGGGTTTGATTCTAAGTTCTGTCATTGGATTAGTGTTATTTTTGCAATCTGCTCATTTGTCAATTTCTGTGAATGGTCATGCCATTGGTTACTTTCCTTGCAAGAGGGGTGTGAGGCAAGGTGACCCCCTATCTCCTCTTTTGTTCTGTTTGGCTGAGGAAGTCCTCAGTAGGGGCATCACCAAGCTGGTGGAGTCTGGAAAACTAGATCATATGGCTAGTTCAAGAGAGTATGCAACTCCTTCCCATGTTCCTTATGCTGATGATATCATGGTTTTTTGTAAAGGGACCAGGAGAAACCTCAGGAACTTAATGAATCTGTTTGAGTTATATGGTCAGGTTTTTGGCCAATACTTGAGTCTAGACAAATGCAGATTTTATGCTGGCTCAATGTCTCCAAGAAGAACTGTAGAAGTTAGGTCTTTTCTTGGTTTTCAGGCAAGTTCCCTGCCTTTTTCCTATTTAGGAGTTCCTTTGTTTAAAGGAAAGCCCAAGGCAATTCACTTGCAACCAATTATAGACAGAATTAAAATGAAACTTTCAGCTTGGAAAGGTGCTCTTCTATCTGTTATGGGGAGAGTTCAGCTAGTGAATTCAGTTATACATGGCATGCTATCTTACAACTTCCATATCTATGCTTGGCCAATTTCCTTGCTAAAAAAGGTAGATGGTTGGATAAGGAACTTCATTTGGTCAAGAGACATTTTCAAAAGAAAGTATGTTACTGTTTCTTGGAAGAAGTTATGTACTCCTTATAGGGAAGGAGGTCTTGGCTTAAGGTCTGTTAGATCCATTAATGAGGCCTCAATGCTCAAGCTCAGCTAGGATTTGCTCTCTTCTTCTGAGCAGTGGGCATCTTTCCTCAAAGGCAGATTCATAAAGCATATGAAGCCTGCCTCTTACTATGTTAATTCATCAATTTGGCCTGCTTTGAAGAATTGGTTTTTTGTGGTGAAGGATAACAGCTCCTGGGTTATTGGTGAAGGTTCTTCAGTTAAGTTCTGGACTGATAGATGGTTAAAGGACCCTCTAGTTGATTCATTGAATTTTCCTCCAGTTTGGCATAATTTGCTCAGTGCAGATGTGAAGGATTTCATCTTGGAAGGCAAATGGTGTTTTCCTTCTTCCTTTAAAAACCTGTTTCCTCAGGCTGTACAGGAGATTAGTGACATTCATCTCCCAATTCAACCTTGTAGGGACAAGCCTGTTTGGTCTAGTTCTGTCTCGGGCTCTTTAACCTTTAAAGAAGCATATCTGTTTTTGAATCCTCCTAATAATGTGATCAAGATTTTTAATCTGTTTTGGAGTAAGGTTGTTCCTCCATCAAGGTCTTTTCTGGTTTGGAGAATTTTTCACTGTAAAATGCCTACGGATGACAATTTAAAACAGATTGGCCTAGTCTTTGCTTCCATGTGTTGCCTATGTGGTGAAGCTGAAGAGAGCTCTGCACATCTTTTCCTTCATTGTAATTTTGTGAAGTAGCTTTGGCTTTGGTTGGCTTCTGTTCTTAATCATGCAGTAGACACTTCCTCCTTTCTTCTCTTTTTGATATCTGTAATCTGAATTGGAGTCCTCAGCTTCAAGACTTGGTTATTCTAGCTATTATCAATGTCATTTGGTTTGTTTGGAACTGTAGAAACAGATGCAGGTTTGATAATGCTCATGTTAGCCTTATGCATGTCAGGAGTTCAATTTCCTCTGCTATCTCTTTATCTGGGAATTTGTCTTCAGGCCATATGTATAACTCAGTTGAAGAGTTCTCATTGCTAAAGTATTTCGGTTTGGTTGGTCACCCTCTAAAGGCTCTTAACATAAAGTAAGTGGATTGACATCCACCTCCTTGCAATTGGGTGAAATGTAACATTGATGGTGCTGCAAAGGGCAATCCTGGTGTAGTAGCCTGTGGTGGCATTTTTAGGGGTTTTAATGCTGCAGCTTTGGGTTGCTTTGCTTGTAATCTTGGTATAGACTATTCTCTATTTGCTGAACTGAGTGCTGCTGTCTTTGCTATTAAGCTGGCTGCCAAAAATGGTTGGAGGAACTTATGGATTGAAACTGATTCAGTTTTAGTTGTTAAAGCCTTCAACTCTAAAGGTGTTATCCCTTGGAAGCTTCAGACTAGATGGAACAACTCTATGTTTATGGCCAAGGATCTTAATGTTCAAGTTACTCATATTTTTAGAGAGGGTAATTCTTGTACTGATAAATTGGTCAATTATGGCATTCTTCATTTAGGGTTTGTTTGGTGGGATTTAATCCCTGACTTTATTAAGGAGGATTTTGGTAGGAATAGACTTGGCCTGCCTCATTATAGGTTCAAGTGATTTTGGTTTGCTTGCATGGGTTTTGGCTTTTGTCCCCCCATGTTTTTGTCTTTTTTGTCTTTTTGTCTTTTTTCTTCTTTTTTTCCTTCTTATATTTCAATAAATTAGTAGTGTGCTGCAGATGATTGGTGGGGGTTGTGGTGCCAACCTAGTTGGGATGGCAATTCTCATTGTGATGCCTTAGCATGCTTCTTTATATATAAAAAAAATAAAATATGTAATTCTATGAATGATAAGGTGTTTAAAAAGTAACAAAACAAAGAAGAAAATACATTTCTTTGCAAAACTGTTTTTAAGGTAGTATAAACTGCCTTGTTTTGTTTTAAAGATTTTAAATTGGGTTTAATTTGAATTTAAGACTTAAGAGAACAAAAATCATGTTTTAGAGGACGTAAAAACGGATTTTTTATATGAAATTGGACATGTAAAATGAACAAAGGTTCTAAATTCGACTAAAACTGTTTTTGGCAGTTTGAAACTGTTTTTCAAGTCTATTTAAGTGTCTTAAAACTCCAAAATGAGTTTTGAAACATTAGGTTTAAAAATTGTTGAAAAAGGAATTACGCGATTTTCGTATTTAGCGACGTTCGGTCAAGTTTTAGAATTTTTGTACAACCGTGAAGTGAAACTCAAAATTATCATTTAAATACTTTAATACAAGTATTTGAACCTAATAAAGTGAAGGGTTTGAGAAAAACAATTATATTTTTGAAAATACGGAATTTAAGTTGAAATACAGTAAAAAGCGGTAAAACTGTGTTTTAAGTATTTCAATGTTTTCAGGAAACTGTTTTTGAGAAATTTGGTACTTATTTAATTTTAGAGGAATTTAATTTCAAAATGATTTATTTTAGCCAAATATTTTGGTTTTAAATAAAAGAAATGATTCTAGTCCGTAAGGACGAGTATTTACAGTAAAATACAAAACCTAAGTCATGAACGACTTAGTAAAGATATAAACTTAATAATTTATGATGTAGGGTGGAACCAGACCTTATGTCATAAAGTATGGATAATTCATTGTATATACCTTCATAAGATTTAATCGACTAAGAGTTTTTTGTTTTCTTAAGAAGCCAAGAAAAAGGCTCAACTAGAAAAGTGCAGAGAAATAAATAATTGCACTTGTGATCCAATTTCATAATGAGTTAGGATTTGTAAATCAAGTGCTTTAATATACTTTTGCACAAAGATGAAAGGTTACTTGAGAACTTTAGCTCAATCTTAAGGGCCGGTGATTCGGACCTGAAAACATCTAGCCTCTGAGAAAGTGCGTCGAAAGGATTCTGGTGGAATCAAGAGGTCATCCAGTGGATAGACAAGAAGAACGCATTTCCAGCAATTTTGCCCAAACACATAGTGAAATTATGTTCTGTGAGGCCGTTGTGCCTAGGAGATTAAGTTGGCACTTTAATGCGGGTGTGAATTCCGTAGTGACGATCTGGTTGATGCTTGGGGATGTTGGGGTATGAAATACTCATATAGGCCTAGTTGGTAGCTCCTCTGTGGCGTGGTGATCTTGCAATACACCGACATACTCCACTAGATGCTACGTGTGTTCTGGTGTGTAGGATGTTCCCGAAAAAGCCTATGTGCACATTGCTTACTGTTGACTCATTTTATTTTACCAAAGGTTGGTATAATCCGGAACAATCCTTCTAACCACTCTCTCTGACTGGTCGTAAAACCATGGTATAGGAATCAGAGGTCTTTCCTCGAGTCTTAGATGTCTCCTATCTAGGTGAACGTTGCCCTGTGATTATGTTTCTGTTAAACATTATTTTCCTGATATGAGTGATGATATAACTGTATATTGATAGTTGTACGTACTTGTGTGTCGTACCACTTCATATCTGTGTTATATGTATGATGAATGAGGATCTCACCTCATTTTCTGTATTTGCTTGGTTTTCTGCTTTGTTTTACGTTCTGCGAAGATGATGACGACACTGTTTTGCCACCACACTCAGCTGGTGTTTGAGATGACATGGATACATGGACACAGTCTTAGTGGCTTTTGTATAGTGGATGTGAGGAGTATACCCATGGCGTGACGGCTTATCATCCTTGACTGTTACGGTAGTATAGGGATGACATTTCGTTATTGTTTTGTATTGGCCAGCATGATGAGTCTTGTGTCTATGTTTATAATTTGTGGAGCTGTGTCTCCAATGCTGCTATTATTATTATAAACATATTTCCAGCATGTTGTTATTTTACTGGCGTTGGTATTTTCGCCATTTTCTGGATGTTTATGTTTATGACTGTTAGTACCAGGAGAATGATTGTAAAATATTTATGTGCAAGTTTGATGATGTATGTTAAAGACTATGTATCGTACTATTTGCAAAAAGAAAATAAAAAGTAAACCCGTATTTTTGGTCAAAAATATTTATTTTCCGCTTTACTCGGCTTATAGAATAGAAGTGTCACAGACAATGTAGCGCCCGAGAAGGTTGTTACATGGGTACTGTTTTCTCAATCCACAAGGAAATTCTGTTTCGTGGGGCAAAATCATTTGGAGTAGCTGCATCCCTCCATCCAAGACTTTTTTGGTTATGGAGACTTCTACATAGTAAACTGCCAACTGATGAAAACTTGCAAAGGAGAGGCTGCACTTTAGTATCAATTTGTAGTCTCTATGGTCAATATCAGGAGACTTCCATTCACCTTTTTCTACAGTGTTCGTTTGCTAATAAAATCGGCTTTTGGCTTATTGATATCTTATCATTATCTCTAGACTTGTCTTCATTTGCTTCTCTGATTACAATTCTTGGCAGAAAGTGGAGTACTCAGCTCAAAGATGTTGTCCTTGCTGCTGTAACTCATATAATTTCTCATGGTGAAGAATGGCATCTCTCTTTCAAGCTCTTTGTCTAAAGGTTGTATGTCTTCTTCAATTGAAGAATTTAAGGTTCTAAAAGCCTTCTAGATTACTGTTCATGCCATCAAATCTCCTTCCATTAAACTGGTAATTTGGCACCCCCTCTTATTGGTTGGATCAAATACAACTCAGATGGTTCAGTAAGAGGGTCTCCTATTCATGCAGCTTGTGGAGGGATTTTTAGAGATAGCAGTGGTGCAGTTATGGGTTGCTTTTCTTCGTATATTGGCATCACAACCTCTCTTCATGTTGAGCTTGTTGGTGCTATGATTGTTATTGAAATTACTTTCAACAAAGGTTGCCACCAACTATGGCTAGAATGCGATTCTATGAATACTATGGAGGCTTTTAACTCTATAGATATTGTTCCCCTGCCTTTGAGAAATAGGTGGAGAAACTGTTTATCCTATTGCAACCGGATGAAGTTCGTTGTTTCACACATTTATAGGGAAGAAAACAGTTGTGTTGATAAGTTAGCTTCAAATAGCTCCTTCAATCATAATTTTGTTTGGTGAGATTTAATCCCTAACTTTATTAGAGAGGACTTTTTACATAATAGGATAGGTCTTCCATATTATAGATTCAAATGATTATATTTTTTTTCCTTGGGTTTTACCTATAGTCCCCCTATGTTTTTGTATTTCTTTAATTTTTTTAATAAAATCATGGCGTGCTGCAAATGATTGGTGAGGCTAGTGATGCCAACCTAGTTGGGATTACTTGCCTCATTGTGATGCATTTGCATGCCTTGTTTGCCTTTAAAAAATGGTAGTTTAGTTAACATTAATTGGAAAAAATAAATTATAATTAAAGGAATCTTTTATCTATGAGTTTAAATATTTAGTTATTTACATTAAATACATTAGTTTTCCAACAAGCTCTAATTTCAATTTATTTGGTTCAAATCTCAAGCTTTAATCAACTAATAATTTGATTCCCAAAAAAATTCAATAGCCTCGGTTTGTGTGTGTGAGATTTTATCATCCAACTGTCTTCTTTCTCCCTTGGTGTAGTGTCCCTTAGTTTCTTTTTCTTATTTTCGGCAAACTTAGGGGTTGTTTGCTTAGTTTCAAGTTTCAAGTTTTCATTTCCTATTTTCATAAATAATTATAAAACTGCCACCTTATTTTCATTTTGTTTCCTGTTTTCAGAAATTTGTACAGGAAACACTGAAAACAACTTTTTTCTGTTTTCATTGTTTCCTGTATAAGTTTCTAAAAATAGGAAACAGAATGAAAACAATGTTTCCGTTTTATAATTATTTGTGAAAACAGGAAACTGGAAACAAAGCAAACATCCCTTTAGTTTCTTCTTTCTATCTTCTTAAAAAAACTGCTCCCTGTCTTCTTCTTTCTCCAAGTCCCTCAGTGTCTCTTGCTTTCTTATCTCTGTGATCCTTAAGCCATTATTCAGATCACCACCTCCACCACACCCCATCACAAAACAACCACATCCAACTCGGCCATTGTTTAGCCAGTCTCCCTCAACCACTATTCAGACCAGTCTCACATATGTGTTACATCGCGAAGCCCTCTAGTTCACCACCGAGCCCAGTTGCTACAATACCAAGTCACGCATCTCCAACTCGAGTCGCTGTCTTTTTCGTCACCACGCCTATAACAGCGAATCACCTCAGAAGCCAGAGCATCGCCAAATCATCGCCAGATCTATCATTTTTAAAAAAAATAAATAAATAACCTTTTTCCTGAACCGTGAAACTGTAAGACCAGCCAATTCAGGTCATGTTCTCAGTTCAGTAGCGGTTCCACTGGTTCTTTAGCTGACCGGTTTTCTAGGTGAATAGGACCGAACATTAGGCTGGTTCCTGCACCAACCAGTTGAACCAGCCGGTCCAGTCTGGTCTGATTTTTAAAACAACTAGACCTTGACACGTGCATCGCACGGGAAAAAAGTTTTGGTAGAAGAATGTCTCTCATTTTTTATTTTGGTTTTTGGCTAAAAAAAATTGGTAGAAGAAGCCATGGTGGTAGTGGAGAGTCAGGAGTGAGGATAGTTGCATTTGGTAAACTCAATAAACTCGTGCTGACCAAAGACGCCAATGGAGATGGGGTGGTTGGTCTTGGCAATGGATTTGGGGTCGTGAGGACATTTGGAGGTTTAACCTAATAAAGGAGAACTATGAGGATCAAGTGGTAGCTCAAGGGTAACTTAGGACTAAAATCAAATATACAATCATCATGATTTATTTTTTCAAATAACATAAAATTGGTAAAAATAACAAAACAATTTTAAAAGTAAATGACTTTAAACTGTTCAACATCCACCGTAAGTTAAGGCGTAATGAAGAATCCACCCTTAATGAAGAGGATCACTTTTTGCAGCTTTAATGATTCTTCAATTAGGATATTGAAAAAAGTTTACACAAAATTATAACTAGCTTTTACCTAACAATTTTGTCTTTAAATTTAAAGTTCTTATTTTTAAATTTAAGCTTTTGAGTCCCAAAAAATTCAGGCCAAATGTTACCTCTGTGTGTGTTCGTATGCGTGTGTATGTGAGTGATAGCTACATTATTTGGATTTAAGATATTTTAAGGGAAATAAATGTTTTATAATTAAGCTAGTGTGTTTGAAAATTTATATGAAAAATTGAAAATGACTTTTTAAGCTAAAAAAAATTGTTTCTCCTCCAGCTCATGTCTCCAACATTATTATGGAAGATTGTGAATATATTTCTCTAAGATGTTTTCCTCATATTTACCCTCATGAAATTGAACATACCTTTATTCGTGTTATTTGTTGATTCATACCTTTTTGTCATCATTTACAATGTAAAAGTGTCTTTTATATAATATAAACATAATAAATTATCTTAAATTTGTTAAAAAAAAAAAAACCAAACAGCTAATCGATTAGTGAAATTATTGATATATGTGTGTGTGTGTGTGTGTGTAATTTGTTTAGCAAATTACCAATATGGTACAAGTTGAAAAGAATTTATCTATTTGGGGTAAGTCGTACATGAGATATATGACTTTGAAGTCATACATGTCATGCACGACTTCACTTTTTGTTTTTTCTAATAAAATAATGGAAAACTTATTTAAAAAAAATGTTTACCTGAGTCGTACATGAAAAGTACGACTTTCATTATTTTATTAGAAAAAACAAAAAGTGAAGTCATACATGTTATGTACGACTTCAAAGTTATATATCCCATGTACGACATATCCCAGATAGGTAAATTCTTTTTAACCTGCACTAGTTTGGTAATTTGCTAAGCAAATTACACTATTGAGGTCAAAAAACCAAATTATTTATTTTTCAAAGTTAATCCACGCACACACGTTTCATTAAACGCAAGCACAACTTTGTCCTTCAACTTAACAACAAATTAGTGGGTATAGAAGTTCCATTCATTTTAAAATACACAAGCACAAATAAACAGTGAAGAATACGATGAAGCAAGGGAAAGTTAAGTTTGGAAGGGATGATCTGGTCTGTGCTGATGTTATCATCGAACATAGCAAGGGCTGTGGAAGGGGGCGGTGGTGGCAGAGGGTGATCTGTGAAGAGGAAAAGGGTGGCACATGGGGAAGTGTGATTGATGAAAGGATTCACGGAGAGATGATGCGTTGGGGTAGGTTAATGGATTTGGGTTCGTAGGAAATTGAATAAAGAGAGGGAGAAAGAGGTCAAATGTTACCTCAAACCACGAGAAAAGTTTACGAAATTTTCCTTTATGTTATGAAAATTCCTATGGTACCACAACATTTCCCGATATCACCAACATAAAATTCCCCTTCTGTTAATTATCAATAAAATATTACTTAAAAACATTCCCAAAATCCCGCTACCCCCTAATGACTCTCAAAACAAAGAATAAGTACACCTAACTATCTCAAGAAACAACTACAAGGTTTCAGAGTGAAATCCTTGTATAACTCTAAGAATACTGCTCCAACTTTCAGTTTCTTGTCTCAATATCATTTAGTTTTCATTTTTTTGAATTTCAGTAATTCAAACTTATACTATATACACAAATTCAGAAGTATATACACAAATTCAATATTATAGAAAACAAAAGTAAGCATCTACAGCAGCAAACATAAAGGCATAGAAGTCCATAAGTATAGATCTTTTCATCAGAGGTATGAATTCTTGATCCACGACATTTTTAAATTGCATTAATGTTGGGAGGCTAACACACAAATTTTTTTCTCAGTTTTTGTTCCCTTTTTCTAGACTAACTAAGCAATACAAAACATCACATCTCAGTAACCAAAATTTCCCCCATCAGCTCTAGCTTCAAAAAAGGGTGCCTCGAGTCCACTTCTTCAACATCTCTAATGAAGCCTTGGGCTGGTCTATTGGACCCGAATCATGGACCTGTTTTTAATTACACACAATAATGAACAACATAAGTATTATCAATTGAACAACAACTTGGAACCATTCTTGTCAAAAAAAAAAAAACAAATTGGAACCATTATGGATTATATTGATGGTTAACACAACACAATCACAATGTGTATTTGACTATGAGAATTTTTTACATATTTAGAAGTGTAAATTAGATTTACCCCTTCAACATTACTCTCTGTAAGTAACCCTGAAATCTTTAGAGGTGTACAAATTTAGCCTCACATTATATAAGTATTTAGTAAGGTGAATCACTCCCAATAACATTTTGTTCAAATCATTTACAGAAAAAGCGCCAATAATCTTTTCTGCCTTCCGTACCATTAATGATTTGAATGTAATGTTAAAGTTTGGGGTGATTTACAATATTGAGTAGTGTGTGAGGTCAAATTGTACACTAAAGTTTTGGGTCATTTCATAAAGTGTAATGATGAAGGAGGTAATCTATAATTTACCTTGTCTGCTATGAAGATTATGGCTTATTCAAGATGATATTCATAGTTTTCACCACACATGCTATGTAGAATATGGCTTAAATTATTTATCCAAACACATTTTTATTGAGTTTATATCTTTATAACATTTTCTCTTATTTTTATTTTATCTTTCTCCTTATAGCCATTTATCTAAGGCGTTCTTAAGAAAGTGGTAACCATCTTAAAAGTAATAACTCATTTTTCTGGTGTCTTTGTGCATGTAACATATATAAGAACTTTACTTGGAATTAGGAAACCTACAAACCAAATAAGTTTGGGATAGATCTAAGGAAAATTTTCAGAAAAAATAACTTGAGAAAATGGTGAGTTTTGATTTATTGTGGTACACACAAACCATATGCTTCCACACGTACAATTTTGTTTGCAAATACTTACAATAAAAAATCACTAAAACATTGCAGCAAATGTAGTGTAGCTACAAGCATACAACCATAGATTTAGAAACTAGTACATGGCAACAAATATTTAAGTAAATGAAGGTTTATAATGTTTGAGAAACTAACACAATATCATCTAGAATGCACCTTCCATTTGGTAGTTGTATAATGCACCTAACATTATAGCAGTTGATGAGAAATTAAGAAAAATACATCAACAGACAATAATAGTTTTTGGTAACTGGGTAAAGATGTTACTTGAAAATTCACAACAATGGTCTCACCTAGTTGCTCATCTAGGCACCACCAACATCAACTTCGATAACATGCCAATAACGATTGATGCTCGTGGTGGAGACTCGAACCTAAGGTTGCAGTTTGGGTTGATAGTGGACAACTAGGAAGCCTAGTCTGAGAGCGACAAGAGAGATGAGTAGCAATGGAAGCATTTACAAATTACATTCATGATGGATACGTTTTAAAATTTCTAAAAATTGGTCACAAAGAAATGCCATTTCTAATTGTAGGTAAAAATCATGGGGTGCACAAAACATCATAAAGCATAAAGCAAAATGAAAGTCTGCATAGAACAACATAAAGCACAAAGCATAAGATGAGGAAGCATAAAGCAAAAACTAAAATAATATATTGTTTTTTATTTTCATACTCAGTATAATTATTAAAATTTCACATTGTTTTGCAATAAACAAAACAAACTCCACCATAATATAACTCAAATTTAAATGAAAAAGCTCTTAACAATTATGACAACTAATAAACTTTGTTGCACTCTTCTAGTATCTATCTAATCGGGACTGACCAGTTGAGGAACCATTGTTGGCCATAATGGGAGCACCAGCTGGAAAACGTTTTTCTTTGGTTCAGCAAAGGAGGCAACACAAGTGTCAGGAACAAGATTCAAGGTTCTTCTCCTTATGTCATACTTGGCCATGCTATCACTACAAATTAAGTTCAAATACACTATATTTTCATCATTTGGATCAATGCCAAGAACAATGGGGAGATGAATATGTCGATCGTTGGAAATAATCTCGAGGTAATCTTTTGAGATCCACTCATTGTCCGAAATAATTTGTGCAAAATCAACTTCATGTACCATCCTTAATTCGCATTGTTTGAACTCCCAAATCTTAAGTGTAGGGAAATTTGTTGAATTAGTCACCCAAGCTAATAGTAGATGACCTTGGCTTACCATTAAAACTGGCCCATATGACCAATTATACCATGCATTAAAATCATCACGTGAGCCAAACATTAACATATTAGCTTCACTAGAACCACTTTCAACATCAGCAATACTAATAATAATGTTCTTATTTTCATTGTTTGCCAATCCAAACAAAATTAGCTTCCCATCAAAAGTAATAGAGTCTTGAATGGTGCACCTAAGAGAACCATATGCATTCGCTATTGATGCCACTGTCTCCATCCATTTTCCTGTCTCTGAAGAAAATATTTCCAAATAAAGTTTGTTGGTATAATATTTTTCACAAATCTTCACCACCTTGCACCAGTATTGAGTATTGAAACCCACCCGATTAGGTTGTTGTGTTGTTGAATCTTTCTTGTAGCATGTAAAATTGACACAAACATTTTCATAACAATAACGAGAAGGGGGGAGAGCGACCCATTGCTTTGTTAATGGGTTACATATGAAATATACCCATTGGAATCGCTTCCTTTTGCAACATAGAAATAAGTCATTGAAGGTTTTAACAACACAGATAGGTTCATTACCTTGAGATTGCATTGTGTAGCAAGGGAGAAAATTGAGTGAGAATTTGGGGCACTCGAATATAGAGTCCTTGGAAGTCGCACTTAATGCACGTCCGTTTTCATCTGGAGGATACATGAAGGTCCATAGTTCCTTCTTCATGGACAAAAAGCGAGAAACAAAATTGGGACTTGATATTAAATATAACCATTGCTTGGAAACACACTTGCAACAAATCACATACTTGTGGGGGAGTCGTAGTAGGATTTCGACTACTAAGTCACGACCGAGATCATCAAGAGATCTAGTACATGTCGATCTAGTACACATTGGTTGGATTCTAAGAAATCCAACTATTTAGTTTCTCCTTTATCACTTGAAAGGATGAAGAACTTGATTTTGTTATGTTATATAAGATTTTGAATGTACTTTATTTTTGGTCTTTGCTGACGTGTTTTTTTAGTCATCTTTATCACTAAACCGTGTGAAGAAATTAATTGAAATGTATTAAATTGTTTCAATCTTAAAAAACCAATTAAGGGAATTTGTATTAAATAGATAGTATATAATATTGATTTTGATAAATATTGATTTCGGTAAATATTTATTTTCTAATTAATTCTTCCTGTGGATGGCACTTTTCACTTTGTTTCTCTTTATTATTTTTGTTTTGAAAAATCTAGCCTGTTTGCTTTGTTTGCAATTTCCTGTTTCATTTTCTATTTTCAGAAATAATTACAAAACTACCATCTTATTGTCATTCTAATTCCTGTTTTAAAAAATTTGTACAAGAAACACTGAAAACAACTTTTTTCTGTTTTCACTGTTTCCTGTACAAATTTCTGAAAACAAGAAACAAAATGAAAACAAGATGACAGTTTTGTAATTATTTCTGAAAACAAGAAATGAAAATAGGAAACTGGAAACAAAGCAAACAGGCCTAGATTCAAGAATTAATAGTGTATTGAGAATTACTGAATTTAATCCAATGCTACGTCAAAAACGACCTTTAATAACACTTATTTTTGTAATTGACGATAGTTTTGAGCGCTTTATATTGTAGGTGAACCTATGCTAGTTCATACTACGATAATGCTTACTATAAAAAAATTAGATTTAGGAATTAACTATTACTGAGAACTAAGAAAATTGAATACAACACTACATCATAAACGACCATTAACAAATTTTTTTTTTTTTGTAATTAATGGTGCTTTTGAGCGCTATATACCATAGAAGAATCTATAATGGTGTTTATGTTAGACAAGTTACTAGTTGAGAAACCTAGGGTCATGCGAGTCTATCACAGGAAGAGGCTAAGGGGAACTAATTGTATAATAAGGCATAGTTGTCAGTAGTTAGAATAACTGTAAGTAGTTATACTGAGTCGACAAGTTAGTTAGGAGGCAGTTCCTAGCTACATACACTATAAATAAGCATTATACAATTAGCATCATTCATCTTGATCACTAAAGCAAGGGGCATTCCCCTTCACACTAAGCTATCTCAGTCGAAAAAACTTTACAAATGACCAAGAGTGATTGATCCTAATTGTAGAATTATTATTTATAGTGTATGCAACTAGAAACTACCTTCTAACTAACTTGCTGACTCAGCATAACTACTTACAGTTATTCTAACTACTGATAGCTATGCCTTATTACAATTAGTTCCCCTTAGTCTCTTCCTGTGATAGACTCGCATGACCCTAGGTTTCTTAGCTGGTAACTCAACTTGTCAAACAATGCCACCCTCCCCGGAAGCAATCTTGTCCTCAAGGTTGAAGTCAGGAAACTGGCCCTTAATGATGGAGATGTCTTCCCATGTGGCCTTTTCGGGGGGTCTTACCTTGCCATTGCACCAATACTTGAGGGAGCTGCTCACCGGCACGTGTGATCACTCGATAACCCAACCATTTCTCTGGTTGGTATACTGTAGGTTCACACTACAATTCAGGTGGGAATTCAGCCTCAACCGGTTTGTTCCCCACAGCTCTCTTCCGCTGGGATACGTGAAACACAGGATGGATGCTATTGAAGTTGACACAGGCAAACACAAGAAGGGGGGTTGAATTGTGTTTGTTAATATTTTTCGAAAACAACCTTTTCAAGGACAGTTTTCTCACATAAAGATAAAAAGGGAGAAGCAAACACACAGAAAAACAAACTTTTGAAAGAATAACAAATTCAAGTTCAAATCCCCATAATTAGTATAAATACATAAAACTAAAGAGATAAGGGATTAGAGGATTCATGCAAGTTGTTTTATCCTGGTTCACTCTCTTCCAACCAAGAGCTACGTCCAGTCCCTTCTACTTGAAGGTTTTCTTCACTATTCTCCAAATAGATTATAGCAAGTATTCAACACCTCTCCAGGCTCACAAGTATTCCTTTCTTACCAAGCCTCTTCAGGCTCTACCTCTAACAAAGAGTTTTTGGTTTCTTTGATCTTCTAACTCACTATGTGTGAGGATATGAAAGTTTAAGATCAGATTAATATTATAACAATATTCAAGCTAAGATATTACAAACTTTTTCTTTCTGAAAGAATAAAAGAATGTTTTCTCGCAAGAGATTTCTTGAGATTTTTGTATATGTGCAAAAGTTCTTTTTTTTAAAAGTCATGGTCTTCTATTTATAGAGACCTTGCTCTTCTCTTCAAATTCAACAATGGTTGTATTTGAATTTTCCCGTTTAGGGATAGAATCAACAATATAATATCCGTTGTGACTCAGCTTGCTCGTGGCCATTGTACTATATGACAATTATTCTTGCATGAAACGGGCACACCTTTGAGCAAATGCAACTTGAAAAACTGTCTTCCTTTCCTTGTACAAATTCCAGCTATTCCAGCGTAAAAGGTGACATGGTACAAGTCGTGTTGTATTGTACTATTTTGCTTTTTGTAATTCCTCATATGTACTATGTCTCTCTCATAGAAACAAGACAATAAAATCGTTAATAACAAATAAGAAGGACCATCATATATTTGAAATAAATAACAAACATTTGAAATAAATATTTCTATATGGTCGAGATATAAATTTTGATTATATCAAGCATTCATTTTAAGTGAAGAGCTTGTCTACTTAGAGTAGTGCGTCTATATGAATATAGTAAGTATTCAACTTTAGCTCGTCCAGTGACGTGGCAAAATTTTGCTCGTCTACTATCAAGTCTTTGGACTTGCTATATATCGGTGAGTAGCTTAAAATTTGCGTCTGCTGACATGGCACATATGCTCGTCTACTTACATGAGTAAAGAGCTTGTCCACAAGCACTATTTTAAAGCTCGTCTATTGGTACTGTTCAAAAATCCGTCTACTAGAGCATATTCTTATAACTAAAAATATACCATATATTTTGAGAAGCTCGTATGCCCGGTCGGACGCGGATATAGACTCTTAGGAGGTTTCTTTATCAAATTGAATTTTGAATACCCTGTAAGACTTAGATAAGACTTGTTAGATCTTAACTGACACTTTGCCATACAAATTTAATCCTTTTTGTTAACATCAAAACTTAGAGATTATTTAATCCAAATTACTTTGATTCCAACAGCTATAACATCCTATCTTTCGTGAATGAAAATTAGATATCTTAATTACTTTGGGTGAGGGCTAGATAAATCAAAATCATTTAAGAATCCAAACACATATGCAAGTATAGAACAAAATTCAAGCACCTCAAAATTTTCAATAAGCATGCACCTCAAAACCCCCTATTGGAAGCACCTCAATTTCAAACCTTAGTTAAGGTGGTCTATCATTAACCAAATTACAAGATAATTAGTCATAGATATAGATATTAATCATACTTAACTAATTATGATCAATTTAACTCAAGTTTTACTAATCATGATTAATTAACACTAATCTCAATTTTTTATGGTTTAGGGTTTAGGGTTTAAGAGACATAAAAAAGAAGAGCGGACATAAACCAAAACCCATGAAAAAAATACAAAGAATCATCCCAAGTCTATTTCTTCCAAAATCCTCCCTAATAAAATCAAGGATTAGGTCCCACCAAGCAAATCTAGGGTGGTGAATTCCATAGTTACCTAATTTGTCAGCACATGTGTTTCCCTCTCTATAAATATGAGTTACTTGAACATTAAGATTCTTATCCAAAACCATGTTGTTTCTCCAAATCCAAGGGATTGCCACCATAGACTTAAAGGCCTGAATAACCAGCATAGAATCTGTCTCAATCCATAATTTCCTCCACCCTTTACGAATTGCTATTTCAATTGCATGAACAGCAGCACAAAGCTCAGCATAGAGGGAAAAATTAACACCAAGATTATAGGAAGAACAGCCTAGCAGAGCTGCATTGAAACCTCTAAATATGCCTCCACATGTTGTAGCACCATGGCTCCCTTTGGCAGCACCATCAATATTGCATTTTACCCAATTACATGGGGGAGGGAACCAGTCCACTTGCTTTATACTTGGAGCCTTTGATGAATGACCAGCAACTTTGAAATATCTCATAACTGAAAA